>OZ012738.1:188930219-191330219 GCA_963859935.3 Lathyrus sativus
TGTGTGGTGATGTGATCAGGAGGATCGTGTGCACTTAGTGTGCTTGTGTTTATTGGTGGTGTAATATATATAATGTGTGGTGATGTGATCAGGAGGATCGTGTGCACTTAGTGTGCTTGAGTTTGTTTGTCGTGCATTGTTGTCGTGCATTGGTGTCGTACATATCATGGTGTTTGGTGGGATGAATCGTTGCTCAGGTGGAGTGTATGTGATTCATCCGTACTCCTTTGTGGAGAATGGTGGGGATAGATCATATCTCAGTAGGAGCGTAAGTGATCTGTCGGGGATAGATCATATCTCAGTAGGAGCGTAAGTGATCTGTCGGGGATAGATCATATCTCAGTAGGAACGTAAGTGATCTGTTCAAGGTTCGATTGAATGAATCAATGAGTCGGTACCGCATGCATGGTGTTGAGTTGGATATTTGCATTATAATATGTTATATTGTAATTTGAACAGTAGGTTCGTGATTGGTGTTGATGGGGTGAATATTGGTGTGTTTTACTACCTTTATTGCATGTTTTAAATTACCGATATATTTTGATCATGTTTTCTCACCCCTTTGTTGTTGTGGTCTGTGCTTCCTCGGAAGTACAGATAATCCAGGTACATAGATAGCTTGGATAGCAGTGTGCAAGTCGAGTCTTAGGATGCTCTGATACGTAACACGGGATATGGGTGTTTTATTTGTTTATGTTAAACTTGTTGAAAATCCTGTGACGTATCACATTTTGGTGAATTATAATAATAAAGATTTTATGTAAATCTGGCGGATGGCCGAGAATGTTGGAATAATAATTTCCGCTGTATTATTTTGAAAATAATGAATAAAATATTTTTGATAACTATTGGTGATGTGATATCCCACTGTTTTTATGAAAACTCTGATGTTTATTTATAATATTTATATTTTATTTAATTTGGGAAGTGAGGTGTTGCACAAGACGCGATGTCTTGGCGAGCAATTCCCCTCGTAGTTTCCCGAACTACGTTGACTCTGACTTTCCCATTGCACGAGGGAATACGTAGGCATAAAACGACGATGTCCTATCGAGTCAGTTCTTTCCGTTCTTTTCAGTTCCTTCCGTTTAGCTTTAGCATTCGTAGATAGTTTGTTTTTCTCCCATAGACTAGACAACAAGCGTGGATCCCATCGAGTACTACGAACGTGAGGGGTGCTAATACCTTCCCCTTGCGTAATCGACTCCCGAACCCTAAGATTTGGTTGCGATGACCTGTCTTATTCGCTTTTCGTTAGGTTTTCTATGATCGTTTCCTTTCCCTCTCTTTGGGATAAATAACGAGCGGTGGCGACTCTTCTGTCATTGTCGGCCCCTCTTTGCAGCGATGTGACAGCTGGTGACTCTGCTGGGGACATCTTCCCATCCCCTATGCGAGTCAATCCTAGCGTTTGTTTGCTTGTCTTTGGGTGTGTATATATTTGTGTGTTGTATGTTGTATATTTCTGTATTTACATTTTCCGCACTTTTTCTATCTGTTTTTTTTGTGTTGTTGGGTGGTTGTTCCTTTGAGAGATAAGCCAAAACCCAGGCTTGAGGACATACATAGCATTAGAGCAGAAAGTAGTGACAAACCTGTATGTTTTAGCATGCATTAGTCCCCACGAAATTCGCGTTCAAACAAGGTTTTATTTTGAAGACATCCTATCATGTACATTAGTCGGAAGGGGTTGTTGGATCAGGAAACTGTCGACTCTGGACACTGATCACTTGGGAGTTAGCTAAGTGAGGCCGCTTCATGAGACAATGATGCCAAACCAGAAATGGTGAGCGTATCATCGTTTCTCGAAAGTTTGTGATGCTGACGACCGCATAGGATGTCGAACCTTATCAGAGATAGGTCCACACCTATGAGTGGGGGGTTTTCTGCAGGAAAACTTGACCTCCAGCCAACCCGATATTCTGGTTTTCTCTTCAAAGCGGACTTTTGAACTTACTCAGTCAGCAGCGCAGCTGTATTCAAAGCTTTGTGGGGGTTATGATCCCGTGTTTGTTGCATCTTGCATTGCGTTTGCATAAGCATCTCTGCATCATTTTTGCATATCATTATCCAGCTGGTCAGAGCTCTTATCCAGCCTTTGTTTTGATTGGGAAGGTGATTCCCTGGTGCCCGTTCTGAGCAAGTGGTGATTGTTGGGAGACAACTAATTGGTTGAAGCAGAATCAAGCAGTGGCAAGAAGTGAAGTCAAGTTAGGAATTGTTGTTAGCTATGTCAGGGGACGACCTCCAGAATGTTGATAGCCTGCCGGGTTTTACTGTGATGACCAATCCTCTGTATGGTTCTCTGCCTGATGAAGATTCTCTGCAAGTGAACAACCTTACTGAAGCTCACCCTATGCAGCCCTCTGTTGAAGACCAAGATCTACATGAACAGTTTGTTGTCCGAAGTGAACGTTCTTCTTCTCCTGATACTACAGATCGTCGTGATGTTGCTTTCTCTGTGCCGAATTCCCAAAGAGAGGTTCTGGTAATGAAGACTAAGGACCCGAGAGCTCTTGAGTATGCTAAAAGGTTTCATGCGTTGGATGAAAAACTCAAGGCCTTGGAAGTTAAAGATACTATTGGTCTCAACGCTTCAGACATGTGCTTGGTTCCCGGCCTAGTGTTACCTCTGAATTTCAAGGCACCGAGGTTTGAGAAGTATAAAGGGGATAGCTTCCCGAGGCAACATTTGGTGATGTTCTGCAGAAGAATGACTTCGTTTGTACACAACGACAAGTTGATAATTCACTGTTTTCAGGACAGTCTGATTGGAGCATCCCTGAGTTGGTATATGCAGTTAGAAAGTAGTCAAATCCGGTCGTGGGTGGATTTAGCTAAGGCTTTTCTGAAACAGTATGAATATAATCTTGACATGGCTCCCAGTCGCATGCAGTTGCAAAGCTTGTCTCAGAAGAACAATGAACCCTTCAGGAAGTATGCTTAGAGGTGGAGAGAATTTTCTTCCAGAGTGCAACCACTGCTTCTGGACCAAGAATTGGCAGACATGTTCGTAAACTCCTTACAAAACCAGTACTTTGAAAGAATGCTTGGGATTGCACCAAACTTCTCTGAATTGGTCATAGTAGAAAAACGTATTGAGAATGGAATTAAGACTGGAAAAATTCAGAATGTCTCATGCAGTCAGGCCAGTGAAACTGAATCTCTCTGTAGCTTCCAAGAAGAAGAGGATGTGATCAATGCAGTCATGGCAGATTTTGGGTATTCTCAGGGTGAATCGGTGAAATCTTTTGGTTCTTCATCTTCTCAGCGGCCAGTCTCTTCCGTGTCTCGTTATTCTAAACAGACAACTGTGCCTAGGGCACCATATCAGAAGCCTTGGGTCGCTCCAGAAGAAAATCAATGAGCACGTGGCCGAGGTTATCCAAATCAGCGCCAGAATCAGAACAGGCCTCGCAATAACTTGGAAAGAAGGACTGCTCCTTTTCATCCAATTCCTGTGCCGTACAGTCAGCTTCTGCCACATCTGATTTAGAACTCTTTGGTGGAGCCCAAGATGCTTAAGCTTGTGCCAGAACCTTATCCTCCTAGGTACAATCCCCATGCTCAATGTGGATATCATGGCGGATCCATGGGGCATTCAACCAAAGATTGCAAAGCTTTTCAAGCAAAAGTGCAGCAGTTGATTGACAAAGGGTGCATTTCCTTTCCAGAAGGAGTTTTGGTGGTTCATGTCGACCTCTCAGCTGTCTAAGCTCGCAGATTCAGAGGGTCATTTCCAGAATCCAGTGGTCCAGACAGGCAGACGTCCTCAACATTGACAGTCCTCAGACGCTTTTTATCATTTGCATTTGTAGTTTCTTTTCTGTTAGTTGTTACTTGCTTTTAAACATTGTTGTTTTGAATGGTAATATTAATGAAGTGATTATGCATTTTTCTGAATTAATCATGTCGCTTTCACTCTTTTTTGCACAGCATACACACATGCACCTTTTATCCACTCCACTTCATCACTATTGATTAGCAAAGATTGGAGGGAGGATGATGAAAACTGAATACTCATAACTGATGATCGTATGCTTTCAGATAAAATCCTGCTCATGATGTACAGGCATTGTTTCAAATCCCCTAAACACCGGAGATATAAGGAGTTAGTCCCTAGTCAACCACTTTGAGCCTAGAAGTAGGAGTTTCTTTCGGACTTTCAAACCCTCACATCTTAACCTGGGGCAGGGTAGTTGTCAGTTTAGCTTGGCCGAGCGTTCAAATTTTATAGAAGAGTGTTCCCATTTGAGGACCAATCGCACCTTATCCCTCTCAAGAGATCGTCACCTCATCAACCATAATGGTTAAACCTCACCAATCAAGAGTGAGACAGTTACAACCCTTTCGTAGAAATCAAGACAACCAGTGTCACACGACTTGTTTCGAAAAAAATAAAAGAAAAAGAAAAAAAGAAAGCCCGCTAAGTTTGAAAAGCTGGAAAGCAATGCTTAGGCAAAATTAGGGCATCCCACTGGACTTCAAGATATAAAGAACTCGAAAAAGAGTCAGTCCAGGCAAAAATTAGGGAACGAAAGAATAAAGAGAAAGGATCTCAAAAGAGAAATCCTCAAACAAGGACGAAGTCATGTGGCTATATACATAGAAGACAAAAGGGGTGGTTGTCACTCCAAAAACCTTGTGGGTTCCTTAACCATCACTCCTACCTTTCAATAAACCTTTTTGAAGAGGTGAGCGCTTATGCTAAGTCAACTGAACATAGGATGGGAGATCATCACGTAGAAGGGGTGGGTACAAATCATACTTTGAGCCTAATATCCTTTGATTCAATAACCGTGAACTCGACCACGATACAACCCTTAAAAGACCTAATTGAGGCGGGGTTTATTCTGAAGGCATATTACGATAAGGTTGAGTAACCTGACTCCTACATGATTTGCGAATCATATCCTTGTTGTATCTTTCACTAATCAAATCAGTACTATGTTTGGACTTTTGGTTCATTCGTCACTCACTATCACGACACTTAATAAGTGACATCTTTTTCAAAATCTACATGAACACCACATTAAAATTACCATTTGTGAGCAAACAATTTTAATTGCAGGTCAGTAGTTGACATGGAGGAAATTCCAACAGGGAATAATCGAATAGGACTAGATCATTCAGTAGTTTGGATCAGAATGGTGTATACTTTGAAACCCTGTGTTCTGGGGCATTGACGTCCAGTGAATATGGAATCAGTCAGTCTAAAACAAGTCCCGAAGCATCGATTGATTATGGGACAAATCATTTAAGAAGCAGTTGATCATAAGTGAATCATCTTGAGACTTCACTAATCATGGGCAGGTCCCTAGACTTTCTTTGAGCTGAGGGCAGATCCCTACAGTGTTCAGTCAGGACAAGTTAAGTCGCTTCAACACTCATGCAGGGGCAAGCCACTTTAAGAGTGAATTGAAGCCAACCATTCTGATATTTGTTTAATCAATGATGGGTCATTTCATTGTACAGATTCTGGGGCAAGCCATCTCGAGGTTGTCTCATGGCAAGCTACTTTCTTTTCAAGATGAACTCTCCCAAGGATCGGACTGGGGCAAGTTAAACTACACTAGGGCAAGTTATTCAAGCGAGTTTATTTATCCTCAGCAAGAGTTAAGTGTCAGGGAATCGTGCCATTACCTCATCAAATAACCTTAACCTCCTGAAAAAGGCCTTGCTATCATTGGATTGTCATCCCACAGCCTAAACATATTACTTGTCAGAACCTTGTAACCGAAATCATTTCCAAAGCCCAGTTCTCGTCTGGAAATCCTCCAAAGGCCAGTTCTCGTCTGGAAATCCTCCAAAGCCCAGTTCTCATCTGGAAAACCTTTAAACCAGTTCTCGCCTGGTCAACCTTTCACAAAACACCAGTTCTCGTCTGGTACATGTCAACTTTTAAACCAGTTCCCGTCTGGTCACCCTTTATGTAGCCTACTATTTAACCAGTTCTCGTCTGGCAAACACAGTTTCGAAGTACAGTTCTCGTCTGGCAAACCAGAAATCAGTTCCCGTCTGTTACCTTAACCAGAAGTCAGTTCTCGTCTGACAACTTAACCTTTTGCCGCCAGTTCTCGTCTGGTAGTCCACCTTCGAATACTAGTTCTCGTCTAGTAATTCCCCTTTAAAATCCACTTTTGTTGGTAACCAGAAATAAATCCCTATCATCATAAACCCGGTCCTACCTAACCAAAAGTCTAACCATACTTGGCATAATTATTCCCAGTGGCTCGCACGCTACCACATTCCCCGATACGAGGCTCGAGTGATCTCACTTCTCCACAGTAGAGGTTCTATATGCCCACAAGATGTTGATATCAAATCAGATTATCTCCACAGCAGATTGAGTTACATATTTCCACAGCAGGCAGGGACTATTTTCTCCCCAGCAGATTATGACTAGTTTCTCCCCAGCAGGTCGAGATCGATATCCCCGGCGAAGTATAACCATCCCCAGCAGATGGATCGTGTACAACCATCCCCAGTGGTTTGAGATTGAAGTTCTTCCTAACAGGCAAATTTGGGTTTATTTCCCCAGCAGTGGGACGAGTGCAGTGTTGTTGCCCCCACAGAGTCTAAGTCTTTGGCTCCTTTCCCCTCAGAGTCTAGGTCTTTGACTCATTCCCTAAGCAGAGGTTGATGTTGATGAGTTTATTTCTCATTCCCCCAAGCAGAGGTCGATGTTGATTCCCTCATTGCCTAATCACCAGCCAAGTCGGCAGAGTAGTTTTCTTCACCGCAGAGTGGGACTGACTCAGAGATTGTTTATCTCCATCCTCAGTAGAGAGAGTTATGGACGGTTCCCTAGTAAATCTTATTCATGATCCCTAGAAGATAGCGGGTTAAATCTTCAGCAGAGTGAAATCTCTAGCAGAATGGAGCTATTCCTCAGCATATTTGCTTTGCTTCCCCAGCAGAGTTGTCTGTTTCCCGGAATGTTATATTCTGGCAGACCATTCAGGGCTGATCTCCCCGGTAGAATGGAGTTTTTGTCTCCAGCCGAGTTGTTAGTTCCCCAGAAGAGTTGTATTCTGGTAGGCCATCTGGGACGTTTTCCTCAATAGAGTTTGATTTTTATCCCCCAACGGAGTGGATTTGTGCTTGGCAGAGCAGTTTTACCTAGAAGTTTTCTCGGAGGCCATCCATGGCTTGTTTTCCCCAGCATGAGTCCGTTTACACTAGGCGTGTCTAGTCTTCCCCCAGCGGAATTTGGTTTCCTCTCTTTAGCATTTATTTTGCTAAAGCGGTTCCTTTGCATTTGCATCATGCATAACATCTACCCAAACGCGTAGCATTTCCATTTCGTATGGAGCATTACGCCATTTTCAAACATATGCATATGAAACATAAGCCAGGTTGTTATCTCTTTGTTTTAGGTGTATCTCCGGAGGTTTGATCTCTTTGCCTTGTGGTATCCAGACCATGGTAGCAGGATCTCTTTGCCCTTATGGTGTCCAGACGATGGCAGCTTATGTGTTTTATTGTTCCCTTGTGGTATCCAGACCACGACAATTGGTGTTATTGTGCTTTATTCGTTGAGTATCCAGACTCCGATAAAGTCAGTTGGGTATCCAGACCTTGATACGTTTGGTGGTGTATTTCTTTATCCATCGAGTATCTAGACTCCGGTAAAGATATTTGTGGTATCCAGACCACGACAATTGACTTATTGCTTTTTCCGTCGAGTATCTAGACTCCGGTAAAAGACAGTTATGGTATCCAGACCATGGTAGCTTATTCGATGTTTTGTGATATCCAGATCATAGCAGACGTTGTTATTTTGTCTCCTTATGGTATTCAGACCTTGACAACTAATGATTTCTTTCAGCTCGTGTGGTATCCAGACCACGACTCATATTATTTCCCAGCAGTGACGTCGGACTTCAGCTGGTCGTGTTGTTTTGAACTCATGTGGTATCCAGACCTTGATGAGTATTTGTGATGAATCCCTTTGTCCGTTGAGTATCCAGACTCCGGTCAATTGCGGGGAGTATTCAGACTCCGGTGAATTTTCAATTCGTGACGTATTGCTTTGTCCATCGAGTATCCAGACTCCGGTCAAGTTTCGCCGAGTATCCAGACTCCGGTAAATCCCAGTGAAGTCGCCAATTACATTGAGTATCTAGACTCTGGCTTATTACGTTGAGTATCCAGACTCCGGCTTATTACGTTGAGTATCCAGACTCCGACATATTACGTTAAGTATCCAGACTCCGGTTATTTCGTCGAGCATCTAGGCTCCGGTTATTACGTCGAGCATCCAGGCTCCGGTTATTGCGTCGAGCATCCAGGCTCCGGTTTTTACATCGAGCATCCAGGCTCCGATTTTTACGTCGAGTATCCAGACTCTGGTAAACTTCGTTGAGTATCCGGACTCCGACTTTTACATTGAGCATCTAGGCTCCCGCTCTTTCTCATTGAATATCTAGATTCCGACAACTTGAAATGTCATCCTTCAATCCAGATGGTACCCAGACCACGATACATTTTTTAATGGACGAGTTCATCTTATTGTGTTTCCCCAACAGAGATACTTGGTTAAGTTTCTCCTCTCTCCCTGCCAGAGTTGCTTGGTTAAGTTTCTCTCTTCCCCAGTGGAGTATTGTGAATTATCAAGTTTTATCAGCTTCGAGTTCGATGCCTGTGGCGTTACAGAGATGCCTGTTGGATAGCAGAAGATCAATCGTTATTGATCCGGCCTTCGGGTTCGTTGCTCGCTTTTATTTAGCGAATGCCTGGCGGCGATTCCAGATGTCCTTACCTTCGAGTTTGATTGCTCGCTTTTATTTAGCGAATGCCTGACGGCAAAGTTAGATTATTTTGGGAACTCACGGCAAAGTCACATGATGTTGAGGCCTGACGACGAAGTCAGATGTTTTTACCGACTTGATGTCGAGGACTGACGGCGAGGTCAGATGTTTTTACTGACTTGATGTCGAGGACTGACGGCGAGGTCAGATTCTTTTACTGATTTGATGTCGAGGCCTGACGACAAAGTCAGATGCTTTTACCAACTTGATGTTGATAACTGGAGGCGAGGTCAGATGATCTTACCGACTTAACGTTGATGTTTCCTATTTGGTAATGAGTTAGCTCATTGTCCTTGCAACCATCAAATACAATTATTTCCGGGGACTTTATTCCAATGAACAAGTTTATTCTGTTACTGTTTCTTTTTTGCGGTTGGCAAATTTTCGGGTTCTTTGGTATTCAACCGTCTTTTACCTCGAATGTTTGAAAGTCGTTCGCTTTTCATCCCTTCAGGTCCAAACCACTTGAATAGGAGCAACTGTTGCACCCCAAAATTTGACCAACCGTTTCTCGCAATTTGGCTTATGTTTCGTTTCATTTGCATTTGCATACCATTTCTCGCATCCTGTGCATTTTGTCAGTCGGAGTGATTTATCAAGATTACAGCCCCTTTTCCCGCGTTTCAGACGATTTAAACCAGTTTAAATAAGGAGATTTATTTCGGAATCGAGCGGAGGTTGCTCTTTCTATTGGTCCAGTCCGTGCTGGTATTTTCAGTGACATTTCGGTGCTCGCCTGTTTTTTCGCTGCATTTTTTATTCCTATTTTGTGCTTTATTTTCTTGTATAGGTTTGTTAAATTAGGATTTAGACTTTATTATTATTTTTAATAGTTTTAGATTTTTTTAGAGATAGTATAATATTAGACTTAGATTTAAATAGGTTTTTAATATAGAATTTTATTATTTTTGTTTTAGTAGAAAAATAGATTTTTAATTGGTTTTAAAAAATAGTTATTTGATTTTTATTAATTTAGATTAGTTATTTTCTTAATTAGGATTTTGAATATTATAATTTTCTTTTATTAGAATTATTTTCTTTTAATTATTTATTTAGATTTAGTATTAGTTTAATTAAGATTTTATTAATATTAGTTATGGGTTTTTTAGTTGCTATTTAATTAACCATTAGTCAGCTCTCATCATCGTCATTAAGGTTATTTAGTCAAAATCATAATCAAGTCCTCAACCATCAATTAACCTCAGCTGCCACGTGTCAAACTAGTAGTATTTATACTACTATTCATTTCCTTCCTCCAAAAAAAAACCATAGGACATCAACCCTAACCAACCGCTACCATCTTCTGCTTCATCACAATATCAGACCTTCACCTTTCTTCAACCAAAGATCTTCACCATTTCTTCCATTTTCCTTCAACAGAGGATCCACTAAACTCATTCTCGCACAACCACTACCAACTTCAAACTCCATGACCTTTAAACGTAATCACCATCACAATCAACAAAACAACAATCCATCTCCAGGCAACAAATCCACTTCTTCTTTCTCAAACCCAGCTTCAACTTCACCATTCCCAAACTCGGAGATTTCAAAACGTCAAACTTAAACTCATTTCCATCAATCCATTCTCAGAACAATCAAAACCCGTGACCCAATCTTCTTCTCTCTCCTGAGATTCCTCCAATTTCAAACCTTTATTTTCGCCATTCTTTCTCAACAGAAACACTCACAAACTTCTAACCCTTTCTCCTTCATTTACCGGCCGTCAATCTTCTTATCAACCCCAACCACCATATCATCACCTTCAACCTCTGTTTACGTCAATCCTCCATTAAACCTCAACCCAGATCTATTCACCAATAACAACATGACAGCCTTCAAACCCTTCACCTTCGAGCTCCTGTTTCTCTTCACTCACCTCCATTAACAAGCAAACTCCATCCCCTTCAAAGCTTCAACCCAGATTCATCAATATCCCTTCAATAGAAACACTCATAAACTTCATCCCCTTCAAAGCTTCAACCCAGATTCATCAATATCCCTTCAACAGAAAACCCAGCCAAACGTCTCAAACCGCAACACAACGAAACCCAATAACCTTCTGGTAAACCCTTTTCCGTCACCTCCTCCAAACCGCGATCCAAAACCCATTTTAAAGAACAAACAGACCTGAACCATAAGAATGTGAGGTCGAATGTGAGCGAGAGTAAGAGGCAAAACAAGCAGGTTGAAATTGGGGAGAAGGTCGGTCCGCTGGCGTTGTTTTTTATCTCTTTTCTGGTGTTTTTCCATTGTGCTTGGAGAAGATGAGATGATTTGTTCATGTGTCGTGTTGTTTTAATAGAAGGCTTTTCTTTTTAATACAATCCAGTTTGTTGATGTGAGACTGGGTTGTTCTATTTCGGGTCGGGTAGGTCACAAGCAAGGCCCATGTCAGCTTTTTCACATCCATTTATATGTTATCCACACTCTGGCCTTTGTTTAACCGTGTTGGTTTTTTGAGGGATGATGGGCTTATTTGAAGCCCACATGATTCCCTTTCATATTTTCTCACCCCCTGGATCTGTTACAAACCCCCTTCTGTTTTATTTTCTTTAAATTAATATGTTGGTTATTTTGTAAATATATTTATAATAATTTTTTAGAACAGAATATTGTGTGTGTGTGTGTGTGTGTGTGTGTGTGTGTGTGTGTGTGTGTGTGTGTGTGTGTATATATATATATATATATATATATATATATATATATATATATATATATATATATATATATATATATATATATTATTTCTTTTTTTATTTTATATTCTAATTCTTTAGAACTATTAGAGTTTATATTATTTTATATATAGAATTTCATTTCATTTTATTTAGAGTTTTGTTTGAATTTCTTAACAATTTTTCGTTTAGATTTTAATAGTATTTTATTTTAGAGATAATTTTATTTCGCATTTATTATTGGACATTTTGTCCCATTTTTTCTGTTTATGTCGATGAAGAAGTTTCTTTCGATTTTCCGTCAAATTATTGATGAGAAATGAAGGATCTGAGACCGACTTTCTCTCCTCTTTCTCATTTTCGACTTTATGTCATTTCATCTATTTTTGGTCGATGACGACATTTTCGTAATTCATTACCAGTCAAATTATTGATGAAATGAAGGATCTGAGACCGACTTTCTCTCCTCATTTCTCTTCATCTTTCGATTTTACTTTGACTTTTGGTGATCGATGAAGTCTCGTAAGACGAGATCCCACTATTTTTGGTCTGTGCGATACGATTCAATTGGAGAACGATCCTCAATATCGTTTCTGCATCTTGTCCATAGCACGAAATTTAATACGCAACCTCTTAAAGTTTGACTTCCCTTATAAGTCGAGCTATGAAGGTTTAGCGTCACATTGGTCCCGATTCAAAGCATCATCAAGGACCAAAAAAGGAGAAGATTGGAATGGAGCTTGCACACAATGTCAAGGGTCAACGGAACCACTCTGTTCGGTAACTGATAACACGAAATCATATAGATATTTTCATGCATAATTCAACTAAAGTCTAACCGTTTTCGATCCGATTTCGGGTTATTTCTGTGTATTTGTCTGATGTTTTGTAGGTATTCAACGATCACGTCTAAACAAGGCAACATGAAGAAAAGAAGCAATCTCAGATGAAATATGGACGAAAAAGGAGTAAAAACACAATGAAAAGCGCAACAATCTGTTTTTGCTGATGTGACGACCGTCACAGCTTCATGACGACCGTCACACGGGTGACGACCGTCACACGGGTGACGACCGTCACACCTTGTGACGACCGTCATGCAGGCAAAAACGCCCCACTCAGATTACACGTCAAAAGATCAGTTCCAATTCCCACAGAGTGGACCACTACTCCCTAAATTATCTGCCTCAAGGTCCATCATCTTCAGTGATAACCGTTGGGATTCCACTTCTATAAAAAGGGAAGCAGGGGACTTCAGAAAGTGTGTTGCATTCATACCACGAAGTGCTGCCGAATTTACTTTCCAGAGCATTATTTTCCAGTTTTATTCTTATTTGTTTCTCTTTACCTTTCCTGTATTGCCTTTACATTCTTCTATAACTTCTATTTTATTGTACGACCAAATTGGCATTAAAGACCAGAATCCTGCCAGCATCTGTGGAGGATCTGCCCAAAGGCCAATTGGCATATTTACAGGTTTTCATTTTGATCGACTTCAGTTTTATTATAATGCAAATTATTATTTATTATTTTTATTTATATTTTATCTTTCCCAAATCCATGTCTAGCTAAACTTAGGTAATCGATATGTAGTAATAATTCGAATGGGATTTGATAACAACTGGTTGAAAAAACTTTCTTTTCACAAAAGTAATCTATGGTCTGAGTGTTTAAAATTGATTCACTGAATAAACTTCGTCGCGAAAGCGAGAACTTATTTAAAAGTAGTTTTGCCACGAAAGTGGGAAATTAATTAAGATACGAACCAACAAGCGAAAGCTGCGGTAAGGTCAGATAGTAAACACTAGGCATTTGTTTTAATAACAGCGAAAGCACTTTAAAATGAATTAGAACTTAGAGATTTCCAAAAAATAATTTTAACCCCGAACGGAATACGAAAGTGTACGTTTGGCCCTTAGGATTATGATTAGCGTCAATAACCATCATGAGGCGAGAGTCTTCAAATCTCCATTTTCTGCTTGAATAAACTTTGAAAATTATTTCATACACCAGTAACTTATCAAATCCCTGAAGAACACAATTACTACGTATCGATTCAATCAATTATAATCTAAATAGTATCCTTAGTTCCCTTTTAGTGACAATCTTATTCCCTTAAACATATTCTACCTAGCTAAACATAGTAACTCCCGAGAACACTAGTTTGATTACGAGTCCCTGTGGGATCGATATCTATTATTACTACGCAATAGACTGTGCACTTGCAGTTAGGTTGTATTAGACATAGAAAGTCGCGATCAAGTTTTTGGCGCCGTTGTCGGGGACCTGTTTAGTCAATAGTGTAACCTTCTGTTACGCCGTATAGACTAGGTTAACAATTTTCATTTTTCCTTTACTAGTTCTGTCGATTGTATGCCAAGAAATCGCCCGCAAGGCGATATCGTAAAACCTTCGGTCGCAGAACTAGAACGCTTCTTACATTTAAGAAGTAGAATCATTGAGTACCAACTCAAACAACTCAAACATAACACTCCCAAACCTCTCACTCCCATTCCCAAATCAGAAGAAGAAGAACCAGAGATGGCTGAAGGACCTCCAAACAAACCGCTGAAGGCATACGCTACACCATCTCAGATGGAGCCTAGAAGTAGCATTGCTACCCCAGCTATTACCCGAAACGATTTTGAGCTGAAACCATCATTGTTGTCGGCTGTACAACAAAACCAATTCTCAGGAAACGCAACTGAGGATCCGAACGAACATCTAACAAAGTTTGTACAATACGCGGACATAGTGAAAGCAAATGGAGTAACTCCAGACGCGATAAGACTTCGTCTTTTCCCATTCTCTCTTAGAGACAGAGCGTGGGCATGGTTACAATCATTACCATCCAACTCCGTTACGACGTGGGAGCAATTGAAAAACGTCTTCTTAGCGAGATATTTTCCGCCAAGCAAAACTGCTATGCTTAGAGCTCAAATCAACGGATTTCGACAGAAAGATACTGAATCTCTTTACGAAGCATGGGAACGATTCAAAGATATGATGAGAACATGTCCTCACCACGGTCTAGAAGACTGGGTGACAATCCATACTTTCTATAATGGGCTTCTATACAATACTAGATTGACAATAGACGCTGCCGCGGGCGGTGCACTTATGGATAAGCCATACGATGAAGCCTATCAATTAATAGAAAACATGTCACAAAACCATTGCCAATGGGGAGGTGAACGCACTCCAACTGAGAAAACCACAGCGAAAGGTGGGATGTACGAAATCGGCAGCCTTGAAAAGTTCAATGCTAAAGTAGATGCTCTAGCACAAAAGATTGATAGTCTGACCGTTAACCCCACTGCGACTGTCGCTGCAGTAACTCCAAATTGCGAGTTATGCGGAAGCACCACTCAAAATGCACCCGAATGCCCATTGCTAGCCGGAATCCCACCATACCAGGTAAATTATGCTCAAGGAAATCCCTACGCAAATACCTACAACCCAGGTTGGCGAAATCATCTAAACTTTTCTTACAAAAGCGAAAATGCATTGCAAATGCCTACTGCTCCGCAAGGATATCAAAAACCAGCTGCTCAGAATGCACCTAGGAAATCGAACCTCGAATTAATGATGGAAAATTTCATAGCTACTCAAGCTCAAACAAACAAAGAGTTCCTGAATCAAAACATACACACTAGCGAGCAAATTAAACAGTTGACAGGAAAAGTAGACGCGTTAGCCACCCACAACAAAATGTTAGAAACACAGATATCACAAGTGGCTCAACAACAAGCCTCTGTTGCCGCACCTGCTGGCACATTTCCTGGACAACCCGAACAGAATCCAAAAGGCCAAGCAAATGCTGTAATACTAAGAAGTGGAAAAGAATTGGACGAACCGATCGATCCGAGGACCGAAAACTCAGCCATGCAACAAAAACCAACTGAACAAGCAGAAAAGGAATCCGAGTTAGAGAAGAAGGAGGACAACGAGAAGGAGGATACCGCAAGTGAAAAAACTCAAGCACCTCCAGCGCCATATAAACCACCTATTCCTTATCCGCAAAGACTAATAAACTCCAAAACTTCAGGACAGTTTAAGAAATTTGTAGAGCTCCTTAAACAGTTGAATATTACTATTCCTTTTACATAAGAGATAACTCAAATGTCGTCATACGCTAAATTTCTCAAAGAAATCCTGTCGAATAAGAGAAAGATCGAGGATAATGAAACAGTTACACTTACTGCAGAGTGTAGCGCTATTATTCAAAACCGCATGCCTCCTAAATTAAAAGACCCAGGTAGTTTCTCCATACCCTGCGTCATAGGAAAGTTCGTAATAGACAAAGCTCTATGCGATTTAGGAGCCAGTATCAGTGTTATGCCCTTATCTATATGCAAAAAGCTGAATATGGGAGACCTCAGACCAACCAAAATGTCCGTACAATTAGCTGACAGATCAGTAAAATACCCAGTCGGAATACTGGAAAATGTTCCAGTACGCATAGGACAATTTTACATTCCAACCGACTTCATAATCATGGACATCAAGGAAGATACTGTAACCCCAATTATCCTAGGAAGACCGTTCCTAGCTACAGCCGGAGCGATTATAGACGTGAAGAAAGGAAGGCTAACATTCGAAGTAGGAGAAGAAAAGATAGAGTTCATTCTCACCAAGTTCTTACAAGCACCAGCAATAGACGATACCTGCTATTTAGTAGACGAAATCGACGAATGCATAAGAGAACTTGAAAATGAAGAGACCACGTATTCAGAAATAATAAAGATTCAAATACCCGATATTTCTGAAGACGATAATTGGCGTAAACCATATAAAGACGACAGCCTAAGCGAAAGCTTAGCACTGACACCAAACCATATGCCAGGTCCGAAGAACCCATCTTTAGAACTCAAAACACTACCCAAAAACCTCAGATATGAATTTCTAGACGATGAACTAAAAAGACCAGTGATAGTCAACGCCGACTTAGGACAACCAGAAACCGAAAAGCTATTAGAAGTCCTAAAGAAGTACCCCACCGCGTTAGGCTATAACATAAGCGATTTAAAAGGTATAAGCCCTTCGATCTGTATGCATCGAATTACAATAGAGGAAGACTCTAAAACCTCTCGAGAGCATCAGAGAAGACTGAACCCCATCCTGAGCACTGTAGTCATAGATGAAGTAAAGAAATTGCTAGATGCAGGAATCATCTATCTGATCTTCGATAGTGAATGGGTCAGCCCAGTTCATGTCGTACCAAAGAAAGGAGGAGTCACAGTAGTTAAAAACGAAAAAGGCGAATCAATAACAAAGAGAGTCGTGACTGGAAGCAGGATGTGCATTGACTATAGAAAGCTTAACAAGGCTACGCGCAAAGATCACTTCCCGTTACCCTTCATAGACCAAATGTTGGAAAGATTAGCCAAACATTCATATTTCTGCTATCTAGATGGTTACTCAGGATTCTTCCAAATTCCCATCCATCCTGATGACCAAGAAAAGACTACATTCACCTGTCCTTACGGTACGTTTGCTTACCGCCGAATGCCGTTCGGACTCTGTAACGCTCCAGCAACCTTCCAAAGATGCATGATGGCAATCTTCGCAGATTTCATAGACGACATTATGGAAGTATTTATGGACGATTTCTCGGTATGTGGACAAAGTTTTGAAGGATGCCTACAAAACTTAGAAATGGTACTAGAACGTTGCGTAAAAGTAAACCTCGTCCTAAATTGGGAGAAATGCCATTTTATGGTCCGGCAAGGAATAGTTCTAGGACACGTCATATCAGATAAAGGAATCGAGGTAGACAAAGCTAAAATAGAGATTATAAAAGATCTTCAACCTCCAAAATCCGTACGAGAAATACGGAGTTTTCTAGGACATGTCGGTTTCTACAGAAGATTTATAAAAGATTTCTCGAAAATCACAAAACCTCTGACCGGCCTGTTGATGAAAGATGCTGAGTTCGTCTTCGACGACGACTATTTAAAAGCATTCGAAACATTGAAATCAGCCCTTATCACCGCACCAATCATGCAACCACCCGATTGGCGACTACCGTTCGAAATCATGTGCGATGCGAGTGATTACGTTGTAGGCGCAGTTCTAGGACAAAGGAATGACAAGAAACTCCATGCTATCTACTATGCCAGTAGAACCTTAGATCCTGCCCAAATGAACTACGCTACCACAGAAAAGGAACTTCTAGCAGTTATATTTGCGCTTGACAAATTCCGTTCTTACTTAGTAGGAGCAAAAATTATCATATACACAGACCATGCTGCCTTAAGGTACCTAATAAGCCAAAAGGATGCCAAACCAAGACTATTGAGATGGATCCTGTTATTACAAGAGTTTGACTTAGAAATCAAAGATAAGAAAGGAACCGAGAATATTGTTGCAGATCACTTATCCCGAATAGAAGGCATCAGACATGAACCAGTACCGATAAATGACGATTTCCCGTACGAACGTCTAATAGCCAAATTAGAAAGTGAGACACCTAATTCAATCTCGGAAGATCCAGAATTCGAAAAAGCCGTAGAAGCCGTCTATGCCCAAGTCACATTACCTTGGTATGCTGACATCGTTAATTACCTCGCTGCGGGCGTGCTTCCACCGGATCTTACTTATCAGCAAAAGAAGAAATTCTTCCACGATCTGAAACACTATTATTGGGACGAACCCCTACTCTTCAAGAGAGGGGCCGACAACATATATCGTCGTTGTGTCCCAGAGGAAGAAATAGAAAATATCATTTCCCAATGCCACTCAGCACCATACGGTGGTCATGCTAGTACATCCAAGACGTGCGCTAAGATTCTCCAAGCCGGCCTATTTTGGCCTAATCTCTGGAAAGACGTTCACATCGCTGTGCAAAAGTGCGATCGATGCCAACGAACTGGCAACATCTCACGACGCGATGAAATGCCTCAGAAAGGAATCTTGGAGGTAGAAATCTTCGACGTCTGGGGAATAGATTTCATGGGACCTTTTCCACCTTCTTTTGGCAATAACTACATACTCGTCGTTGTCGATTACGTGTCTAAATGGATAGAAGCCATAGCTGCTCCAACAAACGACGCACGAGTAGTAATCAAACTCTTTAAAAACACAATCTTTCCTAGATTCGGTGTACCCAGACTCGTCATTAGTGACGGAGGATCTCACTTCATATCGCGAATATTCGATAAACTTCTCTCTAAATATGGAGTCCGCCACCGAGTAGCTACACCCTATCATCCGCAAACTAGCGGACAAGTAGAGGTCTCGAACAGAGAAATAAAACAGATCTTGGAAAAGACTGTCGCTACCTCAAGGAAAGATTGGTCGTCGAAGCTACAAGAAGCTTTATGGGCTTATAGGACCGCATTTAAGACACCAATAGGTACTACCCCCTATAAATTAGTTTACGGTAAATCCTGCCATCTCCCTGTAGAGTTAGAGCATAAGGCCTTTTGGGCCATTAAGACATTCAACTTCAACTACACCGAGGCAGGAGAAAAGCGAATCTTGAACCTACACGAGTTAGAAGAACTTCGATTAGACGCTTACGAAAATGCCCGTATCTACAAAGAACGAACTAAAAAGTGGCATGATAAACGTTCAATCAGGAAACAATTCAGTGTGGGAGACATCGTATTGCTCTTTAATTCACGATTAAAACTCTTCCCAGGTAAACTAAAATCTAGGTGGTCTGGACCCTATGAAGTGACTAAAGTACTTCAGAGTGGAGCTGTTGAAATTACCGATAAGACAAATGCACCATTTATCGTAAACGGGCAACGTCTAAAACATTACAATAAGAACGAAAACAGTCCTCAAGTCAGCAATATAACATTGCTTGATCTTCCAGCTCAGACACCCGAATAGCTTCTCACCAAGCTATCGTCAGGCTTTAGACGTTAAAAACAGCGCTTACTGGGAGGCAACCCAAATTTCCCTCGTTATTGCATTTCATTTTTCCTTAAAATTCTACTTTGAAAATCCAACAAAAATTCTAAAATTACTACTACTTTCTACGTTCGTTCATTTTCGTACTTTTATTCTTATTTTATTTTCTCTCTTTTGTCTTTTGTTTCTACCGCTTTTCGTTTCTAAAAATCCTGACTTCAATTTCCTGTTTCAAACTTTTCAGGATTTTTAAAGTCTTCAAAACATTCCTTCTGTTTTCTCCGAATTACCTGCGAGTATGGCCGAGTACGACTTCACAAAGGTTCACTTCCGAGGACTCACTCAAAAGGCAAGATTTGCAGCACTGACCGAAAGAGAATTCGCCTTAACGTTGTATTATGATAAGGCTACTATGGATAAACTAGGGATCACAGATAGCATTCAATACCTGTTCAATCAACTGGGTTGGGAGAACACTGCTCTGAAAACACGTTTCACTACCTACAAGGATCTTACCTATGAATTCCTTAGTTCTTTCAGATACACACCCAACTATGGTTTTGGATCCAGCACAGAGTTGATTACCTTCCGATTGTTTGGAATGGACCAAACCCATAGCCGGATGTCACTAGCTAACCTCCTAGGATTCCCTAGCGAACCGCATGTGTTCATCAGTGCAGAAGATGACGATATTGATTTTCAACTCGATCAATTCTGGGGTAGAATCACAGGTGACTATCACCCTGAACCAGGAAGAATACACAATGATGACATACACAACCCAACCTTCAGATACTTCCATAAGATACTGGCTCACACCTTGTTTGGAAAAGAAGAAAATATTACTGCAGTATCTAAGGAGGAGTTATTCATCATGTTCTGTGCTTCTCAGGGACGGACAGTAAATGCAGTGCCTTTCATGATGAGATCTTTCAAATGCCTCACGCTGGAACCTCAGACACCTATCCTTATAGGAGGCCTGGTAACAATGATTGCCCACGAGCTTGGCCTTAGATTCCATTTAAATGCCAACACTCGTTTTGGTACCATCCGACCCATGAACATACAATTCTGCTTTAACAGGCGCATCTTAGGAACTATGGGACCTGGACCGTATGAGTACCTTATTAACGAAAAACCAGTACAGCTATTCACACTGCCTGATCATCTGATGACAAGTATCCACAACAAGGACAACTGGCTCTATGAATTGGATGAGTCTATGGGACCTCCTTCACCACAGTCAACACCCCAGAACTATATGTATGACAGTGACCACATCTCTGAGGCACACGACTATATGTATTATGAGGACGCTGCATCTGAAACTGAAGTAGACCCTACGACTCCTCCACACTATAATACTTATCCTGAGCCTATCCCTGAGGAGACCACCGACAAAATGGATGTCGTGTTACTCAGATTGGACGACGTTGATACAGCTCTGACTAATGTAAAAGCTGACATCGCAAGCATGCACAGCGAACTGGTAGGCTTCATGGATCTAGTCTGCGACCAACTCGACTACTATTCATAGAAATTCGATGAGTTGAAGGCACGAAAAGATTAGTTATTAGTTCTTAGCAGTAGTTTCAGTTTAGTCTAGTCTAGTTAGTTTCATTTAATCATTTGGATTTTTCGCATTATTAGTTTTCTTTATGTACTACATACAATTGTTTCAATTTTATGTTTTTTCAATTCTAGTTTTTATTCAATTATTCTGTTTTCGCATTATTTGTTGTTTGTTGGCTGTTATATTACATCACCGTATCAATACTAAGCCTTAAAGTCACTACGAGTACGCCCTCAGAGCAAAATTCTGCGTTCTGCAGATTTTGCTGCTGTGACGACCGTCACAGCCACATGACGAGCGTCACGCGGGTGACGACTGTTGCACCCTAAAATTTGACCAACAATTATTTATTCACTGAGTGTTTGAAAGTTGATACCTTCATCAGACAGTTCAAGAGATCCTCAGAGGAATTGGTTGAAACCAGGGTTGTGTGCTTCATAGCTTGAGAGTTGTGGGTGCTCCTCAGATGATTCTGAGACTTTGAGAATGAACTTGATGTTTTGAGAAAGCCTATGAGATGTCTTGAAAGCCATCATGAAGCCCAGAGAGGTCATTATGCGAGAATTCAGAAGATTCAACCATGAATGGTAGAATTAGGGTTTTGACTGGGTCAACCCTAGGATAACTGAAAATTTGGAGAAGGTTGAGACCTAATACAAGGGCCATGATATCATGGAATGATGCATAGAGATGTTATAAAGATGATTCCTAGACCAACTCATCATGATTGAGGAGTTTGAGAAGTTTCAAGTCAGGGTTTCCAAGGATTGTCAGTGAAAAAACCCTAATTTGATCCCTATCTTCCAGGCAGTTTTAGCTCAAGATGTGATTGATATCTCATCTTCCCTAACACATGAATGTTGTAGAGCTTGTTATTAGCTTTAATTTGAGTGGTGGAAGTCCTTGATAGGAGTTGCAGAGCTCAAGTTATGGTTTTGACAAATTACAGGTCAGCAGAGGTGTGTGAATCTGGGTCCTTGAAAGTCACCCAACTTGCAGACAACCTTTGCCCTAGTAGGATGATTCCTATGATCTCTTGGTCAACATTAATGTTTAAGAGAATCTTCTTAGCTTTAATTTTAGTGGTAGAAGTCCTTGATAGGATTTGTGGAACTCAACTTATGGTTTGAACAAGACAGGGGTATTTTGGTCATTTGGCAGTTATAGGTCATTTTAAGCAAAGGCCATATCTCCTATTTTCAAGCCTCAAATGGAAAAACTCAAAACATGAAAGTTGTTCAAAATGACATTTTAAGCCTAGAAAGAAGGTCATGAATTGTTGGAAAAGCTCATAGCATGGAATGACAAAGTTTGGTAAATTTGAACTAAAAATGGCTTATAAGTTTAAAAAGTTGAAGTTGGAAATTGGTTTGGAAGATCTATGAATCCAAAATAGGTCATCCAATATATCATTTTGATTGGAAACATCATTTTGAGAACATTGGTTTAAACACAATTTTCATTTGAGGCTTTAAAATGGGACATGCTTTGTAATATTGTTACTTGCATTATAAGGTACCTTTGGAAATTTTAACACAAGGCAAGAAAAAGGCTTGTAATTGCTCATATCCTATCAATATCTCTTATGATGAGATTTTAAAGCCAATTTGCAAGGTTTAAGGCATGATACATGAGATATACCACTTATCATCACATGAGATTTTCAAGCACTTTCTAGCTCATTCTAGAAAGATCTAGGAGTTTCCATTGATTATTATAAAAAGAGTGAATCATGAGGAGTAAGGGGTTGGTCAAGGAGAGAGAAATCAGTGGAGATAGTGAGAGAGACATTGCCATTGAAGAGCTTCCTTCAAGATCAAGCAACACACGATTTCTTCCACTACAAGCTTTCTTCTTCAAAGCTTGTGCAAACAGAAAGATCCTCTCCATTGGAGGAGTGTTTGGCATCAATTGCAAGCTCTGCAACCATCTCCACGAGCACTCACCATCACTTCTTGACAGGTTGGGATTCTTCTCCCTTTCTCCTTATTTATGTGGTTTCTGTTAGTTCCTTAGGTGTAGAATTAGTGTACTAGGCTAGTTGATCTTACCCCGTGAGTTTGAGAGCTCTGTATGAGATTTCATGGCAGGTGAAAGATTCTTTAATTTCCAAGAACAAGCTTTGTAGTGAGTTTTAGTTAGCATAGATTAGATTAGAATGGTTAGGATAACATAAAGAGCATGAATGCATCATTGGATTTGAGTTTTAGAAGAGCTAATTTCAGAGAAATATGGTGGTACCAAGATCTTCTAGCTTTCTGTTAGGATGATCCAGGAAGAATTAATAAAAACTACTCGTATAGCCTTGTTCCTCTCAATCAGTAGATCATTTTCCTTTTTGGAATTTTTGAATTTCATCAAGTATGGAGAGAGAACGAGGGAGGAGAAGTCTTATGCATGGAGGCACGATTTCTGAAAACCCTAGGTATTTGGGGACGATGATACACGGCCGTTGGATCTTTCTGAAAGTCTTGACCTATTACTCTAATCCAACGGTCCAGATTAATTGATAAAAACGGAGGGAAATTCAAAGAAGCCAAACGCACCGTATTACTAAATGAGGCGCGTGTGGGCCTATCTCAGAATGCTATCCACACCACCCCATATCTGGCCCACTTGGAATTGAACTGAGGTGTCTTTCTACTAGCACCCCCCCTCCCCCTATTTCAATTCTTTTACTTTTTTAATTCCTTTAATATTTTCTTGCATTTATAAAATTCATAAAAAATAGAAAATTGATCCTTTTTAAATTCTTGTTTTTTTCATATGTTAATAAATCTGTCTAGAAAATTCTAAATAAATAAAATTTCCATTTTATTTTCTTTTCATATTTTTTAGCATATTTTTCATTTTAATAGCTTTTAAAATAGGATTAATTTTGTGCATGATTTTGTAGAATTTCTTTTAGGACCTTCCCTTAGTCTTTTTAATTCATTCTTTTTGGTGTGATTAGATATTGAATCATAGTTCCCCATAGGATTTAATTCTTGATTTTTAGAATTAAATTTGATTAGTTTAATTAGGGTAGCATTAGGGTATCCTAATTAGGGTTTAGGTTATGCATAAGTAAGGAAATTCATTTTCTTTAGATAGTTTTGTCTTGATTTTTGGGTAGGGGCATATGTGGATGTTATGGGTAGATGTTGTAGACCCTTGTGAATAATTGATAGAATTTTTCCCCTTGGTTTAGTATTTTTAGGTATTTTCTGAAGTTGACTGGTGATTTTGTCTGTTCTGTGGTTATTTGTTCATCTCTGGGGTTTATTTTGGGGATTTTGTTATGAGGCTTAGTTTGTTTTGAAGATCTTGTTGAAGAGCATGATGAAGAGAAGATTGTAGATCAAGACTCAGAGACCCAGAGCTTGGATTATTCCCTGTCTGTGAGGTTTGAGATCCTGAAGTTTGAAGGAAGTTCATGGTACTTTCCTGAGGAAGGCACTATGAATGACTTTCATTCTTTCTTCTCACCTCTTTCTTAAGTATCCAATGATGTAGGAGCCAACTTGTGAGTTTAATTTCTCCTGAGGAGGAATGTAAACTGATCACATGTTGTTGAGCCACATGGGATACAATTCCTAAGTAGAAGCCTCCTAGTACTTTCCTGAGGAAGGTCCTATGGGTCTATTCACTTAGTTCCATTAGTTTATCTAGGATTTCTTAAGTATCCAATGATGTAGGAGCCAACTTGTGAGTTTAATTTCTCCTGAGGAGGAATGTAAACTGATCACAGTTGTTGAGCCACATGGGATACAGCTCCTAAGTGGAAGCCTCCTAGTACTTTCCTGAGGAAGGTCCTATGAGTCTGTTCATTTAGTTCCACTAGTTCAGATAGGATTTCCTAAATATCCAGTGATGTTGGAGCCTGCTTGTGAGTTTAGTTTCTCCTGAGGAGGAATGTAAACTGATCACAGTGGTTGAGCCACGTAGGATATGACTCCTGAGTATACACCTCCTAGTGCTTTCCTGAGGAAGACACTATGAGTCTGCTTACTTGGCTCCCTTTCTTTGGTAAGCTTGTTCTGAAGCTTGAAGACTGGGATTTCTTTCTTGTTTAGGGTTTTGCTTTAGGGCTTTGCTTAGAGTTGATCAGGATTCTGTTTTAGGATTAGAGAGTAGATATAGATGATTCTTTCTCAAGCATGTGTTTTGTTTGCCTGATGGCACTTCATTTCCTTTATCTGTATATTGCTTGATAGCATGTTGTTTATCTTCAGTATGATTACTGTTATTTCATGACTGGCTTGAGGTTGAGATGAGCTTGTGGAGGCTGAAGCCCCACACACATTTCCTCTCTCACTTGCATTGCATGCATTTTACTGTTAAGGCTGATGCTTTTGTCTGTTTTGGTGTATCATTGATATGATCCCTTAGGACTCTCATTTCCTTTGAGGAGGACTTGATGATAGACTTTTAGGTTGAAACCTATGCATGACAACATCTAGGAGTTCCCTGTTCAAACCTCAACCATAGGATGAATCCATGGCATGACAACAGTAGGACTTGATAGTCTCCCTCCTAGTTGGGCCTGTTCTCTTCTCATCTCGAAGCAGTTTAAAATACAGTAATCATGAATGATTTCTTTCGTACGTTACGAGCCTTAAGCTATCTGAGAAAGGACGCATTCCCTCTCAGGTCATAGTCTCCAGTGCGGTTGAAATCGCAAACACAATAAAAAACACTTCTTTTAGGAAATAAACCGTAGTTTCCCGAACTACGTTTGCTCTGATCTTTCATACCAGATGAAAGTACGTAGGCATAGGATGCGACGTCCTAGCGAGCAACCTTCCCCACCTTCACCCGTAGTTAGCCGAACTACGTTGACTCTGATTTCTCATTCTCTGATGAGAATACGTAGGCATAAAGTGCGACGCTTTGCCGAGTCATTTTTCTTTTCTTTTTCAGCCAGCCTTGATAGGTAGATAGATTATAACCAACCCGTCCAAGTAAACAAACAAGCGAGGATCCCGTCGAGTACGACGGACGTGAGGGGTGCTAATACCTTCCCCTTGCGTAACCGACTCCCGAACCCAGACAATGGTTGCGATGACCTTGTCTTACCCTTATTCGTCAGGTTTTTCCGATCGTTTCCTTTCCCGCTCTGAGGGATAAATAACGAAAGGTGGCGACTCTTCTGTCATGCCAGCACCTTATTTTCGCGCAAGCGACAGCTGGCGACTCTGCTGGGGATCGAACCCAGAATCTCTGGTTCTCCGGTTCCCTATGAGAGTCAATCCCATCGTTTGTGTGTTTGCTTGTTGGGTTGCGTTTATTTATCGCATTTTTACTTCCCGCATTTTATTTCCCGCATTTTATTTCCAGTTTGATATGATTATCTGTGCTGCTGTGGGAGAGGGATGTTACTATGAGTGAGAAGCCGGACCTGGGCTTGAGTGCACACCTAGATATAGTTGCGGAGAAGTAGTAGACGAACCTGTCTGCTGAGCAGGCACAGTTCCCTACGAAAATCTGCGCTCAGACGAGATTCTCGCAGAGGTGCTCCTTTCCGGTCCTGAGGATCTGAGGGGAGTCCAGACGTGAGGATTGTCGACTCTGGGGACCGATCATTTGGAAGTCAGCTAAGTGAGGCCTCTTCATGACTTGATGATGCCACTCCTTCTGGGAATCGTATCGTCACTCATGAAAGTCTGTGACGCTGATGACCGCATAGGATGCCGTACCTTTGTCCGTGGATTAGGTCCATACCTGTGAGCGGGATTGGGATGTTGCAGGAAACTTATACCTTCAGACTACCTGGTTTTCTTGACAGTGAATCAGTTATGTTGATATCAGGGTTCTCGATGGCAGATTTGACTGTTCTTGACAGAGCGAGGGTTTGATCAGAGGATTTTATCATCGGGTGTATGTCTGTTCCTGGTAAAGCAGGTTTCCATCAGAATATTGTCATCAGAGGTTTGTTCCGGATAGAGCAGATTTTGAGTGGGGTCTGAAGATCTCATCAGCAGTTGTTGTTTGTTCTTGATAGGGCAGATTTTGAGTGGGGTCTGAAGATCTCATCAGCAGCTGTGCATTTGTTCTTGAGAGGGCAGATTTTTGATTTGGGGTCTGAAGACTTCATCAACAGATGTTTCTTGATCATGCACCCGGGGTCCTTATTATCAGACATTTGTTCTCGACAGAGCAGAATTTTGGTCTTATATATATGGTCCTGTCAGAAGGTCGTTCCTAGCAGATCAAATTAGTGGTCCTACACCGGGGTTTCCTTCTCATCAGTGACTGTTGATACCGAATCTCCACAGCAGCCACCTGGATATATCGCTGCATGCCTGCATTTTGCATTAGTTTGCATAATCATTCGCATTCCATTGGCGTGTGTCTGTGACAGGTACCGTTTCCCCGATCCAGGATCTCTCGCCTCTTATTGTGTTATTACAGCAAGACTATTGCGTACGAGTTCTCGATCCTTGATGTGTCGGAGTTGGCTATCACCAATGCTATAGGCTTCCTGTGTATATGTGAGATTGCTGTTTCCATGATGGGGCCCAGATTCCTCTCCTTATTATTGTCAGCACTGGTACTACGGCGCCAGGATCGGAGGAAATCTCTCAAGCACACAGACACACGCATACATCTGCATAAAGCATTTTGCATGACATACATTCTGTTGCTTTTCCTAACCTTTAATCTTGACAGGTTTTTCAGGTACACAGGTTCCGAGCTGCTTTCGATCTTCAGGATTGATCAAAGACTCATCCACCGCTACTCAACTCGCGCTAATCAGACAAGGATAATGGACCAGGTGCAGTCATATGTTCAAGAGCTCCGTGAACGGATGGATCGTTTTATGGAGCTTATGCAGGTGGTCGCGAATGGTCAGGACCAGCTTCGTACTTTGGTTCAACCTCTGATCTCCAGGGTTGACAGTAATGGCATACTGCATGGAGGGGCCGTGCCCACTCCTCCTCCAGTGGATGCTCCACAGAATGTTGTTCCTGTTGCCGGGGGCAACGACAGTGCTAACGGCAATCTGATGACTAATCTCGGACTCAATGCGGCAGGCGTCGGCAATGGTAGTTTGGGAGCCAATGTTAACATAGGGCCGGTCAACGGCAATGCTGGTGCGGGAAATCTGTTGGTGCCTCAACCGTGGCTGGAGGACCATCAGGATGACATATTCTCTCAGAGAGGTGTAGAGGCAGAGTTGAATGCTGAAGCTCGACTCAGGTTCAAAGCGCTGGAAGACAAGATGAGAGACATTGAAAGTCAGAACGCATTGGGCGTTGACATGTCCAAGCTCGGGTTGATTGCTGACTTCAAAGTACCTCACAAGTTCAAGGTGCCTACCTTTGAGAAGTATAAGGGTACTACTTGCCCCCGGGTCCACCTCCGATCTTATTATAGAAAGATGTCCGCCTATTCTGACGATGAGAAGTTGCTGATGCACTTCTTTCAGGATAGTCTTGTTGGTCCATCGCTCGAATGGTATATGGGTTTGGAGCCCGCTACGGTGCGCACCTGGAAAGATCTGGCAGAAGCGTTTGTCCTCCACTATCAATACAATAGCGACTTGGCTCCCAACCGAGTTCAGCTTCAGAATCTCTCACAGCGGAACAATGAAAGCTTTAAAGAATACGCCCAGCGGTGGCGTGAATTGGCTGCTCGGGTTCAACTGCCGATGGTTGAGCGTGAGCTAGTGCAAATGTTCGTGGCTACCCTTCCTGGAATCTATTATGAAAAGCTGGTCAGTGGCATGTCTGGAACATTCTCGGCTCTCATCACTCTGGGCGAGCATGTTGAGAACGGTATAAAGATTGGAAAAATTCAAGGCGAATCATCCTCAGCTGGAGGAGGTAGTAAGAAACCTTACGCTGGCAAGCGTCGAGAGGGAGATGCCAGTGCTGTCACTAATGCTAGGAGAAAGGGCAAGGGCCCTCAGCCTCAGATTGCTAGCATAAATATCCCAGCTGCTCCACCGCAGCAGCAGCAGCCTCAGCAGCAGAACCAGCAGGGGTACAGGAAATATCAGAATCGGGCTCCTATGGCAAACCGTCATTTTGAAACTCCACCTATGTCGTATGCACAGCTTTTGCAAACGTTGCTGCAGCTCCAATTAGTTCAAAAGAGGACGTTGGCTCCCTTAACAGGGGCACCACCACCGGGGTATGATGCCAATGCTACTTGTGAATTCCACACTGGGGCACCTGGCCATACGATTGAGAATTGTAAAGCTTTTAAGCACAAAGTCCAGGACTTGGTGGACACCAAGGTTATCAACTTCTCTGACAACGTGCCCAACGTCACCAAAAACCCGATGCCTCATCATAAGGGGGGTGGAGTGAATGCTGTTATCACAGAAGAGAGTTCAGACTTGCTGACTGATGTCAAAGATTTGAAGACGCCGCTGAGTTTTGTCAAGGCTAAGTTGCTGAAGAAGGGTTTCTTTCCTGGATGCGGAGAGTTATGTATGGCTTGTGCTACACTTCCTGATGGGTGTGAGCAGCTGATCGAAGGTATCCAAAGTCTGATGTCCGAGGGTATTTTGCAATTCAGCCAGAACGTTGAAAGTGCATCGGGGGAAGTCGTGCTGAAGCAGGCAGATGAAGTTGCTACCATTACTATTCCTCGTCACCCTATTACTATTTTTGCGCCCCGTCCGCCTACTATTACTATCACCAGGGCCGGACCGATCCCATTCAAGAGTACTAATGTCGTCCCATGGCATTACGGCGCCGAAGTTTATTGCAATGGTCAGAAGATAGAGCTTGAGCCATTCGGATCGACTGTGCAGAATCTTACCGAAGTCAGTGGTATCACTAGAAGCGGTAGAGTGTTTGCGCCAGCAGAGGTTGCAGCAGAGAAAGTGGTCCGGGCTGACGCTGTGGATAAGGGTAAAGGTAAAGTTGTTGAAGAGGTCCCTGCTGGGGCAGAAAAAGACTTGCTGATTAAAGATGCTGAAGAGTTCATGCGATTAATCAAGAAAAGTGACTACAAAATTGTAGATCATCTTCATCAGACTCCGTCAAAGATCTCTATTCTTAACCTGTTGCTGTGTTCTGAGGCGCACCGCAACGCATTACTGAAGGTATTGAATGTTGCATACGTGCCGCAGGAGATATCAGTAAATCAGCTGGAGGAGGTGGTGGCCCATGTCAATCCTGGTAATGGGCTGGGTTTTACAGATCTAGAGCTGACTCCTAAAGGAAGAGATCACAATAGCGCCTTGCACGTCTCGATAGAGTGCAGAGGCACGATCATGTCGCATGTCCTAGTGGATACGGGTTCATCCCTTAATGTGCTTCCGAAGAAGGCACTGATGAAGCTGGATACCCGTGGATTGCTTTGCACGCCTAGTGATATGGTAGTGAAAGCCTTTGACGGAACCAAGTGTCACGTCTTCGGAGAGTTGACCCTGCCAATTCAAGTTGGTCCAGAGACGTTCAATACGTTTTTCTATATCATGGATATCATGCCTGCCTATAGTTGCCTCTTAGGTCGGCCATGGATCCATTCTGCTGGTGCCGTGACGTCCACGTTGCATCAAAAGCTTAAATATGCTGTCGGGGGCAGCATAGTGACCGTCTGTGGTGAAGAGGACATCATGGTGAGCCACCTGTCGTCCTTTAAATATGTTGAAATGGATGGCGAGATCCATGAAACGCTTTGCCAAGCCTTTGAAACCGTCAAGGTGAAAGAGGTAGCTCCTGTCGTCGCAGAGAAGCAAGAGATGAATCTCTCCTCGTTTAAGGAAGCTCGGGCCGTCGTCGAAGCCGGTTCCACCCCAGGCTGGGGGCACGTCTTGGATATACCAATCAAGCAGGATAAGTTTGGATTGGGGTATTCTCCTGGAGCTGAAGCTTCATCTTCTTCTGGCAGCTCGTCTTGTGGGAAGGGGCCGATCCTATTCACCAAGGGCGGAGTAATTTTCGAGAGCATCAACGCAGCGTCTGAGGACAGTGGGGATAGTGATTGTGACCTTGACGCCTGGATTCAACCGAGCAAGCCGGGCGAGCGCCTCCACAATTGGACCATCAAGGAGATTATCAAGCTGACAAGTGAAGAGTAATGATTTGCTTTTTACAATCTTTGTACAACCCTATGTCCTGCCCGGGGCATAGTGGTTTTACTGTCAGGGCCTTGTTGGATTATGTGTATGCATTTTGTTAATAAATAAAAGGCGTTTTCTTCGCACTCAAATATTGTGTTCTCTGTTATTCCTGTTTTATGTTTATTTCAAAAAACAGTAAAATGGCAACGGGGTTCGTGCTAACCTGCATATTCTTGCTTTAAACTTAACCCTTGTTATTGCAGGATCCACGTAACAGACGACATCGACTCTGGACCCTCTACGGCTCACTACGACTTTGATTGCCCGATCTATCAAGCCGAGGATGAGATTGATGAAGACGAAGACCTTCCGGAAGAGTTGGCCCGCTTGTTGAGACAAGAGGAGAAGGTTATTCTGCCTCACGAGGAGGATATTGAGATTGTAAATCTGGGCTCTGAGGAGCTCGTCAGAAATGTCAGAGTAGGGGCTGCACTGCAGAATGATGTCAAGCATAGACTGGTCGAGATGCTTCGAGAGTATAGTGACGTCTTTGCTTGGTCATACGAAGATATGCCCGGACTCGACACAGATATCGTGGTTCATCGCTTGCCGTTGCGAGAGGATTGCCCTCCAGTCAGGCAGAAGCTCAGGAGGACGAGACCAGACATGGCTGTAAAAATCAAAGAAGAAGTCCAGAAGCAGTTGGACGCAGGGTTTCTAGCCGTTACCACGTACCCTCCGTGGGTTGCCAACATAGTGCCTGTACCGAAGAAGGACGGTAAGGTACGCATGTGCGTCGATTATCGGGATTTGAACAGGGCGAGCCCTAAAGATGATTTCCCGTTGCCTCATATCGATGTGTTGGTCGACAACACAGCCCAGTTTTCCGTGTTTTCGTTCATGGATGGCTTCTCCGGTTACAATCAGATTAAGATGGCACCGGAGGACATGGAGAAAACAACGTTTATTACCCCCTGGGGAACATTTTGCTATAAGGTAATGCCCTTCGGTCTGAAGAACGCAGGGGCCACTTACCAGCGAGCCATGGTAACTTTGTTTCATGATATGATTCATCATGAGATCGAGGTCTATGTTGATGACATGATTACAAAGTCCCAAACGGAGGAAGAGCATCTGGTCAACTTGTTGAAGCTGTTTGAAAGGCTTAGGAAGTTCAGGCTGAGGCTGAATCCTAACAAATGCACTTTCGGAGTGCGGTCCGGAAAGTTATTGGGGTTTATCGTTAGTGAACGAGGTATTGAAGTTGATCCTGCGAAAATAAAAGCTATCCAAGAAATGCCAGCGCCGAAAATGGAAAAAGAAGTTCGTGGTTTCTTGGGCCGAATAAACTACATTGCAAGGTTTATCTCTCAGCTCACGGCCACTTGTGAACCGATGTTCAAGCTTTTAAAGAAAGATCAGGCGATTACTTGGAATGAGGATTGCCATAGGGCATTCGACAAAATAAAGCAGTATCTTCAAGAACCTCCAATCTTGATACCCCCAGTGGCTGGACGGCCATTAATCATGTACCTGACGGTTCTGGAGAATAGTATGGGGTGTGTTCTCGGTCAGCACGACGAGACAGGCAGAAAAGAGCATGCCATTTATTATTTGAGTAAAAAGTTCACTGAGTGTGAATCTCGATACTCGATGCTGGAGAAGACGTGTTGTGCATTAGCTTGGGCCGCCAAACGTCTACGACAGTATATGCTCAATCACACCACTATGCTAATTTCGAAGATGGATCCGATCAAGTACGTCTTCGAAAAGCAGGCTCTTTCAGGCAGGATTGCCAGATGGCAAATGGTGTTAACGGAGTATGATATTCAGTACGTCTCCCAGAAAGCCATTAAGGGAAGCGTATTGTCTGATTATCTTGCCGAACAGCCAATCGAAGACTACCAGCCGATGAAGTTCGAATTCCCTGACGAGGATATTATGTTTCTCAAAGCGAAGGATTGCGATGAGCCATTGCCCGATGAGGGGCCAGATAGGAAGTCTCAGTGGAAGTTGATATTCGACGGAGCGGTTAATTCCTATGGAAGTGGTATCGGGGCTATCATCACGACTCCTCACGGATCCCACATCCCGTTTACTGCGAGACTGACGTTTCCAGTTACCAACAATGAAGCAGAGTATGAAGCATGTATTATGGGTCTAGAAGAGGCAATTGATTTGAGAATCAAGAATCTAGACATATATGGTGACTCAGCGCTTGTAATCAATCAGATTAAAGGGGAGTGGGAAACTCGTCAAGCGAATTTAGTGTCGTACATGAACTATGCCAGGAGGCTGCTTCCATTCTTCGATCGAGTGGAACTTCATCATGTACCCAGGGTTGAAAATCAGATGGCTGATGCCTTAGCCACGCTGGCTTCAATGTATAAAGTCAATTATTGGAATGAGGCTCCAAGAATTGTACTTTCGCGTCTTGACAGACCGGCATTTGTCTTTGCCATCGAGGATTCCGCCGACGGCAAGCCATGGTTCCAAGACATCCAGACCTTCCTCATGACTAAGGAGTATCCTGCGGGTGCGTCAACCCAGGATAAGAAGCCTCTAAGGAGGCTATCTGGAAACTTTTATCTCAATCCTGATGGAGTGCTGTATAAGAGAAACCACGATCTCGTGCTACTCAGATGTGTAGATGAGAAAGAGGCAAGTATGCTCATGGAGGAAGTCCATGAGGGCACATTTGGTACGCACGCCGGCGGGCATGCCATGACGAGAAAGATCCTGAGAGCAGGGTATTACTGGTTGACGATGGAATCAGATTGCTTTAAATTCGCGAAGAAATGTCATAAATGCCAGATTTATGCTGATAAAGTTCATGTGCCGCCGTGCCCATTGAATGTCATGTCCTCCCCTTGGCCGTTCTCCATGTGGGGCATCGACATGATAGGCAAGATCGAGCCCACCGCATCCAATGGTCATCGTTTCATTCTAGTAGCTATCGACTACTTCACCAAATGGGTGGAGGCAGCCTCGTACGCTAATGTGACCAAGCAGGTGGTAGCTAAATTCATAAAGAGGGACATCATCTGTCGTTACGGAGTTCCCGAGCGGATCATTACTGATAATGGTTCGAATTTGAATAACAAGATGATGAAGGAGCTGTGCCAGAGCTTCAAGATTGAACACCACAACTCATCTCCTTACCGGCCGAAGATGAATGGCGTCGTTGAAGCCGCCAACAAGAACATCAGGAAGATTGTTCAGAAGATGGTTGTGACGTACAAAGATTGGCACGAGATGCTGCCGTTTGCCTTGCACGGTTATCGTACGACGGTGCGTACATCGACCGGGGCAACTCCTTTCTCCTTGGTGTACGGTATGGAAGCTGTCCTACCGTTAGAAGTGGAGATTCCTTCTTTGCGGGTTTTGGTTGATGTGAAACTCGACGAGGCAGAATGGATTACGAATCGCTTGAACCAACTCAGCCTGATGGACGAGAAGAGGTTAGCATCGATTGCATTTGGTCGCCTGTACCAAAGCCGAATGAAGAAAGCTTATGATAAGAAGGTGCGCCCAAGAAGCTTTCAGACGGGTGATCTCGTCCTGAAGAAGATTCTTCCGCTACACTCCGATCACCGGGGCAAATGGACTCCGAATTACGAAGGGCCGTATGTCGTCAGCAAGGTCTTCTCGGGAGGAGCTTTGTTGTTATCCACGATGGACGGTGAAGATTTTGCATCCCCGGTGAACGCGGACGCAGTTAAAAAATACTTTGCTTGAAAGAGACCCGCTGGACAAAAAAGAAAGAGTCCAGGCAAAAAAGGGGCATCCCGGCGAACCAAAAACAGAATAAAAGGTTCGGGCAAAATTAGGGATATATTGAAAAAATGTACGCCCGCGAAGTCGAAAACCTACACTGGGCGGCTTCGGCAAAAAAGGGTATCCCGGTGAACCGAAAACCCGTAAAGGGCGGTTCACGCAAAAGTTAGGGATTTGAAAAAGCAAATGACTGCGTTCCGCGTATGGACTTTCATTGTTTAGTGGTTCGGAGGACCTGAGGGCCGTTTATCTGAATCAATCTCTTCCAAAGCTAAAGCGTCGGAGAAGTATCGAAGTCGAGTAGGTCTTAGAGGGATCAACTCATGGTGTTCGTCTACGCCTCGTTGCCGACATTTGTATATACTGATGTATATTTATGTTTTCTTTTTGTGCGGCTTCCTCATTCCAGGAGCTTGCCTCTGTTGTAGAACATTTTTGCCCATTCAGGGGTTCATCATCAATAAAATGCCCATTATTCAGCAATTCTGCTTGTCTGTTTAGCATTTATCTGTTTTGTTTGCGAATGAAAACGCCGATGTTTTTGATAAAATGCGCATACATAAACTTGCGGGCCTAGGCCCATTGATTGTTGAAACGATTAATTAATTGAATATTGTCACGAGATAATAACCTGGATAGGCCCCTTTGAGGAGGGTATCTTGTCTGTTTGTTTGTGTTGTTGCAGGTGTAGCACTTTCCAGAGGATGTGCCGTGCGCATCCCCGAAGCAGGGCGAGCCCTCCTTCTCCAGCGGAGTTCAGTAGTCTCTCCTCCACGGAATCTGAGCACAAAATAGTGAGCATTGATATGTCTCCCCACGCAGAGATGATTCTCTTTCCCAAGCAGACGCATCCCAAAGGAACGTCACCTCATCAGCTGAGCCAAGCACCGAAGAATGATGTCGTCTTTCCCCAGCACCGGGTCACAAGTGCAGATTTCATAGAAGTGTTCGGGTGCCGAAGCTCGTGTTTCCCCAGTAAAGTCTCCAGCGGAATTGAGATTCCCCACCAGAGTCGTATTCTCTCCCGAAGTCGGATGATTCCCTCTTCCCCAGTAGAGTGTTGGAACAGCTGACGTTGTATTCCCCTGCAGAGTTGCACTCTCCCCCGAAGTCAGATGATTCTTTCTTCCCCGGCGAAATTAAAATTCCTCATCAGAGTCGTACCCTCCCGTTGAAGTGGAATGATTTCTCTCTCCCCGGCTAAGTCCGCAAACCCCCAGAAAAGCAGAATCCTTGGAAGCAGTTGGGACCTTGAGTGGATGTTCCCTAGCAGAGCGTGGGGCAGCTGATGCTGTAGTTCCCCAGAGTCGCACCCTCTCCAGCGAAGCAGAATGACTTCTCCTTCCTCAGCCGAGTTTGCAGATGTCCAAGAGAGCTGAGTCCTTGGAAGTTGATCAGATCATGATTGATTTTCCCCAGTGGAGTGTGGAGCAGCTGAAGTTGTTTCCCCACAGAGTTGTTATCCCCAGAAGATTAGCCGAGAAGGCCAGGCAGTTTATTCTCGCGATTGGTATCGCTTTCCTTCAGCAAGTCCAAGTTCTCGTAGAGCTTCGACCCCCCGCAGCAGATCAACTGAAGTTGTTGGCCCTGCAGCAGTCAACCGGAAGATCAATTCCCCAGACGGAGGCCAATTGATACCAGCGTGTCCACGTTCTCCTCAGCAGGATGATTCCTCTACCTGAGTAGTTCTTGTCTCCTTGACAAAAGGGTTTCCTCCTGCCAGCATTTATTTTGCGGACGGGATCGCATCATTGTGCATGACTGCATAGCATTTAACACTGCATAGCATTTAACGTTGCATAGCATTGTGCATGATTGCACAGCATCTAGCATAAATGCATATCATTCCCACCGTGTGGGGCATGGCACCGAAGCATATGCATCATAAACATGATCTAGGTTATTATCATTCTTGTCTTGCAGGTGTTCCACCAAGAGACCAGTTGCTCAGGATGATTCCTGACATTCTCTCCAACAAGATCGCTTTCTTAAGATGGTTCTTAAGACCCCGGTGTAATCCCCACGGTCGCTCACTCAAGATGATTTTTGAGATCCCCAGCGAAGTCTCCAGTTCGAGATGATTCTTGAATTCCTCAGCGCGGTTTCCCGAGTTGTTTGCCCAAGATTAGTCTTGAGCTCCCCAGTAGCATGTCCAGCAAGAGTTGCCCAGGAAAATTCCTGGAATACCCAGCAGAATAAAGTCTCCAGAATGGTTATCGGTTCAGGATGATTCTTGAAGGTGCCCGACGGAGCTATTTGTTCAAGATGATTCTTGAAGTCCTTAGCAGCGTGATATGTCTGCTCCAACAGTGATGTCTAATCTGAAGATTGACTTCGTAAATGCCTGAAGGCGATATCAGAAGGTTCCTGTGAGCTCAGATTTCCTTGTTGATGAATCAACGTGTGGCTGAAGACACGGTTCCAAATTTTGTATTCAAGATGATCCGTGTTGGCCTGAAGGCCAAGTCAGTTGTCCTGAGGAGATGATTGATTGCGATCAAGTGGATAGTTTTTCTTCTGACTGAAGTCGAAGATGTTTCTCCAGCTGAAGCGGAGTTTTGCCTGAAGGCAAAGTGTTTGAATCCCCGTAGAGTCATGAATGGCTCAGGATACCATTTCTTTGACTGAAGTCACAGATTTCCCAAGCTGAAGCGAAGGTGCCTAAGGGCAAGGTTATCCCCAAGGTCATGAATGACCTAGGATTCATTTTTCGGACTGAAGGCCGAAATATATCCCTGAATGAAGTCACGGATGCTCTATAGCAGAGGTGGAGTTGCCTGAAGGCAGATCCATGTATCCTTGAAGGCCAAGGACCATTTCTTCAGACTGAAGTCGAAGATACCTCCTGCAGAGTTGCCGACGGGAAAAGTTTATATCCTTGAAGGTCAAGGATGTGTATCTTCAGAAGTACTTGAAGATATTTTCTAGCTGAAGCTGGAATCGCCGACGGGCAGGGTTTCATCTATCTTCAGAAGAACTTGAAGATTCTCCAGCGGATCTGGAGTGGCCAGGGGCCAGGGTTTCATCTATCCTTGAAGGTCAAGGATGTTTATCTTCAGAAGTACTTGAAGATTTTTTCTAGCTGAAGCTGGAAATGGCCATGGGCCAGGGTTTCATATATCTTTAATGTTGAAGTTCTACGGCGGGCAGTGTGCAGCAGTATTCCGATGTTCGTTATGGTTCTGAGGGTGAACCCCAGATCAGAGTGTGCTCGTTTAAGTCTCTCATTCCCAGCGGAGTGGTTTCAAATACGCAAGTGAACTTTTTTGTTCCATTTACCAGGGGTGAACCCCAGGTCAGAATTGTTCAGTGTTGTATGTTGTCCGGCGGCGAGGTTGGATGTTTGTTCGACGGCGAGGTCGAACGTTTGGATTTGACGGCGAGGTCAGATCATGTTTGTCCGACGGCGAGGTTGGATGTTTGTTCGACGGCGAGGTTGAACGTTTGGATTTGACCGCAAGGTCAGATCATGTTTGTCCGACGGCGAGGTTGGATGTTTGTTCGACGGCGAGGTTGAACGTTTGGATTCGACGGCGAGGTCAGATCATGTTTGTCCGACGGCGAGGTTGGATGTTTTTCGACGGCGATGTTGAATGTGTCCGACGGCGAGGTTGGATGTTTATTCGACGGCGATGTTGAATGTGTTCGACGGCGAGGTTGAACGTTTGGAGTTGACGGCGAGGTCAGATCATGTTTGTCCGACGGCGAGGTTGGATGTTTATTCGACGGCGATGTTGAATGTGTCCGACGGCGAGGTTGGATGTTTATTCGACGACGATGTTGAATGTGTTCGACGGCGAGGTTGAACGTTTGGAGTTGACGGCGAGGTCAGATCATGTTTGTCCGACGGCGAGGTTGGATGTTTATTCGACGGCGATGTTGAATGTGTCCGACGGCGAGGTTGGATGTTTGTTCGACGGCGAGGTTGAATGTTTGGATTTGACGGCGAGGTCAGATTATGTTTGGATTTGACGGCGAGGTCAGATTATGTTTGGATTTGACGGCGAGGTCAGATTATGTTTGTTTGACGGCGAGGTCAGACTCTTTAAATCCCCATCAGAGATGCTGTTTGTACGACGGCGATGTCGAGTGTCTCTCAGAGCGATGTTTGTTTCCGACGGCGATGTCAGATTCAATTCTCCAGCGGCAAGGTTGGGTGTCTGAAGGCAATATCAGAAGAATTTAATGTATTTCTCCAGATAGTTGTCGTGCAGCTATTATTCCAGTGTTCGACAAGTTGAGCAGTTGGCAAATTTTCGGGTTTACCGATATTCAACCGTCTCGCACCTTGATTGGCTGAGAGCCGTTCGCTTCTCACCCAGTCAGGTTCAAGCCGTTTGAATAGGGGCAGCTGTTGCACCCCAAAATTTGACCAACAATTATTTATTCACTGAGTGTTTGAAAGTTGATACCTTCATCAGACAGTTCAAGAGATCCTCAGAGGAATTGGTTGAAACCAGGGTTGTGTGCTTCATAGCTTGAGAGTTGTGGGTGCTCCTCAGATGATTCTGAGACTTTGAGAATGAACTTGATGTTTTGAGAAAGCCTATGAGATGTCTTGAAAGCCATCATGAAGCCCAGAGAGGTCATTATGCGAGAATTCAGAAGATTCAACCATGAATGGTAGAATTAGGGTTTTGACTGGGTCAACCCTAGGATAACTGAAAATTTGGAGAAGGTTGAGACCTAATCCAAGGGCCATGATATCATGGAATGATGCATATAGATGTTATAAAGATGATTCCTAGACCAACTCATCATGATTGAGGAGTTTGAGAAGTTTCAAGTCAGGGTTTCCAAGGATTGTCAGTGAAAAAACCCTAATTTGATCCCTATCTTCCAGGCAGTTTTAGCTCAAGATGTGATTGATATCTCATCTTCCCCACAACATGAATGTTGTAGAGCTTGTTCTTATCTTTAATTTGAGTGGTGGAAGTCCTTGATAGGAGTTGCAGAGCTCAAGTTATGGTTTTGACAAATTACAGGTCAGCAGAGGTGTGTGAATTTGGGTACTTGAAAGTCACCCAACTTGCAGACAACCTTTGCCCTAGTAGGATGATTCCTATGATCTCTTGGTCAACATGAATGTTGAAGAGAATCTTCTTAGCTTTAATTTGAGTGGTAGAAGTCCTTGATAGGATTTGTGGAACTCAACTTATGGTTTGAACAAGACAGGGGTATTTTGGTCATTTGGCAGTTATAGGTCATTTTAAGCAAAGGCCATATCTCCTATTTCCAAGCCTCAAATGGAAAAACTCAAAACATGAAAGTTGTTCAAAATGGCATTTTAAGCCTAGAAAGAAGGTCATGAATTGTTGGAAAATCTCATAGCATGGAATGACAAAGTTTGGTAAATTTGAACTAAAAATGGCATATAAGTTTAAAAAGTTGAAGTTGGAAATTGGTTTGGAAGATCTATGAATCCAAAATAGGTCATCCAATATATCATTTTGATTGGAAACATCATTTTGAGAACATTGGTTTAAACACAATTTTCATTTGAGGCTTTAAAATGGGACATGCTTTGTAATATTGTTACTTGCATTATAAGGTACCTTTGGAAATTTTAACACAAGGCAAGAAAAAGGCTTGTAATTGCTCATATCCTCTCAATATCTCTTATGATGAGATTTTAAAGCCAATTTGCAAGGTTTAAGGCATGATACATGAGATATACCACTTATCATCACATGAGATTTTCAAGCACTTTCTAGCTCATTCTAGAAAGATCTAGGAGTTTCCATTGATTATTATAAAAAGAGTGAATCATGAGGAGTAAGGGGTTGGTCAAGGAGAGAGAAATCAGTGGAGATAGTGAGAGAGACATTGCCATTGAAGATCTTCCTTCAAGATCAAGCAACACACGATTTCTTCCACTACAAGCTTTCTTCTTCAAAGCTTGTGCAAACAGAAAGATCCTCTCCATTGGAGGAGTGTTTGGTATCAATTGCAAGCTCTGCAACCATCTCCACGAGCACTCACCATCACTTCTTGACAGGTTGGGATTCTTCTCCCTTTCTCCTTATTTATGTGGTTTCTGTTAGTTCCTTAGGTGTAGAATTAGTGTACTAGGCTAGTTGATCTTACCCCGTGAGTTTGAGAGCTTTGTATGAGATTTCATGGCAGGTGCAAGATTCTTTAATTTCCAAGAACAAGCTTTGTAGTGAGTTTTAGTTAGCATAGATTAGATTAGAATGGTTAGGATAACATAAAGAGCATGAATGCATCATTGGATTTGAGTTTTAGAAGAGCTAATTTCAGAGAAATATGGTGGTACCAAGATCTTCTAGCTTTCTGTTAGGATGATCCAGGAAGAATTAATAAAAACTATTCGTATAGCCTTGTTCCTCTCAATCAGTAGATCATTTTCCTTTTTGGAATTTTTGAATTTCATCAAGTATGGAGAGAGAACGAGGGAGGAGAAGTCTTATGCATGGAGGCACGATTTCTGAAAACCCTAGGTATTTGGGGACGATGATACACGGCCGTTGGATCTTTCTGAAAGTCTTGACCTATTACTCTAATCCAACGGTCCAGATTAATTGATAAAAACGGAGGGAAATTCAAAGAAAAAATGCACCGTATTACTAAATGAGGCGCGTGTGGGCCTATCTCAGAATGCTATCCACACCACCCCATATCTGGCCCACTTGGAATTGAACTGAGGTGTCTTTCTACTAGCACCCCCCTCCCCCTATTTCAATTCTTTTACTTTTTTAATTCCTTTAATATTTTCTTGCATTTATAAAATTCATAAAAAATAGAAAATTGATCCTTTTTAAATTCTTGTTTTTTTCATATGTTAATAAATCTGTCTAGAAAATTCTAAATAAATAAAATTTCCATTTTATTTTCTTTTCATATTTTTTAGCATATTTTTCATTTTAATAGCTTTTAAAATAGGATTAATTTTGTGCATGATTTTGTAGAATTTCTTTTAGGACCTTCCCTTAGTCTTTTTAATTCATTCTTTTTGGTGTGATTAGATATTGAATCATAGTTCCCCATAGGATTTAATTCTTGATTTTTAGAATTAAATTTGATTAGTTTAACTAGGGTAGCATTAGGGTATCCTAATTAGGGTTTAGGTTATGCATAAGTAAGGAAATTCATTTTCTTTAGATAGTTTTGTCTTGATTTTTGGGTAGGGGCATATGTGGATGTTATGGGTAGATGTTATAGACCCTTGTGAATAATTGATAGAATTTTTCCCCTTGGTTTAGTATTTTTAGGTATTTTCTGAAGTTGACTGGTGATTTTGTCTGTTCTGTGGTTATCTGTTCATCTTTGGGGTTTATTTTGGGGATTTTGTTATGAGGCTTAGTTTGTTTTGAAGATATTGTTGAAGAGCATGATGAAGAGAAGATTGTAGATCAAGACTCAGAGACCCAGAGCTTGGATTATTCCCTGTCTGTGAGGTTTGAGATCCTGAAGTTTGAAGGAAGTTCATGGTACTTTCCTGAGGAAGGCACTATGAATGACTTTCATTCTTTCTTCTCACCTCTTTCTTAAGTATCCAATGATGTAGGAGCCAACTTGTGAGTTTAATTTCTCCTGAGGAGGAATGTAAACTGATCACATGTTGTTGAGCCACATGGGATACAATTCCTAAGTAGAAGCCTCCTAGTACTTTCCTGAGGAAGGTCCTATGGGTCTATTCACTTAGTTCCATTAGTTTATCTAGGATTTCTTAAGTATCCAATGATGTAGGAGCCAACTTGTGAGTTTAATTTCTCCTGAGGAGGAATGTAAACTGATCACAGTTGTTGAGCCACATGGGATACAGCTCCTAAGTGGAAGCCTCCTAGTACTTTCCTGAGGAAGGTCCTATGAGTCTGTTCATTTAGTTCCACTAGTTCAGATAGGATTTCCTAAATATCCAGTGATGTTGGAGCCTGCTTGTGAGTTTAGTTTCTCCTGAGGAGGAATGTAAACTGATCACAGTGGTTGAGCCACGTAGGATATGACTCCTGAGTATACACCTCCTAGTGCTTTCCTGAGGAAGACACTATGAGTCTGCTTACTTGGCTCCCTTTCTTTGGTAAGCTTGTTCTAAAGCTTGAAGACTGGGATTGCTTTCTTGTTTAGGGTTTTGCTTTAGGGCTTTGCTTAGAGTTGATCAGGATTCTGTTTTAGGATTAGAGAGTAGATATAGATGATTCTTTCTCAAGCATGTGTTTTGTTTGCCTGATGGCACTTCATTTCCTTTATCTGTATATTGCTTGATAGCATGTTGTTTATCTTCAGTATGATTACTGTTATTTCATGACTGGCTTGAGGTTGAGACGAGCTTGTGGAGGCTGAAGCCCCACACACATTTCCTCCCTCACTTGCATTGCATGCATTTTACTATTAAGGCTGATGCTTTTGTCTGTTTTGGTGTATCATTGATATGATCCCTTAGGACTCTCATTTCCTTTGAGGAGGACTTGATGATAGACTTTTAGGTTGAAACCTATGCATGACAACATCTAGGAGTTCCCTGTTCAAACCTCAACCATAGGATGAATCCATGGCATGACAACAGTAGGACTTGATAGTCTCCCTCCTAGTTGGGCCTGTTCTCTTCTCATCTCGAAGCAGTTTAAAATACAGTAATCATGAATGATTTCTTTCGTACGTTACGAGCCTTAAGCTATCTGAGAAAGGACGCATTCCCTCTCAGGTCATAGTCTCCAGTGCGGTTGAAATTGCAAACACAATAAAAAACACTTCTTTTAGGAAATAAACCGTAGTTTCCCGAACTACGTTTGTTCTGATCTTTCATACCAGATGAAAGTACGTAGGCATAGGATGCGACGTCCTAGCGAGCAACCTTCCCCACCTTCACCCGTAGTTAGCCGAACTACGTTGACTATGATTTCTCATTCTCTGATGAGAATACGTAGGCATAAAGTGCGACGCTTTGCCGAGTCATTTTTCTTTTCTTTTTCAGCCAGCCTTGATAGGTAGATAGATTATAACCAACCCGTCCAAGTAAACAAACAAGCGAGGATCCCGTCGAGTACGACGGACGTGAGGGGTGCTAATACCTTCCCCTTGCGTAACCGACTCCCGAACCCAGACAATGGTTGCGATGACCTTGTCTTACCCTTATTCGTCAGGTTTTTCCGATCGTTTCCTTTCCCGCTCTGAGGGATAAATAACGAAAGGTGGCGACTCTTCTGTCATGCCGGCACCTTATTTTCGCGCAAGCGACAACGACCGTCACGCAGTCCAAAACTGATATCTGATAAAACAGGGTTCGTGTTCTCTTCCACTTCCCCCCATTATCACTTTCAATCATCCTAACTCCTACCCCACTACGAATTTTCGTCCTCCCCACATTGAACTATAAATTTCAACTCCAAATTCAACCTCCAAACCACACTTCTGTCAGTTTTTCCCTCTCTGCAGAAAAACCCCAAACCTCAGAAACCTCTCCATCTTCTAACAATGGCAAGGAATGCAGAAACCCCAGATGTCAGCAACATTACCTTCAGTGAAGGAGACTTAGGCGAAAGACAACGAGCAAACTACATCGCATTTCATCAGAGGTCGCTCCAGCCGACTCATTATCCGCACCTTCCATCGCTTACGGAGCTCGGACTCCTTGAAGGCGTAACCTGAATGCTTCAAAGGGCAGGCATCTGGCACCTCTGCACCAACCCACAGCCAACGTACGAACAACTCACTCTTGAGTTCTTGAGTTCGTTCACTTGCGTCACAAGCAGCGGCGAACTTAACCAGCACACAGGTGCCGCATGCTTCCGGATGTTTGGCGTCAACTATCAGGTGAATCAAAATCAGATTGCCAGCATCCTACAGCTACCTCGCAGCGACAACGCTCATTGCCGCATCACCGATCAGTTCCAGCACGAAGCTTTCGCGTTGTGGTATCAGTTGACCGGCCTCAATGCCGATGGTTGGGACTCCCTACACGCCACTCATATCCATAACCCAACCATCCGGTACTTTCACAGAGCGTTGAGCAACACTATTTTCGCCAGAGACAGCAACCACAAAGTGAACTCGAAAGAGCTCTTCTTTCTCCATTGCGTCTTCAACAATGAACCTGTCAACGCTGCTCCATTCCTGCTGGCTCACATTCAGGCCAACTGCAACCGTGGCTCGAAGCCATTCTACTTTGGCGGGATTGTCACCGCTATTGCACTTGGGCTGAACCTTGGCGACCGCCTCCAGCACCTCTATTCCATCCCCTCGGTGTTCCTTGACACCGACCACTGCAGAGCCTCCCATCTCATCCGCTCCAGAGCTGACGGCAAATACCATCCGGTTGTGCGTGGCAAGACCGTCCGAAGCATCATCCTTCCGTCCCGCACCCGCATCCATCCAGAGGACCGTACCAACTGGTTGTTCGACCTCACTGCCCCTCCTGCTGCCGCTGTTCCTACTCAGGATCACACTCACGGTTCTGACGATGAAATCCAAGCTGAGTTGGACAGGTCCGAGCAGCTAGAGGCATCGCAGCCTCCTCCTCCCGTAGGTACATCCTCCCGCCGCCGCCGTCATCATCCCGTGCCAGACTACACAGAAGAGGACCTCCGCCGCTCCCTAGACCAGCAGGCACAGATACTCACGATGCTGCAGCAGCAGAATCAGCGAGCGGACCAGTTCGAAGCTTGGCACCGGACTCAAATGCAACAACTTCACACCGGCCAAGCTACTATCACTGAGAGCCTAGCGAATCTGACCTTGCAGGTCGAAGGACTCCGAGACACCGTCTACCACACCGGAGCTATGAGTTATGAGGACAGAGTAGCCCTTGCCAGAGCCAGAGGACGCCAGCGCGGACGTGACAGAGGCCGTGACTAGATTTCCATTTTTCCTTCATTGTTTACTATATTTCAGTTATTTGTATTTTCATTTTCAGTTGTATCTCCCTCTCGCATGCTTCAAGAATCAGTGAGGACACTGATCGAGATAGTGTGGGAGCGGAGCCTTATTTCCATTCCACTGTACTCTGAATTTCCTTTATTTCCTTTATTTCCATTTCACTGCACTTTGAATTTTCGTAATTTCTATTTTTACACTTTCTATTTCTAGCAAATAAAGCTCGTCTATATATTTTTTCCGTTACGCAAACAACCCCCACATTATTCAACGTAAACAAAAATTTTCGTTCGTTCCTCAAAAGCAAAAGCATCACGAGAATGCACCTGAGTTCAAAACAAGTTTTGAAACCCCGAGGAAACGACAGTTCTAACAAAACCAGTACCGTCCTGACACTTTAGATCTCCGGTTTATGCGAGTCGGTTTCACTACCTACGCGTACCAAAGTCTCAAGTGTCTACGTAAACTCAACCCCCAGTAGTTTATACTAAGCAGTCAGCACCATCCTAGAACACTTCTAAGCGAGCGACCGATGCAAATAAGTGTATGATCTCCAAAAAGATGAAAAATCATGAAAAGAGAGCTAAAAAGCCCAAGAATATAAGATATGTTTCCTTCTAAGTTAGGTGCTCCTCACCCGAGCATTTAGCCCAACGGCACGAAAAACTCATTGAAAATCAATGACATAAACTTATGATCAATGAAGAAGATCAAAAACAGAAATGAGATCATATTCACTAACAGGTCAACTTGCCATGAAAGTGTGCGGACAACGGGCTTAATGTGATTGCGCTAGAACAAACAGGGTGAACTTGCCGCGAGAACCTTGACACCAAGCTACAGTAGCATGACTGAGACCGATTTGCATAAAAAGGAGACCTCCGAAGACTTGTAGTCCAGTGTCGTCATGATACTCGTCTTGTTCCTACCAAGAATCCCGGCTTTTCCAAACTCTACGAACGAAGAAGCTGCCTCGTGCTTGCCGACTTTTCCATGTTTTACTTGAGGGCAAGAAAAGATTCAAGCTTAGGGGAGTTTGATAACACGAAATCATATAGATATTTTCATGCATAATTCAACTAAAGTCTAACCGTTTTCGATCCAATTTCGGGTTATTTCCGTGTATTTGTTTGATGTTTTACAGGTATTCAACGATCACGTTTAAACAAGGCAACATGAAGAAAAGAAGCAATCTCAGATGAAATATGGACGAAAAAGGAGTAAAAATACAATGAAAAGCGCAGCAAGCTGTTTTTGCTGATGTGACGACCGTCACAGCTTCATGACGACCGTCACACGGGTGACGACCGTCACACCTTGTGACGATCGTCATGCAGGCAAAAACGCCCCACTCAGATTACACGTCAAAAGATCAGTTCCAATTCCCACAGAGTGGACCACTACTCCCTAAATTATCTGCCTCAAGGTCCATCATCTTCAGTGATAACCGTTGGGATTCCACTTCTATAAAAAGGGAAGCAGGGGACTTCAGAAAGTGTGTTGCATTCATACCACGAAGTGCTGCCGAATTTACTTTCCAGAGCATTATTTTCCAGTTTTATTCTTATTTGTTTCTCTTTACCTTTCCTGTATTGCCTTTCCATTCTTCTATAACTTCTATTTTATTGTACGACCAAATTGGCATTAAAGACCAGAATCCTGCCAGCATCTGTGGAGGATCTGCCCAAAGGCCAATTGGCATATTTACAGGTTTTCATTTTGATCGACTTCAGTTTTATTATAATGCAAATTATTATTTATTATTCTTATTTACATTTTATCTTTCCCAAATCCATGTCTAGCTAAACTTAGGTAATCGATATGTAGTAATAATTCGAATGGGATTTGATAACAACTGGTTGAAAAACTTTCTTTTCACAAAAGTAATCTATGGTTTGAGTGTTTAAAATTGATTCACTGAATAAACTTCGTCGCGAAAGCGAGAACTTATTTAAAAGTAGTTTTGCCACAAAAGTGGGAAATTAATTAAGATACGAACCAACAAGCGAAAGTTGCGGTAAGGTCAGATAGTAAACACTAGGCATTTGTTTTAATAACAGCGAAAGCACTTTAAAATGAATTAGAACTTAGAGATTTCCAAAAAATAATTTTAACCCCGAACGGAATACGAAAGTGTACGTTTGGCCCTTAGGATTATGATTAGCGTCAATAACCATCGTAAGGCGAGAGTCTTCAAATCTCCATTTTCTGCTTGAATAAACTTTGAAAATTATTTCATACACCAGTAACTTATCAAATCCCTGAAGAACACAATTACTACGTATCGATTCAATCAATTATAATCTAAATAGTATCCTTAGTTCCCTTTTAGTGACAATCTTATTCCCTTAAACATATTCTACCTAGCTAAACATAGTAACTCCCGAGAACACTAGTTTGATTACGAGTCCCTGTGGGATCGATATCTATTATTACTACGCGATAGACTGTGCACTTGCAGTTAGGTTGTATTAGACATAGAAAGTCGCGATCAGTAACATCTTTCTAATTCAAGTCTTTTAATCAACCGTCGAGCGTTGTGAGTTCTAAGCAATAGGTACGTGGGAAATGATGAGTGGGGGGCCTCCTCTCATTCGTCCAGAGTGTTTAGTGTATATCCTTTGGGCAATACGCAACGCATTCACTTCTACGCCTTAGGTTCTAGCGTGTGTGTCCCGAGTTCCTTCCCGTTTAGGCGTGTTAGGCCTGATTCCTCTTTTCTCTCGCCCCGTGCGATCGAAACTCTTTTTCTCTCGCCCCCGTGCGACCGAGACTCCTTTCTCTCGCATCCTGGCGATTGAGATCCCCTCTCTTGCCCCCGTGCAATCGAGATCCCCTTTTTCTCTCGCCTCCGTGGGATCGAGACCGTTTTCCGTAGTTGGACGAACTACGACTGCTCTTATCTCTCATATCTGTTGAGAGTACGTAGTCATAGGATTGCGACAATCCTAGCGAGCACTTTTCCCTCTTCCCTTTAGGTAACCCGTACATTTAAACCAATGACATACTACGTCCGTTCTACCGCAAACAGGTGACGCCAAAGTCTCAAATGGTCGAGCAGCAATACACCTAACTGCTAGAATGCATGCGTTTGTATCGTCTACCTTTTCTCTCACCCTCGTGTGATCGAGAACACCCCGTTTACCCGTAGTTAGCCTGAACTATGTTTTGCTCTGATTTCTCATACCAGACGAGAATACGTAGGCACAAGACGCGATGTCTTGGCGAGCAATTCCCCCCGTAGTTTCCCGAACTACGTTGACTCTGACTTTCCCATTGCACGAGGGAATACGTAGGCTTAGGACAGCGATGTCCTATCGAGTCTGTTCTTTCCATTCTTTTCAGTTCCTTCCATTTAGCTTTAGCAGTCGTAGATAGTTTCTTTTTCACCCATAGACTAGACAACAAGCGTGGATCCCGTCGAGTACGACGGACGTGAGGGGTGTTAATACCTTCCCCTTGCGTAACCGACTCCCGAACCCTAAGATTTGGTTGCAATGACCTGTCTTATTCCCTTTTCGTTAGGTTTTCTCTGATATTTTCGTTTCCATCTCTTTGGGATAAATAACGAGCGGTGGCGACTCTTCTGTCATTGTCGGCCCCTCTTTGCAGCGATACGACATTGGCAAGCAACCTTTCCCCACTTTTCACCCGTAGTTAGCTGAACTACGTTGACTCTGACTTTCCCATTGCACGAGGGAATATGTAGGCCCAGAGCGGCGATGCTCTGCCGAGTCACTTTTTCTTTTCTTTTGTCCCAGACCTTTAGCGTAGATAGTTTCAATCACCCTGTTAGATAGACAACCAAGCGTGGATCCCATCGAGTATGACGGACATGAGAGGTGCTAATACCTTCCCCTTGCGTAACCGACTCCCGAACCCGAGATTTGGTTACGATGACCAATCTTATCCCGTTTCGCAGGTTTTCTCTGATTGTTTCCTTTCCCTCGTTGGAATAAATAACAAACAGTGGCGACTCTTCTGTCATTGTCGGCACCCTTTTTCGCAGTAGCGACACACTCAACAACAAGATGTATTTCCATCATGATGCCTCTTCATCCAAGACCCCTCCCAAATCCTCAAAAGGTGCCCCTCCCTCTACTGAAGACCCCAAGCGCAAGTATCCTTCTCCCACTGTTGAAGAACTTAGGCAAATCAGAAACAAGGAAGGCTCGGCATACATGGACAAATCCATTGGGGAAATTATCGATGATATACTCAAGAAAGGGTTGCCTTTTCGGGGCATCACCATTCCTCTGGCTCGCATGGATCCACCTCACAATTTTGATATGCCAGAGGAAGAATCTTATGACAGAAACGAGGACATCTCTTTATCTGATTCGGATGACAGTGACTCTAGTTCCTCTGAGGAGGAAGAATAATGTGTGCTAATAGACTGTTGTGGGGCTCAATCTGCTGGTTGCTGAGCTAATGACATGTGTTGCTGGTTTGAATAATTTTTTTTGGATTTGTGTTAGACTTCTGTTTTTGTAACAGCAGGATAACTTGTGATGCTCTCCATGAGTAGTTTTTGTTTATAATGACCCCAAACTCATTATGATCTATACTATGTTATTAGTTTGATCTTAATTTGTGGCTAAAAGGGGGGAGAGAGTGTTAGATAACAGCAGGTAGTGACAGCAGGTTAGAGAAGTGTATCTTTCACAGGTGGAAGACTTGGCTGAATTGCTGCTACTAGTGTGTTACAGGTGTGTTGCAAGGTGCTGCTGCAAATATGCATAACAGTTGATGTTGTTAGTGTTGTGTGAGTTCCTAATGAGTATAGGAATGTATGTTAGATATGTGTGTGTTCCTTGATGGAACCTAGTAGTATTGTAGCTGCTAGTAGGGTATGTTTCTACAGGGTGTTTGCAGAATGTATGTGGCTGTGCACCTCTTCAGGGGGAGTAGCATATGAGGTTGTGCTTCACATATGATTGTGCACTTCAGGATGTCATCCTGAATGTCATAACATCCAAAGCAGGCTGGATGAATTTGTGTGAATGCAGGTTGGCTGCAAGTTGTGTGTACTGATGTGTTGTACATCAGTTGAGGGGGAGTAACCCAGAATGTTACTCAAAACATTGTGACATCTGTAGTGCTAACTAACAGATGATTTTGTGAGAACAGGTTGATCCTGAGAAGCTGAGAGCTAACTATGTAGACAACTCTTATAGTGCTTAGCTAGTAACTTTCCTGCATGATAGGTTATATGTTAGACTTCTGCTGCTTGTAAACTCTGATATGTTAACAGGGTGTTTTAGCCAAAAATTTGCCAAAGGGGGAGTTTGTAGATGCTTTTGATTGGCTGCATTTTATGGAAAAACATTAGAGTGTATATGAATGTCATGACTGATGTTATGACATACACTAAGAGTATTCTGCAGGGTAAGTGAAGTTGGATGTCATGACTGGATGTTGTAACATTGATTGTATGACATCAGACGCACAGGGTTTATTTTTCTGTTATTAGCTCAGGCTATACTTCAGGAAACAATCCAGGAAGCATAGTTATTTTAGGCGACATAACAGGCATTGCTGAGGATAACATAGAAGACTCCTGATCTGATGATAAGTGCGCAGCTTCATGAAGAGTGGTTTATCTTGGGTAAACCTAGTTTCTCCATCAAGGCCCAAAGCAAGTTTGTTGCTATAAATAACAGAAGGATTATTCCTAATAGAGCAGAACTTAAAAAGAGAGACTGGGGAGTGTGTCTTGTGAGTGAAGAGGTTGTTCTTCACGTGGTTTGTGTGAGTGAAGAATTTTGGTTCTTCACGTGTGTCTTAGGATACTTGTATGCCAGGCAATTGTTAGTTGTACAATTGCATTGGTTTAGTGTGTATGAACTATTGTGTTCATTGTGCCACTCAAAGCTTTTAAGCAAGAGGGTTGTGTAACTTGATCAAAGTTGTGAAGCAAGATCCAGGTGTGTGTTTGAAGTGTGTCTTCATAACTCTATTGTAAATTGGTTTATATCATTGCGGTGATTGAGGGGGAGTGAGTTGGAAACTCTAGTCTAGTGGTCTCTAGGCTGAAGTGTCATTGGGTAGGTCTTAAGTGAAGAGTGCAAACGAGGTGTTTGACTCTGAATTAATTCTACTGATAGTGAATTTCCTCTCTGGCTTAGTAGCCCCCAGATGTAAGTGTGGTTGACACTGAACTGGGTGAACAATCTCTTGTGTTATTTACTGCTTTACAATTACAGCTTATTAGTAAGTTCAGTAGCCTATGTTACAGTGGATGTCATAACATCCGTGATAACATCCATCGTTTGCTTGCCAGAATTTCACATTTTCAGATTTGATGTCTGATACTGTTGGATTTTTCGAATTCAAGCTGTTTTATGATGTTGATTATTTGATGTCGGTGGCTGTTTTTTTACTTTCCATTTTCGAAATTGTTGTTGGTGGTTGTTCTTGCTGTTGGATTTCTTGTGGGTTGTTGGTGAAATATTTCCGTTCATTGATGTTGTTTGTTTTTTTTACCATTTATGGATTTGACGGTTGTTTGGACAGAAAATTATTTTTCTAAAATTTCCTTTTTCTTCTTTCGGACATGCCGCACCCTAATTTTTGACCTTAAGATTCCACCTCCTTGTCTGTTTTCTGGCATGTTTTATTTTACTTTTGCGCGTGTTTATTAAGACTAACTAGTTCACTCATATGCATTTGATCTTAAACAGTATTTTAGGGTACGACCAGGTGATCTCAATTTCGAAACAAACTAGGGGTTTGTTTCTGCTTGTTTTAATTATAATTAATGCTCTTTGTCTTTTTTTTTTAACAATAATTCTCTTGTAAGTTTTGCTGAGACTAGGTGAACCTCATTCTCATGTTCAACTAGTGGTGAGCGCAGGTTGTGATCAGATTTGGAGGCAACGTTGTTATCTTTTTTGTTACAAGTGAAGAGAAGTACGAGAAGTGTTATTAGGGGGGTATTTTCATCAACTATACCTCCTATGCTATTCATTTCCGTCCGGATATTGTCCTCAGATACCATTTATTATTCACTCAATAAGGGAAAGTCCCATTCTTATTGAAAGAAAACCATTGAACACTTTGTTATCATGATCACATTATCACAAAGATGAGGACACGTGAATCTTTTACTTCCTACCATTTGACTCAAAGTAACAACAGGTTCTAAGTTACAATTTTGAAGTATTACAAATCGGTTACATTCAATTCTTAACAGCATCTACAAGGCTTCTACCGGCACTTGTCACGACCAAGATTGTGAGGAACCTCATTGTTCCTAACAATAATGCCTTAAAGTGATTATGCTTAACCAAAGCTCTCCGCGGAAAGACCGGCAATAACTGAATTTGATGATCTCCCTCAGAGTTGTAACAGTGAGGCCAGGAAATATCAACCGAGCATCGTCCCGTGGTCTAAAGGAATTGGTCAGTAGGATCCTCCTTGAGTTGATGGAAAAGAACTTGAGAAATTCGCAAGAAATATCTTTGAAGAATGTGTCCATTCAGAAGGTAAAGACCCGCAAAAGCTCCTAAGTTCGGCTACCTGAAAAAAGAGGAGAAAAGTAAGCAGCAGCAATAGCGCAATTCCTTCATACCGCAATCATGTGACGGGTTTCAAATCCATGGAAATCCACAAGTTACACATACATAGCTGCAAGATTAAGGGAGCAAAGTCACGACATTTCCTCACGCCAAACCTCGTACTTTGTTCTCACCGTCTCGTCAAGACAGCCCGACCCTATCCAAGGACTCCTCAATCTCCAAGCTAACATCAAGTGTTCAAACCAACCCTGCAAAGATAATTCATTCATCATGTGATAGCAATAATACGGCAAAGCATACTTGGAGAGACAAGAAATAAAGTCATGAGAACAACACCTGTCAATTCATTGATGCAAAAATCCATAGAATACATGTTTGTGTCGTAATGTTGCCCCTCCTAGACCATAACGATCCATATGTTAAACCGAAAACGAAATCAGCAGGGTGGTTAGGGATAACCAAATCAACGGCAGTTTTTGATCAAGAGTAGACGAACAGCCTGACGAACTAGAACAGAATGTACAAAGCAGCAACATGCTGTTAATCTCTGTTGCCGGTCATTCTTGTGGCTCCTCAAACCTCTGATCAGAACTTCTGCACAGCAACATGAAAGCACAGGAGTTAAACATATGCAAGCTGACGAAGAGATGTTCGAACCGTAAAATTAAGGAAGTTATGTTAGGCTAACTTGCAAGGACATTTCAAACCACAGACCTACCAACATGTCGATAAGCGAATCCTCGTCGTCATTTACCGCTGAAAGGATGTCTTCCACCAAGAGGCTATATTGCTATAAAGACGGAAGGACATCGGCAACTGCAATAGGATGACAGAGAGACACATAACTGAATAGATACTACTTCTGGTCATGACATTGCAGATATAATTATTCTAACATATCAGTAATGGCTACCTTAGCTTTATCAATCCATTTGCGAAATCCATGTATGAACCCTGTTGTTCTACTACCGTTGAAGCTGAGCCTTTAGTTCTCGCCAAAAAACATTTGTGCCAACAATCTCGCCGGCAGTATCAGTTCCAAACACAAGCAGCATTCTTCCCCGATTTAACTCAACATCTGGAATTAAAAACCACATACACAAGCATGGTTTGAATCAATTAACAGGAGACGATAGGAAGGAAAACACAAATCTAAAACACATTCTACATACCATAAGCACACGCGTTGTAGAGACGGAATGATTTCACGAACAACAGCGGCCCAGGAATCACGAAGAAGATAAGGTTCAAGTTTATACCAGATTGAATATCACCACCATTAAGGATGCATTTCTTTGGATGTCAAACACAACTCTTTAACCCATCAGGAACCCGTCCCGGCAGCCTGCAACCGCAAAACCAAAGTTTTCCTTTCATTACAGATGAAGCTTATTTATTCTGATAGGATTTGGAGAATTACAACAGACAACTAATGGCGCTTTAAATTGAAAAGAGTATAAGTAATGTTACCATTCAGCAGAGGACCGTTGCGATGCCGCAATGACAGAGACTAATTGTAGAAATGCCTTCACGTTAGCGCCATCTTGAAGAGTGACTACCTCTTGTTTTTCCTCCTAGAACGGATGCAAGAACCTGTTAAAGGAAGGATACGAACGACAGAACTTTAGTCCAGAAGTGAATATAATTAACATCATAGTCATGAGAGACTGGAGATAACCAAGAAATCATGAAACTCTTACCGAGAAATACGCGCTCAACAACACAAGCTGAAGCGGAAAACATTTGATAGGCCGAATTAAGGGGCTGGTTCCAACGAAATTTTCCAATTCGTGATGAATCTAGCGTGAGGGGTCATTCCAGAGGTACTTGAAAGAAAATGTTATATTTGGAATTGAAGAGGAGTATCCTACAAATCAGTATCAGCAGAATACCATATTAGACAACAGCAACATTAAACCAGGCGTTCAAAGAAAATTAATCAGAATGAGCAACGTGGTTGAGCATGTTTTATCTGAAAAGGAAACAAATTTGAGGCAAGAAATCACATTACGATTTTGGCAAGAATCAAAAATTGAAAGCATAATCGAACAGAAAGCAGCAGGTTTTGTTTTCACAGCAATTACACAATCAGACATCAATTGAAACTTTCCAAAACAGTGTTGACAAAGCCATAAAACAATTCCAAAACGGGTTAGACATGTTTGGGAACGAATTAATCGTAATTTAATTAGCAAATTGTTGAAGGCTATAAAGGGACTCACTTCAGAACGCAAAGAAGACAAGATTCACAAACACTCAACAATATCAAGGCAAAATCACAAAAACCCCAAATTAAACCCTAAATGCTAAATCGTAAAAATCAGAAAACTTATCTTTCGTTTTGGAGTTCCGCCACGACGCATTCATCGCCGGAAACACCCCTTTTGCGAGCCACCGCATCAATCGTCGGAAAGCCCCTGCAAAAGAACCACCAACCGTGAGTTTTTTTATTTCGTTGCTAACATTTTAATGTTTTTTTCGTTTGATGTGTATAGAAACGAAGGAAGATGAAAGAACAAAGGAGAAGAAGAATGAACGAGACGGTGAGACGCGAGACAAATGAAAGAAGAAGACGGAAGGAATCGAAGAAGAAGAAAGGGAGAACGAGTGAATCAATGGCAGACCGAAAAAGAGAAGAGTGAGGAAATGAAGAAGGAGAGGAAGGGCCGATCGACGGAGAGAGAAGGATGAATTTGGGAACTAGGGTTCCTTCGTGTTTTAATTTTATCTTTTATTGATGTAATCTAGTGCATATACACCCACGGTAGTTACCGTGAACCAACACACACTTCACCCTCAGATCTCCAACGGATCTGATCTGACGATCCACGCCCGCGCACCCACCATATTCCGTATGCCTGCGCCTCACCTGATCATTTTCGCCCCCCTCATTAACCTCTAATTACCCCCTAATTAAACCATTTAATCCACCGTTAAATTAACTCAACCCTTAATCACCTCATTAATCTCATTAACCAACTAATTAGTTTTAATTAATCATTAACTTTTAATCAACCTTTTAATTTTGACATAATCATCATGCAACCTTAATTTAATTAATTGACTAAAAATTAATCTTTTTCTAATCAGTTTTTAATTAAAATAAACTAATCACTTATTTTATTTAATTAACTCCCTTTTAATTTAAGTAAACTTTTAATTAACCATATTCCTTACTATTTAATTAATTAATTAATTTTTTTAAATTTAATTTAATTCTTCAATAAATTTATTTTCATCAACTTAACATATTTTGTTCAACAAAGAAAAATCTATCCCCTTTATTTTAATAAGACTATATTTATTAAGGAACTCTTTCTATTTATTGATGAAAATCTTTTTCTAAATAAAGTTAAACTTTAATAACCTTTATTTTACATAATAATAATTGAAACTAATTCAACTTTACTAATGAAAACCCCGCATCTTATTTCATTCAAAAATCACTCATTCGAACCTAATTAATTCATGTCCAAAACCTTTTTGCTAGTAAAATTAAATTAATTTTTTCCTAAAACCAATCTCATAAATTAATTCAACACTTTTCTTAAAACCAGATCTCATCAAAAATAATATATTTTCTCAATCCGCCTAAAATTAATCAAGCTATCCCATAAACCGACCTTTTCTCATAAACCAATCCCAACTAAAATTAATCAACATCGCATTCGATCCAATCGTGCACGCTTCCGTCTCCTAACATCGATTCGATTCACATGTCCACTTTCACACACCTTAGCGCTTTCATGCGTCCGTGTATGGTTTTATTTATCTGCCTTTATCTTCCGCAATTTATCTTTACCGCAATTCATTTTACCGCATTGCATAGCGTCCAAAGGAAGAATCTGCGCATAACCTAAACAATTGTGTGTATGCATCTCATTTGCATCATACTCCCCATTGATCCTTGATCTCATTCAAGTCGATCTTCTAAGTTTAGATCCTACCCCATAAGGAGGACCTTTTTATCTTCACAACTTAGACAAACACAAATCAACTCAATTCAAACTATTCAAACATATTAGAGAATAAGATGTTAATCATCTTAAGCGAGATAAAACTCCTACCCCATAATAATTCAATCAATATGTAGGGACTTTGCCTTAGGAGAGATAGAGGCGTACTTGTTGACAATCCGAGTACTTGAGCCTTTCTCTTAAGACGATGCAAAGACTATTTTCCTACAAAGTTGTGGCGGTTAAATCAGGTAATCTCCCTTAAAATGACAACTAATCTTTTCTCCTAAAATCAATCAATCAACTACCTTTATCCCGTAGGAACTTTGACCACAGTCAAAGAACTCCTCAAACCCTTTAGGGGAACTACAGGTACTCTGATTCCACTCCCGTAAGGATATGTAGGCATAAGATGCGATATTTTATCAAGTATACTTAGAAATAAACCACTAGGTCTCATATCCCTTAAGCAGATAACCCTTGGCAATAAACAACATAAAACAAGAGGTTCCTGTAGAGCACTACAGAAACTTAGGATGCTAGCACCTTCCCTAAGTTTAACCAACCCCCGAACCTATAACTCTCTAGCTTGCATTTGCATTGCATTGTGGGTATTTCGATCTTTTTTCCCTTCCTTTGGACAAATCAAAGTTCGGTTGCAAATGAATTAGATTCAAGCTCATCAATAGCTTGGTATCCAAATTTACCACGACAGGACAGAACATGATATTGCCTGATTTGGGCCTGAGACTGTGGGAAGTAAAACGAGGAGTTTGGTAGCAGATCTCTTATTGCCCGATTTGGGCCTAAGAGTCCGAAATAAAATTAAAAATCAAATCCCTTTTCGTAAAAAAAATAAATTTCCATCTGACAATTCTTTTATTAATTTTTGCAGGTTTTGACGATTCGGAAATTTGAGAACTTGGAAGCTGAAGAACTCGGACTTAGAACTTAGGATTTTAGAAAATAGGACTAGGCCTTATAATTCCCAAAAAATTGTAACTTCTGATTCTTGATGTAATTCGAACATTGTAATGGAAATTGGTTTTGAACAATATGAATAAATTCGATCTTTTAATAAAATGAACTTTATTCTTCCGAACTTAATTTCAATCCATATCTCATTCCAAATATACTTTAAACTTCGCAATCCGAATTTGAAACCTCTGACAACTTGCAATTACTTGAAACCAACTAACATCCAGTATGAATTTGATGCAAACATTCCATCCCGACCCAACCATAATTTTAGAAGCAGCATAACTCATGTAATTTTAATCCACGAAAAGAATGGTAATCTTGCCTCAGACCGCAATATTTTGAATCCATACCATTACACGGCACCCTGAATCCTTGGAATTTAGAATCCTGATCAAATTAAACTCCGAATCTCGACCGTCAGGATGTGAACTTTCACATCGAGGCTCAGGACGATGTTGATGACAAATCTGTAAATGTTTAAGATTTTATAATCCATATAGATCCAGACTGACGTGATGGACACATGAGACCACCTTCGACTCACCTGCAAAACGAACAACTAAGCAAACTGGTTAACGATTAGTAAAACTGAAATACAGACCAAAATGAAATGCAAACTGATCAGTGATCTAAGGGTAAAATTTGGGGTATGACAAGTTATAACAGTTTTTGTCTGATATAAATATTCAGTTGCTCTTTTCACTACATAATCATTGTGATAGAGAAAAACAAGAAAAGTGAAATAGGTGTCAATTCAGTTCTCATCATCTTCATCTTCTTCATAGCATACTACAACAATCACACACAATAATCTTTGTTGTGCATTATGCATTGTTAGAGGTGATAACGTTCGAAGCGCTGATTGGGTAATCTGGTTCGGGTTGAGGAATTGACAGGTTTTTCTTGAATAAAACCTCTAGGGTTTTGTCCTCCAATATTCTCTGAATTTGGGGTTTTTTGCATGATTCTTCTCAACACATATTCAGCCGAGTGAAGGTAATCGATGAGCGGTGAGTTCCGTCGATTTAGTAACGGTAAACGGAGGATTTTGAAGGAGAGTTTCGGATTCGACACGCGAGTGATTGAAATCAGCTTGGATGGGGTTTGAAGACGGAAGGTTGTTCAAACATAGAGCTGTAATCGGAAGTTTATTCACAAGTTGTCAAAGGACTTGATTCGACTCGAATCAAGGGGCAAGAGGAGATAGCATCTACAACAACAAGGGTGTTCTTTTGTTTGATTGTTATTCAATTCTTGTATATACATTTCTACAACAGGTTAAATTTATATTATAAGGTCTCAATTCTATTGTTAGAATTGAAGGCAGACGTACCCCGAAGCGAGGACGACGGGGGAACTGCCTCAACAAATCGTTGCGTCTTTTGCCTTACATTTTACATTGCTTAATATTTGTGGATTTTATTACAAACAATTATATCAATTTAGGACCGATTTGAGTAGTGCTAAACTGATTTTGAATCTAGTACAATCCTTGATTGTACGAGGAAACTTGAGTTACTCACTCAAAGCAGAACTCACTTGTTGTGCTCTACACTCCAAGTGTTTGATAGTGTGACTAGCGTAGTGATTCTCATTACTCGTTATCAGATTCCATAGGCTTGACGCATATCCGGTTTCCTAGTAACCGTTCATTATAGACGGTATAGTTCATCGGCCTGCTTCCGCAAATTAAACAATTTTTAAAAACGAATTTTATTTGGTAGCACCGACTCTTTTTAAGCAAGCGGTCTATTCAACCCCCTTCCCCTTCTAGATTCGCGCCATCTTCTAACAAGCAATTCTCTGCCTTCTGAAGAGACTGATTTTTACCCTTTGGGATCTCCATGTGTCAAGGTGAGTTCACAGATCGAACGCAGACCACATTCGTTTGCTTTTAAATCCCTAACTTTTTCCTAGATCGCCCTTGCGGATTTTCAATCCACTAGGATACCCATTTTTTCCAAAGTCGCCTTTTCAGGTTTTCAACTTTGCGGGTTTTTTCTTTTTTTCTTTTTATCCCTAATTTTTGCCCGAACCTTTTACTTTTGTGGTTCGTCGGGATGCCCCCTTTTTGCCTGGACTTTCTTTTTCTGTCCACCGAGTCTATTATAAGCAAAATATTTTTTGAGTACGTCTGTGTTCACAGGGGATGTAAAATCTTCACCATCCATAGTAGATAATAATAAGACTCCACCAGAGAAAACATTTCTTACGACATATGAACCTTCATAGTTTGGAGTCCATTTTTCCCTGTGATCTGTTTGCGGAGGAAGGATCATTTTCAGAACCAAATCACCTATTTGGAAGTACCAGGGGTGCACCTTTAAATCAAAAGCCTTCTTCATTTTGCTCTGGTACAACCGGCCATGGGGAATGGTTGTCAATGTCTTCTCATTAATCAGACTTAGTTGATTCAACCTGGCATGTACCCATTCTGCTTCATCAAGCTTCACATCAGATAATACCCTTAAAGAAGGAATTTCAACTTCTAATGGTAGGACGGCTTACGTACCATATACTAGTGAGAAAGGTGTTGCCCTAGTCGATTTACGCACCGAAATACGATAACCATGTAAAGCAAGGGGCAACATCTTGTGCCAATCTCTATAGGTCACCACTATCTTTTGTACGATCTTCTTGATGTTTTTATTTGCTACCTCGACGGCGTCATTCATCTTCGGACGGTACAGAAAAGAGTTATGGTGTTCAATTTTGAAACTTTGGCACAACTCCATCATCATCTTATTATTCAAGTTCGAACCATTATCAGTAATGATTCGTTCTGGTATTCCGTAACGGCAGATGATGTCCTTCTTTATAAAATGAGCAACCACTTGCCTGGTGACATTGGCAAAGGAAGTCGCTTCTACCCACTTCTTGAAATAATCAATTGCTACCAAGATAAAGCAAAGTCCATTGGAAGCAGTCGGCTCAATTTTTCCAATCATATCAATTCCCCACATTGCAAAGGGCCAAGGAGATGTTAATACATTTAGAGGGCTTGGTGGCACATGCATTTTATCAGCATAAATCTGACATTTATGACATTTTCTGGCACACTTAAAACAGTCAGACTCTATGGTCATCCAGTAATACCCTGCTCTTAATAATTTTCTAGACATTGCATGTCCACCGGCATGAGTACCAAAAGAACCTTCGTGGACCTCTTCCATCAGCAAGCTTGCTTCATGCTCATCCACACAACGCAGCAAGACCATGTCAAAGTTTCTTTTGTATAGCACATCATCCTTGTTCAAGTAGAAATTTTCCGACAACCTCCTTAGAATCTCCTTGTCTTTACTCGATGCCCCAGACAGATACTCTTGAATCTTGAGAAAATGTCTGATGTCAAAATACCAGAGTGACACTTCCAGCATTACTTTTCCTTTTCCAACTTCATTGGTATATTCTATTACTATATTCTCCTTGTAACTTACGTCTCAAATGATTATTCAATGAGTTGTATCAACAAATTAATCAATACAACTATTTAGTAAGACAGTGAAAATACCAACCAATATCATTTGCTTGTAATAGACACACCACGGTCGTGCAACAATTAATAGTCATTCCTAGAAAAAGGAAGGGAGCACGAAATGAGTTTTTGGAGCAAGCGTATGAAAGCATCTTGTGACGAGAAAAGAAATTTAAGAGACTGAAGAGAATTCTTGAAGCAGAAAAATACAAATGTCATAGAAAAAACCATTCAATTGAGGGAGCTCATTTGATAATATTGACAGCAGTGGCAGTCGCAGAGACCTGTGCCACTCCAATCCTTGAGGGTGATGATGTGTTTGGTTGAACCATTGAAGTGCAGAAATATATTGACTTGAAGGGAAACAATGACAATGAGAAAGTGCAGCTTATCATGGTTGCTGTGGAAGGAAAAGCTCTGACTTGGTACCATTGTTGGGAATTTTAGGTTTTCCCAAAATCCCACTAGGAAAGATTTAAAGGTAGCACTAACAAAGATATTCTAACCAACAATGAACCAAAGTAATTAAGAATTAGGGCCGTCTTTGAAGATATGCAAGATGGGTTACAACACAAAACCTATAATTTTTTAGAATAAAATTATGTCTAAATAGGACCTTATAATAGATCTTTCATGGTTAAATCATAACTAAATAGGACTCTATTTATTTTGTCACGACTGAACCATTGTTAACCAACAGGACCTATAAAAAACTAAAGACGACCCTGTTAAGAATTATTGTCATATTGAAGGGAAAAGCTCACCACCAATGCCAGAGAAATGTGCTCTCGAAGAGAAGATTATAGGACTTGTGACAGAAATCATAAACTACTTAAAACGGGTGACACTCATTTCAAAAGCCATATCAATTCTTATGATTTTATTTTGCATCTATAGCCAACTAAAAAAGTTTAACATTACATGAACCAAAAAGCCAAGCTAAAAGCATTGTGAAACACTTCAGCCTGCACTTTATTTATTAATTCAACAAGATGTCTTCACTAACATATCAAGCTGCAAACTAGACATATTGCTTTCACATTGAAAACTTACATACTACCTGGAATTGGCGAGTGGTTCCTTCCGGGAAACTTCACATAGCACGCGATCCACTTTCCAAATCAAACAAGAACCATATCTCATTCACCCGATTATCAAATTCAAAAGGGGCATTGTACTGAGCCACAGAGTAAACTGAAGCATGACCAGCTCTACGGCTTTGATCAATAGCAGATGACCACTTAGTACCAGCAATACTTTCCTTCAAAGCCGCAGCTTCCTCACCAACGTCTGTATCTTTGACAAATCCACCAAACTGTCTAACAGCTGCATACACAGTTTTCCATCTTTGAACTTGAAGACCCTTTGCAGGAGGTGGATTTGCTTGGTTCTTTTTAGGCACATAAAAGCTTACAACAAATGAAGACTTGCAAAAGGGTCCATCACTAGGTAAGACTTCAGAGAGAACGGGTGCTGTCATCTCAATTTTTTGCTGGTAGTTGTTCTTACCCTGAATATAATCAAAAAGCCTGAAAAAAATAAAGAGATTAATGAAGTTCCGTTAACTCCTATGAAGCACAAACTTCGACAGAAACTCCTGCGAGACGCACACTCAGACATTGATTATGTCAAATAGAACATTCACACCGCTGCATATATGATAGTATTAACATTCATTTATCCATATATTATTACAAAGATTAAAAATATTATAATCAAAATTGATCTTTGCATTGATAACGTTGTTGCTCAATACATATTTAGATTTGTCTAAAAAATGTATAAGTTATGTTGAAAAGAAAAAAAAATTTAAACATGACTCAATTGTCCGAAACGAATTGTGTGAGGGTCATACATCTCGATCAGTGTTATCAAATTGTGGTGCTAGAGCCGATATGACCGATATACATGGCGGTTTTTGGACTTGCCGCATCCGTGTATGTGCTTCATATGTTACCTCTTTAGGTGGGACAGTTCAGCACCATAAGCACTCCAACTTAACATTGAATTTAATGGATTGTTGAGTATGAACCTAATGTCTAAGCCAGTTTAGTAGAAAAATATTTTACATTAAACATATATTAGTCCATAAAAATTACCTCAAGAAACCGGTTCTTGTAGCTTCAACGAGAGAAATTTCTTGAATTGGGTCACTAGAAATCCAAACAGTTGAGTTATATCGACGGATTTCGTAGCCATTTCCGGCTTGTATGACATCGTAATTGGGACACTCTATGCGCTTGCACGTCGGGGGAATAGCCGATAATGAAAGTGAGATGAGAGTGAATAAGAGCGAGAGCTTGAATGTAGTGGAAACAGCCATGGATTTAGCTGGTGAATGTTAGGGAATAGAAAGTTGAATTGATAAAGGTTTTTGGTTCTATGGCTACGATGAGATTGAGTTTATTATCCACACACTATCATTATTAACACGTCTCCACTCTCCTCCCTTTCAAAATATATGGAGTAGTAACTAGGGATAATACCATATTTAAATTTAAAAAATAGCTATTATTCTTTATTTGGAAACTAAAAAATGAATATATATATATATATATATATATATATATATATATATATATATATATATATATATATATATATATATATATATATATATATATATATATATATATATATATATATATATATATATATATATATATATATATATATATATATATATATATATATATATATATATATATATATATATATATATATATATATATATGATTTTACTGTTTGAACAAAGTATGAAAATATTTTTTAAATAATCTATTTAACACTTGTGTTAAGTAATTTTTTAATGTATAAGAAAAAAAATTACTTTTTAAATTTTTGAAAAAATAAACATAACTGATATATATAATAGATTATAAATTATTCAATTAATTTAAAAAGAAAACTTATTTTTTATGTTAGAGACCATATGAAATATAAAAAATGCAAATTAGGTTGAATAAAAGTTGATTTGAAAAATAATAATTTTGATTTTGATTTTTAATAAGAATAAGATATAAGAGAAAATTTGTATTTTCTAACTTATGTTATATTTGTAGAAAGCTATTGAAAAGAATTTTAGTAATCTTATCCTCTAGAAATAGCATTATATCTAATTATCATCTGAACTCAATCTGATACGTTGATTATTAAACATTTTTCGAAAACATCCGGTAAAGTATCATTTGGGCATGTATCATGAAGATTTTGCAATGTTCCCTTTGGTAAATGCTTTCAATATTATCCTTTGGTCAGACGCTACTTAAGTTATCAACATGTTTCTTTGGCCAGCTCAATACGTAAATAGTCAATACTTTGATGATTTTCTTAGAAGACCGAGTTGTTACAATTTTTTTTTTAGAATAACACATATATTTTAAAAAAAATACTAAAAAAACTATATTTTGAAAAAAAATACGAAAATGACCGTAGTTTGTACGCTGATGCGCCATATTATATCATATGGCGCTTACATCTATTTTATAAAATTTAATCTTAACTTTGAGTCTATACGCTATATGAGATGGCACATCCTCCCTTTTTTTCTTTCTTTTTTTTCTTTTTTTAATAGTAAATAAGAATAAGTAAAAAACAAATCAATAATAAATAATATAAAAATACATTAAATTTTACAAAAAATGAAGAAAAAAAAAATAATGACCGGCCGGATCAAAATGTCCCTCGGTTCCACATTTCGACGCATTAGCGTGCCTCCGAGGTCTACCGCGATTTTGTTGAAGTGTTTGTGGTCTTTGCGTATTGCCCTGCGAAAAAGCTATTTGTTGAGAGGGCTCGGAGTGTTTGACAAATTTTAAATTATCTATCCCTAATAGCCGGGGGTTGCTACCAACGACGCTTTCGTAGTTCAGTTTCATGCCCATGTTTTCGAAGTTTGGACGGGGGGTTGGGTTAGGTGCGGATGGTATGGTTGGCCGAATTGGCACATTGAATCGTTTTGGAGACGATGCAATGGTTGTTATGGGGTTAGGTAGTCAAATAATAGTTGGTTATTTTGGTGGTAGGACGATTGTGTGTTCATTTGTGGGGGGCTATGATGGACTGGGGTGTAGTCGAAAGAGTCATCAAAGCTATAGGCAGATGTGGTGTCGGTGTCTGGATGTTGGCGGTAACATCAGGCTCTTGTTGTTGGGATTGGGTGGGTGGCATGAATGGGTTGCGGGTTTGGAAGATTGATTAGGTGGGTAGATGTGGTTATTGGGTGTGGTGCGGTGTTTGTTATTGGGCAAGTGTTTGTTTTTGTGTCTATAAGGAAGAAGCGCGTTGACGCAGATCTATCAAATATGTCGGCTCAGGCACAAATTATTGTGTTGTTGTAACCGACCTAAACCAAATCATATATTGATGACTTGGTCTAGCCCCTTCCACAACAGGCTCGTTTAAGATATTGTGACGTCGATTCTTCCAATATCGACACATCTCCTTAGCAAAGTCTCTCCAATCATCTAGACCCCATTGTGCATTCACTTTCAATTGATGCTAGTCTCTCAAAGAAGCCAGAGCGACTGGAATATCTTAATGCATGCCGAATTGCAGTTTCACCCGATCATTTTGGTGCATCTTCACTATAGTGAATCGAATGATCGGTGATTTATTGTTCACGCTGCAGCATCATCGTCGTTGGACTGATGGTTGAGACCCACATACGGCCTCTGTCATATGTAACGCCCCCTTTCTATACCCCAAAATAATCACATATCAAAACGTATAGTCACGAATGCAAGTATTTTTATTTTCATCAGAGTGTATTTACATTAAGGTATAAAAGAAGTGTGTCACAATACTCACGAAACGACCACATGAATATTAATGTTTAAAAAGAATTAACTCAAAAGGGGTAAATCTCAACTAAAAATAAACGCATGATTCTTCGAAATTACATATTCATGTTTTCTCTTAAAGCGGAAGACTAAAACATATATATATTCACTTAAGACATGACAAAACGTAATTACATGTCATCTGGTTGTTCACAACTTCATTCACATACAAACAAAACATCATTAAGACATTCTACAAGCCTATCTACCCAAAGTTACATATCAGAGCGGCCGACACGAGGGAAAGGAACTATACTCCAAAAGAAACCTCCTGCGAATCCTAATCTGCAATGCCTCGTAGGACATTATAAAACAACAGAAGGGTGAGAAACATTATCATAATAATCAAGGCATAAGATATATATATATATATATATATATATATATATATATATATATATATATATATATATATATATATATATATATATATATATATATATATATATATATATATATATATATATATATATATATATATATATATATATATATATATATATATATATATATATATATATATATATATATATATATATATATATATATATATATATATATAAATGTACAAGTACCGAATGCCTATACCTCATACTTATTCACTACAATGCATAACAATAGATACTCACCGCATTAAATACACATAGACATAATCGCTCACACTTAATCGTCTATTCATCAGTCAATATCTTTCACATTTATTTATTCGCTAACGCATCTCATCAATTCCTGCACATATGCATATTTACATATGATAATCGCAATCATACCATGCTATCCATATAAAACTCATTCACTACCCTCAATCCTCTTTCCGGACTATGGGTACGTCGCTTATGCTCTGCCGGGAACAACGTCTCGGCCATTCTACCCCGGTAACTACCTCACTAGGAATGACGCATCGCCGTTCTACCCTAGTGAGTAGAATCTCTCTACATATACATCGACCTCATTCTCATATTTACCAGACGCAATAAATATATATATATATATATATATATATATATATATATATATATATATATACATACACTAATACATTCTCAATGCATTATTTTCAATTCATCATATGAAGATGATAATGCACTCATAGAGACCGACACCTCGACCCTATGCCGCTACAACCACGGTACCGACTCATTCGTACGTCAGATTCTCTTAGAATTCACCCCTCTCGCACTTATACGGTTACACCATAGCTCATTAGATTTTCCTAGGGATCACTATATAACCGTCGCATCAAGCGAGGTTCTGCAAATCCTCCAAGGGATCAAATATAACCATCGCTCACACCCCACATGGGCACACGAGGTTCTGCAGATCCTACACGGGATCAAATATAACCATCGCATCAAGCGAGGTTCTGCAGATCCTACACGGGATCAAATATAACCATCGCATCAAGCGAGGTTCTGCAGATCCTACACGGGATCAAATATAACCATCGCATCAAGCGAGGTTCTGCAGATCCTACACGGGATCAAATATAACCATCGCATCAAGCGAGGTTCTGCAGATCCTACACGGGATCAAATATAACCATCGCATCAAGCGAGGTTCTGCAGATCCTACACGGGATCAAATATCACAAATGCATTCATATTCGCAAATATATTATCATGCATTCTTCACACATCAACACGTACAATTATCATGCACTCACAATGTGTATTATATTCATCATTCATCACAATTGCCATGCATTTTTATTCAATTCTAAACAATGCATAATTTGCCCAAAAGCCACGATTCAAAATCACATTCATACACTAGGATTCACGCCTTACGGCTACCCACAGCACATCACAAACCAGCATATAAGCTATTAAATCAAAGAAGGGTCGATCGCAACCGAAACCCCAAGCCACGACGGCACCACGCGACAGGGAAAATTCATCCTGCTACATTCGCTACACGCTCGCCTAGCGAGCTGCTAGCGAACGTTCGCCACCTTCTCGCCTAGCTAACTGCTAGCGAGCAAGAACAGAAGCTACAGACTTCGTTCGCTACCTCGTTCGCCACAGCGAACCCCCAGCGAGTCATTCGCTACTCCATTCGCTGCCAGCAAAGGAGACCAAAACACCACTGTCCCAAGTCTAGGACCATTCTCTATGCACTCGCCTAGCGAGATGCTAGCGAACACTCGCGACCTGCTCGCCTAGAGAGCGTCTGCGGACTGAACTTTCTCCCACTGTTCAGAATCCAAACACCCGATGAAATCTCCCGATAAATCCCAACTTGTTTCCAGTAGCATTAGTCCAACATTCCTCGACTAAATTCTACCACTTATTCTCATTTTCAATCATTAAAACTCGGCTTCTACCGATCGAATCAGTTTCGACCTAAAATGGAAGCTTATAGAAAACTCTCCAAAACTCTAACCAATCAACCATACACATACATAACCAAACATATTGATTAAGATAGTAAGATTTCACACCCTTACCTTGGATTAATCGAAGCTTTGAGTTGCTCTTGATGATTCCACTCTTTTCCTCTTCTTTTTCTCTTTTCTCTTCCTTTTTCCTTCTTCTCCCTTTCTTTTTATCCTTCTCTTTTCTTTCCTCTTTAACTCTTATATCTTTTCTTTCTATTTCTATTCTTTTTATTTCTTTCCATTCTATTTCCTCCAATACACCTATTATTCCAATCAATTTCCATAAACCATCCACTTAACCATTAATTGAGACTGTCCGAAATATTTCCCACTAAACATTCCAAAACTCTACAAATGATAAAATAGCATAATATGCAGACTTAACATATTATCACACTATCCCATAATTAAAATAATTCCAATAACTAAATTAATTAATTAAACCGAAATTGGGTTGTTACATCATACCCCAAATTTTACCCTTAGATTAGTAGGTTCATTTTGCATTTTATTCATTCATTCCATGTTTCGTTCTGACTAACCGTTAACCGGTTTGCCCAGTCTATTGGTTTTTGTAGGAAAATAACACTGGATGAGCTTTAATTCGTGAAGGGAAAAAGGGTCATTAATTTACAGTCTGTTGGCAACTGTGAAGCAAAGTCCGTATCGGAGATTCCTCAAACAAACAGGGTTCCTATCTCCGAGTCGTGCAATTTTTATTTGAGATTACGACAATATTGACGTCAGATTCCTTTTGACACAATACAGTTTATTCAAGAACCAAAAGTGGTCGCCAGTTGAGTTGTGAAATGATGTTTGCTTCCTAAACCGTATAGAGTTGAGGGCGTTGAAATATAAATGAATTCGGGTTAAATCGGTGCGAGAATCAGGCTGCAAGGAATTTATTCTAGCCAGAGCACATTTTCCTGTTTTTCTACTTGTTACAAATTAATTTTTGGAGGAACAGTGAAATTATGGTTCGCAACGAGTTTATAATAAATGGCAGGTGTTTTGATCACGATTATCATTCGAATCGATTCAGGTTACAAAATCAGGTTACTCAAGATACAGCCTGGATTTTAAATGCAGAGGAACGTTCGTTTCGCCACTAAAATGGATTTCTCTGTTTATCTGTTCAGGGCCATATTCGCCGATTTTATTATCAAGTACGATTTAATTTGCAAGGGATTCGTTTGAACTCGGAAATTGCGTTGGATGTAACCTGATTCTAAGTTGTGCAAGATGTTTAGCTGTCGAATTCAGAGGTTGAAATGTTAGATTTTATTCAGAGGAATTTAGTCGGAAAATAAGAATTCATGTATTAAAGATTGAATTAACTTATTCAATTTCCGTACAATTTTTACTACAATATGCTTGGAATTACAAATTAAATCCTAAATTTGTTCTAAAAATTCCTAACTTTTCCTAAGAGATCTTCACGTCCGAATCTTCAATCTTCGAATTTCGAACCTGCAAAACCGACAACGTCAGAAAAGTCGTCAATTGGTTAGAATTAATCAAAAAGTTGGGTTTTTTTAGTTATTTCTATACCCTCAGAAAATTATTATCATCGGGTATGTCGGGAGTGCAACGAAACATTCTGTCGCTAGCTCCCGACTCCATTTTCTGACCTCGGCAGATCCGGCAATATCTGTTCAAAAATTTTACAAGAGAGAGAGAGAGAGAGAGAGAAGTTTCTGAGAAAAAGAGTTTTTTGTGAAAAATATTTTTTCAGCCAAACGGGTCCTTAATCTGAAATCCAGATTTGAAACAACCCAACATATCCAAATCCATAATCCAAGATCTGGATCAGAACTAATCCAACCAACAAAATCTGGTTTTCAATCATCAGGAACCATGGATCTAAGAGATGAAATAGGAAATTAATATCAGAAACCCAAATCAAATCAGAAGTTCATCATCTCTGAATCCAATCACACTGAAAATAAATCTGGTAGTAAAGGATATAACAACAAATCCGAAAATCTGTCAAGAATCCATCATCAGATCCGAAAAGAACGGATCATCATCCAATCTGTTAAAAAAATAGGGAGCATCAATCAGCGAAAAAGAAAATTAATCCTCAGATATTCAAAAAAAAAATAACGGAAACAAATCTAAGTCCAACAAGTAAAAAAACCGTGAATCCGAAAATCAAGCCCTCAGATTCAGGCAAAAAATAATGCAAATTATTTTCTCAAAGCACAACGAAATCCAAGCCCACAAATCAACAGCAATATAAAATCATCACAGAAGAAAGTAAAAAGGGAGGAGATTTTTGGAACCCTAAGATCCATCAAGAACAACACCAAGAACATCCAACGGCGACCATGAGCAGAAAGGCTCAGAGAGACAAAACCATCGTCTCACCATCATCGCCACCAATAAAGCGGACGAACATCATCGTCATTGAAACATCATCGACGGACAAAACGAAACCACGAGCCAACATCATCGCATAAAATCATCTGCGGCCGGACTCAGAGGGAGGAATCCTCCTCACCACCACCATCGTTCGTCGAGCCGTCCACAAAAAATCGCCATCACCGTCAAAACCTGGAAAAAAACCATTAACCGTGAGTTTCTTTGTTGTTGCTAACATTTTAACATTTGTGTTCGGTTCATGTAGAAAAAGAGGAGAAGAAGAATGAACAAGAAGATGAAGAGAAGAGGAGGCGGATCGAAGCACATGCAAGATGGAGACGGGTGTGAAGAGAGAAAAATTTCAGCAGTTGGAGTACCCCAAAGGGATCCGCCGCCGTTGAGCTGCAAATGGGGTTCTCAAATTCTAAAGACAATGGCCCCCTCCCTTTTGTTTAGACCGTGTGGGTCGGGTCTGGGGGTAATGACCCAGCCCGGCCCGGTTCGTTTTCTTTTTATTTTATTTTATTTTTTATTTTAGGTTTTATTTATTATTTTATTTTATTATTAACTAAAACATAAACTAACAGTAACGAAACTTTTTTTATAACTTTTACTAACAATTCTAACCCAATTTTCATTCAAAAAAAAACTAAGAATTTAACCATTTTTTATAATTTAAAACTTGACCCTTTTAATTTAAAAATTGACTTTTTTATCATTTAAAATTTTTAATAGTTTAAAACTAACACCTTTTTCTCTTTAAAATTAATTATTAACTTTTTGATTAAATCCAACAGTTAATTAGTAAAATTAATTTTCTTAAAAAATAAATAAAATATAACTTTTTTTATTGACTATTAACCATTTTTATTTTCTAATTTAAAATCTTAATGAAAATCTTTTTAAAAAATTTTTAAAACTTTATTCAAAAATTCCAACCTGCCTTAACCTAATTCCTAACCCCTCCCCATTCAATTTTCGTCTAACTTTCATTTCATTTCCTAATACTATTGCCTCTATCCGCGGTTACTGATATTTTATTTCTTTTGGGTATTTATTTTCATGGTTGTAAATTATGCGAGTGTATTGTCGCCTCTTATCCCGTTATTGTTCATTCTTGCACGTTCCCCCATATTTCAATACTTATTTATTTTTCATTATATTTATTTACTGTTAATTCCCCTCCAAAGGATAGGTCTAACCGTTTGACCGCCGTGTCAATAATCCTTAACCCTTACATCTTTCACCTTTCAAACCATAAGACTTTGAGTTGCCGTACTCATGCTTAGGCATCCCGCCGTGGACAACTTTACCCTTTACGCTAGCATTAGGATAAGGAGTCGTCGTACTCCATATTAGGTTTCGCGCTGTTGAATACCTATCTTACCCTTTTTTCAATTCAAACTTTACAACACAGATATAGGAGTCGCCGCACTCCACATAAACGCTTCCCTACGAACGTTTATTCCCCTTGAAACCTTGACCACAGTCAAGAAGTTTCAATTCCTCCCTTTCAAGGGGAACTACGATTACTCTGATTCCATCCCCTACCTCGGATACGTAGGCACAAGATGCGAGTCTTGGCGAGTAAACTTAGAACTAACCCTTAGGTCTTTCTTTTCACCTTCTAACCCTTAGCATATACCCTTAAGCATATAATTATAGCAAAATAGCAACATTAAAACAAGAGGTTCCTGTAGAGTACTACAGAAGTTTAGGGTGTTAATACCTTCCCTAAGCTTAACCAACCCCCGAACCTTATATTTCTCTCTCTGCATTGTGTTTACGATGCAAAACTAGGTTTTTCCTTTCTTTAACCTTTCCTTTGGATAAATAAAAGACCGGTTGTGAACTAAAGATGTGATTCAAATTAATTAATAATTTGATATCCTATTCTCACCGCAACAGAAAATGGCGACTTCACTGGGGAGGATGATGTCTTTTTAGGGTTATCCCTATCTTGTTTTATGCTTGCTATTTGCTTTATTATCTGCTTGTATATATTTTTGTTGTACCTTTTTTGGGGTATCATTGTTGTGAGATAAGTCCTACACCCAGACTTGAGTGAAATTATTATAGGAAGGTGATATATTTGACGAGGCTTATAGGGAGTGAGTCCCGACCAAGCTGACTTGAGAATCACCACTCAGTTGAGGCCATCTTGAAAATTAGTATTATTGAACGAGTAGTCGTGAAAACATTCACTATTTTTTATTGGAGCCTGTGATACTGGGGACCGTAGTTACCTAAACACAACTTTGGCCTTATCTAGGACGTAGTGTGATGACTATGAGGGAGTAGTCCCAAAATAGTTGCTACGCGATACTACATTCAAAAGAGGTTCTCTTGAGAATATTATTAACCACCGAGTCAGTCGGGAAATTGATAATATCCGAAAGATGGACTAATGATTTTGGGCACCGCTTTAGAACCCTTGTTCTGCAGGTACAACTAACCTAAAGTACGTACCTTTTTGGGATGGGTAGACCTTGACTCCACTCATATACCTCTAACCTAGGACTTTTGTTTGTTTGTGTGTGTTTATACATTGCATCTATAAAGCACCTTATCATTCATAGTTTCAAGGAATTCAATAGTCCTTTGCAAATTCAAAAAACTCCTACATTTTAAAGTCTAAAACCTTTGCCAGCTTTTCCTAAAAATGTTTGCAATCAACCATTGAAATTCTTGAAATCATTTCATTGCATTAGCATCATGTCTTGCATTGCATCTTTCTCTCTGGTTTCTCATTCTCGGTTCTCTCGCCTTCCAGTTCTGTCACCCTGAGTTCTCTACATCAGTACAACACTAGCGCCTAAGCTCGAAAAAGAATGGCAGAACAAAATCAAGAGTTTGACTGTATTAGCAATGAACTCGAAGATCTTCGGGGAAGTGTGGGGCAGATTATGGAGATGCTACAAGTTATGAGTGCAAAGATGGATACTCAACATACTTTTGTTAGACGATGGCACAGATCTAGAAGGGGGGGGTTGAATAGATCCCAATTAAAAAATCAGTCGGCGCTACGAATAAAAATTGGTTTTAAAAATATTTGATATGCGGAAGCGGCCATGGAAAAATTACAGTCTATAACGAACCGTTATTAGAAGACCGGATATGCGTCTACCCTATGGATATGATAATAAGCAAAGAGAATCACCACACTAGTCACACTATCAATTTATTAATATCACTAATTGGTATGACTAGTTCCAATGCCTCAAAATGCCAACAAATTATATGGACAACACAAGAGAATTTTGGTCTAGAGAATTTATCAAACACTTGGTGTGCGTAGCACTCCAAGTGAGTTTTGCCTTGATTAAGTAGCTCTAGCTTCCTTGTACAATAAAATATTGTACTAGAGTTAAAAACAATTTTCAGCACTTACTCAAACCAATACTAAATTTGATAGAATTGTTTGTACTAAAATTACTCAATTATTAAGCAAAAATGAAAGTGCAGAAAATAAAAGGCACAAAGATTTGTTGAGGCAGTTCCCCCATCGTCCTCGCTTCGGGGTATGCCTGCCCTCAATTTTAAAAATAGAATTGAGCTCATATACTATAGATATCACTTGTTGTAGTTGAAACGTTTGAACAAGAATAGACAAGCAAATATACAAACAAACTCTCTTGTTGAAAATGCCCTCTCTTCTTCCATTATTCGAGTCGAATCAAGTCCTTCGACTGTTGTGGATAAACCTCCGATTACAGCCCCTTTGTTGAACAACCTTGCGTTCTTCAAACCCCAGCCCGACTGATCTCAAACACAAACTAATCGAACCCGAACCTCTCTTTAACAATTCACTGATTGCCTCTATTAGATTGACGGAACCCACCGCTCCTCAATCACCTTCGCTCAGCTGAATGTTTGTCGAGAAGATTCGTACCAAAAAACTCCCAAATTCACTGAACCTTGGAGGACAAAACCCTCAAGGTTTTATTCAAGAAAAACCTGCCAAGAAACTTAACCCGAACCGGATTCCCAATCAGCGGCTTCAGATGTTATCACTTCAGACAAACCACAATGCACAACAAGAATTGTTGTGTGTAATTATTGTGTTATGAAATGTTGAAGATGAAGATGATGAGAACTAATGGCACCTATTTCACTTTTCTTGTTTATGCAATTGACTCAAATGTTTCAATTGTTGTTGATAAAAAAGAGCAAAAATCTATTTATAGTATGCCAAAAAGTAACATACATAACCACTTTTCGAAATAAGTGGAAAGACAGAAAAATGTAGAAAAAGAAGCGAACGGTCGACCAAAATAGAGCAGCGGTCGACCAGAACTCCCCAGACAACACATATTTGTCAAGGTAACATGCTATACGTCGACCACAGGTCGGCGTGCGCCAACCAGTGGAAAATTCACTTTCTAGACACCTTCTATGAGTCGACCGGAACCCTTGGAGTGGTCGACTCAAACCCTGTTATTTTGCAAAAATGCTTATTTTTGTGATTTCGACACTTCTAGACATAACCTATGATCTACCAAATATGTTGGACTCAATATAGCTGGTTAGATTTACATGACATGCACACAAGAGAGACATAAGAGATGTAATATGCATTTGCCTTGTGGTAAGAGTGCAAAAAACCGATTCCTCCATGTGATTGCGTTTTGACATCATCGAAACACACATATGTATGGTATATGAGGATTTGCCCTCACATACTTCCCCTTTTTGATGATGGCAAAACATGTGAAACCAGCTAGTGCGATGTGCAATATTAACAACCTCCCCCTTGCTTGATGCCCTATACACAATGTCTTCCATTTGCAATTCTTCATAGTATCTATTATTGTCTTGGTATACTATTCTCCCCCTTTGAAAACATCGAAAAGAAAGAGAGATAGGGTAAGAAATCGATGCTCAAATTAAAGTGATTTTCAACAGGCAATAACCAACATTAACAAATATCCATACATGATACCGTCAATGAACAAGATATGAAAAGATAAACACACCATTTATTAATAAAACAAAATACCATAAGAGCTCAAAAAATCATAAATCAAACAAAATGAAAAACGTTGCCATAAGTAGAAATGAGAGAATATATTGCAAAATAACAAAACAATAGCAAAAATGTGAAATGCAAGGATGCTCTAATGTCCCCTCCCTCTGAAGTGGTGGCCACGGGTACGGTATGGATCCGCCATGTTGGTGAATTGCAAGACAACATTGTTTAATGTATTGATGTTGTGAGAGATGGCCTGCTCCTGACTTCCAGTCGATCCACTAGAGCATCTAACCGTGCATTAATATCCGAAGAAAAAGTGTTGAATCATTCAGTATGTGACTCGAGTTGGCTCTGAATTTGGGCAAACCACGCGTCCTGAGCAGTCATGAAGTTATATTGCTCCCATAGCATGGTCCTCATCATATCGATAAGATCTAAAGAAAATTGATGCGGTGGAGTCGGAGGAGCTTCATAACCCCATTGTGAAGGCTGATAGTATTCACGCATTGTCGTCCACCCGATATATTGCCACTGACCCCAACCTTGATCATGTTCATCTTCTGTAAAAGGAGTATGTTGAACCCAATCTTCATTTACATGCTCATCAGTCTCCATTTGTTGACGATTATCTTGTTCCTCTTGTTCTTCCTCTTCGTTTTCATCTTCGTCACTTTCCTCCTCGCTCTCATCGGATTCTTCTTCATCCCGACAAGCAGTGGCTTTGATAAAGAATTTGTACCGCATTTCATCCTGAGACCAGAAGTAGCCCATCATGGAAAGGGTTTTCTGACAAAACTCTTGATTTGAAGTGATTGATCTATATGGAAAATCTGGAAATACAACTTCAGCACCCGTTAGGATCTCTTGAATGAATGAACCACACGCAAGAGCTGTACCATGACCGGAGTCTCGTAGAGCATATATCCTACTAGCAATATAGTAAGGCCAATTTATCTTAATCTTATTCTGCAAAATATATTTCAAGTGAACTTCCGCTTGAACTACCCGAGAAAAGCCTCCTTTCTTAGGCCGCAAAATGCAAGCCACTATCCACTGCAGAATTCTATCTTGTGGTTTCAATTTGCCGGTGGTGACAGTTTTTGGAAACAAGTCACTTGCTACAATATGAGGCGGATACGACTTTTTCAACATAGAATTTAAGGTTGTCTTAAACTCATAGCCTTCCACCATGCGAGCATCAGTGACCTCATAGAGAGGTTTGTTCGAATCAAGAGATAAATCAAAATACTTCTGCCAATAAGCAGGAGTAACACTAACCTTGGTGTTTCCAACCTGAGTATGAAAGTGAGGAACCCGAAATTTGTCGTGAAGGCATGTGTAGAAAATACGGACCAAATCTCTAATATATTTTTCATTGCATTCCAAAAAATTGTTGAATCCTTGAAAGTCAAGAAGGTCGATGATACGAGGAAGATGCATGCGCTCCGCAGAGAGACGATAGTATGCGTGTTGCTTGACAACAACTCTTTTACTAAAGTTCTTTATGAAGCTTTCAGTGAATGTCGGGGGCACCAAGGACACGACGGAAATTTGAATGGAAGCAGATGAGGAGGCCCTTGAAGTTCTTTTACCTGTTATTCTTCTTGCAACCATGGTGATTGGTGTCAAGAAGATGGAAAGAGGAATAAGTTGATGATGATTTGTAAGGGTTTGAGAAGAGTTTGAATGTGGAGAGAATGAGAACTTTACCCTTTTTGTAGAAGGAGGAAAGTTTTCGAAAAGGAGAGGGATAGGTTGTAGGTATGTTATAGTGATGAGTTACAATGCAAAAAGTAATCATATACCATTAATGAGTCTTCAAAAATTGAAATAATGAGGATTTTGAACGTTTTTCAAAAAATTTGACAGGTTTTCGAGCGATACGTCGACCGCTCCTTTGTATGCGTCGACGCATACTGTGTTAAAATTGACAAGTTCAAAAGCTTAAAGGTATGCGTCGACCATAGGTCGACTTGAGTAGACCCGAGCAAAATTTCAATTTTTGAGACCTTTTTGTGAGTCGACCGCACCCTATTTTGGGTCGACTCATGCAGGCAAATAATGCAAATTTCATATTTATGAACATGTGAGCAACAAAGATGCATAAATAATTAGCCACAACAAAATTCAAGCATTCAAATAGACAAGATACATATATTATGACATTTATGAGACATATAACCCAAAATACGAAGCAATTTGTATGAACATAAAAGAGAGAGAGAGAGAGAGAGAGAGAGAGAGAGAGAGAGAGAGAGAGAGAGAGAGAGAGAGAGAGAGAGAGAGGGAGAGAGTTAAGGAATGATATCACCTTCATGTCGAGAGTGACTTGACGAATATATGCATATACTTACTACATTGTAAAATGGTTAGACGTCCGATGACCAAGGTAGGTATAAACATAGAAGAATAAAATATATGTAAGAAGATTTACTAAACACGATCCGAAATGTTGAGAAAACCAAGTTCTCGTCGGATATGAAAGAAAGGTTCAGTAGCAAGCGATTTTGTGAATATATACGCTAGTTGATTTGTAGTGTCAACGTGTTCAAAAACAACATTGCCTTTCTCCACATGATCTCGAAGAAAATGGTGTCGAATTTCGATATGCTTAGTGCGTGAATGCAGCACGGGATTCTTGGTAAGATTAATTGCACGAGTATTGTCACAAACCATCGGAATATGCTCAAGTTTGAGGTTAAAATCTAACAATTGTTGCTTAAGCCATAAGACTTGAGCGCAACAACTACCGGCGACAACGTATTTCGCTTTGGCGGTTAGCAAGGAAACAGAAACCTGTTTCTTACTATGCTAACTAACCAAAGAATTTGAAAATAGGTGACAAGTACCACTAGTACTTTTTCTATCCGATTTGCACCCGAAAAAATCGGAATCGGAGAATTCAACCAAGGAACAACCGTTTCCTTTGGAATACCATAGCCTATACTTTGGAGTACCCGAAAGGTATCAAAGTATGCGTTTAACAGCTTTTAAATGGGATTCCTTAGGAGAGGATTGATATCTAGGGCACATACAAACACTAAACATAATATGGGGTCTAGAAGCAGTAAGATAAAGAAGTGAACCGATCATACCTCGATATCTTTTTACCTCTACGTCCTTACCGCTTTCATCTCTATTCAGATTTGCACATGTCGGCATTGGTGTGTCAATGGCTTTGGAATTTTCCATGTCAAACCTCTTGAGAAGCTCAAGACAATACTTTGTTTGACTTACAAACGTTCCTTCCTCAAGCTGTTTGATTTGTAATCTAAGAAAGTATGTGAGTTCCCCCATCATACTCATCTCGAATTCCCCCTGCATCAGGTTAGAAAACTCTCTTACGAGATTCATGTTAGTTGATCCAAATATAATATCATCAACATAAATTTGCACCAAGATTAAGTGTTTTCCTTGACGCTTAATGAAGAGGGTTGTGTCGACTTTGCCTCTTGAACACCCTTGATTAAGTAGAAAGTTGCTTAGGCGCTCATACCAAGCTCTAGAAGCTTGTTTGAGTCCATACAAGGCTCGTTTTAACTTGTATACATGATCGGGATATTCATGAGACTCAAAACCCGGAGGTTATGCAACATAAACTCCTTCATTAATATAACCGTTAAGGAATTCACTTTTTATGTCCATTTGAAATAGCTTAAAGTTTTTCGCACAAGCGAAGGTAAGTAAAAGGCGTATAGCCTCGAGTCGGGCAACCGGCGCATAAGTATCCTCATAGTCGATGCCTTCCTCTTGGTTATACCCTTGCACGACTAAACGCGCCTTATTGCGGGTTATTACCCCGTTTTCATCTAACTTGTTCCTAAACACCCATCGGATGCCGATTACTCGATGACCTCCCGGAGGAGGGACAAGGTCCCAAACCTTATTTCTCTTGAACTGATTAAGTTCCTCTTGCATAGATAAAAACCAGTGCTCATCGAGTAAGGTGTCTTTAGGGTTTTTAGGTTCCATTTGTGAAACGAAAGCGAAGTGATAACACAAATTACTTATCTTAGATCGAGTCGTAACTCCTTTTGAGATATCACCGAGGATGTTGTCGATTGGATGGTCTTTGGAAGACTTCCAAGCTGGAGAGAGATCATCTTTTGTAGACGGATGAACTTCCTAGGTTTCCTCATGGAGGTCATCTTTTTCCTCCTCAATTTTGGCTTGGTCGGGTTGATCAATTCCCAGCTCGGCACCTTTGAGTATGTCTTTCGTAGATGTACCTGCACCATGAACAACACTACCTTTTCTGACCTCTCTTAGATAAGATTCATCAAATGTTACGTGTATAGACTCTTCAACGGTAAGTAATCTCTTATTATAAATTCTATAAGCTTTACTTGATTGAGAGTATCCGAGGAAGATACCTTCGTCAGCTTTGGAATCAAATTTGCCTAAGTTTTCCTTTTCATTATTCAACACAAAACACTTGCAACTGAAGACATGTAGGTGAGATACATTCGGCTTGCACCCTTTTAAAAGTTCATACGGTGTTTTATTTAGAATGGGGCGGATGAGCACCCTATTCAAAACATAACATGCCGTACTTATGGCGTCGGCCCAAAAATATTTAGGTAATGCACTTTCATTGATCATTGTTCTTCCCAATTCTTCTAAAATACGATTTTGGCGCTCCACAACCCCATTTAGTTGAGGAGTACATGGAGCGGAGAAGTTGTGATCAATTCCGTGTTTACCACAATATTCTTCAAACAAATAGTTTTCAAACTCACCTCCATGGTCACTCCTAATTGAGACAATGTTTGTGTTTAATTTATTTTGGGAAAGCTTAGCAAATCTTTCAAAAGCGGCAAATATATCGCTCTTGCTAGCCATGAAGATAGTCCAACAGAATCTAGAAAAAGCATCAACTATTACAAAACCGTAATAGTTACCACCTAGGTTTTTAATTCTAGATGGCCCGAATAAATCTATATGGAGAAGTTTGAGAGGTCTCGTAGTTGAAACGATATTTTTGGATTTAAAAGAGATCCTCGTTTACTTTCCCATTTGGCAAGCATCATAAAGGTGATCCTTGGTAAACTTTATTTTGGGCAGACCTAGGACTAGATCTTTGGAAACTACCTTGTTAAGCAAGTCAAAGTTGACATGTGCTAAACGTCTATGCCATAACCATGAGTCCTCACTCATTGTCATGAGACATTTGTCACTTGTCAAAGATACTTCATTCAAGTCTAGTATATAGATATTGTTTACTCTTAGGCCATTAAACACACTCTTCATTTCATCATTATGCATAATTTTGCAACATTCTTTTGAAAATGATACATTGTATCCTTTGTCGCATAATTGGCTAATGCTAATGAGATTATTTTTAAGACTCTCGACAAGCAATACATCAAATATAGTAGTGGAAGAAGGGTTACCTACACTACCTTTACCAAGTATTGCACCGCGATTGTTATCTCCATAGGTTACATACCCCTTCTTTTTTGCCACAAAGTCGATAAAGAGAGATATGTCTCCTGTCATGTGTCTTGAGCAGCCACTATCGAGAACCCATCTTCTCTCGGTGGTCTCAAGACGTTGTACCTATGAAAAAACAATTAACAAGAGAAGGTACCCAATTACTTATTGGGTCCTAATTCGTGAGTGACAAAATGGTCGCATTTGGGCAACCATTGATAAACGCCTTTAGGAACCAAAAATCTCCTAAAATGGCACTTAGCAATGGAATGAACTTTCTTGCAACAATATAGACATGAAAAGTTAACTTTTGAATTACCTTTACTATCGTTATCTCTTACAACATATTTGTATTTTTGATATGGGTTAACCATACTTTTTCAAAAATTAGATTTATCGATGGCAAAAGTAATTTTAGGCTCTAGAGCCTTGTTAAGTTTGGCATTTAGGTTTCTAACTTCATTTTTCCAAATGTAACAAGTATCACACCCAAAGTTAACTATTCTACTTCTTAGATCCTCACAACCTGCTTTAGTACTTTCCACTATGGAAGCTTTAAGTGCCTCAAGTTTCTTTTTGGACTCTCGAATCTTTTGCTCTAAGTGAGCAAAACTTTGATTATTTGAGGCAAGCCTTTTAAAGGCTTCTTTTGCTTCACAATGCAAAGTATTAAACGCAGTTTGTAATTCAAAATGAGACATGTTAGAGGAATTTTCATATTTAGCATGTCGTACCTGTTTTTTCTTATTCTTTTGGTGAGCGGAAAGACACAAGTTTATGGATTCATCTTCATCACTTGAGCTTTCATCCTCGGAGGAATCGTTATCGCTTTCCCAAGCTATATATGCAATCCTCGGATTTGATTGCTTCTTATGTGATCTATTTGGTTCCTTTTCTTTTCCCTTTTTGTTTAAGGGACAATAGGTTTATAATGTCCAGTCTTTCCGCATGTGTAACATGACCCTCTTGTTTTGTTCCCCATGGTGTCATCATTTCTAGAGTGTCTAGATTGTTTCCGGAAGTTGACAAGATTCTTCTCGGAGTGTTGGATGCCATTCTTTCTAACATAACAGTTGTAATGCTTTAACAACAGCCCCATGTCCTCACTCTTGTCGTCTTTTTCGTCGTCACTCGACGTGTAATCACTATGCTCCTTAGATTGAGACTTTGAGGAAGAAGTCTTTAGAGCAATTGAATTTTTTTCAATTATCTTTGTTTTGTCCTTCTTTTCTTTCTTTTCATGTTGCTCTAGGCTTAGAAGCACTTGTTCATGCTCTTGCAGCTTTCCAAACAATGTTGTTAGATCCAAAATTGTTAGGTCATTTGCTTCTTTGATGGCGGTTACCTTTGGCTGCCATTCCCTGTTAAAACATCTCAAAATTTTGTTAGTAGCAACATCATTGGCCACTGGCCTACCTAGTGAATGCAATCTATTGATGAGATGAGTGAATCTCTTTTGCATGTCCGCAATGGTTTCCCCTTGCTCCATGTAAAAGAGATCGAACTCTTGTGTTAGTGTGTTGATTCTCGCTAGCTTAACATCATTGGTTCCCTCATGGGAAACTTGCAATGAGTCCCACATAGCTTTTGCTGTTAAACAATGAGAAACCTTATAATATTCATCAACTCCTAATGAGGAGATCAAAATATTTCTGGCTTTCCAATCGTAATTATATTTCTTTTCATCATCATCGGTCCATTGTGCTTCGGGCTTAGGCACAATCTCATTATTCGCATTGGTCATAGTTATTTCTATTGGACCATTGAGAATAACATTCCACACTTTTCTATCTATGGAATTAATGTGCACCCGCATACAGTCCTTCCAATAACTGTAATTTTCTCCATTAAAAACGGGAGCTCTATTATAAGCCCCTTTAGGTTCGTTAGCCATATTCTACAAAGTTATACTTGAAGCACGGAGTGAACCGGTGCTCCTGATACCACTTGTTAGACAATGGCACGAATCTAGAAGGGGGGGGGGGGGGTTGAATAGATCTCAATTAAAAAATCAGTCGGCGCTACCAATAAAAATTGGCGCGCGTAGCACTCCAAGTGAGTTTTGGTTTAGACAATTTATCAAACACTTGGCGTGCGTAGCACTCCAAGTGAGTTTTGGTTTGAGTAAGTAGCTCTAACTTCCTTGTACAATAAAATATTGTACTAGAGTCAAAAACAATTTTTAGAACTTACTCAAACCAATACTAAATTTGATAGAATTGTTTGTACTAAAATTACTCAATTATTAAGCAAAAATGAAAGTGCAGAAAATAAAAGGCACAAAGATTTGTTGAGGCAGTTCCCCCGCCGTCCTCGCTTCAGGGTACATCTTCCCTCAATTCTAACAATAGAATTAAGCTCATATACTATAGATATCACCTGTTGTAGTTGAAACATTTGTACAAGAATAAACAAGAAAATATACAAACAAACTCTCTTGTTGTTAAAAATGTTCTCTCTTCTTATTCCTTGATTCGAGGCGAATCTAGTCCTTCGATTGTTGTGGATAGACCTCCGATTGAATCCCCTTTGTTGAACAACCTTACGTTCTTCAAACCTCAGCCCGACTAATCTCAAACACAAACTAATCGAACCCGAACCTCTCTTTAACAATTCACCGATTGCCGCTACTAGATTAACGGAACCCACCTCTCCCCAACCACCTTCGCTCAGCTGAATGTTTGTCGAGAAGATTCGTACCAAAAAACCCCCAAATTCACTGAATCTTGGAGGACAAAACCCTCATGGTTTTATTCAAGAAAAACCTGCCAAGAAACTCAACCCGAACCGGATTCCCAATCAGCGGCTTCGGACGTTATCACTTCAGACAAACCACAATGCACAACAAGAATTATTGTGTGTAATTATTGTGTTATGAAATGTTGAAGATGAAGATGATGAGAACTAATGGCACCTATTTCACTTTTCTTGTTTATGCAATTGACTCAAATGTTTCAATTGTTGTTGATAAAAAAGAGCAAAAATCTATTTATAGTATGCCAAAAAGTAACATACATAACCACTTTTCGAAATAAGTGGAAAGATAGAAAAATGCAGAAAAAGAAGCGAACGGTCGTCCAAAACAGAGCAGCGGTGGACCAGAACTCCCCAGACAACACAGATTTGTCAAGGTAACATGCTATGCGTCGACCACAGGTCGGCGTGCACCAACCAGTGGAAAATTCACTTTCTAGACACCTTCTATGAGTCGACCGGAACCCTTGGAGTGGTCGACTCAAACCCTGTTATTTTGCAAAAATGCTTATTTTTGTGATTTCGACACTTCTAGACATAACCTATGATCTACCAAATATGTTGGACTCAATATAGCTGGTTAGATTTACATGACATGCACACAAGAGAGACATAAGAGATGTGATATGCATTTGCTTTGTGGTAAGAGTGCCAAAACCGATTCCTCCATGTGATTGCATTTTGACATCATCGAAACACACATATGTATGGTATATGAGGATTTGCCCTCACAACTATTGCCTATGAGATTACCGGTAATATTGGGGATCCTCAACCAGCTGTTACTGTTGCAAATGTACCTCCTTATGGTCTTCAACCCAGTTTGGTACATCTTACCATTGCTCAACTAGTTCAGCAAGGTGGTCCTCCAAAGTTCAAAACTCTGAGCTTCGACCATCATAAAAGAGCTACACGCCCGAGGAGTCACTCGAGCAGGTATAACCGTAAAATGGTTGCTCATCAACCTTGGCAACATCAGCAGAACTATGTTCAACCATAAGGTTATCCTATTTAGTATGCTCAACAACCTTATGTGATTGCTGTTATGCCTACCTTCAATCAAAAAGTTCCTATTTATCAGACCCTGTAACCAGCTCCGATCTATCAGCCTCTGGTCTATCAACCATTCCCTGGTTATCAGCCTGCACAATCCCCTGCCAACTATCAATGAGCACCCAACGCTCCAACTTATCAACAACCTAAGAATTAGGCACCTCGTCAGAATGGGCCGAATAGGAGACAATACAAGCTATGTCCTCTAATTCTGATGACTTTTACCGAGTTGTTTCCTTTGTTAGTGCAATAAGGTCTGATCACTACAAGAGCTTTGGTTCCACCTCCTAATCCTTTTCCTGCCAGTTACAACGCCACCGTTCATTGTTTATTTCATGAGGGTGCTCCCGACCATGATTTAGAAAGCTGCTACACTCTCAAGTGCAATGTCAGAGATTTGTTAGAAAAGAAAATCATGTCTTTTGATGATCCTCGGTCGAATGTCGGGAATAACCCTCTACCAAATCATAGGGCCGTCAATGCTAGTGATGATATATCTGACGTTTCTCCGATCGGGACTCCTCTCAGAGTTTTCCATTTGCCAAGATCAAGCTTTGCAAAAGCTGCTTTTAACATGTCTAAGCCAGTTACTCCTGCAGCGAATCAGCCGAAGCCGGTATCTATTCAGAAGCCTAGTCCATTTCATTTAAGTGATCCTCAAGGTGATGTGACCAGGATTAACAAAGAATCGAGGAAGGTTAGTCCAAGGGAAAAATTGAAGACTGATAATGGAGACTTGATAAACATAGCTGGGGCAAGCAAGACGACTCGCAGTGATCGTACTCATACTCCCCGTTTCAATGAGGCTCCGCTAGAGGAAACCGCTACTACTCTGCTAGTATTGAATACAAAGACTTCATAAACACCTTTAAAAGGACTTGTCAGACAGTTCATTTTGTTTACTTATGTGTATTTTATTTCTTTGATTATAAAAAGCCTAATTAACATGTACCAACTTGTTTGTTTTGAATAATTAATGCAATGCATGTTTGTCTTGAATAAATCCATTCGTATTCACTCACAAAATTATTTTTCATAATCTATAATGCCAACTTTACCCGATCTCTTGCTCTGATAGAGAAGTGGGAGGAGGATGATGAACCAAAAACGTCAGGTCTCTTGTCGTATGCTTTTGAACGAAACCCTGTTGATGATGTAATGCATTGTTTCAAATCCCAAACACTAGAGATACAAGGAAGATAATCCCTCTTTAACCCCTTTGAGCCTTGAATTAGGAGTTTCGTTTTCCAAATAAAAAACCCTCAACTTCAACTTGGGGAAGGGTAGTATTTCAGTCAAACCGATCGAGCGCTCAGACTCTCAAAAAGGAGGAGCGAACCTTCGAGAATCTATCCTTAACATATTAGGAAGTTAGACCACAATGACTATTCCTCGACTACTTAAAGAGTGGGGCAGTCACAAGCCTTCAAAAGAGTCACATGACTTATGCAGAAAATAATGAATGAAAAAGAGCCCACTAAGTCAAAACCTATAAAGAAGACTTAGGCAAAACTGGGGCACTCCGCTGGACCCCGAGGTCAAATTCAAAAGACTCCGTCTAGGAAAAAGCAAAAAACAAAGGATTACAATAAAGAATCCCCAATAGAGAACAAATTCGTGTGGCCAAACACCAAAAGGAAATAGGTGAGTGACTACTATGTCCAAAGCCTTGATGAGTTCTCGACCATATCAAATCCGATTGAGAGATGAGTGTTCATATACAGTTAACTGGATATAGGATTGGAGAACATCACGAATAAGGGGTGGGTACAAATAACTTTGAGCCTTTATCCTTTGTTTCTTAAACTGTGAACCAAGCCACGATACAACCTTTAAAAGACCTAATTGAAGTAGGATCTCTTTTGAAAGTATACTCGACGAGATAATGTTTCCTGACTCCTACGAGCTACGCTCAATCTAACGTTAGCATTATAAATTAAATTCATATCCTAACTAGTGATTTAGGTCATGAGTTATTGCGATATCCTTTTTAAAAAAAAACTTCAAGACAAACATATATTTGCATTAACAATTTCAGGATTAGCATTTCATGCGTGTTGATTTTGCCTGATATCTTAGAAACTTACATATAGACGTTGTCAATGGAACTCGAAGATCCTGCTAAACAGGGGCAGGTGGTTTCCAAGTCATTTACTGACGCAAGTCTGTCTGCTATTTCTGGAGGACCCAGTCATAACACTGCCGATCCAGACCTATCAAGTCGAGATCCGACAAATCTCTCAAAGAGTTTGAAAACAGTAGGGAAATTAGACTCCGTTTACTCTGTAAAATCTGTCGCTTCCACGAAAATAAGGTGCCAGCAAAACAGAAGAGTCGCCACCTTTTGTTATTTATCCCTTAGAGTGGGAAAGGAAACGATCGGAAAAACCTGACGAAAAGGTATAAGACAAGGTCGTCGCAACCGTTGTCTGGGTTCGGGAGTCGGTTACGCAAGGGGAAGGTATTAGCACCCCTCACGTCCGTCGTACTTGACGGGATCCACGCTTATTGCGTTTACTGGATGGGTTGGTTTCATCTATCTACCTATCTAGGCTGGTCTAAAAAGAAAATAAAATGACTCGGCAAAGCGTCGCACTTTATGCCTACGTATTCTCACCAGAGAACGAGAAATCAGAGTCAACGTAGTTCGACCTACGACGGGTTATGGGGAAGGTGGCTCGCCAATACGTCAGTATTGTGCCTACGTACTCTCAACAGATATGAGAGATCAGAGCTTACGTAGTTCGGGATAATACGGATTACGGGAATTCAGATTCATCTATTTTATCGAGTAGGGTTAAACAGCAATTCCAGTAGTTAGGGACAAAGCCTGTTTGCGTTGGCGCTGAAGTTTAACGACACTCTTTTCTTCAGAAAAGCTTTCCTTTGACTTATGGGCCCACGGGGCAAAAAGGTTTGAAGTTTATTTTCTGTCTTTTACGAAAGAAGTGTTTTTTATTGTGTTTGCAATTTCAATCGCACTAAAGACTATGACCTGAGAGTGAATGCGTCGCATGTCACCCAAAGGGTGCCATACTAAACATCCAGACTGTTGAAAAGAAGCTCTCCAACAATCCTTTCTCAAATAGCTTAAGGCTCGTAACGTACAAAAGAAATCATTCATGATTACTGTATCTTAAGCTGTTTTGAGATGAGAAGAGAGCAGACTCAACTAAGGGGAGACTATCAAGTCCTACTGTTGTCATGCCAAGGATTCATCCTATAGTTGAGGTTTGAAACAGGGAACTCCTAGAAGTTATCATGCATAGGTTTCGACCTAAAGTTCTATCATCACTCCCTTATCAAAGGAAATGGGAGTCCTAAGGGATCATGTCAATGATAAACAGAAACAGATACAACATCAGCTAAACAGTAAACAGATATACAGTAAACGACTGCAAAATGCATGCAATGCAAGTGAGGGAGGAAATGTGTGTGGGGCAGCAGCCTCCACAAGCTCATCTCAACCTTAAGCCAGATATGAATAACAGTAATCATACAGTAAATAACATGCTATCAAACAAAATACAAGAGACTGTAATCATGCAGAAGAAAATGGAATGCTATCAAACAAAATAAACCACATGGGCAAGGGAGCAGGGCTCTACCGAATACCCGCAAGCAAAGCCATACAGTAACAATACAAGCAGAGGGAGCAACTCAACCTCTAGTGCAATCATGCTTCTAGATTAAAGTCAGTCTAGATATGGACTTATTCTAATGCATCAAGCAAGTCAAACAAGGTACATCAGCAATACAGAAAAGAAAACAGACAAGAAAGCAGGTCAACAATCCTTCTCTTCTATCCCCAAGCTTCAGCTCTTCTGACAGCAACTTAGTCTTCAGACTTCCACCACCCTTCAAGGTTATTATCTTTCATGACAAATATCAATTTGCTTCCCCAGGTTTCAACCTATCAAACATAAGTTTCAACTTAATCTTCTTCTTCAACAAGCTTCAGCTTCTCAGGGTAATCTTTAATCACTTAGAAGTGTCAACTTCATCCTTCAATTCTTTCTCAAGCCTCAGCTCTTCATTCAATCTCCTTTGGGTCTTCAAGTATCAACTTATTCTTCAAGCCCTTCAAGCTTCAGCTACAATGGCAATGCTCAAGGAATCATCCTCTACCACACTCTTCAATGAAGTCTTCATCTTCAAACTCAAGCCCAACATCTTTCAAGAAACTCAAACCAGAGGACAATTGGTTGAACATGATGAGTGAAAATGATAAACAGCTTACTGACAACCAAAGGAAGCCTGTAAGGGTTCATCATTATGAGAGACTGGTTCCCTCAAAGTTCTACTTCCCAGATAAAGCCACTCATCCCTCCAAAGGAAGGATGTGAATATCTGAGAAGGACTTTTAGTCATTGGGAGGAATGGAAGCACAAGATGCTTTCCATATTTGTGAAAGAAATCATTCTAACTATAAGGCTCTCCCTATGTCCTATCTCCTAATCTTCATCAGACACCGTCAGGCACAAACAAATCCAAAGCTCCAAGCAACTTCAAGCATCTTCCTTGTCTTCAACTTGTCTTCAACTTATCTTCAATCTCAACCAAAGGCAAACCAAGCACAAACCCTAATCTAAGGGAACTAAAGAAGTTAAACTAGTTGAGTTAGTAAGTTAGGATCACCTAAAACCTAGTACTAAAGTTAATCCTAACTAAAATACTAAAACCAATTGTAAAATCCTACAAAAATAACTATAGGAACCTAGGTCAATCATGACTCTACCACATTAGTTTCAAAGATCAAACCATCAAATTGGACCTAGAACTAAATCCTACATTCTAAGGCATCAACCTAAAACCCTAAAAAGGAAGCATCTAAACATCAATCTAGAAAGCATACCTATTTTCATCACAAAAATGTGAGAAAAATACTATGGGATCATACGTGTCTAACCTAATCACACACAAAAATTTAGGCTCAAAATCATCACCATGAGATCAAACAAAATTCCACAAAATTATGCTTCAAACATGAACATTTTAATATCAATTAAAATGCAAAATTCCAATTAAATCAGAAATTACATGAAATGAAAATATTTTTTCTCTAAAAAATAATAGGCTCAACATGATTAATATGCAAAAAGAATGAGTGTGATTGGATTAATATTCAATTAGTTATGATTTTTACAAAAACCATGAATTAAATGGAAATTAAATGAAAATCCAATTAAAATAACCAAACACACGGTGCAGGAAGTAAACATTTTCAGTTAAAAACATGGATTGGGCTCGCTGGGGTGTGTGGATAGCACTTAAACCATTAGGCCCAAACGCCTGAATAAATGAAACGCATCGTTTCATCAGAAACCCTTCATAAATCAGAAATAAAACGTGGCCCTTGGATCTTCTCCCAGTCAATGGTCAATCCATCATCCAATGGTGAGAACTTCATCTTCTCCATTTCAAACGTCTGAACTTCGCGCCCAGCTTCGGCCACCGCCGGTGGAGCTCCGATCGTCCCCTTCAACCCTAGTTCTTCCTAGAGGCCTCCAATCCAAGAGGTCAAAACATGAAACTCATTCCAAATCTTGCCACGAACTCAACCATGCCCATAGTTTCCTCTGAAACCCCAAGAATCAACATCTCCCAATCTCAACCGAAAATGGTGATCTTCCTATTTTGACTCTAATTCATCAATTAACCATCTGAAATCCATCCTAGGCCATTCTACAACTAATCTAGCACCTTAATTCAACCTAATTCTACCTAAATCATGCTATAGGAAGAAGATTACCAACCTGGAAATTCTTGAATAACAGATGCACCAAATCTTCACTTCAAGCCCTCAAATCTTCTGGACACGATCACTGAACCTCCTCCTTGCTTCTGTATGCAAAAGATTCAATGGAAAGTGCTTCAATCTTGAAACACGATGCTGAGTTGCAGGTGCTGAAAACCACTTGCTCCCACACGATCTAGCCACCAATTCTTCTTGGAAATGGTCTGGAATCAAACCTTGACACTCATGGAAGAAGAATCAATCAAGAAAATGGAAGGAAATGGAGGAATTTGGTGAAACCGATTGCACTTGCAAGCTATGAAAACCCAATCTCAAACTAAGTTCAATCCTTCAAATGATCACCAACCTCTGCCATGGATCCATTCTACTCAATATATAGATGAAGTTTGGATGATCTAGAACCCTCTAGATCCTTCCAATGAGATTTTACACATCTCATGTCATGAGATTTTGAATCACTTATCATGTCATGCTCAATTCTGTTTGCAGCTTGAAATTCATCTCAATCTCTTTCAATTTCTCCCCTAGTGACATTTTGGAAGGGTTTAGCTTGCCAAGTTCCTTGCCCATGCCTTAATTTTAAGTTATGCACATGTTACTTAATATGCAAGCAAGTGCTTTTCAAAGCAAGTCCATGAATTGAATCTCAAATCAAAAATGTGGCTAAACCATTGTTTCTAAAATGTTTTCTAGAGTCAAAATGATATATTACATGCCATGGTTTGGATGTGTAGGTTGAAAATATCAATTTCCAACTTTGGTTTGAGATTCAATTCATGGACTTGCAAGTTGGAGTGAAAACTTGGATCACACAAACCAGCCACGAGTTCCTCTCAATTTTCTTTGCCAATTACTCTATGATGATGGTGGATGATGATGATAACAGAAATTAAGATGATTGATGAAGCTTCAATGGAGTTTGAAGAGAAAATGCAAATGGGAGTGAAGGAATCAAAGTAGGGTTTGCAAGCTCAAAGAATCACCAACCAATGCACAAATGGCTTCATTTCCTTATATAGATGATGATTAACAGAATGAGAAGCTTCTAGATTGGTCATAGAGGGATCTAGAAACTTGTGGAAATTTCATGAACTTATCATTTGATGGTATTTTGAATCATCTCATATCATGTTTGCACCTTTGGTAAACTTGTGTCAAAATCTCCTTTCATGAGATATTAGGAGTGTATGTATGAAAAACCAAGCTTTTCCTTGCCTTGTGTTAAGTTTTGCCATGTTGCCTTATGATGCAAGAAACAAATTTACAAAGGAAGTCCAATTTTTAAGCGTAAACTCAAAAATGTGGCTGAACCAATGTCTATAAAATGATGTTGGGAATCAATTTGGTATATTGGATTACCCATATTGGATCTGTAGATCTCTCAAACCAATTTTTTATTCCAACTTTTTCAACTTATATGCCTTTTTTAGGTCATTTTCACCAACTTTGGTCAAGTTCCATTATATGCATTTCCAAACTTCCATGACTTCTTTTATTGACTTAAAATGGCATTTTGAGCAACTTTGATGTTGGGAAGTTTTTCATTTGAAGCTCCCTTGTATGAGTTTTAGGCATAGGCTAGGAATGATCTGTAATCCTCAGATGACCAAAATACCCTTTGCTTGCCAAGACCATAAGTAGAGTTCCACAAATCATATGAAGGCATACTATACCATTATAGAAAGATAAGACAATTAGGAACAACTCTTATGTTTACCAGAAATTCATTTGAAATCTCCTTGAGGGGTAAAAATTGCTTGGAAGTCAAGTCACTTTCACAGACAAAATTCCAGATACCTCAGATGACCTGTAACTTGCAAGGACCATAACTTGAGTTATATAAATCTCCTTGATGTCTTCCACCACTCAAATTAAAGGTCTTGAGATCCTCTACAAGTTCCATGTTGGCCAAGGATCCATTTGAAGCTTTCATTTTGACTTATCTTGCTTGGAAATTTGACCTAAACTATGGGATTTTACATAGAAACCCTAATTTAGAAACTCCTCTTCTCCTTGATCTCTCTTGAATTCTCCTTGGCATACCACCATATCCTCTTCTATATGTCAAATTATGAACCCCACATCTCTCCAATAGCCCTTAATTCCTTTCAATCAGTCAATTGACCTAGAGTTGACCCAGGGTTGACCCAGATGAAACCCTAGTTGACTGTCTTCATCCACAACTCTTGTGACTACACCAATGACTTGTCTCTTTCTCCAAATGACTTTCTAAGTCTCCCATGATGCCCACATACTCTCCATGCTCAGCCCACATCCCCCAACTTACTTGTTGATCCTCAGATACCCTCAGATAGGAGATAGATGAACTGCTTGATCCATTGACTTGATAGCTTCCCAATTCTTTATGATGACTTGAATGAGATTGAATTTGAATAATAACCTCTTGATAGGCATCTAGAGATGAGAATAATGATTGGTCCCCTGTTGAATGACTTGCTATGCTTATGCTATGCAGATGAGTAACCTATGTACATGACTCTATATGCAAATGCTAATGATATTGAAACATAAACCAAGTGAATAAGGTTGGGCAAATTTTAGGGTGCAACAGCTGCCCCTATTCAAACGACTTGGACCCGATTGGGTGAAGAGCCCGGAGCCTTCAGACATTCGCGGTACGAGATGGTTGAATACTAATAACCCAAGAATTTGCCAACCGCAGAAATAAACTGCGCTCCTGCTTGGGGAACGACATTCGTCAGCTGGATCTGACTGTTACGGCAACCCACTGATCTTATGCGACTGTGCTGAGGATGACTCGTCTTCATTTCATCAGGAATAAATCGTCCGCGTTAGGAGTAAACTCTTGACCACGTTAGGCATCGCATTGTCCCCGTCAGGATTCACCCTTCCACGTAAGGAATAACCGTTCCACGTTAGGAATATCACCGTCCACGTTAGGACTCCAATCTTTCCATATAAGGAATCTATTTTGATATGTCCGCGTAAGGACTCAATCTTCCCACGTAAGGAATAAACTCGTCTTTCCACGTAAGGAAACCCTTTTTCTTCCACGTAAGGCATGCTCTTGATGTGTCCACGTAAGGACTCTAATCTTTCCACGTAAGGAATCAGTCTTGATATGTCCGCGTAAGGACTCAATCTTTCCACGTTAGGAATCACCATCTTTTTTCCACGTTAGGAATCAACCCTGATATGTCCGCGTAAGGACTCAATCTTTCCACGTAAGGAATAAACTCGTATTTCCACGTAAGGAAACCATTTTTCTTCCACGTAAGGAATCAAATTTCTTTCGATTTGTGCACGTAAGGACTCACACGTCGACTTGCTGAAGAATTGTCCACGTCAGGACTCATGCACCTTCGACCCGCTGGGGAAATGCGACTTGTCCGCGTTAGGACTCTCATCTTCATCTGATGAACTAATAGAACCTGTCCATGTTAGGACTTGCACGTCTTCTACTTGCTGGGGAAACACGACTGTGTCCACGTCAGGACTCATACTTTGCCAACAACACGAAGAAGGATAAATTTGTCCACGCCAGGACTCTCACATCTTGTCATCACAAAGAACTACAAACTTGTCCTCGTCAGGGCGCTCATTTCACCATCACGAATAAAGCTATCTGCTGGAAATAAATTGTCCACGTCAGGACACCAATATGAAGAATAACCAACTTTGTCCCCGTCAGGACTCCACCTTCGATCAATACCAAGAAATCAAATCCGTCCACGTTAGGACTAACACATATCGTCAAACTGAGGAAATGTCCACGTCAGGACTCCCACTTCTCTTAGCGCAAAAAAACCTGTCAATAAACCCGTCCACGCTAGGACTCCTCCTTCCATTGGTCCGCCAACTTCTTATCACTGACGTTACAGCAACTTTGCAACTGACTATACTGGGGATATCTGGAAACCAAACCACTGGATGCCTGTTCTGATAACTGGCGGTAGCTTCTGAAGTTCTGGTTCATGAAACCTTTTAATGCTGACGTAACAACAACTTAGAAGGAAACAATCCGCTGGTCGGACTAGAGAAACTTCAACAAGAACCCTGGAGGGGAAATAAGTAACTCTGCTTAGGGACAAAGAGAAACTTATCCTGCTGACTCTGTGGGGAGCAGTGCCACAGCTGATACTTCGTTGAATGTCTCATGCCGAGACTTCGACTGTTTGGTAATTCATTGGAGCAAGAACTCCTTCCACCTGCAAGAGAAACAAATACTTGAAACCAAACTGTTAGCCGACCTAGTTTATGTTTCACAATGCATGCGTTTGTCAATGATGCAATATTCCCATTGACATGGAAATGCTACGCTTTTATTTGGTGGATGCAAGTATGACACTATATGCCGATGCAAATGCAGACTCGAACTGCTGGGTACAGAAACTGCTTCAGCAAAATAAATGCTGAAGATAATGCCAACTCCGCTGGGGATAGCCAGATGCTACAGAACTATCCCAGCAAAATCAATGCTGGGAGAGTGAAGTCGACTCAGCTGGGAAATTGGGAACTCAATACCAAACACCTCATTGAAGTAACGCCCTGCTGGGGAATATAACTCTACTAGAGAATAGCAGATGCGCCTGGTATGATTGAACTTCTGCTAGAGAGTGAACGGATATCACACGGTATTATGACAAAATAAATGCCAGGACTCACACCAACTCTTCCCGGGAGAGTCTTAATCTTCGAGTTCCACTGGGAGGAATGAAAACACTTGCAAAGAGAATTCCGCTGGGGATGGGATGATTCTCTTGGGGAAAATCCGCTGACTCCGCTAGAGGAGAGTAAATGACCCTGCGGGGAAAGATAAACTGTCTGAATACAGCTCACCAATCTGAAATATTAATCTTCTGAGGCTAAACCCATCTGCTTGAGACAAGGAATCCTTCTGGGGGACACCACACTGCCTGAATACAGCCTACAATTTTTGAATCGCCAATTCTGCTGAGAATAAATGGCTTTGCTGGAGAATGTCCTTTGGATAAGCTACGACTAGCTGGGGAAATCTATCCTTCTTTTGGAAGAACATGCATGACCTGCGTGAGGGTCGAGTCTTTCGTTATCGCAATCTTTTGATTGTCTTCCTCATACGGCTATGAAACCTGCAACAACACAAACAAGACAAGCCTATGCAACCAAATCAATTCAGGTTAGTGACGTTATTCTCAGTTAATTCAAAGCTTTTAGCAATCGTTGGCAAGGGCCAGTGATGTTATACACATGCTAGTTTCAATAAACTTAGGCGTTTTATCATGCACAAAACAGTAAAGAACCAGCATCAAGTACTGAATAACATATTTTATTGATTGGGCCCCTGAATGGGCGGAGTTTTGTACACGGGATGTAACTCCTGAAAAGAGGAAGCTACGCAAAGCAAATATACAAGTATGCACAAGAAGCACAAATATTTTGACAAACTAAATTTTGTACACATGTCGGCAACGGGATGCAGACGAACACCACCAACTGATCTTCCTATGACTCGCCCGACTCCAATGCTTTCTCGGTATTCACGCTTCCGAAGAGGTTGTATCTGATAATCGACCCCTCAGGTATTCTCCCGCATAGTTGCTCTCTGCAGTAACAAATTCGGACCGCAGTCATTTGCTTTTCAAATCCCTAAATTTTGCGTGAACCGCCCTTTACGGGTTTTCAGTTCACCGGGATACCCTTTTTTGCCGAAGCCGCCCAGTGTAGGTTTTCAACTTCGCGGGTGTACACATTTTTTCAATTTTATCCCTAACTTTTGCCCGAACCTTTCATTCTGTTTTTGGTTCGCCCGGATGCCCCATTTTTGCCTGGACTCTCTTTTTTCTGTCCAACGGGTCTATTTTAAGCAAAGTATTTTTTAACTGCGTCCGAATTCACAGGTGACGTGAAGTCTTCACCGTCCATGGTGGACAACAATAAAGCTCCTCCCGAAAAGACTTTCCTGACAACGTATGGCCCTTCGTAGTTGGGGGTCCACTTGCCCCTGTGATCTGCCTGCGGCGGGAGAATCCTTTTCAGCACAAGGTCGCCCGTCTGAAAGCTTCGCGGATGTATCTTTTTGTCATATGCTTTCTTCATTCGACTCTGGTACAAACGACCGTAGGCTAGAGAAGCTAGCCTCTTCTCGTCCATCAAACTCAATTGGTTCAACCTGTCTTTCACCCATTCTGCCTCGTCTAGCTGAACGTCTCGCAATACCCTCAGAGAAGGGATCTCCACTTCCAATGGTAATACCGCTTCCATTCCGTATACCAACGAGAACGGGGTTGCCCCGGTTGATGTGCGTACCGTCGTACGATAACCGTGCAAAGCGAAAGGTAGCATCTCATGCCAATCCTTATAGGTCACCACCATTTTCTGAACGATCTTCTTGATATTCTTATTGGCCGCTTCGACAGCGCCATTCATCTTGGGTCGGTAAGGGGAGGAGTTGTGATGTTCGATCTTGAAATTCTGACAGAGCTCCTTCATCATTTTGTTGTTCAGGTTTGAACCGTTGTCCGTGATTATCCGCTCAGGAATCCCATATCTGCAAATGATATCTCTCTTGATGAATCTGGCCACCACTTGCTTCGTTACATTTGCGTAAGACGCCGCCTCTACCCACTTGGTAAAATAATCGATTGCTACTAGGATGAACCGATGCCCGTTTGAAGCTGTAGGCTCGATCTTCCCAATCATATCGATTCCCCACATCGAGAACGGCCATGGCGATGACATCACATTCAGAGGACTCGGAGGCACATGGATCTTATCAGCATAGATTTGGCACTTGTGGCACTTCCTCGCAAACTTGAAACAATCAATTTCCATAGTCAGCCAAAAATAACCTGCCTGCATCAGCTTTCTCGTCATAGCATGCCCCCCAGCATGCGTACCAAAGGTACCTTCGTGTATTTCCTCCATGAGCAGCTTTTCCTCTCTTTCATCTACGCAACGCAGTAGCACCAAGTCATGGTTTCTTCTGTACAAGACACCATCTGGATTCAAATAGAAATTACCCGCTAATCTCCTGAGAGTCTTCTGATCTTGACTGGATGCCCCAGCCGGATACTCTTTATTCTTCAGGAAATTAAGGATATCAAAATACCACGGTTTATCATCAGACGCTTCATCAATAGCAAATACGAAGGCAGGCCTGTCAAGCCGAGAGATAATGATTCGGGGAGCCTCGTTCCAGAAATTGACTTTGTACATGGAAGACAAAGTGGCGAGAGCGTCAGCCATTTGATTCTCGGCCCGCGGCACATGATGCAACTCAACCTTGTCGAAGAAAGGCAACAATCTCCTTGCATAGTTCATGTAATGTATCAAATTGGGCTGACGTGTCTCCCATTCCCCTTTGATTTGATTCACCACCAGAGCTGAGTCTCCGTATACGTCTAGATTCTTGATTCGTAAATCAATGGCTTCTTCAAGCCCCATTATACAAGCTTCGTATTCGGCCTCATTATTGGTAACGGCAAAGGTCAATCGGGCAGTAAACGGGATGTGCGACCCGTGTGGAGCAGTGATGATTGCCCCTATTCCGCTACCGTAAGCATTCACAGCTCCGTCAAATATCATCTTCCATTTGGAACCCAACTCTGGTCCTTCGTCTGGCAACGGCTCTTCACAATCTTTCATCTTTAGGTACATGATATCCTCGTCAGGAAAATCAAACCTCATCGATTGGTAATCTTCAATAGGCTGCTCCGCCAGATACTCAGACAGCACACTCCCCTTTATAGCCTTTTGCGAGACGTATTGGATGTCATATTCAGTCAAGACCATCTGCCAACGGGCAATTCTCCCTGACAATGCCTGCTTTTCGAATACATATTTGATAGGATCCATCTTCGAGATGAGCATGGTTGTATGATTCAGCATGTATTGCCTCAAACGCTTGGCGGCCCAGGCTAGCGCGCAACAAGTCTTCTCCAACATTGAGTATCGAGATTCACAATCTGTAAATTTCTTACTCAAGTAGTAGATTGCATGCTCTTTTCTTCCTGTCTCGTCGTGTTGACCGAGAACACAACCCATGCTTCCCTCAAGAACCGTCAAATACATGATCAAGGGTCTGCCCGCCACCGGGGGTATCAAAATAGGAGGCTCCTGCAAATACTGCTTTATTTTATCGAACGCCTTTTGACAATTTTCGTTCCATGTTACAGCTTGATCTTTCTTCAACAGCTTGAACAATGGTTCACACGTAGCAGTTAGGTGAGATATGAACCGGGCGATGTAGTTCAACCTCCCTAAAAACCCGCGCACCTCTTTCTCTGTTTTAGGCGTCGGCATTTCTTGTATCGCTTTTATTTTGGCAGGATCGACCTCTATTCCTCTTTCGCTTATGATAAACCCCAGCAGTTTACCCGATCTCACCCCGAAGGTGCATTTGTTAGGGTTCAGTCTCAGCCTGAACTTCCTAAGCCTTTTAAATAACTTCAGCAGATTCACCAGATGCTCTTCCTCCGTCTGGGATTTGGCAATCATATCGTCAACATAAACTTCGATCTCTTTATGCATCATATCATGAAAAAGAGTCGTCATCGCACGCTGATATGTTGCCCCAGCATTTTTCAAGCCAAAGGGCATCACTTTGTAGCAAAATGTTCCCCAAGGCGTTATGAAAGTGGTCTTCTCCATATCCTCTGGCACCATTTTAATCTGATTATAGCCTGAAAAGCCATCCATGAAGGAGAATACGGAGTATTGAGCAGTATTATCAACTAGCACATCAATATGAGGAAGTGGAAAATCGTCTTTTGGGCTTGCTTTATTTAAATCTCTATAATCCACGCACATCCGAACCTTGCCATCTTTCTTTGGCACTGGCACGATGTTAGCAACCCATGAGGGATATTTTGTCACAGCCAGGAAACCAGCGTCCCACTGTTTTTGAACTTCCTCTTTGATCTTCACTGCCATATCTGGTCGAGTTCTGCGAAGCTTTTGTTTGACTGGCGGGCATTCTTATTTCAGTGGCAGACGGTGCACAACCATATCTGTATCGAGCCCTGGCATATCTTCATACGACCAAGCGAATACATCACTATACTCTCGGAGCATTTCAACCAGTCTTCGCTTGATATCGCTCTGCAGTGCGGCACCGATACGAATGTTCTTCTCAACCCCTTCCGACCCTAAGTTGATAATTTTGATGACCTCGTCGTGAGGCAGAATGGCTCTTTCCTCTTGCTTCACCAACCAAGACAGTTCTTCAGGAACGTCACTATCTTCGACAACCTCTTCTTCGGCCTGAAATACCGGATGCTCAAAGTCGGGACGAGTCATAGGTGGTTCAAGGATGTCATCTGAAAATGTTATCTTGCAAAAGGAATGGTTAAGTGCTTCAAAATGCGTATAAAGCGAATAGCCACGTCGCCATTTTATTGAAAAATACAAAATAAGAAAGACAGAGATTACAGTATTTGCACATGAAAAAAACGTCATTTATTTAATGATTAACACGCAATGTTCATAACAACACAGCCCTAAGCAAATCCTGATGCCCCGGGCAAGACATCAGATTATTCAACAATTAATAAAGCAAAGCATTACTGTTTAAGAGTCACAGGAACAAGCTCCTGAATAGACCAGTTGCACAGTCCTTGTCCTGGCGTGCTTGGCTGAATCCAGGTATCCATATCACAGTCGCTGTCTTCTTCGTCAGACTCCGAAGCAGCGTTGATGGTTTCATGACATACTCCACTGGCAGAGATGGTTATTGGCCCTCTGAAACGGGGTGCCCCCACAGCGGGTGTTGACGACGACGGTTGGTATCCCAACCCGAATCGGTCCATCTTTACAGGAATATCCAGCACTTTGCCCCAGCCCGTTGCTTCTCCTGCCTCCACCAGAGCTTGAGCTTCTTTATACGACGAGACGGCTATCTCTGACACTTTGCTCGGCCCAGGACCTTTGTCCTTGATACGCAACCCTTCAAATGCCTGGCAGGGCGTTTCGTGGATCTCTCCGTCAACCTCCACATATTTAAACGACGACAGATGGCTGACCAGGATGTCTTCTTCTCCGCATACGGTGACTACGCTGTCTCCGACCATATATTTCAACTTCTGATGCAGGGTAGACACGACTGCCCCAGCCCCATGAATCCAGGGTCTTCCGAGCAGGCAACTATATGCAGGTTGTATATCCATGATATAAAATTCTGTGGCAAACACCTCCGGCCCCACCTGTAGAGGCAATGTTATCGATCCAAAGACTGTTCTTCGCGTGCCATCAAACGCTCTGACTACCAAGTCACTGGGCGTGCACAGGATTCCTCTGACATCTAGCTTCATCATCGCCTTCTTGGGCAGCACATTCAAAGATGATCCGGTGTCGACCAATACATGCGACATTACCGATCCTCTACATTCGACAGATATGTGCAGCGCCATATTATGATCTCTCCCTTTTGGGGTCAAATCAAAGTCGGTAAAGCCTAAGCTGTGGCCTGCATTTACATGTGCCAACACTCCTTCCAGCTGATTTACGGAGACGTCTTGGGGTACGAAGGAAGTATCTAGGACTTTCAACAAAGCATTTCTGTGAGCTTCCGAACACAAGAGCAATGACAAAATAGATATCTTAGACGGCGTCTGTTGCAGATGCTCCACAATCTTATAATCACTTTTTCGAATCAAGCGCATGAACTCTTCTACATCTTTCGATGCTGCTTCTTTTTCGCTTGCCTGCACTGGGACATTTTCAACCATCTTTCCCTTTCCTTTTGCTAGTCTTTCGGCCTCCACTTCAGGTGATATAAAGATCCTACCACTCCTTGTCATACCTCCTGAACCAACAACGTTATCGACAGTCTCAGCTGGCTGCCTATTAACATCAATCTTTATCCCGTCACAATACACCTCCAACCCATATGACCATGGGACTGCTTTCGTGTTCTCGTACGGGATTGGTCCGGCCTTAGTTATGGTGATCGGTGGTCGCTGGACCGGTGCTGCAATAGTGATTGTCTTCCGAGGAATCGTTACAGTGGCCACATCACTCTGATCATCTGCTGCTGCCCCTGCAGTCTCTTCAGTTGCTGCTTGGTCAAACTGCAATGTGCCTCCATCCATTAAAGCCTGAATGCCTTTCTTCAAATCATCACACCCCCCATCTAGGGTCCAGCATTCTAAGCAATACTCGTCACATCCTGGAAAAACACCCCCTTGCAACAATCTGCTTTTTATCTCGCTTAGCGGCGTCTTTAAATCGTCGACATTCATGATCAGATTCAACCCTTCCTCAGTCAGAATGGCGTTTGCCCCATGATTAGGCATGGGTTTCTGCACTATATTCGGACCTGCCGTTCCGAAATTGATAGTCTTATTGTCCAAAAGATCCTGCACAACATGCTTAAAAGCATGGCAACCCTCTATATCGTGGCCCGGAGCCCCAGAATGAAACTCACAGTGCCTGCTTGCATCATAACCATACGGAGGAGTTCCCGTTATCGGTGCCAGAGTTCTCTTCTCTACCAGGTTCAAACCCAACAATGTCTGCAACAAATCTGCATAGGTTGAGGGAGGCTTCTCAAATACTCTTCTTGGTTTACCACCCTGGAATCTTCGCTGAGCCTGCTGCGCACCCTGCTGTGGCTGCTGCTGCTGTTGCTGTTGCATTGGCTGCTGCTGAAACGGTTGTTGTTGAAGTGATTGTTGCTGATATGGGATAGTAACACTCGCCACCTGCTGCGGCTGATGATATTGATTTCGTCCCCTGCCTCGGCCTCGGCCTCGGCCTCCAAATACTGCGCTTGCCTCGCCCTGACGGCACCCACCAAAAGCCTTCCTATTACTGCCAGATGCAGTTGATTCCTCGACTTGGAACTTTCCCTGCTTAATGTTACGTTCAATCTTTTCTCCCATCAGGATTAAGTCTGAAAAACTGGCCAGAGATGTATGAAACAACATGTCATGAAACAAGCCTGTGAATGTGCCGACGAACATGTCATTCATTTCCTTGTCTTCTAAAGGAGGACGGACCCTGGCAGCCATGTCGCGCCATCTTTGCGCGTACTCTTTAAAGCTCTCCCCCTTCTTCTGAGACAGCCCTGTCAATTGGACCCGATTGGGTGCCAAGTCGCTGTTATACTTGTAGTGAGCTACAAATGCCTCTGCTAATTGCTTCCATGTCTTGATATTGGTTGGCTCCAACCCCATATACCACTCTAGGGAAGGGCCTGACAAACTATCTTGAAAGAAATGCATTAGCATTCTCTCATCAGTTGAATATGCAGACATCTTTCTGTAATAAGCTCGCACATGCACTTTCGGACAGGTGTCCCCTTTATACTTATCAAACGCCGGAGCTTTGAATTTGATTGGCACCCTCAAGCCAGGTACCAGACCCATTGTTGCCATGTCCAAGCCCACAACACTTTGGTTCAGGACCCCCCTCATCTGCTCTTCCAGCATTCTGATCTTCTGGGAGTTATCCATCGGCCCTTCAAAGCCTCCGCCGGAGAAAGCGTCCTCCTACTGATCTTCTTGCCACATACCATTCCCAGCTCCATACCCATCATACTCATTATTGCGGCCAGCTCTAATCTGATTCATCACCGGACCTCGGCCTCTGTTGCCGTATCCCTGAACACCTCCAGCAGGCCTAAAAGCCATTAACCCATTGTCGTTTCCATTTCCGAAACCTCCATAGCCCTGATTGGCCACACCATAACCATCTTGCCCAAAGCCTTGAGCATTGAAACCATATTTCCCAGCGTTATCGAATCCTTGATCGTTGAACCCGAATCCAGCATTGCCAAAGCCGTTGCCTCCCACATTATCTCCCAAGTTGACATCACCAAGCCCAACGTTATGGACAACAACCTCGTTCCCAACTCCGACGTTACCGTTCCCAGCAGCGGTAGCGTTGTTGACATTAGCAGCAGGTATGTTGACTACCGGTGGAGCCACTGGCGTGGGAGTGCCATCCCCATGGACAGTATCGACTCGCAGAGACTGATGATCCTCGTTACCGTGACCAGCATTTCGGGCCAACAGGGGTTGGACCATGGCTTGCAAATTTTCCTGACCTTTTGCAATAGCTTCCATGGTCTGCATAAAGAGAGCTAGCTTCTCGCGCACATCTTGCATCTCGTTCTGCATTTGATCCATGATTCTTCGACAGTTGGTGCGAGTGGAATAGCGGTGTGGGTGCTGATCTGCAATCCTGAAAGTACCTGGTACAGAGCAGAAAATAAGACACCACCCAAAGCTTACCTGTAATGCAATATGAATATGAATGCAATGCAATGTGTGTCTGTGCATTAAGGAAATTCATTCCCCGATTCTAGTGTGAAGGTGCCGGTGCAGTGACAGTGCTAACAATATAAAGATCGGAGCTGAATCACAGAAAGCCTCATATATTGCAAAGAAATCAATAAGCCCAGAATACAATATCACTGAGAGTACAACAAGAAGGCATGACCTCAACCAACAATCCTGGTGATGGTCAGCACTATGCAAATAAAGCATACAAGTTACTACATGAAGTGATCAAACCCTCCCATAAGTCTGGTACTCTTCTAGCAGCTTCTTGGTCTCCGGATGGCTTGGTCGATCAAGCAGCCCCTCAACAAGTTAGTTTCTTTTCTTAAGAACACGTCGCACGTCTTCAGCAGTTTCTTCCCATGCCCCTTCTCCGAAGCGATCCTCTAGTTTACGCTTCTGAGACACGGCTTCATCTCTGCCTTTGATGGCCTTGTTTAGTGCATTCTGGAGACTATACCGGGTCATCACTTCTTCTTCACACTTCTTGATGTTGGACTTCACCTGCTCCTCGAGGTCGGAAGTTTGCTGCTTCAACTTATCTTCCCTCTTCTTATTGTTGGTGAGCGTAGCGTTCCAAGTCTTGTTGCAAGAAGAGATCTCTCGGTGTGCTGCGTCGAGCGCCTTCTTTTTGGATTCGAGCATGTCGTGGGAGCTTCTGAACTCTTGCCCCAGACGTTCGCGTTTCTTTCTCTCCTCAGTCAACTCAGCTCCTAATCTGTTCATTAGCTCAATCTGCTGTTGGAAAGCATACACGGCCTTGTTTTTCTCACTGCGTATCTGGGCTAGTTCTTGCTCTAACCCTTCATTGATCTTCACCAAGGCTTCTTTTTCTTTCACAACTTGCTCGTAGGCCTCCCTAGAAACAGTAGTTGGCTCTGCTACCGGAATGGGAACAAGAACTGGTGCATCTGGAAATGGCATCCGCAACTGACTTGCTCTATCCTGGATCCAAACCCTGTATGGCGCATAGGCCTGACAGTCGTTCTTCCCTAACAACGGCTTCCCTCTTCGGTTAATGCGCGTCCAGGCATGCTGCAACTTGGCTAACAACTCCCCCTTCAACTCTCCGGTGAAGTACAGAGATTCCTGTACTTCTTCCTCCTTTGGCGGGTTCTTCAGCGCATTCCGAACTGACGGACCAACAGAGATGGGTTGTAGTTGATACACCCTTTCCTTCCTATCAGCGGGACATTGGGATACCCCGAACAACTGAATATAAGCTCAGCCCCTAGCAGGTCTCGATCAAACCACTCAACGTCTTCGGAAGACAGCCTCATCAGGCGCTCTGACCAGCTAGCGGTGGTTGCACTCTCTACAAAAGATCCCTTCATGGGAAGATGACTCTTGAACCACATATTCAACAAAGGAGCACAGCAGTAAACAACCTTTCCCCTTCTGTTTTCGTTCTTGTAGTGCAATGAGTGGTAGAAGTCCCCGATCAACGTTGGCACTGGATTGCCGACAGCAAATAGATGGAAAGCGTCCAAGTCTACGAAATTGGGCAAGTTAGGGAACAACACAATTCCATAAATGCATAAAGCCAAGATAGCATTGAAAACCACCCAACATCCGTTCTTGGCATACTCCTGAGCTTTGCCAACCAAGAAATCAAGAGAGAAACCTGAAACCCCAAGCCAAGAAGTCAATAACAGTTCTGCAGCGTCCATATGCAAGGCTTTGGCTAAGTCCTCCAACTTGGGCTCAGCAGCAGAGTGAATAAAGGGAACCTTGTTCTGCACTGGTAGCTCCGTAAACTCCACATACTCCTCAATGGTAGGCCCTAGAATGAAGTCAGTAAACGTAAAACATCTCAATGCGGGGTCATAGAACTGCATCAAGGTGTACAGCCCGTTCATCTCATCAGCAGTGGGCTTGCAGACTAATCTCAGTAATCTCCCATGACTCATTCTGAAGCTTCTCCTAACCTCCTCATCAGCAAGAGATATCAGGCCAAGCAAAGAAGTAATATCAGGTGAAGGCAGCTTATACGCAACTGTTTTCCTCAAACCAGCCATAATCAATACTCAGAAGTCTGGGCACTAGAATCAGAGGATATGCAAATGCACCTGCAGCACAGACACACATTAATGGGATGCAATGATAATGGGTATGCAACAATGCAATGCAAATAACATGCAACAGGGACCAACTGCCGTAGCTGAATAGCCTGAACCATATCAAGAAGTCTCAGATAGACTCTATAGAAGTCCTCAAACCCTGGTCTCAGATAGACCTGAAACAAAGCTCCGACAATGGTCTCTGACAGACCTCAAACCACAACTCCAGCTGGTCTCTGGTAGACCTCAAGTCACATCTCCAACTGGTCTCCGACAGACCTCAGAACCCTCCAACTAGTCTCTGGCAGACCTCAGAACTCTCCATAAATACCCAGGATCTAAGATCAAGAAATAACCGGTATCTGAAAGTCTAGTTACCTGCATAACCCCAAACCCTCTCACAGGTGGATGTCCTAGTAACTGACAAAGGTATGGCATCCTATGCGGTCGTCGGTGTCACAGACTTTCAGGGTTGATGATACGATTCCCAGAAGGAGTGGCATCATCAAATCCTGAAGAGGCCTCACTTAGCCAACTTCCAAATGATCGGTTCCCGGAGTCGACAATTCAGCTGACCAACAACCCCTTCGACCCAAAGGGTAGAAAAAGAAGCCAACAAGAAAAACCTCGTCCGAGTGTAGATTTCATGAGACACTAATGCAAGCAAAGCCGGCACGCGCCCACTACTTTCTACTCTAATTCTAGGTGCACTCAAGCCCAGGTCCGGCTTATCTCTCAATCATAGAACCACCCATCACACCCCAATACAGCAATAATAATCAATAATATAAAGCTGAAAATAAAGGTCAGAAATATAAATCCATACAAAATCCTCGACGGGAAAACAAGCGCTAGGATTAACTCTCTTAAGGGACGTTGGATCCCAAATGCATGAGCACTATCGCAGTCCTCAGCAGCCAGGGGACGTTGGATCCCCAGCAGAGTCGCCAGCTGTCGCTACTGCGAAAATCGGCGCCGGCTGAACAGAAGAGTCGCCACCGTGCGTTATTTATCCCACGGGAGGGAAAGGAAACGCTCAGAGTAAACCTCGCACAACACGGGAAAGGTATGGTCGTCGCAACCAAAACCTGGATTCGGGAGTCGGTTACGCAAGGGGAAGGTATTAACACCCCTCACGTCCGTCGTACTCTACGGGATCCACGCTTGTTTTCGGGTACGGATTGTTATTCTATCTAAGCTAAAGGTTAAGGGTTAAGAGAAAATAAAATGAAAATAAAATGACTCGGCAAAGTATCGCACTTTATGCCTACGTATTCCCGTCTAGAACGAGAAATTAGAGTCAACGTAGTTCGCCTACCTACGGGAAAGGAGGGGAAGGTTGCTCGCTAGGATATCGCATCCTATGCCTACGTACTTCCACACACCATGGAAGATCAGAGCAAACGCAGTTCGGGCCACGTACGACACAAGTCTGTCTTGATTGATTTTATTCCTTCTGAAAAAGGTTTTTCTGATTAGCAGTCCAAGCGGACAAAAATGACGTCTTGATGAGTTCACATTCTTTTACGGAAGAAGTGTCTTTTATTGTGTTTGAAATATTTATCGTGTTTTTTCTGTTTGTTTTGAGAAAGAAGAGACAGAACTCTAACCTATGGTTGAAAAGGGAATCAAACTAACCTAATGTTATCATGCATGGATTAAGACCTAGTGTCTATCATGCTTCTCTCTTGCACAGAGAGAAACAGAGATCCTAAGGGAATTGACAAGAACAGAAACAATGGCAGATATATACAGTAAAACAGTAAAATGCATGGATGCAACAATACAAGCGAGGCAAGGGAGTCCCACTCAACCTCGAACCTAGAAAACAATAGGCAAAAGTGAACAGACTTCACTTTCAACCCAACAGGGTAAACAGCAAGCAATACAGTCCAGAAAACCAATCAATACATCAAGAATGAATAACAGCAGAAAAATAAACAGCCACAGCAGCTCTGCATCACACCAGTCTTCAAGTCATCTCCAATCAGCTACAAGCTTCAGCAAGCATCACTCTCCATCTCCACAGCCTTCAAGCAAGGTCTTGATAATCAGTCTTCCATCTGCAATGGCTTTTCTTCAAGTCTCACTCTCCAAGATGAATATCAATCAACCAGATGAAGTGAATGAATGTTAGACAGCCAATTACCTACCAAGGGTGGTTCATTAACTGTTAACATTAAACAGAAAGTTTCCCCTCAAAAGTTCTATCTTTCAAATACATTCACTGATCCTTCCAAAGGAAGGAGGTGGGTATTTTATAGAGACTTTGAATCATAAGGAAAGGATGGATGCAGACAAAGCATTCCATGTTTGAGAAACAAGCTTTCTAATCTAGAGCTCTACCTAGCTCCTAAACCCTAATCTCCTCAACAGCTGATGGCAGGAATCTCCTCTTCAACTGTGGAAGTTGGTCTTCAGTCTCTGGATCTCCAATGGCTTCATCATCACAAGTCTTCAGCTCCCCCAATACCCAAGCAATCCCAATACCCACACAGACAAACAGTAATCCCCAGAGGGCACACCACACCAGTCACAGAAATGCAGATAGTATACTAATAGCAGTAGGGGAATCCTAGTGATTTCTAAGGGATCTAATAACTACCCATAGTCCCTATAGTCCCATATCTAAAATATTCAATCTCTAAGTCCTAAGGGAAATGAATTAATTCTCCTAAGTCATCACTTAAACCCTAATTTTATTCATGTTATTCACACCTAAGCTAAACACCTAAAATTAATTTCTAAAAATGAGAACTAAATTGTATACACAAGCTAACAATGTCTATTAATCAACCTAAAAAGAATGGGTGAAAAATATTAGAGCAACTATTAGAACAAAAATTAACAAAATCATGTACTAAACAAAGTATTAACAAAATGCTATTTACAAGAAAAATGCATGAAAAATATTAAACAAAAATAAAATGCCATTTTTATTTTTCCATATTTTTCTAGACAGAATTATTGACCTATAGAAAAAACAAGAATCAAAAAATATTAATTTTTCATTTTTATATGATTTTTTAAAGATGCAAAAATATTAAAGGAAATTAAAACACACAAAATGGAAATTAATGGGAGGGGTGAGAATAGCATCTGCGCCCTAGTTGTTTTATCCAGGTGGGCCACATCAGGGGGTGCGAATATTAAAGGTCTTAGGCCCATACGCGCTTCAGAAAATGGAAATGAAAATTAAAAGAAAATAATCAATCCTCGGTGCAAAAAGTAGTAATTTCACGTGCAAACTTGGATTGGGCCCACGGTGGGGGTGTGAGTATCAGGTTCTGCTGAGGCCCAAGGTTCATCACTTAAGTAAACGCTGCGTTTCAGCGTTTAGGGTTTCCCTCCGTTTTTGAAATTAAATGGGGACCGTCAGATGAGATGAAAAGGTCAAAATCTGGAAATGATCTAATGGCTGAGGGTCATCGTCCCCAACGAGCCCTAGGGTTTTGCAGAATTCTTCTTCCATGCACAAACTTCCACTGCTAAGTTCTCCCTCCTCACTCAACCAAACGCCACGATCTCAACACCAAAACTGCTCTACTCTTCACCCTCTACAAGATCCTAACCCTAGATTTTGCTGAATCTCATTGTATAATCGAGCTCGATAGCTGGAAGATCCTGGTACCACTGCATTACACCTGATGTGCATGATCACCAAACTTGCAAATTCTTGTACTAATGTACTCACCATATTGCACTGATTATCCTGAACTAATCTATCATGATTATCATCCCCTAAACTAGGATTTCTTGATCATCAAAGTTTCACCACTCTGCCATCAAAGTTCATATAACTCTCTCTAGATCTCAGGAATCAATCCCCTATGGTCTCTAAGCATTTTTATCCTAACCACATGATCTACAACTGAATAAATAAGGAGATTCGAAGGGAAATGCCTACCTTGCAAGTGATGATGGCAGGTGTAGTTGTGCTGCAATTCAAGACTTGTTAACCTCCAATATTGATCTCCAATGGATGCTGATTCTTCTGTTTGCAATGGTTGTTGCTCAATCTTTTTGAATCACCTTATCCCCTTCTTCATGCAAGTTGGAGTGAAAACTTGGATCACACAAACCAGCCACGAGTTCCTCTCAATTTTCTTTGCCAATTACTCTATGATGATGGTGGATGATGATGATAACAGAAATTAAGATGATTGATGAAGCTTCAATGGAGTTTGAAGAGAAAATGCAAATGGGAGTGAAGGAATCAAAGTAGGGTTTGCAAGCTCAAAGAATCACCAACCAATGCATAAATGGCTTCATTTCCTTATATAGATGATGATTAACAGAATGAGAAGCTTCTAGATTGGTCCTAGAGGGATCTAGAAACTTGTGGAAATTTCATGAACTTATCATTTGATGGTATTTTGAATCATCTCATATCATGTTTGCACCTTTGGTAAACTTGTGTCAAAATCTCCTTTCATGAGATATTAGGAGTGTATGTATGAAAAACCAAGCTTTTCCTTGCCTTGTGTTAAGTTTTGCCATGTTGCCTTATGATGCAAGAAACAAATTTACAAAGGAAGTCCAATTTTTAAGCCTAAACTCAAAAATGTGGCTGAACCAATGTCTCTAAAATGATGTTGGGAATCAATTTGGTATATTGGATGACCCATATTGGATTTGTAGATCTCTCAAACCAATTTTTTATTCCAACTTTTTCAACTTATATGCCCTTTTTAGGTCATTTTCACCAACTTTGGTCAAGTTCCATTCTATGCATTTCAAAACTTCCATGACTTCTTTTCTTGACTTAAAATGGCATTTTGAGCAACTTTGATGTTGGGAAGTTTTTCATTTGAAGCTCCCTTGTATGAGTTTTAGGCATAGGCTAGGAATGACCTGTAATCCTCAGATGACCAAAATACCCTTTGCTTGCCAAGACCATAAGTAGAGTTCCACAAATCATATGAAGTCATACTATACCATTATAGAAATATAAGACAATGAGGAACAACTATTATGTTTACCAGAAATTCATTTGAAATCTCCTTGAGGGGTAAAAATTGCTTGGAAGTCAAGTCACTTTCACAGACAAAATTCCAGATACCTCAGATGACCTGTAACTTGCAAGGACCATAACTTGAGTTCTATAAATCTCCTTGATGTCTTCCACCACTCAAATTAAAGGTCTTGAGATCCTCTACAAGTTCCATGTTGGCCAAGGATCCATTTGAAGCTTGCATTTTGACTTATCTTGCTTGGAAATTTGACCTAAACTAGGGGATTTTACATAGAAACCCTAATTTAGAAACTCCTCTTCTCCTTGATCTCTCTTGAATTCTCCTTGGCATACCACCATATCCTCTTCTATATGTCAAATGATGAACCCCACATCTCTCCAATAGCCCTTAATGCCTTTCAATCAGTCAATTGACCTAGAGTTGACCCAGGGTTGACCCAGATGAAACCCTAGTTGACTGTCTTCATCCACAACTCTTGTGACTACACCAATGACTTGTCTCTTTCTCCAAATGAATTTCTAAGTCTCCCATGATGCCCACATACTCTCCATGCTCAGCCCACATCCCCCAACTTACTTGTTGATCCTCAGATACCCTCAGATAGGAGATAGATGAACTGCTTGATCCATTGACTTGATAGCTTCCCAATTCTTTCTGATGACTTGAATGAGATTGAATTTGAATAATAACCTCTTGATAGGCCTCTAGAGATGAGAATAATGATTGGTCCCCTGTTGAATGACTTGCTATGCTTATGTTATGTAGATGAGTAACCTATGTACATGACTCTATATGCAAATGCTAATGATATTGAAACATAAACCAAGTGAATAAGGTTGGGCAAAATTTAGGGTGCAACTCTCTCTGGCACTTCACTGGGGATTTTAAGAATCATCTTAAACAAGCACCTTCGCTGGAGAATTCAAGAGTCATCTTGGGCCGAAGACTTTGCTGGGGAATTCAAGAATCATCTTGAGCAAGCGACTCCGCGGAGGAACACCTGCAAAACAAGGACGGTAACGACCTAGCTCATGTTTAGTATGCATATGCTTTGACAACGACGCAATGTTCCACATGGTGGAAATACTATGCGTTTATGATAAATGCTATGCAATCATGCAAAATGCTGCGATCCCGTCAGCAAAATAAATGCTGAAGGGAGAACCCTCCTGTCAAGGAGAAAGAAACACTCTGGTGGAGAGGAGGAATCATCCTGCCGGGGAGAAAAGGTCACACCGATCTCCATCGGACTCCGCGCGGGGACGCAAACTTCAGTCGACTGCTGCAGGGGAACGAAGCTCTACGGGAACCTGGACCTGCTGAGGAGAGCGATGTCAATCGCGGAAATAAACTGCACGACCTTTACGGCTAAACCTCCTGGAGACAACGACTCCGGTGGGGAAATACAGCATCAGCTATTCAACACTCTACTGGGGGCAACCAATCATGGCCTGAACGCCTTCCAAAGACTCGGCTCTCTTGGGGAACTGCAAACTCGGCTGGGGAAGATGAAATCATCCTGCTTCGGGGGGAATACGACTCTGTGGGGTATCTCAATTCCGCTGGAGACTTCAGTCTGGAACTTCCACTTGCTGCACACTTCAGTGAATGGTCTCCTACGAGACTTGCACTTGTGACCCGGTGCTGGGGGATGACCACACGCTTCGGCGCTTGACTCAGCTGGGAAGATGGTGATCCTTCAGGATACATCTGATTGGGGGAGAGAATCTTCTCCGCCTGGGGAAACACATATCAATGCTCACGATCTCGCATTCAGACTCTGCGGGGAGAGACTGTTGAACCTTGCTGGAGAAGGAGGAATCATCCTGCTTAGGGACGCGCACGGCGTACTGTCTGGAATATGCTACACCTGTAACAACACAAAAAAACAGACAAGATACCCTTCTCAAAGGGACCTATCAAGGTTATCATCTTGTGGCAATGTTTAAGTAACTCACTATTTCAACAATCAGCGGCCTAGGCCAGTAAGTTTATGTATACGCATTTTATCAAAAATGTCGGCGTTCTTTTTCGCAAACAAAACAGATAAATTCTAAACAGACAAACGGAATTGCTTAATAGTATACATTTTATTGATAACGAACCCCTGAAAAGGGTAAAAATGTTTTACAACGGATGCAAGCCCCTGGAATGAGGAAGCTGCGCAAATATAAAACATAAATATACATCAGTATATACAAATGTCGGCAACGAGGCGTAGACGAACACCATGAGTTGATCCCTCTAACACCCACTCGACTTCGATACTTCTCCGATGCTTCAGCTTCAGAAGAGATTGATTCAGATAAACGGCCCTCAGGTCTTCCAAACCACTAAACAATGAAAGTCCACACGCGGAACGCAGTCATTTGCTTTTTCAAATCCCTAACTTTTGCGTGAACCACCCTTTGCAGGTTTTCAGTTCACCGGAATGCCCTTTTTTTCCAAAGTCGCCCATCCGGGTTTTCGACTTTGCGGGTGTACGTTCTTTTCTTATTTATATCCCTAATTTTTGCCCGAACCTCTTTCCCTTTTTTATGGCTCACCGGGATGCCCCATTTTTGCCTGGATATTCTTTTTCTTTCCAGCGGGTCATTTTTAAGCAAAGTATTTTTTAACCGCGTCCGCGTTCACCGGGGATGCAAAATCTTCGCCATCCATCGTGGATAACAACAAAGCTCCTCCCGAGAAGACCTTGCTGACAACATACGGACCTTCGTAATTGGGAATCCACTTGCCCCGGTGATCGGAGTGTGGAGGAAGAATCTTCTTCAGGACGAGATCACCCGTCTGAAAGCTTCTAGGACGCACCTTCTTATCATAAGCTTTCTTCATTCGGCTTTGGTATAGACGACCATGCGCAATCGATGCTAACCTCTTCTCGTCCATCAGGCTGAGTTGGTTCAGTCGGTTCTTAATCCATTCTGCCTCGTCGAGCATCACATCAACCAATACTCGCAAAGAAGGGATCTCCACTTCTAACGGTAGGACAACTTCCATACCGTACACTAAGGAGAAGGGAGTTGCCCCGGTTGATGTACGTACCGTCGTACAATAACCGTGCAGTGCAAATGGAAGCATCTCGTGCCAATCTTTGTAGGTCACAACCATCTTCTGAACAATCTTCTTTATGTTCTTATTGGCCGCTTCAACGACGCCATTCATCTTCGGCCGGTAAGGAGATGAGTTATGGTGTTCAATCTTGAAACTCTGGCACAACTCCTTCATCATCTTGTTATTCAGATTCGAACCATTATCAGTAATGATCCGCTCGGGAATTCCGTAACGACAGATGATATCCCTCTTTATGAATTTAGCCACCACCTGCTTGGTCACATTAGCGTATGAGGCTGCCTCCACCCACTTGGTGAAGTAGTCGATAGCTACTAGAATAAAGCGATGATCGTTAGATACAGTGGGCTCGATCTTGCCTATCATGTCGATGCCCCACATGGAGAACGGCCACGGGGAGGACATGACATTCAACGGGCACGGCGGTGCATGAACTTTATCAGCATAAATCTGGCATTTATGACATCTCTTCGCGAATTTAAAGCAATCCGATTCCATCGTCAGCTAGTAATATCCTGCTCTCAGGATCTTTCTCGTCATAGCATTCCCGCCGGTGTGCGTACCAAATGTGCCTTCATGGACTTCTTCCATGAGCATACTCGCTTCTTTCTCATCTACACATCTGAGTAGCACGAGATCGTGGTTTCTCTTATACAAAACTCCATCAGGATTGAGATAAAAATTTCCAGATAGCCTCCTCAGAGTCTTCTTATCCTGGGTGGACGCACCCGCAAGATACTCCTTAGTCATAAGGAAGGTCTGGATGTCATGGAACCATGGCTTGCCATCGGCGGCTTCCTCGATCGCAAAGATGAATGCAGGTCTATCAAGACGAGAAAGGACAATTCTTGGAGCTTCATTCCAAAAATTGACTTTATACATCGAAGCCAACGTGGCTAAGGCATCAGCCATTTGATTCTCTGCTCTGGGCACATGATGGAGTTCCACTCGATCAAAGAACGGAAGCAGCCTTCTGGCATAGTTCATGTACGACACCAAATTCGATTGACGAGTCTCCCACTCCCCTTTAATCTGGTTGATCACAAGCGCCGAGTCACCATATACGTCTAAGTTCTTGATTCTCAAATCAATTGCCTCTTCTAGACCCATAATGCATGCTTCGTACTCCGCTTCATTATTGGTGACTGGAAACGTCAGTCTTGCAGTGAACGGGATGTGGGATCCGTGGGGAGTCGTGATGATCGCCCCTATACCACTTCCATAAGAATTAACCGCCCCGTCAAATATCAATTTCCACTGGGATTTCCTATCTAGCCCCTCGTCAGGCAACGACTCATCGCAATCCTTCGCTTTGAGAAACATGATATCCTCATCAGGGAATTCAAATTTCATCGGCTGGTAATCTTTGATCGGCTGTTCGGCAAGGTAATCAGACAACACGCTTCCCTTAATGGCCTTCTGGGGCACGTATTGAATATCATATTTTGTCAACACCATTTGCCATCTGGCAATCCTGCCCGAAAGCGCTTGCTTCTCGAAGACGTACTTGATCGGATCCATCTTCGAAATTAGCATGGTGGTGTGATTGAGCATGTACTGTCGTAAACGTTTGGCAGCCCAGGCTAGTGCACAACACGTCTTCTCCAGCATCGAGTAACGAGATTCACAGTCAGTGAACTTTTTACTCAAGTAGTAAATGGCATGCTCTTTTCTGCCCGTCTCGTCGTGCTGACCAAGAACACATCCCATACTATTCTCAAGGACTGTCAAGTACATGATTAATGGCCGTCCAGCCACTGGGGGTATCAAGATCGGAGGTTCCTGCAGATACTGCTTTATCTTATCGAATGCCTTCTGGCAATCCTCGTTCCAGGTAATCGCCTGATCTTTCTTCAGTAGTTTGAACATCGGTTCACACGTGGCCGTGAGCTGAGAAATAAACCTTGCAATGTAGTTTATTCTGCCCAGGAAACCACGAACTTCTTTTTCTGTTTTTGGCACTGGCATTTCTTGTATCGCTTTAATCTTCGCAGGATCAACCTCGATGCCTCTTTCACTCACGATAAACCCCAGTAACTTTCCGGACCGTACTCCGAAAGTACATTTGTTAGGATTCAGCCTCAACCTGAACTTCCTAAGCCTCTCAAAAAGCTTCAGCAAATTGACCAGATGTCCTTCCTCCGTTTGGGACTTCGCAATCATGTCATCAACATAGACTTCGATCTCATGATGAATCATGTCATGAAACAAAGTAACCATTGCTCGTTGGTAAGTGGCCCCTGTGTTCTTCAGACCGAAAGGCATTAACTTGTAGCAAAATGTTCCCGAAGGAGTGATAAACGTCGTTTTCTCCATGTCCTCCGGCGCCATCTTGATCTGATTGTAACCGGAGAAGCCATCCATGAACGAAAACACGGAGAACTGGGCTGTGTTGTCGACCAACACATCGATATGAGGCAGAGGGAAATCATCCTTAGGGCTCGCCCTATTCAAATCCCGATAATCGACGCACATTCGTACCTTACCGTTCTTCTTCGGTACAGGCACTATGTTGGCGACCCACGGAGGGTAAGTAGTGACCGCTAAGAAGCCAGCATCAAGCTGTTTCTGCACTTCTTCTTTGATCTTAACGGCCATATCTGGTCTCGTCCTCCTAAGCTTCTGCTTGACGGGAGGGAAATCTTCTCGCAACGGCAAGTGGTGGACCATGATGTTAGTATCAAGTCCGGGAATATCCTCGTATGACCAAGCAAGGACGTCACTATACTCTCTTAGCATCTCGACCAATCTCTGCTTGACATCACTCTGCAATGCAGCCCCTATCCTGACGTTCCTGACAAGTTCTTCAGAACCCAAATTCACGATCTCGATCTCCTCTTCATGAGGCAGAATAACTTTCTCTTCTTGTTTCAACAAGCGGGCCAACTCTTCAAGAAGGTCTTCGTCTTCATCTATCTCTTCTTCGGCGTGATAGATCGGGCAATCGAAGTCGAAGTGAGTCGTAGAAGGTCCAGAGTCTATGTCATCTGTTATGTGGGTCCTGCAATAACAAGGGTTAAGCTTAAAACAGGGATATGCAGTTTAGCACAAACCCCATTGCCATTTTATTGTTTTTAAAAACAAATATAAAACAGGAATAACAGAGATCACAATATTTGAGTACGAAAAAAACGCCTTTGATTTATTAACAAAATGCATGTACATAATCCAACAAAGCCCTGACAATAAAACCACTATGCCCCGGGTAGGACATAGGGTTGTACAATGATTGGAAAAAGCAAATCATTACTCTTCGCTTGTCATCTGGATGATATCCTTGACGGACCAGTTGGTGAGGCCCTCGCCTGGCTTGCTTGGCTGGATCCAAGAGTCGAGGTCACAGTCGCTATCTCCGCTATCTTCAGACACCGCGTTGATGCTTTCAAATATCACTCCGCCACTGGTAAACTGGATCGGCCCTTTACCTCGCGACGCACTGCTAGAAGAAGAAGAAGCTTCAGCTCCAGGAGAATATCCCAACCCAAACTTGTCTTGCTTGTTAGGTATCTCCAAGATTCGCCCCCAGCCTGGGGTAGATCCGGCTTGGACAACGGCCCGAGCTTCCTTGAATGAGGAGAGAGTCATCTCTGGATTTTCGGTGACTACAGGAGCTACGTGTTGCACCCTAAAATTTGACCAACATTTATTTAACGATCAAGTGTTTGAAGGTTGATACCTTCATCAGAAAGCTCAAGAGATCCTCAGAGGAATTGGTTGAAACCAAGGTTGTGTGTCTCATAACTTGAGAGTTGTGGGAGCTCCTCAGATGATTCTGAGACTGTGAGGATAGACTTGAAGCTTTGAGAAAGCTTATGAGATGTCTTGAAAGCCATCATGAAGCCCAGAGAGGTCATTGTACAAGAATTCAGAAGATTCAACCATGAGTGGTAGAATTAGGGTTTGACTGGGTCAACCCTAGGTCAACTGATAATGTGGAGAGGGTTGAGACCTAATCCAAGAGCCATGTGATCATGTAATGATGTATTGAGATACTATAAGGATGATTCCTAGACCAACTCATCATGATTGAGGAGTTTGAGAAGTTTTAAGCTAGGGTTTCTAAGGATTGACAGTGTAAAATCCCCTAGTTTGATCCCTATCTTCCAGGAAGTTTTAGCTCAAGATGTGACTGTCATCTCATCTTCCCCACAACATGAATGTTGTAGAGCTTGTTCGTAAATTTAATTTGAGTGGTAGAAGTCCTAGATAGGATTTTCAGAGCTCAAGTTATGGTTTTGACAAATTACAGGTCATCTGAGGTATGTGAATCTGGGTCCGTGAAAGTCACCCAACTTGCAGACAACTTTTGCCCTAGTAGGATGATTCCTATGGATTCTTGGTCAACATGAATGTTGAATATCATCTTCTTAGATTTCTATATAGTACTAGAAATCCTTGATAGGATTTGTAGAACTCAACTTATGGCTTTGACAAGCCAAGGGCATTTTGGTCATTTGGAAGTTATAGGTCATTTCAAGCATAAGGCCATATCTCCTACTTCCAAGCTTCAAATGGAAAAATCTTCAACATCAAACTTGCTTAGAATGATGTTTTAAGGCTATTAGGGTGGTCATGAGATGTTGAAAAGGCTCATATCAAAAAGTGATAAAAATGGCCTAAAAATGAGGCATAAGTTAATTCAAGTGAATTTGAAAAATGGAAATCCCAAGCTATAAATCCAAACCATGTCATGCAATAGGTCATTTTGACTCAAAATGACATTCTAAGAACAATGGTTCAGCCACAATTTTGATTTGAGGCTTGCATCATAGGGTTGCTTTGTAATTTGATTGCTTGCATAATGGGGTACCAAACCAAAACAAGGAAAAACTCAATAAACAAGGTGTTTAAGCATTGTATCTTGTCCTAAATCTCATGTAAGGAGATATTCAAGGCAGAATGGTAAGATTTCAAGGGTTTTGCATGAGATGCCATATGAGGAGAAATGAAAATGCAAATTATCATATCATGAAATCTTCAAGTTCTTACTAGATGATTCTAGGAGGTTCTAGACTTTTCTAAACCTCTCTATATATTGAGTGTGACTTGCATTGAGGCAAGGTTGGTGATAGTTGGTATTATTTGGTGTAGAGAAGAGTGAGAGATATCAAAATTCCTCAATTGCAAATTACTTTCAATCTCTTGATTCTTCTCCATTTCAATCCATTTTTTCTTCACAAATCATCTCCATAAACATTTCTGAGTGTGTTCATATTGATTTGCAACTCCATTGATGGAGAATTGAAGGAGTTCCAAGTGAAATTGCAAGGAAGCAAATCATATTGGATCTTGAAGCACAAGCTTGCTACACCAAATCTTCTGCAAACAGAAGAATATTCATCATCTAGGGAGCATTCTTGAGGAGTTACAAGGCTTGAATCGAAGATTTTCACCACCTACCATTTCAAGAAGCAAGGTATGCAAAATCATTCCTACACCCTATTCTAGGCATGGCTAGGGCTAATTATTAGTGTAGATCCATTAGAGACAATTAGGTGGTCATTTTTGATGAGTTTAAGACCAATTGGAGAAGTTTCATTAATGGTGGTCAATTCTTGGATGAGCTAGAACGTGTGATTTAGTGAGCTTTAATGCAAGGTTATTAGAGGATTTTAATCAGTGTAACATAAGGAGCATTTTGATATCAAGAAACATGAGTTTGGTTAAGGTCGAAAGTTGATGATATTTTGAGAATAAGATGGTTTCATATTCGGTTTGGATGATAGAGTTTGTTTCCATGAAATCTAAGATCACAGTCATGTTCAGCTTGGAAAGTAGAGCAAATTTGGTTTTTACATGTTGAGAATTGGTGGAGAAACGAAGCCACACGAGTTGTTGGAAGTCATGTGCATGCGTGTATTTTCATGGTGATACAGAAACCCTAGCCATCTCAAGGTTGAAGATGACCTCGCTACCGTCAGATCACGCGCGGAATGTTGACTGAAAAAGAGATCCAGCAGTCCAGATTTGAAGACAAATTGGAGGGAGAATGAAAGCAGCGTAAAACGTTGCGTTTCATTTAAGCGTATCAGTGGGCTTAAGTAATTTTGTCTATCCCCACCCCCATCAGGCCCAATTGCATGTTTTCAACTATAATTCATTGCTATTTTCACCGCCAGTTTTGCATTTTCTTCAATTTTTTTAATTGTTTTTTCTGAATTAAGATGGGCCCAGGCGCTTTGTTATCCAGACCCCCCCCATGTTTGGGCCCAAGTTGAAATAAACTGGATACATTTGCTTCTTGCACCCATGTTCACATTTCCATTTTATTTTCACTCCAAATTTTATTTTACTTTAAAAATTCATATTAAATAGAAAAATCACTATTTTTCAATGGGATTTTTTCCCCACTTTCCATTTTCTGTCTAGAAAAATATAAAATTATAAAATTGCCATTTTATTTCATTTTAGTATTTTTTGTATATTTTTACTTTTAATTGCTTTTTAATGCTTTTAAGTTGATGCCATGATTTTGTAGAATTTAGTTAGGGTAGTTCCCTTTATATTTTTAGGTCAATATTTTTAGGGTAGTTAGATGTATGTTTTAGGTTCCCCCAGAATTAATTCCATATTTTTGTGATGATTTTTAGGATAGTTTTGATTAGGTAATTCTAGGTAGTGTAGAATTAGGTTAAAACTTCAACATAGGTCCATGATAATTTTAGATTTTGGGTTTTTAGGACAATTTAGACTATGGGGAATATATGGGTATTAAGGGTAGGTATGTAGGATCCCTTAGAAATTATATTAGGATTTAATATAATAGTATGCTATTTTTAGTTGATTTTTGTACTGGTTGATTGTTTGTGTTGCCTTTAGGGCATGTTTGTTTAGTCGCTTTGATTTGTGAGCTTGAGGAGCTTGGTATCTCATTGTGGAGCATAGTAGAAGAGTTGAAGATGCATTGAGGAGCTTGAGAGCTTTGTCTTCTTTCTTTTTGTTTTGTTTTTAGGGTTAGGGATTAGGAAGAGCTTAGATGTAGATAATTTCTTTCTCAAACATGGATGGTATCATTCATCTCCATTCCTCCCTATGATTCAAAGTCCTTCCATGGTATACACCTCTCTCCTTTGGAGGGATAAGTGTTATACCTAGGAGGTAGAACTTTTGAGGGAACCTTTCCTTTGATGTTGAACCCTTAAAGGTCACCTTTGGTGATCAAATAAGCAGTTCAATATCCCCCAGCTTATCCAGTAAGTGATTTTCTCTGGTTTGATTGTCTTGAGAGATGCAGAGCCTGAGCTTGAAGATGAAGACTTCATTGAAGAGTATTGAAGAGGATCAATCCCTGAGTAGTGCCATTCCAGCTGAAGCTTGAAGAGCATGAAGATCAAGTTGATACTTGAAGATCCCTGAAGATTAGGTGAAGCCTGAAGGTGGAGCTGATCAAAGAAGCTGAAGCTTAAGGGAGAAGATGAGTTGAAACTCATGTTGTAGGGTTGAAACCTGGAAAAGCAAGAGTGATTGAAGTCTGAAGACTGAGTTGCTGCTGGAGAAGCTGAAGCTTGGAGTTGAGAGAGAAGTTGATCTTCTGTTTTCTTTTCTGTATTGTGTGTTTTGTTTGACTTGTTTGATGCATTAGAATAGGTCCATATCTAGAATAGGTAGAATCTAGGAGCATGTTTGCATTAGAGGTTGAGTTGCTCCCTCTGCTTGTATTGTTACTGCGTGGCTTTGCTTGCGGGTATTCGGTAGAGCCCAGCTCCCTTGCCCATGTGGTTTGTTTGCCTGATGGCATTTTATTTCACTTTATCTGTATGATTGCAGTTTACTGTTTATTGCTTGATAGCATGTTGTTTATATTTCAGTATGATTACTGTTATTTCATTCTGGCTTGAGGTCGAGACGAGCTTGTGGAGGCTGAAGCCCCACACACATTTCCTCCCTCACTTGCATTGCATGCATTTTACTGTTAAGCTGATGCTTTGTCTGTTTTGGTGTATCATTGACATGATCCCTTAGGATTCTCATTTTCTTTGATAAGGATTTGATGATAGACTTTTAGGTTGAAACCTATGCATGACAACTTCTAGGAGTTCCCTGTTCAAACCTCAACCATAGGATGAATCCATGGCATGATAACAGTAGGACTTGATAGTCTCCCTCCTAGTTGGGCCTGTTATCTTCTCATCTCAAAACAGTTTAAAATACAGTAATCATGAATGATTTCTTTCGTACGTTACGAGCCTTAAGTTGTCTGAGAAAGGGTTGTGGGAGAGTTTCTTTTCCATAGTTTAGATGTTTAGTATGGTACCCTTTGGGTGACATGCGACGCATTCACTCTCAGGTCATAGTCTCTAGTGCGGTTGAAATTGCAAACAGAATAAAAAACACTTCTTTCGAAAAGACAGGAAATAAACCGTAGTTTCCCGAACTACGTGAGCTCTGATCTCTCATACCTGTTGAGAGTACGTAGGCACAAGATGGCGATGTCTTGGCGAGCTACCTTCCCCCATAATCCTTCATAGGCCGAACTATATTGACTCTGATTTCTCATTCTCTGATGAGAATACGTAGGCATACAGTGCGACGCTTTGCCGAGTCATTTTTCTTTTCTTTTTCAGCCAGCCTTGATAGGTAGATAGAATAAAACCAACCCGTCCAAGTAAACACAACAAGCGAGGATCCCGTCGAGTACGACGGACGTGAGGGGTGCTAATACCTTCCCCTTGCGTAACCGACTCCCGAACCCAGATAATGGTCGCGATGACCTTGTCTTACCCCTTTTTCGTCAGGTTTTTTCGATCGTTTCCTTTCCCGCTCTGAGGGATAAATAACGAAAGGTGGCGACTCTTCTGTTGTGCTGGCACCTTATTTTCGCGCAAGCGACAGCTGGAGACTGTGCTGGGGACTTCAGATGGTTCCCTATGCGAGTCTCACCTTGGATTTTCTTCCTAGCTGTTTGGGACCGTCCCCAGCAGCTGGCGACTCTGCTGGGGACTCCAACGGTTCCCTGCGAGTCATTCCTACCGCTTGTATGTTTACTTGTTGGGTTGCGTTTATTTATCGCATTTTACTTCTTGCACTTTATTTCCCGCATTTTATTTTCAGTATAATATGATTATTTGTGCTGTTGTGGAATGGGAGTTCTGATGAGTGAGAAGCCAGACCCAGGCTTGAGTGCACTATAGACTTAGAGTGGAAATTAGTGGGCGCGTGCTTGCTTTGCAAGCACTAGTGTCTCATGAAATCCACGCTCAGACGAGGTTCATCCGGTTGGCTTCACTTTCAACCCTTTGGGTTGAGACGGTTGCTGGTTCGGTGGATTGTCGACTCTGGGGACCGATCATTTGTGATTCAGCTAAGTGAGGCCGCTTCATGAGCTGGTGATGCCACACCTTCTGGGTATCGTATCACCCCTCTTGAAAGTCTGTGACGCTGATGAACGCATAGGATGCCGTACCTTGAGTCAGTTTAGGTCCATACCTGTGAGTGGGATTGGGTTTATTGCAGGAAACCTTGACCTTCAGACTACCTGGTTTTCGTGACAGTGAATCAGTTTCGTTGGTACCAGGGTTCTCAGTTGCCGATTTGTTTGTTCTTGATAGAGCAGGTTTTGATCAGAGGATCTTATCATCAGGTGTATGTCTGTTCTTGATAGAGCAGGTTTTGATCAGAGGATCTTATCATCAGGTGTATGTCTGTTCTTGATAGAGCAGGTTTTGATCAGAGGATCTTATCAGCAGATGTTGTTTGTTCTTGATAGAGCAGATTTTTGGGGTCTGAAGATCTCATCAGCAGATGTTGTTTGTTCTTGATAGAGCAGATTTTGAGTGGGGTCTGAAGATCTCATCAGCAACTGTATGTTTGTTCTTGATAGGGCAGATTTTTGATTTGGGGTCTGAAGACTTCATCAGCAGATATTTCTCGATCATACATCAGAGGTCTTTATCATCAGACTTTTGTTCTTGACAGAGCAGAATTATGATCCGGTGTATATGGTCCTATCAGATGGTTGTTCCCGACGAATCAAATTTGTTGTCCTACGCCGGGGTTTTCTTCTTATCAGTGGTTGTTCTTGACAGAGCAGCGTCATGGTTTTGTTGATACAAAATCTCCACAACAGCAGTTACCTGGATATATTATTGCATGACTGCATTTTGCATTAGTTTGTATATTCATTTTGCATTCCATTAGCAGGTGTCTGTGCTGCAGGCGCATTTCGTACCCTGATTCTGGTGGCCCGAGCAATATGAGATATTTTCTTCCATGAATGGATCCAGTCTTATTACTGCATTGACACTATGTTGGCACGTTGACACCAGAATTAGGGGTGATCTCCTAAACGTACAGACACCCATGGCATTAGCATAATTCATCTTGCATGTGTTTGTAGGTTTGACTCAGAATCGAGCAACTCAGACTAATGGAGCAGGTACAAGCTGAGTTGGGGAAAATCCAAAGCCAGTTGAGGCAGGTCATGAATGACATACAGGCAGTGCGCCTGGACCAGCAAGTACTCAGAGAAGAGAATCAGCAGCTGCAGAATCAGTTGAGCTTTCTCACGGGAGTGGTGAGAAGTATGCTAAAAAAGGAGAGTGGTCAAGCACCCGAGGTGGAGACCAAAGTGCTTCCTCCATTGCCGTCAGTGCCACCTGTGCTGAAGCCAAGTGGACCTCATGGATCCTCTACACAGCATGAAGCTCAAGACCTGTCTCGTCAGCAGCCGCGCCAGGCATCTCAGAATAACCCTGAAGGTCATAATCAAAAGAAGAAGCTACTTGATAGAGCTGTGGACCCAATACCTGTGAGTTATGCCCAGTTGTTGCCACTGTTGGTTCAGAACCATGTTCTCAAGCTTCGGACTTTGGATCCATCGTATGGCGTGTCATCAGACTTTGATCTTAGCACACATTGTGATTTCCACTCAGGAGCACCGGGGCACCATATTGAAACATGTAAGGCTTTCAAGAATAAGATTCAAGACCTTATTGACTCAAGGACAATTAGGTTTGTGCCGGGCGGCATGAGAGCATCGGGAAAGTTTATCCCGTACCCTGCAGAAGAGGTGAATGATTCCACTCCCTTGCCTAAAGCTGAAAAAGATCTTGAATATGTCCCGCGACTTTTGGTGACTGAATCGCCTCGCTCGCAGTTTCTACCTGGATCAAGTTCAAGGACGCAAGCGCCTAAACAAGGGACCGTTGCCATTCAGAAATGACGACCTCTTGCTCCTTGGCGGAAAGAATACCAGCACCAGAAACGAAAGAGGCCTCGCCACAACCTGGAAAGAAGGAATGATCCCCTTCATCATGTTCCAGTGCCACTCAACCAGATTCTGCCATGTCTTATTCAGAGCTCGTTGGTGTATCCTAAAGATCTCAAGCCCGTGCCAGAGCCTTACCCTCCAGGGTACAATCCCCATGCTCAGTGTGGTTACCATGGTGGATCTTCGGGGCATTCAACTGAAGATTGCAAGGCTTTTCAGGCGAAAGTGCAACAGTTGATCGACAAAGGGTGCATTTCCTTTCCAGAGGGAGTTTTGGTTGTGCATGAAAACCTCTCAGCCGTCTGAGCTCGCAGATTCAGAGGGTTATTTCCAGAAGCGAGGGGTCCATACAGGCAGACGTCCTCAGCATTGGCAGTCCTCGGAATTTTTTTATCATTTGCATTTGTAGTTTCTTTTCTGTTAGTTACTACTTGCTGTTAAACATTGTATGTTTCGAATGGTAATGTTAATAAAGTGACTATGCATTTTTCTGAATTAATCATGTCGTTGTCACTCATTTACTGCATTGCACTGACACTTGCATTTTATTCACTCCACTTTATCACTATGATTAGCAAAGAGTGGAGGGAGGATGACGAAACTGAATACTTATAACCGATGATCGTATGCTTTCAGATAAAACCTTGCCGATGACGTACAAGGCATTGTTTCAAATCCCCTAAACACCGGAGAGATAAGGAAGAGAATCCCTTGTTAACCGCTTCGAGCCGAGAAGTAGGAGTTTCTTTCGGACTTTTAAACCCTCACATCTTAACCCGGGGCAGGGTAGTTGTCAGTTAGCTTGATCGAGCGTTCAAGTCTTATAGAGGAGTGTTGTCCTTCGAGGACCAATCACGTCATATTTCTCCCCAGAGGTCGTACCTCGTCAACCACAATGGTTAAACCTCACCAATCAGGAGTGAGACAGTTATAAACCTCTCGGATAAATCCAGACGGCCAGTGTCGCACGACTTGAAAAAAGGAATAAAAAAGCCCGCTAAGTAAAAAAGAAAAAGCTGGAAAGCAAATACTTAGGCAAAAATCAGGGCATCCCGCTGGACTTCAAAAGAAAAATCGAAAAGAACTCTGAAGAGTCAGTCCAGGCAAAAATTAGGGAATCAAAAGAATGAAAAAGAAAGGATTATAAAAAAGAAAAATCCTCGAACAAGGACGAAGTCGTGTAGATACAGACACCGAAACGAAGAAGGAGTAACTGTCACTCCGAAACACCTTGTGAGTTCTTTAACCAGTTGTTCCCAATATTCAGCATACCTCTCGAAGAGGCGAGCACTCGACCCAAGTTAACTGAACTTTAGGATCGGAGATCATCACGTAGAAGGGGTGGGTACAAATCATAATTTGAGCCGAATATCCTTTGTTTCACAAACCGTGAACCCGACCACGATACAACCCTTAAAAGACCTAATTGAGACAGGGTTTATTCTGAAAGCGCATTACGATAAGGTTGAGTAACCTGACTCCTACATGATTTGATAATCATATCCTTGTTGATTGAGTCAGCACTACGTTTGAACTCTGGTTCATTCGTCACTCACTAGCATGACATGTAAATGAGTGACAGTACATTTTTTTTCAAAATCTGCATGAACACTGCATTAAAATTACCATTCGTGAATAGACAATTTTAATTGTAGGTCAGTAGTTGATACGAAGGAACTCCAACAGGGCGTAGTCAATCAGGACTGAATCGTCAGAAGTCTGGATCAGAATGGTATGCTGCGAAGCCCTGTGAATTTGGGGCATTGACTTCCTGTGAGTTTGGAATCAGTTTGTCTGAGGACAAGTCCCGGAGTATCGGTTGGTTACGGGACAATTTATTCAAGAGGCAGTTGACCAGAAGTTGACCTCCTCGAGACCCAATCGGGGGCAGCTATCCAGAACTCTTGTGATTTGAGGGCAGATCCCTCCGGTGTTCACTCAGGGCGTGTTGAGTCGCTCATCGCTCATTCAGGGGTAAACTACTTGAGAGATATTGAAGCCAACCATGCTGAGAGTTGATTAGTTGAGGATGAATGCTCCCGTTGTACAAATATTAGGGTAAGACATCTGAAGATTGTCTTGTTGCCAGCTGTTTTCTGTTCATAATGAATTATTCCCAAAAGTCGGATTGGGGCAAGTTGAATTGTACTGGGGCAAGTTGTTCAAATGAGTTTGTTCACCCCAGCAAGAGTTGAGTGTCGGGGAATCATGTCATTACCCTGCCAAAACCTGAACCTTCTGAAGAAGCCTTGCTGTCATTGGATTGTTATCCTACAGCCTGACCTATTACTCGGCTCCATGATTGGTAGTCTGTATTCCCTGTGTTGACGTTGTGGAACCAGGATTGTTTCTCAGCAGAGATGTACAGTTTGAGATTGTTTCCCCTGTGCAGTTTGAGACTGCAGCAAATTGAGACGGCATTTATCCCTTATCAGAGTAGGGTCAAGATTAGCCTCAGTAGGGCGGGATTGATATCCCCGGCAGAGTATGGCCATCCTAAGCATTGAACGTTGATCATCCTGATATGCTACTCTTTCCTAAGTGGGTTGAGACTGAAGCTTTCCCTGACCGGCAGATTTGGGTTTATTTCCCCAGCAGTGGGACTGATGCAATGTTGTATCCCCACAGAGTCCGAGTGTGACTCCCTTTCCCTCCGAGTCTAGGTCATTGACTCATTCCTCAAGCAGAGGTCGGCGGTGATTCCCTCATTGAGTAATCTCTAGACAGGTAGATTTTGATGTCAGCCCGAGAAGAGTTGTTTCTCAGCAGATTGCTTCGTACCCTATAAGGACTTAGGGTGTTCAAAAAAGACCGTTCAGGGTTGTCTTCCTTGGTGAAGTGAGATTCAAGTTCAGTGATCGATTGTTATCTTCCGCAGATGTCAGAGGTGTTTCCTTGATAGGATCGGTACATCTCCAACAGAGTTATACCATGAGTAGCTAAGGATTGATATCCCCAGCAGTGTTGATACACAGGTATTCCTCATCAGACTTATTTACCCAGCAAGTGTTACCCAGAAGGGTCAGTCTCCGTGAGACGTGTGCAAGAGTTATCCTCAGCATGTCAAGATTGATATTGTCAACAGAGTGTAGCCCTTTTCCCAGCAAGAGGATAGCACTTCCCCAGCAGCAGGCAGGTAGATTGATATCCCCAGTCGGGCATAGCCATGGTTGGCGGATGAAGTGTTCCCCCAAGCAGATCCTGAAGGATTGTCCAGCAAGCGGAAGTTTGTTTATCCCCGTAAGTTTGAGGACTTAATGACATGAGTGTCTTGTAGCCTGAAGGCTATGTTCCCCAGAAGGGTCGTTTCCCATAGAGCCGTTCAGGGCATTTATCGCTTTCCCCATGCAGAGTAGCAGAGAGTGGTGTGTTGTTCAGCCTGATGTGCTGTGTTTCCCGAAGGAGCCCATCGTCCCAAGGTTTAAGCCCAGTTGAGATTGGCGCAGGTTGCAGTTTCCCTGAAGGGTAGCTTTTTCCTCAGCAGAGTGGTTACTCTCCCCGAGAGGATGGTTCCTCTTCCCAACATTTATTTTGCTGGGGCATATCCTTGCATGATTGCATAACAAAAATGTAATATTTCCGTTTCGCACGGAGCATTACACTCATCCATGCATTTCCCAGCATGTGCATATTGAAACACGAACCAGGTGGTTACCTTTTCCCCAGGCAGAGATGATCCCCTTTCCCCAAGCAGATGCATCCCGAAGGAACGTCATCTCCTCAGTTGAGTCGGGCGCTGAAGCTCGTGTTTTCCCCCCAGCACCGGGTCACAAGTGCAAGTTTCGTAGGAAGTGTTCGGGCGCCGAAGCTCGTGTTTCCCCCCCACACCGGGTCACAAGTGCAGGTTTTGTAGGAAACTATTCGTACGCCGAAGTATGCAACCACTGATGGTGCCAGACTGAAGCCTCCAGCGGAATTGAGATTCCCCGCCAGAGTTGTATTCTCTCCCGAAGCCGGATGATTCCCTCTTCCCCAGTAAAGTGTTGGAACAGCGGATGCTATATTCCCCTGCAGAGTTGTACTCTCCCCCGAAGTCGGATGCTTCCTTCTTCCCCAGCGGAATTGAAATTCCTCATCAGAGTTGTACTCTCCAGTGAAGCAGATGGGACCATGATTGGTTTCCCCTAGCAGAGCGTTGAACAGCTGATGCTGTATTTCCCCAGAGTCGTACTCTCTCCAGCGAAGCAAAATGATTTCTCCTTCCTCAGCCGAGTTTGCAGATCACCAAGAGAGCCGAATCCTTGGAAGTTGATCAGACCATGATCGGTTTTCCCCAGTGGAGTGTTGAGCAGCGGAAGCTGTTTCCCCACAGAGTTATCATCCCCAGAAGAGTAGCCAGGAAGGCCACGCAGTTCATTCCCGCGATTGACATCGCTTTCTCTCAGCAGGTCCAGGTTCTCGTAGAGCTTCGTCCCCCTGCAGGAGTCCACTGAAATCGTTTCCCCCGTAGCAGTCAACTGAAGTTGTGTCCCCTGCGGAGTCCAAGTGATATTAGCGTGACTATGCCCTCCTCAGCAGGATGATTCCTTTATCTGAGTAGTTCTCTCCCCTTGATAGGAGGATTTCACCCTCGGCATCTATTTTGCTGACGGGATCGCATCATTGTGCACGATTGCATATCATTTAGCATAAACGCATAGCATTTCCACCTTGTGGAGCATGGCGCCGAAGCATATGCATAATAAACATGATCTAGGTTGTTACCGTTCTTGTTTTGCAGGTGTTCCGCCGAAGGATCAGTTGCTCAGGATGATTCCTGACATCCCCCCAAACGAAGTTATTTGTTCAAGATGATTCTTGAAGGTCCCCGACGGAGTTATTTGGTCAAGATGAGTCTTGAAGTCCTCAGCAGAGTTGATTCCTCCAGAATGATTCCTGGACCCCCGGAGCGGAGTTACTTGATAGTTCTCCAGCGGCGAAGCGTCATCCCCAGCAAGTTTTCCAGCGGCGATGTTGGGTATTTCTCAGATTCTTTGTTCTCCAGCGGCGATGTTGGGTATTTTGGTTGTCCGACGGCGATGTTGGGTATTTTGGTTGTCCGACGGCGATGTCAGGATTCTTCAGTTTTCCAGCGGCGATGTTGGGTGTTTTGGCTGTTTGACGGCGATGTCAGATAGTTCAGTTCTCCAGCGGCGATGTTGGATGTCTGTTTCCCCGAGTTATGTTTGTTTCCAGCGGCGATGTTGGATGTTTTGACGGCGAGGTCAGATCATGTTTGTTTCCAGCGGCTATGTTGGATGTTTGTTTCTGGCGGCGATGTCAGGAGATTATGTTTGACGACGACGTCAGACTCGTTAGCTCCCTAGCAGAGATTATGTTTGTTCGACGGCGATGTCAGATTCTCTATTTCTCCAGCGGCGATGGTGGATGTTTGTGTCTGACGGCGATGTCAGACTCTTCAGTTCTCCAGCGGCGATGTTGGGTATTTTGGTTCTCCGACGGCGATGTTGGGTGTTTTGGTTGTCCGACGGCGATGTCAGACTCTTCAGTTCTCCAGCGGCGATGTTGGGTATCTTGGTTTTCCGACAGCGATGTTGGGTGTTTGGTTCTCCGACGGCGATGTCAGATAGTTCAGTTCTCCAGCGGCGATGTTGGATGTCTCTCCAACGGCGATGTTGGGTGTTTTGTCAGATTATCTTTCAGTTTTCTAGCGGCGATGTTGGGTATTTGTTTGTTTCCAGCGGCAATGTTGGGGGTTTTAGCGGTCTGACAGCAATGTCAGGTGATTCAGTCTTCTAGCGGCGATGTTGGGTGTTTTGGTTGTCTGATGACAATGTCAGAAGAATTTAATATGGATAACTGACGGCGATGTCAGATCAGTATTTCTCCAGCTAGTTTCCGCGCAGCTACTATTTCAATGTTCGAAGATTTGTTCCCCTCAGAGTACCGTGTGCTCATGAGCAGTTGGCAAATTTCCGGGTTTACCGGTATTCAACCGTCTCGCACCTTGATTGGCTGAGAGCCGTTCGCTTCTCACCCAGTCAGGTTCAAGCCATTTGAATAGGGGCAGCTGTTGCACCCTAAAATTTGACCAACATTTATTTAACGATCAAGTGTTTGAAGGTTGATACCTTCATCAGAAAGCTCAAGAGATCCTCAGAGGAATTGGTTGAAATCAAGGTTGTGTGTCTCATAACTTGAGAGTTGTGGGAGCTCCTCAGATGATTCTGAGACTGTGAGGATAGACTTGAAGCTTTGAGAAAGCTTATGAGATGTCTTGAAAGCCATCATGAAGCCCAGAGAGGTCATTGTACAAGAATTCAGAAGATTCAACCATGAGTGGTAGAATTAGGGTTTGACTGGGTCAACCCTAGGTCAACTGATGATGTGGAGAGGGTTGAGACCTAATCCAAGAGCCATGTGATCATGGAATGATGTATTGAGATAATATAAGGATGATTCCTAGACCAACTCATCATGATTGAGGAGTTTGAGAAGTTTTAAGCTAGGGTTTCTAAGGATTGACAGTGTAAAATCCCCTAGTTTGATCCCTATATTCCAGGCAGTTTTAGCTCAAGATGTGATTGTCATCTCATCTTCCCCACAACATGAATGTTGTAGAGCTTGTTCTTAGCTTTAATATTAGTGGTAGAAGTCCTTGATAGGATTTGCAGAGCTCAAGTTATGGTTTTGACAAATTACAGGTCATCTGAGGTATGTGAATCTGGGTCCGTGAAAGTCACCCAACTTGCAGACAACTTTTGCCCTAGTAGGATGATTCCTATGGATTCTTGGTCAACATGAATGTTGAAGAGAATATTCTTATATTTCTAGAGAGTACTAGAAATCCTTGATAGGATTTGTAGAACTCAACTTATGGCTTTGACAAGCCAAGGGCATTTTGGTCATTTGGAAGTTATAGGTCATTTCAAGCATATGGCCATATCTCCTACTTCCAAGCTTCAAATGGAAAAATCTTCAACATCAAACTTGCTTAGAATGATGTTTTAAGGCTAGTAGGGTGGTCATGAGATGTTGAAAAGGCTCATATCAAAAAGTGATAAAAATGGCCTAAAAATGAGGCATAAGTTAATTCAAGTGAATTTGAAAAATGGAAATCCCAAGTTATAAATCCAAACCATGTCATGCAATAGGTCATTTTGAATTCAAATGACATTCTAAGAACAATGGTTCAGCCATAATTTTGATTTGAGGCTTGCATCATAGGGTTGCTTTGTAATTTGATTGCTTGCATAATGGGGTACCAAACCAAAACAAGGAAAAACTCAATAAACAAGGTGTTTAAGCATTGTATCTTGTCCTAAATCTCATGTAAGGAGATATTCAAGGAAGAATGGTAAGATTGCAAGGGTTTTGCATGAGATGCCATATGAGGAGAAATGAAAATGCAAATTATCCTATCATGAAATCTTCAAGTTCTTACTAGATGATTCTAGGAGGTTCTAGACTTTTCTAAACCTCTCTATATATTGAGTGTGACTTGCATTGAGGCAAGGTTGGTGATAGTTGGTGTTATTTGGTGTAGAGAAGAGTGAGAGATATCAAAATTCCTCAATTGCAAATTACTTTCAATCTCTTGATTCTTCTCCATTTCAATCCATTTTTTCTTCACAAATCATCTCCATAAACATTTCTGAGTGTGTTCATATTGATTTGCAACTCCATTGATGGAGAATTGAAGGAGTTCCAAGTGAAATTGCAAGGAAGCAAATCATATTGGATCTTGAAGCACAAGCTTGCTACACCAAATCTTCTGCAAACAGAAGAATATTCATCATCTAGGGAGCATTCTTGAGGAGTTACAAGGCTTGAATCGAAGATTTTCACCACCTACCATTTCAAGAAGCAAGGTATGCAAAATCATTCCTACACCCTATTCTAGGCATGGCTAGGGCTAATTATTAGTGTAGATCCATTAGAGACAATTAGGTGGTCATTTTTGATGAGTTTGAGACCAATTGGAGAAGTTTCATTAATGGTGGTCAATTCTTGGATGAGCTGGAACGTGTGATTTAGTGAGCTTTAATGCAAGGTTATTAGAGGATTTTAATCAGTGTAACATAAGGAGCATTTTGATATCAAGAAACATGAGTTTGGTTAAGGTCGAAAGTTGATGATATTTTGAGAATAAGATGGTTTCATATTCGGTTTGGATGATAGAGTTTGTTTCCATGAAATCTAAGATCACAGTCGTGTTCAGCTTGGAAAGTAGAGCAAATTTGGTTTTTACATGTTGAGAATTGGTGGAGAAACGAAGCCACACGAGTTGTTGGAAGTCTGGTGCATGCGTGTATTTTCACGGTGATACAGAAACCCTAGCCATCTCAAGGTTGAAGATAACCTCGCTACCGTCAGATCACGCGCGGAATGTTGACTGAAAAAGAGATCCAGCGGTCCAGATTTGAAGACGAATTGGAGGGAGAATGAAAGCAGCGTAAAACGCTGCGTTTCATTTAAGCGTATCAGTGGGCTTAAGTAATTTTGTCTATCCCCACCCCCATCAGGCCCAATTGCATGTTTTCAACTATAATTCATTGCTATTTTCACCGCCAGTTTTGCATTTTCTTCAATTTTTTTAATTGTTTTTTCTGAATTAAGATGGGCCCAGGCGCTTTGTTATCCAGACCCCCCATGTCTGGGCCTAAGTTGAAATAAACTAGATACATTTGCTTCTTGCACCCATGTTCACATTTCCATTTTATTTTCACTCCAAATTTTATTTTACTTTAAAAATTCATATTAAATAGAAAAATCACTATTTTTCAATGGGATTTTTTCCCCACTTTCCATTTCCTGTCTAGAAAAATATAAAATCATAAAATTGCCATTTTATTTCATTTTAGTATTTTTTGTATATTTTTACTTTTAATTGCTTTTTAATGCTTTTAAGTTGATGCCATGATTTTGTAGAATTTAGTTAGGGTAGTTCCCTTTAGATTTTTAGGTCAATCTTTTTAGGGTAGTTAGATATATGTTTTAGGTTCCCCCTGAATTAATTCCATATTTTTGTGATGATTTTTAGGATAGTTTTGATTAGGTAATTCTAGGTAGTGTAGAATTAGGTTAAAACTTCAACATAGGTCCATGATAATTTTAGATTTTGGGTTTTTAGGACAATTTAGACTATGGGGAATATATGGGTATTAAGGGTAGGTATGTAGGATCCCTTAGAAATTATATTAGGATTTAATATAATAGTATGCTATTTTTAGTTGATTTTTGTACTGGTTGATTGTTTGTGTTGCCTTTAGGGCATGTTTGTTTAGTCGCTTTGATTTGTGAGCTTGAGGAGCTTGGTATCTCATTGTTGAGCATTGTGGAGCATAGTAGAAGAGTTGAAGATGCATTGAGGAGCTTGAGAGCTTTGTCTTCTTTCTTTTTGTTTTGTTTTTAGGGTTAGGGATTAGGAAGAGCTTAGATGTAGATAATTTCTTTCTCAAACATGGATGGTATCATTCATCTCCATTCCTCCCTATGATTCAAAGTCCTTCCATGGTATACACCTCTCTCCTTTGGAGGGATAAGTGCTATACCTAGGAGGTAGAACTTTTGAGGGAACCTTTCCTTTGATGTTGAACCCTTATAGGTCACCTTTGGTGATCAAATAAGCAGTTCAATATCCCCCAGCTTATCCAGTAAGTGATTTTCTCTGGTTTGATTGTCTTGAGAGATGCAGAGCCTGAGCTTGAAGATGAAGACTTCATTGAAGAGTATTGAAGAGGATCAATCCCTGAGTAGTGCCATTCCAGCTGAAGCTTGAAGAGCATGAAGATCAAGTTGATACTTGAAGATCCCTGAAGATTAGGTGAAGCCTGAATGTGGAGCTGATCAAAGAAGCTGAAGCTTAAGGGAGAAGATGAGTTGAAACTCATGTTGTAGGGTTCAAACCTGGAAAAGCAAGAGTGATTGAAGTCTGAAGACTGAGTTGCTGCTGGAGAAGCTGAAGCTTGGAGTTGAGAGAGAAGTTGATCTTCTGTTTTCTTTTCTGTATTGTGTGTTTTGTTTGACTTGTTTGATGCATTAGAATAGGTAGAATCTAGGAGCATGTTTGCATTAGAGGTTGAGTTGCTCCCTCTGCTTGTATTGTTACTGCGTGGCTTTGCTTGCGGGTATTCGGTAGAGCCCAGCTCCCTCGCCCATGTGGTTTGTTTGCCTGATGGCATTTTATTTCACTTTATCTGTATGATTGCAGTTTACTGTTTATTGCTTGATAGCATGTTGTTTATATTTCAGTATGATTACTGTTATTTCATTCTGGCTTGAGGTCGAGACGAGCTTGTGGAGGCTGAAGCCCCACACACATTTCCTCCCTCACTTGCATTGCATGCATTTTACTGTTAAGTTGATGCTTTGTCTGTTTTGGTGTATCATTGACATGATCCCTTAGGACTCTCATTTCCTTTGATAAGGATTTGATGATAGACTTTTAGGTTGAAACCTATGCATGACAACTTCTAGAAGTTCCCTGTTCAAACCTCAACCATAGGATGAATCCATGGCATGATAACAATAGGACTTGATAGTCTCCCTCCTAGTTGGGCCTGTTCTCTTCTCATCTCAAAACAGTTTAAAATACAGTAATCATGAATGATTTCTTTCGTACGTTACGAGCCTTAATCTATCTGAGAAAGGGTTGTGGGAGAGTTTCTTTTCCATAGTCTGGATGTTTAGTATGGTACCCTTTGGGTGACATGCGACGCATTCACTCTCAGGTCATAGTCTCTAGTGCGGTTGAAATCGCAAACACAATAAAAAACACTTCTTTCGAAAAGACAGGAAATAAACCGTAGTTTCCCGAACTACGTGAGCTCTGATCTCTCATACCTGTTGAGAGTACGTAGGCACAAGATGGCGATGTCTTGGCGAGCTACCTTCCCCCATAATCCTTCGTAGGCCGAACTACGTTGACTCTGATTTCTCATTCTCTGATGAGAATACGTAGGCATAAAGTGTGACGCTTTGCCGAGTCATTTTTCTTTTCTTTTTCAGCCAGCCTTGATAGGTAGATAGAATAAAACCAACCCGTCCAAGTAAACACAACAAGCGAGGATCCCGTCGAGTACGACGGACGTGAGGGGTGCTAATACCTTCCCCTTGCGTAACCGACTCCCGAACCCAGACAATGGTCGCGATGACCTTGTCTTACCCCTTTTTCGTCAGGTTTTTCCGATCGTTTCCTTTCCCGCTCTGAGGGATAAATAACGAAAGGTGGCGACTCTTCTGTTGTGCCGACACCTTATTTTCGCGCAAGCGACAGCTGGCGACTCTGCTGGGGACTTCAGATGGTTCCCTATGCGAGTCTCGCCTTGGATATTCTTCCTAGCTGTCTGGGACCGTCCCCAGCAGCTGGCGACTCTGCTGGGGACTCCAACGGTTCCCTGCGAGTCATTCCTACCGCTTGTATGTTTACTTGTTGGGTTGCGTTTATTTATCGCATTTTACTTCTTGCACTTTATTTCCCGCATTTTATTTTCAGTATAATATGATTATTTGTGCGGTTGTGGAATGGGAGTTCTGATGAGTGAGAAGCCAGACCCAGGCTTGAGTGCACTATAGACTTAGAGTGGAAATTAGTGGGCACGTGCTTGCTTTCCAGGCACTAGTGTCTCATGAAATCCACGCTCAGACGAGGTTCATAATGCCATGGGACAGCATTAGTGCTTTCGAACGGTATCGGCCCAACTCTGGTGATGGTAATTGTGGGCGGTCTGGGCGCAGAAATAGTTATCGTCTAGCAAGGGATGGTGATGGTGGCGACCTCATCGTCTTGCTTCAGCACTACCTCTCCTGATCCACTTTTGGCCCTCCGGCTAAACTGTAAAATCCCTTCCATCACCAGACTTTGAATTCCCTCTATCAACTGTTCACATCCATCAGGACTTGTGGCATAGTCCATACACAGCTCTCCGCAACCTGGAAAGAAACCCCTTTTCATTAGTGTCGCTACTGCAAAAACCGGCGCCGGCTGAACAGAAGAGTAGCCACCGTGCGTTATTTATCCCAAAGGAGGGAAAGGAAACGCTCGAAGTAAACCTACCGCAAATACAGGAAAGGAATGGCCATCGCAACCAAATCCTGGATTCGGGAGTCGGTTACGCAAGGGGAAGGTATTAGCACCCCTCACGTCCGTCGTACTCGACGGGATCCACGCTTGTTTTCTAGTATGGATTGTTATTCTATCTATTCTACAGGTCTGGGGTTAAAAGAAAATAAAATGACTCGGCAAAGTATCGTACTTTATGCCTATGTATTCCCGTCTGGAACGAGAAATCAGAGTCAACGTAGTTCGCCTACCTACGGGAAAGGAGGGGAAGGTTGCTCGCTAGGATATCGCATCCTATGCCTACGTACTTTCATACAACATGAAAGATCAGAGCAAACGTAGTTCGGGCCACGTACGACACAAGTCTGTCTTGATTGTTTTTATCCTTCTGAAAAAGGTTTTCTCCTGATTATGGGCCCAAGCGGACAAAAATGACTCTTTGATTGGTTTACAGTCTTTTACGCAAGAACTGTCTTTTATTGATGTTTATCCTTTTATTGTATTTTTCTGATTGTTTTGAGAAAGAAGAGAAACAACAACTCTAAAACCTATGGTTGAAAAGGGAATCAAAATCTATCCTAATGTTGGCATGCATGGATGAGCACCTAATGTCTGTCATATTTCTCTCTTGCGCAGAGAGAAACAGAGATCCTAAAGGGATAAACGGAAAAGCAACAACATATATACAGTAAAGCGGTAAAATGCATGAATGCAACAATACAAGCGAGGCAAGGGAATCCCACTCAACCTCGAACCTAGAAAACAATGAGTAAAGTGAAACAGCTTCACCTCAATCTCAAGGGGAAAATTAATAAACAATACAGTCAAGAAACTCAAACAATACATCACCAGCTCTAAACAGCACCCACAGCTCCAAACAGCAAAACCTGACAGCACAAGCTTCTTCTTCTATCAGTCTTCAAGGCAATGAACTCCATCTTCCATCTTCAAGGGATTCTTCAAAGCAAGCTCTCCTAGATGATAAACAGTTCACAAGATGAGTTTGGATGTTAAACAGTCTGTTGACTACCAAAGGTGGCCTACAAACAGTTAACATAATACATATTGTTTCTCTCAAAGTTCTATCTCTTAGATACAGTCACTGATCCTTCCAAAGGAGGGAGGTGAGTATCAAGGAGAGACTTTTAATCATTGAGAAGAATGGAGGCAAAAGAAGCCATCCATATTTGTGAAGAAATTTTCCATTCTAGGGCTCTATCTAGCTCCTATGTCCTAGGTCTTCAAACAGCTTCAAGCAAGCCAAGCATCTTCATCAAGCTTTGATCTTCAGCTTCAACTTTGTCTTCAATATGCTTCATCATCATGCTCTTCAAACCAAGCCAACACCCCCAAGCAAAGCCCAATAAGCCCACACAAACAATATAAACCCCAAAAGGGCACACCATACAAGCACACAATTGTAAAATACACTAAAAATATTAATATAGTAGGGAAAATCCTAATATTATTTGTAGGGGATCTACTATACCTACCCTTAATACCCTATATGCCCCAGGTCCTGATTCAATCTAAAAAGCCCCAAAAGAAATTGTTTTAATGCACCTATGTTATGTATAAACCCTAATTATACTATCCTAATGTCACCTAATAAAAACTAATCAAAATCCAATTATAAAATCATGGAATAAATCCAGGGGTAAGCTCAAGTTTATATCTAATTACTCTAAAAAGAACAGCACTAAAATGTAAAGGGAGCTAGCTAAACAAAAATCTACAAGATTATATACAAACTATATTCATTAAAAAAAACAACTAAATGTAAAATATTCACAAAAAATAAAGAAAATACCTAACATAATATTTTTGTTTTCTCACAAATTTCTTGAAACCATTATCAACATGTTGCAAAAATTCCCATGTCAAAATACCTCTTTTTCTATTTTATATGATTTATTTATGAATTAAATACAAACTAAAAGAAAAAGGAAATCAATTAAAAATGATATGGCAGGGGGGGGGGGTGGAAACAGCAATCTATTTACATTCAGAAAACATATTGGGCCCAGAAAGGAGGTGTAATCAGCAATTGCGCTGGGCCCAGTAACCAATCCAGAAAAAACCACAAAAAAAATAAAATCCCTGGGGCTGCGAATAGCGCCTATTCTGTTTGCATTTCACTTGGGCCTCTAAACGGGGGGTGCTGATAGCAGTTGGCAAGACCCATGTCTGAATTCCAAAGGGAAAAGGGGGGGTTTCATGAGTAGGATGGGAGTATGGTTCAGAAAATTGTGATTGGGCTTCCCGAATCCACTTCAATCCAACTTCAGCCAAAGATCAAACCCTAAACTACCTATCACTCTCCCTCGTGCCACTGTTCATCTTCCCCTTGCTAGGAACCCTCACGGCGCCCTCCTCTCAAACCCTTTCTCTCAGAAAAAACTCTCTCACCTGCAAATCAAATCCCTAACGCTATTCACGATCACCAATCAAGTCCCTCAGATCTCAGTTCAACAAACCCTAATCTAACATTCACCTTACCAATCCGATGCTCAATCCTAAACAACATGATTTTGCCCTAAGTGATTCGTCTAACCTAGCACTAAATCCAGATGAACAACTATGCATGCTTACAAGTTTAGAGAAAGATGAACAAAAACCTGGTAATCTTCTTGAAGATTCTGGAGACCAATGAAGTCACCGAAGAACAACGGCGAAGATCCCTTGCGGTTATCGAAGAACCACGAAGACCTGGAGACGATCTGGTGCGCGATGCAAAACGTTCTTCACGTTCTTGATGACGAACGCTGAATGTTCTTAGATGGAAGAAACTTCACGCGAGAATCTGGAGCGGACGAGGTTGATCGAAGATTGTTCGTGGATGCTTGTGGATCTGGAGATAATGTTCTTGCTGAGAATGGAAGATTTCTGAAAAGAACCTAAAGAACCCTATGAAGTTTTCTGAGGAAGACGGTGAAGGTTTCTGGAATTCACTTGAAGGTCTGATGAAGATTTGGTAAAGCTGAATCTTGAATTTATGATGGAGAAGATGCAGGTTGGAAGAAGGAAGATGAAGCTGGATCGGAGAAGATGAAGTTTGGGTGGATTTCTGAGTTTTTTGGTGTCTCCGGCAAAATTGGCGGTGGTCGGAGGTTAGTTGTGGTGGTCGGAGTCGGTTGGGGTGGTGGCCGCCGGTGAAGACTCCAGCGACGGGAGCAGGTGGCAGAGAGGGAACGTGAGAATGAGCCACGTGTGGCTGGGGAGGTTGAGAGGGCAACACGTGTGTTGCATGCAGGGTGGGGCCGAATGAGGTGGAAGAAGAAAATCAGCACGCGTGGCCAGCTATATATACGACACGTGGCGCTGCGAAAAATGGACTGAATTTGAATTCTGGGCTTGGACTTTGGTCAAATGGCCCATTTGGACTAATCCTCAGATTAATGGATGATTAGGACTAATTAAGATCTAAACTAAAATCAAAATAAATCTGATTACTTTCTAATTAACTCTAATTAACTAAAACGAAAATTAAACCTAAACCCCTAATTAAACTCTAATAAATCCTAATTAGACCTAAAACAAAATTAAGAATAAATCCTAATTAACTCTAAGAATCAAATTAATCCTGAAATGTATATTAAGACTAAAATCTAATTAATCTGAAAAATATCTAACTATTAAAAAACGAAAATTAAAAAGAAAAAACCTCTAATTAATCAGAAAAAAAAATCTAAAACTATTATTTAATCTAAAAAACCCTTTTAAAAATCCTAATAAATTCTGAAAAATAAAAAAACAAAACAAAAAAATCCAAAATCCTTTAATCTCTATTTATTATTCTGAAAAACAATTAAAAATCTAAAAAATCATACTATCTCTTTTATTATTTTTCTTTATTAATTCTCTCTTTAATAAAACTCTAATCTAAAAACACCATCTATTATTATTATTTTTTTTTTACTACTCTTTTTTTAAAAGAAAAAGGTCTATTCATCTATTAAACTAATAAAGAAACTTAAAACCTAAAATTATTAAAAATATGTAATATCTAAAAACCTATTAATTTTCTAAAAAATGAAAAGAAAATTTATTTTAACTCTAAAAAATATAAAAACTCTCTTAAATCCAGAAAAATTCAATTAAGTGCATAAAAATCCAGAAATATGACAGAAAAATCCTAAAAATGCCAGGAGGCCGATTAAATCGATTAAAACCCAATTACGCAACCGTAGCGAAACCCGGGCACCGAGATGGCCTGAAAACACCAGGAACGAGCACCAATTCTCAACAGACTTTTATTTCGACCGACCTGAATTGCCTGAAACGCCAGGGGCTATAATCCCGATAAAAACCAATCTGAATGATAAAAATGCAATGCATGCCGTATGCGAATGCGAATGCAAAATGTGTCGAAACATAAACCAGATATTAGGACCGGTTGGTTAAATTTTAGGGTGCAACAGCTGCCCCTATTGAAGCGGCTTGGACCTGAAGGGTTGAAAAGCGAACAACCTTCAAGCATTCGAGGTACGAGACGGTTGAATACAAAATAAACCCGAAAATTTGCCAACCGCAGAAATAAACTGCGTCCTCGCTTGGGGAACACCATCCAGCAAACTGAGTTCAATTATTATGGTAATAAACTGATCGATCCTCTGATAAAGAGATTTGACTTCAACACCAGTTACTTGTGTGACCCCACAAATAACAAACCCGAAGATTGGATCAACATGCACTTGATCACCTCCCATCGTCTACTGATAAACGGAGACACCATCCCGCAGGGAAAACAATAATATCCATACTCTCCTCGTCTAATGATAGACGGAGACACCATCCCGAAGGAAAAATATAACCCATACTCACATCGTCCACCGTAGGAAAACCAATATCCATTTTTACATCGTCCACCGTAGGAAAAACCATACCCATTACTCACATTGTCTAAAGATAGACAGAAAGGCACCATCCCAAAGGAAAATCAATATTCAATTTTACATTGTCTAAGGATAGACAACAAGACTCCTTCCCGAAGGAGAAAAAATATAACCCATATCCATTGTCCACCGTAGGAAAACCAAGATCCATACTCACATTGTCTAAGGATAGACAGCAAGACTCCTTCCCGAAGGAGAAAAATCAACATCTAATACTCACATTGTCTAAGGATAGACAGCAAGACTCCTTCCCGAAGGAGAATCAATATCCAATACTCACCGTCCACCGTAGGACAACCAAGATTCATACTCACATTGTCTAAGGATAGACAGCAAGACTCCTTCCCGAAGGAGAAAAAATATAACCCATATCCATTGTCCACCGTAGGAAAACCAAGATCCATACTCACATTGTCTAAGGATAGACAGCAAGACTCCTTCCCGAAGGAGAAAAAACAACATCTAATACTCACATTGTCTAAGGATAGACAGCAAGACTCCTTCCCGAAGGAGAAAATCAACATCTAATACTCACATTGTCTAAGGATAGACAGCAAGACTCCTTCCCAAAGGATAAAATCAACATCTAATACTCACATTGTCTAAGGATAGACAGCAAGACTCCTTCCCGAAGGAGAAAAATATCCGTTTCTATATTCATCACCACCCATCAAATTTCAGAATCCTTTCGTCTACAGGAATTGATGGAAAGAACAATATCTTCAAAGGGGCCACATCCTCAATAAGGATTGACAGAAAGAAAACCCATCTCCAAAAAGCCATAGCGTTGATAAGGATCAACAACTAGGAAAGCCAAACATTCTTCGAAGAGCCTCGACGTCAATAAGAATCAACGGTCAGAAAACCTTCTTGAAATGCCATCTCGTCCACTAAACAGAAAGAACGCCAATATCTGAAAGATTGCCTTGAAACCTCTCAACGCCTAAGGATTGACGGAGAAAACCATATCTAACTCCCGAAGTCTACTGATAGACTGATGAGTAAAGCATAACTGTTGCACGATCTGAGAATCGAATACCAAAGAGCTGTCTAAATAAAGCTGCTGGATAAATGCCCTTGAACTGGTTACAGAGTACTTCATGTTGCCACTGGAGGCTGATAGGAAAACTGGCTTATGCTTCGTATGCATATGCGTATGTTTGAATTTTTCTATGGCGTAATGCTCCATATAGGATGGAAATGCTACGCATTTGAGAATGAAATGCAAGTATGATGCAAATATGATGCTACATGCGAATGAAAATGCAGGCTCGGGTCGCTGGAGAATTTGGATACAGAAATCTGCTTCAGCAAAATAAATGCTGAAGACAACGCCAACTCCGCTGGGGATAACCAGGCATCACAGAATTATTCCAGCAAAATAAATGCTGGAAAAATGAAGCCAACATCACTGAGGAATAACTGAATGCGCCAATCATTATTGGACTTCTATCAGGGACAACTTACCCGTGCCAATGAAAATTGGACTTTTGCTGGGGAAAACAGACGGAGTCTTCCTGCGTACCAACGAAGATTGGATTTTGAAACATTGCGCCACCCTGGATGGGCTTTACAGTGATTGCCAATATGGATTGGGCTTCTTGAAAATTTCCAATAAGGATTGTGCTTTAGGCCATCTGTGATGGGTCATGTATGATTGATACTGGAACAATATCCTGTCTGAATTTACAGCTTCTGATTGAAGGGTCAATAGGTGATATGACTTCCCGACATTCGAATCACACTTGGTGATTGGCTGAATCTGCTCGAATAGCTCTGAGTAGCTCTGAGTAACTCTGATGACACGGGGAAGAACAAATCCTTCGCTTCTGATATGCCCCAGCTTGTGGGACCTCTGTGGGGATACTCCTCAAAAGGAAATCTAAAAATCTGCACCCTAACGGCCTGATATGAAATGCCCCGACATTCTGAACCTCAGCAAAAACTTCAAATCAAATGCCTCTCGAATAAAGAATAACTTCCGTGCTCTTAGGATAGCCTGCCCCTGTCTGCAATAACTTTGCCCTTGATTGGCTGATTCGATATAGCGACTCTTGCTACGAGAGATTTACCGGATCTCGACTTGATTGCCCCGGAATAACGACTTTGGATGGCTAACCTCACTGGGGATCACTTGATAATAGCCTGCCTCGGCTCTCGGAATATTCGGGCATCCCGTATTCTATCCTGATCAGACTTTCCACTGTAGGAAACTTCCTGCTGTCAAGTGCTTACTCGTAAGTAAAACCAGTTGTTCTGCATAAAAGGTAAATTAATGCAATGCATATGACAGTTTTAACATCCAATCTGTTCACTGGAAAAATGGAAAAACAGTTTATGGCATACAATGCACAAATCATTTATCAGAATATCAACATCAGTACCAACATGGTAAGAAGAACCCTTTTAGGAGTCAGCTTCGACGCGATCTTAACCGATATATGCCTTCGAAACGACCCTGCTTCAATTAGGACTTTTGAAGGTTGTAACGTGGTCAGGTTCACGGTTTTGAAAGAAAGGATAAAGGCTCAAAGTCTAATTTTTAACCCACCCATTCTCCTTGATGTTCTCCGATCCGACGTTCAGCTAATTCGACCTTAGCGCTTACCTCTGGGAGGTTGAAATATAGGAGCGATAGTTCGAGAAACTATGCGCTTTTGGAGTGACAACCACTCGCTCTTTGTCTTTGAAACTTGGGGTCGCACGACTCGTATTTCATTTGAGGACTTTTCTTTTGTAATCCTTTTCATTTTTTATTTCCCTAAATTTTTCCTGGACTGACTCTTTTGAGTTTCTTTTGATTTTCCAGTCCAGCGGGATGCTCTTATTTTTGCCTAAGTCGTTTGTTTTCAAGTTTTGACTTAGCGGGCTTTTGATTCTTTTCTCTTTTCGTTTTTTTTTCCTTCGAACAAGTCGTGTGACACTGGTTGTCTGACTCTTTGGGGAATAATGTGACTGGGTCACTCCTGATGCTTAACCACTGTGGCTTTTTAGGCACGACCTATGGAGGTGTGATTGATCCTCGAACGGACACTCCCTTTGCGATTTGGACGCTCGGTCAAATTAGCCAACACCTACCCTGCCTCAGGTTGAGATTAAGGGTTTTTTCACTTTTAGAAAGAAACTCCTACAACTAGGCTCAAAGGGGTTATCAAGGGATTATCTTCCTTATATCTCCGGTGTTTAGGGATTTGAAACAATGCCTGTACATCATCAGCAGGTTTTATTTCCAAGGCATACAATATCGGAAGCTTGCATGTCGTTCGTTTTCGTCATCCTCCCCGGATTCCGCTTAACCAAGCGTTGGATATCTGTAAAAATCAATTAGTGAACACAAATGGATTTAATCAAAACATGCATATTCATTTCATTATCATCAATTGAATGAAAACAACAAGTTTTACAAACGAGATTGCAATTTAACAAGAAAGCAACTACAAACATAAAGAAATGACAAGATGAAACACAGAAAAACGTCAGCTTCCGAGAACCGGGCTTTCACATTTGACTTGCTGCTGAACCAGCCATCTTCAAAGTTGCTTAAAACGGAGGCCGGATGAATTTCCTTTCTGACTTCATTGGGCTCTGTCTAGCATGCAGGTTTGACCGATAACGATAAGGTTGCTGACTCTGGAAAGGAGTTGACGTCTGTTGCGAAGACTGGACAAATTGTTGACTTTGATCATTCGAACCACTTGGAGGTCGAGTCTGAACTATCAAGGACTCCTTTTGTTCAAGCGCTTTCATCCTCAGACTTGGTCTAGGCAGCAACTGAGGACAGGGGGATTCTGACACCAATGATTGCAGAATATACTTCTGATCTACAGTAGCTTCGGGAACATCCATTGTCTTAGCACCAACTGGGGTACGGCCATTAGGTACAATTACGCCGCCCGGCGTGAGTTCAATAACCTTTGCGTCAATCAAGTCCTGAACGTTGTGCTTGAAAGTGTGACAACTCTCGATATCATGTCCGGATGCCCCGGAATGAAACTCGCACTGCTTGCTAGTGTCATACCCATAAGGACGCGTCGTTCCTGTGAGTGGCTCCAATGTTCTTTTCTCAACCAGCTTCAAACTCAATAAAGTCTGCAAGAGCTTAGCATACGTTGAAGGCGGCGCCTTAATACCCTCTTTGGCCTCCCCTCCTGAATTCTTCGCTGAGCCGGATGTATCCTTTGTTGTTGTTGCTGGTGTTGATCAACACGTTTTTTAAGCTCAGGTTCCACAGGCACGGGTTCCACAGGCACAGGTGGAACAAGCTCCTTCACTGCGGCTTCAGATAGCTGATCACCCTCTTTCCTAAGCACATTCTTGACGACTTCCATGATCAAGCTCATTTGGGTCTTCAGCTGATTATTTTCCTCTTTGAGTATCTTCTGATCCAGACGCATCTCTTGCATGTCTCTCATCATCTGCCCTAGCTGGCTTCGGACTTCAATCAATTCAGCCTGATTCTGTTCCATGTCTCTGAGGAATTCCTACAACAAACTGGTGGAAAATAAGACCCACGGTTCTGATGTACCTGTTACGTGAGAATGCAATGCAGAAATCAAACGCATATTCAAGACAAGACAAATACACCCCAAGCTGTAAGCACAGAGATAAACACCTCACATCAATATGCAAAGCCAACAAGAGCAGTAAACAAGCACAACCAAGTACAAAATACAATGACCCCAGCCAACAAGCCTGGTGGTGATCAGCAAACAACAATGCACGAAAGCTAAACAGATCAGCAGAGAAGACAGATGCGGCACCCGGCACAGACACTTCTAGCAGTTTCCCCCGTATTCAATTGAGCTCTCAGTTGGACATTTTTCCAAACATACACTCTCAGTGGAGTATCCCATAACATTGACTGACGAACCCACACAACTGGATGAAGGATAATCAATAATCCGAACAAAACCCTGAGGCGTGATAAAGATCTTGTTAGAGTCTAGCAAATTCTGAACTTGGCTTCTAAGCACTTTACAATCATCTGTCGAATGCCCCTGTACCCCGACATGGTACTCACATCGGGCGCTGGCATCAGAACCTGAAGAATAAGGCGGGATCGTTGAATTAGTCTGTTTCGGCACTATTAATCCACTTTCGACCAAATCTGGCAACAACTGACTGTACGGCACCGGTAGCTGAGTAAACTGCCTTTCAGGTTTCCTTGGTCTTTGTCGGGCGTGACGACACGACTGACGATAATATGACTGCTGGTTTGAAGTGTCTGAAAACTGAGCCTGAGACGCTAGAGATTCTGAGACAACCTCGCTTCCTTCTTCCCACTCCTCTTGAGAACTGAGAACTGATTCATTCTTATCAACCGGGATATAAGGAGCCTTTCTAAGCTTTCCATTCTTGAGTCCTCTCTCAACAAGCTCTCCCATTCTCATCAAACCTTCAAAGCTTGTACAAGTGAACATCATGTCATAATAACGGCCCTTCAGAGTATCCACAAAGAGGCTAACCATTTCTCTCTCCTGAATCGGTGGTTGAACACGAGCAGCCAATTCTCTCCATCTCTGCACATACCCCCTAAAGGATTCATTCTCCGCACGAGATAATTCTTGCAACTGTACGCGAAAAGGAGCCATTTCCAGGTTATAGTCGTACTGCTTCATGAAGGCATTGGCTAAGTCCGACCATGATTTAATACTATCACTCTTCAAGTGCATGTACCAGTCCAAAGACGCTCTGATCAAACTATCTTGGAAACAGTGAAGCATGAGCTTGTCATTGGTGATATACGGAGTCATTCTTCTGTAGAATATAACCAAATGTAGCTTCGGACAGCTATCCCCTTTGTACTTCTCGAAATTGGGCGCTTTGTACTTCGGAGGCAATACAAGACCTGGCACCAAACACATGCCTGCAACATTCAGATCAAGAGTGTTCTTATTCACCAGGGCAGCCATCTGATCTTCCAACGTCTGAAGCCTTCTCATATACTCAGCAGCCAGTGGGTCCTAAATACTAACCTGCGGGACAACTCTTGGGGATAAAACAATCCTTGGAGAATATGGCGTAGAGAAAGTAGAATGGTGACACTCTGTGTCATTGAAAGAATATGGTCCTCTGACAGGGGTTTGCCCTGGCTGGGCAACATTGTTCATCTGAGCTCTTTGACCATTGTTTTCTCCTCCATTTATAGCTGTTATGGCTTCCATGATCTGACTCACCTGGTACTTCAACAATTCAAACTCCGCCCGAGTAACAACCAAGTTCTGCTCTTCTGAAGCCATGATCTTTTCAGATGCTAACTCAAGTCCAATACAAATGTCGGGAAATCAACTGATGAAGCGGACAAAAACGGGTAAGCTCCCTGTTCCAGCTGAAGATGAATATGCAAAATGAAATGCAAATGCAAACAGTCATGCAAAATGCACACACAAGGGACCAAGTGCCCCTGGCTGAGAAGTCCAATCCATCATACTGGTCTTAACCCGACCCATAACTCTGCTCAACCCTGGTCTCAACAAGCCAAAACAATGCTCGAACCTGGTCTCCAACAGACCCTATACTGTTGTCCTCAAATATCAGCGCCACTGAATCTCAATCAAGAAAACCGGTAATCTGGAGGTCAAGTTACCTGCAGGCCCCAACCCCTCTCACAGGTAGGTGTCCTAATAACTGACACAAAGTATGGCATCCTATGCGGTCGTTGGCGTCACAGACTTTCAAGACGGATGATACGATACCCAGAAGGTGTGGCATCATCATGTCCTGAAGAGGCCTCACTTAGCCAACTTCCAAATGATCGGTCCCCGGAGTCGACAATCCAACTAACCAACAACCCCCTCAACCCAAAGGGTTGAAAAAGAAGTCAACCAGAAGAACCTCGTCCGAGCATGGATTTCATGAGACACTAGTACATGCAAAGCATGCACGCGCCCACTAATTTCCACTCTAATTCTAGGTGCACTCAAGCCCAGGTCCGGCTTATCTCTCAATCATAGAACCCACTCATACCCACAACAATAATAACAGTAATATAATGCTGAATGTAAAATACAGAAACGTAAATCCATACAAAATCCTCGACGGGAAAACAAGCGCTAGGATTGACTCGCATAGGGAACCGTTGGAGTCCCCAGCAGAGTCGCCAGTTGTCGCTACTGCGAAAATCGGCGCCGGCTGAACAGAAGAGTCGCCACCGTGCGTTATTTATCCCAAAGGAGGGAAAGGAAACGCTCGAAGTAAACCTACCGCAAAGACGGGAAAGGAATGGCCATCGCAACCAAATCCTGGATTCGGGAGTCGGTTACGCAAGGGGAAGGTATTAGCACCCCTCACGTCCGTCGTACTCGACGGGATCCACGCTTGTTTTCTAGTATGGATTGTTATTCTATCTATTCTACAGGTCTGGGGTTAAAAGAAAATAAATGACTCGGCAAAGTATCGCACTTTATGCCTACGTATTCCCGTCTGGAACGAGAAATCAGAGTCAACGTAGTTCGCCTACCTACGGGAAAGGAGGGGAAGGTTGCTCGCTAGGATATCGCATCCTATGCCTACGTACTTTCATACAACATGAAAGATCAGAGCAAACGTAGTTCGGGCCACGTACGACACAAGTCTGTCTTGATTGTTTTTATCCTTCTGAAAAAGGTTTTCTCCTGATTATGGGCCCAAGCGGACAAAAATGACTCTTTGATTGGTTTACAGTCTTTTACGCAAGAACTGTCTTTTATTGATGTTTATCCTTTTATTGTATTTTTCTGATTGTTTTGAGAAAGAAGAGAAACATCAACTCTAAAACCTATGGTTGAAAAGGGAATCAAAATCTATCCTAATGTTGGCATGCATGGATGAGCACCTAATGTCTGTCATATTTCTCTCTTGCGCAGAGAGAAACAGAGATCCTAAGGGGATAAACGGAAAAGCAACAACATATATACAGTAAAGTGGTAAAATGCATGAATGCAACAATACAAGCGAGGCAAGGGAGTCCCACTCAACCTCGAACCTAGAAAACAATGAGTAAAGTGAAACAACTTCACCTCAATCTCAAGGGGAAAATTAATAAACAATACAGTCAAGAAACTCAAACAATACATCACCAGCTCTAAACAACACCCACAGCTCCAAACAGCAAAACCTGACAGCACAAGCTTCTTCTTCTATCAGTCTTCAAGGCAATGAACTCCATCTTCCATCTTCAAGGGATTCTTCAAAGCAAGCTCTCCTAGATGATAAACAGTTCACAAGATGAGTTTGGATGTTAAACAGTCTGTTGACTACCAAAGGTGGCCTACAAACAGTTAACATAATACAGACTGTTTCTCTCAAAGTTCTATCTCTTAGATACAGTCACTGATCCTTCCAAAGGAGGGAGGTGAGTATCAAGGAGAGACTTTTAATCATTGAGAAGAATGGAGGCAAAAGAAGCCATCCATATTTGTGAAGAAATTTTCCATTCTAGGGCTCTATCTAGCTCCTATGTCCTAGGTCTTCAAACAGCTTCAAGCAAGCCAAGCATCTTCATCAAGCTTTGATCTTCAACTTCAACTTTGTCTTCAATATGCTTCATCATCATGCTCTTCAAACCAAGCCAACACCCCCAAGCAAAGCCCAATAAGCCCACACAAACAATATAAACCCCAAAAGGGCACACCATACAAGCACACAATTGTAAAATACACTAAAAATATTAATATAGTAGGGAAAATCCTAATATTATTTCTAGGGGATCTACTATACCTACCCTTAATACCCTATATGCCCCAGGTCCTGATTCAATTTAAAAAGCCCCAAAAGAAATTGTTTTAATCCACCTATGTTATGTATAAACCCTAATTATACTATCTTAATGTCACCTAATCAAAACTAATCAAAATCCAATTATAAAATCATGGAATAAATCCAGGGGTAAGCTCAAGTTTATATCTAATTACTCTAAAAAGAACAGCACTAAAATGTAAAGGGAGCTAGCTAAAAAAAAATCTACAAGATTATATACAAACTATATTCATTAAAAAAAACAACTAAATGTAAAATATTCACAAAAAATAAAGAAAATACCTAACATAATATTTTTGTTTTCTCACAAATTTCTTGAAACAATTATAAACATGTTGCAAAAATTCCCATGTCAAAATACCTCCTTTTCTATTTTATATGATTTATTTATGAATTATATACAAACTAAAAGAAAAAGGAAATCAATTAAAAATGATATGGCAGGGGGGTGGGTGGAAACAGCAATCTATTTACATTCAGAAAACATATTGGGCCCAGAAAGGAGGTGCAATCAGCAATTGCGTTGGGCCCAGTAACCAATCCAGAAAAAACCACAAAAAAAATAAAATCCCTGGGGGTGCGAATAGCGCCTATTCTGTTTGCATTTCACTTGGGCCTCTAAACGGGGGGTGCTGATAGCAGTTGGCAAGGCCCATGTCTGAATTCCAAAGGGAAAAGGGGGGGTTTCATGAGTAGGATGGGAGTATGGTTCAGAAAATTGGGCTTAGCCCGAATCCACTTCAATCCAACTTCAGCCAAAGATCAAACCCTAAACTACCTATCACTCTCCCTCGTGCCACTGTTCATCTTCCCCTTGCTAAGAACCCTCACGGCGCCCTCCTCTCAAACCCTTTCTCTCAGAAAAAACTCTCTCACCTGCAAATCAAATCCCTAACGCTATTCACGATCACCAATCAAGTCCCTCAGATCTCATTTCAACAAACCCTAATCTAACATTCACCTTACCAATCCGATGCTCAATCCTAAACAACATGATTTTGCCCTAAGTGATTCGTCTAACCTAGCACTAAATCCAGATGAACAACTATGCATGCTTACAAGTTTAGAGAAAGATGAACAAAAACCTGGAAATTGTCTTGAAGATTCTGGAGACCAATGAAGTCACCGAAGAACAACGGCGAAGATCCCTTGCGGTTATCGAAGAACCACGGAGACCTGGAGACGATCTGGTGCGCGATGCAAAACGTTCTTCACGTTCTTGATGACGAACGCTGAATGTTCTTGGATGGAAGAAACTTCACGCGAGAATCTGGAGCGGACGAGGTTGATCGAAGATTGTTCGTGGATGCTTGTGGATCTGGAGATAATGTTCTTGCTGAGAATGGAAGATTTCTGAAAAGAACCTAAAGAACCCTATGAAGTTTTCTGAGGAAGACGGTGAAGGTTTCTGGAATTCACTTGAAGGTCTGATGAAGATTTGGTGAAGCTGAATCTTGAATTTCTGATGGAGAAGATGCAGGTTGGAAGAAGGAAGATGAAGTTGGATCGGAGAAGATGAAGTTTGGGTGGATTTCTGAGTTTTTTGGTGTCTCCGGCGAAATTGGCGGTGGTCGGAGGTTAGTTGTGATGGTCGGAGTCGGTTGGGGTGGTGGCCGCCGGTCCTTGCATGGCCGGCGGTGAAGACTCCAGCGACGGGAGCAGGTGGCAGAGAGGGAATGTGAGAATGAGCCACGTGTGGCTGGGGAGGTTGAGAGGGCAACACGTGTGTTGCATGCAGGGTGGGGCCGAATGAGGTGGAAGAAGAAAATCAGCACGCGTGGCCAGCTATATATACGACACGTGGCGCTGCGAAAAATGGACTGAATTTGAATTCTGGGTTTGGACTTTGGTCAAATGGCCCATTTGGACTAATCCTCAGATTAATGGATGATTAGGACTAATTAAGATCTAAACTAAAATCAAAATAAATCTGATTACTTTCTAATTAACTCTAATTAACTAAAACGAAAATTAAACCTAAACCCCTAATTAAACTCTAATAAATCCTAATTAGACCTAAAACAAAATTAAGAATAAATCCTAATTAACTCTAAGAATCAAATTAATCCTGAAATGGATATTAAGACTAAAATCTAATTAATCTGAAAAATATCTAACTATTAAAAAACGAAAATTAAAAAGAAAAAACCTCTAATTAATCAGAAAAAAAAATCTAAAACTATTATTTAATCTAAAAAACCCTTTTAAAAATCCTAATAAATTCTGAAAAATAAAAAAACAAAACAAAAAAATCCAAAATCCTTTAATCTCTATTTATTATTCTGAAAAACAATTAAAAATCTAAAAAATCATACTATCTCTTTTATTATTTTTCTTTATTAATTCTCTCTTTAATAAAACTCTAATCTAAAAACACCATCTATTATTATTATTTTTTTTTACTACTCTTTTTTTAAAAGAAAAAGGTCTATTTATCTATTAAACTAATAAAGAAACTTAAAACCTAAAATTATTAAAAATATCTAATATCTAAAAACCTATTAATTTTCTAAAAAATGAAAAGAAAATTTATTTTAACTCTAAAAAATATAAAAACTCTATTAAATCCAGAAAAATTCAATTAAGTGCATAAAAATCCAGAAATATGACAGAAAAATCCTAAAAATGCCAGGAGGCCGATTAAACCGATTAAAACCCAATTACGCAACCGTAGCGAAACCCGGGCACCGAGATGGCCTGAAAACACCAGGAACGAGCACCAATTCTCAACATACTTTTATTTCGACCGGCCTGAACTGCCTGAAACGCCAGGGGCTATAATCCCGATAAAAACCAATCTGAATGATAAAAATGCAATGCATGCCGTATGCGAATGCGAATGCAAAATGTGTCGAAACATAAACCAGATATTAGGACCGGTTGGTCAAATTTTAGGATGCAACAATTAGCTTAGCTTTAACGAAGCTAAGTGGTGTCTTCAGATCTCTGACGTCGGTCAACAAATCTAAATTCTCGTCTTCGATAATGGCGTTTACTCCACCTCCCCTATGATTCGGCATAGGATTCTTCGTGACATTTGGCACATTATCCAAGAAGTTGATGATCTTAGCGTCCACCATGTCCTGCACTTTTTGCTTGAAGGCTTTGCAATTCTCTATTGTGTGGCCTGGTGCCCCTGAGTGAAACTCACAAGTTGCATTCGCGTCATAACCTGGCGGAGGTGCCCCTGTCAAGGGAGCCAAGGTTCTCTTCTGGATCAACTATAGCTGAAGCAAAGTCTGCAATAGTTGCGCGTACGACATGGGCGGTGTCTCGAGGTGACGGCTCGACAGAGGTGCCCGATTCTGATACTTTCTGTACCCTTGTTGTTTCGGTTGCTGCTGCTGGTGCTGTTGATGTGGCTGTTGAACTGCCGGGATAGTTATGTTGGCCACCTGTTGGTGAGGGCCTTTACCCTTTCTTCGAGCGTTGGTCACAGCGCTCGTTTCTCCTTCCCGTCTTTTACCACTATAAGGTTTCTTTCCGCCTCCTCCGGCTGAGGACGCCTCACCTTGAATTTTCCCGAGTTTGATCCTATTTTCGATGTGCTCACCCATGATAATGAGATCTGAGAACGTTCCAGACATACCGCTGACCAACTTCTCATAGTAAACCCCTGGGAGGGTGGCTACGAACATCTGCACAAGCTCACGTTCAACCATCGGCGGTTGAACCCTAGCTGCCAACTCACGCCACCGCTGGGCATATTCCTTAAACCCTTCGTTGTTCCTTTGCGACAGATTCTGCAATTGGACTCGGCTCGGGGTCAAGTCGCTGTTGTATTGGTAGTGGTGCACGAATGCTTCAGCAAGGTCCTTCCACGTGCGCACACTGGTAGGTTCCAGACTCATGTACCATTCGAGGGATGGTCCGGACAGACTGTCCTGAAAGAAGTGCATCAGCAACTTCTCGTCCTCCGAATGAGCGGACATTTTTCTGTAATACGATCTCAGGTGGACGCGAGGGCAAGTGGTGCCCTTATACTTTTCAAAGTCAGGTACCTTGAACTTGGGAGGCACCTTGAAATCCGCAATCAGTCCCAATTTGGACATATCAACGCCCAAAGTGTTCTGATTCTCAATATTTCTCATCTTATCCTCGAGTGCTTCGAACCTTAGACGTGCTTCAGCAGTCAGCTCCCCTTCAGCACCTCTCTGAGAGAACACATCGTCTTGAGGATCTTCTAACCACGGCTGAGGCCCGAACAGATTCCCGACACCTGCATTGCCGTTGCCCAGCCCAACATTGACATTAGCTTCCAGACTCCCATTACCGACGCCCGTCGTATTGCCGTTGAGTCCCGTATTAGCTATCACATTGCCGTTGGCACTGCCATTCCCCCCGGTCACGGGGACGCCATTCTGAGGAGTTTCAACTGGTGGAGGGGTAGGCACAGTCCCACCATGGAGTACCCCATTACTATCGACCCTTGAAATCAGAGGCTGGACCAAGGTTCTGAGCTGGTCTTGGCCATTGGCGACTGCTTGCATGAGCTCCATGAAGCGATCCATTCTTTCGTGGAGTTCCTGAACATCAGTTTGCACTTGCTCCATGATCCTGGTTTGATTAGCTCTGGTCGGATAGCGGTGGATAGGTCTCTGATCAATCCTGGAACAACCTGAAACAACTTGGAAACACAAAAGGGTTAGGAAAAAACGACAAAGTGCTCGTTATGCAAATGCTTCATGCAAATGCAAACGTGTGTCTGTGCGTTAGGGAGATCTCCCCCGATCCTAGTGCCTGAGTGCCAGTGCTGATAATAAGAAGTCTGAGTCCAATCATGGAAATAACAATCTCATATATCAAGAAAGCCCATCAAGGCAGTACACAACGTCAGTGAGTACAAGCAGAATCAATAGCATGACCTCGACCAACAAGCCTGGTGATGGTCAGCATACAACAATGATCAAAACAAAAGGAATACAAACAGTCAAGCACGGCCACGGGCGCGATACTCTTCTAACAACTCCTTCGTTTCGGGATGATCAGGCAGAGTAAGTAACCCTTCAACGAGTAGCTCCCTCTGCACAATGGTGTATTGAAGACCTTCGACCGAATCTTCCCATGCTCCTTCGCCGAAACAATCTTCTAACTTCCGCTTCTTGGCCTCAAACGTCAGTTTGCGCTCCTTCAGGTTAGCGAGAGCTCTGTTGAGCTGGTCTTCAGCGGCATATCTGCGAGCGGTTTCTTCATCAAACCTCTTCTCACTAGCCTTCACCTGGGCTTCCAGCTTGGAGATCTGTAGCATCAGCTTATCCTCCGCTCTTTCCTGGTGGCTAGGGCGGCCTTCCAGTGCTGGTTGAACTTGGATATCCTTCGATATGCTTCGTCCAAGTGCTGCTTCTTCGTAGCCAGTACGTCGTTGACAGCTTTGAAGTCTTGACCCATGCGCTCACGCTCAGCTATCTGCTTAGTCAGGTCTGTACCTAGCCGGTTCACCAGCTCTGTCTGCCTCTTGAAGGAATAAACAGCTTCGTTTCTCTCGCTTCGGAGATGAGCCAATTCTTTCTCCAATTCCTCATTTGCCCTCTTCAATTCATCTCGCTCAGACAACACCTGATTATGCTGCTGAATAGGCACAGTGGTAGGCTCTTAAATCATTGGAGGGTTCTCTGGCTTGGCAGGAGGAAACGGCATTCCTATAGCATCTGCTCTGGCTCTGATCCAAGTCACATACGGAGGATAGGCTTGATTATTGCTTCTTCCCAGCAATGGCTTTCCCTTCTTACTGATGCCATTCCAGGCGCGCTGAAGCTTAGATAACAGATCCCCCTCTAGGAGACCAGTGAGGTACAGAGATTCCTGCACCTCTTCACCCTTCGACGGAGCTCTCAAAGCATACGCGAACTGTCGGACCAGCAAAGACGGATTGTAGTTTATACAGCCTTTCCTGCCTATCAAAGGCACGTTCGGAAACCCGCTGCAGCTGAAGATAATCTCGGTACCCAACCTATCTCGGTCAAACCAGTCAATATCCTCTGTAGATAGATTCATTAAACGCTCGGACCCCTCTTGGGCAGATGACTATCAAGCCATTTATAAAGCAGGGGCACACAGCATGAGACATTCTTGCCCCTTCTGTTCTCGTTTTTGTAGTGGACTGAATGGTAGACATCTCCTATCAAGGTAGGGACTGGATTCCCTGAAGCAAAGATGCGAAATGCGTTGAAGTCTACAAAATCGGGCATATTGGGGAACAAAATGATGCCATATATGCACAGAGCGAGGATGGCATTGAACACGACCCAACATCCGTCTTTGGCGCACTGCTGAGCCTTACCCACTAAGAACTGCAAGGAGAAACCGGGAACTTTGTTCCAACTAGACAATACCAACTCTGAGGCATCCAGATGAAGTGAAGGAGCTAGACTAGCCAGATCAGGCTCAACATCCATGTGAACAAAAGGCATCTGCCTCCTGATAGGCACACCTAACAAATCAGCATATTCCTCTAGCGTGGGTGCGAGAACAAAATCCTGGAAAGTAAAGCATCTCAACGGAGGATCGTAGAACTGCAGCAGAGCGTGCAACCCATTCAACTCGAACGCAGAAGGTTTACGAACCAAACTAAGCAATTTGCCGTAAGATTTTCTGAACTCATCTCTCACAGAATCATCTGCTAAAGCAATCAAACCAGTCAGTTGAACCACATCAGGGGCAGGGAACTTGTAAGCCACGGTCTTCCTCAGAGAACCCATAGCAAAACACTAGGAGGCAAGAAATCTTGGATTGGGGAAAACGATACCTGCAACACAGACACACGTTAACAAAATGCAAATGAGTATGCAAAGCAATGTAAAATGCAATCATGCAGCAGGAGATCAAGGCAACTGTGCTGTGGAGATTCTGCATCAACAAAACCATGATGTTGCTCTATCAAGAACAACCATTTTCTCTGGTAAGAAGAAAACCCTAGTATCGGACCACAAATTTGCTCTGTCAAGAACACACACATATGATATGACAATAAGGACCTCTGATACAGGACCCTAACTCTGCTCTGTCAAGAACAAACATCTGATAATAAGGACCTCTGATTCCGGACCATAAATCTGCTCTGTCAAGAACAAACATCTGATAATAAAGACCTCTGATACAGGACCCTAACTCTGCTCTGTCAAGAACAAACATACATCTGCTGATGAGATCCTCTGATCCCAATCATAAACCTGCTCTGTCAAGAGCAAACACACATCTAATGATAAGATCCTCTGATCCCAATCAAAACCCTGCTCTGTCAAGAACAAATACCCATCTCTGAATACAAGGTCCTCTGATACAGGACCAAAGCTCTGCTCTGTCAAGAACAATCATATAGCTGATGATGAGAACCTCCGGTACCAACAAAACTGATTCACTGTCAAGAAAACTAGGTAGTTTGAAGGTCAAAGTTTCCTGCAATAAACCCAACCCTGCTCACAGGTATGGACCTAAACTGACTCAAGTTCGGCATCCTATGCGTTCATCAGCGTCACAGACATTCAAGAGGGGTGATACGATACCCAGAAGGTGTGGCATCACCAGCTCATGAAGCGGCCTCACTCGGCTGAATCACAAATGATCGGTCCCCAGAGTCGACAATCCTCCAAACCAACAACCCCCTCAACCCAAAGGGTTGAAAAAGAAGCCAACCGGGAGAACCTCGTCTGAGCGTGGATTTCATGAGACACTAGTGCCTGCCAAGCAAGCACGCGCCCACTAATTTCCACAACTAATGCTATGTACACTCAAGCCTGGGTCTGGCTTCTCACTCATCAGAATGCCCCCTCCCACAACAGCACAGATAATCATATCATACTGAAAATAAAATGCGGGAAATAAAATGCGATAAATAAACACAACCCAACAAGTAATCATACAAGCGCTAGGATTGACTCTCGCAGGGGACGTTGGATCCCCAAACTGACTCGCATACGGGACGTTGGATCCCAGGAAACTATCAAGAGTCCCCAGCAGAGTTGCCAGCTGTCGCTTCCGCGAAAATAAGGTGCCGGCAAAACAGAAGAGTCGCCACCTTTCGTTATTTATCCCTCAGAGCGGGAAAGGAAACGATCGGAAAAACCTGACGAAAAGGTATAAGACAAGGTCGTCGCAACCGTTGTCTGGGTTCGGGAGTCGGTTACGCAAGGGGAAGGTATTAGCACCCCTCATGTCCGTCGTACTCGACGGGATCCACGCTTGTTGTGTTTACTGGACGAGTTGGTTTCATCTATCTACCTATCTAGGCTGGTCTAAAAAGAAAAGAAAATGACTCGGCAAAGCATCGCACTTTATGCCTACGTATTCTCATCAGAGAATGAGAAATCAGAGTCAACGTAGTTCGACCTACGACGGGTTATGGGGAAGGTGGCTCGCCAATACGTCAGTATTGTGCCTACGTACTCTCAACAGATATGAGAGATTAGAGCTTACGTAGTTCGGGATAATACGGATTACGGGAATTCAGATTCATCTATTTTATCGAGTAGGGTTAAACAACAGTTCCAGCAGTTAGGGACAAAGCCTGTTTGCGTTGGCGCTGAAGTTTAACGACACTCTTTTCTTCAGAAAAGCTTTCCTTTGACTTATGGGCCCACGGGGTAAAAAGGTTTGAAGTTTGTTTTCTGTCTTTTACGAAAGAAGTGTTTTTTATTGTGTTTGCAATTTCAATCGCACTAAAGACTATGACCTGAGAGTGAATGCGTTGCATGTCACCCAAAGGGTGCCATACTAAACATCCGGACTATTGAAAAGAAGCTCTCCAACAATCCTTTCTCAGATAGCTTAAGGCTCGTAACGTACAAAATAAATCATTCATGATTACTGTATCTTAAGTTGTTTTGAGATGAGAAGAGAGCAGGCTCAACTAAGGGGAGACTATCAAGTCCTACTGTTGTCATGCCAAGGATTCATCCTATAGTTGAGGTTTGAAACAGGGAACTCCTAGAAGTTATCATGCATAGGTTTCGACCTAAAGTTCTATCATCACTCCCATATCAAAGGAAATGGGAGTCCTAAGGGATCATGTCAATGATAAACAGAAACAGATACAACATCAGCTAAACAGTAAACAGATATACAGTAAACGATTGCAAAATGCATGCAATGCAAGTGATGGAGGAAATGTGTGTGGGGCAGCAGCCTCCACAAGCTCATCTCAACCTCAAGCCAGATATGAATAACAGTAATCATACAGTAAATAACATGCTATCAAACAAAATACAAGAGACTGTAATCATGCAGAAGAAAATGGAATGCTATAAAAAAAATAAACCACATGAGCAAGGGAGCAGGGCTCTACCGGATACCCGCAAGCAAAGCCATACAGTAACAATACAAGCAGAGGGAGCAACTCAACCTCTAGTGCAATCATGCTCCTAGATTAAAGTCAGTCTAGATATGGACTTATTCTAATGCATCAAGCAAGTCAAACAAGGCACATCAGCAATACAGAAAAGAAAACAGACAAGAAAGCAGGTCAACAATCCTTCTCTTCTATCCCCAAGCTTCAGCTCTTCTGACAGAAACTCAGTCTTCAGACTTCCACCACCCTTCAAGGCTATTATCTTTCATGACAAATATCAATTTTCTTCCCCAGGTTTCAACCTATCAAACATAAGTTTCAACTTAATCTTCTTCTTCAACAAGCTTCAGCTTCTCAGGGTAATCTTTAATCACTTAGAAGTGTCAACTTCATCCTTCAATTCTTTCTCAAGCCTCAACTCTTCATTCAATCTCCTTTGGGTCTTCAAGTATCAACTTGTTCTTCAAGCCCTTCAAGCTTCAGCTACAATGGCAATGCTCAAGGAATCATCCTCTACCACACTCTTCAATGAAGTCTTCATCTTCAAACTCAAGCCCAACATCTTTCAAGAAACTCAAACCAGAGGACAATTGGTTGAACATGATTAGTGGAAATGATAAACAGCTTACTGACAACCAAAGGAAGCCTGTAAGGGTTCATCTTTATGAGAGACTAGTTCCCTCAAAGTTCTACTTCCCAGATAAAGCCACTCATCCCTCCAAAGGAAGGATGTGAATATCTGAGAAGGACTTTTAGTCATTGGGAGGAATGGAAGCACAAGATGCTTTCCATATTTGTGAAAGAAATCATTCTAACTATAAGGCTCTCCCTATGTCCTATCTCCTAATCTTCATCAGACACCTTCAGGCACAAACAAATCCAAAGCTCCAAGCAACTTCAAGCATCTTCCTTGTCTTCAACTTGTCTTCAACTTGTCTTCAATCTCAACCAAAGGCAAACCAAGCACAAACCCTAATCTAAGGGAACTAAAGAAGTTAAACTAGTTGAGTTAGTAAGTTAGGATCACCTAAAACCTAGTACTAAAGTTAATCCTAACTAAAATACTAAAACCAATTTTAAAATCCTACAAAAATAACTATGGGAACCTAGGTCAATCATGACTCTACCATATTAGTTTCAAAGATCAAACCATTAAATTGGACCTAGAACTAAATCCTACATTCTAAGGCATCAACCTAAAACCCTAAAAAGGAAGCATATAAACATCAATCTAGAAAGCATACCTATTTTCATCACAAAAATGTGAGAAAAATACTATGGGATTATACATGTCTAACCTAATCACACACAAAAAATTAGGCTCAAAATCATCACCATGAGATCAAACAAAATTCCACAAAATTATGCTTCAAACATGAACATTTTAATATCAATTAAAATGCAAAATTCCAATTAAATCAGAAATTACATGAAATGAAAATATTTTTTCTCTAAAAAATAATAGGCTCAATCATGATTAATATGCAAAAAGAATGAGTGTGATTGGATTAATATTCAATTAGTTATGATTTTTACAAAAACCATGAATTAAATGGAAATTAAATGAAAATCCAATTAAAATAACCAAACACACGGTGCAGGAAGTAAACATTTTCAGTTAAAAACATGGATTGGGCTCGCTGGGGGGTGTGGATAGCACTTAAACCATTAGGCCCAAACACCTGAATAAATGAAACGCATCGTTTCATCAGAAACCCTTCACAAATCAGAATTAAAACGTGGCCCTTGGATCTTCTCCCAGTCAATGGTCAATCCATAATCCAATGGTGAGAACTTCATCTTCTCCATTTCAAACGTCTGAACTTCGCGCCCAGCTTCGGCCACCGCCGGTGGAGCTCCAGTCGTCCCCTTCAACCCTAGTTCTTCCTAGAGGCCTCCAATCCAAGAGGTCAAAACATGAAACTCATTCCAAATCTTGCCACGAACTCAACCATGCCCATAGTTTCCTCTGAAACCCCAAGAATCAACATCTCCCAATCTCAACCGAAAATGGTGATCTTCCTATTTTGTCTCTAATTCATCAATTAACCATCTGAAATCCATCCTAGGCCATTCTACAACTAATCTAGCACCTTAATTCAACCTAATTCAACCTAAATCATGCTATAGGAAGAAGATTACCAACCTGGAAATTCTTGAATAACAGATGCACCAAATCTTCACTTCAAGCCCTCAAATCTTCTGGACACGATCACTGAACCTCCTCCTTGCTTCTGTATGCAAAAGATTCAATGGAAAGTGCTTCAATCTTGAAACACGATGCTGAGTTGCAGGTGCTGAAAACCACTTGCTCCCACACAATCTAGCCACCAATTCTTCTTGGAAATGGTCTGGAATCAATCCTTGACACTCATGGAAGAAGAATCAATCAAGAAAATGGAAGGAAATGGAGGAATTTGGTGAAACCGATTGCACTTGCAAGCTATGAAAACTCAATCTCAAACTAAGCTCAATCCTTCAAAGGATCACCAACCTCTACCATGGATCCATTCTACTCAATATATAGATGAAGTTTGGATGATCTAAAACCCTCTAGATCCTTCCAATGAGATTTTACACATCTCATGTCATGAGATTTTGAATCACTTATCATGCCATGCTCAATTCTGTTTGCAGCTTGAAATTCATCTCAATCTCTTTCAATTTCTCCCCTAGTGACATTTTGGAAGGGTTTAGCTTGCCAAGTTCCTTGCCCATGCCTTAATTTTAAGTTATGCACATGTTACTTAATATGCAAGCAAGTGCTTTTCAAAGCAAGTCCATGAATTGAATCTCAAATCACAAATGTGGCTAAACCATTGTTTCTAAAATGTTTTCTAGAGTCAAAATGATATATTACATGCCATGTTTTGGATGTGTAGGTTGAAAATATCAATTTCCAACTTTGGTTTATTTAACTTATGCCCTTATTTTAGGTCATTTTTGTGACTTTGAGCTACAAGCCTTTTAAACATCTCATGACCTCCTTACTAGCCTTAAAACATCATTTTAAGCAAGTTCGATGTTGAAGATTTTTCCATTTGAAGCTTGGAAATAGGAGTTATGGCCTTATGCTTGAAATGACTTGTAATCTCCAAATGACCAAAATGCCCTTGACTTGTCAAAGCCATAAGTTGAGTTCTACAAATCCTATCAAGGACTTATAGTACTCTCTAGAAAGATAAGAAGATAAGGAACAACATTCATGTTGACCAAACGTTCATAGGAATCATCCTTCTTGGGCAAAAGTTTGATGCAAGTGGGGTAACTTTCAAGGCCCCAAATTCACATACCTCAGATGACCTGTAACTTGTCAAAGCCATAAATTGAGTTCTACAAATCCTATCAAGGACTTCTAGTACTAAAATTAAATCTAAGAGCAAGCTCTAAAACATTCATGTTGGGGGTAAGATGAGATGACAATCCCATTTTGGGCTAAACTGCCTTGAAGTTAGGAGTCAAACTAGGGGATTTTACACTGTCAAGCCTTAGAAACCCTAGTTTGAAACTTCTCAAACTCTTCAATCATGATGAGTTGACCTTGGAATCATCCTTATAACATCTCAATGTGTCAATCCTTGATCACATGGCTCTTGGATTAGGTCTCAACCCTCTCCAAATCATTAGTTGACCTAGGGTTGACCCAGTCAAACCCTAATTACACCACTCATGGCTGAGGCTTCTTAACCTTGCACAATGACCTGTCTAGGCTTCATGATGGCTTTCAAGACATATCATAAGCTCTCTCAAGGCTTCAAGTCCACATTCTTGTCTTCAGAATCATCTGAGGAGCTCCCCCAACTCTTAAGTCAGGAGGCACACCACCTTGGTTTCAACCACTCTCTCTGAGGATCTTCTGACTCCTCTGACAAAGATACCTACCCTTGAACACTTGAATAACCTTCTTGGCTAGCTTCATAGTCTTGTGTAGCTCTTGATTGTTACTCATACCTCTTGATCTCCTGCATACATGTCAATGAAATGCAAATGATAATGCTAAGGTGAATGAAATGAAACATAAGCTAGGTAAAGAAATGTTGGTCAAATTTTGGGGTGCAACAAAATCCTCTCGAGATGACTCTCTCATAAAGCAGGTACTCTGGGGCATTATGTTTTTCAAAATGGAGACTACTACAAAGTCCATTAAGATTAAAACTAGCATGTTTCACAACCTTCTTCATGCACCCGATGAATCTTACTCCAGGTGGTCTTCATTCCCCAGTAAGTCTCATTGTTACAGAAACAATTACGGACCATTGCCTCAGCACCAGTCCCCAGTGAGACTATAAGCTGACAACACTTTGGACTGATTCGGTAATCTCTAGTGACTTTCAAGACTGCAGAGATCTTACCAGTATCTTCCAAGTGATGCACATTTTATTTGAGGACCCACTCCCAGTGGAATCATCTTTTCCGCACCGAAGCTGCCATATTTTCCACAAGAAGTCCAGTTACCTTCCCCAGGGAAGCTGATGTACTTTCCCCAGGAAGTTGGTGTACTTTTCCCAAGAAGTCGCTACATTTTCTCCAAGAAGCTGCCTAGCTCCACATCTTCCCCATGAAGCGGATATTTATCCCCGAAGTCTCTAATCCTCAGATTTTCTTTGGATGATTATGATTCATGATAGCAATCCCTCCAGTGAAGCCATGATATCGTATCCTCATGAGGAAGTCATGATATCGTATCCCCAAGTGGATTGTTTTCTCCCCAAAGAAGTTGGAACTTTGAAGCAAGATTTAGTTCCACCATCAACTTTTCCTATCCCTTGATAGACGTATTGTTGCAGAGGTCGCCGAGTATCCCCGTCGAGATGTTTATTTCATCTCATGTTTCCTCTCGTCTATTTTGTCAGTGTATGAAGGAGCATAAGCATTGCATACTCAGTGCATTTTCATACACATTGACCTATGCAGGAACATCTACATGTTTGCTATCCCTGCCATCCTTTGTCATTACCGCTGAGTAACTGGGTTTGTTCGTTCTCAATAAGTAGATCGCAATCCCTAAGCATAAAATACCTATTATTTCTAGTTTCCCCACGGAGTTCAATCCTCGTGGGCGATGGTTATTTCAGTTATCTTTCCACGCTAGGATAAGATAATCCCCATGTGAGCTCATCCCCTCAATGGAATCTTGTTTGACAGATGCTTTCTAGCTCAATTCTAGATTGAACTTCGGTCCTGTCGGTCGCCAAACCTACCTGGACGTGCATTTATTTTGCACTATCTTTTAGGAAGAGCCTCTTACAATTCCTTTGTAGATATGCAACCGTTCTCGTCCGAGAAGCTTATCATTACATTACAATCTTCATTACATTACAACAATGGTAAATGACAGTTCTCATACAAGAAGCTTATCATTGCGTTACATTCAATCAGTAAACGACAGTTCCCGTACAAGAAGCTTATCATTACATTACATTCAACCGGTATGCGACAGTTCTCGTATAAGAAGCTTATCATTACATTACATTTTACAACCTTACATTACATTTTACAACCTTACATTACATTTTACAACCTATCATTACATTTTACAACCTCGACAAGCAGTTCTCATCCGAGAAGCTTATCATTGCTACTCTTGCAAATAAGCGATAGTTCTCGCCTGAGAGGCTTATCCTATCTTCATCATGACTAGCAGCAAGTGGCTATCTCCATCGAGAAGCTGGTTTCCATTGCTCTTTCATCCTGAAGTGTGGGGAGGTTTATTTTACCCTTTAGTAAAATAAGAAACTGAATCATATTCAAGGCATCAGATCTTGAAGTATGGGGAAGTTTATTTTACCCTTTAGTAAAAGAAGAAACTGAATCATATTTAGGGCATCAGATCTTGAAGTATGGGGAAGTTTATTTTACCCTTTAGTAAAAGAAGAAGCCAAATCATACTCAGGGCATCAGATCTTGAAGTATGGGGAAGTTTATTTTACCCTTTAGTAAAAGAAGAAACTGAATCATATTCAAGGCATCAGATCTTGAAGTATGGAGAGGTTTATTTTACCCTTTAATTAAAGAATAAACTGAATCATATTCATGGCATCAGATCTTGAAGTATGGGGAGGTTTATTTTACCCTTTAGTAAAAGAAGGGACTGAAACATATTAAGAGCAACAGATCTTGAAGTATGGGGGAGTTTATTTTACCCTTTAGTAAAAGAAGAAACTGAATCATATTTAGGGCATCAGATCTTGAAGTATGGGGAAGTTTATTTTACCCTTTAGTAAAAGAAGAGACTGAAACCTATTTAGGGCAACAGATCTTGAAGTATGGGGAAGTTTATTTTACCCTTTAGTAAAAGAAGAAACTGAATCATATTCAGGGCATCAGATTTTGAAGTATGTGGAAGTTTATTTTACCCTAAATAAAAGAAGAAACTGAGACCTATTTAGGGCACCCGACCTTGAAGTGTGGGGAAGTTTATTTACCCTTTCTAAATGAGTATTTAGTCAAAGAAGAAGCTAAATCATATTTTTGAAGCTTATCATTCATCCGTATCTCCAGACAAGTGACAGTCTCTTTACTTGAGAAGCTTATCCGATTTTGGTATGTAGGTCCCTTCCAACGATAAGTGGCAGTTCTCTCTCGAGAAACCTGTCTGGGCATTCTCTCCTTAAAGTCCATTTATTTTGGCATACAACAGGTTTTTTTACCCTGTATCTTTTCTGATGGTTCCTAAGTCTCGTTTGATCTCTTTGTTTAAGGAATTTCCCAAAGTTTGGATGTTATTCTTGCCAGAAAACTCCAGCATTTTTTTTACCTGATCCTACCGTCGTGTGGATCCCGTTTTACCTTTTTATCCTAGAGTATCAGTCGGTCATGCCTGAACCTGTTGACTAGTTACTCTTAGATATTCCCCAGTGGAGGTCGTCTCGTCGGTTCCATCTCCGTTGAGGATCCCATTCTTACCGTTCCTTCTAAAGTGACAATTAGTCGTGCTTGCGCTTGTTGGTCCATCACTTTAGGTTTCCCCACTGCATCATATTCCCCAATGTGTGGTTGCTCGTTGCGTCTGTCCTCGCGTCGTCGTGTCGTCTGCATCCTTGCATTTATCATTTTCATCATATGCACCATACTAGATTCATGGCATTGTCAGCAATTATAGTCTGTTTCGTTTTGTCCATAGCATTGCATATCACTGCATTTAAAAGCAAAATTTTCGGTTATCTGTATTTAAATCCCTTTCACTATGATTTCTCGAGCCTTCGCTGCTCAAATCATCCAGTGACGCTATTTAAATAGGGGCAACTGTCATACCCCAAAATTTACCCTTAGATTAGTAGGGTCATTTCACATTTTATTCATTCATTCCATGTTTCGTTCTGACTAACCGCTAACCGGTTTGCCCAGTCTGTTGGTTTTTGTAGGAAAATAACACTGGGTGCGCTTTAATTCGTGAAGGGAAAAAGGGTCATTAATTTACAGTCTGTTGGCGACTGTGAAGCGAAGTCCGTATCGGAGATTCCTCAAACAATCAGGGTTCATATCTCTGAGTCGCTCAATTTTTATTTGAGAATACGACAATATTGACGTCAGATTCCTTTTGACACAGTACAGTTTATTCAAGAACCAAAAGTGGTCGTCAGTTGAGTTATGAAATGTTGTTTGCTTCCTAAACCGTATAGAGTTAAGGGCGTTGAAATATAAATGAATTCGGGTTAAATCGGTGCGAGAATCAGGCAACAAAGAATTTATTATAGCCATAGCACATTTTCCTGTTTTTCTACTAGTTACAAATTAATTTTTAGAGGAACAGTGAAATTATGGTTCGCAACAAATTTATAATAAATGGCAGGTGTTTTGATCACGATTATCAGTCAAATCGATTCAGGTTACAAAATCAGGTTACTCAAGATACAACCTGGATTTTAGATGCAGAGGAACGTTCGTTTCGCCACTAAAATGGATTTCTCTGTTTATCTGTTCAGGGCCATATTCACCGATTTTATTATCCAGTACAATTTAATTTGCAAGGGATTCGTTTGGACTCGGAAGTTGCGTTGGATGTAATCTGATTCTAAGTTGTGCAAGATGTTTAGCTGTCGAATTCGGAGGTTGAAATGTTAGATTTTATTTAGAGGAATTTAGTCGGAAAACAAGAATTCATGTATTAAAGATTGAATTAACTTATTCAATTTCCGTACAATTTTTATTACAATATGCTTGGAATTACAAATTAAATCCTAAATTTGTTCTAAAAATTCCTAACTTTTCCTAAGAGATCTTCACGTCCGAATCTTCAATCTTCGAATTTCGAACCTGCAAAACTGACAACGTTAGAAAAGTCGTCAATTTTGGTTAGAATTAATCAAAAAGTTGGTTTTTTTTAGTTATTTCGATACCCTCAGAAAATTATCATCATCGGGTATGTCGGGAGGGTAATGAAATATTCTGTCGCCAGCTTCCGACTCCATTTTCTGACCTCGGCAGATCCGACAATATCTGTTCAAAATTTTTACGAGAGAGAGAGAGAGAGAGAGAGAGAGAGAGAGAGAGAGAGAGAAGTTTCTGAGAAAAAGAGCTTTTTGTGAAAAATATTTTTTTCAGCCAAACGGGTCCTTAATCCGAAATCCAGATTAGAAACAACCCAACATATCCAAATCCATAATCCAAGATCTGGATTAGAACTAATCCAACAAAAAAAATCTGATTTTCAATCATCAGGAATCATGGATATAAGAGATGAAATAGGAAATTAATATCAGAAACCCAAATCAAATCAGAAGTTCATCATCTCTGAATCCAATCACGCCGAAAATAAATCTGGTAGTAAAGGATATAACAACAAATCCGAGAATCTGTCAAGAACCCATCATCAGATCCGAAAAGAACGGATCATCATCCAATCTGTTAAAAAAAAGAGAGCATCAATCAACGAAAAAGCTAATTAGTCCTTAGATATTCAAAATAAAAATAGTGGAAACAAATCCAAGTCCAGCAAGTAAAAAAATCGTGAATCCGAAAATCAAGCCCTCAGATTCAGGAAAAAAATAATGCAAATTATTTGCTCAAAGCACAACGAAATCCAAGCCCACAAATCAACATCAATATAAAATCATCACAGAAGAAAGTAAAAGGGGAAGAGATTTTTAGAACCCTAAGATCCATCAAGAACAACATCAAGAACATCCAATGGCGGCCACAAGCAGAAAGGCTCAGAGAGACAAAACCATCGTCTCACTATCATCGCCACCAATAAAACGGACGAACATCATCATCATTGAAACATCAAGGGCGGATAAAACGAAACCACGAGCCAACACCATCATCGTCTGTCGAGCCGTCCACAAAAAATCACCATCACCGTCAAAACCTGGAAAAAAAACCATTAACCGTGAGTTTCTTTGTTGTTGCTAACATTTTAACGTTTGTTGTCGGTTCATGTAGAAAAAAATGAGAAGAAGAATGAAAAAGAAGATGAAGAGAAGAGGAGGCGGATCGAAGCACATGCAAGATGGAGGCGGGTGTGAAGAGAGAAAAATTTCCGCAGCTGGAGTACCCCAGAGGGATCCGCCGCCGTTGAGCTGCAAATGGGGTTCTCAAACCCTAAAGACAATGGCCCCCTCCCTTTTGTTTAGACCGTGTGGGTCGGGTATTAGGGTAATGAACCAACTCGGTCCGGTTCGTTTTCTTTTTTATTATTATTTTTTATTTTAGGTTTTAATTATTATTTTATTTTATTATTAACTAAAATATAAACTAACAGTAACAAAACTTTTTTTATAACTTTTACTAACAATTCTAACCCAATTTTCATTAAAAAAAACTAAAAGAATTTAACCATTTTTTATAATTTAAAATTTGACCCTTTTAATTTAAAAATTGACTTTTTTATCATTTAAAATTTTTTATAATTTAAAAGTAACACCTTTTTCTCTTTAAAATTAATCATTGACTTTTTGATTAAATCCAACAGTTAATTAGTAAAATTAATTTTCTTAATAAATAAATAAAATATAACCTTTTTTATTGACTATTAACCATTTTTATTTTCTAATTTAAAATCTTAATGAAAATCTTTTAAAAAAATTCTAAAACTTTATTAAAAAATTCCAACCTGCCCTAACCTAATTCCTAACCCTTCCCCGTTTAATTTTCGTCTAACTTTCATTTCATTTTCTAATATTATTGCCTCTGTCCACGGTTACTGATATTTTAATTCTTTTGGGTATTTATTTTCATGGTTGTAAATTACGCGAGTGTATCGTCGCCTCTTATCCCATTATTGTTCATTCTTGCATATTCCCCCATATTTCAACACTTATTTATTTCTCATTATATTATTTACCGTTAATTCCCCTCCGAAGGATATGTCTAACCGTTTGACCGCTGTGTCAATAGTCCTTAACCCTTACATCGTTCACCTTTCAAACCATAAGACTTTGAGTCGCCGTACTCATGCTTAGGCGTCCTGCTATGGATAAATTTACCCTTTACCCTAGCATTAGGATAAGGAGTCTCCGTACTCCATATTAGGTTTCCTGCCGCGGAATACCTATCTTACCCTTTTTTCAATTCAAACTTTATAATGTAGATATAAGAGTCGCCTCACTCCACGTAAATGCTTCCCTACGAACGTTTATTCCCCTTAAAACCTTGACCACAGTCAAGAAGTTTCAATTCCTCCCTTTTAAGGGGAACTACAATTACTCTGATTCCATCCCCTACCTCGGATACGTAGGCACAAGATGCGAGTCTTGGCGAGTAAACTTAGGACTAACCCTTAGGTCTTTCTTTTCACCTTCTAACCCTTAGCATATACCCTTAAGCAGATAATTATAGCAAAATAGCAACATTAAAACAAGAGGTTCATGTAGAGTACTACAAAAGTTTAGGGTGCTAATACCTTCCCTAAGCTTGACCAACCCCCGAACCTTAGATCTCTCCCCGTATTGTGTTTACGATGCAAAACTAGGTTTTTCCTTTCTTTAACCTTTCCTTCGGATAAATCAAAGACCAGTTGTGAACTAAAGATGTGATTCAAATTAATTAATAACTTGATATCCTATTCTCGCCGCAACAACCTCCTAATAAACTGCATAAACAAAATATTTAATAAGAAAATTACAGTGTGATAATTTAATAGCCAAATTTATGGTAATGTAAGAATAATTTTCATTGTCCGGGAATGTGTATGGATGCGGGTGATGACACTAGATTTTATCGTTTATTTGACTCGGTTTATACATGTTTTATTGTCATTTTGTTTACATTTCCACTATTATGCGAGTGTTTTTCAATTGTTTTAGGGAATTTATTAATCGAGAGCTATGTGCGAAGAAACGAGGAAAACTGGACGAAAAACAAAGAATTAGAGCATACTTGCATCTATGACGACCACCATGGCATTCATCCCTAGGGGTGCCATGGATGGTCCACGCACCAACTAATGGAATGACCAATTCATGCCGACTTTGTGAGCATGGCGGTCGCCATGAGCTTGTGGCGGTCACCACCCTTGGAATTTTTAAACAGTTGGAAATGGACCATATTTGGTCCCCAAGTCTCCACTTAATGGTCCTACTTTCTCTCCACGACTTAAAAGCAGTTCGTGTGCAACTCCTAGGGTTTTGGACTCCTATAAATAGCCTTTGGCATGCAACTTTCCCGATCATCCAAACTCTGTGCAAACTTACGCCTTTATTTTGTCAAATTTGTAAAGCGATATTCTCTTCACATCGGAAAGGTATTGCAGTGTTGATTGAGTATGTGTCATGTTTGGAGCACTCTTTATTTCAGCAACAATTTATTTCAGTCGTTTATTTTCCGCAAAGATTTACTTTCTGCACTACAATTGTATCAGATTCAAGACTCCGTTCAGAGAAGGTTTATTTATTTATTCAGCATTTACCTTTATTTTTCCTTGCCTTATTTAATCGCACTTATTTCCTCCATCTTAATTACTTTTCTTTACCCACAATCATGTTTACTTTCGTAATTAAAACTGTTTATGTTTTGTTTTCTCTAAACATGTCCGACTAATTTTCTTTATGTTGAAATGTGAGAAGCGTCAATAGACGGACCTCTACATGTCATCTCCCTAGGATTATCTTTATGGGCTGTTTTGGTTTAAATGCAATTTTTCTAAACTTATTTTAATCTGTCTCACGAAAGTGGTGCAGTGAAAATGTCGGGCAAGATCGAAAGTCGTCTGACACTGAAGACTAAAATTGGTTTGTCTTTGGTTAACAATGTTAGACGATGACACGGATCTAGAAGGGGGGTTGAATAGATCCCTTATTTAAAAAATGAGTCGGCGCTACCAATAAAATGGTTTTAAAAAATATTTGTTTAATTTGCGGAAGCGACCGTGGAAAAATACCGTCTATAACGAACGGTTACTAGAAAACTGGATATGCGTTTTAGCCGATGGAATCGAATAACGAGTAATGAGAATCACTATGCTAGCCACACTCTCAATTGGATTTAGCTCACAAAGCGGTATGACTAGTTCCAATGTCTTAAAATATTACCACAATAAATGGACAACACACAAGGATTTTTGTTCAGGCAATTTATCAAACACTTGGCATTCGGAGCACTAGAAGTGAGTTCAGCTTTGAGTAATTTGCTCTAATTTCCTTGTACAATCAACGATTATACTGGAGTAAAAAACAGTCTAACACTTACTCAAAACAGTCCTAAATTTGATATAATTGTTTGTACGAAAATCACACAAATATTAAGCAAATGTAAAAGCGTAAGGTAAACGGCACAAGGATTTGTTGAGGCAGTTCCCTTGCCATCCTCGCTTCGGGGTACGTCTGCCCTCAATTTTAACAATAGAATTGAGCTCTTAAAATATAAATTTAACCTGTTGTAGAATCGTATATACAAGAAGAAAATAGCAATCAAACAAACGAACTCCTTCATTGTTGTAGAAGCTATATCCTCTTGTCCTTGATTCGAGTCGAATCAACTCCTTCGACAGCTTGTGTATGAACCTACGATTACAGCTCTATGTTTGAACAACCTTCCGTCTTCATACCCTAGCCCGGGTGATCTCAAAACACTCGCGTGACGAACCCGAACTTCTCCTTCACAATTCACTGATTATCGCTACTAGATCGACGGAACCCACCGCTCCTCGATCACCTTCACTCAGCTGAATGTATGTTGAGAAGATTCGTCCAAAAAACCCCAAAATTGCAGAGAATCTTGGAGGACAAAACCCTAGAGGTTTTATTCAAGAAAAACCTACCAATGCCTCAACCGAACTGGATTACCCAATCACAGCTTCGAACGTTATCACCTTAGACAATCCATAATGCACAACAAAGATTATTGTGTGTGATTGTTGTGATATGAAATGTAGAAGCTGAAGATGATGAAAACTTGAATTGACACCTCTTTCACTTTTCTTGTTTTTGTAATTGATTCACTTGATATGAAATGAATAGAGAAACTGAATATTTATACCAGACAAAACAGTTATAACTGATAAAACCAACTTTCAAAAATAATAGACAAATCAGAAATTATGCAGCAAACAGCGAGCGGTCGACCCATGCAGAATGCAGATCGACCTGAGCTAACCCGAGGCAACAGATTATGCAAAACAAGCAGCTATGCGTTGATTGGAATAAGGCTATGCGTCGATGTAAAGCCGAAATTTTTAGACAGATACATATACTAACAGTATGCGTCGACCGGTGGGTTGACCATACCTATCCCGAGAAAAATGCAAGTTTGAGACACTTACCATGAGTCGACCGGAGCAGAGGTATGGTTGACTCAAAGACCTGTAATTTCAGAAAATGCTTAATTTTGATGTTTTTGACACTCTTAGATGATACCTATGAAGACCAATGAGTTTTAACTCGTATGACGCATATTTTAACAACACTAAGTGCAGTACTAGAGATATTTTGTGCAAGCAAATGAAACATGAGAAATAGGATATGATTATATATTATGGTGACAACGCCAAATGACTATTCTTCCATGCAGCTCAGTTTTGACATCATCGAAACACATATTCAAGTATTTGAGGCTTTGCCCTCACTTACTCCACCTTGATGCCTTCATTCTCACTTACTCATTTGTGTTAAGTGCGAAGTCTTCATGTTTGATCTTTGGTTCTACTAAACAGCTTGACACTTTCTCCCCCTTTGACAACATCAAAAATAAAGAAATTGTTGTTAAGAAATGATAAACTAATAACAGATGCTCATATCAAAACATGCACAACATGATAAGCATTAACAATAATCCACACATGACAAAGTTAATGATCAAGAAACAAATAGATAAATAGCACCATAGAATGATAAAACAAATAATAATTTTTGCTAGAAAAATACACCCAAGGAATGTCATATAGGTTCATAATGCAAGTCATTAACATAATAGAAATGTACTTAATACAAAGCAAAAGAACATGACAAAATATCACAATGATGAAATGCAATGATGTAGAGTGCATAGTCTTCAATGTCGCCTCCCCCTGAAATGTTGGCCTCTCCCATGATACGGATACGGCGGAGGCATTTGAGCCTCGACCATGTCAGTAAACTCCAAAACGACACGGTTCAAGGTGTTGAGGCTATTTGTAATGACTTGGTGCTGACTTTCAGATGATGCAACCAGAGCATCGAACCTTTTATTGATATTAGAGGAGAATGTGTTGAAGTTTTCAGCCTACGTCTCAAATTGAGTCTGGAGTTGTGAGAGACGTCCATCTTGATCAGTCATGAAAGCACGTTGTTCTAATTGCATATTCCTCATCATCTCGAGGAGTTCCGCAGAATGCTGTTGCGGAGGATTTGTGAAGTGTGTTTGATCTTCATAGCCCCACTGTGGAGGCTCCTCATAGCCCCAATGTGAAGACTCCTCATGACCCCACTGCGAAGTTTCCTGATACTCCAAATATTGTGGAGGCTAATAATTGTCACGTAACGATGTCCAACCGGTATTTTTCCATTCGCCCCAACCTTGACTATTTCCATGATCTGAAGTAGGGGATTGGTTAGCCCAACTCACAATTATCTGATCGATAACTTCCCTTGGTTGTCCATCCCCTTGGTCATTTTTTTCTTCTTCGTCCTCTTCATCTTCCTCATCGCTCCCATCAGAGTCTTCCAACCGAGAGGCGGTTGCTTTGACAACAAATTGATAACGATGTTCTTCCGGTATCCATAAATAACCCATCATAGTAAGAGTCTTCTGACAAAACTCTTGATCCAGAGTGAGAGATCTAAATGGGATCCTCGGAAGTGTAACTTGAGCGTTGTTCAAAATTTCTTGAATAGCGGTACCTCGACCCGAATCTCGGAGAGCATACATCCTACTAGAAATATAATAAGGCCAACTTATTTTGACCTTTTTCTTCAAGATATAGATCAAATGAACATCGGCTTGATCAACTCGAGAAAATCTTCCTTTCTTAGGCTGCAGAATGCGCACCACAATCCATTGCAAAATTCTATCCATGGGTTTTAGTTTGCTTGTAGTGACAGTTTTCGGAAATAACTCACTAGCCACAATATCATCCGCATACGGCTTCTTCAACATTGAGTTCAAAGCTTCTTTGAACTCGTAGCCATCAATTGTATGGGTGTCAGTGACCTTAACGAGAGGCCCATCGGAAGCGGGAGGTACATCAAACGATTTCAGCCAAACAACAATATTTACACATACCTTTGTATTTCCAATTTTAGTGTGAAACGCAGCACCCGGAAAATTACCATGAAGACACGTATAGAAGATCCTCACAAGGTCTTCGTTGTACTTCGTATTGCACTCCAGAAATTTGTTAAATCCTTGAAAATCAAGAAGACTGATTACCTGAGGAATGTGCACTCGCTCAGCAGAGAGGCGATTATAGGCATGTTGCTTCACCATAAACCGCTTGCCAAAGTTTTTAGCGAAGCTTTCGGCAAACTCAGGAGGAACCAGTGATACGGAGGTCACCGGGAGAGATGCAGAGGAGGAAGCTCTTGTGGATCTTTTGCAAAGAGAAGAAGATAAAATGGGTTGATGATGATTGTAAATATTTTAGAGAATTCTTGAATGTGGAAAGAAGTTTAAGACTTTGACCCCTTTTGTAATAGCTTTTAAGTTTTCGGAAGAGGAGAATAATAGAGTAGCATGTGATGTAGGTGTCAAGTTTACATGCAAATGTAATGATACACATTAATATGAGTCATAAAAGAGAGTTAAAGAGGGAAATTTGAACAGTTTTGCAAAATAAAATTGACTGAATTCGCGCGATGCGTCGACCGCTCTGTGTATGCGTCGACGCATACTGTGTTCAAAATTACACGTTCAAAAATCAAAAGGTATGCGTCGACCGGTAGGTCGACCTGAGCATACCCGAACAAAATTCAATTTTGGAGACATATTTGTGAGTCGATCGAACCTTGTTTAGGTCGACTCATGCAGGTAAAACTAGCAAATTTTGTCATTTTTGATCATATGGGCAAACAAAAGGACATAGATAACCAGCCAAAACACATTTTAAGCATTCAAAAAGATAACATACATATAATATGACATATATGACAAATGTAACACATAATTTGATGCATTTTGTGAACATGAGTATCGAGAGAGGAATAGTTGAGGAAAGATATTACCTCAATTCCAAATATAGCTAGATGAACACACACATATACTTTCAACATCTTCAATTTGTTAGATATCCGAAAATCAAAGTAGATATAGATATATAAAAGATGTGCAAGAAATTTGACTAAACACGATCCAAAATATCGTGAATACCTAGTTCCTGTCGGATATGAAAGAAAGGCTCAGTAGCAAGAGGTTTTGTGAATATATCAGCTAATTGATTTTTAGTATCAACGTGTTCAAAAACCACATCGTCTTTCTCCACATGATCCCTAAGGAAGTGGTGTTGTATTTTGATATGCTTAGTGCGTGAACGCAGCACGGGATTCTTGGTCAGATTGATGGCACTCGAATTGTCACAAAAGATCGGAATACGCTCAAGTTTGACATTAAAATCTAGCAATTGTTGCTTAAGCCATAGGACTTGAGCGCAACAACTACCGACGACAACGTATTCCGCTTCAGCGGTTGACAAAGCAACAGAAACCTGCTTCTTGCTATGCCAACTAACCAAAGAGTTTGAAAATAAGTGACAAGTACCACTGGTACTTTTCCTATCCGATTTGCACCCGGCAAAATCGGAATTGGAGAATCCAACCAAGGAACAATCGTTTCCTTTGGAATAACATAACCCATACTTTGGAGTACCCGAAAGGTATCGAAGTATGCGCTTAACTGCTTTTAGATGGGATTCCTTAGAAGAAGATTGATATCTAGCACACATGCAAACACTAAAGATAATATCGGGTTTAGAGGCGGTAAGATAAAGAAGAGAGTCGATCATACCTCGATATCTTTTTACCTCTACATCTTTACCACTTTCATCTCTATTGAGATTATCACATGTCATTATTTGGAGTTTGCCATGTCAAACCTCTTGAGAAGCTCAAGAGAATATTTCGTTTGACTTACAAAAGTTCCTTCCTCAAGCTGCTTAATTTGTAACCCGAGAAAATATGTGAGCTCCCTCATCATACTCATCTCGAATTCACTCTGCATTAGGTTAGAAAACTCTCTTATGAGATTCATGTTAGTTGATCCAAATATGATGTCATCAACATGAATTTGCACCAAAATTAAGTGTTTTCCTTGACGCTTAATAAAGAGGGTTGTGTCGACCTTGCCTCTTGAATACCCTTGATCAAGTAGAAACTTGCTTAGGCGCTCATACCAAGCCCTAGGGGCTTGCTTGAGTCTATACAAGGAACATTTTAACTTGTATACGTGATCAGGATATTCATGAGACTCAAAACCCAGAGGTTGGGCAACATAAACTTCTTCATTTATATAGCCGTTAAGGAATGCACTTTTTACATCCATTTGAAATAACTTAAAATTTTTCGCACAAGCGAAGGCAATTAAAAGCGCCTCGATTCAGGAAAACGAAGCATAAGTCTCCTCATAGTTGATGCCTTCCTCTTGGTTATACCCTTGCACGACTAAACGCGCCTTGTTGTGAGTTATTACCCCGTTTTCATCCAATTTGTTCCTAAACACCCATCGGGTGCCAATTACTCGATGACCTCGCGGAGGAGGGACAAGGTCCCAAACCTCATTTCTCTTGAATTGGTTAAGTTCCTCTTGCATAGATAAGAACCAATGTTCATCGAGTAAGGCTTCTTTCGGGTTTTTAGGTTCCATCTGAGAAACGAAAGCGAAGTGATAACAAAAATTACTTATCTTAGACCGAGTCGTCACCCCTTTTGATATATCACCGAGGATATTGTTAATAGGATGGTCTTTGGAAGACTTCCATGCTGGAGGAAGATATAGACAGATGAACTACCTCGGTTTCTTCATGACGACCATCTTTTTCTTCCTCAATTTTGGATAGGTCGGGTCGATCAATTCCCGACTCGGCACTTTTGAGTATGTCTTCCGAAAGTTGTACCTACACCATGAACAACACTACCTTTTCCGACATTTCTCGGATAAGATTCATCAAATGTTGCGTGTATAGACTCTTCAACAACAAGTAATCTCTTATTGTAAATTCTATAGGCTTTACTTGACTGAGAGTATCTAAGGAAGATACCTTCGTCAGCCTTGTAGTAAAATTTACCTAAGCTTTCCTTTCCACTATTCAACACAAATTACTTACAACCGAAGACATGAAGATGAGAAACATTTGGCTTGCGCCCTTTTAAAAGTGAAATTCTGGAAAGCACACGATGGATTTTATCACAGATGTTATAATATCCACTGTAACACAGACTATTGGAATAATTAAAAACTGTAAAGGAAAGCAGTAAATAACACAACAATTGTTTACCCAGTTTAGTGTCAACAACACTTACATCTGGGGGCTACCAAGCCAGGGAGGAAATTCACTATCAGTAGAATTAATTCAGAGCCAAACAATCCCAGTTTGCACTCCTCACTTAAGACCTACCCAATGACACTTCAACCTAGAGACACTCTATACCTGAGTATGCCCACTCACTCCCCCTCAATCACACCACAGTGATATCAATACATAATTACTAATGACTGTAGAAGTTATACTTCACACACACCTTGATCGTGCTTCACAACTTTGATCAAGGGACACACACTCTTGCTTAAAAGCTTTGAGTGACACAACAACTTAGAACCTACCTAACCAATGCAGCATACAGTTGCTTGATGTACAAGTATTTCTAAGACAGACTTCACACGTGAAGAACATAGCTTCTTCACTCACAAGGACTCTTAGCACACACTCTCTATTCTTCTGTCAAGAGCTCCTCTTCTAGGATTGCTCCTTCTGTTATTTATAGCAGCAGTCAGTCCTTGGGCCTGGGTGCATAAATTAGGTTTACCCAAACCTCTCTTTAAAAAGCTGCACTTACCACTTAGGTCAGGTGCATTTAATTTCGGCAGGGCTTCTAAAATGTTTCCTGATTTCCAGCTTGAGCTTCTATAAAGTTTCCTAAATTCTAGCCTGAGCTTCCTTGTTCTGAGTACCAGAAAAACAAACTCTGTGCGCCTGATGTCATACGATTAGTGTCATGACATTTAGTATGACATTCAACTTTACTTACTCATAGCTTTCCTTGCATAACACTCTTCATGTATGTCCTAACATCAGTTATTACATTTACTCATACATTAATGCTTTGCCATAAAATGCAGCCAATCAAAAGCACTTACAAACTCCCCCTTTGGATAATTTTGGGCTAATACACCCTGTTAACATATCAGAGTTTACAAGCAGCATAAGTCTTAACCTACCATGCAGGAGAGCTACACAATCAGTGTTATCTACACACACTTACACTGTTAGCTCTCAGGATCAACCTGTTCACAATACCATCTGTTAGTCAGCACTACAGATGTCACAATTTGTTGAGTAACATATCAAAATTTACTCCCCCTCAACTGATGCATATCACACCAGCTGTACAAAACCTGCAAGCAGTCCCGCAGTCACCCATAAAAACATCCAGCCTGTTCTGGATGTCCAGACATTCAGAATAACATTCTGAAGTCACACAATTTCCACAACATAACACTATCACCTGTTAGCCTAGATTACAGATGTCTCACCTTTTTGTGGACTATCTTGTGCTACTCCCCCTAAAGAGATGCACAACACTCACAATCTGCTAACATAATGCAGATACATACAAAACTCCTAAACAACTTCTAGGATCACACAAATCAACAGCTTCAGCAAACATACACATAGTAGTTCTAACATTCCTACTCCTACTAGGAAGTCATACAACCACAACCATGTTTACTGCATAACCTGCACATTAGTAGCAACACACCTGCATACCACACAAACACTCTTAATACTATTAGGATGACACAACAAGATCAGCATCTTGCATATATCAACACAGCTGAAGCATAACATCAGCTCAAGCAGCAGCTCTTCAAACTCAATAACTCTTCAAACTTTCTACTTGATCTCTTACACCTGCTCAACAATTGTCAATAGCCAAGTCTTCCACCTGTGAGAATCACAATGCTAACACAATTCTAACCTGATGTTACCTAACATCTCTCCCCCTTTTTAGCCATAAATTAAGATCAAACTAATAAAATAGTATAGACCATAATGAGTAACAGTACATCTGTTTGGGGTTTTGCACATTATTGCTCATGAAGAGCATCACAAGTTCATTCTGAAAAAGAATATAAGACTTACAAAAGTTACAAACACCTTCTCAAATCAGCAGCTCACAACACCAACTCAGCAACTAGTAGTCTGAGCCACCCACTAGTAGCACATCTTGGCATCAATCTTCCTCCTCTTTACTGGAACTGGAACTAATGTCATTGACATTGGTTGAGACATTCTTACTTCTGTCATCAGACTCTTCACCTGGCATGGCTGCTCCATCAATATCATCTGTATCTCTTTCAAGTCTTTGGATAAGATATTCCAGCTTAATTTTGCGTGCAGTTGTTGTACTGATGGTTTCTCCTAACTCCCTACATGCATCCTTCAATTCTACTATTATCATTCTTTTGGAGATCTTGACCTTCTCAGTAGAAGTAAATACCATATCTGGAACATGTCTTCCTTCGAATAGTTTAAAATGAAGTGACAGTTCATGATCCCTTTTGCTGGCAGTATCACTTGACTTTAGGATCCCAGGATATTGGCTTAGTATGATTTCACAGATGAGAGATGGAAAGGCAATTGGTAGCTTAATAGCATTGGTTGTGGAATGTTTAACAACCTGATAAAAAATGTATAGACCAAAGTCAAAGTTAAATTTGGTTCCTATGGCATGAATGATCTTGCCAAGTCCAACAACAATAGTGGAAGTGTGATTGGTAGGCACTCAGTTAGTAGCCCCAATTCTATGCAAAATTGCATACTTTACACTTAGCTGTGCTAAAGACAACTTTCCTTTGGATGGCCAGGCAGTGACTTGATTTGCAGTGATCACTTTGCACACTTGATTGTCTGAGGCAACCAATTCTGTTGCACCATCATTTGCTCGTCCCAAGTATCTGTTGATTACAGAAGGTGAGAACTGAACACATTATCCTCTGACATACACTTTCATGAATTCCTTGTTGTTTCTCTTTGAAATTGTGTCAGGGATGTTAACAATAAACTCTTTTACCATTCCTTCATAGCAGTTTGAAAAACCAGTAACAGTCTTGATCAGACCAGCCTTGTGTATCAGATCCATTACTTCCTTGATCTCTAGGGCATCTTTCCCCGATTCTCTCTCAAGGGCTATTTTCCTTTGGTATACATATCTCCATTTTGTCACACTGTGAATGGAATGTAATGAGACATTGTATAGAGTAGCAGTTGGCATGGGTTTGAGAGGTCTCTTACCCAAAGATTTCTTGACATTGAAGATGTTAGGAACATCTCTTATAACATCCCCTTCTGACTCAGAGCTACTCACCTCAACTTTTCTTTTCTTGGAGGCAGTTGATATCTTTCTCCAAGGTTTGGAAGGCCCAGCAGAAGTCCTTTCTCCTTGGTTCTTGGACGGAAGGGTTTTTCCTTTCGTGGTTGCTAGTTTTTCGGCCAAACCAGGAGCAGCATTTTTGGTGAGATCATCGCCTTCAATATTTACCTTATTGCAGGGTGCTTCATCCATGACCTTCTCATTCTTTGAGCTTTTGGTTTTCTCATGTTGGTCATCACCCATACCTTCCTCCTGTACCACAGAATTAGCCAGATTTTCTAGGTTCTCAGGGTTAGGGTTAGACTTAATAAAGAGACACTCAGATTCATCCTCATGTCTTGCATTGTGATGTGGAGATGGATCTACCCTAGACAGGGGAATGGTTATCCCTTGTACTTCATAACCTTCATGGAACAGTTTGAAGACCAGTTCATCTACATACCTGTCCTCATGTGTGGAGTTATTGTTGTTCATATGGGTTCCATAATTCTTACCATTTAGCTCTGCATGTGAAGGAGCTGAAGTTTGGCCTCCACTACTTTTTCTAAAACTCATACTTAGAGGAACGACCTCCATCACATCATCTAGAGAGATACTCTTATGCTGAGCAGAGTCGAGCTTGGTAGGGATGAAGGTATGATGTTGAGACATTGTCGAAGACTTAGGTTGTATCAGAAGTGATTTGCTTTTGAGAGAATGTGAGGTAAGGAAGGAGACGAATTTGCAGACGCACACGGGGTTAGAAGGGTTTGGTAGAAGCAGTGGAGGGAATTCAATATTTTGACCAATCAGACTATGATTAATTTTCAAAATATAATTCCCTATTAGTTACTATAGTCTCTGACTGTGCCACCTTTCTAAGCTGCTTCTTTTACTTAGGATAGTCTGGTGATCCCTTGTAACACCCTTAGCCCTTAGTTGGTCAGAATCATCAAGTTTCACACACGCCTTTTTAAATTGATACCTGTTATCCCTGTGCATGGCTCTCTTGAACTGAACTGAATTCATATTAATGTTCCTCTTAATGTCACAGAATAGAGTCATGACATCTTGAGTGACATTGCTTCCTTTATGCTGGCCATTGTTCATGGACTCCATCAAATACCAATATAGCAGGTCCAGATTTCTGTAATGTACCTTCTTTGGATAAGATGTCTTGGCGTGCCTGCCTACCCCATAGTTACCATAGCCTATTCTCCCAACTAGAGGAAGCTTGGGAGTTCCTCTTGCTAATTCCTTGGTTATGGTCTTCTTCATCTTTTGCGGATGCCTACCTTTCTCCAACCATATTTGATCCTTCTTTTCTTCATTGACCAATACATTGAGGTTACTTATAGGCTCCCATAGATAATAGTTGTTCTTGGTTCTAGATCCCCTCATAACTTCCTTACCTTCTTCATTAGTGACAGCACATTCATCTTTAATGAATTTTACACTAAAACCTTGGTCACAGAGCTGACTGATACTGATGAGATTAACAGTCAGTCCTCTAACCAACAAGACATCATCCAGCCTTGGAACACCAGGGAAATCTAGTTTTCCAGCACCTTTGATTTCTCCTCTAGATCCATCACCAAATGTTACATGACTTGAGGAATGAGGTTTTATGTTTACCAAGATATTCTCTATTCCATTCATGTGGCTAGAGAAACCACTATCAAAATACCAATCCCTTTTGGTAGGCATCCTAAGAGAAGTGTGGGCAGCTAAAGCCATATTCTTGGTGACCCATTGTCTTTTCTTGTTAGGGGCTTCCCTCTTGGGTTTGGCGTGATGCTTTTTCTTGCTATGAGCACCCTTTTTGGATTTGCCTTAATGAGTGTGACTGGGAAATCCAAGTAGCCAATAACAGACGGCTTGTATATGACCTAACCTTCCACAATAGTAACACCTTTTCCTTTGAAAGTTCCTCTGGTACTGGTGTGTACTTCTGTGACCCTGATGTTGTGACATTGGTCGTGACATCAGGTTAGTCCTCTAAAATTTTGGCTTTGGCTTCTTGAACCCCAAGCTAGGCTTTTGTTCACCAACAAATCCCAGCCCATACCTGGTACCTGATGTTTGACCACTCTGTAGAATTTCTTCTAGAGTGTCAGTCCCAGGGTTTAACATCCTTATGGATTTTGACATCTGCTCCATTTTAGATTCCAACAGGTTGACCTCACTTTTGAGTGAGTCTATTGTGGCTAGCTGCTCTAACTTTTCAGCCTCTAATTCTCTTAAGCACTTTTTCTGTTGCTCTCCTTGATGATACAATTCCGTACTTCTCAAGCACAACTTCTTATATGAATCTGCAAGTTCATCATAAGTTAGCTCATCTTCACTTGAATCACCACCAGATATACATATACTGTTTAAAGTAGTGACATGCTTAGCACATTCTTCTTCTGATCCACTTTCTGAATCTCCATTTGACCAAGTGACAGTTAGGCCTTTTCCCTTCTTTTTGAGGTAGGTGTGACATTCCTTTCTAATGTGCCCATATCCTTCACATTCATGGCATTGTACTCCTTTGCTTTGGCTGGATGTTTCTTCTAACTTATCTCTTCTGCTGATGTCAGAAGACATGTTCATGGCATAAGGTTTAGACTTGTGGTCTATCCTTTTGATCAATTTATTAAATTATCTTCCAAGCAAAGTTATGGCCTCTGACAAATTTTCCTCCTTTTTACCTTCTTCTTCTTCTTCTGAGTCATCTGCAGTATTTGAAACGAGAGCTATGTTTTTTTCTTTTTCTCTATAGCCTGATCACACATGCCCATCTCAAATGTTTGGAGAGAACCTATGAGTTCATCCACCTTCATGTTGCATATGTCTTGAGCTTCTTCAATGGTTGTGACCTTCATGGCAAACCTCTTAGGCAATGATCTTAAGATCTTCCTTACTAGCTTTTCTTCAGACATCTTTTCTCCCAGAGCTCCTAAGGTGTTTGCAAGTTCAAGGACATTCATGTAGAACTCATGAATAGTTTCCTCCTCCTTCATCTTTAGGCTTTCAAACTTGGTTGTCAACATTTGAAGTCTTGACATCTTGACTTTAGAGGTTCCCTCATGAGTTGTTTTGAGAGTATCCCACACCTCTTTAGCCAGCTCACAATGATGATCCATTCTGAAGATATTCTTGTCTATACCATTGAATAATGCATTCAAAGATTTAGAATTCCCAATAGCCAAGGCTTCTTGCTCTTCGGTCCATTCTTCTTCAGGTATAAGCACAGACAGTCCATCTTTATCAGTCTTTACTGGATGTTCCCAGCCTGAGTTTGCAGCTCTCCATGCCTTGCTGTCTAAAGACTTTAAGAAGGCAATCATCCTAGGTTTCCAATAGTCATAATTAGAGCCATCCAGAATTGGAGGTCTATTTGTGAATCCTATGTCTTTATCCATAGTACCAGAATTTATCTTCCCTAGATCTCACCCAGATATAACAGGCAGGGTGCTTGCTCTGATGCTAATTGAAATTCTGGCAAATACACGATGGATGTTATCACGGATGTTATAACATCCACTGTAACCCATACTATTGGAATAATTAAAAATTGTAAAGGAAAGCAGTAAATAACACAGTAATTGTTTACCCAGTTCAGTGTCAACAACACTTACATCTAGGGGCTACCAAGCCAGGGAGAAAATTCACTATCAATAGAATTAATTCAGAGCCAAACAATCCCAGTTTGCACTCCTCACTTAAGACCTACCTAAAGACACTTTATACCTGAGTATGCCCACTCACTCCCCCTCAATCACACCACAGTGATATCAATACACAATTACTTATGACTGTAGAAATTATACTTCATACACACCTTGATCATGCTTCACAACTTTGATCAAGGGACACACACTCTTGCTTAAAAGCTTTGAGTGACACAACAGCTTAAAACCTACCTAACCAATGCATCATACAGTTGCTTGGTGTACAAGTATTTCTAAGATAGACTTCACACGTGAAGAACAAAGCTTCTTCATTCACAAGGACTCTTAGCATGCACTCTCTAATCTTCTGTCAAGAGCTCCACTTCTAGGATTGCACCTTCTGTTATTTAGAGCAGCAGTCAATCCTTCGGCCTGGGTGCATAAATTAGGTTTACCCAAACCTCTCTTTCAAAAAGTTGCACTTACCACTTAGGTCAGATACATTTAATTTCTCCAGGGCTTCTAAAATGCTTCCTGACTTCCAGCTTGAGCTTCTATAAAGTTTCCTGAATTCTAGCTTGAGCTTCCTCATTCTGAATACCAGAAAAACAAACTCTGCGCGCCTGATGTCATACGATCAGTGTCATGACATTTAGTATGACATTCAACTTTACTTACTCATAGCTTTCCTTGCATAACACTCTTCATGTATGTCCTAACATCAGTTATGACATTTACTCATACATTAATGCTTTGCCATAAAATGCAGCCAATCAAAAGCACTTACAAAAAGTTCATATGGAGTTTTGTTTAGAATTGGGCGGATAAACACCCTATTCAATACATAACATGCCGTACTTATGGCGTCATCCCAAAAATACTTAGGTAATGCACTTTCATTGATCATGGTTCTCCCTAACTCTTCCAAAATACGATTTTCGCGCTCCACAACCCTGTTTTGTTGAGGGGTACATGGAGCGGAGAAGTTATGATCAATACTGTGTTTACCGCAATATTCCTCAAACAAATGGTTTTCAAGCTCACCTCCATGATCACTCCTAATTGATATTATGTTCGTGTTTAATTTATTTTGAGAAAGCTTAGTAAATCTTTCAAAGGCTGTGAATGTATCGCTCTTGCTAGCCAAGAATATAGTCCAATAGAATCTAGAAAAGTCATCAACTATTACAAAACCGTAATAGTTACCACCTATACTTTTAATTCTAGATGGCCCAAATAAATCCATATGGAGAAGCTCAAGAGGTCTCGTAGTTGAAACAATGTTTTTAGATTTAAAAGAGATCCTCGTTTGCTTTCCCGTTTGGCAAGCATCACATAGGTGATCCTTGGTAAATTTAATTTTGGGCAAACCTATGACTAGATCTTTTGAAACTAACTTGTTTAGCAAGTCAAAGTTGACATGTGCTAAATGTCTATGTCATAACCATGAGTCCTCACTCATTGTCATGAGACATTTATCACTTGTCAAAGATACTTCATCCAAGTCCATCATATAGACATTGTTTACTCTTAGGCCATTAAACACACTCTTCATTTCATCATTATGCACAATTCGGCAACAATCTTTTGAAAATGATACATTGTATCCTTTGTCGCATAATTGGCTAATGCTAATGAGATTATGTTTAAGGCCCTTGACAAGCAATACATCAGAGATAGTAGTGGAAGAGGGATTACCTACACTACCTTTTCCAAGTATTGCACCACGGTTGTTGTCTCCATAGGTTACATATCCCTTCTTCTTTGCCACGAAGTCAATGAAGAGAGATATGTCTCCTGTCATGTGTCTTGAGCAGCCACTATCGAGAACCCATCTTCTCTCGGTGTTCTCAAGATGTTGTACCTATGAAAAACAATTAACAAGAGTTGGTACCCAATGGCTTATTGGGTCCTACTTTGTGAGTGACAAAATGGTCGCATTTAGGCAACCATTAATAAATGCCTTTAGGAACCAAAAATCTCCTAAAATGACATTTAGCAATGGTGTGGCCTTTCTTGCAACAATACAAGCAAGAAAAGTTAACTTTTGAATTACTTTTTCTATCATTGTTTCTTACAACATATGTGTATTTTTGATATGGATTAACCATACTCTTTCTAAAATTAGCTTTATCAATGGCAAAAGTAATTTTGGGCTCTAGAGCCTTGTTACATTTGGCATATAGGTTTCTAACTTCAATTTGCCAAATATACTAAGTGTCACACCCAAAGTTAACAACTCTTTTTCTTAGATACTCACAACCTACTTTTGTACTTTCCACTATGGAAGCTTTTAGTGCCTCAAGTTTCTTTTCGGACTCACGAATCTTTTGCTCAAGGTGAGCAAAGATTTGGTTATTTGAGGCAAGCCTTTTAAAGGATTCTTTTGCTTCACAATGCAAAGTATTAAAAGCAGTTTGTAATTTAAAATGAGACATTTTAGAGGAATTTTCATATTTGGCATGTCGTACCTGTTTCTTTTTGTTCTTTTGATGCGCGAAAAGACAAAGGTTTACGGGTTCTTCTTCATCACTTGAGCTTTCATCCTCGGAGGAATCGCTATCGCTTTCCCAAGCTATATACGCTCTCCTTGGCTTAGATTGCTTCTTATGTGATCTACTTGTTTCTTTTTCTTTGCCCTTTTTGTTCAAGGGACAATCCGGTTTATAGTGTCCGGTCTTTCCGCAAGTATAACATGACCCTCTTGTCTTGTTTCCTTTAGTGTCGTCATTTTTAGAGTACCTTGGTTGTTTCCGGAAGTTCACATGATTTTTCTCGGGAGTGTTGGATACCGTTCTTTTTGACATAGCGGTTGTAACGCTTTACAAACAACCCCATATTCTCACTCTTGTCATCATCTTCATCGTCACTCGAAGTGTAATCACTATGCTCCTTAGTTTGAGACTTTGAGGAAGAAGTCTTGAGAGCGATATACTTCTTTTCAATATTTTTTATTTTCTCCTTCTTTTCCTTCTTTTCATATTGCTCTAGACTTAGAAGCACTTGTTCGTGCTCTTGCAGCTTTCCTAACAATATTGTGAGATCCAAAATTGTGAGGTCGTTAGCTTCTTTGATGGAAGTTACCTTCGTTTGCTATTCCCTGTTAAGACATCTCAAAATTTTTTTAGTAGCAACATCATTGGCAATTGGCCTACCTAGTGAGTGAAATCTATTGATAAGATGAGTGAATCTCTTTTGCATGTCCGCAATGATTTCCCCTTGCTCCATGTGAAAGAGATCAAACTCTTGTGTTAACGTATTGATTCTCGCTAGGTTAACATCATTGGTTCCCTCATGGGCAACTTGCAATGGGTCCCATATAGCTTTTGTCGTTAAATAATGAGAAACCCTATAATATTCATCAACTCCTAATGAGGAGATCAAAATATTTTTGGCTTTCCAATCGTAATTATATTTCTTCTTGTCATCATCAATCCATTGTGCTTTAGGCTTAGGCACAATCATGTTATTCTCGTCAGTCATAATTATTTCAATTGGACCGTTAAGAATAATATTCCACACCTTTTGATCAATGGAATTAAGTGCACCCGCATACAGTCTTTCCAGTAACTGTAACTTTCCCCATTAAAAACAGGAGCTCTATTATACGCCCCTTTAGGTTCGTTAGCCATTTTCTACTAAGTTATACTTGAAGCACGGAGTGAACCGGTGCTCCTGATAACACTTTTTATACGATGGCACAGATCTAGAAGGGGGGTTGAATAGATCCCTTATTTAAAAAATGAGTCGGCGCTACCAAGAAAATGGTTTTAAAAAAAAATTTGTTTAATTTGCAGAAGCGGCCTTGGAAAAATACTGTCTATAACGAACGATTGTTGCACCCCAAAATTTGCTCAACCTTTTCTTACCTGGTTTATGTTTCATTGCATTATCAATGGCATAGTTATATCATTTGCATATCATGATATCATTTCATATAGTAGGGGATCAAGTTGATTCTTATCAAGAGGAGCCTAGCTAGAGGTCTCATTCAAGATTGAGAAGTTGTCAAAGTCATTAGAAGGTGGTTTGAATGCCTAAGGGTTTAGATGTTTGAGTGTGAATCTTCTCCTAACTTGAGGATCAACTGAAGACTATTAGAGGGTTGTGAAGTGTTGAATGTGAAAATAGGATGTGTATGGAGCTCATAGAATTCCTAGAGGGCCATGGGAGAGTTTAATCAAGTAATTTTGTCAAATGCAAGAGCCACAGATGAGGTGCAAGCAATTAGGGTTTCCTCTGGATCAATTCTAGGTCAACTGTGCAATTGAAGGGTATCAAAGCCTAATTTTAGGTCATGGAGTTCATGCAATGATATGATAAGACATCTGTAGTGTTGTGCCAAGATCAAATCAAGAAGAGTCAAGAGTGTGGGAAGTTGCTAAATTAGGGTTTCAGTGCAAAATTCCCTGTTTAGTGCCTAACTTCAAGACCATATAAGTCAAGATACAAGTTTCAAATGGATCTTTGGCCAACATGAAAATTGTAGAGCATCTGAATACCTTTAATTTGAGTACTAGAAGTCCTCAAGGGGATTTGTAGAACTCAATTTATGGCCCAGACAAGTTACAAGTCCTCAGATGCCTCTGAAATTTGTCTGTGAAAATCATCTAACTTCCAAGCTATTGTTGACCTAAAAGGAGGTTTTATTTGAACTTTTGTCCAACATTAAAGTTGTTCCTCATGATCTTAGCTTTCTAAATTGTACTAGAAGTCTTCCATCTGATTTGTAGAACTCAAGTTATGAGGTTTACAAGTCAAGGGTATTTTGGGAAAGTGAGATTATAGGTCATTTTCAATTATAGGTCAAAATCTCCAACTTGCACTTGTCAAATGCAATTGTTTTCAACATGAAAGTTGTTCAAAATGGGGTTTTTAGGCTAGCCAAGAGGTCATGATGGATTGATTGGGTTCATAGCAAGACTTGGTTTGAAATGGTTTCAAAAAGGGAAATTTTCAAATGAATTAAGGAGGGAAAATGCCAATTTTGAGTTATAGGACCAAAACATGTCAAGTAACTAAAATTTTGAATGGAAATTGAATTTTAGACACTTTGGCATTACCAGAATTTTGAGTTTAGGCCAAGTTTCATGAGTTGTCCATTGATTTCTTCATTTGCAAGTCACACATCCAAGTTCCTTACCAATGCAATTCAAGTGCTCTTTTTGGTCTGAATACACTCACAAGGGAATTTGAAAGTGAAAGGGAAACTTCTAGAGCAATTTTCATGGCCAATTCGTGACTGTTACATTGCACATGTGAAGAGAAAAACAGAAATTTGGATTGGCTGGATTGGGTCTCAATTGAGCTTCTAAAGCCCATAGACGTGTTCTATTTAAGCTCTTTGATGATTTCCGAATCATTTTGGTGCAAGTTTCGTGGCTGAAGCAGAGATAGCAACTTCATTTTCAAGCAAGCAAGTGCAAATCGGGTTTTGAATTCCAGGCTGATTCAGAGCAAATTGAAGGTTGAAGCATCATCCTCTTGCATCCTTGAGTGATTCTGGAGAATTTTGAAGGTTGAATCAAGCTCTAGCTACCTCTGTTACTAGATCTACAACAGGTTAGTAACTTTCAAATTTCCACATGAATTAGCACGATGTAGTTAGATTTGAACTTGTGGTTAGGATCTAGACAATATGTAGATCGTTTTAGGATCAATTTGGAAGCATTTGGTGATGATTGATCATGACATATCATTTCTGTTTTGATTCGAATCTCTTGATTCATGGAGAATTAGAGCAATTTAGATAGATCAGAGTGATGTATGTGACATGAGGATGAACTCTATATCATTAGATTTGCAATTGATGATGATTGATCTGGATGTATGTTCTGAACATGGCTTTGAATCTTGAAATCTATGGAGAGTTAGGACATTTGGATAGGAGATTTGAATTCCTGATGAAATTTGGAGTGAGATTGTTATGAGGTTTGGAATTTCTGGACACCTGTAACCACCTGCTCGCTGGAGAAGATGACCGGAGTCTTCTCCGGCCACTGTCCCTGATCTCCACTCAGGCCAGCCTTTGAGTTGGAGAAGATGAGTCCATAGCCATCAGATCTTGCCTTTGACCTTGACTGACCACCAGATCCAATGGTTGTGTTTTAATCTGAGAAGTGAATTTTGAGTCCAAAACGCATGCGTTTCATTTAATGCGTTGGCACGCTCTTGGCTCTTGGATTGCTTGACCAGTCTCTTCATCCAAGCGCTGTGGTTTTATTTCAGTTTTGTTATTTCTTTTATTCATTTTTGTTTATTTTAAATGCTTTATTGATTCAAAAAATCACAATAAATTCAATTTTGATCCAAAAATTATTTCAAAAATATCCCCATGATCTTGAGAGAATTTGTGATTTTCTGAAATCAATAAAATGCATTTTCATGCATTTTTCAATTTAATTTGATTTTTCTTATTTTGTTTAATTCTTTTAATTTTGCATATTTGACTATCTATTTTGTTGAATTTTGTTCTTCCAATTGGTGATGAATTTGGTTTTGATTTTTTAATATGTGTTAGGGTAGACATGTATGTTCCCTTAGGATTTTTTTTTAGAATTTTAGAACAATTTTGGTTCTGTTTTAGGTGTTGAGATTAGAGTCTTCCCAAACTTGTGGATTACCTTGATACTTTTCAAACTAGAAATTATTTAGGTAACTTAGAAGTTGAATTAGGCTTTAATATTTTAACCCTAGGTTGTTCAAACATGTATGTTCCCCTAGGAATTTTATTAGATTTTTACAACTTTGTTTTCTATTTTAGTTGTATTTTGCAAGTTGCTTGTGCTTGTGGTGTTCTATTTTGTGTGCCTTAGCTTGCTTGGTCTTGTTGGTGACTTTGGATCTGGAGTTGCTTGGATTCCTTCTTGGGAGGTCTTCTAGGCTTGGTGTAGCTGCCGTGGCTTGAAGATTGGAGCTTGGAGTTGAAGTTTCCTTTTCTTTTAGGAGTTGTTTTAGGAGCTTAGGAAATTAGGGTTTTAGGAAGAGCCATTAAAGCTAGTTTTGATTTTTTCATCAAACATAGAATGCATTGTGTGCTTCTATTCCATCCAATGATGTAAAGTCCTCCTAGGGAAACTCCATCTCTCCTTTGGAGGGATGTGTGGTATGCCCATAGTTGAGTAGAACTTTGAGGATGCCTTTCCATTTCAATGTTGGTACTTGATGATTTCCTTTGGTTTTCATTTGGTTCTCAACATTGCAACTTTGATCTTAGTGATTATTCCTCTGCTTGGAGTGTGCTTGCTAGAGCTTGAAGATGAAGTTTGATGAGGCTTGAAGATAGAAGCTAGCTTGAAGATGAAGTCTTTTGCTGTCAACTTTGTTGTCAAGAGGATTTGCTGTTTAGAGCTGCTGCTGTTGAGTACTGAAGTTGCTGTCTGCTGAAGACTGTTGTTGCTGTTGCTTGGGCTACTTTATCTGTTTATTTTCTTTTGTTGTATTGTCTGTTTGCTTGTGTTTATTACCTATAGGTTTGAGGTGGAGCTTGTCTCCTCTTGCCTGTTGTTTTCTCCCTTGCCTCGCTTGTACTGTTTCATAGCATGCATTTTACTGTTTACTGTTTACTGCTTGCTTTCTTTTGCTGTTTCCCCTAGGATCTCTGATTTCCTCTGTGCAAGAGGGAATTATGACAGACATTAGGTTTTGACCCATGCATGATAACTGTAGGTAGATTCCCTTCAACCATAGTTTTAGGGTGTCTTTCTTTTCTCATCTCAAAACAATTCAAAAACACAGTAATAAGGTTAATTGAAGTCGTGTGTTACGAGCCTTAAGCTATCTGGGAAAAGGTTAGTGGAGGGTCTCTCTCCAGTAACCTGGATGTTAGTGTGGTACCCTTTGGGTGACATACGAAGCGTTCACTCCTGGGTCATAGTCTCTAGTGCGACTGAGATTGCAAATATCCTAAAAACAGTTCTTTCGTAAAAAAACTCAAACAAACATTCAAACTTTTTTTATCCTCTTGGACCTTTAATCAAGAAAACCCTTTCTTAAGGAGATAAAAAACTGTCAGACAAGCTTGTGTCTTCCGTAGCCCGAACTACGTTTGCTCTGATCTTTCATGTCGTATGAAAGTACGTAGGCACGAGATGCGACATCTCGGCGAGCAACCTTTCCCCCCTTAACCCGTAGTTAGGCGAACTACGTTGACTCTGATTTCTCGTTCCTGACGGGAATACGTAGGCATAAAGTGCGATACTTTACCGAGTCATTTTCTTTTCTTTTTAAACCCAGACCTTTAGAGTAGATAGATAACATACCCTTAGATAGAAAACAAGCGTGGATCCCGTCGAGTACGACGAATGTGAGGGGTGCTAATACCTTCCCCTTGCGTAACCGACTCCCGAATCCAGGATTTGGTTGCGATGACCATTCTTTTCCCTATTTACGTTAGGTTTACTCTGAGAGTTTCCTTTCCCTCTTGTGGGATAAGTAACGCACGGTGGCAACTCTTCTGTCATAGTCGACGCCGATTTTCGCAGTAGCGACAGCTGGCGACTCTGTTGGGGACATTCGGCGGTTTCCTATGCGAGTCAATCCTAGCGCTTGTTTTCTCGTCTGGGGTTTTATATGTATTTATATTTCTGTCTTTACTTTCAGTACTGTATCTTATTGTTGTTGTGCTGTGGGTAGAGGGTTAGTTTGAGAGATAAGCCGGACCTGCGCTTGAGTGCACATAGACTTAGAAGTAGAGAGTAGTGGTTAGCCTGCTTGCTTTGCTCGCACCAGCTAGCTACGAAATTTACACTCAGACGAGATTCTCTTTGATGGCATCTTGCCTGGCCCTTTGGGTTCGACAGGTTGTTGGATTTGAGGGTTGTCGACTCTGGGAACCTATCATTTGGGATTCGGCTAAGTGAGGCCTCTTCAAGGGATGATGATGCAACACCTTCTGGGTATCGTATCATCGCTCTTGAAAGTTTGTGACGCTGATGACCGCATAGGATGCCGTACCTCGTCTGCGAGTTAAGTACATACCTGTGAGAGGGTAGGTGGGTCTTTTTTTGCAGGAAAACTCTGGCCTCAGAACACCTGGTTTGTCTCTGTCAGTGAGAATTGGTTATGAGGGTTCTTGTGTGGTTGGTTTGGATTGAGGAGAAGATCTGATGGTTCTAAAGTGGCAGTACAACACAGCACAATTCTTCATCATTGCACTTGATCCCCTGTTTGCATATGCATTTGCATTTTCATGTTTGCATTTCATTAACGTGTATTTATGTTGCAGGTGTCTTTTCCCTTCAGATTCTAGTGTTCTTTTTGCCAGACATGGAGTCCATGAAGAGAGCAGTTGCTTACAGGTTGCCTTCTCCAGATATCAGTTCCTTATTGCAGTTGGTTGCTCTAGCAGATCAGAGAGTAAGGGCTGAGTTCAGAGAGTCTTACGGGAAACTGCTCAGTTTGTTGTGCAGACCTTCTGTGTTTGAGATGACTAGATTGTATACCTTGATGCAGTTTTACGAGCCTCAGTTGAGGTGTTTCTTGTTCCCTGATTTTATTCTGGCTCCTACTTTAGAGGAGTATTCTGATATGATGGGAGTTCCCGTGTTAGATCAGATGCCTTTTGTTCACGAGGATACGGAGCTTGAGTTGGCTAAGCTTGCTGAGATTGTCAGTTTAGATGCTTCTGAGTTCCCCGGAGGTTTGGTCAAGTTGAATGAAGCTTATGGTTTTCATCTTTCTTGCTTGGTTGAGAAGGCTACGCAGTGTGCGAAGGATGGATGTTGGATTGTCTTCAGTGCTATTCTGGCTATTTGCATATATGGGATTGTATTGTTCCCTAACTTGCCTGATTTTGTTGACTCAGATGCTTTCTTTATTCTTGCCTCGAAGAATCCGATGCCTACTCTCTTGGGTGACGTTTATCATTCTATTCACTATAAGAATGAAAAGCGTCGGGGAAAGAATGTTTCTTGCTGTGTACCTCTTCTATACAGGTGGTTTCAGGGACATCTTCCTAAGAAGGGACCTTTTCTTGATACTGCTGGTACGTTAGATTGGTCTTCCAGATTGATGGGATTGTGTGTTGAGAACATTGTTTGGTTTGATCGGAACTTGCTCGGAGTGGATATTATATATAGTTGTAGTGGCTTTCCGAACGTTCCTTTGATTGGACGGAAAGGTTGTATTAACTATAACCCTTCTCTGCTTGTGAGACAGTTTGGCTATGCTTTGAGGGACTCTCCGGTTGAAGACGAGATACAGGAATCTCTGTATCTCATAGGTTTATTAAATGGAGAGGTTTTGGTCAGATTGAGGCGTGCTTGGGGTAATATTCACAGAAGAGGAAAGACATTGCTTGGCAAGAGTGATAGTCGAGCTTACAATCCTTATCGGCTCTGGATCCATGAGAGAGTTAGGACTTCTTTGATGCCATATCCTGCTGTAGAGCCTTTGTATCTTTCGGTGATTGAGGAACCTACTTCAGTAGAGATTGAGAAGTATAACAAGCTGCTGGCTGAAAAGGAAGAGTTGCAGAGAGCGAATAAAGAGCTGGAGAAAGAGATTTTCCAGCTTCGGCATGAGAAGAATGAGGCAACCTTCACTTTGAAGAAGCAGACTGAGATGATTAATAGGTTGGGTTCAGATTTGACTGAAGAAACCAACAGGAGAGAGAAAGTAGGAGTAGCCCTGAATGGTGTTAGTAGTGTACTTGCTACTAAGAAAGAACTTCTGAACAAGGCTTATTCTCGACTTTCCAAATGGGAACTTTTGTGGAATGCTACGCTTACTAGCCGGAAGGAGCGTGAAGATGAGTTGAAGCTTCAGATTTCCCAGTTAGAGGAGCAGCTCAATGCTAAGGATGCGAAGATTGTTGAAGATGTATCTCTTAGACATGACGCTGAGTCTAGAGTGAGCAACATGGTCAAAGAAACTAGTGGTGGTGAATTTAAGGCTGGCTCCAAAAGATGCAGGATTGATGAGTGTTTTGGCAGGGGAGCCTGTGAAGAGGACGCCAAAAAGCTGAGATCCACTGTTGAGCGGCACACATTACTGATACAGGAACTAATCTCCAGACTAGGTCACCCGGAGATGTTGAGGATATTGGAAGATGCCAGGGCGCGCCATTTGGCCTGATTTACCTTTGCTTTTCTCTTGTTATTTGTACTTGTATTTTGACCATCGCCAGGCTTGTTGGCTGAGGTCTTTTTCAGTTGTATTCAGTTGTACCTTTGTACTCTGCCTCTTGGCATTTGTTTATGCATGAGGTTTCTGATTCTGGGATTGCTTACTTGGGACTCCATTGTCGTTATGGCTTCTTCTCCGGAACTAGAATCGGGGGGGGGGGGGGGAATTAACCTGTTGCATATTTACACGTGTGCATTTGCATATTCATATTGCATGGCAGGTACATTTTTAAGCTCGAATCTTATCTCCTGTATCTTACAGGTGGTTTTAAGATTGACGAACAGAGAACTCACTGGTACGCTACAAGAAGCAATAGTAAGAAGATCATGGATCAGGTACAGTCTGAGATGCAGGAGATCCGGGATAGGTTGGCCCAATTCATGCAGACTATGGAAGCTGTGGCTAAAGGCCAAGAACATCTTCAAACTCTGGTGCAACCGCTGCTGGCGCGAGCGGCTGGTAATACTGAATACAACTCTGTTCATGTTGAGACTCCTCGTAGGGAGGAAGTGATACCAAATGCTGGTGAGACTGGTATTGGCAACGGCAACGGTAACGCTGGTAACAGAAATGCTGATAATTAATGGGAACGTGGAAACCAACAGGAATGTTAGTATTAATACTGGTTTCGGTGACAACAGTCAGGGTCTTGGCTTTGGCAATCGGGATGGCAATGATGGTTTCAATAATCAGGGCCTCGGCAACGAAGGGTTTGGTGATAACAATCAAGGTCATGGTAATAATGGCTACGACAATGCTGGGTTTGGCAATGTGAATACCAATGGTGCTAGGATGGGTCCTTTCAATACTGGTTTTGGGACAGTGGCTGCTAATCAAGAGCTTGGCAATCTGACGTATGATTCCAGGTTCTTCCAAAGTGGTCATGGTCATGGTCGTAATGCTGCTTATGACGGATATGGTAATGAGGGTCCGTACTGGAATAGAGATCGTCAGGAAGATGCCTTTTCTGGGCAAGGCATGGGTTTTGAGGGTCCTACTGATAGTGATCGGAGGATTAAAATGCTGGAGGAACAGATGAGAGGTATAGCCGATCAAAATTCTGCAGGGTTGGGCATGGCTACCATGGGGCTGGTTCCTGGGCTGAGAGTACCACTGAAGTTCAAAGCTCCCACTTTCGATAAATATAAAGGGGATACATGCCCACGGGTTCATGTGCGTTCATATTACCGAAGGATGTCTGCTTACTCTGATGATGAGAAGATGCTTATGCATTTTTTCCAAGATAGTTTGTCAGGACCACCACTGGAATGGTACATGGGACTAGAGCCTCCACAAGTCGGAAGTTGGAAAGAATTGGCTGATGCTTTCATCAAACATTACCAATACAATAGTGACCTTGCACCAAATAGGGTCCAGCTTCAAAGTCTTTCACAGAAGAATGGGGAGAGTTTCAAGGAGTATGCTCAGCGTTGGCGCGATCTGGCGGCAAGAGTCCACCCCCCTATGGTTGAAATGGAATTGATTGATATTTTTGTTGGAACATTCTCTGGGATGTATTATGATAAATTGCTCAATTGCTCGATGGGTAGTTTCTCTGACATGATACTCATGGGGGAACAAATTGAAAATGGCATCAAAATTGGTAAGATTCAAGCCGGTGAATCGACCTCAGCTGGAGGTGCGAAAAAGGTCTTTGGTGGTAAAAGGCAAGGAGACGCCAGCGCAGTGTATGGTGGTCGAGGACGAGGTAGAGGTCAGAATCAGTATATTCAACAACAGGTTGCTAGTGTGACGATCCCTATACCACAACAACGACAACAACCACAACAGCAGCAGCAGCAACAACAACAAAGGTATAATCCTGCTCAGAGAAGGATCCAGAATGGGAAGCCGAAGAGGGTATTTGATACACCTCCGTCAACGTATGCAGAACTGCTTCAGACGCTGTTAAGTTTGAATCTGGTCGAGAAGAGAATGTTGGACCCACCCACAGGAGCGCTTCCTTACGGGTATGATACTAGTAAGCAGTGTGAATTTCATTCCGGGCACCCGGACATGATATCGAGAGTTGCCATGCTTTTAAACACAAAGTCCAAGATTTGATTGATAGTAAAGTTATCAACTTCAGTAATGATGGTCCCAACATTGTACAGAAACCAATGCCGAATCATGGAGCGAATGCTGTTTTGACAGAGGAGGATTTGGATTTGGTTATGGACGTAAATGATCTGAAGACACCTTTAAGCTATGTTAAAAGCAGATTGTTGAAAGGAGGGGTCTTCCCCGGATGTGACGAATACTGTTTGGATTGTTGGATCTGACTAGAGCGCTGTATTGATTTGAAGAGAGGTATTCAGGCCATGATTGATGAGGGAACTTTGCAGTTCGACCGCACTGCTGTTGAGAAACCTGATGAGGTAGCATGTGAAAAGCAGGGTGAGGTCGCAACAATTACAATTCCACGAAAGACTATTACGATATCCGCGCCCGCCAAGCGGCCAACTATCACGATAACGAAAGCAGAACCCGTTCCTTATGAGAGTACGAAAGCCATTCCATGGAATTATGGGTTGGAAGCTTTTTGCAACGGGGAAAAGATTAATGTGGATAGCCAGCCAGCAGGGGTAGTGGGTAGTCTTGTTGAAGCGGGAGGTATGACCCGAAGTGGTAGAATCTTCACTTCACCCGAAATCGAGGCTGAGAGGATTGCTAGAGGCAAAGCCAAAGTGAATGAAGGAGGACCCTCCCAGACGAAAGAGAAAGAAACATCGGTCAAGGATGTAGAAGAGTTTATGAGGTTGATTCGCAAAAGTGACTATAAGATTGTGGAGCACTTGCAGCAGACGCCCTCCAAAATTTCAATACTATCATTGTTGCTTTGTTCCGAGGCCCATCGAAATGCCTTGTTGAAAATCTTGGACACGTCTTTTGTACCTCAGGAAGTAACTGTTAATCAGCTTGAGGGGGTACTGGCGCATGTGAATGCCGGACACATCCTGGGATTTACTGACTTTGATTTGACGCCTAGTGGTCGGGACCATAATATGGCCTTGCACATTTCAGTAGAGTGTCGGGGCACTGTTGTGTCGCATGTTCTTGTAGACACCGGATCATCTTTGAATGTGTTTCCAAAGAAGGCTATGATGAAGCTAGATGTCCGAGGAATCATATGCACGCCAAGTGACTTGGTCGTGAGGGCTTTTGATGGGACCAGAAGGACGGTGTTTGGGTCCATAACGTTGCCACTCCAGGTCGGGCCGGAAGTGTTTGACACAGTGTTTTACATCATGGACATACATCCCGCGTACAGCTGTTTACTTGGGCAACCATGGATACATTCTGCAGGGGCTGTGACGTCCACGCTGCATCAGAAACTTAAATACATGGTCGGTGATAGTGTTGTTACTATTTGTGGAGAGGAGGACATTCTGGTTAGTCATCTTTCGTCATTCAAGTACGTTGAAGTGGATGGGGAGATCCATGAGACGCCATGCCAAGGCTTCGAGGGGTTGCAGATCAAAGACAAGTCTCATGTTCCTAGAAAAGGGCCAAAAGTGGCCATGTCTTCGTACAAAGACGCTCAGGCAGTGGTTCAGGCTGAAGCAACCAAAGGATGGGGCCAAGTCTTAGAAATTCCTATCAAGATGGACAAGTTTGGGTTGGGGTATCGCCCGACATCATCGTCTTCCGCATCAGGCGTGCCAAAGTTCAAAGGACCAGTGGTGATCACTCCAGTGGGGTCTGTTATGAAACGATCAATGCTGTTTCCGATGCTGAAGACGGAGATAGTGACTGCGATATGGACTCGTGGATCAAGCCCGGCGTTCCAGGACAGAATCTGTGCAACTGGTCTATCCAGGAACTTGTCCCAGTGACTACAAAACAGTAATGATTTGTTTTCTCAATTATTGTGTAATCCTGTGTCCTACCCGGGGCATAGTGATTTTGTTTTTAAGGCTACCTGCTTATGTGTGTACTTTGCTTAATCATTAATAAAGGCGTTTTTCGCATGCAAATTTTGTGATCCTTGTTTTTCCTGTTTTTGTTTAACAATAAAATGGCGATGTGGTTATGTGCTTTGTTTGCATTATTTGAAACATTTAACCATTCTCCTTGCAGGATTCATATTTCAGACGACATTGATCACGAACTTCCTATGACTCGCTTTGACTTCGAGCACCCGATATTTCAAGCAGAAGAAGAGATTGTTGAGGATAATGACTTATCAGAAGAGCGGACTCGACTTTTGAAACAAGAAGAGAGAATCATTCTGCCTCATCAGGAGGAAATTGAAATCATCAATGTGGGGTCCGAAGAGGTTGTCAGGAATATCCGGATAGGGGCTGCACTGCAAAGTGATATCAAGCAAAGGCTCATTTAGATGTTGCGGGAGTACAGTGATATCTTTGCTTGGTCTTACAAAGACATGCCTGGGTTGGATATTGATATGGTGGTTCACCGTCTGCCATTGCGTGAGGAATGTCCGCCGGTTAAGCAAAAACTCAGAAGAACTCGACCAGATATGGCTGTGAAAATTAAGGAGGAAGTTCAGAAACAGTGGGACGCCGGCTTCCTGGCTGTTACAACTTATCCCTCATGGGTTGCTAATATAGTACCTGTACCAAAGAAAGATGGTAAGGTGCGGATGTGCGTGGACTATCGAGATTTGAATAAGGCGAGCCCAAAAGACGACTTTCCGCTTCCTCATATTGATGTGCTGGTCGACAACACCGCTCAATTCTCTGTGTTTTCCTTCATGGACGACTTTTCGGGCTATAATCAGATAAAGATGGTGTCAGATGATATGGAGAAAACCACTTTTATTACCCCGTGGGGAACGTTCTGCTACAAAGTGATGCCCTTTGGTTTGAAGAATGCCGGGGCAACATATCAGCGAGCTATGACAATACTCTTTCCTGACATGATGCATAAAGAGATCGAAGTCTATGTTGACGATATGATTGCCAAATCCCATACGAAGGAAGAACATCTGGTTAATCTTCTGAAATTGTTCAAGAGGCTTAGGAAATTCAAGTCGTGGTTGAATCCTAACAAGTGCACCTTCGGGGTGAGATCTGGTAAGCTATTGGGGTTTATTGTGAGCGAAAAAGGAATTGAGGTTGATCTTGCTAAGATAAAAGCAATACAAGAAATGCCAATGCCGAAAACAGAAAAAGAGGTTTGTGGCTTTTTAGGGAGGTTGAACTACATTTCCCGGTTCATATCTCATCTAACGGCCACGTGCGAGCCATTATTCAGGTTATTGAAAAAAGATCAGGCTGTGACCTGGAATGAAGATTGTCAAAGGGCGTTTGAGAAAATAAAAGAATATTTGCAGGAACCTCCAATATTGATACCCCAAGTAGCCGGGAGACCATTGATTATATATTTGACGGTTCTTGAGAAAAGTATGGGTTGTGTTCTCGGTCAACATGACGAGACTGGACGTAAAGAGCATGCGATTTACTACTTGAGTAAAAAGTTCACAGACTGTGAGTCCCGTTACTCAATGCTCGAAAAAACGTGTTGTGCGCTAGCCTGGGATGCCAAACGTTTGAGGCAATACATGCTAAATCATACAACCATGCTAATTTCAAAGATGGATCCGATCAAATACGTGTTTGAAAAGCAAGCACTTTCCGGAAGAATTGCCCGATGGCAGATGGTATTGACAGAATACGATATTCAGTATGTTTCTCAAAAGGCTATTAAAGGTGGTGTTTTGTCAGAATACCTAGCTGAGCAGCCAATTGATGATTACCAGTCGATGAGTTTTGATTTTCCTGATGAGGATATCATGTACTTAAAAATGAAGGACTGTGAGGAGCCGTTACCGGATGAAGGTCCAGAGTTGGGTTCCAAATGGAAATTGATATTTGACGGTGCCGTCAATTCATATGGAAGTGGAATAGGGGCAATCATTACTACTCCCCATGGGCCGCACATCCCATTCACTGCTAGATTGACCTTTCCAGTTACCAATAATGAGGCCGAATATGAAGCGTGCATTATGGGGCTCGAAGAAGCTATCGATCTGAGAATCAAAAATCTTGATGTGTACGGAGACTCTGCTCTAGTTGTGAATCATATCAAGGGAGAGTGGGAGACTCGTCAGCCCAATCTGATACCCTATATGAATTATGCAAGGAGGTTGTTACCTTTCTTTGACAAGGTGGAATTACACCATGTACCACGAGTAGAAAATCAGATGGCAGACGCTCTTGCGACTTTGTCTTCAATGTATAAGGTTAAATTCTGGAATGAGGCTCCCAGGATAGTTATTTCTCGCCTTGATAGGCCCGCCTTCATATTCGCCATTGAGGAAGCTTCCGATGGCAAACCGTGGTATCATGATATCCAGAATTTCCTGAAGAACCAAGAGTATCCGGCTGGGGCATCCAGTCGTGATCAGAAGACTCTTAGGAGATCGGCTGGCAATTTCTATCTGAATCCGGATGGGGTTTTGTACAAGAGAAACCACGACTTGGTGTTGTTGCAGTGCATGAACAAGAAAGAGGCTAAGTTGCTCATGGAAGAGATCCACGAGGGTACATTTGGCACGCATGTCGGCGGACATGCAATGATGAGAAAGCTATTAAGAGCAGAGTATTACTGGCTAACAATGGAAATAGATTGTTTCAAATTTGCAAAGAAGTGTCATAAATGCCAGATTTATGCGGACAAGATTCACGTGCCTCCGAGCCCTCTGAACGTTATGTCGTCACCTTGGCCTTTTTCCATGTGGGGAATTGATGTGATTGGAAAGATTGAGCCCACAGCATCTAACGGACATCGTTTTATCTTGGTAGCTATTGATTACTTCACCAAATGGGTTGAAGCGGCGTCATATGCTAATGTTACCAAGCAGGTGGTAGCCAGATTTATCAAGAAGGATATTATCTGCAGATATGGAATCCCGGAGAGGATTATCACTGACAACAGTTCAAATTTGAATAACAAGATGATGAAGGAATTGTGCCAGAATTTCAAAATTGAACATCACAACTCTTCTCCTTACCGGCCCAAGATGAATGGCGCTGTTGAAACGGCCAATAAAAACATAAAGAAGATCGTTCAGAAGATGGTTGTGACCTACAAGGACTGGCATGAGATGTTGCCTTTTTCTTTGCACGGTTATCGTACGACGATACGCACATCAACTGGGGCAACTCCTTTTTCACTGGTATATGGTATGGAGGCTGTCCTACCATTGGAGGTTGAGATTCCTTCCCTGAGGGTTTTGCGTGATGTCCAATTAGATGAGGCAGAATGGGTGAACGATAGATTGAATCAGCTCAGTTTAATGGATGAGAAGAGACTAGCTTCTCTAGCATATGGTCGGCTGTATCAGAGTCGGATGAAGAAAGCTTACGACAAGAAGGTGCACCCTCAAACCTTTCAGACGGGCGATCTTGTGCTGAAAAAGATTCTCCCATCATAATCAGATCACAGGGGCAAGTGGACTCCCAACTATGAAGGTCCATATGTTGTTAGAAAGGTTTTCTCTTGAGGAGCCTTACTGTTGTCCACCATGGATGGTGAGGATTTTACATCCCCTGTGAACTCGGACGCAGTTAAAAAATACTTTGCTTAAAGAGACCCGTTGGACAGAAAAAAGAGAGTCCAGGAAAAAATGGGGCATCCCGGCGAACCATAAAAAAGAAATAAAGGGTTCGGGCAAAAGTTAGGGATAAAATTGAAAAAATGTACACCCGCGAAGTTGAAAACCTGAAAAGGGCGACTTCGGCAAAAAAGGGTATCCCGGTGAATTGAAAACCCGCAAAGGGAAGTTCACGCAAAAGTTAGGGATTTAAAAAAGCAAATGACTGTGGTCCGAGTTCGATACGGCGTTGCTTAGTGGTGTGGGAGTACCTGAGAGTCATATATCCGAAACTATCTCTTTCGAAGATCGAGTATCGGGAAAGCGTCCGAGTCAGGCGAGTCATAGGAGGATCAGCTCATGGTGTTCGTCTGTACCACGTTGCCGACATGTATACAAATTTTCTTTGTGCTTCTGTAATATTTGTATTTTGCTTGTGCGTAACTTCCTCTTTTCAGGAGTTGCATCCAGTGTACAAAATTTTTCCTATTTACAGGCCTGTTATCAATAAAGCATGTTATTCAGTACTTGATGCTTGTTCTTTACTGTTTTGTTTGTGAAAACGCCAATGTTTTTGATAAACTTTCATGTACATAAGCTTGCTGGCCCTTGCCAATAATTGCTAAAACTTCGAATTGACTGAACGAACGTCACGGATACTAATAGGAATAGACTTTGTTGTATAGATTTGTTTGTGTTTTGCAGGGTTCTCACCTTTGGAGCAAACGGTCAAAGAATTCGTGTTCCCCCAGCCGGAGTTCTGTGACATACTGATTGTATCACTCCTCGGCAGATGGAAGTCACATCTTATCTCAGAAGATTTGAGATGGCACTTATCCCTATTGGATGTGGGTGGTCCTCCCCAGAAGAATATTCCCCAGAAAAGTTGCCAAGAGATTATCCTCAGCGAATTTGAATGTCCCCAGCAGAATGTGCATTCCTAGCAGTGAGTATGTGCGCACTCCATTCCCAACATGGGTAACTCCCGCAGTATAACCAAGTCGTCTTTGGTTCAGAAGGATTATCCCCGCGCAGGATTGTTTCTCCTTCTCCCCAGCAGGTTGTTTTTCCTCCGACAGGATGAACATCCCCATCAGATTTTGTAATTTCAAGCTTGTGAGCCATTCCCCGACAGGATGGTTATCCCCGGCGGAGTTGGTTTCACATGTCCAACATTTATTTTGTTGGAATGCTTTGAGATACCCGTTCATCCCCAGCGAATTGGGTCTTGTCTTCAGCATTTATTTTGTTGAAGCACCTTTTGCCATCTTTGCATTTTGCATATACCATCATATTTTCATCTATCCAAACGCGTAGCATTTCCATGCTGTATGGAGCATTACGCCATTGTCAAACATAAGCATTTTGAAACATAAGCCAGGTTGGTTACCTCTTTGTTTTCAGGTGTCGTTCCCTCGCAGAGGAGTGGGATTCTTTTTCAGAAGGATTTCCAGATATTCAAATTCTCAGCGTGAGATACGTGATGATAACGTTCGTCCCGTAATAGAGTTGCTTGGTTAAGTTTCTCTTTGTCCCCGACGGGATTCTTCTCAGGTTGCTGTTACGTCAGCACTGAAAGATTTCGTGCCTTAAACTTTCAGAGGTGTCGCTAGTGATTTCCCCACAGAGTTGTTTGGTTAATTTTCTTGTATTCTCCAGCAAAGTATTCTTCAAATGTACGGAATTGTTTCCCTGTGTTGACAGTGATTGTTCTCCGTGTTGACGGAATTGTACCTGTGATTGGTAGAGATTGTTGTCCGTGCTGACGGATCGTACCTGTGATTGACAGTGGTTGCGCCTGTGTTGACAGAGATGGTTACCTGTAGTGGACAGAGATTGCTACCCGTGTTGACGGTGATTGTTATCCGTGTTGACGGAGTCGTTACCCGTGATTGACGGGGTCGTCCCAGTGAAATTGCCAGAGATTGTTCTCCGTGTTGACGGAATTCTTCCCTGTGTTGACATAGATCGTTCTCCGTGTTGACGGAATTGTTTCCCTGTGTTGACAGAGATTGTTCTCCGTGTTGACGGAATTGTACCTGTGTTGACAGTGATGTTACCCCGTGCTGACGGTGATTGTTATCCACGTTGACAGAATCGTACCTGTGTTGACAGTGATTGTTATCCGTGTTGACGGATTGTACCCGTGCTGACGGTGATTGTTACCCGTGTGGACGGAGTTATTACCCGTGATCGACAGAATTGTCCCCAGTGGAATTGTTACCTGTGACTGACAGAGATCGTTATTCCAGTTATGGACGGAATTGTACCCAGGGTGATGGAGTCTTTCCTCGTGTTGACGAAGTTTAGTTCAGTGATGGACGGAGTTGCTCCTGGCAAAGTTAATTTGATGCCTGTGGCGTCACACAGGAGGTGAATGTTGAAATCCAAAGTTTTATCAGATGTTTGATCAGTTGTTGCCGTAACAACTAGGTTCAGCATAACGGATGTTGTTCCCCAAGCAGTTTTTGTTGTGTATTTCTGCGGTTGGAAAATTTTCGAGTTTTTTGGTATTCAACCGTCTTCTACCTCGATTGTTTGAAGGTCGTTCGCTCTTCACCCAGCCGGGTCCAAGCTGTTTGAATAGGGGCAGCTGTTGCACCCCAAAATTTGCTCAACCTTTTCTTACCTGGTTTATGTTTCATTGCATTATCATCTGCATAGTTATATCATTTGCATATCATGATATCATTTCATATAGCAGGGGATCAAGTTGATTCTTATCAAGAGGAGCCTAGCTAGAGGTCTCATTCAAGATTGAGAAGTTGTCAAAGTCATCAGAAGGTGGTTTGAATGCCTAAGGGTTTAGATGTTTGAGTGTGAATCTTCTCCTAACTTGAGGATCAACTGAAGACTATCACAGGGTTGTGAAGTGTTGAATGTGAAAAGAGGATGTGTATAGAGCTCATAGAATGCCTAGAGGGCCATGGGAGAGTTTAATCAAGTCATTGTGTCAAATGCAAGAGCCACAGTTGAGGTGCAAGCAATTAGGGTTTCCTCTGGATCAATTCTAGGTCAACTGTGCAATTGAAGGGTATCAAAGCCTACTTTTAGGTCATGGAGTTCATGCAATTATATGATAAGACATTTGTGGTGTTGTTCCAAGATCAAATCAAGAAGAGTCAAGAGTGTGGGAAGCAGCTAAATTAGGGTTTTAGTGCAAAATTCCCTGTTTAGTGCCTAACGTCAAGACCACATAAGTCAAGATACAAGTTTCAAATGGATCTTTGGCCAACATTAAACTTGTAGATAGTCTCAATACCTTTAATTTGAGTACTAGAAGTCCTCAAGGGGATTTGTATAATTCAAGTTATGGCCCAGACAAGTTACAGGTCCTCAGATGCCTCTGAAATTTGTCTGTGAAAATCATCTGACTTCCAAGCTATTTTTGACGTAGAAGGACGTTTCACTTGAACTTTTGGCCAACATGAAAGTTGTTCCTCATGAACTTAGCTTTCTAAATTGTACTATAAGTCTTCCATCTGATTTGTAGAACTCAAGTTATGAGGTTTACAAGTCAAGGGTATTTTGGGAAAGTGAGATTATAGGTCATTTTCAATTATAGGTCAAAATCTCCAACTTGAACTTGTCAAATGCAATTTTGTTCAACATGAAAGTTGTTCAAAATGGGGGTTTTAGGCTAGAAAAAAGGTCATGATGGATTGATTAGGTTCATAGCAAGACTTGGTTTGAAATGGTTTCAAAAAGGGAAATTTTCAAATGAATTAAGGAGGGAAATGCCAATTTTGAGTTATAGGACCAAAACATGTCAAGTAACTACATTTTTTAAATGGAAATTGAATTTTAGACACTTTGGCATAACCATAATTTTGAGTTTAGGCCAAGTTTCATGAGTTGTCATTTGATTTCTTCATTTGCAAGTCACACATCCAAGTTCCTTACCAATGCAATTCAAGTGCTCTTTTTGGTCTGAATACACTCACAAGGGAATTTGCAAGTGAAAGGGAAGATTCTAGAGTAATTTTCATGGCCAATTCGTGACTGTTACATTGCACATGTGAAGAGAAAAACAGAAATTTGGATTGGCTGGATTGGGCCTCAATTGAGCTTCTAAAGCCCATAGACGTGTTCTATTTAAGTTCTTTGATGATTTCAGAATCATTTTGGTGCAAGTTTCGTGGCTGAAGCAGAGATAGTAACTTCATTTTCAAGCAAGCAAGTGCAGATCGGGTTTTGAATTCCAGGCTGATTCAGAGCAAATTGAAGGTTGAAGCATCATCCTCTTGCATCCTTGAGTGATTCTGGAGAATTTTGAAGGTTGAATCAAGCTCTAGCTACCTCTGTTACTAGATCTACAATAGGTTAGTAACTTTCAAATTTCCATATGAATTAGCACAATGTAGTTAGATTTGAACTTGTGGTTAGGATCTAGACAAGATGTAGATCGTTTTAGGATCAATTTGGAAGCATTTGGTGATGATTGATCATGACATAACATTTCTGTTTTGATTCGAATCTCTTGATACATGGAGAATTAGAGCAATTTAGAAAGATCAGAGTGATGTATGTGACATGAGGATGAACTCTATATCATTAGATTTGCAATTGATGATGATTGATCTGGATGTATGTTCTGAACATGGCTTCGAATCTTGAAATCTATGGAGAGTTAGGACATTTGGATAGGAGATTTGAGTTCCTAATGAAATTTGGAGGGGGATTGTTATGAGGTTTGGAATTTCTGGACACTTGTAACCACCTGCTCGCTGGAGAGGACGACCGGAGTCTTCTCTGGCCACCACCCCTGATCTCCACTCAGGCCAGCCTGTGAGTTGGAGAAGATGATTCCATAGCCATCAAATCTTGCCTTTGACCTTGACTGACCACCAGATCCAATGGTTGTGTTTTAATCTGAGAAGTGAATTTTGAGTCCAAAACGCAGGCGTTTCATTTAATGTGTTAGCACGCTCCTGGCTCTTGGATTGCTTGACCAGTCTCCTCATCCAAGCGTTGTGGTTTTATTTCAGTTTTGTTATTTCTTTTATTCATTTTTGTTTATTTTAAATGCTTTATTGATTCAAAAAATCACAATAAATTCAATTTTGATCCAAAAATTATTTCAAAAATATCCCCATGATCTTGAGAGAATTTGTGATTTTCTGAAATCAATAAAATGCATTTTCATGCATTTTTCAATTTAATTTGATTTTTCTTATTTTGTTTAGTTCTTTTAATTTTGCATATTTGACTATCTGTTTTGTTGAATTTTGTTCTTCCAATTGGTGATGAATTTGGCCTTGATTTTTTAGTATGTGTTAGGGTAGACATGTATGTTCCCTTAGGATTTTTGTTGGAATTTTAGAACAACTTTAGGTTCTGTTTTAGGTGTTGAGATTAGAGCCTTCCCAAACATGTGGATTACCTTGATACCTTTCAATCTAGAAATTATTTAGGTGACTTAGAAGTTGAATTAGGATTTAATATTTTAACCCTAGGTTGTTCAAACATGTATGTTCCCCTAGGAAATTCATTAGATTTTTACAAATTTGGTTTCTATTTTAGTTGTATTTTGCAAGTTGCTTGTGCTTGTGGTGTTCTATTTTGTGTGCCTTTGCTTGCTTGGTCTTGCTGGTGACTTTGGAGCTGGATTTGCTTGGATTCCTTCTTGGGAGGTCTTCTAGGCTTGGTGTAGCTTCTTTGGCTTGAATATTGGAGCTTTGAGTTGTAGTTTACTTTTCTTTTAGGAGTTGTTTTAGGAGCTTAGGAAATTAGGGTTTTAGGAAGAGCCATTAGAGCTAGTTTTGATTTTTTTCATCAAACATAGTGTCATACCCCAAATTTGTCCTACCTTTTCACCTGCCTTATAACAAGTAATTGCGTTGCTTGATGGTCCTTCTCCAGATGGTCATTTAGCCTTTGGCCGTGATCCTCTGAAGAATTAAGGCATATGAGTCTTGCATGCTTATGACGATTACAAACTCGCGCAAAGTGGAATGCGCCCTCATTCTCGTGATCAAATTGTCAAGACGAGATCAAAGATCTAGGATGTATGGTTGTTTCATTTTAGGATGTGATCTTTTGCTTTTAGTAGTTTTGGGCCATGTTTTGAGATGAGTCCAATTGGTGTTCCGATATAAGACTGAGGTCGCGTAGAAGCTTGTTTGATTCAAGTTTGAGTTGATTCAGAGATTGATAAATGATTTTAAGGCCCATGCAAGTAAAGCTTCAAAAAAAAATCCCGTGTCATAACCAATACGTAACCAAATTATGATGCAAATTAACTCAAGACCATGATTAGATTTAAATAAGAGGTGGCTAGTTTACTTGCAAGGTCGTAAATTCTAAGTTTACTTTCAAGGTTAGCTTCACTTGCAAGAGCGCTCGTGGCTAAAAGCAAGTTTGAGGGGCTCATTTGGAACTCTGATTAATAATAAGCATCATTTGCAAGATAATGTCAACTTGTGAGTTAGAAATGAGTCAAGTTGTTGCGCGCCATAAAGTCATCTATGCATCACAACAATAAAAGGACAATTCTAAACTTTGATTTCAATACAACAAGTTTACAACTTTAGTTCTTTTTTGCTTGAATGTAGTCTACAATGGTTAACCAAAATTAAACCAATCCCATAACAACAAAAGAAAACTGCAGTGCCATCATGGTGGAATAACACCCACTGCGAGTACACAACCCAGAATTGTCCCTTACATTCATAACTGATAAACATTATCAGAAACATTACATTTCCATTTTTCGAACCGTTCATCTTCTTTCTCCAACCCACACCAATTGTTCTTCACTTTCTTGACCCCAATTTAACATCCTTCTCCAACTGCTTCCAGCCAACGAAATAAATTGCAAAAACCTCAATATTCACAAACAAACATGGAACCAGAGAGAATATGAGAGAGATTGAGAAAAGGAACAAACCTACACTGCTTACTATCTTCTTTTCATGACATCATCCATCCCTTTCACACTCCAACTTGCAACGTTTTCCTGCAACCATCCTTCTGTTTTTGCAACAACATAATACACACACACAAATAGGAAGAAAACTAGAAGAGGAAAGTGAGTCTATTTCCATATATTTTTACTATAGCGATGGTGTTATTTTTTCAAGACTTGCAAGTTTAGCTGTCAGATTTGGTTTAAATGATGGTGTGCATTCGAATTTTGTTGTAGTAGCTTTAGTTTTGGTTTGTTTGGTGCATTCTCATGGAGGCTGTTGGCTACTGTTGTTGACAAGAAAATATGGTGTTGTTATTTGTATATTTCCGAATCTCTTGCTGTCACTTTCTTGGAGGTCGAAGATGCAATGGTTATGGAAAGGACGCGGACTAAGCAAGAAGGTCGTCGAGAGGCTGAGTTTGCTCTAGTTGGTAGGGAAGGCGCAATAGCAGTGAACCTAGTCAAATTATTTGGTACTAAATCAAGTGTTCGAATACAAAAGAACTGTTATTTCACTCTCACAATAGCAGAACTCTCGTGACTTCTCTGTTTCCAAGTAAAGTGACAGCAAAAAACTGCTATCAGTAACAAAACTGCTAGCGTGTGATTATTTTTGAACCACTGTTGGCTCTTCTTTCCTCTGTACATTCCATCTTCCTTTTTTTTGGTTTCACACAAAGCTATCATCAGCCTCTTCTCTGCACATCATTTCCTCATCACGTTAACAACTAAAAAACACCCTCACCGTCGGCTCTCGTTTCCACCAATTCTACAAACTCTCATAAGACACCATTTGTATAAACTGTAGCGAACAACACCATTATCGAAGCTAGCTTCAACTTCCCACCGCGGGTCCGTTCATGTACTCAGCTTACTGCCGCGAGCTCCATTTGTAACGCAATTCAGCGGTCACACACTGTTCTATTGCCACGTCAGTACATCACATAGATGTTCTCACCGACAACTCCTAACTCAGCATCCGCATTTTCCAATATGCCGAACCCACACTGAACCTGTCCCAAATAAACTACAGAAGAACAACATATGAAATCTTCTTCTTTTCTCACAAAACAACAATCACAAACCAATAACAGAAACCTCTCTTTGAACACCAACAACAATACTTTAACCTTACCTTCTTCTTTTCCTTTTCATGAATCTCAACAACAACTGAATTCATATGCTAGCTCATCAATGATGATCCAAGGCAGCAACGATTACATCAACAAACTACAACACTTATGTTACCGCTCTTTCCAAAGGCGATAGAAGATTAAGAAGAAGTAACAACATGCTTCTTCAAATCCAAATCCTGGCGGAAATGTTCAATGATGCAAAGACCAATGAACCTGTGACCTGCACAAACCATGACAATAGGATCAATATAGCGAAGTTACATACTGTTTCATTATCGTCATTTGGAAGTTGCTGCACAAAATAGGTTCTTCCAATGGTTTTGATAGATTTACCTTCATAAGCATGGTTGCAAGCGGTGAGTCTGGCGTTGTCTATGCTCCTTTCACAAAACCAGTCAGATGCAGGGTGTTACCCTTTCACAAAAATGCTTCGTCTATGCATTTGTATTCGCTGTGGTAGAAAGCCTGATCTTGCTAACAAGAGTTATGTATCTAACATTGTTATTCTCCCCAAGCATTCTAATGGCACCACCTGCTGACCAGAGTTCAGGAAAATGTGACTCTAAGTTATTCATTGCACACTAGAAAGAGACAGAACTTGTTATAAAGCAAGAGTTAACAGTTAGGTTATTTTCACGCAGTAAAAATTCAAAATTCATGGTAAAATGGTATCTTTTTGCAGTAAAATCTGAGTAAAACAAACATTCCCAGAAAAGAGCTAACAAACAAGGAATTACAAAAAGGCATTCTGAAATCATGCTTCTTTTTCACCCAGAAGTTTTGTACAAGGAAAAACCCTAATCCTAATCAGACTATATATGAGCACATTATTCATTCGAAGGAAGAAGAAAAAAAACCCTAAAAACAACTACCGGCGGCAGAAAGGAGAGGAAAAACCCTAAAATTTTCGGCGGCAAAAAATCATAAAGAAGATTCTTACCGAAGCAGAAGTTTGATAGAAGTGACGGAAGGCTTGCTAGAATCACCGAGATCACCAGCCAGGTACCAAGCTTTTATCACCTCATCTGTAGAGTTATTGAATCCCCTGAGATATTTTTTATGTGCATTTTTATTCTTGAGTTTCCATAGTTGAGAATTTAGGACATTTGCGTATTGGGTTTAGAGTTGGATTTAGGAAATGAGGTCAGAAATTTGGGGGAAGTGATTCACGATTTTGAGAGGGGAGTAGAAAAGATTTAAGCGTGAAGTGTTTTTGTAAGGAGGAGATAAGAGAGGGGTTAAGAACACTTTGGAAAAGGGTGGAAACTTTTAGTTTCTGTTGATTTCGTTTTGAGTTTCGAGTGTAGCTTTGATGGTGGTGGGATGTTCCCCACGCTTCCCTTCGTAATCTGGCTTTCTAAGATATTTGGATAGTGTGATGTTCCCAGTTTGGTCTGTTGGAGTCCCGTGTGTATCCCCACGTTTCTCACCTGCACCCTTTCGTTTCGACTGTTGGATGGAAGGCTTTGGGGTTGCAGATTGGATCAACGATCCATATGTTTTGGCTGGTCAACTTTTTGACCGAGGGTTCACCGTGAACCCTCCCTATCCTCCGTGTGGGCTTTTGGGCCTGGGTGAGTTTCAGACCACACCCCCCCTTTCTTGGCTTGCAGACTGGCCCATTAGTTTTATTTACTAACTTTTATTATTATTTTAATTTAAATATATTTTAAAACAAAAATCCTTCAAAATAACTTTATTTATTTTCTGTTAAAAGAATTCTGAGTTATTATTAATTTGGTTAATTTTATTAAAACTTTTTATTTAATAATAATTAATTTATTTAATATTATTAAATAATTAATTTTAATTTGATTAATTGTTTTAAATTAGCTTTCTCTTTTAAATTTTAAGACAATAAAAGGTACCTAATTTTATTTTTAAAATTCTATTTAATTTAATAATTTATCTTTTCTTTAAATTTCTAAAAATAATCTAAAAAATTTTAATCCTTTTATTTTACTAATCTTAGATAATTAGGATATTAATTAAGTTGACATGCCTCGATTAACCTATCCCCCATTTTATGTAATTTATGACCTTTTGTGTGATGTTTGTGCATGCTTTATTATTAAATTTCAATTATATTTATGTTGTGCACATTTTCAAAACCGATTATAAAAAAACTAATATCTTGACTTAATGTCAGGCCCATTTTCAAACCCCATTGTAAGCCGATTGTTTTTACGATCGCCATCGACCTTATAGCCTCCTCTTGGGCTTTGTACAACGACAAATGCAGTTAATCCTCATACTCTCCTTGTAAGTCGAGTGCTTTGGCCTCGCCATCGACCTTACCCTATACCATAGGACATCCTATCCTTTAGTTCCACTTTGCTATTTCCATACGCAAACTTAAACCTCGATTCATATCGAGCATTTTCTCAAATCAAATTAAAATACTTAATAACTATTCAAATACAATTTCAACACTTAGATGAAAAGAGAGAGTTCCAAGTCTTTGGTTCACTCTCCCAATTGTTTGGGCCCGAGAAGTCTTTCTTAAGCTCAAACAATTGTCGTCTAAAAACGATAAGCGAATTCAAACCTTTTTTTTCCTAAACACTTAGATGAAAATGAGAGAGTTCCAAGTCTTTGGTTCACTCTCCCGATTACTTAAGGTCCAAGAAGTCTTTCTTGAGCTTCGAGTAATTGTCATCCGATTAATACACTCTAATATTATTAAACATCTTTCATGATATTAGATGAGAAAAGGAGAGAGCTCCATGTCTTTGGTTCACTGTCCCGATTACTTGAGGTCCGAGAAGTCTTTCTTAAGCTTCGAGTAATCCTCATCTGTTAAAATGATTTAACTACATCTTATCTTTCAAGTGCCATTCAAACAATTCCGTTTGCAATGAAAAAGAAAGTGTTCTAAGTCTTTGGTTCGCTTTCTCGATTACTTAGGGACCGAGGAGTCTTTCTCGAGCTTCGAGTAATCGTCATCCGATTAACCGACTCGAACCACATCTTATCCTTTTGCAATTAAGGTTGAAAAAGAGAGAGTTCCAAGTCTTTGGTTCACTCTCCCGATTACTTGGGTCCGAGAAGTCTTTCTTAAGCTTCCAGTAATCATCATCCGATCCACTTACTCGAACCATACCCAATTCCTTCACATCTGAGGTTGAAAAAGAGAGAGCTCCAAGTCTTTGGTTCACTCTCCCGATTACTTGGGCCCGAGAAGCCTTTCTTAAGCTTCAGGTAATCGTCACCTCTAGCTAAACATATGATACATTTAACCAACCTCGTTACCTCGCCTCGTGCAACCACAACCCTAAAACCTATTCCAATCTATCCTCTTTTCCAAACCAAAATACTTAATCAATCAAACCATATTCCTCGCCCTCGCGCAACCTACCATTCAAGCAATCCTTTTACCAAGAACATTGTTTAAGTCCCTTCTTCCGCGCATAACAAACTTGTGCTTTAGCCTCCCCTAGCGAGTAGACAAGCCCACGTTTAGCAGTTAGAATACGAACTAAAACTCTCGTTCATTCCAAACACAAACTGTTGCACCCCAAAATTTGACCAACAATTATTTATCCATCAAGTGTTTGAAAGTTGATACCTTCAAGAGATCCCCAAAGGATTTGGTTGAAACCAAGGTTGTGTGCCTCATAACTTGAGAGGTATGGGAGCTCCTCAGATGATTCTGAGACTTTGAAGAATAGACTTGAAGCTTTGAGAAAGCCTATGAGATGTATTGAAAGTCATCATGAAGCCCAGAGAGGTCATTATGCAAGAATTCAGAAAATTCAACCATGAGTGGTAGAATTAGGGTTTGACTGGGTCAACCCTAGGTCAACTGAAGATTTGGAGAAGGTTGAGGCCTAATCCAAGAGCCATGAGATCATGGAATGATGTATTGAGATGTTATAAGGATGATTCCTAGACCAACTCATCATGATTGAGGAGTTTGAGAAGTTTTAAGCTAGGGTTTCTAAGGATGAACAGTGCAAAATCCCCTAGTTTGATCCCTATCTTCCAGGCAGTTTTAGCTCAAGATGTGATTGTCATCTCATCTTCCCCACAACATGAATGTTGTAGAGATTGTTCTTAGATTTGATTTGAGTGGTAGAAGTCCTTGATAGGACTTGCAGAGCTCAAGTTATGGTTTTGACAAATTACAGGTCATCTGAGGTATGTGAATCTGGGTCCTTGAAAGTCACCCAACTTGCAGACAACTTTTTCCCTAGAAGGATGATTCCTATGATCTCTTGGTCAACATGAATGTTGAAGAGCATCTTCTTAGCTTTCTATAGAGTACTAGAAGTCCTTGATAGTATTTATAGAACTCAACTTATGGTTTGTACAAGACAAGGGTATTTTGGTCATTTGGTGATTATAGGTCATTTTAAGCAAAGGCCATATCTCCTCTTTCCAAGCCTCAAATGAAAAAACTCAAAACATCAAAGTTGTTCAAAATGACATTTTAAGCCTAGAAAAGTGGTCATGAGTTGTTGAAAAAGCTTGTAGCAAGAATTGACAAGAATGGGTGAAAATGACCTAAAAATGGCATATAAGTTAAATAAGTTCAAGTTGGAAAATGGTTTGAGAGATCTACAAATCCAAAATATGTCATATGATATATGATTTTGAATCTAAACAACATTTTGGAAACAATGGTTTAGACACATTTTTGAATTGAGGCCTAAAAATGGGTCTTGCTTTGTAATATTCTTACTTGCATAATAAGGCAACATTGTAAAACTTCACCAAAGGCAAGGAATTGGTTTGTTCTTCATTCATACCACCTCAATATCTCATGAAAGGAGATCTTAACACAAATTTGAAGGGCTGCAAGCATGATATGAGATGGTTCAATATGTCATCTGATGGGCTAAAGACGTGTCTACTTATGCGTCTAGCGGTATCTTACTGCAAGTGCACAGCCTATCGAAGTAATATTTAAGATTATTGATCCACAGGGATTCTATTGTTACTTAGTGCTAGATGAACTTCTAGTTTATCTAAGGCGAACGGTTGTCACGATTGTTGTTGGTTTTTAAGAATATTAAAGGCGAAATTAAATTTAAGTTTTTAATAAAGTAATACTAAGACGGTCGGTATGTAATTATACTAACTTAGGTGGGTCAATCTAACCTAGGCTTATAGAGATGTTCACTTAATCTATTCGGTAGAGATTACCAGTTTAAATACCCTCAACTCACACTCTCGTGGTCTTATATCAAATCTTATCCCTAAAGCCCTATGCCTGCTCTCGCTAGCCCATAAGTGTTTAGAGGTAATTTTTGGAAACTAAATAATTCTAATTTATCTTAAAGCGCTCTCGCTGTATTTAATTTAAATGCCTAACTTTAGCTATCTGGTTAAAATCTCACACTCTCGTGGTCTTGACCCAACCTAATACCCTTTTCTTACTCTCGTAACGAAAAGGTCTATTTCAATTAAAAAGTATCAGCCAGAATGTTAAGCGATTAATTATTTTAGCCTATGGTTATATTTTACCGGTTAAGTTTGTTATAACTACATACCGCCCTAAGGTATTTAGCTACTCATCGAGGTTGAACCAGACACAGAATTAAATAATAACTTACTCATGGCAGAAAAATAAATAGGCATTATAATTAAATTAAAGTGCAATAAATTGAAAAACCTGATTAACAAATATCTGAGTAGACTCCTTCTTCCACAGACCGGAAGGCTTGGAGTAGGCGGAAATAAAAATTAAAACGAATGCTGAAGGTTGGAAACAAATAAAAGTATAACAATTCCCTAATGTTGGAAATTGTTACACGGTTGGTTTGGATACAAATAAAACAAGACAGAAAATAAAATAATGCTGGAATGAAAATTCTGGTTCGTAAGATAATTCGGCAGAGCTTCCGCAGGAATTTTGGATAATGAAGTCTGTCCCTGAGTTCCCCTGAGCTGGTACTATTTATAGAGCCTTTAATGGGCTGGAGTCTTGGTCTTTTGTTTCTTGGGCCTTGTTGAAGTGGTTGAGGAAATGTTGGAAAGTGGCAGCAAAAAATGGGAGAAGTCGTCTTCACGTGCTGCCTTGAGGAGAAATAAGAGGAGAAGTGGTCTTCACTGGTGCCTTGACGTAGTCTGAGTCAAAACCAAGTTTTATCCTTGTCACGGGCGTGACAAGGTCTTCACGTTCGTGAATTGAGGATTTTAAGTGTCACGGTCGTGACTACTTCCTTACGGTCGTGATGGCCCAATTTGGGGTGTCACGGTCGTGACACCCTTGTAACGACCGTGGCTGTAACAAATTATGCAGACTTTTTGCAGGCTTCTGACTTGATTCATCTCCTTGTGGTCTCTTTCGTTCCTTTCCTCTTAATTCATGATTCGGCCTCACATAACGATGTACCTGCAAAATAGTAAGAAAAACTCGAGAATTCGAGCGTTAAAACGGTGAATGCGCGATAAAACGTCAATGAAATCTAGGGATATAATCGATGCGTTTTCTCGTCATCAAACTTCCCCAAACTTAAACCTTTGCTTGTCCTCAAGCAAATAGTCGGTTGAAAATCGGCGGACAAGATTTTATTCGCGCATACTCGTAACAAACCGTACGGTGGATCGTTTTGTCGGATAGTCAGGTACTTTGATAGAACACTACCGATACACTAATGACACAAGCAACAAGCTATGTCGTCGACTTCCCGTCAAGCGAAACAATCGGCGATCACATTACGATTTCACCTAGAGTTTTTCGATCTTATTTCGCCCGGTTTCGTTCTAGCGCAGTCACATTAAGCCCTTTGCCTTAGCACGCACGTAGTGGAGTAGCCGGTTAGCGATTTTGATCCCTTTTGAGCACGGGGTCTGGTACACGAGTGTGGCAACCCTTCATGTTTTATCCGATTCGGAGGTTGTGGGGGATCGAGCCGTAGCACGCCCTACCGAGTTCAGCACCAGTACCTCTGAACCAACTCGAAACGGATTCCTTCTCATATTTCTCGTTTCTTATCTGCGACCGTGTACTTTGGTGCAATTTCTTTTCATTTTGCATTGAGATACGAAGGATCGTTATTGATTAGGCATCAAACGCTTATATTCATCGGCTCCCCACGTGGTTTGTGTTCAGACGGTGCTGACTGCTAGTATAAACTACTGGGGGTTACTTTTGAACTGAAACTAAAGGTGCACTCGCAATGGTGATCGGGATGGAATTTCTTAAGCAGGGGGTCGAAGATGTCAAGATTGTATTGGTCTTGTTTAATCGTTCCTGGCTTCGTAGTTACGAACCATTCGGTGGTAAGTCGGGTAATGCGAGTAATTAAAGATTTTTCTGGTATAGCTTAATAATCGGGGAAAGCTCGAAATTAAAGAGAATAGCGCACAGATTTGCTCATTTCATTGATTTGCTAAAAGGAATACAACGGAATTGAAAGTACAACGAAAATGAAAAAGTGTTGAAATGAAAGGTACCTCTCCCACACTATATCAGACATTGTCCTCAATGTTGTGATATAAATGTGGCACAAATACAGTACAAGGCTAAAATGAAAAACAACATAAAAGTAAACTACTGCTGCTGAGGACCGCGGGCTCGGCCTCTGGTGCGAGAGCGGCGCCTGGAGGGAGTCGCGTCGGGATCAGAACCGGTGCCGGAGGTAGCAGTAATGCTGATGCGGAGCGCTTCGAGCTCGCCGAAAAGTTCTCCAAACCGCTCATTAGTGGCCTCCTGGTTGGCAGCAATGGTGCCGAGTAAAGCGTCATACTGCGCCTTCTGCCGTCGCTCCAGTGCGGCGTTCATCTGGTTCTGCTGATGAATCGCAAGGAGGACTTCCTCAATTGTAACTGCGGGAGCAGGGGGCTGTCGGGTAGATGTCTCTGGGATATCCTGGACAGGCTCAGCTGCATCCATAGCGTCCTGCATCTCGTCCGCTGGAGCGTCTGCCTGATCATCATGAACCGGGACGTGATCGGCAGCAGCTGGTAAAGCAAAGAGCCAGTTGGCTCGGTTGGATGGGTCGATGCGGGTGCGGGACGGCAGAGTGATGTGGTGGAAAATGGTGCCATTGACGACAGGGCTATACCTGTCATCCTCTCGCTGCGCGATCAGGTGGGCGGACCGGCAGTAGCTCATGGTCAGGAATTCGGCGGCGAGGTGAGGCTGATTAGCGAGCGCGTCACCAAGCCCCAACTGGATGGCGAGGGCGGTGACAATGCCGCCTATGAAGAACGAGGAGGAGCCTCGCTGTGCAATGGCCTGGATGTGATGAAGCATGAACGGGGCAGCGTTGATCGGCTCGTCATGAAGAGCGCAGTATAAGAACAGAAGCTCCTTGGAGTTGAGCTTGTGGTTGCTTTCTCTAGCAAAGATTGTGTTGCAGATGACCCGGTGAAAATAGCGGATAGCCGGGTTGTGGATATGTGTGGCGTTGAGGCTCTGGAAGGTGGATGCACGGGTGTTGGTAAGGTCGTGCCATAGAGTGAATGCTTGTTCACTAAAATTATCGGGCACGCGACGGTGGGCCTCGGATCCGTGATCGAAACCTAACAGCTCGGCGATCCTAGTTTGCGTGAGGTTGAACTCCTGGCCGTGCAGTCTGAATGTTACGATGCCGGTAAGCTGACTCTGAGAACCGGGAGGGGTGATGTAACTGTAAGAGCTGAGGAACTCCAGCGTCAGAAGTTCGAAAGTAGGCTGAGGCTGACGACAGAGGTCCCACAGACCGACCTTTTGCAGTAGGCTTTGAACGCTGGACAACATTCCGAGTTCTCGCAGACAGTCAGTGGCAATGTAGCGGGTAGGTTGCAGACCGCGGTTCTGGAAGCGGCTGAAACGGTCTCTCTGGTTTACTCCAGCTTCGCCTTCTCTAAAAGTGATGGAATCCATAACATGCAAGAGTGAAGAGTGAGGGTGGAAGGATTTTGTGAGGTTTTGTGAGAGAAATGGTAGAATGAGGGGGATAGAGGTTCGGGTTAAATACGGGAGAGTTTAAATGAAATGGTTGATGATAATGGAGGATTAATGGGGGTAGTGGAGAGGTTACGGTGGTTGTGGAATGAGTGGGTAGTGTTTTGGGTAGGTTATGGATGGAGAAGAAGAGGGGACACGATGAGAAACAGTTCTGTTTCTCATGATTCCTGTAATAGAGGTCGTCACGGTCGTGACAGGGGCGTGACGGTCGTGACACGCTAAATGAGCACGTCACGATCGTCAGTTAGGTGTGACGACCGTGAGGGCATGTTGTGCTGAATAATTCCCAAAAAAGAACATTGTCTCACGTTATTTATAAATTGATAATAATTTATTTTATTTAGTAACACTTATATTAAATACACACCATATTGGATATCATTTGCAACACAGTAGCATACGAACCTAAGATTGTATACATGAAATAGTGCAGTCATACAGTATATAGTCATACAGTATATAGAAAAAGTATATAAGCTGCTAAAAATGAAGAAATAATTGAAATAAAAAGTGCATGGCATAAAGTAAAAAATGAAATTACAGAAACAGAAATTATGTTATGAAATTGTTGCGAAAGATAAATTTAACTGGAAACGAAAATAATGAGAAAAAATAATGAGAAAAATTAATAAACTAAATCACTGATAGCCGTTTCAAAGGCGTTTCTTCAGGTCTTCGATGGCGGAGTCCAAATGATAGAATTGTTCGCAGGCCATGTCAGTCAATCCTATGATGTCCAATCGCATACTCTTAATGTCTTCTTTGAATAGATTAATGTCAGTTTGGTAGGCGTTGAGAGTGTGCATGATGTTTTCTAAGTTGTTAGCATAATCTCCTTGATTCGCTCCAGGGGTTTCATGTACTTTGTCAGTTGGATCAATGTCATGGTAACCAGGAGGTGTCTCGGGGTCATTTTCAACAGCGGTCATTATATCATCTGTTATCCTGTGAGACTGAGGTGTTTCAGGAGTGGCTGGATAATCAGGTGGGTTTAACTCATAAAGCCAGTTATCCTTATTATGAACACTTACTCTAGCATGATTGGGCAATGTGAACAGGGTGACTACTTCGTTCCGGATTAGGTACTCAAAAGGTGGGCGTCCTAAATTCCTTATGATATGTCTATTAAAGCAGAATTTAAGATTCATTGGGCGGATGGTTCCCAGACGGGTGCACCTGTCCAGTTGGTACCTAAGTCCTAAGGCATCAGCAATCATGGTTACAAGACCTCCTACCACTATAGGTAATTCAGGTTCTTCTTGGATGCGGGTGAAGGTTTGCATCATGAAAGGTACACCATTTACAGACTGTCCATTAGTGAAACATGACATAATAAATAATTCATCTTTAGAGACTCCGGTAATGTTTTCTTCTTTTCCAAAGAAGGTATGGGCGAGGAATTTGTGGAAGTAACGGAGAGCAGGATTATGGATCTCATCATTGTTCATGTCATTTGGTTCAGGGTGGTAGTTTCCGGTTAGAGTTCCCCAAAAGAAATCTAGCTCCACATCCATCAATTCTACCTGTGTGGTAGTAAAAGCAAAAGGTCCACTAGGGAATCCTAACAGGTCAGCTAGTTCTTTATGGTTAAAGTCGTATTCTATTCCAAATAGGCGGAAACTAATAAATCCTTTCCTAAATCCAAAACCGCGCTCAGGTAGGTAAAGTAAGGAGCTAAGGAACTCAAGGGTAAGCTCGCGGTAAGTCGCAAACTTACGTTGGATCAGTGCATTCTCCCATCCTAGTCGGTTGAACAAGTACATGACACTATCATGTATACCTAAGGTTTCCATGGTCCTATCATCTGGGTACAGGGTCAAATCCATCTGCCTCTGTGATAACTCTTCGAACTTCATTCTTTGGTTCCTACCTCTAAATTTGGTTTCCATATAGTTAATTGGTTGGTTAGCCATGGTCAGTGAAAATACGGGGGAAACAAATCAGTGGAAAAGACTTTAGAAAATCTGTAAAAAGTGATTTAAGATAAAAATAAGAAAATGAAATGCATAGTGTAATGGCGATAATAGTAAAACTGACAAAACAATTTAAACAAATAGTAAAACGATAAATAATAATGCTCTAAAAGAAAAGAATAGTTTAAAAATAGGTAAATAAGTAAATGGGTTGCCTCCCACTAAGCGCTGTTTTTATTGTCAAAAGCCTGACGTAATGTCTTGGTTTAGATTAATCAGGGGAATTAGTGGACAATTCTAAAAGCTTTAGATTATTCGCATAATCTCTATTTTCAACTTTATGATAGTGTTTTAGACGTTGTCCGTTTACTATGAATGGTTCACTATCCTTACCCTTAATTTCTATTGCTCCACTTGGGAATACTTTAGTTATATCAAAGGGTCCTGACCATCTAGACTTTAATTTTCCAGGAAAGAGCCTAAGTCTTGAATTAAAGAGGAGTACAACGTCTCCCACACTGAATTCTTTCCTAGATAGGCGTTTATCATGCCATCGCTTAGTTCTTTCTTTATATATCTTAGCATTTTCATATGCATCTAACCTTAATTCTTCTAATTCGTTAATGTCTAGGATTCGCTTTTCTCCTGCAGCATTATAGTTTATATTGAGAGTTCTGATCGCCCAATAAGCTTTGTGTTCTAGTTCTACTGGGAGGTGACAAGATTTTCCATAAACTAGTTTGAAAGGTGTAGTACCTATGGGTGTCTTGTAAGCGGTCCTATAAGCCCATAGAGCTTCATTAAGTTTAGATGACCAATCTTTCCGAGATATGGCGACAGTCTTTTCTAAGATTTGTTTAATCTCTCTGTTTGAGACTTCGACCTGTCCACTTGTTTGTGGGTGATATGGTGTAGCCACACGGTGTCTTACTCCATACTTAGATAGTAATTTGTCAAAGATTTTTGAAATGAAGTGCGAGCCACCGTCACTTATGACGAGTCGAGGCACACCAAATCTGGGAAAGATTATATTTTTGAAAAGCTTTACTACTACTCGTGTATCGTTTGTAGGAGAAGCTATGGCTTCGATCCATTTCGAGACATAATCAACAGCTACGAGTATGTAATTATTACCGAAAGATGATGGGAATGGTCCCATGAAATCTATTCCCCAGACGTCGAAGATTTCTACTTCTAAAATTCCCTTTTGGGGCATCTCATCTCTTCTGGAAATATTGCCAGTGCGTTGACACCGATCGCAATTTATAACAGCGATGTGGACATCCTTCCATAGATTAGGCCAGTATAAGCCGGCTTGCAAGATTTTTGCACAAGTCTTGGAAGTGCTTGCATGTCCACCATAAGGAGATGAATGGCATTGAGCAATGACATCTTCTATTCCTTCTTCGGGAATACATCGGCGAAAGATTCCATCTGGTCCTCTTTTGAACAATAATGGTTCATCCCAATAGTAATGTTTCAGATTATGAAAGAATTTCTTTTTCTGCTGATAGGTTAGATCTGGTGGAAGAGCTCCTGCGGCTAGGTAGTTGACAATGTCAGCGTACCATGGCAGTCCTACAGTTGTCTGTATTGTTTCCACGGGTTCTGGTTCATTTATATCTAACTGCGCTAGGTCGCTTCCTATTTGTGCTATCAGCTGTTCATACGGAAAATCATCGTTAATCGACACTTGTTCGGGTTTAATACCTTCTATTCTAGATAAATGGTCCGCTACGATGTTTTCAGTACCTTTTTTATCTTTTATTTCTAGATCAAACTCTTGTAGGATTAAAATCCATCTTAAGAGTCTTGGTTTAGCATCTTTCTTAGTTAATAGATATCGGATAGCAGCATGGTCTGTGTAAATGATTATTTTCGCTCCAACTAGGTAAGAGCGGAATTTGTCAAGCGCAAAGACGACTGCTAGCAATTCTTTTTCTGTAGTAGTGTAGTTCATCTGGGCAGAATCCAAGGTTCTACTGGCATAGTAAATCGCATGGAGTTTCTTTTCCTTTCTCTGGCCCAGGACTGCGCCTACAGCATAGTCACTCGCATCGCACATGATCTCGAAAGGTAATTTCCAGTCAGGGGGTTGCATGATTGGTGCGGTGATGAGGGCTGTTTTTAGAGTTTCGAATGCTTTAAGACAATCTTCATTGAATATGAACTCAGCGTCTTTCATTAATAAACCAGTAAGAGGTTTAGTGATTTTCGAGAAATCTTTGATGAATCGTCGGTAAAAACCGGCGTGTCCTAAAAAGCTTCGTATTTCTCGAATGGTTTTAGGGGGTTGAAGATCTTTTATTACTTCAATCTTAGCTTTATCAACTTCAATTCCCTTGTCGGATATTACATGACCTAATACTATTCCTTCGTTGACCATAAAATGACATTTCTCCCAGTTAAGCACGAGATTTACTCTTACACATCTTTCTAACACCATTTCTAAGTTCGATAAGCATCCTTCAAAGCTTTGCCCGCATACAGAGAAGTCGTCCATGAACACTTCCATGATGTTGTCTATAAAATCTGCGAAGATTGACATCATACATCTTTGAAAGGTTGCAGGAGCGTTGCATAATCCAAAGGGCATTCGCCTATAAGCGAACGTTCCATAAGGACATGTGAATGTAGTCTTCTCTTGGTCATCAGGATGGATAGGGATTTGGAAAAATCCTGAGTAACCATCAAGGTAACAGAAGTAAGAATGCTTGGCTAATCGTTCCAACATTTGATCTATGAAAGGTAATGGGAAATGATCTTTTCGAGTGGCTTTGTTTAGCTTATGATAATCTATGCACACTCTATATCCCGTCACTACTCTTTGCGATATTGATTCGCCTTGTGCGTTTTTCACCACAGTGATACCTCCTTTCTTTGGCACTACATGTATTGGACTAACCCATTCACTATCAGAGATCGGATATATTATCCCGGCATCTAATAATTTCTTGACTTCTTCCTTTACTACCGTGCTAAGGGTTGGGTTAATTCTTCTTTGAGATTCTCTGGAGGTTCTGCAATCTTCTTCTAGCAGAATGCGATGCATGCAAACTGAAGGACATATTCCTTTGAGATCAGATATGTTATATCCTAATGCAGTTGGATATTTCTTCAAGACATCTAAAAGTTTCTTTGTCTCTATAGTTCCTAAACTGGAATTTACTATAACTGGTCTTTTACATTCAACGTCTAAGAATTCGTACCTTAGGTTATTAGGTAAAGTTTTTAATCCTAATGTAGGTTTATCTTTACTTGGTATGGGATCCGGTGTAAGTGCTAAACTTTCGCTTAGACTATCATCCTGATACGGTTTTCGCCAATTATCATCTTCGAAAATCGGAGGGATTTGAATTTTCATTATTTCAGAATAAGTGGTCTCCTTCAGCTCCATTTCTCTTACACATTCGTCAATTACGTCCATTAGATAGCATGTATCCTCTATAGCTGGTGATTGTAAGAATTGTGTTAAAACAAATTCAACTTTCTCTTCACCTACTTCAAAGGTTAGCTTTCCTCTTTTCACGTCTATTATAGCTCCGGCGGTAGCTAAGAATGGTCTTCCTAGTATGATAGGTGTAGTGGAGTCTTCAGAGATGTCCATGATTATAAAATCAGTAGGAATGTAGAATTGTCCTATACGTACTGGGACGTTTTCTAGTATGCCTACAGGATATTTAACAGAGCGATCGGCTAGTTGAACAGACATTTTAGTTGGTCTTAGGTCTCCCATGTCTAGCCTTTTGCAAATCGTTAAGGGCATAACACTGATACTGGCTCCTAAATCGCATAGAGCTTTGTCAATGACGAATTTTCCTATTACACAGGGTATAGAGAAACTTCCTGGATCTTTTAGCTTAGGAGGCATGTTATTCTGAATTATGGCGCTACACTCGGCAGTAAGTGTAACTGTTCTGTTATCCTCTATCTTTTTCTTATTGGATAAGATTTCTTTTAAAAACTTAGCATACGAGGGTATTTGGGTAATTGCTTCTGTAAACGGAATAGTAATATTCAACTGTTTCAGAAGTTCGACAAATTTCTTAAATTGACCCGTCGTCTTGGAACTTATTAATCTTTGAGGGTACGGAATTGGTGGTTTATAGGGTGGTGGAGGCACATAAGGTTGTTCTTTCTCCACTACCTCTCGACTTTCATCTTCCTTTTCTTCTGGATCATTCACCGCTTCAGTCGGTTTATCCGGTTTTTGGTACATGGCTGGATTGTCAAGTCTTGGATCGGTAGGTCCGTCAAGTTCTTTGCCACTTCTTAATATTACAGCGTTAGCATGTCCTTTCGGGTTAGGTTGAGGTTGTCCAGGGAATACTCCAGCTGGTGCAGCAGTAGGTGCTTGTTGTTGAGCTACTTGTGAAATCTGAGTTTCAAGCATTTTGTTATGTGTAGCTAATGCATCTACCTTGCTCACTAATTGTTTAATCTGCTCACTAGTGTGAATGTTTTGGTTTAAAAAGTCCTTGTTTGTCTGAGATTGGCTAGCTATGAAGCTCTCCATCATCAATTCAAGGTTCGATTTTCTAGGGATATTAGGAGCAGTCTTTTGATATCCTGGTGATGTAGCTGGTGCTTGACCTGGTGCGTAATAAGCATTGTTATTCTTATAGGAGAAGTTCGGATGATTCTTCCAACCTGGGTTGTATGTATTTGAGTAAGGGTTTCCTTGAGCATAATTCACTTGATCAGTGGGAGTTCCTGTCAATAGTTGACAATCAGAAACTTCGTGTCCTGGGACTCCACATAACTCACAATTAGGTGTTACTGCAGCCACAGTGGCTGCAGGTGTTATGGCCAAGTTATCGATCTTTTGGCTTAGTTGGTCAAACTTCGCATTGACTTGGTCCATACTACTCACTTCGTACATACCTCCCTTTGTTGGTTTCTCAGTTGCGACTCTCTCGCTTCCCCAAAGGTAATGATTTTGAGCCATACTTTCGATAAGTGCATAGGCATCTCTATATTCTTTGTCCATCAATGCACCACCCGCGGCAGCGTCAATTGTCATTCTTGTATTGTACAAGAGTCCATTATAGAAGGTATGGATGACCATCCAGTCTATTAATCCATGATGTGGACAAAGTCTAAGTAGATCCTTATAGCGTTCCCAAGCTTCGAATAATGATTCACTTTCTCTTTGCTTAAATCCGTTGATCTGAGCTCTCAGCATGGCTGTCTTGCTAGGTGGAAAATACATATTCAAGAAAACTTTCTTAAGTTCTGCCCACGTAGTTACTGAGTTCGAAGGCAGAGATTGAAGCCAAGCTCTTGCTCTGTCTCGAAGCGAAAAAGGAAATAAACATAGTCTAATGGCTTCTTGGGTAACTCCATTGGCTTTTACGGTATCTGCATATTGCACAAAGATCGAAAGATGAAGATTCGGGTCCTCGGTAGGATTTCCGGCGAATTGATTTTGTTGCACGGCTGATATCAATGATGGTTTTAGTTCGAAATCATTTCGGTTGATAGCCGGCGCTGCAATGTTTGAATGCGGTTCACCTTGCGAAGAATTAGCGTAATACTTGAGTGGATGAGTTTGTTCTTCAGCCATCCCTGCGTCTGGTTTTACGACTGGTTTAGGCGGATCTAATTGAAGATCTGGAATATTGGAATTATTTTCGAAATCGAATATACGTCTTCTTACGTGTAAGAAGCGCTCCGATTCAGGGATTAGAGGTTGCAAGTCTTCGCTTTTAGAGCGAGTACTTGGCATACACTCGGAGATTAGATTAAATTAAATAGTTGATACCTTAGTCTAGACAATGCTACCTAAATGCACTAGTAACTAAATTAAGGAATCCCCGGCAACGGCGGCAAAAACTTAATGGGCTAAAGACGTGTCTACTTATGCGTCTAGCGGTATCTTACTGCAAGTGCACAGCCTATCGAAGTAATATTTAAGATTATCGATCCACAGGGATTCTATTGTTACTTAGTGCTAGATGAACTTCTAGTTTAGCTAAGGCGAACGGTTGTCACGATTGTTGTTGGTTTTTAAGAATATTAAAGGCGGAATTAAATTTAAGTTTTTAATAAAGTAATACTAAGACGGTCGGTATGTAATTATACTAACTTAGGTGGGTCAATCTAACCTAGGCTTATAGAGATGTTCACTTAATCTATTCGGTAGAGATTACCAGTTTAAATACCCTCAACTCACACTCTCGTGGTCTTATATCAAATCTTATCCCTAAAGCCCTATGCCTGCTCTCGCTAGCCCATAAGTGTTTAGAGGTAATTTTTGGAAACTAAATAGTTCTAATTTATCTTAAAGCGCTCTCGCTGTATTTAATTTAAATGCCTAACTTTAGCTATCTGGTTAAAATCTCACACTCTCGTGGTCTTGACCCAACCTAATACCCTTTTCTTACTCTCGTAACGAAAAGGTCTATTTCAATTAAAAATTATCAGCCAGAATGTTAAGAGATTAATTATTTTAGCCTATGGTTATATTTTACCGGTTAAGTTTGTTATAACTACATACCGCCCTAAGGTATTTAGCTACTCATCGAGGTTGAACCAGACACAGAATTAAATAATAACTTACTCATGGCAGAAAAATAAATAGGCATTATAATTAAATTAAAGTGCAATAAATTGAAAAACCTGATTAACAAATATCTGAGTAGACTCCTTCTTCCACAGACCGGAAGGCTTGGAGTAGGCGGAAATAAAAATTAAAACGAATGCTGAAGGTTGGAAACAAATAAAAGTATAACAATTCCCTAATGTTGGAAATTGTTACACGGTTGGTTTGGATACAAATAAAACAAGACAGAAAATAAAATAATGCTGGAATGAAAATTCTGGTTCGTAAGATAATTCGGCAGAGCTTCCGCAGGAATTTTGGATAATGAAGTCTGTCCCTGAGTTCCCCTGAGCTGGTACTATTTATAGAGCCTTTAATGGGCTGGAGTCTTGGTCTTTTGTTTCTTGGGCCTTGTTGAAGTGGTTGAGGAAATGTTGGAAAGTGGCAGCAAAAAATGGGAGAAGTCGTCTTCACGTGCTGCCTTGAGGAGAAATAAGAGGAGAAGTGGTCTTCACTGGTGCCTTGACGTAGTCTGAGTCAAAACCAAGTTTTATCCTTGTCACGGGCGTGACAAGGTCTTCACGTTCGTGAATTGAGGATTTTAAGTGTCACGGTCGTGACTACTTCCTTACGGTCGTGATGGCCCAATTTGGGGTGTCACGGTCGTGACACCCTTGTAACGACCGTGGCTGTAACAAATTATGCAGACTTTTTGCAGGCTTTTGTCTTGCTTCATCTCCTTGTGGTCTCTTTCGTTCCTTTCCTCTTAATTCATGATTCGGCCTCACATAACGATGTACCTGCAAAATAGTAAGAAAAACTCGAGAATTCGAGCGTTAAAACGGTGAATGCGCGATAAAACGTCAATGAAATCTAGCGATATAATCGATGCGTTTTCTCGTCATCATCATCACATGAGAATTTCCACATTCTTCCACTTCATACTAGAAGGTTCTAGGGGCTTCTAAATTGGTTTATATATTGATTGCAAAGTCCATGGGGTCAGGGTTGGTGATTGTTGGTGATTGTTGGTGGTGATTGGTGAGTGTTAGTGCAAAAGAGAGAGTGAGATACCATTTCTTCCATTTTTGCAATTCAATATCAAACTTCACTTTCTTCTTCATCTCCATTTCATTCTTCTCCACAAATCCATTCTCTGGATCATACTGAACACGTGCATACAAATTTGAGTGGCCATTGATGAAGGTTTGAAGGTGTGGCTTCAAAATTGCAAGAAAAGCAAATTGGATCCAAACTCACGATCCAAGCACTGTCCATCCAAGATCTTGCAAACAGAAAGATTATCATCCATTAAAGATCATTCTTGGCAAAGTTTCAAGCATTGGATTGAAGAGTAACTACACTTGCCATCATCAATTTTCAGGTTTGCAAAAGCTTTCGAAACTCTTTATTTATGCAGCATTAGGCGAAATGGTTAGGATAAGCATGATTAGAGACCATAGGTGATTGATTTCTGAGAGTTAGAGAGGATTACATGAGGTTTAATGGCAGGGTGCAGTTTCTTTCAAGATCAAGATTGGGCTGGATATTGAGTTATAATGATCATATGATAGCTTAGTAAGATCAGTGTAATATCATGAACAAGATATTACCATTAGTAGCAAGAAGTACCATGGTTAATCTCAGAGTAAAATGGTGGAACCACGACATTAATGCTTTCTGTTTGTGAGATATAGGAGGTTTTAATGAAAACTATGCGTGTAATCGTGTTCCTGGAAGAAAATGGCACGACTTTGGTTTTGGAATGTTATGATTTCATGGAGAATCAAGAGAGAACGAAGGGGTTGAAAATGCTTGCATGGAGCTGGTGAAACCTGGAAACCCTAGGTTGAATGGGGAAGACGATCGTACAGCCGTTGGATCATGTTAAATTGCTTGACTTGTTAAACCAATCGCACAACCATTATTTGAAACGAAAACGGAGGGAAAGAATAATAGTGAAACGATGCATTTCACTTAATGTGAAACGTCTGGGCCTGGATTTAACTTTGATATCCCCACCCCCCTTTGCACGAGCCCAATGAATACACTGGAATCTGTTACTTTTCACACCGCTCCTTTATTCTTTTTCTTTTGAGTTTTAATTGATTTTCTGAAATGCACGTGGGCCTTACACGCATTACTATCTGCACCACCCTTTCCTGGCCCATCTGGAGAATCAACTGAGCGCATTATTTTTGACACCCCCCTCCCCTTTTATTTCATTTGCTTTTTATTTTATTTTCTTTAACATTTTTAGCATTTTCAATAAATCATATAAAATCAGAAAATTGTTATTTTTCAATTCTTGTTTTTGCATTAGGTCAATAATTTTGTGTAGAAAATTAATAAAAATAAAAATTCCATTTTATTTTTAGTTTTATATTTTTAGCATGTTTTTCATTTAAATAGCTTTTTTTTAGATGATTTAGTTGATACTTCATTTTGTTCATTTTTGTTTGACTAGGTCCTTTTAGATTTTGAACCCATTCTTTTTAGGATATTTCACTTAGGACTTTAGCTTCCTCATAGGATTTAATTCATAATTTTAGGATTAATTTTTAGATGATTTGATTAGGTGAGATTAGAGTGATCAAAATTAGGGTTTAGGTTTAGCATAGGTGAATTAAATCACTTCTTTTAGGAGTTTTAGTTTGATTTTGGGTATGGGATTATAGGGATATTATGGGTAAGTATAATAGACCCTTGTGAATAAATATTAGATTTTCCCTGTGACTTTAGTATTTTCAAAGTATTTTCTGAATGGACTGTTTGTGTGGCATGTTTTGTGTTGATTGTCTATCTTTGGGGTTTATCTTTGGGGAATTGTTGTGGGGCTTGGTTTGCTTTGAAGACCTTGTTGAAGGAGCATGATGAAGGAGAAGATTGAAGATCAAGACCCAGAGGTTGAGAGGTTGGAGCTTGCAAGGAGGCTTGGATTGAGGTCCTAGTCTAGGAGCTTGTTCTCTGTTTGTGAGGTTTGAGATCCTGAAGTTTGAGGGAAATTCATGGTACTTTCCTGAGGAAGGCACTATGGATGTCTTTCATTCTTTCTTCTCACCTCTTTCCCAAGTATCCGATGATGTTGGAGCCTTCATGTGAGTTTAGTTTCTCCTGAGGAGGAATGTAAACTGATCACAGTTGTTGAGCCACATGGGATATGATTCCTAAGCGGAAGCCCCCTAGTACTTTCCTGAGGAAGGCACTATGGGTCTGTTCACTTAGTTCCCTTAGTTCATGTAGGATTTCTCAAGTATCCAATGATGTCGGAGCCTTCATGTGAGTTTAGTTTCTCCTGAGGAGGAATGTAAACCGATCACAGTTGTTGAGCCACATGGGATATGATTCCTGAGTATAAGCCTCCTAGTGCTTTCCTGAGGAGGGCACTATGAGTCTGCCTACTTAGCTCCGTTTCTTTGGTAAGCTTGTTTTGAAGCTTGAAGACTGGGATTGATTTCTCTTGTGTAGGGTTTTGCTTTAGGGCTTTGCTTAGAGATTTGATTAGGGTTTTGTTTCAGGGTTAGGATTAGGGAGAGATTAGATGTAGATAATTTCTTTCTCAAGCATGGATGGCATTTCATTTCATTTTTATCTGTATGATTGCAGTGTACTGTTTATTGCTTGATAGCATGTTGTTTATTTTCAGTATGATTACTGTTATTTCATGACTGGCTTGAGGTTGAGACGAGCTTGTGGAGGCTGAAGCCCCACACACATTTCCTCCCTCACTTGCATTGCATGCATTTTACTGTTAAGCTGATGCTTTGTCTGTTTTGGTGTATCATTGACATGATCCCTTAGGACTCTCATTTCCTCTGATAAGGATTTGATGATAGACTTTTGGGTTGAAACCTATGCATGACAACTTCTAGGAGTTCCCTGTTCAAACCTCAACCATAGGATGAATCTATGGCATGATAACAGTAGGACTTGATAGTCTCCCTCCTAGTTGGGCCTGTTCTCTTCTCATCTCAAGACAGTTTAAGATACAGTAATCATGAATGATTTCTTTCGTACGTTACGAGCCTTAAGCTATCTGAGAAAGGATTGTGGGAGAGTTTCTTTTCCATAGTCTGGATGTTTAGTATGGTACCCTTTGGGTGACATGCGACGCATTCACTCTCAGGTCATAGTCTCTAGTGCGGTTGAAATTGCAAACACAATAAAAAACACTTCTTTCAAAACAGGAAATAAACCGTAGTTTCCCGAACTACGTGAGCTCTGATCTCTCATGCCTGTTGAGAGTACGTAGGCACAAGATGGCGATGTCTTGGCGAGCTACCTTCCCCCATAACCCTTCGTAGGCCGAACTACGTTGACTCTGATTTCTCATTCTCTGATGAGAATACGTAGGCATAAAGTGCGACGCTTTGCCGAGTCATTTTTCTTTTCTTTTTCAGCCAACCTCGATAGGTAGATAGAATAAAACCAACCCGTCCGAGTAAACAAACAAGCGAGGATCCCGTCGAGTACGACGGACGTGAGGGGTGCTAATACCTTCCCCTTGCGTAACCGACTCCCGAACCCAGACAATGGTTGAGATGACCTTGTCTTACCCTTATTCATCAGGTTTTTCCGATCGTTTCCTTTCCCGCTCTGAGGGATAAATAACGAAAGGTGGCGACTCTTCTGTCATGCCGGCACCTTATTTTCGCGCAAGCGACACAAACCTTTTAGCAAACCATAGGCCGAACTACGACTGCTCTGATTCCTCATTCTCTTCTGAATGTAAGATACGTAGGCACAAGATTGCGATGATCTTGGCGAGCACAATCCCCTCTTTACCCGTAGTCCCACGAACTACGAATGCTCTGATTTTCCACTTCTTACAAGTAAAGATACGTAGGCACAAGGGCCCCAATCCTTGGCGAGCACCCTATCTTAATAATCACCTGCTTTTCCTATTAGCAAGCAAATCCCTTTAGAAGATACACTAACATAGTTAACTTTCTCTCGCAAATCGAATCAAGAAGTTCTCGTTGAGTACAACGGACGTAGAGGGTGCTAATACCTTCCCTCTGCGTAAGCGACTCCCGAACCTAGAATATTGGTTGCGATGACCATGTTCTTATCTCCTTTAAGGTTTTATCGATATTTTCCTATTCCATCCTTGGAATGAATAAAATTCGGTGGCGACTCTGTTTCGAACAGTATTTTCCGCGTCCATCGCGAGGATCGTATTTTTCGAGGTACGACAGATGGCGACTCAGTTGGGGACAGTGCATAGCCCTATGCTAGAGAGAGTCAAGCCTAACTTGACTCGATTCGCAAGAGTTAGATACGCTTGTTTGTGATTTTTCTTTTATTTGTTTGCTTGTCTTATTTATTTGCTATTTATCTGCTTGCTCTTATATATCTTATTATTGTTGCTTGTGACGCTATTGGGGTTCTCTGATATTGGGAATTTTGTGAGATGGCTCTACACCCGAGTCCGAGAAAAAATATAGGATTAGAATGGTGGTTGTGTAGTGGAATCCCTCGAGGAGTCTTTCTCGTTGGGAGGAAGCGAAAGCCCCGCTTAGAGTTGATTCCCTAAGAATGTTATTGTCGTGGTGAGTCTTTGCCATGGCAGTAGTATTTTCTTAGGTTGAATCTATAACTCTAAGGACCGTTTACCTTTTTTCCATGGTGGTTGGTAGTATTAACTCATGAAGATCATTCCTTTATGGGTTGATGCGAACGCCCCAATCAGATGAGATCCCTTGAACGTATCGTTATTTTGACAACGATATTTTCAACCTCGATCTATGACTCTGAGGTCCTTTTAAGAAACCTTGGACTCGCTGGTTGTGTAGTAGAGGCTCACGAGGAATCTTTCTCATGGGACGACACGAAAACCTCACCTAGAAGAGACTCTTTCATAGGTATTATTGTGGGATGAATCTTCACCTTAGCAATAATATTTTTGAAGGACCTATGACTCTAGGCACTTACCCGTATAGAACCTACCCATGGGATTTCAGGAATCAGAGAACTTTTAACTTCATATTTTGTTTTGGTTACTTCCGTCCTTGCATCTGCATCATACTCATACCATAACATTTACATTTTGATTTTCAGGGAATTTAAGAATTATATTGTCAACATACAGGAATTATGGGAAGCAACGTCAGGTGCCCACTTCCTTACAATTTCAAGAGACCAAAATTGGAAGACTTGCGCAGTTTGGTTTCTCGTATCCCTGCTGTTTTCAGAATTAACTTTACGAAGGATTATGGCAGGATTATTCTCCTGTTAATGCAAGACGTAGATTCTAAGGCACTTATCACCTTGGCCCAGTTCTATGATTCTCCTTTAAGGTGCTTCACGTTTCAAGATTTTCAGCTGGCGCCAACATTGGAAGAATTTGAGAGATTAGTGGGTATTCCTATGAAGGATAAATTGCCATTTGTAGGAGTGAAAGAAGATTTAGAAGACGAAGTAATTGCTGATGCACTTCACATGCATAAGAGGGACATCACTGATAATTGGAAAGCTAAAGGTGGAGTTAAAGGACTTCCTCTCAAGTTCCTTATAAACAAAGCGGATGCACTTATTAAGGCCCAAAGTTGGGATGCTTGCTATGCAGTGGTGGCTTTAGCTATTTATGGAATCATTTTATTCCCTAACATAGATGATTTCGTAGACGTGACAGCTATTCATGTGTTCTTAACCAAAAATCCTGTGCCAACCCTTCTGGCTGATGTCTTCTATTACTTGAGTTGGAGGAGTGACAGGAAAGGTGGCTCTATTATTTGTTGCGCCTCTCTCTTGTACCAGTGGTTGCATTTGCACATGCCTACTAAGGGACCATTTGTCGATCGAGCCGATGACAGTTGGGATCAAAGGATGGTGTCGCTTAGGTCTGCTGATCTCTCTTGGTATTCACAAGACTTTGAGGAAGTTATCACTAGTTGTGGTGAATTTCCTAATATCCCGCTAATAGGAACTTGAGGTTGTATTAATTCTAATCCGATGTTATCAGTTAGGCAGCTTGGGTACCCTATGGTAGCACCTCCTGAGAAAAATGACCTTGAAGCCTTCTTGGTGCACGACTTAGGGTCTGAGAACCCTGATTTGTTCAGAAAGATTGCAAGAGCTTAGAAGACCATTAAGAAGAAGGGAAGAGGTGAATTGGGAAGAAGAAATGGTATAACTAAAGAGCCTTACTTTGTATGGGTTAGGGAGAGGGCCAATGAGGTCAAAATGCCTTTTAAAGAAAAGGTATATGAGCCTGTGACTGAACCTAAACCTACTCATATTCCAATAGAAAAAGATGAAGACCTCAAAGCTACCATAGCCAAATTGTTGAAAGAAAATGAGAACCTTGAGGTGAGACTTCAAGAAGTCACCAGAGAGAAAAATGATATGAAGTGGGAGCTCCAGCGCAAGAACACCCAGTTAGAGGCAGTAGGGAAGAAAGCTGACGAAGAAGAGCATCGAAAGAAAAAGGTTAAGGTATGTCTTGATCAATCCGATAACAGGGTGAGGGGCCGGAAAGAAGAACTAGACAGTGTCAGGAAGAAATGTGTTCAAAATGAAAACTGTTGGCTTGCGGCTACCAAAAGAAACAAGACAATCCGAGAGGAGATGAGAGCAGAAATCCATAAGCTAGACACTGCTTTACGCCAGTCAAGAGCTGCTGAAATAGAGGAACGCTGGCTCAAAGAGGGGGGCTTTAAGGGTTGCTCAGGCTAAAACTGCTGATTGGGACAAGGTGTGCATAGAGTTAAACTCCGTCAAGGACTATGCAGCTAACTTGAAGCAACAAATAAAAGATGTCTTAGCAGATAAAGCTGTATGGTCTGCTGCAAGAGAGAAAACGGCTAGTGATTTTAGAGGATATGAGAGGTCTATCCATATACTGATAGCTGACCGAGACGTGTATCGCAACAAACTCAACGGTTTAATCGAGTTCTGCAACTGGTTGACCAAAGATCTGGTTTGGAAGCATAGGGATGCTATGGAAGCGATGGATGATTTTACTCCCCACAATATCTGCGACTTTCTGTGCACGTGCAAGGACATGTTGAGCAGGTTTAAAGAAGAGTTAAAAGAACGTGAGGCCCAAAGGCTAAGAGTTTGAAGTTCGTTTATTTTTATTAATTAAACATTATGGGCTGTATTTTGAATGATCTTCCTTTTTTGTATCACATGAATATTATCCTTCTATGAATGAATGTGGTTTAAATTGTTCTCAATATTCTTGTGTATGTTAAGCAATTAATTCGAGAATTCCCTGAAAAGAAAATGCATATCATCTTGCATATCATGGTACACGTCATTTTTTTTCAACGCCGTACGATTCTAAATTTATACCCTTTGCGTCCATCAGATTTGAGTTAAGCTGACTATTCGACATTATTACGAAACTCGACGCAATTACCAAATGACGCTGGAGCAGATGGAAGAGACTCAGAACACTATGAGAGGTGACATCGACGCTCTCAAGATGAAGATGGACCAGCTGCTGGAGACAATGCTGACGCTAGCCCAAAAAGAAAACAATGCTGAGACTTTTGCTGATGCCAAGAAAGCGGCTGACAATATAGAAACTTCTGGGATTGTTAAAACTCCCCATGTAGACCTTGTTGACCGTTCCATGTCCGCGCGTCAGGGTTCTGAAGCAGACATGGACGAACAATATGATGCTTTCTACCAGCCTCCACCACCTCCTCCTCAACACAATATGGGGCCTACTAATGACTTTGCTGCAGATAGACTACAAACTGTTGAAGAGAAAATCAAGTCATTAGAAATCAAGAAGACTCCAGGGTTGGATGCTGTTGACATGTGCCTAGTACCAGGATTGGTGATACCGAAGAAATTCAAAGTCCCAGACTTTGAGAAGTACAAGGGGCTCAGCTGCCCCAAAACCCATCTGAGAGCGTACTGTCTCAAGATGGCAGCTCACATTAATAACGACTTGATCTTAATACATTACTTCCAAGATAGCCTCAGTGGGGCATCATTGGAATGGTATATGCAGTTAGAAAAAGGACAAATCAGTACATGGAGAGATCTAGCAGATGCGTAGCCCATGCTCCTTATCAACAACCAGCTCAACAGCAGAATCAACAGCAGAATTATCAGAGAGTTCCTCCACCGCAATATCAGAATGCTCCGGCTCAAAGACAACAAAGGCCGAGACATCCAAGAAGACAACTTGACCCGTTGCCTATGTCATATGGACAGATCTTTACTCAGCTAAATCAGAGTGGACACCTAACGTTGCGAGATTTACGTCCAGCAACTTTTCCATACCCCCTGGGTACGATGCGAACGCCCATTGCGAGTTTCATAAGGGAGCCCCTGGACACTCCATAGACAACTGCTATGCGTTTCAAAACAGGGTGCAAGACTTGATAGAGTCCAAAGATCTCACTTTTACACCTAGAGGTGCCAACATTACGAAGGATCCGTTACATAAACATGGAGGTCCTTCTGTCAATGCTGTGGAAGAAAATAGTAGTTTGAGACTAATTACGAATGTTGAAGATGTCCGTACTCCGATGGCCGTTATTGGAGAACAATTGAAGAAAAGTGGGATGATTCCCCGAAAAGAAGTGGAGAATTTGACCGACGAAGTGGTAAAGAGACATCTGCAAAGGTTCTCAGAGCATGGGATAATACAGATAGAATGTAGAGACTCGAATGTGTCTGCCATTGACATTCAGTATGACGAAACAGATGCTAGGCGATTTCGACCGGCGCCAGTAGTCTTGCAGTATGATCCTTCGGAAGCCTTTCAACAGAGGGCCGCCCGACCAGCACCCGTGATTCTGCAATATGATGAAGATGACGTTAATAGACAAAGAGCAGCATGACCAGCTCCAGTGGTAATAGAGTATTCTGTCAATAAATCTGAGCCCAAAGTTTTTAAACAGAGGCCAGAGAGAATAGTGATTGAGTATGACGCTGCTAAATGCGATGCAGTTGTGGGGCCTAGTGGGATGACCCGTAGCGGTCGTTTATTTGCCTCCAAACCAGTGGAAGTGCCAGCTAGAAGTAAAGAAAAAGCTACAGTTGAACTACCAAGTGTTGAGCCACCTGTTGAGGTGTCATCACCAAAAGCAGCAGTAACACCAAAGGAAGCTGAGGAGTTTTTGAAGAACATCGGAAAAAGTGATTACAAAGTGATTGATCAACTAAACCAGACCCCTGCTAGAATTTCCATGCTCTCGTTGTTACTTAATTCAGAGGCCCACAGGTTATCTTTAATGAAGGTGTTGAGCGCTGCGCATATTGCTAAAGACATCACCGTAGCCCAGTTCGATGATGTGATAGCTAGCGTAACAACCGGAAACTTTCTTGGGTTTAATGATGATGACTTGACTGCAGAGAAGAGAAACTACAATAAAGCTCTCCATATCTCTATAAAGTGCCAAGACACATTGATATCCTGAGTCTTAGTGGATACAGGTTCTTCTTTGAATGTGCTTCCCAAGATTACCCTGGAGAGAATGCCAGTAAAAGGAGTTAGCATGAAGCCGAGTGCTCTGGTAGTCAAAGCTTTTGATGGTTCTAGGTGTGCTGTGATTGGTGATGTGGACTTGCCAATAAAAATCGGACCAACTGTCTTCACCATTACTTTCCAAGTAATGGATATTTATCCAGGGTACAGCTGTCTTTTAGGGAGACCTTGGATCCACTACGCAGGAGCTGTTACCTCCACCCTTCACCAAAAGCTAAAATTTGTCAGTAATGACAAGGTAGTTCAGATTGGAGGGGAGGAGGATATCTTGGTAAGCCACTTGACGTCCTTCAGGTACATTGAAGTTGAAGGGGAAATGGTGGAAACGCCTTTTCAATCTTTTGAAATGGTGAATACATTAGCAGTGCAGCGAATTTCAGAGGGTCAGAGTTCAAGATCAACAATGGCCTCTTATGAAGAAGCTAAGATGGTTGTAGACAAAGGGAATGCCCAAGGCTGGGGCAAAATGGTGGAAGTGGCTGAAAAGTTCGACAAATTTGGGCTAGGATACCATCCTTTGTCCAACACTGTGACAATTGCATATGGCAAGAAGCAGATTCCTCCTGTGGCAGAAGTCTTCAAGAGCGCTGGGCATATCTTCGACCATACCTCCGCCATGGTAATTGAAGATGGGATTGATGACAAAGAAGCCTCCGCAAGCTGGATCCGACAGGCCGAACCTGGTGAAGAATTGAAGAATTGGAAGACCATCGAAATACCCCAGTTTTTCCCTCTTCAAAAGTAAAGTTTTAATTGGTTTTCAAAAACCCTACGCTCTGCCCAAGGCGTAGTGGGACTTTGTATCGGGCCCCCTGATGTTTCGAAACATATTTAACATGAATAAATTTTGATTTGCATTCAATTTTTGCTCATTTTCTTTTCTACTTTTTCATAATTAATGGCATTTCTTTCGCAAACTCACTTTCCTAAATAAGCTGCATGAATCATAAACATACAGAGACACTACCGAGGTCCTTGATATTGACACTGCTATAGGCCTTTATGATTTTGATTGTCCAATATACCGAGCGGATGAGGAAGACGAGAATGAGCTCCCCAATGAATTGGCTAGGTTGCTGCAGCAAGAAGAGAAGGTCATTATGCCGCATAACGAGGATGTCGAGGTTATCAACCTAGGTTCAGAAGAAAATAAAAGGGAGATAAAGGTTGGAGCGTCTCTTCAAGATACTGTCAAGGCAAAGTTGGTAGGGCTCCTCCGAGAATATGCTGATGTATTCGCATGGTCGTATCAGGACATGCCTGGTCTAGATACGAATATTGTTGTACACAAGTTGCCACTCAAAGAATAGTGTCATGCCGTCAAGCAGAAGTTGAGAAGAACTCGCCCTGATATGGCTCTGAAAATCCATGATGAGGTCCAAAAACAATTCGATGCAGGTTTCTTAGCAGTGGCCATTTATCCGCAATGGGTTGCAAATATCGTTCCCGTACCGAAAAAGGACGGAAAGGTCCGTATGTGTGTGGATTACCGCGACTTAAACAGAGCAAGTCCTAAAGACGATTTTCCATTGCCTCACATTGATGTGTTGGTAGATAATACAACACAATTCTCCGTTTTTTCCTTCATGGATGGATTCTCTGGTTACAATCAAATTAAGATGGATCCAGATGACATGGAAAAGACCACGTTCATTACACCATGGGGCACACTGTGTTACAAGGTAATGCCATTTGGGTTAAAGAACGCTGGGGCAACATACCAACGTGCAATGGTAACACTCTTTCATGATATGATTCACAAAGAGATCGAGGTGTACGTTGATGACATGATTGCTAAGTCCCAGACTGAAGAGGAGCATTTGGGTAATCTGGAAAAGTTGTTCGCCAGACTAAGGAAGTTCAAGTTGAGACTTAATCCCAACAAATGTACATTCGGGGTGCGGTCTGGGAAGTTGTTGGGCTTTATCGTAAGCCAAAAAGGGATTGAGGTGGATCCTGATAAAGTAAGGGCGATTCAGGACATGCCTGCACCAAAGACCGAAAAGAAGGTCCATGGATTTCTAGGGAGGTTGAATTATATCGCAAGATTTATTTCACATCTCACAGCCACTTGCAAGCCAATTTTTAAATTACTCAGGAAAGATCAGCCGGTTGTGTGGAATGATGAATGCCAAGGGGCATTTGATGCAATCAAAGGATATTTGCAAGAACCACCGATCTTGATACCACCAGTTCCTGGAAGGCCGCTCATTATGTACTTAACTGTGCTAGAAGAGTCCATGGGCTGCGTATTAGGACAACAAGATGATACGTGCAAGAAAGAGCATGCTATATACTATCTCAGCAAAAAGTTTAACGACTGTGAGACTAGATACTCTTTGCTTGAGAAGACTTGTTGTGCACTAGCATGGGCTGCTAGACGACTCAGACAATATATGCTGACTCACACCACATACTTAATCTCCAAGATGGATCCAATCAAATACATCTTCGAGAAACCTGCTCTTACCGGTAGGATAGCCTGGTGGCAAATGCTTCTATCTGAATACGACATCCAATACATCACTCAGAAAGCTATAAAGGGCAGTGTGTTAGCAGATCATTTGGCCCATCAGCCTGTGGAAGAGTACCAACCTTTGAGATTTGACTTTCCAGATGAGGATATCATGGTGGCAATAGATTACGAGGAGCCAGGGCCAGATGAAGGGCCGGAACCAGGAGAGCGATGGACTGTTATGTTCGATGGTGTGTCTAACTCTTATGGACATGGAATTGGGGCAGTGATTACATCTCCCAAAAATTTTCACTTGCCGTTTACGGCCAAACTCTGCTTCCCGTGCATTAACAATATAGAAGAGTACGAGGCATGTATACTAGGGCTAGAAGAGGCCATTAACTTGAGAATCAAAACCCTCGATGTGTTTGGAGATTCTGCGCTGGTAATTTACCAGATACGAGGCGATTGGGATACAAAGCATGAAAATCTAATTCCATACCGGGATTATGTGGCCAAATTGCTTCCCCGATTCAATGATATCACTTTTGCTCACGTACCTCGAGAAGAGAATCAAATGGCTGACGCTTTGGCAACTCTGGCATCCATGTACAAGTTGATATGGCCAAATCATAGACCATCTATTGATTTGCGACGCTTTGAAGAACTCGCGCATTGTCTAACTGTTGATAAAGACGCAGATGAAAAGCCGTGGTTTTATGATATAAAGTGATATCTTGAAAAGCACGAATATCCTGAAGGAGCCCTGGGTGTCGACAAAAGAACTTTGCGAAGATTGGCATCCAACTTCTTCCTCAACGGAAATGTATTGTACAAACGCAACCATGACACTGTTTTGCTTAGATGTGTGGAGAAACGTGAAGCTGAGCAGATTCTGAAGGACATTCATGAGGGCTGCTTTGGAACTCATGCGAACGGACATACCATGGCAAAGAAGATATTGAGAGCAGGCTATTATTGGCTTACCATGGAGGCAGATTGTTACCATCATGCCCGAACTTGTCACAAGTGCCAAATATACTCTGATAAGATTCATGTACCCACCACTCCATTGAAAGTCTTAACCTCACCATGGCCCTTCTCCATGTGGGGAATAGACATGATTGGGATGATTGAACCAAAAGCTTCAAACGGACATCGCTTCATACTTGTGGCCATAGACTATTTCACCAAGTGGGTTGAAGCTGCTTCATACACCAACGTTACTAAGAAAGTAGTCGCTCGCTTCTTAAAGCACAACATTATATGCAGATATGGAGTGCCTAACCGCATCATCACTGACAACGGGTTGAATCTCAACAACAAAATGATGGACGAGTTGTGCGCCAATTTTAAAATAGAACACCATAACTCAACACCATATAGACCCAAAATGAATGGAGCCGTAGAATCAGCCAATAAAAATATCAAGAAAATCATCCAGAAGATGGTGGTCACATACAAAGACTGGCACGAGATGTTACCCTTTGCACTACACGGCTACCGTACTTCAGTACGAACTTCAACAGGGGCAACTCCCTACTCATTGGTTTATGGCATGGAGGAAGTTCTCCCAATAGAGGTCGAAATCCCTTCTTTGAGGGTTTTAATGGAAGCTCAACTTGATGAAGCCGAATGGGTAAAGACGAGGTTTGAAGAACTTAATCTCATTGAGGAAAAGCGCTTGACAGCCATATGCCACGGCCAGCTTTACCAGAGAAGAATGAAGAGAGCCTTCGACAAAAGAGTGCATCCCAGGACATTCGCGCAAGGAGACTTAGTACTCAAGAGGATCATGGCTATGTATAATGAATCTAGGGGCAAATGGACGCCGAACTATGAAGGCCCATATGTGGTAACAGAAGCATTCTCTGGTGGTGCCCTAAAGCTCGCAACCATGGATGGGGAGGAGTTACCTTATCCAGTGAACGCAGATTTGGTCAAACGATACTTTGCCTAAAAAAGTGGAATAATAAAGCCGCTAAGTCGAAAACCCGAAAGGGCGACTTAGGCAAAATTGGCTATCCCGGTGAACCGAAAACCCGAAAGGGCGGTTCAGGCAAAAATTAGGGATAAAATAAGAATAGGCCCGCTGAGTTGAAAACCTGAAAGGGCGGCTCAGGCAAAAAAGGGCGTCCCGGTGGATTGAAAACCCGAAAGGGCGATCCAGGAAAAAGTAAGGGGAAAAATTCCAAGGCAAAGTATCCATTATGCATGATCACTCGACCCTAGTACATAATCAAGAGACATAATTGATTCGGCCATCTTTCTACGAAGCGAGGTGTTGAAGACTTCCAAAGCCATGGGGATTATAGCAGTGTCGAAACTCAAAGGAACTCTGATTTTTGCCATTATGTTTTTTCTTGCACTGTAATCACCTCATTAAGGGATTACATCTCTGTATACTCACCCATTCAAGGGACAGATCAATATAAAGAGAGATTTTTCAATTAAATTGTGCTCACTCTTTTACTTTATCCGATTGTTTGCAAATTAATTTTTATTTTGATAATTTGTGTTCGAAACTTCAGCTAAAAAAATATGATGATAAAAATAATAAAAATAAAATATAACTTTTGACAAGGTATGGAGCTTGTTTTGATGTTCGAAGATATTGGGGAAAATAGATGGTCTCCAAGAAAAATGTCAACAGGTAGAAGCTTTGAATTAGTCGTCAGCTGCCCAGGCTTGTCATCATGAAAAACCTTGCCATTCTAAAGGGTTTATATGAGGTGGTTCCCCTCGGCATCGAATTCAAGAACTAAACTGGGGCAATCAGTTCCCCCGGTCGTCATGGAGTATATAAATCCGGGATGTTGAATAGTCTAATCCTCTCACTATCCACACAGAAAGCCCAATCTTTTGTTGGCAACTAAAAAAAAGCCACTCGAATTGGCACCTTCAATTCACCCTAAAAGTCCAGTATTCATTGGCAACCACTAAAAGTCCACCCTCGATGGCATCCTCATAAAACCAAAGTCCAAACCATTTGGCAACTACCGAATCCAATCCCTGATGATGTCCCCGACAGGATTTTATCCCCGGCATACCTGGTCGCTGCATTATCATAAGCACGACATACAACCTCATATCATAATTAATATATCATTTGCATTCGCATCGTGCACTTCCTAGCAGTTGCATCTTAGTTGCATGCTTAGGCATCATAAAACATTTGCATTGCATAGCAATATAGTAGGATCCAGGATCAGTTCACAAGCATCTTGGTCAATCCTCCAGTGAAGTTGGCAGTATGACTCTGAAAAGAGTTAATACCCCACGAGTTTAGGGAATTCTACTCGCCAGCAAGTCATTCTTCAACCATGCAGTTGATGATGATAATCCCCAGCAACTATTGCTCTGGTGGCTCCCCAAGCACAGGTTATCTTAAAAGGTTTCTTGAAGACTTTCCCCTACAGAGATTAGACAATGTTGTTCCTCTAATAGGAATTTTAGCTCAACTATTCCTCAGCAAGTTTTGTTCGAGATACTGCTTTGGTATCATCGAAGAGCCTTAATGGATAAGGTACTGCTTCGACCACCTGAAGAATCTCAAGTTTTGTTCGAGATACTGCTTTGGTATCATCGAAGAGCCTTAATGGATAAGGTACTGCTACGACCACCCGAAGAATCTCAAGTTTTGTTCGAGATACTGCTTTGGTATCATCATAGAGCCTTAATGGATAAGGTACTGCTTCGACCACGCGAAGAATCTCAAGTTTTGTTCGAGATACTGCTTTGGTATCATCGAAGAGCCTTAATGGATAAGGTACTGCTTCGACCACACGAAGAATCTCAAGTTTTGTTCGAGATACTGCTTTGGTATCATCGAAGAGCCTTAATGGATAAGGTACTGCTTCGACCTCCCGAAGAATCTCAAGTTTTGTTCGAGATACTGCTTTGGTATCATCGAAGAGCCTTAATGGATAAGGTACTGCTTCGACCACCCGAAGAATCTCAAGTTTTGTTCGAGATACTGCTTTGGTATCATCGAAGAGCCTTAATGGATAAGGTACTGCTTCGACCTCCCGAAAAATCTCAAGTTTTGTTCGAGATACTGCTTTGGTATCATTGAAGAGCCTTAATGGATAAGGTACTGCTTCGACCACCCGAAGAATCTCAAGTTTTGTTCGAGATATTGCTTTGGTATCATCGAAGAGCCTTAATGGATAAGGTACTGCTTCGACCTCCCGAAGAATCTCAAGTTTTGTTCGAGATACTGCTTTGGTATCATCGAAGAGCCTTAATGGATAAGGTACTGCTTCGACCACCCGAAGAATCTCATGTTTTGTTCGAGATACTGCTTTGGTATCATCGAAGAGCCTTAATGGATAAGGTACTGCTACGACCACCCGAAGAATCTCAAGTTTTGTTCGAGATACCGCTTTGACCACCCAAAGAATATCAGGTTATCTCGTTCATCTGTTTTGCATCTTGTCATCCCGTTCTGGTATAATTAGTCTTTTCACTTTGCTTACTTCTCGGACAAATTTTGGGGTCTTTTTTTATCTAGTTGACTTCCACCTCAAAATGAACGCCATGCAGCAGTTCATTCTCTTGAATTCAAGGCAATTAGATAGGGACATCTGTCATACCCCAAATTTGTCCTACCTTTTCACCTGCCTTATAACAAGTTATTGCGTTGCTTGATGGTCCTTCTCCAGATGGTCATTTAGCCTTTGTCCGTGATCCTCTGAAGAATTAAGGCCTATGAGTCTTGCATGCTTATGACGATTACAAACTCGCGCAAAGTGGAATGCGCCCTCATTCTCGTGATCAAATTGTCAAGACGAGATCAAAGATCTAGGATGTGTGGTTGTTTCATTTTAGGATGTGATCTTTTCCTTTTAGTAGTTTTGGGCCATGTTTCGAGATGAGTCCAATTGGTGTTCCGATATAAGACTGAGGTCGCGTAGAAGCTTGTTTGATTCAAGTTTGAGTTGATTCAAAGATTGATAAATGATTTTAAGGCCCATGCAAGTAAAGCTTCAAAAAAAAATCCCGTGTCATAACCAATACGTAACCAAATTATGATGCAAATTAACTCAAGACCATGATTAGATTTAAATAAGAGGTGGCTAGTTTACTTTCAAGGTTAGCTTCACTCGCAAGAGAGCTCGTGGCTAAAAGCAAGTTTGAGGGGCTCATTTGGAACTCTGATTAATAATAAGCATCATTTGCAAGATAATGTCAACTTGTGAGTTAGAAATGAGTCAAGTTGTTGCGCGCCATAAAGTCATCTATGAATCACAACAATAAAAGGACAATTCTAAACTTTGATTTCAATACAACAAGTTTACAACTTTAGTTCTTTTTTGCTTGCATATAGTCTACAAAGGTTAACCAAAATTAAACCAATCCCATAACAACAAAAGAAAACTGCAGTGCCATCATGGTGGAATAACACCCACTGCGAGTACATAACCCAGAATTGTCCCTTACATTCATAACTGATAAACATTATCAGAAACATTACATTTCCATTTTTCGAACCGTTCATCTTCTTTCTCCAACCCACACCAATTGTTCTTCACTTTCTTGACCCCAATTTAACATCCTTCTCCAACTGCTTCCAGCCAACGAAATAAATTGCAAAAACCTCAATATTCACAAACAAACATGGAACCAGAGAGAATATGAGAGAGATTGAGAAAAGGAACAAACCTACACTTCTTACTATCTTCTTTTCATGACATCATCCATCCCTTTCACACTCCAACTTGCAACGTTTTCCTGCAACCATCCTTCTGTTTTTGCAACAACACAATACACACACACAAATAGGAAGAAAACTAGAAGAGGAAAGTGAGTCTATTTCCATATATTTTTACTATAGCGATGGTGTTATTTGTTCAAGACTTGCAAGTTTAGCTGTCATATTTGGTTTAAATGATGGTGTGCATTCGAATTCTGCTGTAGTAGCTTTAGTTTTGGTTTGTTTGGTGCATTCTCATGGAGGCTGTTGGCTACTGTTGTTGACAAGAAAATATGGTGTTGTTATTTGAATATTTCCGAATCTCTTGCTGTCACTTTCTTGGAGGTCGAAGATGCAATGGATATGGAAAGGACGCGGACTAAGCAAGAAGGTCGTCGAGAGGCTGAGTTTTCTCTAGTCGGTAGGGAAGGCGCAATAGCAGTGAACCTAGTCAAATTATTTGGTACTAAATCAAGTGTTGTTCGAATACAAAAGAACTGTTGTTTCACTCTCACAATAGCAGAACTCTCGTGACTTCTCTGTTTCCAAGTAAAGTGACAGCAAAAAAACTGCTATCAGTAACAAAACTGCTAGCGTGTGATTATTTTTGAACCACTGTTGGCTCTTCTTTCCTCTGTACATTCCATCTTCCTTTTTTTTGGTTTCACACAAAGCTATCATCAGCCTCTTCTCCGCACATCATTTCCTCATCACGTTAACAACTAAAAAACACCCTCACCGCCGGCTCTCGTTTCCACCAATTCTACAAACTCTCATAAGACACCATTTGTATAAACTGTAGCGAACAACACCATTATCGAAGCTAGCTTCAACTTCCCACCGCGGGTCCGTTCATGTACTCAGCTTACTGCCGCGAGCTCCATTTGTAACGCAATTCAGCTGTCACACACTGTTCTATTGCCACATCAGTACATCACATAGATGTTCTCACCGACAACTCCTAACTCAGCATCCGTATTTTCCAATATGCCGAACCCACATTGAACCTGTCCCAAATAAACTACAGAAGAACAACATATGAAATCTTCTTCTTTTCTCACAAAACAACAATCACAAACCAATAACAGAAACCTCTCTTTGAACACCAACAACAATACTTTAACCTCACCTTCTTCTTTTCCTTTTCATGAATCTCAATAACAACTGAATTCATATGCTAGCTCATCAATGATGATCCAAGGCATCAACGATTACATCAACGAACTACAACACTTTTGTTACCGCTCTTTCCAAAGGCGATAGAAGATTAATAAGAAGTAACAACATGCTTCTTCAAATCCAAATCCTGGCGGAAATGTTCAATGATGCAAAGACCAATGAACCTGTGACCTGCACAAACCATGACAATAGGATCAATATAGCGAAGTTACATACTATTTCATTATCGTCATTTGGAAGTTGCTGCACAAAATAGGTTCTTCCAATGGTTTTAATAGATTTACCTTCATAAGCATGGTTGCAAGCGGTGAGTCTGGCGTTGTCTATGCTCCTTTCACAAAACCAGTCAGATGCAGGGTGTTACCCTTTCACAAAAAATGCTTCGTCTATGCATTTGTATTCGCTGTGGTAGAAAGCCTGATCTTGCTAACAAGAGTTATATATCTAACATTGTTATTCTCCCCAAGCATTCTAATGGCACCACCTGCTGACCAGAGTTCAGGAAAATGTGACTCTAAGTTATTCATTGCACACTAGAAAGAGACAGAACCTGTTACAAAGGAAGAGTTAACAGTTAGGTTATTTTCACGCAGTAAAAATTCAAAATTCATGGTAAAATGGTATCTTTTCGCAGTAAAATCTGAGTAAAACAAACATTCCCAGAAAAGAGCTAACAAACAAGGAATTACAAAAAGGCATTCTGAAATCATGCTTCTTTTTCACCCAGAAGTTTTGTACAAGGAAAAACCCTAATCCTAATCAGACTATATATGAGCACATTGTTCATTCGAAGGAAGAAGAAAAAAAACCCTAAAAACAACTACCGGCGGCAGAAAGGAGAGTAAAAACCCTAAAATTTTCGGCGGCAAAAAATCATAAAGAAGATTCTTACCGAAGCATAAGTTTGATAGAAGTGACGGAAGGCTTGCTAGAATCACCGAGATCACCAGCTAGGTACCAAGCTTTTATCGCCTCATCTGTAGAGTTATTGAATCCCCTGAGATATTTTTTATGTGCATTTTTATTCTTGAGTTTCCATAGTTGAGAATTTAGGACATTTGCGTATTGGGTTTAGAGTTGGATTTAGGAAATGAGGTCAGAAATTTGGGGGAAGTGATTCACGATTTTGAGAGGGGAGTAGAAAAGATTTAAGCGTGAAGTGTTTTTTTAAGGAGGAGATAAGAGAGGGGTTAAGAACACTTTGGAAAAGGGTGGAAACTTTTAGTTTCTGCATATTTCGTTTTGAGTTTCGAGTGTAGCTTTGATGGTGGTGGGATGTTCCCCACGCTTCCCTTTGTAATCTGGCTTTCTAAGATATTTGGATAGTGTGATGTTCCCAATTTGGTCTGTTGGAGTCCCGTGTGTATCCCCACGTTTCTCACCTGCACCCTTTCGTTTCGACTGTTGGATGGAAGGCTTTGGGGTTGCAGATTGGATCAACGATCCATATGTTTTGGCTGGTCAACTTTTTGACCGAGGGTTCACCGTGAACCCTCCCTATCCTCCGTGTGGGCTTTTGGGCCTGGGTGAGTTTCAGACCACACCCCCCCTTTCTTGGCTTGCAGACTGGCCCATTAGTTTTATTTACTAACTTTTATTATTATTTTAATTTAAATATATTTTAAAACAAAAATCCTTCAAAATAACTTTATTTATTTTCTGTTAAAAGAATTCTGAGTTATTATTAATTTGGTTAATTTTATTAAAACTTTTTATTTAATAATAATTAATTTATTTAATATTATTAAATAATTAATTTTAATTTGATTAATTGTTTTAAATTAGCTTTCTCTTTTAAATTTTAAGACAATAAAAGGTACCTAATTTTATTTTTAAAATTCTATTTAATTTAATAATTTATGTTTTCTTTAAATTTTTAAAAATAATCTAAAAAATTTTAATCCTTTTATTTTACTAATCTTAGATAATTAGGATATTAATTAAGTTGACATGCCTCGATTAACCTATCCCCCATTTTATGTAATTTATGACCTTTTGTGTGATGTTTGTGCATGCTTTATTATTAAATTTCAATTATATTTATGTTGTGCACATTTTCAAAACCGATTATAAAAAAACTAATATCTTGACTTAATGTCAAGCCCATTTTCAAACCCCATTGTAAGCCGATTGTTTTTACGATCGTCATCGACCTTATAGCCTCCTCTTGGGCTTTGTACAACAACAAATGCAGTTAATCCTCCTACTCTCCTTGTAAGTCGAGTGCTTTGGCCTCGCCATCGACCTTACCCTATACCATAGGACCTCCTATCCTTTAGTTCCACTTTGCTATTTCCATACGCAAACTTAAACCTCGATTCATATCGAGCATTTTCTCAAATCAAATTAAAATACTTAATAACTATTCAAATACAATTTCAACACTTAGATGAAAAGAGAGAGTTCCAAGTCTTTGGTTCACTCTTCCAATTGTTTGGTCCCGAGAAGTCTTTCTTAAGCTCAAACAATTATCTTCTAAAAACGATAAGCGAATTCAAACCTTTTTTTTTCCTAAACATTTAGATGAAAATGAGAGAGTTCCAAGTCTTTGGTTCACTCTCCCGATTACTTAAGGTCCAAGAAGTCTTTCTTGAGCTTTGAGTAATTGTCATCCGATTAATACACTCTAATATTATTAAACATCTTTCATGATATTAGATGAGAAAAGGAGAGAGCTCCAAGTCTTTGGTTCACTCTCCCGATTACTTGAGGTCCGAGAAGTCTTTCTTAAGCTTCGAGTAATCCTCATCTGTTAAAATGATTTAACTACATCTTATCTTTCAAGTGCCATTCAAACAATTCCTTTTGCGATGAAAAAGAAAGTGTTATAAGTCTTTGGTTCGCTTTTTCGATTACTTAGGGACCGAGGAGTCTTTCTCGAGCTTCGAGTAATCGTCATCCAATTAACCCACTCGAACCACATCTTATCCTTTTGCAATTAAGGTTGAAAAAGAGAGAGTTCCAAGTCTTTGGTTCACTCTCCCGATTACTTGGGTCCGAGAAGTCTTTCTTAAGCTTCCAGTAATCGTCATCCGATCCACTTACTCGAACCATACCCAATTTCTTCACATCTGAGGTTGAAGAAGAGAGAGCTCCAAGTCTTTGGTTCACTCTTCCGATTACTTGGGCCCGAGAAGCCTTTCTTAAGCTTCAGGTAATCGTCACCTCTAGCTAAACATATGATACATTTAACCAACCTCGTTACCTCGCCTCGTGCAACCACAACCCTAAAACCTATTCCAATCTATCCTCTTTTCCAAACCAAAATACTTAATCAATCAAACCCTATTCCTCGCCCTCGCGCGACCTACCATTCAAGCAATCCTTTTACCAAGAACATTGTTTAAGTCCCTTCTTCCGCGCATAACAAACTTGTGCTTTAGCCTCCCCTAGCGAGTAGACAAGCCCACGTTTAGCAGTTAGAATGCGACCTAAAACTCTCGTTCATTCCAAACACAAACCTTTTAGCAAACCATAGGCCGAACTACGGCTGCTCTTATTCCTCATTCTCTTCTGAATGTAAGATACGTAGGCACAAGATTGCAATGATCTTGGCGAGCACAATCCCCTCTTTACCCGTAGTCCCACGAACTACGAATGCTCTGATTTTCCACTTCTTACAAGTAAAGATACGTAGGCACAAGGGCCCCAATCCTTGGCGAGCACCCTATCTTAATAATCACCCCCTTTTCCTATTAGCAAGCAAATCCCTTTAGAAGATACACTAACATAGTTAACTTTCTCTCGCGAATCAAATCAAGAGGTTCCCGTTGAGTACAACGGACGTAGAGGGTGCTAATACCTTCCCTCTGCGTAAGCGACTCCCGAACCTAGAATATTGGTTGCGGTGACCATGTTCTTATCTCCTTTAAGGTTTTATCGATATTTTCCTATTCCATCCTTGGAATGAATAAAATTCGGTGGAGACTCTGTTTCGAACAGTATTTTCCGCGTCCATCGCGAGGATCGTATTTTTCGAGGTACGACACATAGAATGCATTGTGTGCTTGTATTCCATCCAATGATGTAAAGTCCTCCTAGGGAAAAGTAAGCAATACGGGAACAAGCTTGAAGTTTGTCGACCACACAACTAAGATGGCATATGGGCTAGCAGAGGATGTACTGGTAACAATCGATAACTTCACCTTCCCAGTTGATTTTCAAATCATGGATATTCTAGAAGATGAAGAAACTTCGATCATACTTGGCCGACCGTTCTTGCTTACTAGTCGGTGCAATATTGATGTTGAAATAGGTACGCTCACTTTGAAATCTTTTGATGAGGAAATCAATTTAAAAGCCTTAGAGTTTAGGAAGAAAGGTAAGGAGGAAGATGTTAAACCTTCAGTTGGGATGACCAAAAAAACTAAAAAGGGAGAATGATCAAAACTACTTCAAGCTGCTCTTATCTCTGAACCTGACTGGTATTCTGTTGCGAAAAATTCAAGCAATAGAGTTTGGAGGCTAAAGTACCCCCCATAACAATGGGGAGTCAATCATCGAGCCATGTGACGTTAAACGAAGTGCTGCGTGGGAGGCAACCCACGGATTTTAAGAATTTATGTTTTTCTTTTTGTTTGTGGTTATTTTTTTGCAGGAATAAATGAGAGTTTGCAAGGGAAAACGTGTGAGTAGCAAAGAGGTGCTGCATTACCTGTCGGCCCCTCTGTAAGGATCTCTGGGAGTACATCTCTTCTTCTCTTATTCTTAAACATTGAGGATAATGCATAGTTCAAGTTTGGGGGAGGTCTTACTATTTTGAATTGTCAATTTAAATACGTTTTAATTTGAGTCGGTAAGAATCACGTCGAATTCACCCCATATGAGGACCGTGAAATTTTTCTTGTGAATGCTGTGTGTGAGGTAGTCAGGAAAGTCTTTAGAGTTCGAGGGAAGAGGAGTTAAAACTAAGGAACTTGGAAAGTTTGGAGATTGAGGTATAATTTGAACACCCTAGGTTCCCCGAAGTAAGGAAACGAGTCCAACGTGTAGATTTGTGCCATAGTACTTGGATTTGAGAAGTATTCCCCGATTAGTTCATAATGATAGTCCGACATGATTAAAAAGATTGCATGTTTAAAGATTGATTGCGAGAATGACTCATGGCACCAAAAAACATTTTTTTTGAATAATGACGGTAAAGACAATTAGTCCTTCTAAGTTGGGTAACCCTCACCCGGTTATTTATCCTAACGGCGGCTGAATCTCTATAGTCGTCCCAAAGTGGACTAATAAACGCCAATGAGAGAGAAAAAAAGGAATAAAGGTGCCACGAAAAAAGTATCAATCAAAATTGTACATGTGAAGGAAAGCAATAAAAAATGCCTTAATCTGATTATCCGAATGAAAGGGGTAGAAAATCAAAGAAAAGACTTAAGCCCAAAGCATAGTTGGAGAGGTGGCTAAAAGGGGGACTTAGGTCCGTGGTTTTACTGCAGTGTGTGATTGTGGAATACCTTAGTTAACGGATGATTACCTAGAGAACTAGTTGTAGTCGATCGGAACAAAGACTCACATATGAGTATCGACACACCTTACATTCATAAGTCCTTCATTTGATATTCCGTTTAATCTGAAAATTATTTATCCAAGCTTGTTGCTTGAGGTCAAGCAATGGTTAAGTTTGGGGGAGTTTGATCAGTGGTTTTTATACGTTATTTTACCATTAGTTTTAGTTAATCATTATATATGTTTAGTCGCATTTTATTCGTTTTTATTTCATTTTACGCGTTGGTTTGGTATTTCCATGTTTTCTAGGTTCAGGTAAGCAATCAAGAAGAATCAGAGCAAAAACCGGTGAAAACAACATGAATTCGAAAGAGTTTTTGAAGTCGTCTAGGAGCCTGACACGGTCGCCCGTGTCAGCTGACACTGCCTGGGGCAACAAAAATTTGATTTCTTATAAGCAGTGAGCCAACACGGTCGCCCGTGTCAGCTGACACGGCTCGTGTTGGCTAAAGCGCTTCATCTTCTAATTTTCTTGGATTTTTCACATTTGTGATTCCTAAGGGTATTTCGGGTATTTTCCTATTGCTAGGTTTGACCTAGGACTATTTAAGATGTGTTTTGAGAACGAAAAAGGGGACTTTTGGAGATAAAAGAAATTTACGAAAAAGATTGCAGCGATCAAGGATTGGGGAAACTGAAGGTTTTCATGAGCGGAAGCAATTGAAAATCAGGGCAACCCTATTATCTTGTTATGTTCAGTCTAATTGTTGAATTTATTTTAAAGGTTATGATTAGCTAAACCCTCCAATGCTAGGGGGTGTCCCTGAATTGACTCTGTAATGACATTGTTTTCTTTGAATTATTGATTTTACTAGTATCTAATCATCGTTGTTATTGTATAATGTTCTTAAGGCTTTTCTTATCTGACAAATAAGGATTCAATTTACGGTTAACCTTAGGTTTGGAAAACCAATCGTTAACACTTTTATACGATAATACTGTAGTAGATATTGCCTAGGAATGGGGATACTCTATAGTAACCGTAATGTTTTAGATAAAATATATTGCTTGGTATTGTTCCTATACTGCCAAGGAATTGGTGTATAGGGAGAATACCAAAGAGTTTTCTGCTAAGGAATTAGAGTTAACTAATCTTTAAAACCGGTAACGATTGAATTGTGCAGTGATTTTTGAAACTAAGAAGTAAGGTTGTTACAAGGCTTTTCATACACCCTACCCTAGCATGCTTCTCATAACTGTCTGAAACCTTTATTTTACTACTTTTGCCTTCTGGCCTTTACATTTTTAAAACAACAAACCAAAACCCCTTTGACTTTTTGTTCAATTGCATTATTATAGAATTTGTATTCATACGCAGTCCGCGAGATCGATATTCGGGGAATTTCCCCTTATTACTACATCGGTAAAAATAGTACACTTTCTATTTTACCGGTCAAGTTTTTGGCACCGTTGCCGGGGACTGCCTGAATACCAGTTTAATTGTAATTCAATTGAAATTTTTTTGCTCTGCGACCAAAATTTTATTTTCAGTTTTTATTTTTTTTATTTTTGTTTAATATTATTTTTGTCACTACTAATCTGCGTCTAACATTTTCATGCAAGGAGATCCCTCAGCTAATTTTTCTTTGGACGCAGAAATTGAAAGAACTCTACACGAAAGACGTAGACAAGATAGACTATTAGCTTCAGAAGACGAAAGAGTTTCTGTTCATTCGGATTCAGGTTCGGAATCAGAGAGAGACACTGTAGCTATGGCGGAACTTCCACCAGCGGAGAGACTTCTTGGAGATTATGGCGGGGCGAATGCACCAGCTGGTAGTCTCTCCAAGCCAACAAGCACAAGGTTGTTTCTCCTAAGACTTTATCCAAATAATGAGAAATTGGTATTTTACCATATGAAATAACGTTAGGTTAAATATCACTACTAATTTAAGAAACAATATGATGTTAAAAATTGCAGTTAAAAATATCACTACTAAATTTAAAAATATGATGTTGAAAATATATGACACAATATGATGTTGAAAATATGAGACAAACTACTAAATTTTCAACACACTATATGTTAAAAATATCACTACTAAATTTAGCAATATGATGTTGAAAATATATGAAACAAACTGAATTTTCTACACACTAAATTTCAAAATCCAGAATTCTTACAAAAAGTTATTATTAAAAACAGTAAAATAATGTAGTGTTAAAAATACCTTAAAGAAACCACGCAAAAAAAGATGGCGGAGGAAGAACCGCGCAAACAAAAATGGTGGAGGGAGAACGGAGGCAAACCAAAAAGGACGGAGGGACGGTGGACCGAGACAAAGATGGAGATGGTGGACAGAGACGAAGATGGTGACGGTGGACCGAGACGGTGGAGGGACGGTGGAAGAAGAAGATGGCACGGTGGAATGAAACGGTGGAAGAAGAAGATGGCGACGGTGGAAAGAAGCGGCGGAGGGATAGTGGAGGAAGAAGGTACAGAGGGTTTAAGGAAGAAGAAGAAAACTGGCGGAGGGAGGTGGAAGAAGAACGAAAATGGCGGACGTTTAAGGAAGAAGAAGAAAAATGGGTTTTGGAATTTTGAGAATGTAACATTATGGGTAGGGTTTTGGATTTTTAAGGAAGATTTTACATCGGTTGGCATATGGCCCGATGTAAAATCTGTAACTTAAAACATTTTACATCGCATCCTGTTAATGGACCGATGTAAAAACATGTTATGGTCTTGCACTTTTTACATCGGTTGTAATTAAATGACTGATGTAAAATCCTTCAGACCACTTTTTACATCGGTTGCAATTAAAGGACCGATGTAAAATGTTTATTCCATTTTATTTATTTATTTATTTAGAACTTTTTACATTAGTTGGGACAAATGACCCAATGTAAAATGTTTAATTAATATATTTTATTTATTTTTTATATAGAACTTTTTATATCGGTTGTGATAAATGGCCCGATGTAAAATATTTAATTAATATATTTTATTTATTTTTTTATTGAGGTAATTTTTACATCGGTTGGGGTAAACGGTGTTGCACCCTAAAATTTGCCTAACCTTTTCTTACTTGGTTTATGTTTCATTGCATTAGCATTGCATTGTTATAACATTTGCATAACATATCATTGTTCATTTGTGCAGGGGATCAAGTGTGGTTTATATCCAGAGGAGCCTATCTAGAGGTTTTGTTATAGCTTGAGAAGCCACCAAGGTCATCAGGAAGAGGGTTGGGTTCTATAGAAGTTTGTAAGTTTGTATGTGGTTAATCTCCTAACCTGAGGACCAATTGAAGACCACCAGTGAGTTGTAGAGCCTTGATCAAGGAGAGAGTGTGTAGATAGAGCTCATAGAGTTCCTTGAGGGTCATGGTGGAGCTCAATCATGTCATTATGCCAAGTGTGAAGAGCCACAATTGAGGGTGTTGCAATTAGGGTTTTCATCTGAGTAATCCTAAGTCAACTGTGCAATTGAAGAGGATCAAAGCTAAGTTCTAAGTCTTTGTAATCATGGATAGTTATGTTGAGATACCTGAGATGATATTCCAAGATCAATTCAAGAAGAATTCAAAGTGTGAGGAGTTGCTAAATTAGGGTTCTCAGGGTAAAATCCCCTATTTAGTGCCTAACTTCAAGACCACTTATCTCAAGATTAAAGTTTCATCTCCATTTTTGGCAAACATGAAACTTGTAGAGCATGCTCTTAGCTTTAATTTGAGTACTAGAAGTCCTCCATTGGATTTATAGAACGCAAGTTATGGTCCAGACAAGTTACATGTCATCTAAGGAATGTGAAATTTGTCTGTGAAAGTTCACCAACTTCCATGGAACTTTTGACCTAGAAGGGTGTTTTTCCTAAACTTTTGGCCAACATGAAAGTTGTAGGTCTTGATCTTAGCTTTCCAAATGGTACTAGAAGTCCTCCATCTGATTTGTAGAACTCAAATTATGAGGTTTACAAGTTAGGGGTATTTTGGGAAAGTAAGATTATAGGTCATTTGGCATTATAGGTCATTTTCACCATCTTGCAAGCTTCAAATGAAATTTTGTTCAACAAAAAAACTTGCTGAAAATGATGTTTTTAGGTCAACCATGTCCTCATGATGAATTGATTTGGCTTAGGGTGAGACTTGGTTTGAGAAATTTGGCAAAAGGGAGAATTTAAAGGCATTTAATCGAAAAATTCAAATTTAATTCATGTGTGCTTCAACAAGGCAAATGAGTACTCATTTTAATTAGAAAAAGCATTCTAAACACTTTGGCATTATTAGATTTTTCATTTGAGGTCTAATTCATGGTGCTTTAACTTGTAACTTCATGAATAAGCAACACATCCAAATTTGGTCATGTGATGAGTTTAAGCTCTCTAATCAATCTCTACACTTTCACCAGACCACAAGCAATTGAATTGAAGCTTCCAAGGGAAGTTTTGAATGCAAATTCGTGCATACCATTGTTGAGTTTTTGAAAGAAAATTGAAAATTGGATATTCTGATTTGGACCTCCATTGGACCTCTAAAGCCCACAAATCATTTCTATATAAGTTCTATGTTGAATTCAGAGCAATTTTGGACTTCGTTTTGTGCCATAGCTGTCGCTACCGCAAAAATAAGGTGCCGGCAAAACAGAAGAGTCACCACCTTTCGTTATTTATCCCTCATAACGGGAAAGGAAACGATCGGAAAAACCTAACGAAAAGGTATAAGACAAGGTCATCGCAACCTTTGTCTGGGTTCCGGAGTCGGTTACGCAAGGGGAAGGTATTAGCACCCCTCACGTCCACCGTACTCGATGGGATCCACGCTTGCAGTGTTTATCTGACGGGTTGGTTTTACTGTCAACCTATCAAGGCTGGTCTGAAAAGAAAAGAAAATGACTCGGCAAAGCGTCGCGCTTTATGCCTACGTATTCTCATCAGAGAATGAGAAATCAGAGTCAACGTAGTTCGCCTAACTACGGGTTACGGGGAAGGTGGCTCGCCAATACATCAGTATTGTGCCTACGTACTCTCAACAGGTATGAGAGATCAGAGCTTACGTAGTTCGGGATAATACGGCTTACGGGGATTCAAATTCATCTGTTTTATCGAGTAGGGTTAACAAACAGTTCCAGCAGTTGGATGTACGCAGCTCGACCCTTGGAGACTTAAGCGTTACCGTTTGCGGTAGAACTGGGAGTTAACGACACTCTTTTCTTCAGAAAATCTTCCTTTGAATTATGGGCCCACGGGGCAAAAAGGTTTGAGGTTTGTTTTCTGTCTTTTATGGAAGAACTGTTTTTTATGGTGTTTGCAACTAGTATCGCACTAGAGACTATGACCTGAGAGCGAATGCGTCGCATGTCACCCAAAGGGTGCCATACTAAACATCCAAGTTGTCGAAAAGAAACTCTCCGACAACCCTTTCTCAGATAGCTTAAGGCTCGTAACGTACGACGTCAGTTAACCTTTATTACTGTATTTTGATTTGTTTTGAGATGAGAAGAGAGAACAGGCTCAACTAAGGGGAGACTATCAAGTCCTACTGTTGTCATGCCAAGAATTCATCCTATGGTTGAAGTTTGAAACAGGGAACTCCTAGAAGTTATCATGCATAGGTTTCAACCTAAAGTTCTAATCATCACTTCCTTATTAAAGGGAGTGAGATTCCTAGGAGATCATGTCAATGATAAACAGAAACAGATAAAGCATCAGCTTAAACAGTAAACAGATATACAGTAAACGACTGTAAAATGCATGCAATGCAAGTGAGGGAGGAAATATGTGTGGGGAAGCAGCCTCCACAAGCTCATCTCAACCTCAAGCCAGATATGAATAACTGCAATCATACAGAAGAAATAACATGCTATCAAGCAAGATATAATAACTGCAATCATACAGAAGAAATAACATGCTATCAAGCAAGCTATGAGAAACTGCAATCATACAGAAGAAATAACATGCTATCAAGCAAGCTATGAGAAACTGCAATCATACAGAAGAAATAACATGCTATCAAGCAAATCAAAAACCACATAGGCAAGGGAGCAGAGCTCTATCGAATACCCGCAAGCAAAGCCATACAGTAAAAATATAAGCAGAGGGAGCAACTCAACCTCTAGTGCAATCATGCTCCTAGCTTACATCAGTCTAGATATGGACTTATTCTAATGCATCAAGCAAATCAAACAAGTCACATCAATACAGTTGCACAGAAAGAAAACAGACAGGAAAGCAGATCCATAGCTCCCACAGCAAAGCAATCTTCTGACAGCAATTCAGTCCTCAGACTTCAACAGCTCTTCAAGACTATCCTCTTCAATAGCAAGTATCAACTTGCTTCTCCAAGTTTTCAATACATCAAACATAAGTATCAACTTGTTCTCCAACTTCTTCAAGCTTCAGCTCTCCAGTCAACTCCACCTTCAGGCTTCACTCTTAACTGCAAGTCTCAACTTAACTCCTTCAGGCTCTCAATGCATCAATATAAGTATCAACTTATCCTTTATTCCTCAAGCCTCAGCTCTTCACTCAATCTCAATTGGATCCTCTTCACAAGTGTCAACTTGATCTTCAAGCTTCAGCTCTCTCCTCTTTATCAGTATCAACTTGGTCCTCTTCATCTACAAGCTTCAGCTTCTCAGAATAATCTTCAAACACAAAGAAGTATCAACTGCATCCTCTAACAAGGGAGAAAGATGCATCTATCAAGAGTAAAGTGTCGATGATTGGTAGCAGAGTGAAGACCAAAGGTCACCACTAAGCCTCCTATCATTAGAGAAAGGGACCCTCAAAGGTTCTACCAACTTGTAGAGAGCCACACATCCTACCAAAGGAGGTATGAGGCCTTTACAAGGGGACCTTACATCATAGGGAAGAGTGGAAGTGATCAACATCATCCATGTTTATGAAGGAAGAGAATCTATCTGGAAGCTCTGCCTACAAACCCTAATCTTAACACCTAACCAAAACTATACCAAAAGAAGGGGAGATCCTCACATCCAAGCCTCTTCAAGCAATCCAATGCATCTTCAACTTGTCTTCATCATCATCCAAGAACAAGCAAAGCAACACCCTAATCTAAGGGAACTAAGGAAGTCCATCTAGTTGAATTAGTGCCTCAAAATCATCTAAAACTAGCACTTAAACTAAAACCAAACAAAAATAGTAAACTATCTTGAAAATTCCTACAAAAAATCCTAAGGGACCCTAATTCAATCATGAATCTCCCTACAAAAATCAGAGGCTAAATCATCTACCTAGTTCTAAAAATAAAATCTAAACCACAAGGTATCAACCATAAACCCTAGAAATGCAGCTCCTAAAGTTTCAACCTAGAACTACCACTTATGTTCATCACAAAAATGTGAGAAAAATCTATGGGGAGCATGCATGTCTATGCTAACTATACACAAAAAATCAAGGCAATAATCATCACCAAATGCTCAAACCAAATTCATCAAAATCAAGCATCAAACATGACTATTTTAATATCAATTAAAATGTAAAAAAATCCCATAAAATCAGAAAATGCATGAAATAATAATATTTTTTATCTAAAAAATACTATATCCTATCATGAATCCAATGCAAAAAGAATGGGATTAATTGAATCATTCTTCCATTTTTTATGAATTAATCAATAACCATGAATAAAATGAAAAATAATAGAAAATCAAGAGAAAATAACCAAGCGCGTGGTGCAGATAGTAAGAGGATCCAATTCATTTTAACAATTGGGCCACAAAGGGGGTGTGATTAGCACTTGGATTCTTAAGCCCAAAATCAGCAAATAAATGAAACGTATCGTTTCATTAAAGTTCATAAATCCTTCACAAACTGAGAAGCACGCGTGGCCGTTGGATGAGGTCTTTGGTCCAAGTCAAACCTTGATCTGATGGCTATCAAGTCATCTTCTTCATTTCAAATCTCTGCAACTCAGGCCACCTGCGCGCCTAAAGTCACCGCCGGTGACATTCTCCGGTCATCTCCCTCAACCCTAACTTTCTCCACAGGCCTCCATTCCAAGAGGTCTCTACATGAATCTTGCCCCAATTTTACTCACGAATCCATTCATGCCCTTAATTCCCTCTGAAACCTCAAGATTTGCAAGAACCATATCTCACCCGAAAATGGTAACAACCCTAATTGGTCACTAATTCTCAAATTAATGATCTGAAAACCTTCTTACATCAATCCTCACTGCATCTAAATTGATCATGGCCATTGACCCTCATTCAAATGCCCCCTATGACCAAACTTTTTATCCCACTTAGGTGATGGATTGATGGAGTTTTGAGGGCTGGTTTGAGTCATTGTTGATCAATTTTCGTTTAGTTTTGCTTTTCTTTTTCTTGTCCCTCGATTCATGCTCGATAAGGTGGAGCACCCTTGATAATTGAATTATTTGGTGATGCCTTGAGTTGAATTTGACCATGAGACTTTGGTTTCTGTTTGACATTTATCCTAGATACCTTGTGCTTTTTATTTGGAATTTATTGAACAATCTTACCATTTTTGATGAAGTTTTCAAGTCAAGTCATCTCAAAAGATGTTCATACAAACTAGTTTGACCTAGTTCCTTTGGGAGATGATTTCTAGGGACCCCATATGCACCCTATGAACTTTGATGCTTGTCTATAACATGATTAAGGTGCTGGTATTTTAATTTTAGGTCACACATTTGTGTAACTTGTTTCACAAGTTACTTAGAAGTTAGGCATTTCCACTTGTTTTTAAGTGTTGAACATGAGATAGAACTTTGGTTCTTCCATTTGCCTTGGTTTTGTTCTTGTTTGTGATTTGCTTCCTATCTTGTTTTGAGCTTTCCTCTATTTATTTCACTTCTGCCCCATTTGCTTTGATCATCATTCAAGGTGATTTGATGTTCATGTTTATGCCTTGAGTTTTCCTTGAATGATGCATCTTTTTTAGTACTTGTTTGCTCCTTTCTTTTACATGATCAATCTGAATTGTTTGGTTGAGAGGCTTTATATGTTCTTTCTGCCCATGTTTCTTTCTCCCATCTTCTCTTTGATCGTGGCCTTTTAGTTTTTCTTTTTGTTTAGCTTTTGCTTAGGTGATTGATGTTTGAATGGTTGTAGGAGTTGTTACTTCTCCCATTTCATCTGACTCTTTTGACTTGTTTTAATCATTTGTCTTTGTTGCATCATTTGATTCTCATATCCCATCTCTGCATCTTTTTAAATCATGTTTGCAATTGCATTGACTTGTTTAAGTCAACTTCTTCTCATCCTTCATTTCATCTGTGATTGAATTATCTGTTGTTTACTTGGTCTTTTGCCATGGTCCCTTAGGATTCCTAGGCCCTCTGTTTAAGATGGGATTAGGAAAGACATTAGGTGTTCAATCCTTTGCATGAGAACATTAGGATAGATTCTTACCCCTTTCAATCCCAACTTTATGAGCATTGTGCATGATAACATTAGGGTTCAGTTCTCTTTAGAGTTTGTGTCTTCTCTTCTCATCTCCTAAACATCTTAAGACACTTAATAAAAGATAATAAATGTTGTACGCCACGAGCCTTAAGTACTTGAGGAATGATAGTTGGGGAGCCTCCTCTCAAAATGTCTAGAGTTTTCAGCGTATGCCCTTTGGGCGATATGCAACGCATTCGCTCTCAAGTCACAGTCTTTAGTGCAACATGAGTTACAAACATAACTTAATTCACTTCTTCATAAAAAACTCAAAACAAAACATCCAACCTTTTTATCCTTCGGTATTGTTAAAATCATTTTCAGAAAGAGTGTGTTAAGTCTTGGTTCTACCACAAACAAGTAACGCCTAAGTCTCCAATGGTCAAGCAGCAACACACCTAACTCCTAGAAAGAAGGTTTAACCCTACTCAATTAAAACACTTGAACCAATTTGTGGTCGTGTTAGCCCGAACTACATTTGCTCTAATTTCTCATACCAAATGAGGATATGTAGGCACAAGACGATAATGTCTTGGTGAGAAACCTTCGCCACATCACCCGTAGTTTTCCGAACTACGTTGACTCTAATTTTCCCATTGCACGAAGGAGTACGTAGGCATAGAGCGACGATGCACTATCAAGTCTCTTTTCTTTTCTGCTGTCCCTGTGTGCCAGCCTTTTGATAGATTAACACCCTTTTAGATAGACAACAAGCATGGATCCCATTGAGTACAACAGACGTGTGGGGTGCTCATACCTTCCCCTTGCATAACCGACTCTCGAACCCGAGATTCGGTTGCGATGACCTGTCTTTTCCCTTTTTTATAGGTTTTTTCTGATCGTTTCCTTTCCCTCTCTTTGGGATAAATAACAAACGGTGGAGACTCTTCTGTCCTTGTCGACCCCTCTTCACAGCGATGCGACAGCTGCCGGCTCTGCTGGGGACTTTCCCATCCCCTATGCGAGTCATTCCTAGCGCTTGTGTGTTTTGTCTTTGGATGTGTATACATGTGTATATGTGTTGCATTTGTACTTTATTGCATTTTGCATTTTTACTTTCTGCACATTATTATCATATTGCTGTGATGTTGGATGGATTGTTCCATTGTGTGATAAGCCAAAACCCAGGCTTGAGTATAACCTTAGCATTAGAAGTGGAAAGTAGTGATGGACCTGTATGTTTGGCATGCACTAGTCCTCATGAAATTCGCGCTCAGACAAGATTCTCTTTGATGACTACCTTTCCAGTCTTTTTCGAACAGTTGAGAGAATGTTGGATCTGAGGATTGTCGACTCTGGGGACCATTCACTTAGGAGTCAGCTAAGTGAGGCCGCTTCGTTTGACTATGATGCCAAACCAGAAATGGTGAACGTATCATCATTTCTCGAAAGTCTGTGACGCTGACGACCACATAGGATGCCAGACCTTGTCAGGAATAGGTTCATACCTGTGAGTGGGGAGGGTTATGCAGGAAACAATGACCTTCAACCAGCTGTAACACCCCAAAACTTGCTCTTGGTTTTAACCTTAATTGGCTTTTGCTTCTCTGCATTTTGCATTTTTGCATACCATAACATTTGTTCTGGAGGCATGGGATTAAGGTATTCCTGTGGCTCAGGTTTCATTTTGGTGCAAAAGACTGAGCAACGAGCAACAACAGCTTTGGCATTTATTTTGCCCAGCGGTCAAGCTGCCAATTTTTTTTTTTTGCGGGATATTTTAGCTCAGCAGGCGGCACTCAAGCTATCTCGAGCATTCTCAGGGTTATAGCATTCAATGGAAGGTTTCAGAGGCTTATCAGGACCTAGAATAGGTGAGAACGGGCAAATGTGCAGATTTCCCTCCAAAAGGCGCCAAATTGAAATTTTTGAAGGTGTTAATTGATTAACCTTATTGGTTAACCGATTAACCAAAGCAAAATCAGGCCAAATTTGAATTTTTGAAGGTGTTAACCGATTAACCAAATGGTTAATCGATTAACCAGTGCAAATTTCAGCTCTGCACGTGAATTTTCAAGAGAAATCATTTTGGGGTCAAAATTTGATCACATGAGAAGTTGATTTTACAGTTAGGAAGGATCTAGAACCACTTCAAATTTTGGTTAATTTCATTTTCAACTGATGTTTTTCAACTGATGTTTTCTGATGTTTTCTGATTTTGGTTAATCAATTAACTAGTACAAATATTCAATTTTTCAAGCATTTTTCAATGGTTAATCGATTAACCCCTGGTGTTAATTGATTAACATTGTGCCAGCAGGTCTGTTTTACTGTTTTTCAAGGTTGTTTTGGTATCGTTTCACTTCAAATCATCATGGATCATAATGATGCATTAGGAGTGAGATGTTTTGGACATATGTCGCTGTTCTTGATTATTTAATCATGATTTCTTTGACACGTGTGTTTGTTTTCCACTTGAATGCATTCTCTCGTATATGTTGTTCAAACTGATGTGTGTTTTTCTTTTGCTTTGCTTGAGTGTGAGAATCGAGTGGTCGAGATACGCTTGGGGTGGCTGCTGTCCCACACTGTTTTCCTCCCACTTTTCTTCGATGATTGATGGTTGATGGTTGTAGGAGCTCGCTTCTCCCATTTCATCTCATTCTTGTTTCCTTTGGTGCTTGCATTTTCATGTTTGCTTGCCTTCTTTCATTCCACTTTTGTGTTTTGTATCTTTTTGCTTGATGTTAAGAGGTCGAGATGCGCTTGTGGCGGCTACTGCCCCACACCTTTTTCCTCCCTCTTTGCATTTTTATTCTCCATGTTGAAGCATGATCAGGTACAAATACGAGAGCGGGTCGGTCTTAATTTAAAAAGCACCTGCAACATTCTAAAGTGCTAGAAGAAGGATTTAGATAGAGCATATCTGAAGATATCCAAGTTCGAAGAGCAATGGAATGCTACTTTGACCGCCAACAAGAGTAGAGAGGATCAACTTCGTACTCAGGTCGATAAGTTGAAGGCGTAACTCAAGGCTAAGGAGAAAGAGGTATTGATGGAATTGTTCCGCAGATGCACGATTGAGAAGAAATACCAGGAGACTTTATCAGCACTTGAAGAGCTCAAGATACGCGCAGAGGTGAAGAAATCCATGCTTGAAGATGTCTTCAGCGAAGTTTCTTGGGAGGATCATTATTGTTATCTTCGAGATGTGATACGCAAAAGGGATATCCTCATTAGAGAGTTGGTTGATAGACTAGATCATCCAGACATAAAAGAGATGCTTAAGGAGGCTCAGGCCTGGGGTAGAGAGCATGGCTACTAGGGATTTTTATCTTTTGTAGTTTCTTTTTCTTTTGTATCTTGATCATCACCAGACGTGTTGGATGAGATCAATCCTTCTTTGTGTGCGGATATTTCTCATTTGTGGTTGTATTGTCTCAGCTTTACCTTTTATATGAGAAGATTATCATGGCATTCTTATCCATCTCTGCTGTTCTTGTTTATTGAAACTAGAATCAAGGGGGAGATCTCCCTGTAAATACATAGACATGTATGCATTTTTCATCTTGCATTTTCATTTTCATCGCAGGTGTTCTCGGTGGCCTTGTGTCCCTATCTCTGCTTGGTTTTCTTCAGTAACAAGATTGAGGAGTTCAATTTCCATAGGTATTAAACTCGAGGGAATCAACAAAGAGTAATGGATCAGGTTCAAGCTAAATTGCAGGAAGTCAAGGCTCGCATGGCCCAATTCATTGAGCTGATGCAGACTGTTGCTAGTGGGCAGCAACAGTTAAGAACTTTGGTCCAGCCGTTGATAGCACAGGGTTGACGAAGAGGGCATTTTTCACAGAGGAGCTGGTGTCATTCCTCCACTGGTCGGTGGATCTATTCCACATGGTATTCCTACTGTTGTCATACCTCCGGGCGGAAGAGCTGCGAATGAGACTGGTAATGTTACAGGTAATGGAAGTGTGTGCGCTGTGCACGGGGCTGCTGGCCCTCATTAGGAAGATAACCAGGATGATGTCTTTTCCATGAGAGATATGGAGGGGGGCTTGCCGACTGAAGCTGACCGAAGGTTTAAACTGATCGAGGAGAAGATGAAGTCTTTTGAGAATCAGAACTCTTTGGGTCTTGATATGTCAGATCTTGGTCTAGTTCTTGGGGTCAGGATTCCTACCAAATTCAAGGTACCTGATTTCGACAAATATAAAGGGACGACCTATCTCAGAGTGCACATTCAGGCGTATTTTAGGAAAATGTCTGCTTACTCAGATGATGAAAAGATGTTGATGATTTTTTTCCAAGATAGTCTGGCAGGGGCGTCTTTGGAATGGTATATGGGACTTGAGAGAACTCATATCCGCAGCTGGAGAGAATTGGCTGAGGCTTTTGTGCATCACTATCAGTATAATATTGATCTAGCACCGAACCGGGTACAATTGCAGAGTTTGTCGCAGAAAAGTAATGAGGGCTTCAAGGAATACGCCCAGAGATGGTGAGATCTAGCTGCAAGAGTGCAACTCACGATGGTAGAAAGGGAGCTGATCGACATGTTCATGGCGTCGTTGCCCGGTGTGTTATTTTGAGAAGTTGATAGGATGCATGTCTGCAGGGTTTTCTGATCTGGTAATGGCTGGCGAAAGAGTCGAAAATGGGATTAAGTCTGGAAAGATTCCAAATGATGGTGGATCCTCTTCAGGACGAACAAAGAAGCCGTATTCAGCAAACCCCAAGAGAAGGGAAGGGGATGCAAATGCTATTTCTCGCAAGGTTAAAGGTAGAGCTCAGTCCCGTTATCCTTAACAAGTTGCTACTGTAGATATCCCGGCCGCAACTCAGCAGCGAGTTAATGTTCCACGACCTTACAATGCTAGATGCAGAACGAGTTATAGACAGTTCGAGAATCCTCCAATGCCGTATTCTCAGTTGTTACAACATCTGTTGCAATTACAACTGGTTCAGAAGAGGACTTTGACTCCTCTCATTGGTACACCACCTCACAGTTACGATGCGAATGCCAGGTGCGATTTCCATTTTGGGGCCCCGGGCCATAATATTGACAATTGCAAAGCTTTTAAGCACAAAGTTTAGGACTTGCTTGATTCCAAGGCTATCAACTTTACCAACGATTGGCCTAATGTGACTCAAAACTTGATACCAAATCATGGGACGGCAGGGGTTAATGTTGTTATTGAGGGAGAGCAATTAAATTTGATAACAGATGTTGGGGATTTGAAGACTCCATTGAGCTTTGTGAAGGCTAGTTCTGTAATGGGCAGAGACAAGAATGTGCAGCGCCTACAGGTGGAAGTTCGTTAGTTGAGAATATAGTTGGTGCCGGAGGAATTATCAGAAGTGGTAGGATCTTTACTGATCTGGATTTGACTCCTTCCCAGAGAAACCATAACCGTGCTTTGCACATATCTGTGGAGTGTAGAGGGTCTTTGATGTCGCATGTCCTGGTCGATACAAGATCATCTCTTAATGTGCTTCCCAAGAACGCGTTGATGAAATTGGATACTCGAGGTTTGATATGCACGCCAAGTGATTTGGTTGTGAGGGCTCTCGATGGGTCTAAGAGATCGGTGTTTGGAGAGATTATAATGCCTATCCAGGTAGGGCCAAAGACCTTTGATGCAACTTTTTACATCATGGATATCCATCCGGCGTACAGTTGTTTGCTTGGCCGGCCTTGGATACATGCTGCGGGAGGAGTCACTTCAATGTTGCATCAGAAGCTGAAATACATGATGGAAGGGCAAATTGTCATGGTATGCGGTGACGAGGACATTATGGTCAGCCATTTGTCTTCGTTCAAGTATGTGGAAGTGGACGGGGAGATCCACGAAACTCTTTGCCAGGCGTTTGAAACAATTCAGATTCAAGAGAAGTCTCCTGTAGAAGCCAAGGGCCCGGAGGTTTCGATGTCGTCGTTCAAGGAAGCTCGTGCTATCGTAGAATCCGGCTCATCGCAAAAGTGGGGCCAAGTTCTTAATGTTCCTGTCAAGAAGGACAAGTTCGGCTTGGGATACAAACCTTCCAGTTCTTCTCAAATCATTCCGAGGTACAGAGGACCTGTGCAATTCACCAGCAGTGGTGTGATATTTGACTGGATTAATGTCGTTGGAGATGACGAAGGTGACAGCGATTGTGATATGGATGCTTGGATTCATCCATGTACTCCTGGCCAAAAGCTGTGCAATTGGACGAAGGAAGAAGTCATTCATGTTACTACTGCAGTGTAATGTTCATTATTTTGTTTATGTTCAGTCCTACGTTCTGCCCAAGACGTAGTGACCCAATTTGTGGGGCCCTCTTGTTATTTGCATTTTATCATAAATAAAGGACGTTTTTCGCATATTGTGATCCATGTTTTTCTTGTTTTTGTTTTGCATTTATATTAAACAGAAAAATGGCAATGTGTTTTGTTTGTTGCATCGCATAATAAACATAAACATCATCATGCAGGTCTTTTCTATCAGATGCCATCGATTCAAGTTCAGCTATGACTTCGTATGACTTTGATAATCCCATTTATCAAGCTGAAGAAGAGATTGACGAAGACTGTGAACTACCCGAAGAGTTAGCCAGACTTCTCAAGCAAGAGGAAAGGGTCATTGTACCTCATCAGGAGGATATTGAAGTTATCAATCTGGGTACCGATGATGACAGGAAAGAGGTAAAAGTGGGGGCTGCATTGGAAGACAATATCAAGAGAAGATTGGTTGAAATGCTCCGTGAGTATAAGGATATCTTCGCTTGGTCTTACAAAGACATTTCTGGGCTGGATACAGATATTGTGGTACATCGGTTACCCCTCAGAGAGGAATGTTCGCCGGTCAAGCAAAAGTTGAGACGGACAAGGCCTGATATGGCAATCAAGATAAAAGAAGTTTAGAAACAGTTGAATGCTAGTTTTCTTGCTGTCACGAATTACCCTCCGTGGGTCGCTAATATTATATCTGTGCCTAAGAAAGATGGAAAGGTCAGGATGTGCGTTGACTAAAAACATCTGAGTAAAACGGGCCCGAATGACGATTTCCCGCTTCCCCATATTGATGTGTTGGTTGATAACACCGCTCAACATTCTGTGTTTTCCTTCATGGATGGCTTCTCTGGGTATAACCAAATCAAGATGGCCCTAGAAGACATAAAGAAAACTACTTTCATCACACCATGGGGAACATTTTGCTATAAGGTAATTCCTTTTGGATTGAAAAATACAGGGGCAACCTATCAGCGGGCAATGGTGACTCTCTTTCATGATATGATTCATCATGAGGCTGAAGTATATGTTGATGACATGATTGGGAACTGATAGACGGAGGAAGGACATCTGGTCAATCTTTTGAAATTGTTCTAAAGATTAAGGAAGTTCAACCTGAGGCTGAATCCTAACAAGTGCACCTTTGGAGTAAGATCTAGAAAGTTATTGGGTTTCATTGTCAGCGAAAAGGGTATTGAGGTAGATCCTACCAAAATAAAAGCTATACAATAAATGCCTGACCCGAGAACAGAAAAAGAGGTTTGTGGTTTCCTGGGGAGATTGAACTACATTGCAAGGTTCATATCTCATCTTAAAGCCATTTATGAACGAATTTTCAAATTGCTAAGAAAAGATCAAATGGTCAGGTGGAATGAAAATTGCTAGAAGGCATTTGAAAGAATAAAAGAGTATCTGCAAGGACCTCCAATACCCATGCCTCCAGTTGCAGGGAGACCTCTGATCATGTATCTCACGGTTCTTGAGAATTCAATGGGATGTGTGCTCGGTCAACAAGACGAGTCAGGTAGAAAAGAGCACGCCATCTACTACCTGAGTAAGAAATTCACTGATTGTGAGTCGAGATACTCAATGCTGGAAAAAACATGTTGTGCACTCGCTTGGGCTGCTAAGAGTTTGAGACAATACATGTTAAACCACACAACCCTATTGATTTCGAAGATGGATCCAATCAAGTACTTCTTTGAAAAGCAAGCACTCTCCGGAAGGATTTCCTGATGGAAAATGGTTCTAACAGAGTATGATATTCAGTATGTTTCCGAAAAAGCCATTAAGGGAAGCGTTCTGTCAGAATATCTTGCTGAACAACCAATTGAGGATTATCAGCCGATGAAATTTGATTTTCCAGATGAAGACGTCATGTTTTTGAGAATGAAAGACTGTGATGAGCCTTTACCTGACGAGGGTCCTGAGATTGGATCTTAGTGGAAATTGGTGTTTGACGGAGCGATTAATTCATATGGTAATGGAATCGGTGCGATCATCACTACTCCTCACGGTTCCCACATATCGTTCACTGCCCGGTTGACTTTTGCATGCACAAATAATGAAGCAGAATATGAAGCTTGTATTATAGGTTTAGAAAAGGCCATTGATTTGAGGATCAAGAATCTGGATGTGTACGGCGATTCATCGCTAGTCCTCAATCAAATCAAAGGAGAGTGGGAAACACATCAGGCCAACCTGGTGCCTTACAAGGACTATGCAAGGAGACTGTTGCCTTTCTTCGATAGAATTGAGTTCCATCATGTGCCAAGAGCGGAGAATCAGATGGCAGATGCCTTGGCCACGCTGGTCTCGATGTACAAAGTCAATTACTGGAATGAAGCTCCAACTATCACCATCATGTGTCTTGATAGATCAGCTTTTCTGTTTACGATCGAGAGAGCGTCAGATGGAAATCCTTGGTATTTTGATATCAAGCATTTTCTCAAGACTCAAGAGTACCCATCTGGGGCATCCAACAAAGATAAGAAAACTTTGAGGAGGTTAGCTGGTAATTTTTATCTGAACAAAGATGATGTGCTCTACAGGAGAAACTTTGACATGGTCTTGTTGCGTTGTGTTGATGAGCTTGAAGCAAGCCTGTTGATGGAAGAAGTCCACAAGGATTCTTTCGGTACTCATGCTGGAGGACATGCAATGGCTAGAAAGTTGTTGAGAGTTGGGTATTATTGGATGACCGTGGAATCTGATTGCTTCAAATATGCCAGAAAATGCCATAAATGCCAGATTTATGCTGATAAGGTGCATGTGCCACCGAATCCTCTGAATGTGTTAACGTCTCCATGGCCATTTTCTATGTGGGGAATCGATATGATTGGCAATATTGAGTCGATTGCTTCTAATGGACATCGCTTCATTTTGGTTGCAATTGATTACTTTACGAAGCGGGTAGAAGCAGCTTCCTTCGCCAATGTCACGAAACAGATGGTACCGATTCATAAAGAAGGAAATCATTTGTCGTTATGGAATTCTAGAGAGAATAATTATCGATAATGGTTCAAATTTGAATAACAAAAGGATGAAGGAACTGTGCCAGAGTTTCAAGATTGAGCATCATAACTCTTCTCCATATCGTCCGAAGATGAATGGCGATGTTGAGGCAGCTAACAAGAATATCAAGAAGATTGTGCAGAAGATGGTTGTAACCTACAAGGATTGGCATGAGATGTTTCCCTTCGCTCTTCACGGTTATCGTACCACGATCCGTACGTCAACCGGGGCAACTCTTTTCTCATTAGTGTACGGTACGAAAGCTGTCCTACCATTAGAAGTTGAGATTCCTTCTTTAAGGGTGTTGCCGGATGTGAAGCTTGACGAGGCTGAATGGGTGCAGACCAGGTTGAATCAATTGAGCTTGATTGACGAGAAGAGATTGACAACCATTGCTCATGGCCGGTTATACCAGAGTAGGATGAAGAAAGCCTTTGATCAGAAAGTGCGCCCTCGGTGCTTCCAGACGGGTAACTTGGTGTTGAAAAGGATCCTCCCTCCTCATACAGATCACAGGAGAAAGTGGACTCCTAATTATAAAGGTCCGTACGTAGTAAGAAAGGTTTTCTCTGGCGGAGCCTTATTACTATCTACCATGCATGGCGAAGATTTTTCATTCCATGTGAACGCAGACGCGGTTAAAAATACTTTGCTTAAAAGAGACCCGTTGGACAGAAAAAGAAAAGTCCAGGCAAAAATGGGGCATCCCGACGAACCAGAAAAAGAAAGGGTTCGGGCAAAAATTAGGGATAAAAAGAAAATGTAAACCCGCAAAGTTGAAAACCTGGAAAGGCGACTTTGGAAAACATGGGTATCCCGGTGGATTGAAAACCCGAAAGGGCGATCCAGGAAAAAGTTAGGGATTTGAAAGCAAATGACTGCGGTCTGCGTTCGATCTGTAAGCCTGTGAGCGGTTATCCCAAAGGAAAGGATTCAGTCCAGTCAGTCCTTTCAAAAGGCGAAACATGGGTAACATCAAAGACATACAGGTCATAGCTGAATCGAAGACATTTGTATATTTTCTTTTGCTTTTACGCAATTTCCTCTTTTCAGGAATTGCATCTGAATTGTAATTCGCCTATTTATAGGCCCTTTTATCAATAAAGTATTCACTTCAGTCAAAGAATTTTTCGTTCCTTATTTTTACTGTTATTATCTTGTTTGCGAAGAACGTCTATTATTTTGATAAATGTTGCAGGTGAAAACATGAGGCTTTACAGAGCATAACAAAAGCAATGATTTTGCTTGGGCGGCAAGTATCATGAATGATAACCAAAGTAACCATTTTGTATGTAGGGCATGTTTTTATTTGTTGCAGGATGGTAGGGTCTTCTCCCCGGTAGAATCACTCTAGTGATGAGGTCTTAACGGCAATACAGGGTGATTCATTTTTCCCCTAGCAAGAGTTCAGAGTTTTGTTTCCTAGCGTAAGCGGGTCCGTACACCCTAGCAAGTTTTCGAATGGTACCTTCATGTGGAATGCAGTCAGGTATTTTGTTCAACAAATATTTGTTTCCCCATAGAATCTCCTTGTCAAACCAAATGTCGCCAGTAAAAATGAGGCGTGTCTCATGCAGAACAAGGTTTTGTCTCCCTACAATAATCCCCAGTAGGGTGGATTTGCTTTCAGCGTATTCCCGAGCAGAGTAAGGTGGAAGGATATTCCCTCGGCGGCAGGGTGGATTGCAATCCAGTATTATTCTCCAGCAGAGGCAACGTTGTTGACGCCCTTTCCCCAACGGAGTCGACGTTCTGGGGGTCTTCCCAGTAATATCGGTAATTAGGATTTTCTTCTTCGAGCAAAGTTCAGTGCTGATTCCCTCGACAGGGAAAGTGTTCAGATATAAGCTTAACCCATTCCTCAGTAGAGCGGGGTCCTCAGTAGGGGTCTATGTTTTTCCTCAGCAGGGCGGGTTGTTATCGGTGCGTCCCCAGCAGAGTGGAGCTTTCAGCGTGGTTTCTGATTCCCTACTGAGTGGGTTGTCTGGTGCTTTCCCAGTAGGGTGAAGATTTTTAAGAAAGGCTATCCAGGGCATTTCCCCAGCCGAGTCTTTTGTTCCCCAGAAAGGTGAGTGTCTGATAAGCCATTCATGGTACTTTCCTTAGCAGAGTTCGCGTTGATCCCAAGTAGAATGGATTTTTGTTCTCGACCAGGCAGTATAACTAGAGAGTTCTTTTCTTGGAAGCCATTCAGGGCTTGTTCTTCCCAACATAAGTCCAATCGTAATTAACATATCTTACCTTTCCCCGGCAGGGTCGTTCTCTTCAGCATTTATTTTGCTGAGGTGGTTCGTTTGCATTTGCATTTTTGCATAGCATCCTCCTAAATGCGTAGCATTTCCATTTTGTATGGAGTATTACGCTATATCCAAACATGTGCATCTGAAGCATAAGCTAGGTTTGGTGCCAGGGGTTGTTTGATTAAGGAGATTTGCGTCTTATCCTTGTTGGTATGGATCTTTGGGTTGGTCATTTTATGGGATTCTTCCCAGCTAGTCATTTGGTTAGACGTCTTCTTTTCTCCTCAGCTGAGTCGTTTGGTTAAACGTTTTCATTTTCCCCAGGTAAGTCGCTTGTGAGCACCTTCTTCCCTGGTCGAGCCAGTTTGTTCATATGCATTTTCCCCAACAGAGTTGTTTGGGTGAGTGTTATTTTCCTTAGCAGAGTCATTTGTTTAAACCTCTCTTTTCCTGTCGGAACTTTCATTGCAAATTGTGAGTCAGTTGATTCTGTTGCTTGCTTATTCTGGGTGTGTTATCCCAACTCTTGGTCGGTACTTCCCAGCATAGTCCGAATTATGGTGTTTGGTATTCAAACTTTTGGTTGGTAATTATAGGGTGATTTATCCCAACTCTTGGTTGGTAATCTCTGGTTCCCTCTCGCGGAGTCCTTATTCCAACTTTTGGTTGGTAATCCTCGTTTTCTTCAGCAAAGTCAGATATTCCAACTTTTGGTTGGTAACCTTTGTTGTGGTCAATTCGCTCTCATTTAGCGTTCCAGCGATCCTAACTTTTGGTTAGCTTTTGTTCTGACTTTTAATCGATGTTGATCTTTCCTAGCGATCCTAACTTTTGGTTAGTAGCCTTGTTTCCCAACTTTTGGTTGGATTTTATCTCCTGCAGTCGTTATTCCATCTTTTGGTTGGTAGTCTATTGCTTGTTGGACGTTATCCCAACTTTTGGTTGGTAGTCCCCAGCTGGGTCCAAAGCTTTGTTGATGTTATTCCAACTTTTGGTTGGTAATCTTGGTTTTATTCCAACTTTTGGTTGGTAATCTTGGATGATTATCCCAGCTTTTGGTTGGTAGTCTTCTGCGCTGGAGTTAGCTGTGTTCAACACTTCCAGCAATCCTAACGTTTGGTTAGTAGCTTGTGTCCCAACTTTTGGTTGGTAGTCTGTAGTTTGTTGGACGTTATCCCATCTTTTAGTTGGTAGTCTTCCTTTCCGGGATTTTGTTATTCCAACTTTTGGTTGGTAATCCTTTAGTGGTGGTCTGTTTATCCCATCTTTTGGTTGGTAGTCCTCCTCCATTTCCCCAATGGAATCATCATTCCAACTTTTGGTTGGCAGCTTGTGGTCGTTGTGTTTCGTCGGGTGTTTTCAACTTTTGGTTGGTAGTTTGGGTTCAACTTTGTTTGGTATTGCGAAGATTCCAACTTTTGGTCGGTAGCTGTTGTTCATTACCTTTTGTTGTGTATTGACTTTTGGTCAGTATATTCCCCAGAGAGTAACCCTTATCCCTTCTTTTGGATGGTATCCTTTGATTATTATCTTTTGATGGACGTCTCTCCCGTGCAGAATCGTCTAGTTAGTCTACTCTTTCCCAAGTGAAGTCACCACGAGAATGCTTGGGTAATTTCCTCTTTTGTTCCCCGGCGGAGTCGACATTCCAATTCTTGGTTGGTATTCATTTGTTGGTCATCCCATCTTTTGGATGGTATCTTTTGATTGTTATTTGGTAGATCCTTGGTCCCTACAGGTGGTCTGGTATAAGATTCTCTCTCATTTTCCCAGAGGAGTGTTTCGTGTCCTCAAGTCGTCAGTTTGCTGATTGTATGTCCTGCAGGTTCTGGATTCTCGTATTATCCCAACTCTTGGTTGGTATCCTTGGTTTGTTATCCCAACTCTTGGTTGGTATCGTTTATCTGATGTTTCATATTGGATTGTTATCCTCAGCGTGTCGTATTCCAACTTTTGGTTGGTATTCGCTATTTTGCATCCTCGCAGGTTGCAAATTTTCGGGTTCTTTTGGTATTCAATCGCCTTCTACCTTGAATGTTCAAAAGTTTATGCTTTTCATCCCTTCGGCTCCAAGTCGATTGAATAGGCGTAGCTGTAACACCCCAAAATTTTCCCTCAGTTTTAACCTTAACTGCCTTTTGCTTCTCTGCATTTTGCATTTTCGCATACCATAGCATTTGTTCTGGAGGCATGGGATCAAGGTATTCCTGTGGCTCAAGTTTCATTTTGGTGCAAAAGACTAAGCAACGAGCAACAACAACTCTGACATTTATTTTGCCCAGTAGTCGAGCTGCCAATTTTATTTTTGTTTTGCAGAATATTTTAGCTCAGCAGGTGGCACTCAAGCTATCTCGAGCATTCTCAGGGTTATAGCATTCAAAGGAAAGTTTCAGAGGCTTATTAGGACCTAGAACAGGTGAGAACGGGCAAGTGTGTAGATTTCCCTCCAAAAGGCGCCAAATTCAAAATTTTGAAGGTGTTAATTGATTAACCTTATTGGTTAACCGATTAACCAAAGCAAAATCAGGCCAAATTTGAATTTTTGAAGGTGTTAACCGATTAAACAAATGGTTAATCGATTAACCAGTGCAAATTTCAGCTCTGCACGTGAATTTTCAAGAGAAATCATTTTTGGGTCCAAATTTGATCACATGAGAAGTTGATTTTACACTTAGGAAGGATCTAGAACCACTTCAAATTTTGGTAAATTTCATTCTCCCTCCAAATTCCCATTCCTAATCCCATTCCATGTTTTCACAAACCACATTCCAAACCTCATTTGTATCCAAACCTAAGGGGTATTTAATTGATTTACTCCAAAACTCACTAACATAATCCTCGTAATTTCATTCTCATTTCAGAATTCACTCTCATTCTCTCTAGTTTCTCTCAAATTTTTCTCACCAAAACTCCATTAAATCTCTTTCTTGGAATTCTTTGATTCTCCATTGGAATCAATGAATTCTTGAGCTCAAACCTTCATCCATCATCCTCATTGAGTCAATATCTTCATCCAATTTTTGTGCAATCTTGAATCTGAATTTTGAAGTGGATCTAGAAGTGATTATTTGGATTATTTCGGCTTAATTTTGGTGGATCTCCATTATTACTACAAGAACTCACTTGGATCTTGAAGGAATTCCGAATTTCTTGCTCGGATCTGTGCAATTGAGGTTGAATCAACATTAACCGAAGCAATTCTCCGCTTTGAAGGTTGAATTCTAGATCCATTGTTATTTCGACCTTATTGTGCATTATCATGTGGATCTTCATTTTTGATTGACTTTTGGTTAATATGATTCATGTGAATTGTGATTGTGCTGTTTAAATGTGTTTACATGTGGATTGAATCCCTGTTTTCTGGTTTAAATTCGTGCTTAATTGGTTGCATGATCATTGGAGTGATTGCACCTTGGATAAGTTGCTGAAAAGTGCTTTTTAACTGTTGTTTTCTGCTGTTGGAACAGTGTTAATCGGTTAACCAATTGGTTAATCAATTAACCAGTACAAATATTCAAATTTTCAAGCATTTTTCAATGGTTAATCGATTAAATCCTGGTGTTAATCGATTAACACTGTGCCAGCAGGTCTGTTTTGTTGTTTTTCAAGGTTGTTTTGGTATCATTTCACTTTAAATCATAATGGATCGGTAAGATGCATTAAGAGTGAGATGTTTTAGACATATGTCGCTGTTCTTGATTGTTTAATCATGATTTCTTCGAAACGTGTGTTTGTTTTCCACTTGAATGCATACTCTCGTATATGTTGTTCAAAGTGATGTGCACTTTTCTTTTTCTTTGCTTGAGTGTGAGAATCGAGTGGTCGAGATGCGCTTGTGGTGGCTGTTGTCCCACACTGTTTTCCTCCCACTTTACTCCGATGATTGATCGTCGATGGTCGTAGGAGCTCGCTTCTTCCATTTCATCTCATTCATGTTTCCTTTGGTGCTTGCATTTTCATGGTTGCTTGCCTTCTTGCATTCCTCTTTTGTGTTTTACATCTTTTTGCTTGATGTTAAGAGGTCGAGATGCGCTTATGGTGGCTGCTGCCCCACACCTTTTTCCTCCCTCTTTGCATGTTTATTCTCCATGTTTACATCTATTATTTGTGTTTGATTTCTCTTATTTTGTCTTCCTTTGCCATGTTCCCTTAGGAATTCTAATCTTTCTTGTTCAAGATGGATTATGATAGACATTAGGCTCAAACCATACATGCTAACATTAGGGTAAATTTTCCCCTCTTTAATCCAAACTTTAGGTCCACTTTGCATGACAACATTAGGACCGAGTTTCCCTTAGACCTTTTGTGCGTCTCTCTTCTCATCTCATAACATCCTAACTCACTTAATAAAGGATAACAAGTGTTGTATGCTACGAGCCTTAAGCACACGGGAAATGATGAGTGAGAGGTCTCCTCTCGCTTGTCTAAAGTGTTTAGTGTACATCCCGTTTGGGGGTGATATGTGACGCATTTGTTCTCAAGTCATAGTCTTATTTTCCTTCGGGATTAATCGAAACTTTTTTTCCAGAAAAGAGTATTGTTATGCTTTGGTTCTACTACAAACATGCGTCGTCCCTAACTGCTAGAATGGAGATTTAACCCTACTCAGTTAAAAATTTTGAACCAACCTGTGGTCGTGTTTTCCTGAACTACGTTTGCTCTGATTTCTCGTACCAGACGAGGATACGTAGGCACAAGACGGCGATGTCTTAGTAAGCAACCTTCCCCCCTTCACCCGTAGTTTTCTGAACTACGTTGACTTTTACTTTCCCATCACACGAGGGAATATGTAGGCATAGAGCGGCGATGCTCTATCGAGTCTCTTTTCTTTTCTTTTGTCCTGTGAGCCCGTAGCTTAGATAGATAAACACACCCTTTGATTAGACAACAAGCGTGGATCCCTTTGAGTACAACGGACGTGAGGGGTGCTAATACCTTCCCCTTACGTAACCGACTCCCGAACTCGAGATTTGGTTGCGATGACCTTGTCTTTTCCCTTTTCGTCAGGTTTTCTTCGATCGTTTCCTTTCCCTCTCTTTGGGATAAATAACAAACAGTGGCGACTCTTCTATTTTTCCGCCGGGTGTTTTCGCAGTTACGACACCTATCCAGTTTTCTCGTCAGTGTGGACTTTTGGTCTTTGATACAGTGGGGTTCCTTATATCAGTGTTGTGTTATTTTCTCGCCAAAGCGAAGCGTTGGTTCATCTCAGTCAGCAGCACATTAATTTTGATCCCCTGTTGCACTTGCATACTCATTTGCATTTTAGCATTGACATGTATTTGTGTTTCAGGTGCCTATTTTCTTCTTGATTCTAGTAATCTAATCCACTGTCAACATGAAGCCCGGTTTGAAGAGAACAGTAGTGTACAAGTTTCCAACACCAGATATAGGGTCTTTGCTCAGTCTGATTTCTGTAACTGATCACAGTGTGATGGAGGATTTCAAGAAAGATTACGGAAAAATTATGAGTTATGTCTGCAAAGCTTCAATGTTTGAGTTGGGAGGTCTGCATACATTGCTACAGTTTTATGATCCTCAGCTACGATGTTTTACCTTCCCGGGATATGTATTGATGCCTACTTTGGAAGAATTTGCCATGCTGCTAGGGGTTCCAGTTATAGAACAAATGCCTTTCTGCCATTCTGAAGCAGAGCCCAACTTGACAAAGCTAGCAAAGTCTCTTTAATTGGATGTGTCTGAATTGGATGGAAAGATGATTTGAAGGAATGGTGTACCTAGTTTCCCATTACCCTTCTTGGTGGTTAAAGCTCAACATTTTACAAAAGAAGGATGTTGGATTATCTTCAATCCTATCTTAGCTCTTTGTATCTATGGTATAATATTGTTTCCCAACATCCCGGATCATGTTGACTTGGATGCCTTTCATATCTTTGCCTCCAAGAATCTTGTGCCAACACTTTAGGAGATGTTTATCATTTTGTCCACTATAAGAATGAGAACAGGAGAGGGAAGATTGTCTCCTGCTGTGTGCCTCTCCTGTACAAATGGTTTATTTTGCGTCTGCCTAAGTCTGGTCCTTTTGTTGACATCTCTGACACTGCTGATTGGTCATAAAGGCTCATGGGTTTAACTTTTGAGAATACTGTGTGGTTTAGCAGAGACCTTTTGGGTGTGGAAATTGTTTATAGCTGTGGTAATTTCCCCAATGTTCCATTGATTGGTAGAAAGGAGGCATTAATTATAACCCTGCTCTCGTAGTCAGACAGTTTGGCTACGCTCTAAGAGAACCTCCGAAGGAAGAAGAAATATAGGAATCTCTGTATTTCACCGGTTTAGTTGACAATGAGACTTTAGTCAGATTGGATAAGGCTTGGGATAAAATTCACCGTAACGGAAAATCTTCATTGGGCAAGAGTGATTGCAGAGCTTATGGGTCATACATGGAATGGATCCAGGAAAGAGTTGAGAGACCGTTGCTACCCTTTCCATTCAGAGAACCTTTGTACCCCTTGGTAGTTGAAGAACCAACGACAGTTGACATTCAGAGATACAATCAACTGTGGGCTGAAAAGGAAGAACTACGCAAGGCAAAAGAAGAGTTGGAGAAGGAAATCAGTCAGAAGGGAAAAGAATCAGGCCACCCACTCATCCAAGAAGCAGACAAAAATAGTGAGCAAGATGAATAGAGAGTTAAAGGAAGAGATTCGCGCCCGAGAGCGAGTTAGTCGATACTTGAAAAGCGTCAGTGATGTTCTCAAAGATAAGAAGAAGGAGCCAGAGATAGCACATTTGGAGATATAAAAGTTTAATGCTCAATGGAACACTATCTTGACTAACAACAAAGAAAGAGAAGATGAGCTTCATCAGCAGATTATCAATTTCAAGACTCAACTCCGTGTAAAAGATGAGGTAGATCTAGGAGAATCCTCCCGCCGATACGAAACCAACCGCAAGCTACGTGAAGCTCTTGCAATGTTGGAGGAGTATAAGTTGAAAGCAGATCTGAAGAGGCCTAAACTTGAAGATGCATTTGGGGAAGGAGCTTGGGAAGATTATGCTCAAGGCTTGCAAGCTACCATCAGCAGGAGGGATTTGCTTATCCAGGTATTGATTGCTAGGCCTAATCACCCTGATATGAAGGAGTTATTGGAAGAATTCCAGACTCGCTGTCGTACTTTATGCATTTTCTCTTTTGTATTTTGTTGTTTTGTACTCCGACCATCACCAGGATTGTTGGATGAGGTCGTGTTGACTCAGTTGTATTTTCCTTGGTGATGTGTTATGTATTGATACTTTGTTTCTCATTTTATTTATGAGAGAGGTCTTGTGGCTCCACTGTTGGCTCTTCATTCTCCTATTGTTCTTGTGGAACTAGAATCAAGGGGATGATTTCCTTGAACCATATTTACATGTCTACATTTTGCATCATTTTTCATATTGCATTGCAGGTGTTCTAGCTTCTGTTGGTCTTATTTATTTCTGTGGTTTTCTCAGCATTGTTTCAGGATTGAAGATCGAACAATTCACCACTATTCAACAAGGGGGAATCAACAAAAGGCAATGGATCAAATTCAGCTGGAACTGCAGGAGTTTCGTGACTGCATGGCGCAATTCATGGACTTGATGTAAGAGGTCGCTAACAGTCAGGAACAGTTAAGGATGCTGGTGCAACCTTTGATTGCTAGGGTTGACGAAAGTGGAGTTTGGCATGGTGAGACCGCTATTGTTCCTCCTCCAGCTGACAATGGCACTCCTCATGCCAATGTCATCCCAACAGTTGTTATTCCTCCGGGCGGAGGTAATCAGAATGGATTCCATGTTCCAGGGGCAACTTGCGTTGTACATGGAAATGCTGGTCCTCAATGGAAGGAGGACGAACAAGATGATATTTTCTCCATGGGAGATCGGGGAGCAGGTTTGCAGTCTGATGCAGACAGGAGGTTCAAGGTGATAGAAGAGAAGATGAAGAACCTTGAAAATCAGAATTCTCTTGGACTAGATATGTCAAACTTGGGGCTGATCCCAGGTCTAAGGATTCCACTGAAGTTCAAGGTCCCAGAATTTGACAAATACAAGGGGACGACCTGTCCCAAGGTACACCTTCGTTCATACTACAGAAAAATGCCTGCATACTCTGATGACGAGAAGTTGCTGACGCACTTCTTTCAGGATAACCTGTCTGGTCCATCCTTAGAGTGGTATATGGGCTTGGAGCCGGTCAATATTAGAAGCTGGAAAGACTTGGCATAGGCTTTCGTCCGACATTATCAATATAATAGTGATCTGGCGCCTAACCGTGTGCAGTTGCGCCTAACAGCGTGCAGTTGCAGTACGCCCAGAGGTGGCGCGAGCTTGCTGCAAGGGTTCAACCTCCCGTGGTGGAGAGGGAACTCATTGACATATTTGTAGCTACACTTCCTAGTGTGTACTACAAGAAGTTGATAGGGAATATGTCGGGTAGCTTTTCAGATTTAATCATCACTGGTGAACGAGTTAAAAATGGAATTAAATTGGGAAAGATCCAAGCGGGAGAGGGATCCTCATTTGGAGGAGGAAGGAAGAACTTCGGTAACAAGAAGAGGGAAGGAGAAACGAATGCGGTTTCAGGATACCGGAATAATAACATAAATAGAAGCAAAAATAAACAATATCATCAGCAACAACCTCAGGTTTCAAGTATTGTTATTCCAGCTATACAACCACAATAACAACAACGTCCATAACAGCAGCAGCAGAATTACGCACCGCGACAGTTTCAAGACCGTGGGAGAGTAATGAATAGACAGTTTGATGCACCACCAATGCCATACTCACAACTCTTACAACACTTGTTGCAGCTTCAGTTGGTTCAGAAAAGGACAATGGCACCTCTGACCGGCGCGCCACCCCCGGGGTATGATGCAAACGCCCAGATGTGAGTTCCGTTCGGGCGCCCCTGGTCATCATATAGACAACTGCAAAGCCTTCAAACATAAGGTACAGGACCTTATAGATAGCAAGGCAATCAATTTTAAAAATGATGCGTCTAATGTTGTTCAAAATCCTATGCCCAACCATTGAGCGGCTGGGGTAAATGCTATTGTGGAAGAAGAGAATTTGAATTTGGTGACCAACATCGAAGAGCTAAGAACTCCTTTTAGTTTTGTTAAGAGTAGGTTGTTGAAGGGTGGAGTGTTCCCAGGTTGTGTGGAAAACTGTGAAGGTTGTTTCACTCATCTTGAGGGATGTGAGGACTTGAAAAATCATGTGCAGAGATTAATGAATGAAGGCGTGCTACAATTTGACAAAATTGGTGAAGAGAAAGATGAGAAGGTGATTGGTCAAGATCAGGATGAGGTTACCATAATCTCAATTACTTTTATAACCATTAACATATATGCGCCGCCGATGCCAGCTACCATTATAATCACCAAGGCAGTACATGTGCCTTACGAAAGCATTAAAGCAATCCCATGGAATTATGGGGCTGAATTCTTTTGTAATGGCAAAAAACAAGAGTTGAAGGGAACGGCGTTTGATTCTATGGATAATTTGGTGGGAACAGGCGGAATGACGAGAAGTGGGAGGGTGTTTGCACCTCCAGAGGCTAATGTTGAAAGACCGGATAAAGGAAAAGGGAAGGCCATTGTTGAAGAAAGTTCTCAACAGGGTGAGAAGGATGCTTTGTTGAAAGACGCTGAGGAATTCATGCGTCTGATTAGAAAATGTGACTACAAGATTGTGGACCATCTATAACAAACCCCATCAAAAATATCAATCTTATCATTACTATTATGCTCTGAGGCACATCAGAATGTCCTTCTGAGGATTCTAAACACTGCGTATGTGCCATAAGAGATATCAGTGAACCAACTAGAAGGAGTGGTGGCGCATGTGAACGCTGGAAATGGATTGGGATTTACTGATCTGGACTTGACACCTAAAGAAAGAAACCACAATCACACCGTACATATTTCTATTGAGTGCAGAGGAGCTGTATTATCTCATGTTCTGGTGGATACTAGGTCTTCACTTAATGTGTTGCCCAAAAAGGCTTTGATGAAGCTTGACACCCAAGGAGTAATATGCACTCCTAGTGATCTGATTGTGTGAGCATTCAATGGAACGAGGAGGTTTGTGTTTGGAGAAGTAACTCTTCCTATCCAAGTTGGCCAGGAAGCTTTTGACGTTGTCTTTTACATAATGTGGGCAGGGGCGGTAACATCAACTATACATCAGAAGCTAAAGTATATGGTGGGTGGAAACATTGTCACCATTTGTGGTGAAGAAGACATCATGATCAGCAAACTGTCCTCATTCAAGTATGTGGAAGTTGATGGGGAGATTCATGAGACCCTGTGTCAAGCGTTTGAAGCGCCAGTTGTGGACAGAGTTCCTGAGGTTGCCATGTCTTCACTCAAAGAAGCGCAAGCTGTGGTAAAGTCTGGATCATCTCAAGGTTGGGGTAGGTGTTGAATATCCCCAATAAGCAAGATAAGTTTGGATTAGGGTACAACCCATCGTCTTCTTCTTCACAGAGCGCTCCATGCTACAGAGGACTGATCCAATTTACAAGTGGTGGAGTGATATTTGACCGAATCAATGTTGTGTTCGAGGATGAGGGTGATAGTGATTGAGATATGGATGCATGGATCCAGCCATGTGTTCCCAGACAAAGCCTGAGCAACTGGACTATTGAAGAAGTTGTCCAAGTGACCCGTGAAGAGTAACTATCTTATTTCTAATTATGTGTAGCCCTATGTTCTACCTGGAGCATAGTGGTCTTTGTCTATAGGGCCTTATCCTTGTTTATGTTTTGAACATTTGTTTTATCAATAATCAGAAGGTGTTTTTGCATTCAAATATTGTGATCCTTGTTTTTCTTGTTTTTATTTTTAACAATAAAATGGCAATGTGGTTAGTGTTGCTTGCATATCATTTTTAGCATTAAATCATAATCAATGCAGGTTTCACATAGCAGATGCCACCGATTCAGACTCGTCTATGACTTGGTATGACTTTGATAATCCAATCTTTCAAGCTAAAGAAGAGATTAAAGAAGACAAAGACTTGCCTGAAGAGCTCGCCAGGTCGCTGAGACAAGAGGAGAAGGTTATTCTGCCTCATCAGGAGGAGATCGAAGTCGTCAACCTAGGTACAGAGGAAGACAGAAAGGAAGTCAGAATGGGGGCTGCTTTAGAGGATGATGTCAAACAAAGACTGGTAGAAATGCTTCGCAAGTATAAAGATGTCTTTGCTTGGTCATATGAAGATATTCCCGGACTTGATACAGATACTGTGGTTCATCGCTTGCCTCTTCGAGAAGAGTGTCCACCTGTGAAACAGAAGCTAAGAAGAACTAGACCGAAGATGGCAGTTAAGATCAAAGAAGAGGTCCAGAAGCAGTTGGACGCCGAATTTCTTGTCGTGACGAACTACCCTCAGTGGGTTGCTAACATTGTACCTAAGAAGGATAGTAAGGTCAGGATGTGCATAGATTACCGTGATCTAAATAGAGCGATCCCGAAAGATGATTTCCCGCTCCCCCACATTGATATGCTTTTTGATAATACTGCTCAGTATTTAGTGTTTTCCTTCATGGACGGTTTCTCCGGGTATATCCAGATCAAGATGGCCCCGGAGGACATGGAGAAAACGACTTTTATCACACTGTGGGGGACTTTTTGTTATAAGGTAATGCCCTTTGGATTGAAGAATGCATGGGAAACCTATCAGCGGGCGATGGTCACTTTGTTTCATGATATGATTCATCATGAGATTGAGGTCTATGTTGATGATATGACCGCAAAGTCACAAACGGAGGAAGAGCATCTGGTGAATCTGTTGAAGCTGTTCGAGAGGTTAAGGAAATTCAGACTCAGATTTGATCCAAACAAGTGCACTTTTGGTGTACAGTCAAGAAAGCTATTGGGGTTCATAGTCAGTGAAAAAGGAATCGAGGTCGATCCTGCAAAAATAAAAGCTATACAAGAGATGCCAGCGTCGAAAACAGAGAAGGAGGTTTGTGGTTTCTTAGGTAGATTGAACTACATTGCAAGATTCATATCTCACCTCACAGCCACGTCCGAACCAATGTTCAAGCTGTTAAAGAAAGATCATGCGGTGGTCTGGAATGAAAATTGCCAAAGGGAATTTGAAAAAATAAAATAATATTTGTAGGAGCCTCCGATACTGATGCCCCTAGTGGCAGGAAGACCGTTGATAATGTACTTGACGGTTCTTGAGAACTCCATGGGTTGTGTTTTCGGTCAACACGACGAGACAGGAAGAAAAGAGCATGCCATCTATTATTTGAGTAAGAAGTTCACAGATTGTGAATCCAGATACTCAATGTTAGAAAGGATGTGTTGTGCACTTGCTTGGGCCGCCAAACGCCTAAGGGAATATATGTTGAATCACACAACCATGCTGATTTCGAAGATGGATCCGATTAAGTATATGTTCGAAAAACAAGCGCTTTCGGGAAGGATTGCTAGATCGCATATGGTTTTGACAGAATACGACATTCAATACGTCTCCTAAAAGGCTATCAAGGGGAGTGTTTTGTCAGTTGATGAAGTTTGAATTTCCTGATGAGGATATCATGTTCTTGAAAATGAAAGATTGTGATGAGTCATTACCGGATGAAGGTCCTGATATAGGCTCCTAGTGGCAAATGATTTTTAACGGTGCTGTTAACTCCTTTGGTAGTGGAATTGGGGCAACCATTACGACTCCCCATGGTTCACACATACCATTTACTACCAGGTTAACATTTCCCTGCACGAATAACGAAGCTGAATATGAAGCATGTATCATGGGCATTGAAGAAGCGATTGATTTGAGAATCAAGAACCTTAATATTTATGGTGATCAGCTTTGGTAGTGAATCAGATCAAAGGAGAATGAGAGACTCGTCAGCCTAACATGATTCCCTACATGAACTATACGAGGAGGTTGCTACCTTTCTTCGACAGAGTAGAACTCCATCATGTACCAAGAGCGGAGAATCAAATGGCAGATGCCTTGGTTACATTATCCTCGATGTATAAGGTGGATAATTGGAACGACGCTCCGAGAATTATCATCTCCCGCCTCAATAGGCCAGCGTTCGTATTTGCAATAGAGGAAGTTTCAGATGGGAAGCCATGGTATTATGATATCCAGAGCTTTCTTAAGAATCAGGAATATCCGCCTGGGGCATCGAGCGGGATAAGAAGACCTTGAGAAGATTGCTTAGAAACTTCTGTATGAACAAGGATGATGTACTCTACAGAAGAAACTTTGATTTGGTTCTGTTGAGATGCGTGGATGAAAAATAAGCAGGTTTGCTTATGGAGGAAGTTCACGAGGGCGCTTTTGGTACGCATGCAGGCGGACATGCAATGTCTCGAAAACTGTTGAGGGCAGGCTACTATTGGTTGACTATGGAGTCTTATTGTTTCAAATACGCCAAGAAATGCCATAAATGCCAGATTTATGCTGATAAGTTGCATGTACCGCCAAGTCCTCTGAATGTCATGGCGTCTCCCTGGCCTTTTTCCATGTGGGGCATTGATATGATCGGTAAGATTGAACTGACCACATCCAATGGACATCACTTCATCTTAGGGGCAATTGATTATTTCACTAAGTGGGTTGAAGCAGCTTCTTTCGCCAATGTCACCAGACATGTCGTGGCTCGATTCATCAAGGACATCATCTGTTGTTACGGAGTGCCCGAAAGAATCATTACTGATAATGGTTCAAATTTGAATAACGAGATGATGAACGAAATGTGCCATAGTTTCAAGATTGAACATCACATTTCTTCTCTTTATCACTCGAAGATGAATGGCGCTGTTGAGGCGGCCAACAAGAACATCAAGAAGATTGTGCACAAGATGTTGCCCTTTGCATTACACGAATATCGTACTTCGGTACGTACTTAAACTAGGGAAAATCCTTTCTCGCTAGTGTATGGTATGGAAGTTGTTCTTCCATTGGAAGTCGAGATTCCTTCTTTGAGAGTTTCGGTTGACGTTAAATTGGATGAGGCAGAATGGGTGAGGAACAGATTGAATCAACTCATCTTGATGGACAAGAAGATATTGGTATCCATTGTATATGGTCGTTTGTATCAGAGCAGGATGAAGAAAGCTTTTGATCAAAAGGTGCGCCCACAGAGCTTTCAGGCAGGTGACTTAGTGTTTAAGTGAATTCTCCCTCCTCAGACAGATCACAGGGGCAAATGGACTCCCAACTACGAAGGTCCATATGTTGTAAGGAAAGTCTTCTCCGGAAGAGCCTTGCTTCTGTCAACAATGGATGGCGAAGATTTCACGTCCCCTGTGAACGCAGACGCAGTTAAAATATACTTTGCTTAAAAGTGACCCGCTGAAATAAAAAAGAAAATCCAGGCAAAAATCGGGCATCCCGGAGAACCATAAAAAGAATGGGTTCGAGCAAAAATTAGGGATAAAAAGAAAAAGAATGTAGGCCCGCAAAGTTAAAAACCTGAAAAAGCGACTTTGGCAAAAATGGGTATCCTGGTGAATCGAAAACCCGTAGGGGCAATTCAGGCAAAAGTTAGGGATTTGAAAAGCAAATGACTGCGATCTACGTTTGGATCTTTTGCGGATAGTGGATTTTGGGAGAACTTGAGGGTCAATCAATCAAGTCAATCTCTTCGGAATATGAATCATCGGAGAAGCATCGAAGTCATGTGAGTCATAGTCGAATCAACACATGATGGTTGTCTGTACCATATTGTCGACATTTTGTATACATTTTTGTATTTCAGTACTATTTGTGCAACTTTCTCTTTTCAGGAGTTGCATCTGTTGTAAATTTGCCTATTTATAGGCCACTTATCAATGAAGTATATGTTATTCAGAAAGCTTTTGTGCTTGTTTTAGCTTTTTCTGTTTTGTTTGCAAAAGACGCCTGATGTTTTTGATAAAACTTTGCATACATGAACTTGTGGGCTTTGCAAATAATCATTAAAACTTTGATTTTGTTGAACGATGTCATGGACAATAGCCAAGATAGCTCTTGTTGTATACAGGATACTTTGTTTGTATTTGTTACAGGGCTCTCACTCCCGAGACTATTCCACAGGTGCATCTCCAGTAAGGTCACCTTGTTTCTGTCCTCACAAGAGGAAGATGTGCAGTTTGAGACTCATATGTCCCCAACAGGTTGGGATTACATGCGATTAAGGCTATCCTCAGAAGGTCGAGATTGATATCTCTGGCAGAGTAGAGCTTTCCCTAGCAGGTGTGGCGTGTACACCTATTCTTAGCAGTTCAAGTGCATACATCTTATCCCCTATCAGGTTGATATCAGGGTTATCCCCGGAGGGTCAAAACTGAGATTCCCCAGTTGTGGTATGCAACTATCCCTTAACAGGTATATTTGGGATTATCCCCAGTAGTGGAGCGAGTGCAGGCTTTTGTTTCCCCTTGGAGTCTAGATCTTTGACTCCTTTCCCCTTAAAGTCTAGGTCATGGACTCATTCCCCAAACAGAGGTTGATGTTGATGAGCTTTATTCCCTAAGCGGAGGATGATATTGATGAATTTATTTCTCATTTCCCCAAATAGAGGTCGATGTTGATTCCCTCGGTGAAGTTGTTATCCATAGCAGAATCCAGTTGGTCACTGGTATTCTTCAGAGCGAGTTTCTTTGGGATATTTTCCAATTAATCTTAACTTTCATCCCCTGCAGATTCCTAGCGAAGTCACCAGAGTAGTTTTCTTCCCCGTAGAGTGGGATGGACCCAGAGAATTGTTATTCTCCATCGGCAGAGAGAGTTTGGGATAGATCCCCAGTAAGTCTTATCTCTAGCAGATAACAAATTCAATCTTCATTAGAGCAGAATCTCCGGCAGAGAAGAGGTATTCCCAGCAATTTGCTTTACTCCCCGATAGAGTCTCATTCTGAAAAGCCATCCAAGGTTGTTTCCCTAGTAAAATTGACTCGTTTTCCCCAGCCGAGTTGTTTGTTACTCAGAAGAGTCGTATTCTGGTAGGCCGTTCAGGGCGCTTTCCTTGGCAGAGTTGATTTGATCCCCAACAGAGTGGATTTTGTTCTCAGCAGACCAGTTATACCCAGGAGAGTTCTTTTCCAGGAAGCCGTCCAGGGCTTATTTCTCCCAGCAAAAGTCCAATCATACTTGGCACACCCAGTCACCCCCGATGGAATTGGCTTCTTCTCTTTAGCATTTATTTTGCTAGAACGGTTCCTTTGCATTTTGCATGGTGCATAGCATCCTCCCAAACACGTAGCATTTCCATTTCGTATGGAGCATTACGCCATTTTCAAACATGTGCATTTGAAACATAAGCCAGGTTGTTACCTCTTGTTTCCGGTTGTATCTCCAGCAGTCAATGAGGCGTTCATCTTACCAACAGTATTTCTTGAGCCCGTGCGATATCCAAACCCTGGCGAATATTGGTGTTTTTATTGACCCTGTGTGGTATCCAGACCCCAACAAGATCTTTGACAGATGTGTTATCCTATCATGCTCCCCAACAGAGTTTATTATTTCAAGTTCATTATTTCCCCAGCAGATTTCTTATTTCAGATTGTGAATCAACAGATTCTCTTCTCAACTTCGTGTTGAGCCGGCCTTCGGGTTCGATGCTCGCTTTAATTAGCGAATGCCTGCTTGGATTAGCAGATGTTCTCAACTTCATGTTGAGCCGACCTTCAGGTTCAATGCTCGCTTTAATTAGCAGATGTCTGCTTGGATTAGTAGATGTTTTCAACTTTGTGTTTAGCCAGCCTTCGGGTGCGATGCTCGCTTTTATTAGAGGATGCTTGCTTGGATTAGTAGATGTTCTCAACTTCGTGTTGAGCCGGCCTTCGGGTTCGATGCTCGCTTTAATTAGCGGATGCCTGCTTGGATTAACAGATGTTTTCAACTTCGTGTTGAGCCAGCCTTCGGGTTTGAGGTTCGCTTTAATTAGCGGATGCCTGCTTAGATTAGCAGATGTTTTCAACTTCGTGTTGAGCCGGCCTTCGGGTTCGATGCTCGCTTTAATTAGCGGAAGCTTGCTTGGATTAGCAGATGTTTTCAACTTCGTGTTGAAACGACCTTTGGGTTCGATGCTTCCTTTAATTGGCGGATGCCTGCTTGGATTAGCAGATGTTCTCAACTTCGTGTTGATCCGGCCTCCAAGTTCGATGCTTGCTTTAATTGGCGGATGCGTGCTTGTATTAGCAGATGTTCTCAACTTCGTATTGAGATGGCCTTCGGTTTTGCTGTTTCATTTGTTTAACAGGTTCCTGATCGTGAAATCAGATGTTCTTACCGACTAGTGCCATTGCCTGCGTGTTAGCAGATGTTTTCCCCGACTACGTGTCAATGTTTCCTAATTGGTATTGAGTTAGCTCATTGTCCTTGTAACTATTTGATACAGTTTTCTCTGTTGGGTCTATTTCAATAGACCTTTCTACAGTTTACTACTGCGGATGGCAAATTTATGGGTTCTTTTGTATTCAATCGCCTCTTACCTTGAATGTTTGAAAGTCGTTCGCTTTTCATCCCTTCAGGTCAAAGTCGATTGAATAGGGGCAGCTGTTGTACCCCAAAATTTGACAACCATTTCTTGTACTTGGCTTAGGTTTCATTTCATTTTAGCATTTGCATTTGCATAGCATTGTTCTTAACAGGGGATCAAGAGGTGTATTATGCCATTCAAGAGGAGGGTCTCTTTCGTTTCAAGCTCAAGAAAAAGGCATTTGTGCAAGCTATCAAGTGTTCATCATCACCATGAAGTAATTAGAACTCCTTGAGAGGAGAGTTTGGTGTGTGGTTGTTGTCTCCTATCCTGAGGCTCACTGGAGGGTCATCAAGGGTTCATGAGGTCTTTTTTTGGTTGAGAAATGGTTTAGAAACTCATTGAGTACCTTAGAAGTCATTGTGGAGCTTGTCTAGAAATTCAATTCATATGCAAAAGGATACAGTCAAAGGACAGAGAATTAGGGTTTCATCTAGTCAACCCAAGGTCAACTGTGGACTTGAGAAGGTTCAAGACTTGATTCTAAGTCAATTGAGTCATGGGGAGTCATCTCAAAGAATTTAGGATGTCATGTTAAGATCATATTGAGAAGAATCAAGGGTTCAAGAAGTTACTAAATTAGGGTTTCAAAGGTTTTTAGTGTAAAATCCCCTTCTTTGGTGCCTAACTTCAAGGACAATTTACCCTATGATGCAAGCTCAATCTCTTTTTCATGAAAACATGAGACTTGTAGGGAATGTTCTTAGCTTTCTTTGGAGTATAATAACTAATCCGTTGAGTTTGTACATCTCAAGTTATGATACCAACAAGTTAAGCTCCTCAGATGAAGATATTTTTGGTCAATTGAAAGTCAACTCACTTCCAAGACATTTTTGGCCTAGAATCAAGTTTCTCCTCAACTTCAAGTGAACAAGAAGTTTATTCCTCATGGTCTTATCTTTCCAAAAAGTCCTAGAAGTCCTTTTTATCATTTGTACATCTCAAGTTATGGATCTCACAAGGCAAGGGCGTTTTTGGAAAGTTCATTTTAGGTCATTTGTTTCAATGGTCTTTTTCATGAACTTATGGACCTCAAATGCATTTCGAACCAACATGAAACTTTTGCCCAAGTGTCTTAACTCCATATTGAACTCAAAATTCATGAAGATTGGTGGATTGTATAGGCATGTGGACCATTTTAAGGTGGAAAATTGGATTTTTGATCATGACTTGAATGCCTTACATTATAAGTCATGTTTTGCTTCACTTTTGGTTGGTTCCTAACCATTTCATGACACAAAAGAAGTTTACCACAAATAGACCAACATGAAGAGCCATAATATGCCCCATTTTCAATTTTCTTTCCAGAAAAATAATGAATGCGAACTTGATGAATGGAATGTTTACAAAGCCAAAATTAATCCCTTTCATTTATACACCTCATGTACTTCATTTTTTCTGACATGAGAAGGTGTATTATTTTTGACAATTTTTGAAATCTCACCAAAGAAGCATTATGGGCCTGCATGATCATCATGTATCCATCATATAAAATCTAAATGGCTTGCCCTAATCACCAGATGGGATTGCTTGCGTGAGAGGAGAGAGGATAACTCAAAAAAATTTCTCAACACTTTCCATTTTTGAATCTCACTTTTCTCTACAAATCAACTTCAATTGGAGCTTGTTTCTTCTTCATCAAAGCCTAAGGATCAAATTGGAAGCAAGAAAGTGAAGCTTGCGTGCTTTAGAAAAGCCAACGGAGCTTCTCCGTTCGGTAAGTTTCCACCTCTGATTTCTCTCATTCAAGGCATGATTTAGGGACATTCTGGGCTGCATCTGAAGCCCTACCTATGGCAGGCCATGTTTGAACCATTGTTGTGCTTGTTTGATGAGGTTTCAGATCATGTGTTCATTTATTCAAGCTTTCGATTCTCTTTATTTAGGAACCTTTTTATGTTTAAACGTTGGATTCATACTCCTTGCAACTTCAGCTTTCGAATGGCACCGGATTTGGCCATTTTTATGTAGTTTTGAACCCTGAGCTCCGGCGAGTTGGCCGGAGAAGACTACCTGAGCCCTAGCTCCGGCGTCTGGTTCATTCCAAGTTCTATGAAACGCTTTGACTTGCATGCTTGTCCATTACTCATTGGCTTGACTTTGATGGCGTGGGGATTTGACTGTGACATGTTTTAATGAAACGTTGTGTTTCATTAAAACACTGAGTCTGGATCAGTTAGGCTTGGATTTGTATCTGCACCTCCCGCTTTTTGAGCCCATTGCGCATTATAATTTTTTTCAATTCTTTCTCATTTTACCAGTTGCACCCCCTTTGCTATTTCACTTATTTTTTTTTTTTTTTCTGTTTTCATTTTGATTAATTAAAATAGTTTCAATCATCGAAAAATTCTACAAAAATTGTTTTCTTGCATTTCAAGGTTTTATTTAATTTTATAAAATTTTTGTTTCTGATTTTATTTTGATTTTCCATTTTATTTTATTTTTGCAATTAAAAGTGTTTTATGGTGTGGACCCTAAATTGATCATGGCCATTGACCCTCATTCAAATACCCCATATGACCAAACTTTTTATCCCACTTAGGTGATGGATTGATAGAGTTTTGAGGGCTGGTTTGAGTCATTGTTGATCAACTTTCATTTAGTTTTGCTTTGCTTTTTCTTGTCCCTCGATTCATGCTCGATAAGGTGGAGCACCCTTGATAATTGAATTATTTGGTGATGCCTTGAGTTGAATTTGACCATGAGACTTTGGTTTCGGTTTATAACATTAGATAAAACTTTGGTTCTTCCATTTGCTTTGGTTTGGTTCTTGATTGTGATTTGCTTCCTATCTTCTTTTAAGCTTTCCTCTCTTGGTTTCACTTCTGCCCCATTTTCTTTGATCGTCATTCAAGGTGATTTGATGTTCAAGTTTATGCCTTGAGTTTGCCTTGAATGATGCATCTTTTTTAGCACTTGTTTGCTCCTTTCTTTTACATGATCAATTTGAATTGTTTGGTTGAGATACTTTATATGTGATTGCTGCCCAAGTTTCTTTCTCCCATCTTCTCTTTGATCATGGCCTTTTAGTTTTGCTTTTTGTTTAGCTTTTGCTTAGGTGATTGGTGTTTGAATGGTTGTAGGAGTTGTTACTTCTCCCATTTCATCTCACTCTTTTGACTTGTTTAAGTCAACATGTTTTAATCATTTGTCTTTGTTGCACCATTTGATTCTCATATCCCATCTTTGCATCTTTGAATATCATGTTTGAAATTGCATTGACTTGTTTAAGTCAACTTCTTCTCATCCTTCATTTCATCTATGATTGAATTATCTATTGTTTACTTGGTCTTTTGCCATGGTCCCTTAGGATTCCTAGTCCATCTGTTTAAGATGGGAGTAGGAGAGACATTAGGTGTTCAATTCTTTGCATGAGAACATTAGGAAAGATTCTTCCCCCTTTCAATCCCAACTTTAGGAGCATTGTGCATGATAACATTAGGGTTCAGTTCCCCTTAGAGTTTGTGTCTTCTCTTCTCATCTCCTAAACATCTTAAGAGACTTAATAAAGGATAATAAATGTTGTACGCTATGAGCCTTAATTACTTGAGGAATGATAGTTGGGGGGCCTCCTCTCAATCTGTCTAGAGTATTTAGCGTATGCCCTTTGGGCGATATGCGATGCATTCACTCTCAAGTCATAGTCTTTAGTGCAACATGAGTTACAAACTTAACTCAATTCACTTCTTCATAAAAAACACAAAACAAAACATCCAACCTTTTTATCCTTCTAGATTGTTAAAATCATTTTTAGAAAGAGTGTGTTAAGTCCTGGTTCTACCACAAAAAGGTAACGCCTAAGTCTCCAATGGTCGAGCAACAATACACCTAACTGTTAGAACGAAGGTTTAACCCTACTTAGTTAAAATACTTGAACCAATCTGTGGTCGTGTTAGCCCGAACTACGTTTGCTCTGATTTCTCATACCAGATGAGGATACGTAGGCACAAGACGGTGATGTCTTAGCGAGCAACCTTCCCCCCATCACCCGTAGTTTTCCGAACTACGTTGACTCTGACTTTCCCATTGCACGAGGGAGTACGTTGGCATAGAGCGGCGATGCTCTATTGAGTCTCTTTTCTTTTCTTTTGTCCTTGTGTGCCAGCCTTTTGATAGATTAACACCCTTTTAGATAGAAAACAAGCGTGGATCCCGTTGAGTACAACGGACGTGAGGGGTGCTCATACCTTCCCCTTGCATAACCGACTCCCGAACCCGAGATTTGGTTGCGATGACCTGTCTTTTCCCTTTTTCGTAGGTTTTCTCTGATCGTTTCCTTTCCCTCTCTTTGGGATAACTAATAAACGTTGGCGACTCTTCTGTCCTTGTCGGCCCTTATTTGCAGCGATGCGACACAAGCCCATGCTGAATAAATGTCTGACTGCATATCAACACCATTCTACCTGAAGTAGTCAATCCATAAACACTCACTGAGGATTACAAATCAAACTCGGCTGGGAAACACTTCTGGACTCCTGCTAGGGGAAGAATGGTTCACCATGTGCTGCTGTTAGAACTTCACTGTTGGAGAGAAAAGCTCTACCAGGAGAAAATCATGTCATCTTGCAAACAAGAAAAGAAACAATATGAGATTCTATATGCGAAATGGCTACCTCAGTTGCCACTTGTGACACCTATCGTTCAAGTAAATTCATTCTTTTATTATGCTCTATAAAACCTTATGTTTTCACTTATAATGTTTATCAAAAATATCAGATGTTTTTGCAAACAAAATATTAAAAAGTAAAAACTAGAATGAAAAGAACTTTGAGTTAAATGAATATTTTATTGATGAAAGGCCTGTAAATAGGCAACTTACAATTTGGATGCAATTCCTGAAAAGAGGTAATTGTGCAAAAAGTAAAATAATATACATATGTCGACAATGTGGGAACAGATATCCACCATGTGTCGATTAAGCTATGACCCGTATGTCTTAAATGTTCATAAATGTTTCACAGACCGTGTCGCTTGCGCGAAAATAAGGTGCCGGCATGACAGAAGAGTCGCCACCTTTCGTTATTTATCCCTCAGAGCGGGAAAGGAAACGATCGGAAAAACCTGACGAAAAAGGGTAAGACAAGGTCATCGCAACCATTGTCTGGGTTCGGGAGTCGGTTACGCAAGGGGAAGGTATTAGCACCCCTCACGTCCGTCGTACTCGACGGGATCCTCGCTTGTTTGTTTACTTGGACGGGTTGGTTATAATCTATCTACCTATCAAGGTTGGCTGAAAAAGAAAAGAAAAATGACTCGGCAAAGCGTCGCACTTTATGCCTACGTATTCTCATCAGAGAATGAGAAATCAGAGTCAACGTAGTTCGGCCTACGAAGGATTACGGGGGGAAGGTTGCTCGCTAGGATATCGCATCCTATGCCTACGTACTTTCATCTGGTATGAAAGATCAGAGCAAACGTAGTTCGGGAAACTACGGGTTATCTCCTAAAAGAAGTGTTTTTTATTGTGTTTGCGATTTCAACCGCACTAGAGACTATGACCTGAGAGTGAATGCGTCGCATGTCACCCAAAGGGTACCATACTAAACATCCAGACTGTGGAAAAGAAACTCTCCCACAATCCTTTCTCAGATAGCTTAAGGCTCATAACGTACGAAAGAAATCATTCACGATTACTGTATCTTAAACTGTTTGAGATGAGAAGAGAACAGGCCCAACTAGGAGGGAGACTATCAAGTCCTACTGTTATCATGCCATGGATTCATCCTATGGTTGAGGTTTGAACAGGGAACTCCTAGATGTTGTCATGCATAGGTTTCAACCTAAAAGTCTATCATCAAATCCTCATCAGAGGAAATGAGAGTCCTAAGGGATCATGTCAATGATACACCAAAACAGACAAAAGCATCAACTTTAACAGTAAAATGCATGCAATGCAAGTGAGGGAGGAAATGTGTGTGGGGCTTCAGCCTCCACAAGCTCGTCTCGACCTCAAGCCAGTCATGAAATAACAGTAATCATACTGAAATAAACAACATGCTATCAAGCAAGAAACAACAAACTGCAATCATACAGATGAAAGAAATGAAATACCATCAGGCAAAATAAACACATGGGCAAGGGAGCTGGGCTCTACCGAATACCCGCAAGCAAAGCCAGGCAGTAACAATACAATCAGATGCCCTCATGCTCTTAGATTGAACTTATTCTAAATGGGCTTAGTCTAATGCAGCAGACAAATCAGACAAAACACACAATACATCAAAGAAAACAGAAGAAAGCCTCAGCTCCTCCAGCAGCAACCCAGTCTTCAGACTTCAGAGATCACTTGCTTTCCAGGTATCAAACCTACAGCATGAGTATCAACTCATCTTCTCCCTTGAGCTTCAGCTCCTTTGATCAGCTCCATCTTCAGGCTTCACTATCTTCAGGGATCTTCAGGCATCAACTTGATCTTCACAAAGTCTTCAGACTTCAATAATCTTCAAGGAATCATCCTCTTCAAGGCCTCAGCTTCTATCTTCAATGGCTCAAATGCTCCAGCAAACAAGATTCAGTCAACAAGATGAGGTGAAGATGTTACAGTGCTCACTGGCTTCCAAAGGATGCCATTGAGGACTTAACATCAAAGGAAAGGCTCTCTCAAAGTTCTACCTTATGGGGCAAGGTCACTAATCCCTCCAAAGGAGAGAGGTGAATACCCTTAAGGGACTCTGTGTCATAGAGAAGAAAGGAGGTGAACAAAACACTCCTTGTTTTGTTGAACAAAGTATTCTATCTAGGGCTCTGCCTATGCACCTGTAAACCTATAAACAAAACAACAAAAGCTATGCTAAACTCCTCTGCAAGGTCTTCAAAGCTTCCATGATGATCCACAAGGTCTTCAACTCAATCTTCAAAGCTCACACACTCAAAAGAGAAGGAAAGAAAACACAACAATACAACTTATGCCTTTAAGCAACACACATACTATCCATACATTCAAAAATCAATGAAAAATACTAAAATACCCTACAAATTCCTAATATAAATTCTAGGGGATCCTATTTAACTACCCTTAAGTCCCATATATTCCCCATAGGCTAACTTGTCCTAAAAACCCCAAAAATAAAATGTTGAAGTTCAAGTATACTACTTAAAAACCCTAATTAGAGCACCTAAATGCCTAACAATCAAAATACATCAAATTTTAATCCACAAATCTAGTAATAAATCCAGAGAGTACTATAATGCAATATGAATCACCACAAAAAAGAATGGGCAAAAAAAACTATTCCTAAATGCATGAACAAAAATATACAAATCCATGTATGAAATGAATGGTTAAAAAAGTGCATTTATTTGTAAAATATGAAAAAAATACCAATTAAAATATAAAATGCAATTTTTATATTTTTTAATTTTCTAGACATTTTAATGAAAATGTTAAAAAAAGAATGAGTTAAAAATAATATTTTTTCATTTAGTTATGATTTTTAGAAAATTAATGAAATGTGAAGAAAATTGAAAAATAAAAATACAAGAGAAGGAGAGAGGGGGTGAGAATAGTAGTGGATGCAGTTCATTTCAATTGGGCCAACGCGCGTGGGGGGTGCGAATAGAACAGCTGGGCCCAGGATCAGTCACTAAACCAAACGGCTGCGTTTTGGTTTTTGAAAATTCCCTCCGTTTTCTGGGCGAATGAGGACCGTGCGATTGGATGACAAAGTCTAACATTTCAAAACACTCCAACGGTGGAGATTTCATCTCCTACCTTCAGCCACCTAGGGTTTCATGAGACCCCCTTTCATGCACAGACCTTTCCTCTCTTCGTTCTCTCTGCTCAGTGGATGAAATGCCACGATTCCAAAACGAAAACGACTCTACTAATCAAGAGGAACAAGACTATACGCATACTTTTTCCTGATTCTCTCTAGATAATCCCAACAGAAGCTTGCAAGATCAAAGTTCCACCATATGCACCTGATGTCAACCTTCCATAATCCTTGAATCCAATAGCCTACAGTTATTCTACACGATACCCTAACCATTCTAAGCTAGTCCTTGCTAACTGAAACTCACAAACCAGCTAATTCTTGGAGATCAAATTTTCTTGACCCTGCCATCAACTACCATGGATCGGGCTCTAACTCTCAGAACTTCATCATTTAACCTAATGCCCCAGTTCTAGACCTATAAAGCTAATTAAAACTACATAACTTAAGAGAATGGTGATGAGAAAGAACCTGTCAAGAGGTTATGGTGGAGACTCGTGTGGCTGCTTTCAGGCCTTGAAACTTCCTCCAAATGGTCCTTGGATGATCAATAGCCTTCTGTTTGCACTTGTGATGAAGAGGAAGATCTACAATGGAAGAAAATCAGAATTGCTTCACTTTGAAGAAACCTCTTCAATGGCTGCCTCTCTCTTTCTTTCCCCTCTGAATCCTCTTGCTATCACCAACCTTTTCCTCCTTGTGCTTCACTCTTTTTATAATGATGGATGGAAACAACCAGATCATTCTAGAATCATCTAGAAAGTGTTGAAAATATCACCACATGAGAACTTGAAATATCATGATATCTTCTTTCATACCTTGCCAAAATCCCTTGAATATGTCTTTACATGAGATATTAAGTGTGTATGAAGGAAATCAGCCCTTACCTTTGGCTTGTGTAAGGTTTTTCAACATTGCCTTATAATGCAAGTAATAGATTTACAAAGAAAGTCCCTTTTTTAGGCCTCAAATGAAAAATCTATTTGAACCAAAGTTCTCAAAATGATGTTTCCAATCAAAATGATATATTGGATGACCTATTTTGGATTCCTAGATCCTCCAAACCAATTTTCAAATTCAAATTTTCAAACTTATATGCCATTTTTAGTTCATTTTTGACCAATCATGTAACTTCATGCTATGAGCTTTTCCAACAATTTGTGACCTTCTTTCTAGACTTAAAATCACATTTTGAGCAACTTTCATGTTTTGAGTTTTTCCATTTGAGGCTTGGAAATAGGAGTTTTAGGCATTGGCTAAAATGACCTATAACTGACAAATGACCAAAATACCCCTGTCTTGTTCAAACCATAAGTTGAGTTCCACAAATCCTATCAAGGACTTCTACCACTAAAATTAAAGCTAAGAAGATGCCCTTCAACATTAATGTTGACCAAGAGATCATTGGAATCATCCTACTAGGGCAAAAGTTGTCTGCAAGTTGGGTGACTTTCAAGGACCCAGATTCACACACCTCAGCTGACCTGTAATTTGTCAAAACCATAACTTGAGCTCTGCAACTCCTATCAAGGACTTCCACCACTCAAATTAAAGCTAGGAACAATCTCTACAACATTCATGTTGTAGGGAAGATGAGATGTCAATCACATCTTGAGCTAAAACTGCCTGGAAGATAGGGATCAAATTAGGGTTTTTTCACTGACAATCCTCAGAAACCCTAATTTGAAACTTCTCATACTCCTCAATCATGATGAGTTGGTCTAGGAATCATCTTTATAACATCTCTATGCATCATTCCATGATCTCATGGCCCTTGGATTGGGTCTCAACCTTCTCCAAATCTTCAGCTGATCTAGGGTTGACTCAGTCAAAACCCTAATTCTATCATTCATGGTTGAATCTTCTGAACTCTTGCACAATGACTTCTCTGGGCTTCCTGATGGCTATCAAGACATCTCATAAGCTTTCTCAAAACATCAAGTTCATTCTTAAAGTCTCAGAATCATCTGAGGAGCAACCACAACTCCCAAGCTATGAAGCACACAATCCTGGTTTCAATCCACTTCCTCTGAAGATCTCTTGAACTGTCTGATGAAGGTATCAACTCTCAAACACTAGATGGATAAATAATTGTTGGTCAAATTTTGGGGTGCAACAGCTGCCCCTATTCAAACGGCTTGAACCTGACTGGGTGAGAAGCGAACGGCTCTCACCCACTCAAGGTGCGAGACGATTGAATATCGGTAAACCCGAAAATTTGCCAACTGCACGAGCACACGGTACTCTGCGGGGAACAAATCTTCGAATATTGCAATGCTAGCTGCACTGCCGCTAGCTGGAGAGATACTGATCTGACATCGCCGCCAGTTATCCTCGTTAACTTCTTCTGATATTGCCTTCAGACAACCACATCACCCAACATCGCAGCTGGAGAAAATACATCTCTGAACAAAGTACCCCGCATCGCCGCTGGAGAAACACATCTGACAGAATACCCCGCATCGCCGCTGGAAAACTGAATCTGACATCGCCGTCGGAAACAAACATCCTCTTAGAGACACTCGACATCACCGTCGCACAAACACTATCTCTACTGGGGATTGAAAGAGTCTGGCCTCGCCGTCAAATAAACATAATTTGACCTCGTCGTCGAATTCAAACGTTCAACCTCGCCGTCGAACAAACATCCAACCTCGCCGCCGAATAAATGATGATCTGACCTCGCCGTCAAATCCAAACGTTCAACCTCGCCGCCGAACAAATGATGATCTGACCTCGCCGTCAAATCCAAACGTTCAACCTCGCCGTCGAACAAACATCCAACCTCGCCGCCGGACAAATGAAACAAAAGGTACACTTGTGTATTTGAAACTACTCCGCTGGGAATGAGAGACTTAACCGAGCACACTCTGATCTGGGGTTCATCCTCAGGACCATAACAAACATCGGAATACTGCTGCACACTGCCCGCCGTAGAACTTCAACATTAAAGATATATGAAACCCTGGCCCCTGGCCACCCCAGATCCGCTGGAGAATCTTCAAGTACTTATGAAAATGGAATCCTTGGCCTTCAAGGATAGATGAAACCCTGGCCCCTGGCCACTCCAGATCCGCTGGAGAATCTTTAAGTTCTTCTGAAGATAGATGAAACCCTGGCCCCTGGCCACTCCAGATCCGCTGGAGAATCTTCAAGTTCTTCTGAAGATAGATGAAACCCTGGCCCCTGGCCACTCCAGATCCGCTAGAGAATCTTCAAGTTCTTCTGAAGATAGACATCCTTGGCCTTCAAGGATATAAACCTTGCCCGTCGGCGATTCCAGCTTCAGCTAGAAAATATCTTCAAGTACTTCTGAAGATAAGCATCCTTGGCCTTCAAGGATATAAACTTTGCCCGTCGGCAACTCTGCAGGAGGTATCTTCGACTTCAGTCTAAAGAAATGGTCCTTGGCCTTCAAGGATACATGGATCTGCCTTCAGGCAACTCCACCTCTGCTATAGAGCATCCGTGACTTCAGTCAGGGATATACTTCGGCCTTCAGTCCGAAAAATGAATCCTAGGTCATTCATGACCTTGGGGATAACCCTGCCCTCAGGCACCTTCGCTTCAGCTTGGGAAATCTGTGACCTTAGTCAGAGAAATGGTATCCTGAGCCATTCATGACTCTACGGGGATTCAAACACTTTGCCTTCAGGCAAAACTCCGCTTCAGCTGGAGAAACATCTTCGACTTCAGTCAGAAGAAAAACTATCCACTTGATCGCCATCAATCATCTCCTCCGGACAACTGACTTGGTCTTCAGGCCATCACGGATCACTTTGTTACAAAAGCTGCATCTACAACCTTTTGAACTCTGTCTTCAAACGTTGATTCATCAACAAGGAAATCTGAATTCACTGGAACCTTCTGACACCGCCTTCAGGCGTTTACGAAATCACTCTTCAGATTAGACATCACTGTTGGAGCAGACATATCACGCTGCTAAGGACTTCAAGAATCATCTTGAACAAACAACTCCGTCGGGCACCTTCAAGAATCATCCTGAACTGATAACCTTTCTGGCGACTTTTATTCTGCCGGGTATTCCAGGAATCTTCCTGGGCAACTTTTGCTGGGGACGCCACTGGGGAACTCAAGAATCATCCTGAGCAAACCAATCGGGAACTTGCGCTGAGGTCTTAAGAATCATCTTAAGCAAACGGCTCTGCTGAGGAATTCAAGAATCGTCTTGAAGACTTCGCTGGGGATCTCAAAAATCATCTTGAGCGAGCGACAGTGGGGATTACACCGGGGTCTTAAGAACCATCTTAAGAAAGCGACCTTGTTGGAGAGAATATCAGGAATCATCCTGAGCAACCAATCCTTCGGCCGAACACCCGTAAGGCAAGAATAATAATGACCTAGATCATGCTTATGATGCATATGCTTCTGCGCTATGCCCCACACGGTGGGAATGATATGCGTTTATGCTAAATGCCATGCAATCATGCACAATGCTATGCAATGTTAAATGCTATGCAGTGTTAAATGCTATGCAGTCATGCACAATGCTATGCAATCATGCACAATGATGCGATCCCGTCAGCAAAATAAATGCCGAGGAGATCCTCCTGTCAAGGAGAAAGAACTGCTCAGATAGAGGAGTCATCCTGCTGAGGAGAACGTGGACACGCCAATATCAATCAGGCTCTGTTTGGGGAATTGATCTTCCGGTTGACTGCTGCAGGACAAACAACTTCAGCTGACTGCTGCAGGGGACGAAGCTCTACGAGAACCCGAACCTACTGAAGGAAAGCGATGTCAATCGCGGGAATAAACTGCGTGGCCGTCTCGGCTAACTCTTCTGGGGATGATCACTCTGTGGGGAAACAACTTCAGCTGCTCCACACTCCGCTGGGGAAAGATCAATCATGATCTGATCAACCTTCAAGGACTCGGCCCTCCTGGACATCTGCAAACTCGGTTGAGGAAGGAGAAGTCATTCTGCTTCGCCAAAGGGAGTACGACTCTGGGGAGATACAGCATCAGCTGTTCAACATCTGCTAGGGAAAATCCACTCCTGGTCCCAACTGCTTCCAAGGATTCTGCTTTTCTGCGGACTCAGCCGGGGAGAGAGATCATTCTACTTCACTGGAGAGTACGACTCTGGTGCGGAATTTTAATTTCGCTGGGGAAGAAAGAATCATCTGACTTCGGGGGAGAGCACAACTCTGCAGGGGAATACAACATCAGTTGTTCTAACACTCTACTGGGGAAGAGGGAATCATCCAACTTCAAGAGAGAGCCTGATTCTGGTAGGGAATCTCAATTCCGCTGGAGACTTTACTGGGGAAACACGAGCTTCGGCACCCGACCATTTCTATGAAATCTGCACTTGTGACCCGGTGTTGGGGAAAGACGACATCATTCTTCGGTGCTCGACTCAGCTGATAAAATGACATTCCTTCAGGATGCGTCTGCTTGGGAAAAAGAATCATCTCTGCCCGGGGAGACATATCAATGCTCACCATCTTGCGTTCAGACTCTACGGAGGAGAGGCTACTGAACTCTGCTGGAGAGGGAGGGCTCGCCCTGCTTTGGGGATACGCACGGCATGTCCTCTGGAAGGTGCTACACCTGCAACAACACAAACAAACAAGACAAGATTTCCTCCTCAAAGGGTTCTATCCAGGTTATTATCTCGTGACAATATTCAGTTAATCAATTGTTTCAACAATCAATGGGCCTAGGCCCGCAAGCTTATGTATGCGCATTTTATCAAAAAAAGACATCGGCGTTTTCATTCGCAAACAAAACAGATAAATGCTAAACAGACAAGTAGAATTGCTGAATAATGTGCATTTTATTGATGATGAACCCCTGAATGGGCAAAAATGTTTTACAACAGAGGCAAACTCCTGGAATGAGGAAGCCGCACAACAAAAGAAAACATAAATATACATCAGTATATACAAATGTTGGCAATCGAGGCGTAGACGAACACCATGAGTTGATCCCTCTAAGACCCACTCGACTTTGATACCTCCCCGACGCTTCAGCTTTGGAAGAGATTGATTCAGATAAACGGCCCTCAGGTCTTCCGAACCACTAAACAATGAAAATCCATACGCGGAACGCAGTCATTTGCTTATTCAAATCCCTAACTTTTGCGTGAACCGCCCTTTCGGGTTTTCAGTTCACCGGGATACCCTTTTTTGCCGAAGCCGCCCAGTGTAGGTTTTCGACTTCGCGGGTGTACATTCTTTCAATATATCCCTAATTTTTGCCCGAACCTTTTATTCTGTTTTTGGTTCGCCGGGATGCCCCTTTTTTGCCTGGACTCTTTCTTTTTTGTCCAGCGGGTCTCTTTCAAGCAAAGTATTTTTTAACTGCGTCCGCATTCACCGGGGATGCAAAATCTTCACCATCCATCGTGGATAACAACAAAGCTCCTCCTGAGAAGACCTTTCTGACGACATACGGCCCTTCGTAATTCGGAGTCCACTTGCCCCGGTGATCGGAGTGTGGCGGAAGAATCTTCTTCAGGACGAGATCACCCGTCTGAAAGCTTCTGGGACGCACCTTCTTATCGTAAGCTTTCTTCATTCGGCTTTGGTACAGACGACCAAATGCGATCGATGCTAACCTCTTCTCGTCCATCAGGCTGAGTTGGTTCAAACGATTCGTAACCCATTCTGCCTCGTCGAGTTTTACATCAACCAAAACTCGCAAAGAGGGAATCTCCACTTCTAACGGTAGGACAGCTTCCATACCGTACACCAAGGAGAAAGGAGTTGCCCCGGTCGACGTACGCATCGTCGTACGATAACCGTGCAAGGCAAATGGCAGCATCTCGTGCCAATCTTTGTACGTCACAACCATCTTCTGAACGATCTTCTTGATGTTCTTGTTGGCCGCTTCAACAGCGCCATTCATCTTCGGCCGGTAGGGAGATGAGTTGTGGTGTTCAATCTTGAAGCTCTGGCACAGCTCCTTCATCATCTTGTTGTTCAGATTCGAACCATTATCAGTAATGATCCGCTCGGGAATTCCATAGTGGCAGATGATGTCCCTCTTTATGAACTTAGCCACCACCTGCTTGGTCACATTAGCGTACGAGGCTGCCTCCACCCATTTGGTGAAGTAGTCGATAGCTACCAGAATGAAACGATGACCATTGGACGCGGTGGGCTCGATCTTGCCTATCATGTCAATGCCCCACATGGAGAAAGGCCAAGGGGAAGACATGACATTCAATGGGCACGGCGGTACATGAACTTTATCAGCATAAATCTGGCATTTGTGACATTTCCTCGCGAATCTGAAGCAATCCGACTCCATAGTCAGCCAGTAATACCCTGCTCTCAGGATTTTTCTCGTCATGGCATGCCCGCCGGCGTGCGTACCAAATGTGCCCTCATGGACTTCCTCCATGAGCATACTCGCCTCTTTTTCATCCACACATCTGAGTAGCACGAGATCGTGGTTTCTCTTATACAACACTCCGTCAGGATTGAGATAAAAGTTTCCAGATAGCCTCCTCAGAGTCTTCTTATCCTGGGTAGACGCACCCGCGGGATATTCCTTAGTCATAAGGAAGGTCTGGATGTCGTGGAACCATGGCTTGCCGTCAGTGGCATCCTCGATCGCAAACACAAATGCTGGTCTATCAAGACGCGAAAGCACAATTCTTGGAGCCTCATTCCAATAATTGCCTTTATACATTGAAGCTAGCGTGGCTAAGGCATCAGCCATTTGATTTTCAGCCCTGGGTACATGATGAAGTTCCACTCGATCGAAGAATGGAAGCAGCCTCCTGGCATAATTCATGTACGGCACTAGATTCGCCTGACGAGTTTCCCACTCCCCTTTGATCTGATTGATTACAAGCGCTGAGTCACCATATATGTCTAGATTCTTGATTCTCAAATCAATTGCCCCTTCTAGACCCATAATACATGCTTCATACTCTGCTTCGTTGTTGGTAACTGGAAACGTCAGTCTCGCAGTAAACGGGATGTGGGATCCGTCGGGAGTCGTAATGATAGCCCCGATACCACTTCCATAGGAATTAACCGCTCCGTCGAATATCAACTTCCACTGAGACTTCCTATCTGGCCCCTCATCGGGCAATGGCTCATCACAATCCTTCGCCTTGAGAAACATAATATCCTCGTCAGGGAATTCGAACTTCATTGGCTGGTAGTCTTCGATTGGCTGTTCGGCAAGGTAATCAGACAATACGCTTCCCTTAATGGCTTTCTGAGATACGTACTGAATATCATATTCTGTTAACACCATTTGCCACCTGGCAATCCTGCCCGAAAGAGCCTTCTTCTCGAAGACGTACTTGATCGGATCCATCTTCGAAATCAGCATAGTGGTGTGGTTGAGCATATACTGTCGTAGACGTTTGGCAGCCCAAGCTAATGCACAACACGTCTTCTCCAGCATCGAGTATCGAGATTCACACTCAGTGAACTTTTTACTCAAATAATAAATGGCATGCTCCTTTCTGCCCGTCTCGTCGTGCTGACCGAGAACACACCCCATACTATTCTCCAGAACCGTCAGGTACATGATCAATGGCCGTCCAGCCACCGGGGGTATCAAGATTGGAGGTTCTTGAAGATACTGCTTTATTTTGTCGAATGCCTTCTGGCAATCCTCATTCCAAGTAATCGCCTGATCTTTCTTTAAAAGCTTGAACATCGGTTCACACGTGGCCGTGAGCTGAGAGATAAACCTTGCAATGTAGTTTATCCGGCCCAGGAAACCACGAACTTCTTTTTCTGTTTTCGGCGCTGGCATTTCTTGGATAGCTTTTATTTTCGCAGGATCAACTTCAATACCTCGTTCACTAACGATAAACCCCAGTAACTTTCCAGACCGCACTCCAAAAGTGCATTTGTTAGGATTCAGCCTCAGCCTGAACTTCCTAAGCCTTTCAAACAGCTTCAACAAATTGACCAGATGCTCTTCCTCCGTTTGGGACTTTGCAATCATGTCATCAACATAGACCTCGATCTCACGATGAATCATATCATGAAACAAAGTTACCATTGCTCGCTGGTAAGTGGCCCCTGCGTTCTTCAGACCGAAGGGCATTACCTTGTAGCAAAACGTTCCCCAGGGGGTAATGAACGTCGTTTTCTCCATGTCCTCCGGTGCCATCTTAATCTGATTGTAACCGGAGAAGCCATCCATGAACGAAAACACGGAAAACTGGGCTGTATTGTCGACCAACACATCGATATGAGGCAACGGGAAGTCATCCTTAGGGCTCGCCCTGTTCAAATCCCGATAATCGACGCACATGCGTACCTTACCGTCCTTCTTCGGTACAGGCACTATGTTGGCGACCCACGGAGGGTAAGTGGTAACGGCTAGAAATCCTGCGTCCAACTACTTCTGGACCTCTTCTTTGATTTTTACCGCCATGTCTGGTCTCGTCCTCCTGAGCTTCTGCTTGACTGGAGGGCAATCTTCTCGTAACGGCAAGCGATGAACCACGATATCAGTGTCGAGTCCGGGCATATCCTCATATGACCAAGCAAAGACGTCACTATACTCTCGAAGCATCTCGACCAGCCTGTGCTTGACATCATTCTGCAGCGCAGCCCCAACTCTGACATTTCTGACGAGCTCCTCAGAACCCAGATTTACAATCTCAATATCCTCCTCGTGAGGCAGAATAACCTTCACCTCTTGTCTCAACAAGCGGGCCAACTCTTCCGGAAGGTCTTCGTCTTCATCAATCTCATCCTCGGCTTGATAGATCGGGCAATCAAAGTCGTAGTGAGCCGTAGAGGGTCCAGAGTCGATGTCATCTGTTACGTGGATCCTGCAATAACAAGGGTTAAGTTTAAAGCAGGAATATGCAGGTTAGCACGCACCTCGTTGCCATTTTGCTGTTTTTTCGAAATAAACATAAAATAGGAATAACAGAGAACACAATATTTGATTACGAAGAAAACGCCTTTTATTTATTAACAAAATGCATACACATAATCCAACAAGGCCCTGACAGTAAAACCACTATGCCCCGGGCAGGACATAGGGTTGTACAAAGATTGTAAAAAGCAAATCATTACTCTTCACTTGTCAGCTTGATAATCTCCTTGATGGTCCAATTGTGGAGGCGCTCGCCCGGCTTGCTCGGTTGAATCCAGGCGTCAAGATCGCAATCACTGTCCCCGCTGTCCTCCGACGCAGCATTGATACTCTCGAAGATTACTCCCCCCTTGGTGAATAGGATCGGCCCTTTCCCACGAGACGAGCTACCAGAAGAAGATGAAGCTTCAGCTTGCGGAGAATATCCCAATCCAAACTTATCCTGCTTGATTGGTATATCCAAAACATGCCCCCAGCCTGGGGTAGAACCGGCTTCGACAACGGCCCTAGCCTCCTTAAACGAGGAGAGGTTCAACTCTTGCCTCTCTGCGACGACAGGAGCCACCTCCTTCACCCTGATGGTTTCAAATGCCTGGCAAAGAGTCTCATGGATCTCACCATCCATTTCAACGTATTTAAAGGACGACAGGTGGCTTACCATGATGTCCTCCTCTCCACAGACTGTCACTATGCTGCCCCCAACAGCATATTTAAGCTTCTGATGCAGCGTGGACGTCACGGCACCAGCAGAATGAATCCATGGCCGACCTAAGAGGCAACTATAGGCGGGCATGATATCCATGATATAGAAAACTGCATTGAACGTCTCTGGGCCAACCTGAATTGGCAGGGTCAATTCTCCGAAGACGTGGCGCTTGGTTCCGTCAAAGGCTTTCACGACCAGATCACTGGGCGTGCACAGCAGTCCACGGGTATCCAACTTCATCAGTGCCTTCTTCGGAAGCACGTTAAGCGAGGAACCCGTATCCACCAGGACATGTGACATAATCGTGCCTCTGCATTCTATCGAGACGTGCAAGGCGCTGTTGTGATCTCTTCCCTTAGGGGTCAGCTCCAGATCTGTAAATCCCAGCCCATTACCAGCATTAACATGGGCTACTACTTCCTCGAGTTGATTTACTGATATCTCCTGCGGCACGTATGCAGCATTCAATACCTTCAGCAATGCATTGCGGTGCGCCTCAGAGCACAGCAACAAGTTAAGAATCGAGATCTTTGACGGAGTCTGATGAAGATGATCTACAATTTTGTAGTCACTTTTCTTGATTAGTCGCATGAACTCTTCGGCATCTTTAACCAGCAAGTCCTTCTCTGCCCCTGCAGGGACCTCCTCAACAGCTTTACCTTTACCCTTATCCACAGCGTCAGCTCGGACCACCTTCTCTGACGCAACCTCTGCTGGTGCGAACACTCTACCGCTCCTAATGATGCCACTGACTTCGGTAAGATTCTGCACAGTCGACCCGAACGGCTCAAGCTCCATCTTCCGACCATTACAATAAACTTCGGCGCCATAATGCCATGGAACGGCATTGGTGCTCTCGAATGGGATTGGTCCGGCCCTGGTGATGGTAATAGTAGGCGGACGAGGCGCGGAAATAGTAATAGGGTGGCGAGGAATGGTAATGGTAGCAACTTCGTCTGCCTGTCTCAGCACAACTTCCCCTGATGCACTCTCAACGCTCCGGCTGAACTGTAAAATACCCTCGGACATCAGACTTTGGATACCTTCGATCAGCTGCTCACACCCATCAAGAAGCGTAGCACAAGCCATACATAATTCTCCACATCCAGGGAAGAAGCCTCTCTTCAGCAACTTAGCCTTGACAAAACTAAGTGGGGTTTTCAAATCTTTGACATCAGTCAGTAAGTCCGCACTCTCTTCAGTGATAACAGCATTCACTCCGCCCCCCTTATGATGAGGCATCGGATTCTTGGTGACGTTGGGCACGCTGTCAGAAAAGTTGATCACCTTGGCGTCCACCAAGTCCTGGACTTTGTGCTTAAAAGCTTTACAATTCTCAATCGTATGGCCAGGTGCCCCAGTATGGAACTCACAAGTAGCACTGGCATCATACCCCGGTGGTGGCGCCCCTGTTAAGGGAGCCAACGTCCTCTTTTGAACTAGCTGAAGCTGCAGCAAGGTTTGCAGAAGCTGCGCATATGACATAGGTGGAGTATCAAACTGACGGCTTGCCATAGGAGCCCGATTCTGATATCTTTTATACCCCTGATTATTCTGCTGCTGAGGTTGCTGCGGCTGCGGCTGCGGCTGCGGCGGAGCAGCTGGGATATTTATGCTAGCGATCTGAGACTGAGGACCCTTGCCCTTTCTCCTAGCATTAGTGACAGCACTGGCATCTCCCTCTCGACGCTTGCCAGTATAGGGTTTCTTGCTACCTCCTCCAGCTGAGGATGACTCGCCCTGAATTTTTCCGATCTTTATACCGTTCTCAACATGTTCGCCCAAAGTGATGAGAGCCGAGAATGTTCCAGACATGCCACTGACCAGCTTTTCATAGTAGATTCCGGGAAGGGTAGCCACGAACATTTGCACCAACTCACGCTCAACCATCGACGGTTGAACCCGAGCAGCCAATTCACGCCACCGCTGGGCGTACTCTTTGAAGCTTTCATTGTTCCGCTGTGAGAGATTCTGGAGCTGAACTCGGTTGGGAGCCAAGTCGCTATTATATTGATAGTGGAGAACAAACGCTTCTGCAAGCTCTTTCCAGGTGCGCACAGCAGCGGGCTCCAAGCCCATATACCATTCGAGCGATGGCCCAGAAAGACTATCCTGAAAGAAGTGCATCAGCAGCTTCTCATCGTCAGAATAAGCGGACATCTTTCTATAATAAGATCGGAGGTGGACCCGGGGGCAAGTGGTGCCCTTATACTTCTCAAAGGTAGGCACCTTGAACTTGTGGGGTACTTTAAAGTCAACAATCAACCCGAGGTTGGACATGTCAACGCCCAATGTGTTCTGATTTTCTATGCTTCTCATCTTGTCTTCCAGCGCCTTGAACCTGAGTCGAGCCTCGGCATTCAGCTCTGCTTCTATACCTCTCTGAGAGAATATATCATCCTGATGGTCCTCCAACCATGGCTGAGGCACCACCAGATTTCCTGCACCAGCATTGCCGTTGACCGGCCCCATGTTAACATTGGCTCCCAAACTACCATTGACGGCGCCAGCCGCGTTGAGTCCGAGATTAGTCATCAGATTGCCGTTAGCACTGCCGTTGCCCCCGGCAGCAGGAACAACGTTCTGTGGAGTATCCCCTTGAGGAGGAGTAGGCACGGCCCCTCCGTGAAGTATGCCATTACTGTCAACCCTGGAGATCAGAGGTTGAACCAGAGTACGAAGCTGATCTTGACCATTCGCGACCACCTGCATTAGCTCCATAAAACGATCCATCCGCTCACGGAGCTCTTGAACATCTGACTGTACCTGGTCCATGATTCTTGTCTGATTAGCGCGAGTCGAGTAGCGGTGGATGAGTCTTTGATCAATCCTGGAGATCGGAAGCAGCGCGGAACCTGAAAAACCTGTTAAGAATAAAGGTTAGGAAAAGCAATAAGATATACACCATGCAAATATGCTTCATGCAGATGCATGCGTGTGTCTGTGTGCGTGGGAGATTTTCCCCCGATCCTAGTGCCTTAGTGACGGTGCTGATAATAACAAGAGGAAGAAGAAATCCGAGCCCAATCATGGAAACATCAATCTCATATATATATGGAAAGGCCTGTCAAGGCTGTACGCAGTATCAGCGAGTACAAATCAACAACATGACCTCAGCCAACAAATCTGGTGATGGTCAGCATACATCAAAGATCAAAAACAACAGGGATATAACTAGTCAAGTACGGCCACGGGCGCGATACTCTGCTAATAACTCCTTTGTCTCTGAATGATCTGGCGAAGTGAGCAACCCTTCGACGAGTAGTTCCCTCTGCCTGATAGTATGCTGAAGCCCCTGAACTGAACTCTCCCAAGCGCCTTCGCCAAAACAATCTTCCAGCTTCCGCTTCTTAGACTCAAACATCAGCTTATGCTCCTTCAGGCTAGCAATGGCTTTGTTGAGACGAGCTTCAGCGGAGTACCTGCGGGCGGTCTCTTCATCAAACCTCCGCTCACTGTCCTTCACTTCAGTCTCTAGCTTAGAAATTTGCAGCATCAGCTTGTCTTCTCGCTCCTTCCTGGTGGCCATGGAAGTCTTCCAATGCTGGTCGAACTTAGATATTCTCCGGTATGCTTCCTCTAGATGCGTCTTCTTCGTAGCCAGCACATCATTAGCAGCTCTGAAGTCTTGACCTAAGCGTTCCCGATCAGCAATCTGTTTTGCCAAGTCTGCACTCAGCTGGCTCACCGACTCTGTTTGCTTTTTGAGAGCATGCACGGCTTCGTTCCTCTCACTTCGAAGCTGAGCTAACTCCTTCTCTAATTCTGCATTTGCCCTCTTCAGTTCATCACGCTCAGCTAATACCTGGTTGTGCTGATGAATGGACACAGTGGTAGGCTCTTCGACTGGTGGAGGACTCTCTGGTCTGACATGAGGGAATGGCATCCCTATAGCGCTGGCTCTGGCTCTGATCCAATCTGAATAAGGAGGATAAGCTTGGTTGTCGCTCTTCCCCAACAAAGACTTTCCTCTCGTGCTGATATTGTTCCACGCATACTGAAGCTTGGACAACAACTCCCCCTCTAGAATACCCGTGAGGTACAGAGATTCCCGTACCTCTTCTTCCTTCGGTGGATTCCTCAAAGCATATGCAAACTGACGAACTAGCAATGATGGGTTGTAGTTGATGCAACCCTTCCTACCTATCAGAGGTACGTTAGGAAACCCACTACAACTGAAGATCATCTCGGTGCCTAACCTGCTTCTGTCAACGAACCAAACAATGTCTTCCGCAGACAAACTCATCAGACGCTCAGGCCACTCAGCTGTGGCTGCAGACAAGACAGACGAACCCCTTTTGGGCAAATGACTATCAAACCACTTGTATAACAACGGTATGCAGCATGAAACATTCTTCCCTCTCCGGTTCTCATTCTTGTAATGCACTGAATGGTAAACGTCTCCGATCAGGGTAGGGACTGGATTCCCTGAGGCAAAGATATGGAGTGCATCAAAGTCTACGAAATCAGGCATGCTGGGAAATAGGATGATGCCATATATGCATAAAGCAAGGATGGCGCTGAAGGCGTCCCAACATTTGTCCTTGGCACACTGCTGAGCCTTAGCTATCAGAAATTGCAGAGAGAACCCTGGGACCTTGTTCCAACTCGTCACCACTAACTCAGAAGCGCTCAAATGGAGTGAGGAAGCCAAGCTAACCAGATCAGGCTCAGCATCCATGTGGACAAAAGGCATCTGCCTTTTGATAGGCACACCCAACATATCAGCATACTCTTCCAATGTCGGCGCGAGAACGAAGTCATGAAAAGTGAAACACCTCAAGGGAGGATCATAAAACTGCAGAAGAGCATGTAACCCATTCAACTCAGACGCAGAAGGTTTGTAGACCAGACTGAGCAACTTGCCATAAGACTTCCTGAACCTATCCTTCACAGAGTTCCCTGCCAGGGCTATCAAGCCAGTCAGCTTCGACACATCGGGGGTCGGGAACTTGTACGCAACAGTCTTCCTGAGAGAAGCCATAACAACAGTAGGAGACGGGAAATCCTGGATCGGGGAAACGGTACCTGCAACACAGACACACGTTAATGGAATGCAGATGAATGCGTAAACTAATGCAAGATGCAGGTATGCAATAATATATCCCGGTGGCCGCTGTGGAGATTCGGTATCAACGGTCACTGATGAGAAGGAAACCCCGGTGTAAACCACTGATCTGATCTGCTGGGAATAACCATCTGATAGGATCGAGATCAAAATTCTGTTCTGACAAGAGTAAGTGCATGATAATAAGGACCCCGGGCGCAAGACCAAGGAACATCTGTTGAAGTCTTCAGACCCCAAATCAGAAATCTGCCCTATCAAGAACAAACACACAGCTGCTGATGAGATCTTCAGACCTCACTCAAAATCTGCCCTATCAAGAACAAATAACATCTGCCGATGAGGTCTTCAGACCTCACTCAAAATCTGCTCCATCCAGAACAAACCACTGATGATAACATACTGATCAAAACCTGCTCTATCAAGAACAGACAAACACCCGATGATAAGATCCTCTGACCAAACTCTTGCTCTATCAAGAACACATCTGTAACTGAGAACCCAACATAACTGATTTGCTGTCAAGAAAACCAGGTAGTCTGAAGGTCTAAGTTTCCTGTAATAAACCCAGTCCCGCTCACAGGTATGGACCTAGACTGACTCAAGGTATGGCATCCTATGCGTTCATCAGCGTCACAGACTTTCAAAACTGATGATACGATTCCCAGAAGGAGTGCATCATCAAGTCCTGAAGAGGCCTCACTTAGCTGAATCACAAATGATCGGTCCCCAGAGTCGACAATCCACCAAACCAGCAACCGTCTCAACCCAAAGGGTTGAAAGTGAAGCCAACCGGATGAACCTCGTCTGAGCGTGGATTTCATGAGACACTAGTGCCTGCAAAGCAAGCACGCGCCCACTAATTTCCACTCTAAGTCTATGGTGCACTCAAGCCTGGGTCTGGCTTCTCACTCAATCAGAACTCCCGTCCCACAACAGCACAAATAATCATATTATACTGGAACATAAAATGCGGGAAATAAAGTGCGAGAAGTAAAAAAATGCGATAAATAAACGCAACCCAACAAGCAAACACACAAACGATAGGATTGACTCGCGCAGGGAACCGTTGGAGTCCCCAGCAGAGTCGCCAGCTGTCGCTTGCGCGAAAATAAGGTGCCGGCATGACAGAAGAGTCGCCACCTTTCGTTATTTATCCCTCAGAGCGGGAAAGGAAACGATCGGAAAAACCTGACGAAAAAGGGTAAGACAAGGTCATCGCAACCATTGTCTGGGTTCGGGAGTCGGTTACGCAAGGGGAAGGTATTAGCACCCCTCACGTCCGTCGTACTCGACGGGATCCTCGCTTGTTTGTTTACTTGGAAGGGTTGGTTATAATCTATCTACCTATCAAGGCTGGCTGAAAAAGAAAAGAAAAATGACTCGGCAAAGCGTCGCACTTTATGCCTACATATTCTCATCAGAGAATGAGAAATCAGAGTCAACGTAGTTCGGCCTACGAAGGATTACGGGGGGAAGGTTGCTCGCTAGGATATCGCATCCTATGCCTACGTACTTTCATCTGGTATGAAAGATCAGAGCAAATGTAGTTCGGGAAACTACGGGTTATCTCCTAAAAGAAGTGTTTTTTATTGTGTTTGCGATTTCAACCGCACTAGAGACTATGACCTGAGAGTGAATGCGTCGCATGTCACCCAAAGGGTACCATACTAAACATCCAGACTGTGGAAAAGAAACTCTCCCACAATCCTTTCTCAGATAGCTTAAGGCTCGTAACGTACGAAAGAAATCATTCACGATTACTGTATCTTAAACTGTTTGAGATGAGAAGAGAACAGGCCCAACTAGGAGGGAGACTATCAAGTCCTACTGTTATCATGCCATGGATTCATCCTATGGTTGAGGTTTGAACAGGGAACTCCTAGATGTTGTCATGCATAGGTTTCAACCTAAAAGTCTATCATCAAATCCTCATCAGAGGAAATGAGAGTCCTAAGGGATCATGTCAATGATACACCAAAACAGACAAAAGCATCAACTTTAACAGTAAAATGCATGCAATGCAAGTGAGGGAGGAAATGTGTGTGGGGCTTCAGCCTCCACAAGCTCGTCTCGACCTCAAGCCAGTCATGAAATAACAGTAATCATACTGAAATAAACAACATGCTATCAAGCAAGAAACAGCAAACTGCAATCATACAGATGAAAGAAATGAAATACCATCAGGCAAAATAAACACATGGGCAAGGGAGCTGGGCTCTACCGAATACCCGCAAGCAAAGCCAGGCAGTAACAATACAATCAGATGCCCTCATGCTCTTAGATTGAACTTATTCTAAATGGGCTTAGTCTAATGCAGCAGACAAATCAGACAAAACACACAATACATCAAAGAAAACAGAAGAAAGCCTCAGCTCCTCCAGCAGCAACCCAGTCTTCAGACTTCAGAGATCACTTGCTTTCCAGGTATCAAACCTACAGCATGAGTATCAACTCATCTTCTCCCTTGAGCTTCAGCTCCTTTGATCAGCTCCATCTTCAGGCTTCACTATCTTCAGGGATCTTCAGGCATCAACTTGATCTTCACAAAGTCTTCAGACTTCAATAATCTTCAAGGAATCATCCTCTTCAAGGCCTCAGCTTCTATCTTCAATGGCTCAAATGCTCCAGCAAACAAGATTCAGTCAACAAGATGAGGTGAAGATGTTACAGTGCTCACTGGCTTCCAAAGGATGCCATTGAGGACTTAACATCAAAGGAAAGGCTCTCTCAAAGTTCTACCTTATGGGGCAAGGTCACTAATCCCTCCAAAGGAGAGAGGTGAATACCCTTAAGGGACTCTGTGTCATAGAGAAGAAAGGAGGTGAACAAAACACTCCTTGTTTTGTTGAACAAAGTATTCTATCTAGGGCTCTGCCTATGCACCTGTAAACCTATAAACAAAACAACAAAAGCTATGCTAAACTCCTCTTCAAGGTCTTCAAAGCTTCCATGATGATCCACAAGGTCTTCAACTCAATCTTCAAAGCTCACACACTCAAAAGAGAAGGAAAGAAAACACAACAATACAACTTATGCCTTTAAGCAACACACATACTATCCATACATTCAAAAACCAATGAAAAATACTAAAATACCCTACAAATTCCTAATATAAATTCTAGGGGATCCTATTTAACTACCCTTAAGTCCCATATATTCCCCATAGGCTAACTTGTCCTAAAAACCCCAAAAATAAAATGTTGAAGTTCAAGTATACTACTTAAAAACCCTAATTAGAGCACCTAAATGCCTAACAATCAAAATACATCAAATTTTAATCCACAAATCTAGTAATAAATCCAGAGAGTACTATAATGCAATATGAATCACCACAAAAAAGAATGGGCAAAAAAAACTATTCCTAAATGCATGAACAAAAATATACAAATCCATGTATGAAATGAATGGTTAAAAAAGTGCATTTATTTGTAAAATATGAAAAAATACCAATTAAAATATAAAATGAAATTTTTATATTTTTTAATTTTCTAGACATTTTAATGAAAATGTTAAAAAAAGAATGAGTTAAAAATAATATTTTTTCATTTAGTTATGATTTTTAGAAAATTAATGAAATGTGAAGAAAATTGAAAAATAAAAATACAAGAGAAGGAGAGAGGGGGTGAGAATAGTAGTGGATGCAGTTCATTTCAATTGGGCCAACGCGCGTGGGGGGTGCGAATAGAACAGCTGGGCCCAGGATCAGTCACTAAACCAAACGGCTGCGTTTTGGTTTTTGAAAATTCCCTCCGTTTTCTGGGCGAATGAGGACCGTGCGATTGGATGACAAAGTCTAACATTTCAAAACACTCCAACGGTGGAGATTTCATCTCCTACCTTCAGCCACCTAGGGTTTCATGAGACCCCCTTTCATGCACAGACCTTTCCTCTCTTCGTTCTCTCTGCTCAGTGGATGAAATGCCACGATTCCAAAACGAAAACGACTCTACTAATCAAGAGGAACAAGACTATACGCATACTTTTTCCTGATTCTCTCTAGATAATCCCAACAGAAGCTTGCAAGATCAAAGTTCCACCATATGCACCTGATGTCAACCTTCCATAATCCTTGAATCCAATAGCCTACAGTTATTCTACACGATACCCTAACCATTCTAAGCTAGTCCTTGCTAACTGAAACTCACAAACCAGCTAATTCTTGGAGATCAAATTTTCTTGACCCTGCCATCAACTACCATGGATCGGGCTCTAACTCTCAGAACTTCATCATTTAACCTAATGCCCCAGTTCTAGACCTATAAAGCTAATTAAAACTACATAACTTAAGAGAATGGTGATGAGAAAGAACCTGTCAAGAGGTTATGGTGGAGACTCGTGTGGCTGCTTTCAGGCCTTGAAACTTCCTCCAAATGGTCCTTGGATGATCAATAGCCTTCTGTTTGCACTTGTGATGAAGAGGAAGATCTACAATGGAAGAAAATCAGAATTGCTTCACTTTGAAGAAACCTCTTCAATGGCTGCCTCTCTCTTTCTTTCCCCTCTGAATCCTCTTGCTATCACCAACCTTTTCCTCCTTGTGCTTCACTCTTTTTATAATGATGGATGGAAACAACCAGATCATTCTAGAATCATCTAGAAAGTGTTGAAAATATCACCACATGAGAACTTGAAATATCATGATATCTTCTTTCATACCTTGCCAAAATCCCTTGAATATGTCTTTACATGAGATATTAAGTGTGTATGAAGGAAATCAGCCCTTACCTTTGGCTTGTGTAAGGTTTTTCAACATTGCCTTATAATGCAAGTAATAGATTTACAAAGAAAGTCCCTTTTTTAGGACTCAAATGAAAAATCTATTTGAACCAAAGTTCTCAAAATGATGTTTCCAATCAAAATGATATATTGGATGACCTATTTTGGATTCCTAGATCCTCCAAACCAATTTTCAAATTCAAATTTTCAAACTTATATGCCATTTTTAGTTCATTTTTGACCAATCATGTAACTTCATGCTATGAGCTTTTCCAACAATTTGTGACCTTATTTCTAGACTTAAAATCACATTTTGAGCAACTTTCATGTTTTGAGTTTTTCCATTTGAGGCTTGGAAATAGGAGTTTTAGGCATTGGCTAAAATGACCTATAACTGACAAATGACCAAAATACCCCTGTCTTGTTCAAACCATAAGTTGAGTTCCACAAATCCTATAAAGGACTTCTACCACTCAAATTAAATCTAAGAAGATGCCCTTCAACATTCATGTTGACCAAGAGATCATTGGAATCATCCTACTAGGGCAAAAGTTGTCTGCAAGTTGGGTGACTTTCAAGGACCCAGATTCACACACCTCAGCTGACCTGTAATTTGTCAAAACCATAACTTGAGCTCTGCAACTCCTATCAAGGACTTCCACCACTCAAATTAAAGCTAGGAACAAGCTCTACAACATTCATGTTGTAGGGAAGATGAGATGTCAATCACATCTTGAGCTAAAACTGCCTGGAAGATAGGGATCAAATTAGGGTTTTTTCACTGACAATCCTCAGAAACCCTAATTTGAAACTTCTCATACTCCTCAATCATGATGAGTTGGTCTAGGAATCATCTTTATAACATCTCTATGCATCATTCCATGATCTCATGGCCCTTGGATTGGGTCTCAACCTTCTCCAAATCTTCAGCTGATCTAGGGTTGACTCAGTCAAAACCCTAATTCTATCATTCATGGTTGAATCTTCTGAACTCTTGCACAATGACTTCTATGGGCTTCCTGATGGCTATCAAGACATATCATAAGCTTTCTCAAAACATCAAGTTCATTCTTAAAGTCTCAGAATCATCTGAGGAGCAACCACAACTCCCAAGCTATGAAGCACACAATCCTGGTTTCAATCCACTTCCTCTGAAGATCTCTTGAACTGTCTGATGAAGGTATCAACTCTCAAACACTAGATGGATAAATAATTGTTGGTCAAATTTTGGGGTGCAACAGACCGTCGTTGTTTGCTTTTAAATCCCTAACTTTTTCCTGGATCACCCTTCCGGGTTTTCAATCCACCGGGATACCCATTTTTGCCAAAGTTTCGTTTTCTGGTTTTCATCTTTGCAGGTTTATTCTTTTTTCTTTTATCCTTAATTTTTTCCCGAACCTTTTCTTTTTATGGTTCGCTAGGATGCCCTATTTTTTCCTGGACTTTTCTTTTTGTTGTCCAGCGGGTCTCTTTTAAGCAAAATCTTTTTGCGTCCCCTGTGACTACGTCTGAGTTCACAGGGGACGCAAAATCTTTGCCATCCATAGTAGATAGTAATGATGCTCCACCAGAGAAAACATTTCTTACCACATATGGACCTTCATAGTTTGGAGTCCATTTTCCCCTGTGATCTTCCTGAGGAGGAATGATCCTTTTCAAAACCAAATCACTTGTTTGGAAGCACTGACGACGCACTTTATGATCAAAGGCTTTTTTCATCCTACTATGGTACAACCGGTCATGAGCAACGACTGTCAATCTCTTCTCGTCGACAAGACTCAACTGATTCAACCTAGCTTACACCCATTCAGCTTCGTCAAGCTTTACATCATCCAACACTCTCAAAGAAGGAATCTCAACTTCTAATGGTAAGACTGCTTCGGTACCACACACTAGTCCGAAAGGAGTTGCCTCAATTGATATACGCACCGAAGTAAGATAACCATGTAGAGCAAAGGGAAACATCTCGTGCCAATCTTTGTAGGTTTCAACCATCTTCAAACGATATGGAGAAGAATTGTGATGTTCAATCTTAAAGATCTGGCATAATTCCCTTATCATCTAGTTATTCAAATTCGAACCATTATTAGTAATGATTCGCTCTGGGATTCAATAACGACAGATGATGTCCTTCTTTATAAATCCAACAACCACCTGCTTCGTGACATTAGCAAACGAGGCTGCTTCCACCCACTCGGTAAAGTAATCAATGGCAACCGAAATGAAACGATGTCCATTCGAAGCAGTCGGTTCCATCTTTCCAATCATATCAATGCCCCACATTACAAAGGGCCAAGGATATGTCAACACGTTCAGAGGTGTCGGTGGCACATGCACCTTATCAGCATAAACCTAGCATTTATGGAACTTTCTAGCGTATTTGAAACAATCAGATTTCGTAGTCATCTAATAATACCCATCTCTCAACAATTTTCTAGCCATTGCATGTCCACCAGCATGAGTACTGAAGGAACCCTCGTGGAATTCTTGCATCAACAGGCTTGCTTCGTGTTCTTCAACACACTACAATAAGACCATGTCAAAGTTTGTCCTATACAACACATCATCCTTGTTCAAGTAGAAGGTACAAGCTAGCCTCCTCAGAGTCTTATTATCTTTTTCATATGCCCCAGATGGATACTCCTGAGTCTTGAGAAAATGCTTGATATAAAAATGCCAAGGCTTTCCATTTAATTCCTTTTCAACTGCAAAGACAAAGGCAGGTCTGTCAAGACACATGATGATGATCGTTGGAGCTTCATTCCAGAAATTCACTTTGTACATTGGCGCTAACATGGCCAATGCGTCCACCATCTGATTTTCGACCCTAGGCACATGATGGAACTCAACTCTGTCGAAGAAAGGTAGCAGTCTTCTAGCATAGTTCTTGTGTGGCACCAAGTTGGCCTGACGAGTCTCCCATTATCCTTTTATCTAGTTAACAACTAGCGTTGAATCGCCATACACATCAAGATTCTTAATCCTCAGATCAATGGCCTCTTTTAAACCCATAATGCATGCTTCAAATTCTGCTTCATTATTAGTGCAAGAGAACGGCAATCGGGCAGTGAACGGTATATGAGAACCGTGAGGGTTGTAATGATTGTCCCGATTCCGTTGCCATATGAGTTAACAACACCGTAGAAAACAAACTTCCACTAAGACCCAATCTCAGGACCTTTTTAAGGTAAAGGCTCATCGCAGTTCTTCATCTTCAAAAACATGACGTCTTCATCTGGAAATTCAAACTTCATCGGCTTATAGTCCTTAATTGGCTGTTCAGCAAGATATTCTGACAGAACACTTCCTTTAATGGATTTTTGGGAAACATACTGAATATCATACTCTGTTAAAACCATTTTCCAGCGGGCAATAGTTCTGGAGAGTGCTTATTTTTCAAACACGTACTTCATCGGATCCATCTTCGATATCAATAGGGTTATGTGATTTAACATGAACTATCTCAAACGCTTAGCCGCCTAAGCGAGTGCACAACATGTTTTTTCTAGCATCAAGTAGCTCGACTCACAATCGGTGAATTTCTTACTCAAGTAGTAGATGGCGTGCTCTTTTCTACCTGTGTTGTCCTATTGACCAAGCACACATACCATCGAATTCTCAAGAACCGTTAGGTACATGATCAGAGGTCTCCCTGCTACTGGAGGCATGAGTAACTGAGGTTCTTGCAAATATTCTTTTATTTTCTTAACGCGTTCTGGAAATTTTCGTTCCACCTGACCGCTTGATCTTTTCTTAACAATTTGAATATTGGCTCGCCAGTGGCTGTAAGATGAGATATGAACCTTGAAATGTAGTTCAACCTCCCTAGGAAACCACAAACCTCTTTTTCTGTCCTCGGCTCAGGCATTTCTTGAATAACTTTTATTTTTACAGGATCTACCTCAATACCCCTTTCACTAACAATGAACCCCAATAGCTTTCCAGATCTCACCCTGAAGGTGCACTTATTAGAATTTAGCCTCAACCTGAATTTCCTGAATCTTTCAAACAACTTCAGAAGATTGACTAGATGTCCTTCATCCGTTTGCGAGTTCACAATCATGTCATCAACATAGACCTCGAACTCTTAATAAATCATTCCATGAAAGAGAGTCACCATAGCCCGTTGATAGGTTGCCCCAGCATTTTTTCAATCCAAAGGGCATCACCTTATAGCAAAAAGTCCCCCACGGTGTAATGAAAGTAGTTTTCTCCATGTCCTCTAGGGCCATCTAAATTTGGTTATACCCAGAGAAGCCATCCATGAAGGAAAACATAGAATATTGAGTGGTGTTATCAACCAACACGTTAATGTGGGGGAGCGGGAAATCGTCTTTCGGGCTCGCTCTATTTAGAACTTTGTAATCAACATACATCCTGACCTTTCCATCTTTCTTAGCTACAAGAATAATGTTAGAGACGCACAGAGGGTAATTGGTGACAGCAAGAAAACCAACGTTCAACGGCTTGTAAATTTCTTATTTAATCTTGACTACCATGTCGGGCCTCGTCCTTCTCAACTTTTGTTTGACTGGAGGACATTCTTCTCAGAGAGGCAACCGATGTACCATAATATCCGTATCCAATGCAGCCCTAATTCTTACCTCTTTATTATCCTCTTTGATACCTAGATTGATGACTTCAATATCCTCCTGATGAGGCACAATGACCCTTTCCTCTTGCTTCAGAAGTCTAGCTAACTCTTCGAGTAGTTCACAGTCTTCATCAGTCTCTTCTTCAACTTGATAAATAGGATTATCAAAGTCATATTGAGCCATAGCTAAATCAGAGTCGATGGTATATGAGAGAAAAGACCTGCATGATTGATGTTTATGTTTATTATGAAATGCAACAAAACAAAACACATTGCCATTTTTCTGTTAATAAAATGAAAAATCAAGAAAAAGGAAAAAATAGGGATCAAAATATTTGAATGCGAAAAATGTAATTTATTTATGATGATGTGAAAATAACAAAAGGCCACACAAATTGGGTCACTACATCTTGTGCAGAATGTAGGAGCGAACATAATCAAAACAGGGAAAATTATTGTGCAGTAGTAACATGAATGACTTCCTCGGTGGTCCAATTACACAGCTTCTGGCCAAGAGCACATGGACGAAAATAAGCATCCATATCGCAATCGTTATCACCTTCATTGTCTCCTATGGCATGAATCCTGTCAAATATCACTCCACCACTGGTGAATTGAACAATCCCCTGTATCTCAGAGGGTCTTGAGAAGAATTGGAAGGCTTGAACCCTATGCCGAATTTGTCTTGTTTGACGGGAACATTAAGAACTTGGCCCCACCTTTGAGATGTTCCAGACTCAACAATAACACAGACTTCTTTGAAAGACAACATTAAAACCTCTGGGACTTTGACTTCTACAAGAGGATTCTCTTGAATTTGTACAGCTTCGAAGGCTTGATAGAGCGTTTCGTGGATCTCCCCGTCCACCTCAACATACTAAAAGGATGACAAATGGATAACCATTATATCTTCTTCCACGCACACCGTAACAACCTTTTCTTCCATCATGTATTTCAACTTTTGACGCAAGATTCAAGTGATCCACAATCTTGTAGTCACTCTTACGAATGAGCCTCATAAACTTCTCAACATCTTTAAAGAAAGAATCACTACCATTTGGTTGTTGTCCATCATTCTCAACCACTGCTTTTCCTTTTCCCTTATCGGTCTTGTCAATATTAGCATCAGAAGGAGAAAAAACCCTTCCACTTCGAGTGATCCTACCTGCACCAACTATGTTCTAAATAGTAGAACCATCATATGATGAACTGGCCAACTCTTGCTTACCCATTACATAACACTTTTGCTTCATAGTTCCATGAGATGGCTTTGATGCTCTCATACACCATAGGTCCTAGAACAATAATGATCACTGGCGCTGGCCTAACAGGTGCTAAAATATTTATGGTTCGGTAAGGAATTGAAATCGTGGAGATATCTCTTCCATCATTACTAACCCCATCATCGACATCTTCCCTAACAACTTTGTCAACTTGTAAACAACCATCATCGATCATCCTCTGAATACCATTCTTCAATAGACTACAACCCTCGGGTTGCACTTCACATTCTGAACAATCAGTAAAACATTATGGGAATACTCCCTCCTTCAACAACTTGTCCTTCACGAATGGTAAACGTGTCTTCAAATCCTCAACATCCGTTATCAAATTCAATCTTTCTCCATCAATAACATCATTCGCCCTTGCCACACCATGATTTGGCATTGGGTTTTTGTTCACATTAGGCCCCTCTGTCGCTATTGCGAAAATCGGCGCCGGCTATGACAGAAGAGTCGCCACCGTGCGTTATTTATCCCAATAGAGGGAAAGGAAACGCTCAGAGTAAACCTAACGCAAAACGGGAAAGGAATGGTCGTTGAACCAAATTCTTGGATTCGGGAGTCGGTTACGCAAGGGGAAGGTATTAGCACCCCTCACGTCCGTCGTACTCGACGGGATCCACGCTTGTTTTCTAGTACGGATTGTTATTCTATCTACTCTAAAGGTCTGGGTTAAAAAGAAAAGAAAATGACTCGGCAAAGTATCGCACTTTATGCCTACGTATTCCCGTCTGAAATGAGAAATCAGAGTCAACGTAGTTCGCCTACCTACTGGAAAGGAGGGGAAGGTTGCTCGCTAGGATACGGCATCCTATGCCTACGTACTTTCATACAGCATGAAAGATCAGAGCAAACGTAGTTCGGGCTACGGAAGACACCAGTCTGTTTTGATTGTTTTTATCCTTCTGAAAAAGGTTTTCTCCTGATTAGAAGTCCAAGCGGACAAAAATGACTTTTTGATTTGTTTTCAGTCTGTTATGCAAGAACCGTCTTTTATTGATGTTTGACCTCTTATTGTATTTTTGATTGTTTTGAGATGAGAAGAGAACGACGCTCTAAAATCCTAGGGTTGAAAAATGGGAATCAAAACTAACCTAATGTTGTCATGCATGGCTTAAAACCTAATGTTTGTCATGTTTCTCTCTTGCACAGAGAGAAACAGAGTTCCTAGGGGATAAACGGAAAAGAAACAACAGATATACGGTAAACAGTAAAATGCATGAGATGCGGCAATACAAGCGAGGCAAGGGAGTCTCGCTCTACCTCGAACCTGAAAAACAACAGGCAAAAGTGAAATAGAATTCACTTTAAACCTAGGGGGAAATTAACAAACAATACAGCAAAGGAAATAAAACCAGCTCCTACAGCAGCAAATAATCAACAGCAAGCCAATTGACAGTAACATCTTCAAGTAAGACTCCACTTCAATCTTCAATGACTTATAAGCTTCAAGGAAAACCCTCCATCTCCAAGAAAACACCAAGCTTTAGCAAGCAATGAACCCCAACAGTCAACAACTTCAACCAGCAGACAGCTTCAAACAGCAGTAAAACCCTAGTTCAACAGTTGAGCAGCTTTGACATGAACAAGCTTCTCCTTTATCAATCTTCAATGCAATGAACCTATTGTCTTCAATAAGCTTCTAATCTTCAAGGCAAGCACTCCAGAAAAGAAATCACTTAATAGGATAAGTTGAAATGCTAAAACAGCTTATTGACAACCAAAGGAAGCCTATAAGTGTTTAGCATTGTAAGAGACTGGTTCCCTCAAAGTTCTACTTCCAAGATAAGCCACTTATCCCTCCAAAGGAGGGATGTGAATATCTTAGAAGGACTTTTAGTCATTGGGAGGAATGGAAGCACAAGATGCTTTCCATGTTTGTGAAAGAAATCATTCTAAGTCTAAAGCTCTTTCCTATTTCTCCTATTTCCTATGTCTTCAACAAGCACCTTCAAGCACAAGAATCCCCAAGCTCCAAGCATTGATCTCTATATTCAATCTTCTTCCATGCTTCCTCATGCTCCACAAGCCAAGCCCAAGCCCCACACCCCAAAGAAATACCCAAAACCCAAGCAAACAAACAAAAAGCCCAAATGGCAACACACAAACAAACCACAATTTGCAAAAATCTAATAAAATAGTAATATACTATATAAAATCCTAAAATTAATTCTAAGGGGACCTATTTATCTACCCTATAGCCCCTATATTTCCCAACACCTAAATCAAACTAAAAACCAAAAAACTATGTGTTGAAATGCACCTATGTCAAGGTAAAACCCTAACCCTAGCACCCTAAAGTTTAATGTTCAAAACTAACTAAAATTAAATCACAAAAATGTGATAAAATTCCAGGGGGAACCTAACACTATATTCTAACTATAGCAAAAGTAATGGCACCAAAATGTGAAGTGAAATGGCTATACAAAATTCAGAAACAATATGTACAAAATGGAATGAAATAAAAAGCAATTAAATGTAAAAATGCACCAGAAATAGAAAAATGCATGAAATGTCAATTTTATTTTTCTATAATTTCCTTGAGATCTTTATGAAAATGAGGGAAAAAATCCCATGCAAAAATGTTAATTTTTGAATTTATTATGAATTTTCAAAGAACTAGGTATGAAATGAAAAATTAAAGAAAATATGAGAAAATGAAATGCGTGTGATGAATAGCAATTAAAAACAATGTAAGAAGCCAACTGGGCCCAGAGTGGGGTGTGTCTAGTAATGCGCGCCTAAGCCCAAACTAATCAGAAATTAATAGTAAAAATAGAAAGAAAACAGAAAAACGTTGGTGAGAATAGCAATGAAATCATGTGTGTTTTTGGATGGGCCATCACTTGGGGGTGGGAGTAGTAGTTTATTCACTTAAGCCTAAGATTTCAGATAAGTGGAACGGTGCGTTTAGGGTTCAGACTTCTCCTTCACAAATTGAAACAAAATCACAACCATCCAATCATGTTTTTGGTCAAAGTCATAGTGTAATCTAAGGGCTATCAACTTGTCTTCTTCATTTGAACAAGTCTGGGAGGGAAACATCCATGGAAACAGAGCTTAAGAACATCAACTTCCTCCAATTCGCACTCCAATAAATCCTCATCAAACATCAAAATTAAACACCCTAACTCACTTGAAATTTCACCCTGAATCTAACTATGCTAATCATTATCAGTGAAACTCATCCTAACTCAAATCATGATGGAATTCTCAGAAATCACTCAAGAATCAATTCACACCAAACTCCAAATTATTAGGTCTATCATCAACACCATGCTTCACTGAGTTCATTCCACTATCAGATTATGATTATACTTCAAGATTCACCTAGATACACTCAAGAACAGAAATCATGTCAATCCACTAATTGTCTCTAAACCTAACCAAAAGCTACCAGAAAGCTTCCTACAATCATCTACATTCTATCTAACCACCTAAAACCTATTAATTATGCCTATACCAAGCTGTGGATTGAAATTTACATACCTAGAAAATTCGTGTGAACAGAGTAGCCAAATCTTCAAATCAACCTTCAACAAGCTCCAGATTCCTTCACTAGCTTATAACCAAGCTTCTGTATGCAAAAAGATGAATTGAAATGGCTTGAATCATGGAATTCGATTCTGAGTTGCAGGTTGAGAATTCCAAGTGCAAACACACGATTCTTCCACGATCTTGCCTTGAATTTGATCAGAAATCAATCTCCAACCCTAGAGCAAGCTATTGCAATCAAGAAAATGGATGGAAATGGAGTGAAATGCTGTAACCGATTTTGATTTGCCAATGGAAACTTCAAAACTCAATCTCTCTTTTCACCCTCAATTCTCACCAACCAGGGTTATGGATCACTTCACAAGTATATATAGACCATGAAGGAAGCTTCTAGGCAGTTCTGGATTGATCTTATGAGAAGTTCAAATTCTCATGCCATGGAAATCTCATCTCATGCTTGCACTCATGACAGTCCCCTTGCAGCTTGTGTTTCTACTCAATTCTGATCCAATTTGTCCTCAGATGATATTTTGAATGTGCTTGGATTGAATGGAGCCTTGCATTTGCCTTGAAGAGGTTTTGCACTTGTTACTTATGATGTAAGTAACCATTTTTCAAAGCAAGTCCTTAAATTAACCCTCAATTCAAAATTGTGGCAATGTCAATGTTCTCAAAAGGTGTTTTCCAATCAAATTGGTATGTCATATGGCTTGGTTTGGGCATGTAGATCAAAAACCCCAATTTTCATCTTTGGTTCATTTAAAATTTACCCTTATTTTAGGCCATTTTTGTGATTTTGTGAAGCAAGCCATTCCAAGCTCTCATGACCTTTTATCTAGCCCAAAAACATCATTTTGAACACATCTCATGTTGAACATTTTTCCATTTGAGGAGTGGAAGATAGAGATTTTGACCTATGTTAAAAAATGACCTGTAATTCATCTTTCCCAAAATACCCCTAGATTGCCAAGACCATAACTTGAGTTATACAAATCCTCTTGAGGACTTATAGTACTCTATGGAAAGCTAAGATCATGATCTACAACTCTTATGTTGGCCAAGAATCCATTTGAAAATTCCTTGATGGGAAAAAGTTGCTTGGAAGTCAAGTGACTTTCACAGATAAATTTCAGTGTCCTCTGGGGACCCATAACTTGAGTTCTACAAATCACATTGAAGACTTCTAGTACTCAAATTAAAGCTTTTGAGAAGCTCTAGAAGTTTCATGTTGACCAAGAATCCATTTGAAACTTGCATTTTGACGTATCTGGCTTGGAAGTTAAGCCTAAATTAGGGGATTTTACACTGAAACCCTAATTTGGCAACTCCTCCTACTCTTGATTCTCTTTGATTTATCCTTAGCACAACACCACACTTGTATCAACACATCAATTCATGAATCCCACATCCTCCAATTAAGCCTTGATGCTCTTTAATTACTCAGTTGACCTAGGGTTGACCTAGGGTTGACCCAGATGAAACTCTAGTTGACTGCACTTCAACTGTGGCTCTTGTACTTGAATCAATGACTTGTTTCATGTTAAAAATGACCCTCTAGGTCTTCCATGATCTTTGTACACATTCCATACCCTCAGTCATGGCTCACACACTCATTGATGATCTTCAACACCCCAAGATTAGGAGAGACATCCACTAGTTGACCTTCAAACCTCTCAAAGCTTCCACTCATTTCTTGAATGACTTGGATAGTCTTGAGCTTGAATAAAAACCCCTTTGATGTGCTTCTTTAGATAAGAATGGCACTTGATCCCTTGTGGGATGACTTGTGATTCTATGCTATGCAAATGATTAGACTAGGTACATGATCTACTAGGCAAATGACAATGCAACTAAAACATAAACCAGATGAAATATGTTGGGCAAATTTTAGGGTGCAACACCCTCGTTGGTAAAGTTAATAGCCTTTGAGTTAAGCAAGTCCTGAACCTTGTGCTTGAAGGCTTTACAATTATCAATGTGATGGCTTGGAGCGCCTAAGTGGAACTCACATCTTGAATTAGTGTCATAACCAGGAGGAGGTGCACCTGTGAGAGGCGACAAGGTCCTCTTTTGAATAAGTTGTAGTTGAAGAAAATGTTGCAATAATTGTGGGTACGTCATCGGTGGAGTCTCAAATTGTTTGTTAGTCATTCACTGTCTACCAGCATAATGACGAGGAGCATTCGTCTGTTGCTGAGGTGCAGCCTGGATAGCTACAGTTGCAACTTGCTGATTATACTGAGATTGCGCTCTACCTTTACCTTTGTGAGATATAGAATTATCATCCCCTTCCCTATTTTTAGGGTTTGTTGTATATGGTTTCTTCATTCCTCCCAAAGAAGATCCACTTCCATTTGGAATTTTTCTAGACTTAATTCTACTTTCCACTCTCTCACCTGCCATCACCAAGTCAGAAAAACCCGCCAACATACAACCTATCAGCTTCTCATAATACACTCCAGGAAATGTAGCCATAAACATGTCAATCAATTCTCTCTCCACCATGGGAGGATGCAACCTTGATGCTAACTCCTGCCACCTCTGGGCGTATTCTTTGAATCTCTCGTTGTTCTTCTGCGATAAACTCTGTAATTGCACCTTGTTTGGAGCCATATCACTATTGTACTGATAGTGGCGAACAAAGGCCTCTGCCGATTCTCTCCAGCTTCTAACATGAGTTCTCTCAAGCCCTATATACCATTCCAAAGACGCTCCTGCCAATCTGTCTTGGAAAAAATTCATTAACAACTTCTCATCGTCAGAGTATGTAGACATCTTTCTATAGTATGCCCGAATATATACTTTAGGATAGGTCGTCCCTTTGCACTTGTCAAAATCTGGCACCTTAAACTTCAGGGGAATTCTGACCATGGGCACTAGACCAAGATCTGACATATTGAGACACAAAGAATTTTGGTTCTCATAAGACTTCATCTTTTCCTCAATCAGCTTAAACCTTTTCTCAGCTTCAAAAGGAAAACCACCCTCCATATCTCTCAAAGAAAAGACATCATCCTGAAGATCTTCATCCCAGCAAGGGCCAGCAACCCCATGTACTGCACACACACTTCCACCAGCAATATTACTAGTTTCATTAACAGCACCTCCACCCAGAGGTATGACAATCGTAGTAATATTATTTCCTTGTGGAAGTGCCACCAACAGGTGGAGGAATAACACCAAATCCTCCATGTAGAACATCGTCTTCATTAACCCGTGCTATTAGAGGTTGGACTAGAGTCCTTAATTTTTCTTGTCCATTAGCCACATTCTGCATTAGCTCCATAAACTGAGCCATGCGAGCTCTGACTTCCTACAATTCAGCCCGAACTTAATCCATAATCCTTTGTTGATTCCCTCGAGTTGAGTATCTATGGAAACTGAATAATCTTCTTACTTTTGAAGAAAACCAAGAAGAGATAAGATCAAAAGGCCACTGCAGACACCTGTAATGCAAATGAAAATGCAACATGCCATCTGTGTATAGCATCTCTGATACAATGATAAGACTCATCCCAAGCATCTTCGCTGAAGGAATCTTCCAAATTTGGTTTCTTCAAATCTGCTCAAATCTTGAGCTCTTCAAGCAGTAATAGAGTCTCATTGAGTTTCTTCTCACTTGTGCATCTACATGGTGATTCTACCAGCACCTCTCTTTCTTTAACCTTGAGTTGTGCCTTCAGCTTATCAACCTGACTATGAAGCTAGTCTTCCCTGTTCTTGTTAGCAGTTACCATAGCATTCTGTTGCTCATTGAATTTGGATATCTCCAAATACGCTTTGTCTAAATCCTTCTTTCTATGTTTCAAAATGCTACCAATATTATTCATATTTTGACCAATCCGTTCTCGCACCCTGATCTCCTCAGATAGCTTCTTCTCCAGCTTGGTTAATGCTTCTGTCTTAACTTTAGCCAAGTTGACAACCTCATTCTTATCATGCTTCAACTGACTGATTTCCTTTTTCAACTCTTTGTTCTCTTTGTGCAACTCTTACTTCTCTACCCAAAGCTTATTATATCTCACAATATCAATCGTTGTAGGTTGCTCAACCAACAAAGGATACAAGGGTTCCTAAATAGAGAAAGGAAATAGTATTTCCTCAACCCTCTTTTGAATCCATTCCATGTATGGATCGTAGGCTCTATAATCATTCTTCCCCCTCTTGTGGATTTTACCCCACACATCAATGAATCTCGCAAGAATATCAGGGTCAGCTACACCATTATAGTACAAATATTCCTGCATTTCATCATCCTTTGGGGGTCCCCTCAAAGCATACCCAAGTTGTCTGACGATGAGAGAAGGGTTGTAGTTAATTCCCCCTTTCCTCCCCATCAAAGGCACATTGGGGAAACTATGACAACTGAAGATAATCTCTTTACCGAGAAGATCTCGGTTAAACTAGACAATATCTTTGGCTGTCAAATCCATGAGTCTCTTTGACCATTCAGACGAATTCCTCGAATCGACGAAAGCTCCGGAACAAGGAAGGTGATCTATAAACCACTTGTGGAAAAGTGGTGTATAACAGGAAAGCGTTTCCCCTTTCTTTCCTCGTTCTTGTAATGTACGGAATGATACAAATCTCCTTGTAAAATAGGTACACGGTTCTTGGAAACGAAGATATGAAAGGTGTCCATCTTGATGAAGTCCGGTATGTTAGGAAATAGCAAAATTCCATAGATACACAAAGCCAAGATAACACTAAAAACCACCCAACAACCCTCTTTGGCATATTTCTAGGCTTTATCCACCAAGAAAGATAAGGTAAAAAGCTAGAAACTCCATTTTTGCAAACTACATTATCAACCAACTCAGACTTGCTCAAATAAAGAGTGTTGGGAAACCTCTCAAGAGTCGGTTTCTTCTTCTAAATGAAAGAAAGGATCCTCATCTTGGACTGGCACTCCGAAGATAAAAGCAAACTCCTCTAAAGTAGGAACCAACATATAATCTGGGAAGGTGAAACATCATAGCGGAGGATCATAAAATTGTAGTAGAGTGAGAGTGGCTCCCTGCTCATAGCTTGTGACCTTACAAACAAGACTCAAAATCCTCCCATAATCCCTTTTGAATACCTCAAGAGTACCGGGATCAGCCATGGCAATCAGACCAAATAAAGGTCCCAAATCTGGTGAAGGGAACTTTTATAAAGTGACCTTCCTTTTCTCAGCCTCCATCTCTACGGAAAACCAAAATCGGATAACCAGAATCAAAGAAGAGACAAGAACCTGCAAAACACATAAACATGCAATGTTAAAATGCAAGATGGTTATGCATATGCAAACACGGGATCAAGGTATCCAATGCTCAAGATTACTACTGTATTGTTGACTGAATATAACCAGAATTATGCTCTGATAAGAAAACCCAATAAACCATAACAACGAGGTGATACAAAATCGAAATACCTAAGAGCAAAGGTCCGCTCTGACAAGAAAACTAGAAAACCAAGTTGGTTGAAGGTCAAATTTTCCTGCAAAACCCATCCCTTTCACGTGTGGGTTCTAATCTTAGACGATATGGCATCTTATGCAGGTCATCAGTATCACAGACTCTTTGGTAGAGAGACGATGGTACGTTATCCATTTCTGGTTTGGCATCATGGTAAATCAAGGAGGTCTCAACTGACTTCCCAATGAACAGTCTCCAGAGTCGTTAGCTTTCTAGTTCAACACCCCATCAACTGCCCTAAATGCGCAGGATATGGTATCTCCAAAGAAAACCTCGTCTGGACGCGAATTTTGTGTGAACTCTTACGTGACTAAATGCCACACAAGTCCATACTACTATCCATATTAATCAAGTGTGTATACTCAAGTCTGGGTATTGGGCTTATCTCTCATGGAACAACCCACCTAACAACACAACAACAACATAATATAATATGTAACAGTAATATGCAAATGCAATAATATATAACAGATAATGTACATAAAACCAAATAACTACACAAAAGTAAACACCCAAAGACGCAAAACAGACAAGCACTAGGATTGACTCACATAGGGAACCAAATATTATGGGTTCGATCCCTAACAAATTCGCCAGCTGTCGCAATTGCGAAATAACCGGCGAAAACAAATAGAAGAGTCGCCGCCAAAAGTTATTTATCACAATGCAGGGAAAGGAAATGATCAAAGAAAACCTGAAGAACGGGAAAAGACAAGGTCATCGCAACCAAATCTTGTGTTCGGGAGTCGGTTACGCAAGGGAAAGGTATGAGCACCCCTCACGTCCGTTGTACTCAACGGGATCCATGCTTTTTGTCTAATCAAAAGGTGTGTTATCTAAAAGCTACTACTAAACGAAAATGGAATGGGGGGAAAAGAAAAAAGGAGACTCAATAGTACATTGTTGCCCTATGCCTACGTATTCCCTCATGCAATGGGAAAGTTAGAGTCAACGTAGTTCGGAAAAATACGGGGGAAAGGGGAAGGTTGCTCGCGAAGACATCGTCGTCTTGTGCCTATGTATCCTCAACTGATATGAGAAATTAGAGTAAACGTAGTTCGGGTAACGACGAAACCACAGGTTGGTTAAGTGTTTTTTTATGGGTGACGTTAAGTTCCTGTTCCAACAGTTAGGGTCGATGACTGTTTGCGGTATAACGGAAAAGTAATGTACTATTTCTGAAAATGAGTTTGAAACACCAATCCCGAAGGATGAAAAGGTCTGAGTTTTGTTTGTGAATTTTAGTGAAGTGAATTAGTTTTCTGTGTGATTCACGTTGCACTAAAGGCTATGTTATAGGAACGAATGTGTCACATATCGCCCCCATACAGGACATACGCTAAACACTCTAGACAAGCGAGAGGAGACCCTACCATTCATCATTTCTCATATGCTTAAGGCTCGTGGCGTAAAATATTCACCGTCTTTATTAAGTGTGTTAGCATTTTTTTGAGATGAGAAGAGAGAAAGACGCATGAAAGGTCTAAGGGAAACTTGATCCTAACGTTGTCATGCAAAGTGGTCCTAAGGTTGGGATGCGAAAGGAAATTATATCCTAATGTTAGCATGCAAAAGATGGAGCTAAGGTTGAGGTTAAAAAGGGACTAACCTATTTGTTATCATGCATGGATTACACTCATAATGTCTATCACAATCCAAACTTTAATCGAAAATTAAATTGGACTAGGAGTCATAAGGGAGCATGCAAAAGAAAGGCAAAGACAAGAAAGCAAGGAAAAAATAGCAACTACAACAGCGCTTCCTACACAAAACAACAATAAAATCCAGCAAGGCAGCACAACAGCATTTAACAGCTACTAATTCAGCATAAAAGCAGGTGTAAAAGGCAGGCAGCAAGCAAGCATAGCATAAACAACATGTAAATTCAGAATAAAACAGTTGTAGAAAGTAGGGCAGCAAACATGTTTCAATGCAATCAACATGAGCAAATATCAATCATGAACAAGTATCATGCAAGGATGGACATGCATCAACAATTAAGCACAAGTGTTCAATAATATTACATCAGTAAGAATCATCAACAATAACATGCTTTTCATATCAATTCAAGAAATTAAAAGATCATGTGACAAACGGAATCGGAAGTGAATACTAACATGCATCACAAGTCCAACAAGATAATCATCAACAATTAATAACTAACATGATACAAGCAAGCAAAGCATATGATCTGTACATCAATCAAGCAACATGAACATGTTAAGCATTTCAAACGAAAACCAAAAGTCACGCATCGAAGAATCGCAATCAAACAATCTAGAATTCAAGGATTCTAATGAAGAATCAAAGAACTCAAGAAAAAAGCTCTAATGGAGTTTTGGAGGGTAGAAAAGTTGAGAGAATTTGAGAGCAAATTCTAGAGATATCAGAAAAATGAAGGTTATTATGAGAGGTTTGGAGAAAATGCACTTAAATAAGCTCTTGTTTAGGAGTAAAATTATGGTCAGAAGTGAGGGTTTGAATATTGGAATGGGATTAGGAATGGAAAATTGGATTCGTTTTGAAATTTAAAATCGGCCACCCAATTGTTAGATGTTATGGTGAGAATCGTAATGTCAAGCTATTGATTAACTTGAATCTTAATTCATTAAATTCATAACCGAACTTTGATTTATCCAATGGAAAGGTTAAAGAAAGAAATACCTTTTGCACACTGTAACAATAACGCTAAGATATCTGGGATCAGGGGTTGGTTATGCCTAGGGTAGGTATTTCACATCCTAGACATCTGTAGTACTCTACAGGAACCTTTTGTTTGTTTGTGTGCTATAATTGCTAAATGTTTGCTATGGTTTGGGATCGGGTGTATAGTTAAGGGTGTAGGTAAAGACCTAGGGATAGTTTCTAAGTTTGCTCGCAAAGATATCGCATCCTCTGCCTACGTATCCTAACTAGGATAGAATCAGAGAAACCGTAGGTTACCTCACTGAGGATGAAGAACTCTTGATTATCATCAAGGTTCAAGGGGGACAAACATAACCATTCTTGCATAGAGTTTAACAAAACTCTCTATTTTTAAAGTTGTACACTCAAAGGGATTGACTTTGGCAAAAGCCAAGGGGAGTAAGTAATCATGACAATGATTCTTACATAGAGTTAACAAAGTATATCTTAAAGTTCTAATTGAAGGATACTCCTAACAAGCAGTAGGTCTTATAGACTTAAAGCAAAGTCTAATGGCTATGGGTTCTAACTTAACTAAGTTAGGGTTCAAAGTGACTTAACCAAGTCAGAGGGGGTGATGAGCTATCTATGACCCAAGGATCAATAAAGAGACTTTCCTTTGGAATGGGAAAATATGAGGCAACTGGATGAGAACTAACAAGTTTCATCACTTGGGGAATAACTTAACAAAGCTAAATCATACATATTCATTCGAACATGATGAAGATATAACAGAGCATGGTAACATCCAAAGAAGAGATGCAAGTATGTGACAACATCAAGCAAAGATTACAATCAAGTCAAATGGTTACAACCATAATACACAAAGATATTACAATATATAGAAGGTGATCATGGTAGATGTTCTTACAAGACCAACCTACAAGGTAAAAACAACTTGAAGCATCTTAACAAAGATGAAGATAAATGAGGTAACAACCATCAAGACAACAATATGAAATTCAAACAAGTTTAAATGCAAGCAAGTAACAAGTTTAGGCAAGCATGTCATAGGGTTCCAAGTATATCAAATGTAACAACATAAGACTAATAAATCATGCATTTATGACAATCAAATACAAGTAAGCATACAAGAAATATTACAACAGTTCAAGCAAGAAAGTTCACAATTTCATGGGGAAATACATACAAGTTCATGGTAACAACCAAAATGAAGAAAATCCTAACATATTAGAGTTCTAAAAAGACATATAATAAGTACAGGATATATGACAAACACATTCAAGAGATTACAACATCAAGAATCATGTTATGAATCACAGAGAAGTTTCAAGGTTAACCATTTATGTCCAAGATTTCACCAAGGCAATAAACAAACCCTAAACATGTTATGGTTATAACAATACATATAAACAAGTAGAAATAAGGCACGGTAAACATATTCAAGAGGTCACAACATCAAGAATCATGGCAAAATTCACATATGAAGCTTAAAAGTTCATGATTCATGTATACATTCATAAAAGCAAGTATGAACATGGTAAGACAATGATTCAAACAAAATTAAGCATTTAAACATGTTATCAAACATTGCGGATAATAAAAGATCAAAATAATAAGAATAATCAAGCTTCAAGTTGAAAACGTTTACAAACATCATGGTGAAAACCCTAAAAACACATGTTTTTCAAGTGGCATGTGAAATGCAAGTGGAAAGTTCACATTTATGAGTTTTAGTTTTACCTCTTGAAGCAAGCTTAAGAAATAAGAAAACCAGAGATCTTGAGAGCTCTTACAAGGTCTGCAAATGTTCCTATAATGATGAATAGATGCTCCAAACAACCTCCAAGCAATCTAGTGGACGAAATGCCTTGTAAATGAAGGAAAAACTCTAAAATCCAAAGATCTCAAAGACCAACTCACTAAAATGTTGTTACATAAGTGTGGAAGTTATTTGGATAGCTTCAATACATCATATTTTATGCGTTTGAAGTATTTCTTGAGTTGGAAGAAGTTTGGAAATGGTTTTGAAAGGTGTTTTGCAAAAGAAGATTTTGAGGGATTTTGGAAACTTAATGAGATTTTTCAAGAACTTGTGATTGTGTAAAGAAGGGAGTTCTAGCTGGTTTATAGAATGGATCTTGTATTTTTGTGATGTAGGAAGTGAGTTCTATTTATAGTCAAAGGCCTTGGATCAAGGTATGGGCAAAAGTGAAGCAAATTGCCAATTTTAACCTTCCATCATGGAAATCATTGAGTTTTCCAATACAATCTTCATCCTTGTCTTTAAGCCACTCTACTAAGATATTATCCATGCAATATAGATTGTTTTCGTCATGCTTGATAGGGTAGGAGGTGAATTGTTGAAGTAAAGTTGATGATTTGACAAGGGTAGCCACCTTTTTTCTCTTTCTTCACTATTCACTTTTGCAACTTGCATTAAATAATGGTTTCCTTTGATATTTGGTCCATTCTCATGGTAATTGATGTTAAACATGTTTATTACAATTTAAATATCATGAATGAGGCTTAGTCTTTGATTATCATCGATTTGGAGAGGTTTTGGAAGAAAAAAACTCATGCTGTCCTGGTTTTGCCAAAGTGAATTTTTGCCAACTTGTAGATCTTGGTTCTCTCTAACCATGAAGAGTTATGGAATCCACTTTTAATTTTTAGAAAGACCCAATTAGGTACAACAATATTGATTTTTATGTTAGGAACTCATTCCTATTTAAACTAGGTCAAAAACCCTTGCGTGGTTAAGGAGTTATGGCTTTGACCTTTTCAAAATCTTAATTTCCCAACTTTTTGATTACTTCTCAATTCTTGACCCAATGATCACAAAACTTAATTATTAGATATGATATAACACTAGGAACATAATTATCTTAAATTTTGGGTCAAAACCCTGTTATTCAATGAGTTGACGTTTCAGTCAGACGAACCGTACGATCGAAAACCTTTGAATCAACTATTAGTGTTTTGGGTTCCTGAGGTCTTGAAACTTCTTCGGGGGACTTCAATAAGTAATATACGCTTCATGGACCATGATTCAATCATTGGAATACCATTTAAATCAAAACTCAAACCACAATTGACTTTTCTTAATTAGAAACTCTAATCGGGGGTCCTGGACTGCACTGCTCTTTTCCCTTGGGTGAGAACCTCAAATTGGATTCATAATTGATCCAATATAGTATTCTTGATGACATAAGGAGTTGCTTCATGGAGGATCAATCCAAGACATTGACTAATCAAACTAGAGAAAACCCCCGATTGCTGACTGTATGGGGACCCTAATTCATCTGCATCTTAACAAAGACAAACTTGAAATTGGTTAAGTTTAGATAAATAATGATGATGCTCCTAGAATGATGATGGACTCTAGGGGTCAAAATCTGGGGTACAATAGTTTCTCCTATTTAAATATCTTCACCAGATGGCAATGAGAGATGACAATCTCCATAGAATCGTAGTGAAAGGTATTTAAATATAGAAAACCGAAAATTTTGTCCCTTAGATATGATGGTATGGAAAAGGAAAAATGATAACATGCAATAAATTCCAAATGATGCTTTATGATGCTTAGTGTAAGACAAATGCTGACACCCGAGCAAAAGAGAAAGAATGGCAAGACAATGAGTAACTACTCACAGGAGACCCGACAGTCTAGGGAATGATCCAGGGAATAAGAAGCAATAGTTCATATATGACTAATGATGGTATCTCAAGGGGATCTTCCACACAGGGAACTCCATAGAGGAAAAGGGAAAATTCCACTAGGGAAATGCAAACCTCCAACGGATGCAGACGGACAAAAGTCAACAGACTCAAACTCCAACCGGGGAAGCAAAAACGACCAGAGACACGGTTCTTATGGGGGGCAAACCAAATAAGGAACTTCCTATAATGAAGAGTTTGAACGAGATCTTCGGGAATAGGCTAGAAACAAGACCAGACTCACCGAGGATACTAGTAACCACTAGATCTCCGAGACCCAACTAGGGGATACCAAAGGCTTTGTTAGGGATACTAGTGACAACCAGAGCTTCCTACCAATAACAATTGGTTTTAAGCAACGCCAGTAACTACGAAATTTCCTGGGGATGCTAGTAATGACTAGAATTTCAAAAGAATATGGTGACAACCAAAACAATGATACCAATAACGATTGGGTTTAGATGATGCCAGTAACCACTGGACTTACACAGATTGGTAACAACCAAGTCCAGGATGCCAATAATAATTGGATTTAAACAGTGCTAGTAACCACTGGACTTCAATGGGGAATCGATAACAACCGAGCCAAACACCAATAAAAATTGGATTTAAACAATGCTAGTAACTACTGGACTTAACCGGGAAAGTTGGCAGCAACCAACTCAAATACCAATAACAATTGGATTTCAACCAATACTAGTAACTACTCGACTTCAACGAAGATTGGCAACGACCAAATCAAAGGATACCAATAAGAATTATATTTTCAAAATGATGCCAGTAACCACTGGACTTAGATTGGGGAGAGTTGGTAACAACCAAGTCAAAGTACCAATAACAATTGGATTTAAGCAATGCCAATAACTATTGGACTTCAGTTGGGGAGAAGTTGGTAACAACCGAACTTCATACCAATAACAATTGGTTTTTAAGCAATGCTAGTAACCCCTGGACTTAGAAAGAATTGGTGACAAGCCAATCAAAGTAACAATAAAAATTGGATTTTAAATGCAATGCTAGTAACTACTAGACTTCAAATGGGGGAATCAATAACAACCGAACCAAATACCAATAACCATTGGATTTAAACAATGCCACTAACTACTAGACTTACAAGTAACAACCAAACCAAAGAATACCAATAACAATTGGGTTTAAGCAAGGCCAATAACCACCGGACTTACTAGGGAAATTGGTAACGAACAACTCAAATACCAATTACCATTGGATTTCAATGCTAGTAACTACTAGAGTTCAACAAGGATTGGTAATAACCTAATCAAAGGATTCCAATAATAATTGGATTTAAGCAACGCTGGTGACCACTGGAATTTCAAAGATTGGTGACAACCAAATCAAGGTACCAATAATAATTGAATTTAAACAATGCCAGTAACCACTAGGCTTTCAAAGATTGGTGACAACCAAATCAAGGTACCAATAACATCAGGATTTAAACAATGCCAGTAACCACTGGGCTTACAAAGATTGGTGATAACCAAATCAAGGTACCAATAACAATTGGGTTTAAACAATGCCAGTAACCACTGGGCTTTCAAAGATTGGTGACAACCAAATCAAGGTACTAATAACAATTGGATTTAAACAATGCCAATAACCAATGGGATTTTAAAGATTGGTGACAACCAAATTAAGGTATCGATAACAATTGGATCTAAATAATGTCAGTAACCACTGGGCTTTCAAAGATTGGTGACAAGCAAATCAAGGCAATAATAATTGGATTTAAACAATGTCAGTAACCACTGGGCTTTCAAAGATTGGTGACAACCAAATTAAGGTACCAATAACAATTAGATTTAAACAATGTTAGTAACCACTGGGCTTTCAAAGATTGGTGACAACCAAATCAAGGTACCAATAACAATTTGATTTAAACAATGCCAGTAACCACTGGACTTACTGTTGCACCCCAAAATTTGACCAACCAATTCCTGTATTTGGCTTATGTTTTGATTCATTTCATTTTGCATATCGCATTCATTGCATTTTCTCAGCCAGATTGATTTTATCGGGATCACAGCCCTGCGTTCGCGTTTCAGGCGGTTCAGACCAGTTCGAGTAAGCAGAGTTTTATTTTGGGAAGTCGTGCTTTTCTCGGTGTTTTCAGCTTATGCTGTTATTTTTTGGGATATTTCGATGTCCGCATTTTACCGTTCATTCTTTTGTGTTCTTGCACTCTTGTTCGTCGACTTAAGCAATTTGCACTGTTTTGTTCCTTGTGGATTTAGTAGCATTTTCCTAGAATTTATCCTGTTAATTTGTTAGCATAGAAATTAAGGTTTAGGGTCTGATAGAATTTTAATAGTTTTTCTATATTTTAGGGGTTATTAGAATATTTCTATATTTTTAATAATTTTTCTTTTAGAGCTATTTCTTTTAGAATATTTTTATTAGTTTTAAATAGATTGTTAATATTTGTTTTAGATATTAATAGACTTTAGTCAAGAAATAGTTCTTTCAATATTGTTTTAGATACTATTTTAGATTTTATAATAATTTTCTTTAGATAAGTCTTTTTAGAAAAATTGGTTTGTTTTAGATAGAGTTATTGGATTTTTGCTTTTTTAGAGTATTAATTGTTTTAGAATAATTCTTTTTAGATATTAATAGTTTCAGAATTAATTGAATGTTAGAATTTTAATTTTCATTCGATTAGTATTAATTAGGTTTAATAGTTCATTACTAATCAGCCTTGATTCTCGTTTGCATTAATTAATTGATCATTAGTTTTAATTTAGCCATTAATGGGGTCTAATGGGCCAAGTGTCCGTTTGGGGGGGCCCAGTCCATGCCACTTGTCAGCGTATAAAACCATCCACACGTTTTCATCTCTCTCTTCCACCTCATCCCTCACACTTCTTGCATGGATGCCACCCGTATCGCACTATCTTCCTCTCTCCGCCACCTGGCCGCGCCTCATTCTCCCTCTCCCATGCGTGCTGCCACGCCACCCTGCTAGGTGGCACTCCCTCACCACTCCAGCCATGCAAACACCGGAAAGTTCTTGCCGGAAAAATCAACGGCGACAATCTCGCCAGAACCCGCAATTGTCGCCGGAAAACTCAAGAGACTTCATCATTTTCGTTAGTTTTTTTAGGAATCAACCAGATCCGTACAAATTCAACAACCTTCCAAAGAACTCATCAACGTCTGATTAAGAACTCACCAGATTTCTTCAGTTTTCTTCAAGAACACTCGCCCAGAATCATCATCTAGCTCCACTAAGATCTTCATCACTTTCAATCAGTTTTTTCTCAGATCTTCGAACATCACCAAGAACTGAGCTCCTCCAGGTTCATACGCATTTTTCCAGAAGCTCCTCCAAGTTATTCATCATATCTTCATCCGTTGATGAATAAACCATAACCTTCTCCAATTTCCACCATGAAAAACTTCCGTTTGTTCTTCAAATCCTCGTCTTTTTGCGAAGATCTTCCAGATCTTCATCCCAGTTCATCCGGTGTTCATCCTTTCCAGAAAACTTCATCTCAACATCACAACACTCATAGATCTTCAACTTGTTCATCAAGATTTCATCGCCATCATCATAATATTCATCCGCTCTCCCAGTTTTTCCTTCAAGAACTTCATCGTCGTGAGCAACAAGTACAACTCACAATCTTCAACTCACCTCCACAACAGTGAATATCATCCAACTTCATCGGAGCCTCCCACCGTGTTTCCCTCATTCTCTGATTTAATTTTTCTTTCGTTCTTGGAGCCACGAACAAACTTCAATCTCCTCAAGACCATAGCGCTAAAAAAAAACGGAGGAAGAATCACCTGGATTGATCGGTTCGTTGGTGTTCGAATGAGATGAAGCTAAGCTGAGAAGGGAAAGGTTTGGTTAAGGTCGGAAGATGAGGAGAGGTTTGAGGCAGAGAGAGGTTGAGACGAAGAGAAGAGATGGAGGTTGAGACGGTTTGAGATTGAGGGTGGGGGACATTGAGAGGACGGCTGCGGCGAGGTGAAATGTTCTAGGGTTTTCTTGCAGAGGAAGAAGAAAGGACTTCTGGGATTGGGTTAATGGGCCTTTAGCCCAATCATTGTTTTTGAACTTACACTCCCAGTTTTCCGTTACACCCCCACCCTGCTGTTCTGGTGTTGGGCCTACCAACAAGCCCAACTGTTTTTTTGGACCATACCCTGTTTTTTTCGCGTGCACCCCCCGTTGCCATTGTTTCTGGTTGTTGGTTGTAATGGGCCCAAAAACAACGAATTGCTGGGCTGCACCTCCTGAATTCCTGCGCACACCCCCAGTTTCCCCCTTGTTTTTTTTGCTTGGCTTATTTGTGCTTGTTGTATTGTGGGTTGGGCCCAGTTCTGTTTTTTACTGCTTTACACCCCTGTTTAGTGGTTGTACCCCCCATCCCTTTATTTGTCAATTTTTTGCTTATATTGGACATTTGATTGTAATAGTTGTAGATTCATTTTTCTATTTTTCTTTTAGAGATTCTAGTTTTATTTTCCTAGAATATTATTAGCATATTTTAATATAGATTTCATAGTATAGAATTTATATTATTTTTTTCTATTTTCTTTATAGAATATTATAGAATTTTTAGGTTATTTTCTATTATGCAATTGACATAGAATTTCCTACTTTCTTTAGATAGTATTTCTTAGAATATTATTGTGTATGGAATTTTCACTTCTATTTTTCTTTGTAGAAATTATAGAATATTGTGCATAGAATAGAATTTCCGTTATATTTTCTATTATGCAATTTACTTGTGTTTTTCTTTAGAGTCTTATTCTATTAGAGATTAATTGCTAATTTTAGGAGTAGCATTTTATTTCCATTTGTTAGTGGATTTCTCTCCTCTTTTCTCTCCTGCTATCTGATTTTACTTCGATTTTTATTCCGGGCTAGCCGTGTGACATGATTCAATTGGAGAATGACTTGGACGGATATCAATACGCTACCTCTTAGAGTTTGATTTATCGCATAAGTCGAACCATGATGGTCTAAGCGTTACATTGGTTCTGATTTGGACGTCATCATCAAGGATCCAGAGAGGAGAAGATTGGAATGGAGCTTGCGCACATGTCAAGAGCAAACAGAGCCGCTTCGTTCGATAACATCTTTCTCATTCAAGTCTTCGTGCAACCGTCGAGTGTTGTGAGCTGTAGCGTTAGATACGTAGGAAATGGTGGTTGAGGGGTTTCCTCTCAATCGTCTAGAGTGTTTAGTATGGTACCCTTTGGGTGACATACGACGCATTCGCTCCTACGCCTTAGGTTCTTGCGTGTGTGTCCTGAGTTCCTTCCCGTTTAGGTGTGTTAGGCCTGCTTCCTCTTTGTTCTCTCCCCCACGCGATCGAAACCCTTTTCTCTCGCATTCAGGCGATTGAGACCCCTTCTCTTACCCCTGTGCAATCGAGACTCGTTTTCCGTAGAGCGTCGAACTACGTTTTCTCTGATCTCTCATGCCACACGAGAGTACGTAGGCTTAGGATGTGATATCCTAGCGAGCTCCCTTCTCCCTTTTCCCAGTTTTCCTGGAGTTAACTGAACTACAACTGCTCTGATTTCTCGTACCAGACGAGAATATGTAGGCATAGGATGCGATATCCTAGCGAGCACACTAACAACTAATTTCTCTGTTCTCTCGCTGCCGTGCGATCTAGACTTTCCCGCTGACGAATGATGTTCCCTTTCTCTTGCCCTAGCGTAATCAAGGCCAGACCGTAGTTCTAAGTCCCGTAGGTTCCCATACCTCTAAACCCGACATACTACGTCTGTTCTACCATAAACAGGTAACGCCTAAGCCTCCAATGGTCGAGCAGCATACACCTAAACTGCTAGAATGCGTACGCTAGTATCGTGAATCCTTTCTCTCACCCCCGTGTGATCAAGAACACCCTGGTTACCCGTAGTTATCCCGAACTACGTAACCTCTGATCTCTCATATCTGTTGAGAGTACGTAGGCACAATACTGATGTATTGGTGAGCCACCTTCCCCCCATCCCGTTACCCGTAGTTAGGCAAACTACATTGACTCTGATTTCTCATTCTCTTATGCGAATACGTAGGTATAAAGTGCGATGCTTTTCCGAGTCATTTCTCTTTTCTTTTTAGACCGGACTTGATAGGTAGATAGTAAATAAACCCGTCAGATAAACACAACAAGCATGGATCCCATCGAGTATGATGGACATGAGGGGTGCTAATACCTTCCCCTTGCGTAACCGACTCCCGAATCCAGAAAATGGTTGCGATGACCTTGTCTTATACCTTTTCGTCAAGTTTTTCTGATCGTTTCCTTTCCCGTTCTGAGGGATAAATAACGAAAGGTGGCGACTCTTCTGTTTTGTTGGCACCTTATTTTCACGGTAGCGACAGCTGGCGACTCTGTTGGGGACTGCGATAGTTTCCTGGGGATCCAACGTCCCCCATGCGAGTCAATCGGGGGATCCAACGTCCCTGCAAGAGTCAATCCTAGCGCTTGTTTGTGTTGTCTGTGGGTGTTTATTTTTGTGTTGTATGTTTTATATTACTGTTGTACTTACATTTCCTGCGCTATATTATTATCTGTTGCTATTGTGCTATTGTGGGAAGGGAGCTTTTATGAGTGATAAGCCAGACCCATGCTCGAGTATATACCTAGCACTAGAAGCTGATTAGTGGAGAACCTGTATGTTAGGCATTCATTAGTTCCCACGAAATCTGCGCTCAGACGAGATTCTTTGAGAAGATTTCCGTTTCCAGCCCAGTGGGCCGTTGAAAGGATTTCAGATCTAAGGATTGTCGACTCTAGGGACCGATCATTTGGGATTCATCTAAGTGAGGCCGCTTCAGGAGATGATGATGCCATTAGCTCTCGTGTATGCTAAAAGGTTTCGAGCATTGGATGAAAGATTCAAAGCCTTGGAAGTTAAAGAGGCTGTTAACCTCAATGCTGCAGACATGTGTCTGGTTTCCGGTCTAGTGTTACCGCCTAAGTTCAGAGCGTCGAGGTTTGAAAAGTACAAAGGAGATAGTTGCCTGAAGCAACATTTGGTGATGTTCTGCCGAAGAATGACTTCATTTGTGCACAACGACATGTTGATGATTCACTGCTTTCAGGATAGTGTGATTGGGAATCTCTGAGTTGGTATATGCAGTTAGAGGGTAATCAGATCCTATCATGGGTGGATTTAGCCAAAGCTTTTATGAAGCAGTATGACTATAACCTAGACATGGCTCCTAGTCGCATGCAGCTGCAAGAATTGTCTCAAGGGAACAATGAAACTTTCAGGAAGTATGTTCAGAGATGGAGAGAATTTGCTGCTAGAGTGCAACTACCGCTTCTAGACCGAGAGTTAACAGGCATGTTTGTAAACTCCTTGCAGAGCCCGTACTTCGAAAGAATGCTTGGAATTGCACCAAATTTCTCTGAATTGGTAAGGGCAGGAGAGTGCATTGAGCATGGTGTAAAAATTGGAAGAATTCAGAATGTTTCAAGCGGTCAGGCTAGTGAAACCGAATCTCTCTGTAGCTTTCAAACTGAAGAGCAAATTAAGATCAATGCAGTCATGACAGATGTTGGGTATTCTCAAGACAAATCAGTGAAATCTGTTGGTTCTTTGTCTTCTCAACGGTCAGTATCCTCTGTGTCTCGTTACTCTGGACAGACAATTGTGCCTAGGGCACCACATCGGGAACTTTATGTCGCTCCTCTTGCAAATCCACGAGTCGGCGGCCGAGGTTATTAGAATCAACGTCAGAATCAGAACCGACCTCGTAACAACTTGGAACGAAGGAATGCTCCTTCTCATCCAGTGCCTGTGCCGTATAGCCAGATTCTGCCACATTTGATTCAGAATTCTTTGGTGGAACCCAAAGCTCTTAAGCCCGTGCCAGAGCCTTACCCTCCTAGGTACAACCCCCTTGCTCAGTGTGGATATCATGGTGGATCCCCGGGGCATTCAACTGAAGATTGCAAAGCTTTTCAGGCAAAGGTACAACAGTTGATCGACAAAGGGTGCATTTCCTTTCCAGAAGGAGTTCTGTTTGTTCATGACAATCTCTCAGCCATCTAAGCTCGCGGCTTCAGAGGTTTATTTCCAGAAGCCAGTGGTCCAGACAGGCAGACGCCCTCAGCATTGGCAGTCCTCAGACTTTTTATCATTTGCATTTGTAGTTCCCTTTCTGTTAGTTACTACTTGCTGTTAAACATTGTTTGTTTCGAATGGTAATATTGATAAAGTGACTATGCATTTTTCTGAATTAATCATGTCGCTGTCACTCATTTATTGCATTGCACTGACACTTGCATTTTATTTACTCCACTTTATCACTATGATTAGCAAAGATTGGAGGGAGGATGACAAAACTGAATACTCATAACCGAGGATCGTATGCTTTCGGATAAAACCCTGCCTATGATGTACAGGCATTGTTTCAAATTCCCTAAACACTGGAGATATAAGGAGTTAGTCCCTAGTTAACCACTTCGAGCCGAGAAGTAGGAGTTTCTTTCAGACTTTTAAACCCTCTCATCTTAACCTGGGGCAGGGTAGTCGTCAGTTAGCTTGACCAAGCGTTCAAGTCTTATAGAGGAGCGTTGCCTTTCAAGGACCAATCACAGTTTATTCCTCTCAAGAGGTCGTACCTCATCAACCACAATGGTTAAACCTCACCAATCAGGAGTGAGACAGTTATAACCCTTTCGGAGCAAGCAAGACAACCAGTGTCACACGACTTGTTCCAAGCAAAAGAAAAAGGAAAAAAAAGAGAGCCCGCTAAGTAAAAAGAAAAGAAAAACTGGAAAGCAAATACTTAGGCAAAAACTAGGGCATCCCGCTGGACTTCAAAAGAAATCGAAAAGAACTCAAAAGAGTCAGTCCAGGCAAAAATTAGGGAATCAAAAGAATAAAATGGAAGGATCTCAAAAGAAAAATCCTCAAACAAGGACAAAGTCGTGTGGATAAAGACACCGAAAACGAAATAGGAGTAACTGTCACTCCGAAAACCTAGTGAGTTCCTTAACCCTTGTTCCTAACATTCCTGAAGAGGCGAGCGCTCGTGCTAGGTTAACTGAACATTAGGACGGGAGATCATCACGCAGAAGGGGTGGGTACGAATCATAATTTGAGCCTAATATCCTTTGCTTCACGAACCGTGAACCCGACCACGATACAACCCTTAAAAGACCTAATTGAGGCAGGGTTTATTCTGAAAGCGCATTATGATAAGGTTGAGTAACCTGACTCCTACATGATTTGCTAATTATATCCTTGTTGTATTTTTCACTGATAAAATCAGCACTACGTTTGAACTCTTTGGTTCATTCGTCACTCACTATCATGACGCGTAAATGGGTGACAACATTTTTTCAAAATCTGCATGAACACTGCGATAAAATTACCATTCGTGAATAAACAATTTTAATTGCAGGTCACTAGTTGATATGGAGGAAATTCCAACAGGGTAATCAATCAAGACTGAATCATTCAACAGTCTGGATCAGAATGGTGTATACTATGAAACCCTGTGAATCTGGGGCATTGACTTCCAGTGAGTTTGGAATCAGTCAGTCTGAGGACAAGTCCCGAAGGATCGGCTAATTATGGGATAGTTTGTTCGAGAAGCAGTTGATCAGAAGTTAATCTTCTCGAGACCCAATCAGGGGCAATCATCCAGAGCTTTTGTGATTGAGGGCAGATCCCTCCAGTGATTAATTAGATCAGGTTAAGTCGCTTCAACACTCATTCAGGGGCAAGCTACTTCAGAAGTATATTGAAACCAACCATGCTAAGAGTTGGTTAGTTGAGGATGAATCCTTCCGTTGTACAGATGCCGGGGCAAGCCATCACGAGGTCGCCTCGTGGCAAGCTGCTTTTTGTTCAGAATGAATTTTCCCAAGAGTCGGATTGGGGCAAGTTGAATTGCACTGGGGCAAGTTGTTCAAGCGAGTTTATTCACCCCAGCAAGAGTTGAGTGTCGGGGAATCGTGTTATTACCCTACCAAAAAACCTGAACCTTCTGAAAAAGCCTTGCTGTCATTGGATTGTTATCCTACAGCCTAAACTTGTTACTTACCGTGTAACCAAAGTCATTTCCAAAGCCCAGTGCTCGCCTGGCAAACCTCCGAAGCCCAGTCCTCATCTGGCAAACCTGTAACCAGTTCTCGCCTGGTCCGCCTTTCTCAGAATACAAGATCTCGTCTGGTGCGTGTCAGCTTTTAAACCAGTTCCCGTCTGGTCACCTTTTCTCGACCCACTGCTTAACCAGTTCTCGTCTGGCTAACGCAGTTTCAAAGCCCAGTTCTTGTCTGGCAAACCAGAAATCAGTTCCCGTCTGATATCCAAAACCTAGAAGTCAGTTCTCGTCTGACAACTTAAACCCTTTTGCCACCAGTTCTCGTCTGGTAGTCTACCCTCGAATGCTAGTTCTCGTCTAGTATTTCCCTTTCAAATCCACTTTGTTGGTAATCATAAATAAATCCCTATCACCATAAACCTATCCCTAAACTATATAAAGCCTAATTGTACCTGGCACGAGATTCCCGGTGACGTGTGCTATCACGTTCCCTGACACGAGGCTCGAATGATCTCAATTCTCCATGATTGGTGTTCTGTATTCCCATAGGGGGTGATGTTGTTAAATCAGGAAATTTTCTTCAGTAGAGATGTGCAATTAAGATTGACTCTCCTCAGCTGTTTGAGATTGCAGCAAGATGAGATGGCACTTGTCTTTTATCAGAGTAGGGTCAAGATTATCCTCAGCAGGTTGAGATTGATATCCCTGGCAGAGTGTAGCCATCCCCGGCAGATTGATTGTGCATTCCTGACGGTTTAAGATTGAAGTTTTCCCTGACAAGCGGATTTGGGTTTATTTCCCCAGCAGTGGGACGAGTGCAGTGTTGTATCCCCACAGAGTCCAAGTATTTGGCTCTTTTACCCTCCGAGTCTAGGTCATTGACTCATTCCCTAGTCAGAGGTGGATATTGATGAATTTAATCCCCATGCAGAGGTCGGTGCCGATCCCCTCACTGAGTAATCTATGGAAGAGGTAGATTATTCCCCAACTGAGTATCCCCGGCAGGTTCGATTTGAATTCTTCCCCAGTGAAGTTGTTACCAGCAGAAGAGTATGTTGTATACCTGGTGGGACTTCGGTGTCCTAGGAGACCGTTCAGGGCCGTTTTCTTCGTTGAAGCGAGATTCAATTTCAGTGGTTGATTGTTATCCCCTGCAGAGTTGTTGATTTCCCAGTAGAGTGGGCTTGTTTCCTCCAGCTGAGACGTTTATTTCCCAGAAGAGCCGTATTCTGGTATGCTATCCAGGGCGTTTTCCTCAGCAGGATTTTAATTGGATCCCCGGTGGAGTTGGCTTTCATTTATCCAGCATTTATTTTGCAGGATTGGTTCCCTTGCATTTTGCATTGTGCATAGCATCTACCTTAACGCGTAGCATTTCCATCTTTTATGGAGCATTACGCCATTCTCAAACATATACATTTGAAACATAAGCCAGGTGGTTACCGCTCTGTTCTCAGATGGTTTTCAGCAGATGGTTGAATTATGTTGCCCGCATGGTATTCAGACCTGGCAGATTTTTGTTGATATTTGTGCCTATATGGTATCCAGACCATGGCAAGTTGAAGAATGGTATCCATACCATAATACTTTTTGTTAGCCCCCGTGGTATCCATACCCCGGCTTACGTTTCTCCCCAGCAGCGTCATCGAACTTTGGTTGATGATTTTGTGTCTAGCCCTATATGGTACCCAGACCATAGCAAATTGATATGTTCCCGAAAGCCTGCGAGGTATCCAGACCCGACTTTTTGTTTTCTCCGGCAGTTAGTCATATTTGCTTGTGTGGTATCCAGACCATGACAGTCACCGATCTGTTTCGTCCGTTGAGTATCTAGACTCAGGTATATCTGCTTTGAGCATTCAGGCTCCGATCACCTTGAGCATCCAGGCTCCGATCTCCCTCGAGTGTCCAGAATCTAAAAACGTGGATGTTACCTTTCAGCTAAAATGATATCCAGACAATGGCGCAGCTTTTGATGAATGTGTTCATCTTATTATGTGTTACCCAACGGAGTTATTTGGTTAAGTTTATCTCGTTTTCTCCCTGCCAGAGTTGTTTGGTGAAACCTTCTCTTTCCCAACGGAGTATTTTTTGTGATCAGTTCAGCTATCTTTCGGAGATCTTTGTCCCCAATCAGGGTTTACAATTCTGTTTTTGCGGTTGGCAAATTTCCAAGTTCTTCGATATTCAACCGTCTTTTACCTTTGAATGTTTGAAAGCTGTTCGCTTTTCAACCCTTTAGGTCCAAGCCGTTTGAATAGGGGAAGCTATTGCACCCCAAAATTTGACCAACCAATTCCTGTATTTGGCTTATGTTTCGATTCATTTCATTTTGCATATCACATTCATTGCATTTTCTCAGCCAGATTGATTTTATCGGGATCACAGCCCTGCGTTCGCATTTCAGGCGGTTCAGACCAGTTCGAGTAAGCGGAGTTTTATTTTGGGAAGTCGTGCTCTTCTCGGTGTTCTCGGCTTATGCTGTTATTTTTTGGGATATTTCGATGTCCGTATTTTACCGTTCATTCTGTTGTGTTCTCGCACTCTTGTTCGTCGACTTAAGCAATTTGCACTGTTTTGTTCCTTGTGGATTTATTAGCATTTTCCTAGAATTTATCCTGTTAATTTGTTAGCATAGAAATTAAGGTTTAGGGTCTGATAGACTTTTAATAGTTTTTCTATATTTTAGGGGTTATTAGAATATTTCTATATTTTTAATAGTTTTTCTTTTAGAGCTATTTCTTTTAGAATATTTTTATTAGTTTTAAATAGATTGTTAATATTTGTTTTAGATATTAATAGACTTTAGTCAAGAAATAGTTCTTTCAATATTGTTTTAGATACTATTTTAGATTTTATAATAATTTTCGTTAGATAAGTCTTTTTAGAAAAATTGGTTTGTTTTAGATAGAGTTATTGGATTTTTGCTTTTTTAGAGTATTAATTGTTTTAGAATAATTCTTTTTAGATATTAATAGTTTCAGAATTAATTGAATGTTAGAATTTTAATTTTCATTCGATTAGTATTAATTAGGTTTAATAGTTCATTACTAATCAGCCTTGATTCTCGTTTGCATTAATTAATTGATCATTAGTTTTAATTTAGCCATTAATGGGGTCTAATGGGCCAAGTGCCCGTTTTGGGGGGCCCAGTCCACGCCACTTGTGAGCGTATAAAACCACCCACACGTTTTCATCTCTCTCTTCCACCTCATCCCTCACACTTCTTGCATGGATGCCACCCGTATCGCACTATCTTCCTCTCTCCGCCACCTGGCCGCGCCTCATTCTCCCTCTCCCATGCGTGCTGCCACGCCACCCTGCTAGGTGGCACTCCCTCACCACTCCAGCCATGCAAACACCGGAAAGTGCTTGCTGGAAAAATCAACGGCGGCAATCTCGCCGGAACCCGCAATTGTCGCCGGAAAACACAAGAGACTTCATCATTTTCGTTAGTTTTTTTTTAGGAATCAACCAAATCCGTACAAATTCAACAACCTTCCAAAGAACTCATCAACGTCCGATCAAGAACTCGCCAGATTTCTTCAGTTTTCTTCAAGAACACTTGCCCAAAATCATCATCTAACTCCACTAAGATCTTCATCACTTTCGATCAATTTTTTCTCAGATCTTCGAACATCACCAAGAACTGAGCTCCTCCAGATTCATACGCATTTTTCCAAAAGCTCCTCCAAGTTATTCATCATATCTTCATCCGTTGATGAACAAACCATAACCTTCTCCGATTTCCACCATGAAAAACTTCCGTTTGTTCTTCAAATCCTCGTCTTTTTGCGAAGATCTTCCAGATCTTCATCCCAGTTCATCTGGTGTTCATCCTTTCCAGAAAACTTCATCTCAACATCACAACACTCATAGATCTTCAACTTGTTCATCAAGATTTCATCGCCATCATCATAATATTCATCCGCTTTCCCAGTTTTTCCTTCAAGAACTTCATCATCATGAGCAACAAGTACAACTCACAATCTTCAACTCACCTCCACAATAGTGAATATCATCCAACTTCATCGGAGCCTCCCACCGCGTTTCCCTCATTCTCCGATTCAATTTTTCTTTCGCTCTTGGAGCCACGAACAAACTTCAATCTCCTCAAGACCATAGTGCTCAAAAACAAAAAATAGAGTAAGAATCACCTGGATTGATCGGTTCGTTGATGTTCGAATGAGATGAAGCTAATCTGAGAAGGAGAAAGGTTTGGTTAAGGTCGGAAGATTAGGAGAGGTTTGAGGCAGAGAGAGGTTGAGACGGTTTGAGATTGAGGGTGGGGGACGTTGAGAGGACGGCGGCGGCGAGGTGAAAGGTTCTAGGGTTTTCTAGCAGAGGAAGAAGAAAGGACTTCTGGGATTGGGTTAATGGGCCTTTAGCCCAATCATTGTTTTTGGACTTACACTCCCAGTTTTCCGTTACACCCCCACCCTGCTGTTCTGGTGTTGGGCCTACCAACAAGCCCAACTGTTTTTCTGGACCATACCCTGTTTGTTTCGCGTGCACCCTGTTGCACCCTAAAATTTGCTCAACCTTATTCACTTGGTTTTATGTTTCAATATCATTAGTATTTGCATATAGAGTCATGTACATAGGTTACTCATCTGCATAGCATAAGCATAGCGAGTCATTCAACAGGGGTCCAATCATTATTATCATCTCTAGAGGCCTATCAAGAGGTTATTATCCTAATTCCATCTCATTCAAGTCATCAGAAAAGAATTTGAAAGCAGGGAGTTCAGTGGATCAAGCATTGAGTATATCTCCTAACTGAGGGTGTCTGAGGATCAACAAGGGAAGTATGAGTTGTGAATTGAGAGCATGGAGAGTATCTAGACATCTTGGAGGACTTAGAAAGTCATTTGGAGAAGAAAACAAGTTGTTGATGTGATCACAAGAGCTACAGTTGAAGACAGTCAACTAGGGTTTCATCTGGGTCAACCCTAAGTCAACCCTAGGTCAATTGATTGATTTGAGGACATTCAGGTCTATTGAAGAGATGTGGGGTTCATCATTTGACATGGAGAATAAGGATATGTTGTTATGCTAAGAAGAAATCAAGAGAAATCAAGGAGAAGAGGAGGGTCTAAATTAGGGTTTCTATGTAAAATCCCCTAGTTTAGGTCAAATTTCCAAGCAAGATAAGTCAAAATGCAAGCTTCAAATGGCTTCTTGGCCAACATGGAACTTGTAGAGGATCTCAAGACCTTTAATTTGAGTGGTGGAAGACATCAAGGAGATTTATAGAACTCAAGTTATGGTCCTTGCAAGTTACAGGTCATCTGAGGTATCTGAAATTTTGTCTGTGAAAGTGACTTGACTTCCATGCAATTTTTACCCCTCAAGGAGATTTCAAATGAATTTATGGTCAACATAAGAATTGTTCCTTATTGTCTTAGCTTTCTAGAATGGTATAGTATGCCTTCATATGATTTGGGGAACTCTACTTATGGTCTTGTCAAGAAAAGGGTATTTTGGTCATTTGTGAATTACAGGTCATTTTAACCTATGCCCAAAACTCATGCAAGGAAGCTTCAAATGGAAAACTTTACAACATCAAACTTGTTCCAAATGACATTTTGAGTCTAGAAAAGTGACCATGAGAGATTGAAAAGTTCATAGCACAAGGTTTCAAAATTGTTGAATTTAATGAAGAAAAATGGACTTAAAAATGGGATTTTTCATATCTTGGCCAAATGAAGCAAAATTATAGGTCATTTTGAATGGAAAGATCATTTTAAAGACATTGGCTAAAGTAGAATTTTGAGTTTGGTTCAAGATTTAAGAGTTATCCATGGTTGCTTGAATTGAAAGTTACATAAACCAAATTGAAAGGGAAAGGTGCAAGGGAAACTTCTCCAAGTTTCTAGGAAGTTCTAATCCCATCTATATATTGACACAAGATAGTTCATGCAAGGGTTGGTGACTTCATTTGTTCAAAACCTCAATTTTCATTCACTTTCTCATTTTGGCATAAGCTTCACAAACTCTCACAAATCTCCCAAAACTCTCACATCTTTGGATTGAATCTTCATCATCATCATTCAAACACTATGATTCACATCAAGAATTGGCTGAATTGATCAAGAATTGTACCATTCATCTTCTTCACTCCAAGTTGCATTTTCATCAAAACTCCATTAAAGCTTCATCTACCATTCCAATTTCTGTCATCATCATTATCCACCATCATCCTAGAGTATTGGCAAAGGAAAGTGGAAGAAATTCGTGGCTGGAGAAGGAGATCCAAGTTGAAACTCCAACTTGCATGAAGAGTGGAATAGAGTGATTCACAAGGATTGATCAAGAACCATTGCAAACAGAAGCACACACACTCATTGAAGATCACTTTCAGCAAGTATCAAGGCTTGAGTTGGAGTTTAACCACCATTGCCATCGTCACTTGCAAGGTATGCATAATCTTTCGAATCTCATCATTCAGGCTGTTGTAGATCATGTGGTTAGGATAGGATTGCTTAGAAACCATAGGAGATTAATTCCTGAAACTTAGGGAGAGTAATATGGAGTTTGGAGGCAGAGTGATGAAACTTAGATGAGCAAGAAAACCTAGTTTAGGGGATGATATTTATGGAAGATGAGCTCAGAATGATCAGTGCAACATGGCGATTACATTAGGATGAAAATTGGCAAGGTTTGGTTGAATTGATCACAGGTGCAAAGATTGGATCCCAACTGTTCTCCTTATCGGGTTCGATTGTATGTTGAGTTTTAGGAAGATCCATTATTATAGCTGTGTAGAGGGAGAGAATTAGGGCAAAGTTGCTTTTGGAATCATGTAGTTTCATGGCGTATGGAGAGAGCACGAAGAGGTGGAAGGTGCTTGCATGGGGTCGTGTTTCTGAAACCCTAAGTGGATAGAGGAAGAAGACGATGCAATGGCCATTGGATGCGAGGGAAGACCTTGACTCAAATATACATCCAACGGTCCACGTTTAAAAATGAAAACGGAGGGAAGGCCTGGGAGTGAAACGCTCCGTTTCACTTAAGTCTCTGAGTGGGCTTAGACTTCGCTGCTAATGACACCCCCAATAATCAAGCCCAACATGAAATTAACTGGAATCATTGCTATATACACCGCTCGGAGGTTTTTTATTTTTTTGCTAGAACTCTGAAGCACGCTGGGCCTAGCTACAAGTGATACTCGCACCCCCTGTCCTGTGGCCCATCATGAATTTCAACTGCAGCGCATTGCTTTCCACACCCCTTCCCATTTATTCCTTATATTTCTATTTTAATTTCTTTCATTTTTTCATGCATCTTATAAAAATCATAATAAATAGAAAAATCATTGTTTTTAATTCATTCTTTTTGCATTATTTTCTTTAGAGAGTCAAGAAAATTATAAAAAATAAAAATGGCATTTTATTTTTTATTTGATATTTTTCCCATATTTTTCAAATAAATAGCATTTTAAATAGTTTCATTTCATGCATGATTTTGTTATTTTTTGTTCTATTAAATGCTTCAATATTTTTTGTCCATTCTTTTTAGGTTGTTTAGTTTAGACATTAAACTTGTAGATGCAATTTAATTCCCATTTTTAGAAATTAATTTTAGGTGTTTAGTTTAGGTGTGAACAACATGAACAAACTAGGGTTTTAGGTGATGACTTAGGAGAATCAATTCACTTCCCTTAGGACTTAGAGATTGAACAGGTTAGCTATGGGACTATAGGGGCTATGGGTAGTTATTAGATCCCCTTAGAAAAAGTCAGGATTCCCCTACTGCTATTAATGTACTGTATATCTGATTGACTGATATGGTGTGCCCTCTGGGGATTATTGCTTGTCTGTGTGGGTATTGGGATTGTCTGTGGACTTGGGAGAGTTGAAGACTTGAGAAGATGAAGCCATTGAAGATCCAGAGCCTGAAGGCCAACTTCCAGAGTTGATGAGGAGATTCCTGCTAGCAGCTGTTGAGGAGATTAGGGTTTAGGAGCTAGGCAGAGCTCTAGATTAGAAAGCTTGATTCTCAAACATGGAAGGTTTTGTCTGCATCCATTCTTCTCTGTGATACAGAGTCTCTCTAAGACACTCACCCCCTTCCTTTGGAAGGCTTGGTGATAGTGTCTAAGAGATAGAACTCTTGAGAGATAATGTCTTTTGAGTTAGAAGCAGTCTGTTCACCACCTTTGGTAGTCAACTGATTGCTTAACACCCAATTCACTCTTGTGACTAATCCCTCATCCTGGAGGTTTGAGCTTGAAGAAAAGCCATTGCAGATAGAAGACTGATGATCAAAGCCCTTACCTGAAGGCCATGAAGATGGAGATTGATGCTTGTTGAAGCCTGTAGCTGATGGGAGATTACTTGGAGCCAGATGTTGATTCAGAGCTGCTGATGTTGTTCATCTTTCTGCTGTATTTCATTTCTTGGTGTATTGTTTGGTTTTCCTGACTGTATTGTTTGTTGTTTACCCTGGTGGGTTGAAAGTGAAGCCTGTTCACTTTTGCCTATTGTTTTCTAGGTTCGAGGTTGAGTGGGACTCCCTTGCCTCGCTTGTACTGTTGCATCCATGCATTCTACCGCTTTATTATATCTGTTATTGTTTCTGTTTCTGCCTATCCCGTAGGATCTCTGTTTCTCTCTGGGCAAGAGAGGAGCATGATAGACACTAGGTCTTAACCCATGCATGATAACATTAGGTTAGTTTGTTTCCCTTCGCAACCGTAGGTTAGAGTTCTGTCTCTTCTTTCTCAAAACAAACAGAAAAAACACATAAAGATTTCAAATACAATAAAAGACACTTCTTCCGTAAAAGAATGTGAACTCATCAAAATGTCATTTTTGTTCGCTTGGACTGTTAATCAGAAAAACCTTTTCAGAAGGAATAAAATCAACCAAGACAGACTTGTGTCGTACGTGGCCCGAACTACGTTTGCTCTGATCTTTCATGCTGTATGAAAGTACGTAGGCATAGGATGCGATATCCTAGCGAGCAACCTTCCCCTCCTTTCCCGTAGGTAGGCGAACTACGTTGACTCTGATTTCTCGTTCCAGACGGGAATACGTAGGCATAAAGTGCGATACTTTGCCGAGTCATTTTATTTTCATTCTCTTTTCTTTTTAACCCCTGACCTTTAGAGTAGATAGAATAACAATCCATACCCGAAAACAAGCGTGGATCCCGTCGAGTACGACGGACGTGAGGGGTGCTAATACCTTCCCCTTGCGTAACCGACTCCCGAACCCAGGTTTTGGTTGCGATGACCATACCTTTCCCGTGTTGTGCGAGGTTTACTCTGAGCGTTTCCTTTCCCTCCCGTGGGATAAATAACGCACGGTGGCGACTCTTCTGTTCAGCCGGCGCCGATTTTCGCAGTAGCGACAGCTGGCGACTCTGCTGGGGATCCAACGTCCCCTGGCTGCTAAGGACTGCGATAGTTCTTATGCATTTGGGATCCAATGTCCCTTAAGAGAGTCAATCCTAACGCTTGTTTTCCCGTCGAGGATCTTGTATGGAGTTATTTTATAGTTCTAACCTTGTATTTTCAGCTTTATATATTGATTATTGTTGCTGTATCTGGGGTGTGACAGGTGTTTTGATATTGAGAGATAAGCCGGACCTGGGCTTGAGTGCACCTAGAATTAGAGTAGAAATTAGTGGGTGCCCGCTTGCTTTGCTTGCTTTGGTGTCCCATGAAATCTACACTCAGACGAGGTTCCTCTGGTTGGCCTCCTGCCCCTTCCTTTGGTTGGCGTGGGTTGCTGGTTAGTTGAATTGTCGACTCCGGGAACCGATCATTTGGAAGTTGGCTAAGTGAGGCCTCTTCAGGGATTGATGATGCCACTCCTTCTGGGAATCGTATCATCAACCCTGAAAGTCTGTGACACCGACGACCGCATAGGATGTCGTACCTTGTGCCAGTTATAGGGCCACCCACCTGTGAGGGGATTCAGGGTTATGCAGGTAACTAGACCTTCAGACCACCGGTTTGTTTCTTGATCAGGATCCTGGATATTTATGGAGGGTTCTAAGGTCTGTCAGAGACCAGTTGGTGTGTTCCGAGGTCTGTCAGAGACTATTTGGAGATGTGTTCTAAGGTCTGTCAGAGACCAGTGGGAGATATGATTTGAGGTCTGCCAGAGACCATTCAGGTTATGATTATGGGGTCTATCAGAGACCAGTATCGGAGCTTTGTTTTAGGTCTATCTAAGACCAGGGTTTGAGGACTTCTAGAGAATCTGTCTGAGACTTCTTGATGTGGTCCAGGCTATTCAGCTACAGCTTTGGTCCCTGTTGCATGTTACTTGCATTGCATTACTGCATATCCATTACCATTTGCATTTCACTAACGTGTGTCTGTGCTGCAGGTGCATTTGCATTTCCCTAGTTCTAGTGCCCAGACTTCTGAGTGTTTGATCATGACTAGCTTAAGGAGAACAGTTGCTTACAAATTACCTACTCCTGATATTGTTCCATTACTGGGGTTGATCTCTCTTGCTGATGAGGGTGTTCGTAGGAGCTTCCGGATGAGCTATGGTAGACTACTGAGATTGGTGTGTAGACCTACAGAGGTAGAGTTAGATGGGTTGTATGCTTTAATGCAATTCTATGACCCTGCTTTGAGGTGTTTTACGTTCGCTGACTTTATTATGGGACCAACCCTGGAGGAATACGATGAGTATGTTGAGCTGCCCGTGCAGAACCAGGTTCCATTCATCCATACTGGCGCCAAGCCCAAGCCGGAGGACTTGGCAAAAGCTTTGCATATTGATGCTTTTGAGCTATTAACTACTGTTTCCCGTGGAGTCCCAGGCTTCTCACTTCAGTTCTTAGTTGGTAAAGCCCAGGAGTACGCTAAGAGCGGGTGTTGGGTTGCTTTCAATGCTGTGTTGGCCTTGTGCATTTATGGCATAATCTTGTTTCCCAATATACCGGATTTTGTGGACTTCGACGCCTTCTACTTGTTTGCCGCTGGTAATCCTGTACCTACCTTACTCGGAGATCTCTACCACTCACTGCATTACAAGAATGAGAAAGGGAGAGGAAAGAATGTTCATCTTTGTGTACCATTGCTGAGTATGTGGCTTGAGAGCCACCTTCCTAAGAGAAGATCTGTTGCAGAGACTACAGTCCCAGTTGGTTGGCCAGAGCGCCTGATGAAGTTATCGTCGGAAGATATGGAGTGGTTTGATCGAGACCTGTTGGGATCTGAGCTCATCTTCAGTTGTTCTGGGTACCCTAATGTGCCGCTGATAGGAAGGAAAGGGTGTATCAATTACAACCCTTCTCTATTCATTCGCCAGTTCGGATATGCACTGAAGAATCCACCTCAGGAGGAGGAAGTACAGGAATCTCTGTACTTCACAGGTGATTTGAAGGGAGAATTGCTAGCTGAGCTGCAGCATGCCTGGACACGTATTAACCGCAAAGGGAAGCCACTGTTAGGTAAGAACGATTTCCAGGCCTATGCACCTTACAGGGTTTGGATCCAGGAAAGAGCAAGTCAGTTATTAATGCCATTTCCAGCTGCACCCGTCATTGCTCCTATTCCGGCAGAAGAGCCAACTACTGTTTCTAAGGAAGCCTATGAGCAGGTTGTGAGAGAGAAAGAGGCCTTGTTGAAGATCAACGAAGGGTTAGAGCAAGAGCTAGCTCAGGTACGTAGTGAGAAAAACAAGGCTGTATATGCTTTCCAACAACAAATCGAGCTGTTAAACAGGTTAGGGGCTGAGTTGACTGAGGAGAAGAAGAAGCGCGAACGTCTGGGGCAGGAGTTCAGAAGCTCCCATGACATGCTGGAATTCAAAAAGAAGGCGCTCGACGCAGCACACCGAGAGATCTCTTCATGCAATAAGACTTGGAATGCCACGCTCACTAACAACAAGAAGAGGGAAGATAAGCTGAAGCAGCAAATCTCCGACCTCGAAGAGAAGTTGAAGTCTAGCATCAAGAAGTGCGAGGAAGAAGTGATGACCCGGTATAGTGTCCAGAATGCACTGAACAAGGCGATCAAATGCAGAGATGAAGCTGTGTCTCAAAAGCGAAAACTAGAAGATTGCTTCGGGGAAGCAACATGGGAAGAAACCGCTGAAGATGTGCGCCGTGTTCTGAAGAAAAGGAACCAACTTGTTGAAGGGCTGCTTGTTCGACCCAGTCATCCGGAGACCAAGAAGTTGATAGAAGAGTACCAGACTTTTGGGAGGATTTGATCATTTCATGTAGTAACTTGTATGCTTTATTTGCATAGTGCTGACCATCACCAGGATTGTTGGTTGAGGTCATGCCTTCTTGTTGTACTCTCAGCGGCATTGTATTCTGGTTTTCTCAGCAATATATGAGGCTTTCTGTGATTCAGCTCCGATCTTTATATCATTAGCACTGTCACTGCACTGGCACCTTCACACTAGAACTGGGGGAATGAACTTCCCTAATGCACAGACACATTGCATTGCATTCTGTCGCTACTGCGAAAATCGGCGCCGGCTGAACAGAAGAGTCGCCACCGTGCGTTATTTATCCCACGGGAGGGAAAGGAAACGCTCAGAGTAAACCTCGCACAACACGGGAAAGGTATGGTCGTCGCAACCAAAACCTGGATTCGGGAGTCGGTTACGCAAGGGGAAGGTATTAGCACCCCTCACGTCCGTCGTACTCGACGGGATCCACGCTTGTTTTCGGGTATGGATTGTTATTCTATCTAAACTATAGGTCAAGGGTTAAAAAGAAAATAAAATGAAAATAAAAATGACTCGGCAAAGTATCGCACTTTATGCCTACGTATTCTCGCCTGGAACGAGAAATCAGAGTCAACGTAGTTCGCCTACCTACGGGAAAGGAGCGGAAGGTTGCTCGCTAGGACATCGCATCCTATGCCTACGTACTTTCATACAGCATGAAAGATCAGAGCAAACGTAGTTCGGGCCACGTACGACACAAGCTTGTCTTGGTTGATTTTATTCCTGCTGAAAAAGGTTTTTCTGATTAACAGTCCCAGCGGACAAAAATGACGTTTTGATGAATTCACATTCTTTTACGGAAGAAGTGTCTTTTATTGTGTTTGAAATCTTTATGTGTTTTTCTGTTTGTTTTGAGAAAGAAAGAGACAGAACTCTAACCTACGGTTGCGAAGGGAAACAAACTAACCTAATGTTATCATGCATGGGTTAAGACCTAATGTCTATCATGCTCCTCTCTTGCGCAGAGAGAAACAGAGATCCTAAGGCAATAGACGGAAACAGAAACAATATCAGATATATATAGTAAAACAGTAAAATGCATGGATGCAACAGTACAAGCGAGGCAAGGGAGTCCCACTCAACCTCGAACCTAGAAAACAATAGGCAAAAGTGAACAGACTTCACTTTCAACCCAGCAGGGTAAACAGCAAACAATACAGTCAGGAAAACCAATCAATACATCAAGAAATGAAGTACAACAGCAAAAGAAACAGCATCAGCAGCTCTGAATCAACATCTGGCTTCAAGTAATCTCCAGTCAGTTACAGGCTTCAACAAGCATTAATCTCCATCTTCATGGCCTTCAGGCAAGGGCTTTGGATCATCTGTTTCCTACAAGCTATGGCTTTTCTTCAAGTCTCCACTCTTCAGGGATGACTATTAGTCAACAAGAGGAGAGGAATGTTAAACAGTAAATTGCCCACCAAAGGTGGCTCATAAACTGTTAACATTATGCAGACAGGTTTCTCTCAAAAGTTCTATCTTTCAAATACATTCACTGATCCTTCCAAAGGAAGGAGGTGGATATTTGAAAGAGACTTTGAATCATAGAGAAAGAATAGAGGCAAACAAAGCCATCTATGTTTGAGAAGCAAGCTTTCTACTCTAGAGCTCTGCCTAGCTCCTAAACCCTAGTCTCCTCAGCAGCTGCTAGCAAGAACCTCCTCTCCAACTCTGGCAGTTGTTCTTCAATCTCTGGATCTCCAATGGTCTTCATTTCTCCAAGTCTTCAAACAATCCCAATACCCAAGCAAGCAAGCAATAATCCCCAGAGGGCACACCACACCAGTCAATCAGATACAATAACATATTAATAGCAGTAGGGGAATCCTGACTTTTCTAAGGGATCTAATAACTACCCATAGCCCCTATAGTCCCATAACTAAACTAGTCAAACCCTAAGTCCTAAGGGAAAAGAATCAAATCTCCTAAGTCATCACCTAAAACCCTAGTTTTATCCATGTTGTTCACACTTACACTAAGCACCTAAATTTAATTTCTAAAAATGGGAACTAAATTGAATCTACATGTTCAATGTCTAACCTAAACAACCTAAAAAGAATGGATGAAAAATATTGAAGCAAATAATAGAACAAAAATTAACAAAATTGTGTATGAAATGAAACCATTAAAATGTTATTTATTTAGAAAATATGAGAAAAATATCAAATAAAAATAAAATGCAATTTTTATTTGTTTATAATTTTCTAGACATTCTAAAGAAAAATATGCAAAAAGAATGAATTAAAAATGATGATTTTTCTATTTATTATGAATTTTTAAAAATGAATGAAAAATGAAAAGAAAATAATAAAGAAAATAAAAAGAAAAAGCCAGAGGGGGTGAGAATAGCAAGATACCCAAGTTCAGCGCGTTGGGCTTACTAAATTGGGGGGTGCGAATAGCTGTCTGAGCCCAATCCCCCCAATTAGTGAAACGATGCGTTTTAGATTTTAAATTTTCCCACCAAACTCAGGCTACGCGTGGACCGTCCGATGCCACCCTCCAGTCCAAGGTCAAACTTGCATCCTACGGCTTTGGAGTCATCATCAACCTTGGACTCCCTAGGGTTTCAGATACCTTCCATGCACGATTCCATCTTCAAGCATTCGGTTCTCCCTCATCTCCTCATGAGAATCAAAACTATAAACACCAAACTTGCTTCATTTTCCACGTAGAATGCAACTACATCATCAGTTCTTGTTAAACTTCACTCAATCACTAAACACGATAGCTTCCCTTCCATGGCTGCCTCAATTCTGACTTTCACTAAACCCTAATCTTTTGCTAACAGAACAATAATCAAGCATCACTGATCATGCTACACTAATCCAAATGAGCTACCACTCACTAATCTCCTAGTTATGGATCAAAACAGTTTTATGGCTCATGCAAGAATCTTCACCAATTCACACTAAAAGCTTCAGGATTACTCCTCTAACCACCTAGGTCACTTTTATCCTAACAAACCTATGTCATGCTAACTACATCAAGCCAATTTGAATGGAGAACATACCTGGTATAATTTGAAAAACAGAATGGTGAATCCTTCACTTCGAGCTCAGCAATGGCTTAAACTTGATCAATGTGCTTGGATCTTGATTCTGTATGCATCTACTCTTGCCCAAACACTCTGAATTCTTGTAATAGATTCTTCTTGCACTTTTGAGAATGAACTTACAACACACGAATTTGGAACTATTTCCACTGGATCTTGCTTGAAACTGGTTATATGATGATTGTAGAGAATGATGGGATCAAGAATTTTGCCAAATGATCAAGATTTGAGGGAGTTTGAGTAGTTTATGCAAGAATGAGAAAATGGATGAAAATTGAAGCTTTGAACAAATGGGAGCACCAACCCTTGCATGAATCAGCTTGCATGAATATATAGGTTGCATTAGAACCTCCTAGAAGCTTGGAGAAGTTTCCCTTACACTTTTCCTTTTCAATTTGGATTATGTTACTTTCAATTCAAGCAACCATGGATAACTCACAAATTATGACCTAAACTCAAAATTCCACTTTAGCCAATGTCTTTAAAATGCCTTTTCCATTCAAAATGACCTATAATTTTGCATCATTTGGCCAAGATATGAAAAATCTCATTTTTTAAGCCATTTTCCTTCATTAAATTTACCAATTTTGAAACCTTGTGCTATGGACATTTCCAATCTCTTATGGTCACTTTTCGAGACTCAAAATGTCATTTGGAGCAAGTTTGATGTTGTAAGTTTTTTCATTTGAGGCATCCTTGTATGAGTTTTGGACACAGGTTAAAATGACCTGTAATCCACAAATGCCCAAAATACCCTTTGCTTGCCAAGACCATAAGTTGAATTCCACACATAATATGAAGTCATGCTATACCATTCTAGAAAGCTAAGACAATGAGGAACAATTCTTATGTTGACCAGAAATTCATTTGAAATCTCCTTGAGGGGTAAAAGTTGCTTGGAAGTCAAGTCACTTTCACAGACAAAATTTCAGATACCTCAGATGACCTGTAACTTGCAAGGACCATAACTTGAGTTCTATAAATCTCCTTGATGTCTTCCACCACTCAAATTAAAGGTCTTGAGATCCTCTACAAGTTCCATGTTGGCCAAGAAGCCATTAGAAGCTTGCATTTTGACTTATCTTGCTTGGAAATTTGACCTAAACTAGGGGATTTTACATAGAAACCCTAATTTAGAAACTCCTCTTCTCCTTGATTTCTCTTGAATTCTTCTTAGCATAACAACAGATCCTTATTCTCCATGTCAAATGATGGACCCCACATCCATTCAATAACCCTTAATGCCTTTCAATCAGTCAATTGACCTAGGGTTGACCTAGGGTTGACCCAGATGAAACCCTAGTTGACTGTCTTCAACTGCAATTCTTGTGACTTCACCAATGACTTGTATCCTTCTCCAAATGACTTTATAAGTCCTCCAAGATGTCTAGATACTCTCCATACTCAGCCCACAACTCACAATTCTCTTGTTGATCCTCAGATGCCCTCAGATAGGAGATAGACTCAAAGCTTGATCCACTGACCTCTCTGCTTTCAAATTCTTTTCTGATGACTTGAATGAGATTGAATCAGGATAATAACCTCTTGATAGGCCTCTAGAGATGAGAATAATGCTTGATCCCCTGTTGAATGCCTTGCTATGCTTATGCTATGCAGATGGTTAGTCTATGTACATGACTCTATATGCAAATGCTAATGATATTGAAAAATAAACCAAGTGAATAAGGTTGAGCAAATTTTAGGGTGCAACAGCTGCCCCTATTCAAGCGGCTTGGACCCGATTGGGTGAAGAGCGAACGGCCTTCAGACATTCGAGGCACGAGACAGTTGAATACCAGTGAAACCAGAAATTTGCCAACCACAAAACTAAATTGCGCTCCTGCTTGGGTAACGACATCCACTGCCTGGATCTGTCTGTTTGCAGTCGCTCACTGGTCTCGTAACGACCACGTTGGGGATTATCTTTATCATCCTGAAGACGACTTTGTCATAACAGATCACTTGCTTGTCCATGTTAGGACTCTGTCTGTCATCAATACGAAGAAATCTCAACTAAAACCTGTCCACATTAGGACTCCACTTGCTGTTAACCCAGAAAAATCTCGGCAACTCTGCTGGGGGGGATATTCCAATAAATCGTCCACGTTAGGAATGGACTCTTCCACATTAGGAATAACACCATCCGCGTAAGGAGTCATCTCTTCTGCATCGGTCCACGCCAGGACTGAACTTTCCATCTTTCCACGTCAGGAAGCAATCTTCTTTCCACATAAGGAGAACTATATCAATCTGTCCACGTAAGGACCCCAATACCACTCGACATGTCCGTGTCAGGACTCCAATCTTTCCGCGTAAGGAATACAACTTTGGTTCTGAACCTGTCCACGTTAGGACTCACCTTTCCACGTAAGGAGTACATCATTCTTCCACGTCAGGAATCAACTTTTCTTGAATCCGTCCACGTAAGGACCCCAATCTCTCCACATAAGGAAACCAACTCTTTCCGATTCGTCCGCTTCATGACTACATTTTTCCACGTAAGGAATGCCATCTTAATCTGTCCACGTAAGGACTCCGCTCTTTCCACGTAAGGAATACAACTTCTATGTGTCCGCGTAAGGACTCAATCTTTTCCACGTAAGGAACACGATCTCCTTTCCCCTAAGGAACCATTTTTCTGATTCGTCCACGTAAGGACTAAACTTTCTATCTTCTTCTTCCACGTTAGGAATAACTTCTTTGATCTGTCCACGTCAGGACTAAACTCTCTTTTTTTCCACGTCAGGAATCAATCTCGATATGTCCGCGTGAGGACTCAATCTTTCCACGTAAGGAAACCCATTTTTCCACGTAAGGAATCTCATCTTTCCACGTTAGGAATAAACTCGTCTTTCCACGTAAGGAACTGAAACCTTTTTTTCCACGTAAGGAATAAACTCGTCCACGCCAGGACCCATCTTTCGTCTTGATTTGTCTACGTCAGGACTCAGGCCTCTTCGACCCGCTGGGGAAATAGAACTTGTCCACGTCAGGACTCACATCTCCTCTGTTGAGAAAATAAAACTTGTCCGCGTCAGGACTCACACCTTCGTCTGATCTGTCCACGTCAGGACCCACGCTTTACCAACACGAAGAAAGATAACTGCTGAGAGTAAATGGTCCACGTCAGGACACCAACACAAAGAGCAATCAGTTTTGTCAACGTCATGACTTCACATTCCACCAATTCCGAGAACCCGAATCTGTCCACGTTAGGACTAACACATCTCATCAACCCGGGGAAATAAATCTGTCCCCGTTAGGACGCCCACTTCTGAAGGAATCCCGTCAATATAGGGATAAATTGTCCACGTCAGGACGTAGTTCCCCATTGATCCCAACCCACAAACTTCTTTAGCACTGACGTGACAGCGACCTTGGGGCGGACTCTACTGGGGATATTTGGGAACCAAACTACCGGATACCTGTTCTGATAACTGAAGGCAACTTCTGAAATTCTGATTCATGAAACCCCTTGATGACAAATAACTCTGCCTGGGAAAAGAGAAACTTATCCTGGTAACTCTGTGGGGAATACTGCCGAAACTGACATTACCATTGAATATCTCATGCCGAGATCTTGAGTGTTTGGTAGTTCACTTGAGCAAGAGCTCTCTCTACCTGAATTGCTAAAATACAGGAACTGTTTCAGCAAAATAAATGCTGAAGATAATGCCAACTCCGCTGGGGATAGCCGGATGCTACGGAATTATTCCAGCAAAATAAATGCTGGAAGGGTGAAGTCGACTCAGCTGGGAAATTAGGAACTTAAACCAAACACCTTGTTGAGGTAACCCCCTGCTGGGGAATATAACTTTGCTGGGGAATAGCAGATGTGCACAGTACGATTGGATTTCTGCTGGAGAGTGAACTAATATTACACAGTATCCCTGACAAAATAAATGCCAGGACCCACAACCAACTCTGCTGGGGAGAGTCTTAATCTTCGAGTTCTACTGGGAGGAAAGAACACTTGCTGAAACGAGAATTCTACTGGGGATGGGATGATTCTCTCGGGGGAAATCAACTGACTTCCCCGGGAGAGTAAATGACCCTGCGGGGAAAGGTAATCTGCCTGGATACAGCTCACCACAGCCTTATAATCTTGGAATCGTCAATTCTGTCGAGAATAAATGACTTTGTTGGGACATGCCTTCTGGATTGGCTACGACTAGCTGGGGAGTTCGATCCTTCTTCAGGAAGAACTTGCATGACCGGCGTGGAGATCAAGTCTCTTGTTATTGCAACCTTTTGTTCATCTTCCTCGTACGGTTATGAAACCTGCAACAACACAAACAAGACAAGACAAGCCTATGCAACCAAATCAATTCAGGTTAGTGACGTTATTTTCAGTTAATTCAAAGCTTTAGCAACTGTTGGCAAGGGCCAGTGACGTTATACACACGCTAGTTTCATCAAACTCAGGCGTTAATTATGCACAAAACAGTAAAGAACAGTGTCAAGTACTGAATAACGTATTTTATTGATTGGGCCCCCGAATGGGCGGGGTTTTGTACACGGGATGTAACTCCTGAAATGAGGAAGCTACACAAAGCAAATATACACGTATACAAGTATGCACAAGAAGCATAAATATTGACGACTTGAATTTGTACACATGTCGGCAACGGGATGTAGATGAACACCACGAACTGATCCTCCCATGACTCGCCCGACTCTAATGCTTTCCCGGTATCCCCACTTCTGAAGAGATTGTATCGAATAACTGACTCCTCAAATGTATTCTCCCGCATTGATGCTTATTGCAATTATCCAATTCGGACCGTAGTCATTTGCTTCTCAAATCCCTAACTTTTGCGTGAACCGCCCTTTACGGGTTTTCAGTTCACCGGGATACCCTTTTTTGCCGAAGTCGCCCAGTGTAGGTTTTCAACTTCGCGGGTGTACATTTTTTTCAATTTTATCCCTAATTTTTGCCCGAACCTTTCATTCTGTTTTTGGTTCGCCAGGATGCCCCATTTTTGCCTGGACTCTCTTTTTTTCTGTCCAGCGGGTCTATTTTAAGCAAAGTATTTTTTAACTGCGTCCGAATTCACAGGTGACGTGAAGTCTTCACCGTCCATAGTGGATAACAACAACGCTCCTCCTGAAAATACTTTCCTGACAACGTATGGCCCTTCGTAGTTGGGGGGTCCACTTGCCCCTGTGATCTGCTTGCGGCGGGAGAATCCTTTTCAGCACAAGGTCGCCTGTCTGAAAGCCTCGCGGATGTATCTTCTTGTTGTACGCTTTCTTCATTCGACTCTGGTACAAACGACCGTATGCTAGAGAAGCGAGCCTCTTCTCATCCATCAAACTCAGTTGATTCAGCCTGTCTTTCACCCATTCTGCCTCGTCCAGCTGAACATCTCGCAATACCCTCAGAGAAGGGATCTCAACTTCTAATGGTAATACCGCTTCCATTCCGTATACTAATGAGAACGGAGTTGCCCCGGTTGATGTGCGTACCGTCGTACGATAACCGTGCAAAGCGAAAGGTAGCATCTCATGCCAATCCTTATAGGTCACCATCATTTTCTGAACGATCTTCTTGATATTCTTATTGGCCGCCTCAACAGCGCCATTCATCTTGGGTCGGTAAGGGGAGGAATTGTGATGTTCGATCTTGAAATTCTGATAGAGCTCCTTCATCATTTTGTTGTTCAAGTTTGAACCATTGTCCGTGATTATCCGTTCGGGAATCCCGTATCGGCAAATGATATCTCTCTTGATGAATCTGGCCACCACTTGCTTCGTTACATTTGCATAAGACGCCGCTTCCACCCACTTGGTGAAATAATCGATTGCTACTAGGATGAACCGATGCCCGTTAGAAGCTGTCGGCTCGATCTTTCCAATCATATCGATTCCCCACATCGAAAATGGCCAAGGTGATGACATCACGTTTAGAGGACTTGGAGGCACATGTATCTTGTCAGCATAGATTTGGCACTTGTGGCACTTCCTCGCAAACTTGAAACAATCAGTTTCCATGGTCAGCCAAAAATAACCTGCCCTCAGCAGCTTTCTCGTCATAGCATGCCCACCAGCATGCGTACCAAAGGTACCTTCGTGAATTTCCTCCATGAGCAACTTTGCCTCTCTTTCGTCTACACAACGCAACAACACCAAATCGTGGTTTCTTCTGTATAATACGCCATCCGGGTTCAAATATAAATTGCCTGCTAACCTCCTGAGAGTCTTCTGATCTTGACTGGATGCCCCAGCCGGATACTCTTTATTCTTCAGGAAATTAAGGATATCGAAATACCATGGTTTGTCATCAGATGCTTCATCAATAGCAAATACATAAGCTGGCCTGTCAAGCCGAGAGATAATGATTCGGGGAGCCTCATTCCAGAAGTTGACTTTGTACATGGAAGACAAAGTGGCCAGGGCGTCAGCCATTTGATTCTCTGCCCGTGGTACGTGATGCAATTCAACCTTGTCGAAGAAAGGCAACAATCTCCTTGCATAATTCATGTAATGTATCAAATTGGGCTGCCGTGTCTCCCATTCCCCTTTGATCTGATTCACCACCAGAGCTGAGTCTCCGTATACGTCTAAGTTCTTGATTCGCAAATCAATGGCTTCTTCAAGCCCCATTATACAAGCTTCGTATTCGGCCTCATTATTGGTAACAGCAAAGGTCAGTCGGGCAGTAAACGGGATGTGCGACCCGTGTGGCGTAGTGATGATTGCCCCTATTCCGCTACCGTAAGCATTCACGGCTCCGTCAAATATCATCTTCCATTTGGAACCCAACTCCGGCCCTTCGTCTGGCAACGGCTCTTCACAATCTTTCATCTTTAGGTACATGATATCCTCGTCAGGAAAATCAAACCTCATCGATTGGTACTCTTCAATAGGCTGCTCCGCCAGATACTCAGACAGCACACTCCCCTTTATAGCCTTTTGCGAGATGTATTGAATATCATATTCAGTCAAGACCATCTGCCAACGGGCAATTCTACCTGACAACGCCTGCTTTTCAAACACATATTTGATAGGATCCATCTTCGAGATGAGCATGGTTGTATGATTCAGCATGTACTGCCTCAAACGCTTGGCGGCCCAGGCCAGCGCGCAACAAGTTTTCTCCAGCATTGAATACCGAGATTCACAATCTGTAAATTTCTTACTCAGGTAATAGATTGCATGCTCTTTTCTCCCTGTCTCGTCGTGTTGACCGAGAACACAACCCATGCTTCCCTCAAGAACCGTCAAATACATTATCAAGGGCCTACCTGCCACTGGGGGTATCAGAATGGGAGGCTCCTGCAAATACCGCTTTATTTTATCGAACGCCTTTTGACAATTTTCGTTCCACGTTACAGCTTGATCTTTCTTCAACAGCTTGAATAATGGTTCGCACGTAGCAGTTAGGTGAGATATGAACCGGGCGATGTAGTTCAACCTCCCTAAAAACCCGCGCACCTCTTTCTCTGTTTTAGGTGTCGGCATTTCTTGAATTGCTTTTATTTTAGCAGGATCGACCTCTATTCCTTTTTCGCTTACGATAAACCCCAGCAGCTTACCCGATCTCACCCCGAAGGTGCATTTGTTAGGGTTCAGCCTCAGCCTGAACTTCCTAAGCCTTTTAAACAACTTCAGCAGATTTACCAGATGCTCTTCCTCCGTCTGGGATTTGGCAATCATATCGTCAACATAAACTTCGATCTCTTTATGCATCATGTCATGGAAAAGAGTCGTCATCGCACGCTGATATGTTGCCCCAGCATTTTTCAAACCAAAGGGCATCACTTTGTAGCAAAATGTTCCCCAAGGCGTTATGAAAGTAGTCTTCTCCATATCCTTTGGCGCCATTTTAATCTGATTATAGCCTGAAAAGCCATCCATAAAGGAGAATACGGAGTATTGAGCGGTATTATCAACTAACACGTCAATATGAGGAAGTGGAAAATTGTCTTTTGGGCTTGCTTTATTCAAATCTCGATAATCCACGCACATTCGAACCTTGCCATCTTTCTTTGGCACTGGTACGATGTTGGCAACCCACAAGGGATACTTTGTCACCGCCAGGAAACCAGCATCCCACTGTTTTTGGACTTCCTTTTTGATCTTCACTGCCATATCTGGTCGAGTTCTGCGAAGCTTTTGTTTGACTGGCGGGCAATCTTCTTTCAGTGGCAGGCGATGCACAACCATATCTGTATCGAGCCCCGGCATATCTTCATACGACCAAGCGAATACATCACTATACTCTCGGAGCATTTCAACCAGTCTCCGCTTGATATCACTCCGCAGTGCGGCCCCGATACGAATATTCTTCTCAACCCCTTCCGTCCCCAAGTTGATAATTTCGATGACCTCGTCGTGAGGCAGAATGGCTCTTTCCTCTTGCTTCACTAACCAAGACAGTTCTTCAGGAACGTCGCTATCTTCGACAACCTCTTCTTCGGCCTGAAATACCGGGTGCTCGAAGTCGGGACGAGTCATAGGTGGTTCAAGGATGTCATCTGAACATGTTATCCTGCAAAAGGAATGGTTAAGTGCTTCAAAATGCGTATAAAGCGAACAACCACGTTGCTATTTTATTGAAAAATATAAAACAAGAAAGACAAGGATTACAGTATTTGCACATGAAAAACGCCATTTATTTAATGATTAACACGCAATGTTCATAACAACACAGCCCTAAGCAAATCCTGATGCCCCGGGCAAGACATCAGATTATTCAACAATTAATAAAGCAAAGCATTACTGTTTAAAAGTCACAGGAACAAGCTCCTGAATAGACCAGTTGCACAGTCCTTGTCCTGGCGTGCTTGGCTGAATCCAGGCATCCATATCACAGTCGCTGTCTCCTTCATCAGACTCCAAAGCAGCATTGACGGTCTCATGACATACTCCACTGGCAAGGATGGTGACTGGCCCTCTGAAACGGGGTGCTCCCACGGAAGGAGTGGATGACGACGGTTGGTATCCCAGCCCGAACCGGTCCATCTTTACAGGAATGTCCAGCACTTTGCCCCAGCCCTTTGCTTCTCCTGCTTCTACTAGAGCTTGAGCCTCTTTATACGATGAGACGGCTATCTCTGGCACTCTGCTCGGCCCGGGACCTTTGTCCTTGATGCGCAACCCTTCAAATGCTTGGCAGGGTGTTTCGTGGATCTCTCCGTCGACCTCCACATATTTAAACGACGACAAATGGCTGACCAGGATGTCCTCTTCTCCGCATACCGTGACTACGCTGTCTCCGACCATATACTTTAACTTCTGATGTAGGGTAGACGTGACTGCCCCCGCCCCATGAATCCAAGGTCTTCCAAGCAAGCAGCTGTACGCAGGCTGTATATCCATGATATAAAACTCAGTTGCAAACGCCTCCGGCCCCACCTGCAGAGGCAATGTGATCGATCCAAAGACTGTTCTCCGCGTGCCATCAAACGCTCTGACTACCAAATCGCTGGGCGTACACAAAATTCCTCTAACATCCAGCTTCATCATCGCCTTCTTGGGTAGCACATTCAAAGACGATCCGGTGTCAACCAATACGTGTGACATTACTGATCCTCTACACTCAACAGATACGTGCAGTGCCATATTATGATCTCTCCCTTTCGGGGTCAGGTCGAAGTCAGTAAATCCCAGGCTATGGCCTGCATTCACATGTGCCAACACTCCTTCCAGCTGATTCACGGAGACGTCTTGGGGTACAAAAGAAGTATCCAGGACTTTCAGCAACGCATTTCTGTGAGCTTCCGAACACAACAGCAGTGACAGGATAGATATTTTGGACGGCGTCTGCTGCAGATGCTCCACAATCTTATAATCACTTTTCCGAATCAAACGCATGAATTCTTCTACGTCTTTCGATGTCGATTCTTTGTCACTTGCTTGCACCGGAACGTTCTCAACCACTTTCCCTTTTCCCTTTGCTAATCTTTCAGCCTCCACTTCAGGGGATATAAAGATCCTACCACTCCTTGTCATACCTCCTGAGCCAACAACATTATCCACAGTCTCGACTAGCCGCTTATTAACATCAATTTTTATCCCGTCACAATACACCTCCAACCCATATGACCAGGGGACTGCTTTCGTGCTCTCGTACGGGATCGGCTCGGCCTTAGTTATAGTGATCGGTGGGCGCTGAGCTGGCGCTGCAATAGTGATTGTCTTCCGAGGAATCGTTACCGTGGCCACATCAGTCTGATCACATGCTACTGCCCCCGCGGGCTCTTCAGTTACTGCTTGGTCAAACTGCAATATGCCTTCATTAATTAAGGCCTGAATGCCTTTCTTCAAATCATCACACCCCCCAGCTAGGGTCCAACAGTCTAAGCAATACTCGTCACATCCCGGGTAAACACCCCCTTGCAACAGTCGGCTTTTTTATCTCGCTCAGCGGCGTCTTCAAGTCTTCGACATTCATAATCAGATTCAACCCTTCCTCAGTCAGAATGGCGTTGGCCCCATGATTAGGCATGGGTTTCTGCACTATATTCGGACCTGCCGTTCCGAAATTGATAGTCTTATTGTCTAAGAGATCCTGCACAACGTGCTTAAAAGCATGGCAACCTTCTATATCGTGGCCCGGGGCCCCAGAATGAAACTCACAGTGCCTGCTTGCATCATAACCAAATGGGGGAGCTCCCGTTATCGGTGCCAGGGTTCTTTTCTCTACCAGGTTTAATCCCAACAATGTCTGCAACAAATCTGCATAGGTCGAGGGAGGCTTCTCAAACACTCTTCTCGGTTTAATACCCTGGAATCTTCGCTGAGCCTGCTGTGCCCCCTGCTGAGGCTGCCGCTGCTGTTGCATTGGCTGTTGCTGAACCGGTTGTTGTTGCTGGAGTGGCTGCTGTTGATACGGGATAGTAACACTCGCCACCTGCTGCGGCTGACGATATTGACCTCGTCCTCTGCCTCGGCCTCGGCCTCGGCCTCCAAATACTGCGCTTGCCTCGCCCTGACGGCGCCCACCAAAAGCCTTCCTATTACTGCCAGATGCAGTCGATTCCTCAACCTGGAACTTTCCTTGCTTAATATTACGTTCAATCTTTTCTCCCATCAGAATCAGGTCTGAAAAACTGGCCAGAGACGTGTGAAACAGCATATCATGAAACAGACCTGTGAATGTGCCGACAAACATGTCATTCATTTCCTTATCTTCCACAGGAGGACGGACCCTGGCAGCCATATCGCGCCACCTTTGCGCGTACTCTTTAAAGCTCTCCCCCTTCTTCTGCGACAGCCCTGCCAATTGGACCCGATTGGGCGCCAAATCGCTATTATACTTGTAGTGAGCTACAAATGCCTCTGCCAATTGCTTCCACGTCTTGATATCAGTTGGCTCCAACCCCATGTACCACTCTAGGGAAGGGCCCGACAGACTATCTTGAAAGAAATGCATTAGCATTCTTTCATCAATTGAGTATGCAGACATCTTTCTGTAATAAGCTCGTACATGCACTTTCGGACATGTGTCTCCTTTGTACTTGTCAAACGCAGGAGCTTTGAATTTGATGGGCACCCTCAAGCCAGGTACCAGACCCATTGTTGCCATGTCCAAACCCACAGCACTTTGGTTCAGGACTCCCCTCATCTGCTCTTCCAGCATTCTGATCTTCTGGGAGTCATCCATCGGCCCTTCGAAACCTCCGCCGGAGAAAGCGTCCTCCTGCTGATCTTCCTGCCACATACCATTTCCAGCTCCGTACCCATCATATCCATTATTACGTCCAGCTCTGGTCTGATTCATGCCCGGACCTCGGCCTCTGTTGCCGTACCCTTGAACTCCTCCAGCAGGACCAAAAGCCATAAATCCAGCACCGTTTCCATTTCCGAACCCTCCGTAACCCAGGTTGGTCGCGCCATAACCGTCTTTCCCAAAGCCTTGAGCATTAAAGCCATACTTCCCAGTGTTATCGAATCCCTGATCGTTGAACCCGAATCCAGTATTGACAAAGCCGTTGCCTCCTATATTATCTCCCAAATTGACATCACCCAGCCCAACGTTATGGACAGCAGTCTCATTCCCAACTCCGACGTTACCATTCACAGCAACGGTAGCGTGGTTGACATTAGCAGCAGGTGTATTGACTACAGGTGGAGCCACTGGCGTGGGAGTGCCGTCTCCATGAACAGTATCGACCCGTACAGACTGATGATCTTCATTACCGTGACCAGCATTTCGAGCCAACAGAGGCTGGACCATGGCCTGCAAATTCTCCTGCCCTTTTGCAATAGCTTCCATGGTCTGCATAAAGAGAGCGAGCTTCTCGCGCACATCTTGCATCTCGTTCTGCATTTGATCCATGATTCTTCGACAGTTGGTGCGGGTAGAATAGCGGTGCGGGTGCTGTTCTGCAATCCTGAAAAGTACCTGGTACAGAGCAGTAAATAAGACACTTATTCAAAGATTACCTGTAATGCAATATGAACATGAATGCAATGCAATGTGTCTGTGCATTAGGGAAATTCATTCCCCCAGTTCTAGTGTGAAGGTGCCAGTGCGGTGACAGTGTTGACAATAGGAATATCGGAGCTGAATCATAGAAAGCCTCATATATTGCTGAGAAAACCAGAATACAATGTCGCTGAGAGTACAAAGAAGGCATGACCTCAACCAACAATCCTGGTGATGGTCAGCACTTATGCAAATAAAGCATACAAGTTACTACAAGTTACTACAGGAAATGATCAAATCCTCTCGAAAGTATGGAACTCTTCTATCAGTTTCTTGGTCTCCGGATGGCTTGGTCGATCAAGCATCCCTTCAACAAGTTGGTTCCTTTTCTTAAGAACACGGCGCACGTCTTCAGCAGTTTCTTCCCATGTTGCTTCTCCGAAGCAATCTTCTAGCTTTCGCTTCTGAGACACCGCTTCATCTCTGCATTTGATTGCCTTGTTCAGTGCATGCTGGACACTATACCGGGTCATCACTTCCTCCTCACACTTCTTGATGCTAGACTTCAACTTCTCCTCGAGGTCGGAAATTTGCTGCTTCAGCTTATCTTCTCTCATCTTATTGTTGGTGAGAGTAGCATTCCAAGTCTTATTGCAAGAGGAAATTTCTCGGTGTGCTGCGTCAAGCGCCTTCTTTTTGGCTTCCAGCATGTCATGGGAGCTTCTGAACTCTTGCCCCAGACGTTCACGCTTTTTCTTTTCCTCAGTCAACTCAGCCCCTAACCTGTTTAACAGCTCGATTTGTTGTTGGAAAGCATATACGGCCTTGTTTTTCTCACTGCGTACTTGAGCTAGATCTTGCTCTAACCCTTCGTTGATCTTCAATAAGGCTTCCTTTTCCTTCACAACTTGCTCGTAGGCCTCCCTAGAAACAGTAGTTGGCTCTTCTGCCGGGACAGGAGCAGTGACGGGTGCAGCTGGAAATGGCATTAATAACTGACTTGCTCTTTCCTGGATCCAAACCCTGTAAGGTTCATAAGCCTGGCAATCATTCTTACCTAACAGTGGCTTCCCTTTGCGGTTAATACGTGTCCAGGCATGTTGCAACTTGGCTAATAACTCCCTCTTCACGTCTCCGGTGAAGTACAGAGATTCCTGTACTTCCTCCTCCTGAGGTGGATTCTTCAGTGCATATCCGAACTGACGAATGAATAGAGAAGGGTTGTAATTGATACACCCTTTTCTTCCTATCAGCGGCACATTAGGGTACCCAGAACAGCTGAAGATGAGCTCGGATCCCAACAGGTCTCGATCAAACCACACAACGTCTTCGGAATATAGCCTCATCAGGCGCTCTGACCAACTGGCTGAGGTTGCACTATCCATAAATGGACCCTTCATGGGGAGATGACTTTTGAACCACATATTTAATAGAGGAGCACAGCAGTAAACAACTTTTCCCCTTCGGTTTTTGTTCTTGTAGTGCAATGAGTGGTAGAAGTCTCCGATCAACGTTGGCACTGGGTTGCCTGCAGCAAACAGATAGAAAGCATCCAGATCTACGAAGTTGGGCAAGTTGGGAAACAACACAATTCCATAAACGCATAAAGCCAAAATAGCATTGAAAACCACCCAACAACCGTTCTTGGCGTACTCTTGAGCCTTGCCAACCAGAAAATCCAGAGAGAAACCGGGAACCCCGAGCCAGGAAGTCACTAATAACTCAGCAGCGTTCATATGCAAGGCTTTGGCTAAGTCCTCCAACTTGGGCTCAGCAGCAGAGTGAATAAAGGGAACCTTGTTCTGCACGGGAAGCTCAGTAAACTCCACATATTCCTCAATGGTAGGCCCTAGAATGAAGTCAGCAAAAGTAAAGCATCTCAATGCGGGGTCATAGAACTGCATCAAGGTGTATAGCCCGTTCATCTCATCGGTAGTGGGCTTGCAGACTAATCTCAGTAACCTCCCATGACTCATTCTGAAGCTTCTCCTAACCTCCTCATCGGCAAGAGATATCAGACCAAGTAAAGAAGTAATATCAGGTGAAGGCAGCTTATACGCAACTGTTTTCCTCAAACCAGCCATAATCAATACTCAGAAGTCTGGGCACTAGAACCGGGGAATATGCAAATGTACCTGCAGCACAGACACACGTTAGTGAAATGCAAGTGGTAATGGATATGCAGGCGATGCAATGCAAGTAACATGCAACAGGGACCAAAGCTGTAGCTGAATAGCCTGAACCCAATCAAGAAAGGTCTCAGATAGACCATCCAGAAGACATCAAACCCTGGTCTCAGACAGACCTAAAACAAAGTTCCAACACTGGTCTCTGACAGACCTTAAACCATAACTTCAACTGGTCTCTGGTAGACCTCAAATCACATCTCCAATTGGTCTCTGACAGACCTCAAAACTCTCCAACTGGTCTCTGACATACCTCAGAACATATCTCCAACTGGTCTCTGACAGACCTCAGAACTCTCCAACTGGTCTCTGACAGACCTCAGAACACATCTCCAAATGGTCTCTGACAGACCTCCTAACTCTCCATAAATACCCAGGATCTCTGATCAAGAAATAACCGGTAGTATGAAGGTCTAGTTACCTGCATAACCCCAAACCCTCTCACAGGTGGATGTCCTAGTAACTGACAAAGGTATGGCATCCTATGCGGTCGTCGGCGTCACAGACTTTCAGGGTTGATGATACGATTCCCAGAAGGAGTGGCATCATCAAATCCTGAAGAGGCCTCACTTAGCCAACTTCCAAATGATCGGTTCCCGGAGTCGACAATTCAGCTGACCAACAACCCCTTCGACCCAAAGGGTAGAAAAAGAAGCCAACCAGAAGAACCTCGTTCGAGTGTAGATTTCATGAGACACTAATGCAAGCAAAGCCGGCACGCGCCCACTACTTTCTACTCTAATTCTAGGTGCACTCAAGCCCAGGTCCGGCTTCTCACTCAATATCAGAACACCCGTCACCCCCCAATACAGCAATAATAAACAATATACATAATGCTGAAAATAAAGGTCAGAAATATAAATCCATACAAAATCCTCGACGGGAAAACAAGCGTTAGGATTGACTCTCTTAAGGGACGTTGGATCCCAAATGCATAAGAACCATCGCAGTCCTTAGCAACCAGAGATTCTGGGTTCGATCCCCAACAAAGTCGCCAGCTGTCGCTACTGCGAAAATCGGCGCCGGCTGAACAGAAGAGTCGCCACCGTGCGTTATTTATCCCACGGGAGGGAAAGGAAACGCTCAGAGTAAACCTCGCACAACACGGGAAAGGTATGGTCGTCGCAACCAAAACCTGGATTCGGGAGTCGGTTACGCAAGGGGAAGGTATTAGCACCCCTCACGTCCGTCGTACTCGACGGGATCCACGCTTGTTTTCGGGTATGGATTGTTATTCTATCTAAACTATAAGTCAAGGGTTAAAAAGAAAATAAAATGAAAATAAAAATGACTCGGCAAAGTATCGCACTTTATGCCTACGTATTCTCGCCTGGAACGAGAAATCAGAGTCAACGTAGTTCACCTACCTACGGGAAAGGAGGGGAAGGTTGCTCGCTAGGACATCGCATCCTATGCCTACGTACTTTCATACAGCATGAAAGATCAGAGCAAACGTAGTTCGGGCCACGTACGACACAAGCTTGTCTTGGTTGATTTTATTCCTGCTGAAAAAGGTTTTTCTGATTAACAGTCCCAGCGGACAAAAATGACGTTTTGATGAATTCACATTCTTTTACGGAAGAAGTGTCTTTTATTGTGTTTGAAATCTTTATGTGTTTTTCTGTTTGTTTTGAGAAAGAAAGAGACAGAACTCTAACCTACGGTTGCGAAGGGAAACAAACTAACCTAATGTTATCATGCATGGGTTAAGTCCTAATGTCTATCATGCTCCTCTCTTGCGCAGAGAGAAACAGAGATCCTAAGGGAATAGACGGAAACAGAAACAATATCAGATATATATAGTAAAACAGTAAAATGCATGGATGCAACAGTACAAGCGAGGCAACGAGTCCCACTCAACCTCGAACCTAGAAAACAATAGGCAAAAGTGAACAGACTTCACTTTCAACCCAGCAGGGTAAACAGCAAACAATACAGTCAGGAAAACCAATCAATACATCAAGAAATGAAGTACAACAGCAAAAGAAACAGCATCAGCAGCTCTGAATCAACATCTGGCTTCAAGTAATCTCCAGTCAGTTACAGGCTTCAACAAGCATTAATCTCCATCTTCATGGCCTTCAGGCAAGGGCTTTGGATCATCTGTTTCCTACAAGCTATGGCTTTTCTTCAAGTCTCCACTCTTCAGGGATGACTATTAGTCAACAAGAGGAGAGGAATGTTAAACAGTAAATTGCCCACCAAAGGTGGCTCATAAACTGTTAACATTATGCAGACAGGTTTCTCTCAAAAGTTCTATCTTTCAAATACATTCACTGATCCTTCCAAAGGAAGGAGGTGGATATTTGAAAGAGACTTTGAATCATAGAGAAATAATAGAGGCAAACAAAGCCATCTATGTTTGAGAAGCAAGCTTTCTACTCTAGAGCTCTGCCTAGCTCCTAAACCCTAGTCTCCTCAGCAGCTGCTAGCAAGAACCTCCTCTCCAACTCTAGCAGTTGTTCTTCAATCTCTGGATCTCCAATGGTCTTCATTTCTCCAAGTCTTCAAATAATCCCAATACCCAAGCAAGCAAGCAATAATCCCCAGAGGGCACACCACACCAGTCAATCAGATACAACAGCATATTAATAGCAGTAGGGGAATCCTGACTTTTCTAAGGGATCTAATAACTACCCATAGCCCCTATAGTCCCATAACTAAACTAGTCAAACCCTAAGTCCTAAGGGAAAAGAATCAAATCTCCTAAGTCATCACCTAAAACCCTAGTTTTATCCATGTTGTTCACACTTACACTAAGCACCTAAATTTAATTTCTAAAAATGGGAACTAAATTGAATCTACATGTTCAATGTCTAACCTAAACAACCTAAAAAGAATGGATGAAAAATATTGAAGCAAATAATAGAACAAAAATTAACAAAATTGTGTATGAAATGAAACCATTAAAATGTTATTTATTTAGAAAATATGAGAAAAATACCAAAATAAAAATAAAATGCAATTTTTATTTTTTTATAATTTTCTAGACATTCTAAAGAAAAATATGCAAAAAGAATGAATTAAAAATGATGATTTTTCTATTTATTATGAATTTTTAAAAATGAATGAAAAATGAAAAGAAAATAATAAAGAAAATAAAAAGAAAAAGCCAGAGGGGGTGAGAATAGCAAGATACCCAAGTTCAGCGCGTTGGGCTTACTAAATTGGGGGGTGCGAATAGCTGTCTGAGCCCAATCCCCCCAATTAGTGAAACGGTGCGTTTTAGATTTTAAATTTTCCCACCAAACTCAGGCTACGCGTGGTCCGTCCGATGCCACCCTCCAGTCCAAGGTCAAACTTGCATCCTACGGCTTTGGAGTCATCATCAACCTTGGACTCCCTAGGGTTTCAGATACCTTCCATGCACGATTCCATCTTCAAGCATTCGGTTCTCCCTCATCTCCTCATGAGAATCAAAACTATAAACACCAAACTTGCTTCATTTTCCACGTAGAATGCAACTACATCATCAGTTCTTGTTAAACTTCACTCAATCACTAAACACGATAGCTTCCCTTCCATGGCTGCCTCAATTCTAACTTTCACTAAACCCTAATCTTTTGCTAACAGAACAATAATCAAGCATCACTGATCATGCTACACTAATCCAAATGAGCTACCACTCACTAATCTCCTAGTTATGGATCAAAACAGTTTTATGGCTCATGCAAGAATCTTCACCAATTCACACTAAAAGCTTCAGGATTACTCCTCTAACCACCTAGGTCACTTTTATCCTAACAAACCTATGTCATGCTAACTACATCAAGCCAATTTGAATGGAGAACATACCTGGTATAATTTGAAAAACAGAATGGTGAATCCTTCACTTCGAGCTCAGCAATGGCTTAAACTTGATCAATGTGCTTGGATCTTGATTCTGTATGCATCTACTCTTGCCCAAACACTCTGAATTCTTGTAATGGATTCTTCTTTCACTTTTGAGAATGAACTTACAACACACGAATTTGGAACTATTTCCACTGGATCTTGCTTGAAACTGGTTATATGATGATTGTAGAGAATGATGGGATCAAGAATTTTGCCAAATGATCAAGATTTGAGGGAGTTTGAGTAGTTTATGCAAGAATGAGAAAATGGATGAAAATTGAAGCTTTGAACAAATGGGAGCACCAACCCTTGCATGAATCAGCTTGCATGAATATATAGGTTGCATTAGAACCTCCTAGAAGCTTGGAGAAGTTTCCCTTACACTTTTCCTTTTCAATTTGGATTATGTTACTTTCAATTCAAGCAACCATGGATAACTCACAAATTATGACCTAAACTCAAAATTCCACTTTAGCCAATGTCTTTAAAATGCCTTTTCCATTCAAAATGACCTATAATTTTGCATCATTTGGCCAAGATATGAAAAATCTCATTTTTTAAGCCATTTTCCTTCATTAAATTCACCAATTTTGAAACCTTGTGCTATGGACATTTCCAATCTCTCATGGTCACTTTTCTAGACTCAAAATGTCATTTGGAGCAAGTTTGATGTTGTAAGTTTTTTCATTTGAGGCCTCCTTGTATGAGTTTTGGACACAGGTTAAAATGACCTGTAATCCACAAATGCCCAAAATACCCTTTGCTTTCCAAGACCATAAGTTGAATTCCACACATCATATGAAGGCATGCTATACCATTATAGAAATCTAAGACAATGAGGAACAATTCTTATGTTGACCAGAAATTCATTTGAAATCTCCTTGAGGGGTAAAAGTTGCTTGGAAGTCAAGTCACTTTCACAGACAAAATTTCAGATACCTCAGATGACCTGTAACTTGCAAGGACCATAACTTGAGTTCTATAAATCTCCTTGATGTCTTCCACCACTCGAATTAAAGGTCTTGAGATCCTCTACAAGTTCCATGTTGGCCAAGAAGCCATTTGAAGCTTGCATGTTGACTTATCGTGCTTGGAAATTTGACCTAAACTAGGGGATTTTACATAGAAACCCTAATTTAGAAACTCCTCTTCTCCTTGATTTCTCTTGAATGCTTCTTAGCATAACAACAGATCCTTATTCTCCATGTCAAATGATGGACCCCACATCCCTTCAATAACCCTTAATGCCTTTCAATCAGTCAATTGACCTAGGGTTGACCTAGGGTTGACCCAGATGAAACCCTAGTTGACTGTCTTCAACTGCAATTCTTGTGACTTCACCAATGACTTGTATCCTTCTCCAAATGACTTTCTAAGTCCTCCAAGATGTCTAGATACTCTCCATACTCAGCCCACAACTCACAATTCTCTTGTTGATCCTCAGATGCCCTCAGATAGGAGATAGACTCAAAGCTTGATCCACTGACCTCTCTGCTTTCAAATTCTTTTCTGATGACTTGAATGAGATTGAATCAGGATAATAACCTCTTGATAGGCCTCTAGAGATGAGAATAATGCTTGATCCCCTGTTGAATGCCTTGCTATGCTTATGCTATGCAGATGGTTAGTCTATGTACATGACTCTATATGCAAATGCTAATGATATTGAAAAATAAACCAAGTGAATAAGGTTGAGCAAATTTTAGGGTGCAACACATTCATATTCATATTGCATTACAGGTAATCTTTGAATAGTGTCTTATTTCCTGCTCTGTACCAGGTACTTTCCAGGATTGCAGATCAACACCCGCACCGCTATTCTACCCGCACCAACTGTCGAAGAATCATGGATCAAATGCAGAACGAGATGCAAGATGTGCGCGAGAAGCTCGCTCTCTTTATGCAGACCATGGAAGCTATTTCAAAAGGTCAGGAGAATTTGCAGGCCATGGTCCAGCCTCTGTTGGCCCGAAATGCTGGTCACGGTAATGAGGATCATCAGTCCGTACGGGTCGATATTGTTCATGGAGACGGCACTCCCACGCCAGTGGCTCCACCTGTAGTCAATATACCTGCTGCTAATGTCAACAACGCTACCGCTGCTGTGAATGGTAACGTCGGAGTTGGGAATGAGACTGCTGTCCATAACGTTGGGCTTGGTGACATCAACTTGGGAGATAATATGGGGGTAACGGCTTTGTCAATGCTGGATTCGGGTTCAACGATCAGGGATTCGATAATGCTGGGAAATATGGTTTCAATGCTCAAGGCTTTGGGCAAGATGGTTATGGTGCGACCAATCAGGGTTACGGAGGTTTTGGAAATGGAAACGGCGCGGGGTTTATGGCTTTTGGGCCTGCTGGAGGTGTTCAAGGGTACGGCAACAGAGGCCGAGGTCCGGGGATGAATCAGGTCAGGGCTGGACAAAATAATGGATATGATGGGTATGGAGCTGGAAATGGTATGTGGCAAGAAGATCAGCAGGAGGACGCCTTCTCCGGTGGAGGTTTCGAAGGGCCGATGGATGACTCCCAGAAGATCAGAATGCTGGAAGAGCAGATGAGGGGGGTCCTGAACCAAAGCGCTGTGGGCTTGGACATGGCAACAATGGGGCTGGTACCTGGCTTGAGGGTGCCAATCAAATTCAAAGCTCCTGCGTTCGATAAGTATAAAGGGGACACGTGTCCGAAAGTGCATGTACGAGCTTATTACAGAAAGATGTCTGCATACTCAACTGATGAAAGAATGCTAATGCATTTCTTTCAAGATAGCCTGTCGGGTCCTTCCTTAGAGTGGTATATGGGGTTGGAGCCAACCAACATCAAGACATGGAAGCAATTGGCAGAGGCATTTGTAGCTCACTACAAATATAACAGCGATTTGGCGCCCAATCGGGTCCAATTGGCGGGGCTATCGCAGAAGAAGGGGGAGAGCTTTAAAGAGTACGCGCAAAGGTGGCGCGATATGGCTGCCAGGGTCCGTCCTCCTGTGGAAGATAAGGAAATGAATGACATGTTCGTCGGCACATTCACAGGCTTGTTTCATGACATGCTATTTCACACGTCTCTAGCTAGTTTTTCAGACCTAATTCTGATGGGAGAAAAGATTGAGCGTAACATTAAGCAAGGAAAATTCCAGGTGGAGGAATCGACTGCATCTGGAAGTAATAGGAAGGCTTTTGGTGGGCGCCGTCAGGGCGAGGCAAGCGCAGTATTTGGAGGCCGAGGGCGAGGCCGAGGCAGGGGACGAAACCAATATCATCAGCCGCAGTAGGTGGCGAGTGTTACTATCCCGTATCAACAACAACCACTTCAGCAACAACAACCGTCTCAGCAGCAGCCAATGCAGCAGCAGCAGCCTCAGCAGGGGGCACAGCAGGCTCAGCGAAGATTCCAGGGTGGCAAACCGAGAAGAGTGTTTGAGAAGCCTCCCTCAACCTATGCAGATTTGTTGCAGACATTGTTGGGATTGAACCTGGTAGAGAAAAGAACTCTGGCACCGATAACGGGAGCTCCCCCGTTTGGTTACGATGCAAGCAGGCACTGTGAGTTTCATTCTGGGGCTCCCGGCCACGATATAGAGGGTTGCCATGCTTTTAAGCACGTTGTGCAGGATCTGTTGGACAATAAGACTATCAATTTCGGAACAGCAGGTCCGAATATAGTGCAGAAGCCCATGCCTAACCACGGGGCCAACGCCATTCTGACTGAGGAAGGGTTAAATCTGATTATGAATGTCGACGATTTAAAGACGCCGCTGAGCGAGATAAAGAGCCGACTGTTACAAGGGGGTGTTTATCCAGGATATGACGAATATTGTTTGGAATGCTGGACCCTAGCTGGGGGGTGTGATGATTTGAAGAAAGGCATTCAGGCTTTAATTGATGGAGGCACATTGCAGTTTGACCGAGCGGCAACTGAAGAGCCTGCAGGGGCAGTAGCAGATAATCAGAGCGATGTGGCCACTGTAATGATTCCTCGAAAGACAATCACTATCGCAGCACCAGTCCAGCAACCACCGATCACCATAACTAAGGCCGGGCCAATCCCGTACGAGAACACGAAAGCAGTCCCCTGGTCATATGGGTTGGAGGTGTATTGTGACGGGATAAAAATTGATGTTAATAAGCAGTCAGCCGAGACTGTGGATAATGTTGTTGGTTCGGGAGGTATGACAAGAAGTGGTAGGATCTTTATATCACCGGAGGTGGAGGCCGAAAGACTAGCAAAAGGAAAAGGGAAAGCGGTTGAGAATGTCCCAGTGCAAGCCAGCGAAAAAGAAGCAGCATCGAAAGACGTAGAGGAGTTCATGCGCTTGATTCGGAAAAGTGATTATAAGATTGTGGAGCATCTGCAGCAGACGCCGTCCAAAATATCTATCCTGTCATTGCTGTTGTGTTCGGAAGCTCACAGAAATGCTTTGCTGAAAGTCCTGGATACTTCTTTTGTACCTCAAGACGTCTCTGTAAATCAGCTGGAAGGAGTGTTGGCACATGTGAATGCAGGCCACAGCTTGGGCTTTACCGACTTCGATTTGACCCCGAAAGGGAGAGATCATAATATGGCGCTGCACGTATCTGTCGAGTGTAGAGGATCAGTAATGTCGCACGTATTGGTTGACACCGGATCGTCTTTGAATGTGATGCCTAAGAAGGCGATGATGAAGTTGGACGTTAGAGGAATCTTGTGCACGCCCAACGACTTGGTAGTCAGAGCGTTTGACGGCACGCGGAGAACAGTCTTCGGATCGATCACGTTGCCTCTACAGGTGGGGCCGGAGGTGTTTGCAATGGAGTTTTATATCATGGATATACAGCCTGCGTACAACTGCTTGCTTGGAAGACCCTGGATTCATGGGGCTGGGGCAGTCACGTCTACCCTACATCAGAAGCTAAAATATATGGTCGGAGACAGTGTAGTCACCGTATGCGGAGAAGAAGACATCCTGGTCAGCCATCTATCGTCATTTAAATATGTGGAGGTCGACAGAGAGATCCACGAAACACCCTGCCAGGCATTTGAAGGGTTGCGTGTCAAGGACAAAGGTCCCGGGCCGAACAAAGTGCCAGAGATAGCCGTTTCATCGTATAAAGAATCTCAAGCTCTAGTGGAGGCAGGAGAAGCAAAGAGCTGGGGCAAAGTGCTGGACATTCCTGTGAAGATGGACCGGTTCGGACTAGGATACCAACCGTCGTCATCAACTCCTTTCGTGGGGGCGCCCCGTTTCAGAGGGCCAATCACCATCTCTGCCAGTGGAGTATGTCATGAGACCGTCAACGCTGCTTTGGAATCGGATGAAGGAGACAACGACTGTGATATGGATGCCTGGATTCAGCCAAGCACGCCAGGACAAGGACTGTGCAACTGGTCTATTCAGGAGCTTGTTCCTGTGACTTTTAAACAGTAATGCTTTGCTTTATTAATTGTTGAATAATCTGATGTCTTGCCCGGGGCATCGTGATTTGCTTAGGGCTGTGTTGTTATGAACATTGCGTGTTAATCATTAAATAAATGGCGTTTTTTCATGTGCAAATACTGTAATCCCTGTCTTTCTTGTTCTATATTTTTCAATAAAATGGCAACGTGGTTATTCGCTCTATACGCATTTTGAAGCACTTAACCATTCCTTTTGCAGGATAACATTTTCAGATGACATTCTTGAACCCCCTATGACTCGTCCCGACTTCGAGCACCCGGTATTTCAGGCCGAAGAAGAGGTTGTCGAAGATAGTGACGTTCCTGAAGAACTGTCTTGGTTGGTGAAGCAAGAGGAAAGAGCCATTCTGCCTCACGACGAGGTCATCGAAATTATCAACTTGGGGTCGGAAGGGATTGAGAAGAATATTCGTATCGGAGCCGCACTGCAGAGTGATATCAAGCGAAGACTGGTTGAAATGCTCCGAGAGTATAGTGATGTGTTCGCTTGGTCATATGAAGACATGCCAGGGCTCGATACAGATATGGTTGTGCATCGCCTGCCACTGAAAGAAGATTGCCCGCCAGTCAAACAAAAACTTCGCAGAACTCGGCCAGATATGGCAGTGAAGATCAAAGAGGAAGTCCAAAAACAGTGGGACGCTGGTTTCCTGGCTGTGACAAAATATCCCTCATGGGTTGCTAACATCGTACCAGTGCCAAAGAAAGATGGCAAGGTTCGAATGTGCGTGGATTATAGAGATTTGAATAGAGCAAGCCCAAAAGACGATTTTCCACTTCCTCACATTGACGTGTTAGTTGATAATACTGCTCAATACTCCGTATTCTCCTTCATGGATGGCTTTTCAGGCTATAATCAAATTAAAATGGCGCCAAAGGATATGGAGAAAACCACTTTCATAACGCCTTGGGGAACATTTTGCTATAAAGTGATGCCCTTTGGTTTGAAGAATGCTGGGGCAACATATCAGCGTGCAATGACGACTCTTTTCCATGATATGATGCATAAAGAGATCGAAGTTTATGTGGACGATATGATTGCCAAATCCCAGACGGAGGAAGAGCATCTGGTAAATCTGCTGAAGTTATTTAAAAGACTTAGGAAGTTCAGGCTTAGGCTGAACCCTAATAAATGCACCTTCGGGGTGAGATCGGGTAAACTGCTGGGGTTTATCGTAAGTGAAAGAGGAATAGAGGTCGATCCTGCTAAAATAAAAGCGATTCAAGAAATGCCGACGCCAAAAACAGAGAAAGAGGTGCGCGGGTTTTTAGGGAGGTTGAACTACATTGCTCGGTTTATATCTCACCTAACGGCCACGTGTGAACCATTATTCAAGCTGTTGAAGAAAGATCAAGTTGTAACGTGGAATGAAAATTGTCAAAAGGCGTTCGATAAAATAAAGAAGTATCTGCAGGAGCCTCCTATTTTGATACCCCCAGTGGCAGGGAGACCCTTGATCATGTATTTGACAGTTCTTGAGGGAAGCATGGGTTGTGTTCTCGGTCAACACGACGAGACAGGAAGAAAAGAGCATGCAATCTATTACTTGAGTAAGAAATTTACAGACTGTGAATCTCGGTACTCAATGCTGGAGAAAACTTGTTGCGCGCTAGCCTGGGCCGCCAACGTTTGAGGCAGTACATGCTGAATCATACAACCATGCTCATCTCGAAGATGGATCCTATCAAGTATGTATTTGAAAAGCAGGCGTTGTCAGGTAGAATTGCCCGTTGGCAGATGGTCTTGACTGAATATGACATTCAATACGTCTCGCAAAAGGCTATAAAGGGGAGTGTGCTGTCTGAGTATCTGGCGGAGCAGCCTATTGAAGAGTATCAATCGATGAGGTTTGATTTTCCTGACGAGGATATCATGTACCTAAAGATGAAAGATTGTGAAGAGCCGTTGCCAGACGAAGGACCAGAGTTGGGTTCCAAATGGAAGATGATATTTGACGGAGCTGTGAATACCTACGGTAGCGGAATAGGGGCAATCATCACTATGCCACACGGTTCGCACATCCTGTTTACTGCCCGATTGACCTTTGCCGTTACCAATAATGAGGCCGAATATGAAGCTTGTATAATGGGGCTTGAAGAAGCCATTGATTTGCGAATCAAACATCTGGACGTATACGGAGACTCAGCTCTAGTGGTGAATCAGATCAAAGGGGAATGGGAGACACGGCAGCCCAATTTGATACATTACATGAATTATGCAAGGAGATTATTGCCTTTCTTCGACAAGGTTGAATTGCATCACGTACCGCGGGCAGAGAATCAAATGGCTGACGCCCTGGCCACTTTGTCTTCCATGTACAAAGTCAACTTCTGGAACGAGGCTCCCCGAATCGTTATCTCTCGGCTTGACAGGCCAGCTTATGTATTTGCTATTGATGAAGCATCCGACGACAAACCATGGTATTTCGATATCCTTAATTTCCTGAAGAATAAAGAGTATCCGGCTGGGGCATCCAGTCAAGATCAGAAGACTCTCAGGAGATTAGCGGGTAATTTCTATTTGAACCCGGATGGCGTCTTATACAGAAGAAACCACGACTTGGTGCTGTTGCGTTGTGTAGACGAAAAAGAGGCGAAGCTACTCATGGAGGAAATACACGAAGGTACCTTTGGTACGCATGCTGGTGGACATGCTATGACGAGAAAGCTGCTACGGGCAGGATACTTTTGGCTGACTATGGAAACGGATTGTTTCAAGTTTGCGAGAAAGTGCCACAAGTGCCAGATCTATGCCGATAAGATCCATGTGCCTCCAAGCCCTCTGAATGTGATGTCATCGCCTTGGACATTTTCGATGTGGGGAATCGATATGATTGGAAAGATCGAGCCAACAGCTTCTAACGGGCACCGGTTCATTCTTGTAGCAATCGATTATTTCACCAAATGGGTGGAGGCGGCGTCTTATGCAAATGTAACGAAGCAAGTGGTGGCCAGATTCATCAAGAGAGATATCATTTGCCGATATGGGATCCCCGAGCGGATAATCACAGACAATGGTTCAAACCTGAACAACAAAATGATGAAGGAGCTCTGTCAGAATTTCAAGATCGAACATCATAACTCCTCCCCTTACCGACCCAAGATGAATGGCGCTGTTGAAGCGGCCAATAAGAATATCAAGAAGATCATTCAGAAGATGGTGGTGACCTATAAGGATTGGCATGAGATGCTACCTTTCGCTTTGCACGGTTATCGTACGACGGTACGCACATCAACCGGGGCAACCCCGTTCTCGTTAGTATACGGCATGGAAGCGGTATTACCATTGGAAGTTGAGATCCCTTCTCTGAGGGTATTGCGAGATGTTCAGCTGGACGAGGCAGAATGGGTGAAAGACAGGTTGAATCAACTGAGTTTGATGGACGAGAAGAGGCTAGCTTCTCTAGAATATGGTCGTTTATACCAGAGCCGAATGAAGAAGGCATATGATAAGAAGATACGTCCTCGGAGCTTTCAGACGGACGACCTTGTGCTGAAAAGGGTTCTCCCGCCGCAAGCAGACCACAGGGGCAAGTGGACCCCCAACTACGAAGGGCCATACGTTGTCAGGAAAGTCTTCTCAGGAGGAGCGTTGTTATTGTCCACTATGGACGGTGAAGACTTTACGTCGCCTGTGAATTCGGACGCAGTTAGAAAATACTTTGCTTAAAATTGACCCGCTGGACAAAAAAAAAGAGAGTCCAGGCAAAAATGGGGCATCCTGGCGAACCAAAAACAGAATGAAAGGTTCGGGCAAAAGTTAGGGATAAAATTGAAAAAAATGCACACCCGCGAAGTTGAAAACCTACACTGGGCGGCTTCGACAAAAAAGGGTATCCCGGTGAACTGAAAACCCGTAAAGGGCGGTTCACGCAAAAGTTAGGGATTTGAAAAGCAAATGACTGCGGTCCGAATTTGATATTGCAGTGAGCATCAATGCGGGAGAATGCCTAAGGGATCGGTTATCTGATACAACCTCTTCGGAGGAGTGAATACTGGGAAAGCATTAGAGTCGGGCGAGTCATGGGAGGATCAGTTCGTGGTGTTCATCTGCATCCCGTTGCCGACATGTGTACAAATTTAATTTGTCAATATTTATGCTTCTTGTGCATACTTGTATATTTGCTTTGCGTAGCTTCCTCTTTTCAGGAGTTACATTCCGTGTACAAAACTCCGCCCATTCAGGGGCCCGATCAATAAAATACGTTATTCAGTACTTGACACTGTTCTTTACTGTTTTGTGCATGATTAACGCCTAAGTTTGATGAAACTAGCATGTGCATAACGTCACTGGCTCTTGCCAACAGTTGCTAAAGCTTCAAATTAACTGAAAATAACGTCGCTAACCTGAATCGATTTGGTTGCATAGGCTTGTCTTGCTGCAGGTTTCATAGCCGTACGAGGAAGATAATCAAGAGACTGCAGTAATAAAAGGCTCGACCCCCACGCAGGTCATGCATGTTCCTTACTAAAGAAGGATCGAATTCCCCAGCTAGTCGTAGCCTATCCAAGAGGGCATGCTCCAGCCAAGCCATTTATCCTCAGCAGAGAGTGGCTCAGCCTCAGAAGATTAATATTTCCAATTAGCGAGCTGATTTTAGACGGCTCACCTTTCCCCGCAGGGTCATTTACTCTCCTCAGCGGAGTCAGTTGACTTTTCCCAAGAGAATCATCCCATCCCCAGCGGAATTCTCTTCTCAGCAAGTATCCCTCCCAGTGGGACTCAAAGATTAAGGCTCTCCCCGGCAGAGTTGGTGTGGGTCATGACATTTATTTTGTCAAAATACCATGTGATATCCGTTCACTTTCCCGCAAAAGTTCAATCATACCAGGCGCATCTGCTGTTCCCCAGCAGAATTATATCCCCCAGCAGGGTGTTAATTCAATGAGGTGTTTGGGTCAAAATCCCCATTCCCCAGCTGAGTCGACTTCACTCTTCCGACATTTATTTTGCTGGAATAATTTTGTAGCACCTGGCTATCCCCAGCGGAGTTGGCATTATCTTCAGCATTTATTTTGCTGAAGCAGTTTCTGTACCCAGCAGTTCAAGTCTGCAGTTGCATTGGCATATAGGGTCGTACTTGCATCCACCAAATAAAAGTGTAGCATTTCCATGTCGAATGGAACATTGCATCGCCGTCAAACATACGCATTTTTGAAACATAAACCAGGTTGGTTAACTGTTTGTTTCAAGTATTGTTTCTCATGCAAGAAGAGAGAGCCCTTGCTCAGGTGAATCAATAAATATTCAGGATTTCGACGTGAGATATCTCACGAAGTGTCAGCTTTGGCACTACTCCCCACAGAGTTGTCAAGATGAAGTTCTCTTTGTCTCCGAACAGAGTTATTTATGAATTTCTTGTGTTTTCCCCGCCAGAGTCAGCAGGATAAGTTTCTCCTTATCCCAAAGCAGAGCTACTGGTCATCAAAGGATTCATGAATCAGAATTTCAGAGGCTACCGCCGGTTATCAGAACAGGCGTCCGGAAGTCTGATTTTCAAATATCCCCAGTGGAGCCAGCCTCAAAGTTGCTGTAACGTCAGTGATAAGTAATTTGCGGACCAATGGAAGGATGAGTCCTAACGTGGACAATTTTATTGACGGGTTTTCTGTGTGCTAGAGAAGATTGTTGGAGTGTGGAATCCTAACGTGGACATGTCCTCAAGTTGCCGATGTGTGTTAGTCCTAATGTGGACAGGTTCGAGTTCTCGGTATTGATTGAGTGTGGAGTCCTGACGTGGACAAGATTGATCACCCTTCGTGTTGGTGTCCTGACGTGGACAATTTATTTCCAGCAGATAGCTTTATTCGTAATGGTGAAAGGTGCGTCCCGACATGGACGTTTATAGTTCTTTAAGATGACAAGATGTGAGAGTCCTGACGTGGACAAGTTTATCCTTCTTTGTGTTGTGGGCAAAGTGTGAGTCCTGACGTGGACAAGTCTTATTTCCCCAGCAAGTCAAAGACGCGCAGGTCCCGACGTGGACAAGTTCTATTACTTCAGCGGGTCAAGAGGTGAGTCCTGACGTGGACAAATCAAGACGAAATGTGAGTCCTGACGTGGACAAGGCTATTCCTTACGAGGAAAGAGAAGCTTCAGTTCCTTACGTGGAAAAGCAAGTGTAGTCCTGACGTGGACAGATTCAGAAAAGAGATTGTATTCCTTACGTGGAAAGAGATGGGTCCTTACGCGGACATACCAAAATATGATTCCTTACGTGGAAAGATTTATTCCTTACATGGATAGAAGTTGATTCCTTACGTGGAAAGAAAAAGCTTATTCCTTACGTGGAGCAGTTGTGATTCCTAACGTGGACAAGTGGAAAAATGGTGATTCCTAACGTGGAAAAGTGAGATTCCTTACGTGGAAAGTTTGAAGATGATGTTTCCTTACGTGGAAAGATTGGAGTCCTGGCGTGGACATATCAAGGTGATTCCTCACGTGGAAAGAGAAGTTGTTTCCTTATGTGGAAAAGTTTAATCCCGACGCGGACAGGTCAAAGAAGTTATTCCTAACGTGGAAGAAGGAGATGAATCCCTTACGTGGAAAGGTGAGTCCTAACGTGGGCGATGTATTAATGGCATGAAGGAGTTTAGTCCTGACGTGGACAGATTCAGATCAAGATCAATTCCTAACGTGGACAGAAGGAGATTCCTGACGTGGAAAGAAAGGTTATTCCTTACGTAGGAAAGTGAGTCCTAATGTGGACGGTGTTATTCCTAACGTGGAAGAGTTTATTCCCAACGTGGACGATTTATTTCTAACGAGAAGGCAGACGAGCCATCCCCAGCAAAGTTATGGAAGTTTTCCAAATCGACGAAGCAGGCGTCCTGACGTGGACAGTGTTCTGTCTCTGCGATGATAGAATCTTTTTCAGAACAATGAAAATAATCCCTAGCACGGTCGCGCGAGATCAGTGGGTTGTCATAACAGTCAGATTCAGCTGATGAATGTCGTTCCCCTAGCAGGAGCACAGTTTATTTCTGCGGTTGGCAAATTTCTGGTTTCACTAGTATTCAACCGTCTCGTACCGCGAATGTCTGAAGGCTCCGGGCTCTTCACCCCATCGGGTCCAAGTCGCTTGAATAGGGGCAGCTGTTGCACCCTAAAATTTGCTCAACCTTATTCACTTGGTTTTATGTTTCAATATCATTAGTATTTGCATATAGAGTCATGTACATAGGTTACTCATCTGCATAGCATAAGCATAGCGAGTCATTCAACAGGGGTCCAATCATTATTATCATCTCTAGAGGCCTATCAAGAGGTTATTATCCTAATTCCATCTCATTCAAGTCATCAGAAAAGAATTTGAAAGCAGGGAGTTCAGTGGATCAAGCATTGAGTATATCTCCTAACTGAGGGTGTCTGAGGATCAACAAGGGAAGTATGAGTTGTGAATTGAGAGCATGGAGAGTATCTAGACATCTTGGAGGACTTAGAAAGTCATTTGGAGAAGAAAACAAGTTGTTGATGTGATCACAAGAGCTACAGTTGAAGACAGTCAACTAGGGTTTCATCTGGGTCAACCCTAAGTCAACCCTAGGTCAATTGATTGATTTGAGGACATTCAGGTCTATTGAAGAGATGTGGGGTTCATCATTTGACATGGAGAATAAGGATATGTTGTTATGCTAAGAAGAAATCAAGAGAAATCAAGGAGAAGAGGAGGGTCTAAATTAGGGTTTCTATGTAAAATCCCCTAGTTTAGGTCAAATTTCCAAGCAAGATAAGTCAAAATGCAAGCTTCAAATGGCTTCTTGGCCAACATGGAACTTGTAGAGGATCTCAAGAACTTTAATTTGAGTGGTGGAAGACATCAAGGAGATTTATAGAACTCAAGTTATGGTCCTTGCAAGTTACAGGTCATCTAAGGTATCTGAAATTTTGTCTGTGAAAGTGACTTTACTTCCAAGCAATTTTTACCCCTCAAGGATATTTCAAATGAATTTCTGGTAAACATAAGAATTGTTCCTTATTGTCTTAGCTTTCTAGAATGGTATAGTATGCCTTGATATGATTTGGGTAACTCTACTTATGGTCTTGGCAAGCAAAGGGTATTTTGGTCATTTGTGAATTACAGGTCATTTTAACCTATGCCCAAAACTCATGCAAGGAAGCTTCAAATGGAAAACTTTACAACATCAAACTTGTTCCAAATGACATTTTGAGTCTATAAAAGTGACCATGAGAGATTGAAAAGTTCATAGCACAAGGTTTCAAAATTGTTGAATTTAATGAAGAAAAATGGACTTAAAAATGGGATTTTTCATATCTTGGCCAAATGAAGCAAAATTATAGGTCATTTTGAATGGAAAGATCATTTTAAAGACATTGGATAAAGTAGAATTTTGAGTTTGGTTCAAGATTTAAGATTTATCCATGGTTGCTTGAATTGAAAGTTACATAAACCAAATTGAAAGGGAAAAGTGCAAGGGAAACTTCTCCAAGTTTCTAGAAAGTTCTAATCCCATCTATATATTGACACAAGATAGTTCATGCAAGGGTTGGTGACTTCATTTGTTCAAAACCTCAATTTTCATTCACTTTCTCATTTTGGCATAAGCTTCACAAACTCTCACAAATCTCCCAAAACTCTCACATCTTTGGATTGAATCTTCATCATCATCATTCAAACACTATGATTCACATCAAGAATTGGCTGAATTGATCAAGAATTGTACCATTCATCTTCTTCACTCCAAGTTGCATTTTCATCAAAACTCCATTAAACCTTCATCTACCATTCAAATTTCTGTCATCATCATTATCCACCATCATCCTAGAGTGTTTGGCAAAGGAAAGTGGAAGAAATTCGTGGCTGGAGAAGGAGATCCAAGTTGAAACTCCAACTTGCATGAAGAGTGGAATAGAGTGATTCACAAGGATTGATCAAGAACCATTGCAAACAGAAGCACACACACTCATTGAAGATCACTTTCAGCAAGTATCAAGGCTTGAGTTGGAGTTTAACCACCATTGCCATCGTCACTTGCAAGGTATGCATAATCTTTTGAATCTCATCATTCAGGCTGTTGTAGATCATGTGGTTAGGATAGGATTGCTTAGAAACCATAGGAGATTAATTCCTGAAACTTAGGGAGAGTAATATGGAGTTTGGAGGCAGAGTGATGAAACTTAGATGAGCAAGAAAACCTAGTTTAGGGGATGATATTTATGGAAGATGAGCTCAGAATGATCAGTGCAACATGGCGATTACATTAGGATGAAAATTGGCAAGGTTTGGTTGAATTGATCACAGGTGCAAAGATTGGATCCCAACTGTTCTCCTTATCGGGTTCGATTGTATGTTGAGTTTTAGGAAGATCCATTATTATAGCTGTGTAGAGGGAGAGAATTAGGGCAAAGTTGCTTTTGGAATCGTGTAGTTTCATGGCGTATGGAGAGAGCACGAAGAGGTGGAAGGTGCTTGCATGGGGTCGTGTTTCTGAAACCCTAAGTGGATAGAGGAAGAAGACGATGCAATGGCCATTGGATGCGAGGGAAGACCTTGACTCAAATATCCATCCAACGGTCCACGTTTAAAAATGAAAACGGAGGGAAGGCCTGGGAGTGAAACGCTCCGTTTCACTTAAGTCTCTGAGTGGGCTTAGACTTCGCTGCTAATGACACCCCCAATAATCAAGCCCAACATGAAATTAACTGGAATCATTGCTATATACACCGCTCGGAGGTTTTTTATTTTTTTGCTGGAACTCTGAAGCACGCTGGGCCTAGCTACAAGTGATACTCGCACCCCCTGTCCTGTGGCCCATCATGAATTTCAACTGCAGCGCATTGCTTTCCACACCCCTTCCCATTTATTCCTTATATTTCTATTTTAATTTCTTTCATTTTTTCATGCATCTTATAAAAATCATAATAAATAGAAAAATCATTATTTTTAATTCATTCTTTTTGCATTATTTTCTTTAGAGAGTCAAGAAAATTATAAAAAATAAAAATGGCATTTTATTTTTTATTTGATATTTTTCCCATATTTTTCAAATAAATAGCATTTTAAATAGTTTCATTTCATGCATGATTTTGTTATTTTTTGTTCTATTAAATGCTTCAATATTTTTTGTCCATTCTTTTTAGGTTGTTTAGTTTAGACATTAAACTTGTAGATGCAATTTAATTCCCATTTTTAGAAATTAATTTTAGGTGTTTAGTTTAGGTGTGAACAACATGAACAAACTAGGGTTTTAGGTGATGACTTAGGAGAATCAATTCACTTCCCTTAGGACTTAGAGATTGAACAGGTTAGCTATGGGACTATAGGGGCTATGGGTAGTTATTAGATACCCTTAGAAAAAGTCAGGATTCCCCTACTGCTATTAATGTACTGTATATCTGATTGACTGATATGGTGTGCCCTCTGGGGATTATTGCTTGTCTGTGTGGGTATTGGGATTGTCTGGGGACTTGGGAGAGTTGAAGACTTGAGAAGATGAAGCCATTGGAGATCCAGAGCCTGAAGGCCAACTTCCAGAGTTTATGAGGAGATTCCTGCTAGCAGCTGTTGAGGAGATTAGGGTTTAGGAGCTAGGCAGAGCTCTAGATTAGAAAGCTTGATTCTCAAACATGGAAGGTTTTGTCTGCATCCATTCTTCTCTGTGATACAGAGTCTCTCTAAGACACTCACCCCCTTCCTTTGGAAGGCTTGGTGATAGTGTCTAAGAGATAGAACTCTTGAGAGAAAATGTCTTTTGTGTTAGAAGCAGTCTGTTCACCACCTTTGGTTGTCAACTGATTGCTTAACACCCAATTCACTCTTGTGAGTAATCCCTCATCCTGGAGGTTTGAGCTTGAAGAAAAGCCATTGCAGATAGAAGACTGATGATCAAAGCCCTTACCTGAAGGCCATGAAGATGGAGATTGATGCTTGTTGAAGCCTGTAGCTGATGGGAGATTACTTGGAGCCAGATGTTGATTCAGAGCTGCTGATGTTGTTCATCTTTCTGCTGTATTTCATTTCTTGGTGTATTGTTTGGTTTTCCTGACTGTATTGTTTGCTGTTTACCCTGGTGGGTTGAAAGTGAAGCCTGTTCACTTTTGCCTATTGTTTTCTAGGTTCGAGGTTGAGTGGGACTCCCTTGCCTCGCTTGTACTGTTGCATCCATGCATTCTACCGCTTTATTATATCTGTTATTGTTTCTGTTTCTGCCTATCCCGTAGGATCTCTGTTTCTCTCTGGGCAAGAGAGGAGCATGATAGACACTAGGTCTTAACCCATGCATGATAACATTAGGTTAGTTTGTTTCCCTTCGCAACCGTAGGTTAGAGTTCTGTCTCTTCTTTCTCAAAACAAACAGAAAAAACACATAAAGATTTCAAATACAATAAAAGACACTTCTTCCGTAAAAGAATGTGAACTCATCAAAATGTCATTTTTGTCCGCTTGGACTGTTAATCAGAAAAACCTTTTCAGAAGGAATAAAATCAACCAAGACAGACTTGTGTCGTACGTGGCCCGAACTACGTTTGCTCTGATCTTTCATGCTGTATGAAAGTACGTAGGCATAGGATGCGATATCCTAGCGAGCAACCTTCCCCTCCTTTCCCGTAGGTAGGCGAACTACGTTGACTCTGATTTCTCGTTCCAGACGGGAATACGTAGGCATAAAGTGCGATACTTTGCCGAGTCATTTTATTTTCATTCTCTTTTCTTTTTAACCCCTGACCTTTAGAGTAGATAGAATAACAATCCATACCCGAAAACAAGCGTGGATCCCGTCGAGTACGACGGACGTGAGGGGTGCTAATACCTTCCCCTTGCGTAACCGACTCCCGAACCCAGGTTTTGGTTGCGATGACCATACCTTTCCCGTGTTGTGCGAGGTTTACTCTGAGCGTTTCCTTTCCCTCCCGTGGGATAAATAACGCACGGTGGCGACTCTTCTGTTCAGCCGGCGCCGATTTTCGCAGTAGCGACACACCCCCCATTGCCCCTGTTTCTGGTTGTTGATTGTAATGGGCCCAACAACAACGAATTGCTGGGCTGCACCTCCTGAATTCCTGCGCACACCCCCAATTTCCCCCTTGTTTTTTTTCTTGGCTTATTTGTGCTTGTTGTATTGTGGGTTGGGCCCATTTCTGTTTTTTTACTGCTTTACACCCCTGTTTAGTGGTTGTACCCCCTTCCCTTTATTTGTCAATTTTTTGCTTGTATTGGACATTTGATTGTAATAGTTGTAGATTCATTTTTCTATTTTTCTTTTAGGGATTCTAGTTTTATTTTCCTAGAATATTATTAGCATATTTTAATATAGATTTCATAGTATAGAATTTATATTCTTTTTTTCTATTTTCTTTATAGAATATTATAGAATTTTTAGGTTATTTTCTATTATGCAATTTACATAGAATTTCCTACTTTCTTTAGATAGTATTTCTTAGAATATTATTGTGTATGAAATTTTCACTTCTATTTTTCTTTGTAGAAATTATAGAATATTGTGCATAAGATAGAATTTCCATTATATTTTCTATTATGCGATTTACTTGTATTTTTCTTTAGAGTTTTATTCTATTAGAGATTAATTGCTAATTTTAGGAGTAACATTTTATTTCCATTTGTTAGTGGATTTCTCTCCTCTTTTCTCTCCTGCTATCTGATTTTACTTCGATTTTTATTCCGGGCTGGCCGTGTGACATGATTCAATTGGAGAATGACTTTCGATATCATTTTTCTATCTTGTCTTTGACACGGATATCAATACGCTACCTCTTAGAGTTTGATTTATTGCATAAGTCAAACCATGATGGTCTAAGCGTTACATTGGTTCTGATTTGGACGTCATCATCAAGGATCCAGAGAGGAGAAGATTGGAATGGAGCTTGCGCACATGTCAAGAGCCAATGGAGCAGCTTCGTTCGATAACATCTTTCTCATTCAAGTCTTCGTGCAACCGTCGAGTGTTGTGAGCTTGTAGCGTTAGATACGTAGGAAATGGTGGTTGAGGGGTTTCCTCTCAATCGTCTAGAGTGTTTAGTATGGTACCCTTTGGGTGACATACGACGCATTCGGTCCTACGCCTTAGGTTCTTACGTGTGTGTCCCGAGTTCCTTCCCGTTTAGGCGTGTTAGGCCTGCTTCCTCTTTGTTCTCGCCCCCGCGCGATCGAAACCCTTTTCTCTCGCACTCAGGCGATTGAGACCCCTTCTCTTTCCCCTGTGCAATCGAGACTCGTTTTCCGTAGAGCGTCGAACTACGTTTGCTCTGATCTCTCGTACCAGACGAGAGTACGTAGGCATAGGATGCGATATCCTAGCGAGCTCCCTTCTCCCTTTTCCCCGTTTTCCTGTAGTTAGATGAACTACAGCTGCTCTGATTTCTCGTACCAGACGAGAATATGTAGGCATACGATGCGATATCCTAGCGAGCATACTAACAACTAATTTCTCTGTTCTCTCGCTGCCGTGCGATCGAGACTTTCCCGCTGACGACTGATGTTCCCTTTCTCTTGCCCTAGCGCAATCAAGGCCAGACCGTAGTTCTAAGTCCCGTAGGTTCCCATACCTCTAAACCCGACATACTACATCCATTCTACCGTAAACAGGTAACGCCTAAGCTTCCAATGGTCGAGCAGCATACACCTAAACTGCTAGAATGCGTATGCTAGTATCGTCAATCCTTTCTCTCACCCCGTGTGATCGAGAACACCCCGGTTACCCGTAGTTATCCCGAACTACGTAAGCTCTGATCTCTCATATCTATTGAGAGTACGTAGGCACAATACTGATGTATTGGCGAGCCACCTTCCCCCCATCCCGTTACCCGTAGTTAGGAAAACTACGTTGACTTTGATTTCTCATTCTCTGATGCGAATACGTAGGCATAAAGTGCAACGCTTTGCCGAGTCATTTCTCTTTTATTTTCAGATCGGCCTTGATAGGTAGATAGTAAATAAACCCGTCAAATAAACACAACAAGCATAGATCCCATCGAGTACGATGGACGTGAGGGGTGGTAATACCTTCCCCTTGCGTAACCGACTCCCGAATCTAGACAATGGTTGCGATGACCTTGTCTTATACCTTTTCGTCAGGTTTTTCCGGTCGTTTCCTTTCCCATTCTGAGGGATAAATAACGAAAGGTGGCGACTCTTCTGTTTTGCCGGAACCTTATTTTCGCGGTAGCGACACTTACACTGGAAAACCGGTAACAACCATGCTCCATATCAATAACAATTGGATTTTAAACACTGCCAGTGACCACTGGACTTTTCAAACAATGCTGGTAACAACCAAACCTTAACGTCCCTAAGATAAGCTTCTCAACCTAGGCTGGAACTTATTTTCTTTGGGGAATTGCAGATAAGTTCTTCTTATAAGACATGGTGCAAAATAGATGCACTTAAAATTGGGTTCGGTAACCGCATTGGGGACCAAAGTTTGATCTAGGAACAAGCTAGAAAGAAACGGTCAAAACAAGACTCCAACCATTGAGGAATGAAATCGAATGGGGATACATCTTATCCAAACATGGAAAAAGATAACTGAAGCAACCATCATCCACGAGGATTAAACTCTATGGGGAATTGAGAAAGGATGGACATTTTATGCTTAAAGGCTGACAACTCTATTGGAGAGAGAAGACATACCCTGTCACTTGGGGAAACACCAAAGTGATTAGAACAAGTAACAACCAGAGATAGCAAAAATGCCCAGATGTTATGCATATGCTTATGCCACGCTTATGTTTATGCTGACAAAACAGAAAAATCAAAACTGAAGACGAAATAAACATCTCGACAGGGATACCCAGCCAACTTTACTAAATTGGACATCAGCAGGGATGATCATGAAGAACAGCAGTTCCACTTCAAGGTTACAACCTGCTCTGGAAGAGAGTAATCTACTTAGGCCACAATAATATGACTTCACTTGGATGGCCATCATGAGTTTGAATTCTTTGTTGGAGGAGGAAAATCACAAAGGGAAATACCCAGATCAACTGAAGTAACAACTTAATTGGGGAGCTGGAAAAAGGTATCATAAGAACAAAACATTTATGCCCCTCGATAGTACAATAATCCTCTTCAAGTGAGAAACGGCTGTTGCGACAAATAGTCTTCAAACCTTTTCGGCCCCAGATTACATGGTCTATGAGGAGAAGCCATGGAGAGGATTTTACAAAAGAATTGGCATAAAGATGCTTCAGTGTCTTCAAACTCTTAGAGAGATTCACAAATTTTGACGTGAATGCCCCACTTTAACTGTATTTGCACAACAAAGTCCTCAGACTATACAAGTAACAACTGGGGAACAAACTTGTCCCTGCTAGGAGGTAACTACAACAGAGTTGCCCTAGACTAAACTGTTCTATCAGAGATTCATCTAATCTTGACCTGATCGCTTATGACTAGCTGAACATTGTGACAAATGATTAACAAATCCTTCCAATTGGTTGCGCCAGGTTGAGCTTCCTTTACCATGTCAAATTTCATGACTGGTAGCATTTGTTGGGATTCCTTTGATATTGGATCGTCTTGCACACAATGTTGTTCATTATAAATTGGCAATTTTCAATGCAAAATTCATGCAATCTTTTGAAAATGAATTTTTTTATGAAACACACCCGGAGGAGTGATCAAGTGATCAAAGTGAAAGGGATCCAATCATCTTACAAGTGATGGATAAAGTGATTAACACACACAATTATCAAAGATCATTAGGAGTCAGGTTATCCAACCTTGTTGTAATATGCTTTCAAACCAACCTTACCTTAATTAGGTCTTTTAAGGGTTGTAATGTGGCTCAGTTCATGGTTCATGAAACAAAGGATAAAGGCTCAAAGTTATTTGTTCCCACCCACTCTCCATGATGAACTCGAATCATACGTTTAGTTAACTCAAACTACACATCCAGGTTCTTGCATGCTTAAGAATTGAATTGGTGTCAAACTGGCGATGGTACACAAACCTAAAGTAGCCATTACTCCCTTACAGTATTTGATAGCTTTTTGCTGTTTGAGGATTTTTAAGAGTGAAGGCTTTTAAAGAATTCCTCTCTTTACTATTCCTGGATTTTGTCTGAACTGTTTCGTTCGAATATACAGTCAACGGGATGCCCCATTTTTGCCTAAGTCTCCTTCATAGGTTTTGACTTAGCGGGCTTTTTTTTCTTGTTGAGAAAGAAGGTGACTACCTAGTTTAATGGCTATGGTGAACTATCATCAACTTTTAAGCTAAGAAAGCATCTTCGACACTTGCTTGTTGTGTGTGAAGGAAAACCTGAGAGCACAACCTTTATATGAAAAGTGTCTTGCATGCACATATCTCTAAGTTAACTGAGAACTACCCACCCCAAGTTTGAGTTTTAAGGTTTTTTTTGTAAAGCAAGAAAACTCATACTTCTAGGCTCGAAGGGGTTAACGAGGGATTATCTTCCTTATTACTCCAATGTTTAGGGATTGAAACAATGCCTTACATCATCGACTGAGTTAAATTGAAAGCATATCAACAACAATTATGGACATAGTTTTCATCATTCCCCCCAATCTTTGCTTTAAAAAACAAATTGGTAAAGTAAAGAAATTTTTGCATTTTTTGTTTTCTTATAATAATTAAAGGAAAGAGAAAGAGTGAAACGAATGGATTTAATCAAAAGATACACAAACATTTCATTAATCTTGCCAATTTAAAATGAACAACAACTTACAAGCAATACAAATGCAAAGAAAATACAACAAATTGTTGAAACAGTCTACAGGCGCCAGCCTTGAGGGATTAAACTTTGATAGACTTCAGGCCCAGAAGGAGAAACACTTTCAACAACCACTTACCCTTTGTGGTACAGAGACTTGAGAGGCCTCATAGGTCCTTTGTCTTTTGCTTCTTTGGCAAGGAACTTACTGTTGACAGATCGTAGAAAAAGTACTATCCTCTGATATCGTGAATTCAGAGTCTTCTTCTTTAATCCACCATATGTAGGGAATGGATTGCTTCTTAGTCAAGCAAAACATTGATTCGGACCTGGGGTTACCACAAATTGAAAGATATGACCCCTGCTTTGATCATTTCTTTTACCTTTTCTTTGAGGACATATTGTTGCATCCCAAAATTTGCCCAACCTTTTCTTTTAGCTTGGCTTATGTTTCATATCATTTAGCATTTGCATTTGCATAGCATTGGTTCTAGACAGGGGATCAAGATTTTATTTTTGCCACTCAAGAGAAGAGTTTTATGTTCAAGCTCAAGCAAGGTTGCATTTACAAGTCATCAGAGGTTCACCACCATCAAAGTTGGGTTTCAAAGCTCCTTGAGAGGAGAAGGTTTGTGTATGGGTGTCACCTCCTATCTTGAGGATCATCAAAGGTTCATGAGATTACTTTTTTGGATGAGGCATGATTAAAGGGTTTAATAGACATCAAGATGGTTCTCCATGGAGTTTGTTTGATCACACAATTCATTTGCAAGAACCTTACGTAGTGGATAAGATGTTAGGGTTTCATCTGGTCAACCAAAAGTCAACTGTGGACTTGAGAGGGCTCAGGACTTGGTTCTTGATCTTGGAAGCCATGATGAGTCATCTTAAGTAATCTCTAATGTTATGAAGAAGCAAAGTCAAGAAGATTCAATAGCTTAAGAAGTTATTAAATTAGGGTTTCAGTTGATTCTAAGTGTAAAATCCCCTTTTTTAGTCTCTAATTTCAAGGACAAATTTCACTATTATACAAGTCTTGTCTCATTTTCTATAAAACATGAGACTTGTTCATCATCTTCCAAGCTTTCTTTTGAGTACTAGAACTCATCCATTGGGTTTCTACATCTCAATTTATGGTATCAACAAGTTGGTGTCATCAGATGAAGAGATTTTTGAGGCATTTGAAAATAGCTCACTTCTATGACATTTTTCACTAGGAACCAAGCTCCTCCTCACTTTTTATCAAACATGAAAGTTGTTCCTCATTGTCTTATCTTTCCAAAAAGTCATAGGACTCATGATTCTTACGTGTGGAGCTCAAGTTATGCTCCTCACAAGTCAAAGGTATTTTTGGAAACTTCATTATAGGTCATTCACTTCAAAGACCATTTTCATGAACTTCAAGAACTCAAATCCAAACCTGCGCCACATGAAAGTTGCGTCACATTGCCTTAACATCCTCTTGAACTCAAAATCCATGATGTTTGATGATTTTTGTGACCATTTGAACCATGATGAGCTTGAAAATTTGATTTTTGAACAAGATTTGAATTCCTTCCATTACAAGTCATCACATGAAGTTGGTTTTGAAATTTTGAGGACATAACATCATCATATAATGGTCATGATAGAGATTACCCAAAATGAGCCAACATAGAACTATTTTTCATGACACTTTTTCAAATTCCATGCCATAAAAAGTGATGGATCAAACTTTGTACCAAGGCATTTCCAACTCACCAAATCAACACGATTCATTTCTACAAACCCAAAATGTTCATTTGCTGACCCAACTTGTTTAAGTGCATTTGTTTTGCATCTGAAGACCTACTTCATGTAGGCAATGTTGGGATATGTTTTGTGCATGTTTGAATCATTTTCAATTTGTATGATAAACTATCGTGGCCTGTTTTCTTGATGATAGAGGAACTGTTTTTAAAAACTAACAGTGGAATCGTGTTCTACATGAAAAGAGATTTAATTTGGTACTAGCGAATTCCATTTTTATGATGGTTTGCAGATTCCACCAGTGAAGCTCACCGGGGAAGACGACCAGAGCTAGGGCTCTGGCGTCTGAGGTGGATTGCTGAGGTGTGATGTGATTAGGCTTTGACTCGTGTGTGTGGCAAGTTGAAACTGACGTGTAAGCCACCGAGTTTAATGAAATGAGTCGTTTCATTTGGAAACTAAACTCTGGTGAATTGGGCTTTGCAGTTTTAATATCCACACCCCCTCTTTTAGAGGCCCAAACGCATATAGTCTGGTTTCAGTTCTGATCCATTTTACTTCTGCACCCTCCTTTCCTTTTTGATTTCATTTTATTTTCTTTTTTTGCTATTTCAAATTAAATCATTTTTAAATAGTTTTGAGTTTTATAAAAATCCCAAAAAATTTATTTTTGATATTTCAAGATGTTGAGAGATTTTTCAATATTTTTATTTTATTTTTCATTTATTTTTGGTTTATACCTTGTTTTGAACTTGATAATTGACCCTCATTTGAAAACCCCCAAGGACCAAATTTCCTCTCACACTTAGGTGATTGATTGAGGTATATTTGAGGGTTGGTTTGATGTCTTAATCATCATTTTTCAACTGTTTCTCATTGGTTTTTTATGGACCCTCGATGCATACTCAAAAATTTGAACATGTTGCCTTCTTTGATTTAATTGGTGGTGCCTTGAATTGACTCTTGCCTTGAGATTTTGCACAGTGATTTTAGATTGGTTCAATTTGAGTTTGATGATTCATTTGGATTTTATTTGAGAACTTTTCTATTTTCGGTGAGTACTTCAAATTCAAGTTGTTTTCACTATGTGTATACATCCTTTTCTTGACCTAGTTTTAGGATATGATCATGAATGATCCCTTGAGCACCTCTTAAGCCTTGTTAGCTTTTTTTAACATGCTTGAGGTGCTGCCTTGCATGTTTATAGGTCAATTTCATGTGTACCTTGTGCTTGCTTGTTGATTTGACATTGAATTTGAGGTATTTCATTTAAATTTCACTTCTGATCTTGTTGGTTTTGTACTTGTTCATAATGCTTTGGTGATATTGTATTCACTTTGAAGTTTGATATGAACAACTATACCTCTTTTGAAGTGTTTGTGGGCCTTTCTTTACTTGATCATGTATAAGTGTTTGGTTGAGTTGATTATGATGCGGTTGCTGCCCCACACTCCTTCCTCCCTCACTTCTTTGATTGTACTTTTGTGTTTAGCACTTTTCCTCTTGATGATTGATGGTATTTGGTTGTAGGAGCTTGCTTCTCCCATTTCATCTCATCTCTCTTGACTTATTTAAGTCTTCCATCTTTGTGACTTGTTTAAGTCTTCTCTTTTGTTGATTTGAATTTGACTCGTGTTGGTCTTGTTTCCTGGTTTTATTTGTGTTTGCACTTAATTTCTTTTCATCTTGCATTGACTTATTTAAGTCTTTCATTTCATCCTCATCTATGATTGATTATGCTTTGTGTTTACTTGTACTTCTTGCCATGATCCTTAGGATTCCTAGTCCCTCTGTTTTAGATGGGAGTAGGAGAGACATTAGGCTTTCAATTCTTTGCATGATAACATTAGGTAGTATCTCTTTTCATCCCAACTTTAGGATCACTTTGCATGATAATATTAGGGTTTACACTTCCCTTTAGAGTCTTGTATCTTCTCTTCTCATCTCATAAGTCTTTAAGACACTTAATAAAGGATAACAATTGTTGTATGCTACGAGCCTTAATTACATAAGGAATAATGAGTGTGGAGTCTCTTCTCATATTGTCTAGAGTGTTTAACGTATGACCTTTGGGCAATATGCGACGCATTCGCTCTTATGTCATAGTCTTTAGTGCAACATGAGTTTCAAACTAACTCAATTCACTTCTTCTTATAAAAAGCACAAACAAAATTCAAACCTTTTCATCCTTCGGGATTGTTCAAACATAATTTTCAGAAACAGTATGTTACATATCCGTTCTACCGCAAAGAGACATCGTCCCTAACTGCTGGAATTGAAACGTAACATTACTCATAAAAAACACTTGAACCAACTAATGGTCTAGGTTTCCCGAACTACGTTTTCTCTGATTTCTCATACTAGATGAGGATACGTAGGCACAAGACGACGATGTCTTGGTGAGCAACCCTCCAACCTCACCTGTAGTTTCTCGAACTACGTTGACTCTGACTTTCCCATTGCACGAGGGAATACGTAGGCATAGGGCGGCAATGTCCTATCGAGCTTGTTCTTTCTTTTCACCCCCGTTTAGCAGTAGCTTTTAGATAATTTTCACCAATAAATTAGACAATAAGCATGGATCCCGTTGAGTACAACGGACGTGAGGAGTGCTCATACCTTCCCCTTGCCTAACCGACGCCCGAACCCAAGATTTGGTTGCGATGACCTGTCTTTCCCTTTCTCTTAGGTTTTCTTCGATCACTTCCTTTCCGTCTTGTTGGGATAAATAACATTCAGTGGTGACTCTTCTGTTTGTTTTCTGGCCCCTTTTCGCAGTTGTGACACATATCATTCTTCAGTATCATGACCAGGTGCTCCTTGGAGGAAGGCACATAAAGCATCGACTTTAAAATAACTCCGGTGGGACTGAGGGCTAGTGGGCGGAGTTTCCTTCTAGATCAAACCATTATGCAGGAGTATAGGGAACAAATGGGTATAACGCATAGGAATATCCTAGGATTCACCAGTTTGTTCTAATGGTTGATTGGTAAATGAAAAGGAACCATCTCGTCGCTAGGATAAAACCAATTATTTAACCAAATTTGTCAAGTTCCTTTTGGCAGACTTCAAACTTGCTACTTGGTCTCTGAGCTTCTGATTCTCCTGTTCTTGGGTATCTATCAGATTCTTAACAGCAGTAGAGAATGCCCCTATGTTATCCCTTAAAAGAGAAATTTCTCCTCGAAGTACTTGATTCTCTTGCTCAAGGCTGTTCATCTTCTTTCGAGTGTTAACCCTTGTGTGATTCTTCCTTCTCTCTCTCTCTCTCTCTCTCTCTCTCTCTCTCTCTCTCTCTCTCTCTCTCTCTCTGTGTCTTAGCAACGGAACACAGGATGAGCTAGAGGACTAATGCAATGAAGAATGATATGCAAAATGTTGATGCAAATGTAAACCACACATTCAAGGAGTAAAAACCACGTTTTGTTTACAAACAAAATTAAATCAACACGTAATGACGTGTCGCTTATCATTAATAGATGAAAGCTTAGACAAATTTCATTTGATAGAAAAAGTTTACAACATTGAGTTTTCATTAACGAATGAAACCCCTTTTTTTGGAAAGAAATATTATATCCCCAAAGGCTTGGGAAATTAAAGCTAAGGATCTTCTAACAAGATGACCCTTCTTAGTCTTGGGAATGTAATCATGTTGCTTTGACTTATTTTGTCTGTAAACAAAAACGAGATTTGATTCCTTGAATGGTTAGTAGAAATGCAAATGCAACAAGTTTCATGAAACACAAAAGGTAATTAGGTCAAACCCTCATTTCATTAATTGTTGGGGAAAAGTTATAACTTTAAAAACAATCGACTGAGTTTTACAAAACCAGTTGCAACATGATATGCTTATGGTGATATGATGAGATGATGCACACACAACACAAAGGCAAGTATTCACAAATACAATGCATATGCACACACAAGGCTCCCTAAGCTCAAGGTCAAAACATGGAGTTAAAAGGTCTACCCATCCCTAAGGATTTATACTATGAGTTATTTGTACCTGCCAAACGAGTTCTATCAAAGTTCCTAGAGTCATAGTAAATCCTTTGGATATTGCCAACTAACGCAACTACTTACGTGAGTCAACAATATTCTCAAGATAAACTTGTCTGAGTGTAGCATTGTGTGACAACTATTGAGGGACTACTCCCTAACAGTTTCCACACTACGTCCTAAAAAGGCCAAGTGGGGTAAAAGTGTTACTAAAGGTCCTCAGCTTCACAGACTCTCAGGTTGAAACAATTAATGAATACACAACTACTCATGCATTAATAATTATCTCAAGGAGGTCTCCACTGAGTGTGATTACGTCATATGTCAGACTTATTGGAACTACTCCCAACAACCTAACTATTGATCCTATCACAATCCTATCTCATGTGTCACTCAAATCCGGGTTAGGATTTATCTCACCACTCAAAGCACCCAATGTCCATAACATACGAGCAAATATAGTGACAAATATATATGTAAGAAAATATTCACAAATATAGCATATAAATAAACAAAATAGGCTAAACCCTCAAGTTTAAGCTTATCCCCAGTGAAGTCACCATTTCTGTTGTGATGAGAATCTTGATGTCAAGCTATTGATTAACTTGAATCCTAATTAATTAAATTCACAACTGGACTTTGATTTATCCAAAGGAAAGGTTAAATAAAGAAAGACCTTTTGCACATTGTAACAACAACGCTAATAGATCGGGGATCGGGGGTTCTGTTATGCCTAGGGTAGTACTCTACAGGAACCTTTTGTTTGTTTGTATGCTATACTTGCTAAATGTTTTCTATGGTTTGGGATTGGGTGTAAGTTTAATGGTGTAGGTAAAGACCTAGGGATTGTTTCTAAGTTAGCTCGTAAAGATATTGCATCCTCTACCTACGTATCCTAACTAGGATAGAACCAGAGCAACTGTAGTTCACCTCACTGAGGATGAAGAACTCTTGAATATGATCAAGGTTCAAGGGGAACAAACATTACCATGCTTTCATAGAGTTTAACAAAACTCTCTATTTCTAAAGTTGTACACTCAAAGGGATTGACTTTGACAAAAGCCAAGGGGAGTAAGTAATCATGACAATGATTCTTACATAGAGTTAACAAACTCTATCTTAAATTTCTAATTGAAGGATACTCCTAACAAGGAGTAGGTCTTGTAGACTTAAAGAAAAGTCTAATAGTTATGGGTTCTAACTTAACTAAGTTAGGGTTCAAAGTGACATAACAAAGTCAGAGGGGGGTAATGATCTATCTATGACCCAAGGGTCAATAAAGAGACTTTCCTTTGGAATGCGAAAAGATGAGGTAACTGGATGAGAAATAACAAGTTCCATCACTTGGGGAATAACTTAACAAAGCTAAAGCATACATATTCATTCAAACATGATGAAGATATAACAGAGCATGGTAACAACCAAAGAAGAGATGCAAGTATGTGACAACATCAAGCAAAGATTACAATCAAGTCAAATGGTTACAACAATAATACACAAAGATATTACAATATCTAGAAGGGGAGCATGGTAGAGGTTCTTACAAGACCAACCTACAAGGTAAAAACAACTTGAAGCATCTTAACAAAGATGAAGAGAAATGAGGTAACAACCATCGAGACAACAATATGAAATTCAAACAAGTTTAAATTCAAGAAAGTAACAACTTGAGGCAAGCATGTCATAGGGTTCCAAGTATATCAAATGTAACAACATAAGACTAACAAATCATGCATTTATGACAATCAAATACAAGTAAACATACAAGAAGTATTACAACAGTTCAAGCAAGAAAGTTCATAATTTCATGGGGAAATACATACAAGTTCATGGTAACAACCAAAATGAAGCAAACCCTAACATATTAGAGTTCTAAAAAGATGTATAAGCAAGTAGAGGATACATGACAAACACATTCAAGAGATTACAACATCAAGAATCATGTTATGAATCACAAAGAAGTTTCAAGGTATAACATTTATGTTCAAGCTTTCACCAAGGAAAGAAACAAACCCTAAACATGTTATGGTTCTAACAAGACATAAAAACAAGTATAAATAAGGCACGGTAAACATATTCAAGAGGTCACAACATCAAGAATCATGGCAAAATTCACATATGAAGCTTAAAAGTTCATGATTCATGTATACATTCATAAAAGCAAGTATGAACATGGTAAGACAATGATTCAAACAAAATTAAGCATTTAAACATGTTATCAAACATTGTGGATAATAAAAGATAAAAATAATAAGAATAATCAAGCTTCAAGTTGAAAACGTTTACAAACATCATGGTGAAAACCCTAAAAACACATGTTTTTCAAGTGGCATGTGAAATGCAAGTGGAAAGTTCACATTTATGAGTTTTAGGTTTACCTCTTGAAGAAAGCTTAAGAAATAAGAAAACCAGAGATCTTGAGAGCTCTTCAACTGCAAATGTTTCTAGGATTATGAATAGATGCTCCAAACAACCTCCAAGTAAGCTAGTGGACGAAATGCCTTGTAAATGAAGGAAAAACTCAAATCCAAAGATCTCAAAGAACAACTCACTCAAAATTTGATAAATAAGTGTGGAAGTGATTTGGATAGCTTCAATACATCATATTTTATGCGTTTGAAGTATTTCTTGAGTTGGAAGAAGTTTGGAAATGGTTTTGAAAGGTGTTTTGCAAAAGCAGATTTTTAGGGATTTTGGAAACTTAATGAGATTTTGCAAGAACTTGTGATTGTTTAAGGAATGGAGTTCTAGCTTTATTCTAGCATGTAACTTGTGTGTTTGTGATGTAGTAAGTGAGTTCTATTTATAGTCAAAGGCCTTGGATCAAGGTATGGGCAAAAGTGAAGCAAATTGCCAATTTAACCTTCCATCATGAAAATCTTTGAGTTTTCCAATACAATCTTCATCCTTGTCTTTAAGGCACTCTACTAAGATATTCTCCATTCCCTATAGATTGTTTTCATAATTCTTGATAGGTTATGAGGTGACTTGTTGAAGTAAAGTTGATGATTTGACAAGGGTAGTCACCTTTTTTCTCTTTCTTCACAATTCACTTTTGCAACTTGCATTAAATAATGATTTCCTTTGATATTTGGTCCATTATCGTGATAATTGATGTTAAACATGTTTATTAACAATTTAAACCTTATAAATGAGGCTTAGTCTTTGATTAGCATCGATTTGGAGAGATTTTGGAATAAGAAAACTCACGCTGACCTGGTTTTGCAAAACTGAATTCTTGCCAACTTGTGGATCTTGGTTCTCTCTAACCATGAAGAGTTATGGAACCCAGTTGTAATTTTTATAAAGCCCCAATTAGGTACAACAATATTTATGTTTGTGTTAGGACCTCATTCCTCTTTAAACTAGGTAAAAAAATCCTTGTGTGGTTAAGGAGTTATGGCTTTGCCCTTTTCAAAATCTTAATTTCCCAACTTTTCGATTACTACTCAATTTCTGATCCAATGATCACCAAACTTCATGATTAGATATTATATAACACTAGGAACATAATTGTCTTCAATTTTGGGTCAAAACCCTGTTAGTCAATGAGTTGACGTTTCAGTCAGACGAACCATACGATCGAAAACCTCTGAATCAACTATTAGTGTTCTGGGTTCCCTGAGGTCTTGAAAATTCATGAACCATGATTCCATCATTGGATTACCATTTAAATCAAAATTCAAACCACATTTGACTTTTCCTGATTAAAAACCCTAATCGGGGGTCATGGACTGCACTGCTCTTTTCCCTTGGGTAACAACCTCAAATTAGATTCATACTTGACCAAATATAGTGTTCTTGATGACACAGGGAGTTACTTCATAGAGAATCAATCCAAGACATTGACTGATCAAACCAGAGAAAACCCCTGATTCCTGACTTCTATGGGGACCTAATTCATCTGCATCTTGACAAAGACAAACTTGAAATAGGTTAAGGTTAGATAAACAATGATGATGCTCCTAGAATTATGATGGAATCTAGGGGTCAAAATTTGGGGTACAACATTGGGAAAAATAAATGTTGACGCCTCTAACGCTCGTTGTTTAAACTCTTTCAATGATAGAGAACCCTGATATCTAGAAACGCATTGATCCTATGTCTCGAGAACCAATGCCATGATATGCAGAAAATGCAAAAAATGCAGAGAAGCATAAGCTAGTTACAGATAAAATGGTAGGGCACATTTTGGGGTGTTACAATGAGGTTCATAACTTCTTACTCAAGTTGAATCAATGGATTTTCTTGTACTCTTTTGAAATCTTGTATATCATACTTCAACTTTGATTTTTAAATTTGGTCTTGGTTCATCTTGGATCATAATGAAAAATGCCTCCAAAGTTAGGCAAAACATGAGGCAAATTCAGCCTAGAAATAGCTAAGTGTCAAAGTTCCAAATCTCATGAAACCCTAACTTTAATGCTTCATATCTCAAAATCTAGGCATTTTTTGGGGGTACTTATCTTTTGAAATCTTGTTTTATGTAAGAAGATATATCATTTGAGATTTGGATGGGAGAAAATGGTTGCTTGGTGTCGCTACTGCGAGAAAAGGTGTCGGCAATGACAGAAGAGTTGCCACTTTTCGTTATTTATCCCAAAAGAGGGAAAGTAAACGAGGAGAGAAAACCTAACGAAAACAGGAGAAGACAGGTCATCGCAACCATATATCGGGTTCGGGAGTCGGTTACGCAAGGGGAAGGTTTTAGCACCCCTCACGTCCGCCGTACTCGACGGGATCCACGCTTGTTATTGTTGCACCCTAAAATTTGCCCAACCTTATTCAATTGGTTTATGTTTCAATATCATTAGCATTTGCATATAGAGTCATGTGCATAGTCTAATCATCTGCATAGCATAAGCATAGCAAGTCATTCAACAGGGGACCAATCATTATTTTCATCTCTAGAGGCCTAGCAAGAGGTTATTATTCCAATTCAATCCTATTCAAGTCATCAAGAAAGAATTTGAAAGCAAAGAGTTCAGCAGATCAAGCCTTGAGTCCATCTCTTAGCTGAGGGTATCTGAGGATCAACAAGAGGGTTATGAGCTGTGAAATGAAAGCATGGGGAGCATCTAGACATCTTGAGAGACTTATAAAGTCATTTGGAGAAGAAAACAAGTCATTGATGAAGGCACAAGAGCTACAGTTGAAGACAGTCAACTAGGGTTTCATCTGGGTCAACCCTAGGTCAACCCTAGGTCAATTGACTGACTTAAGAGGGCATTCAAGTCTATTGGAGAGATGTGGGGATCAACATTTGACATATGAAGAAGGATATGGAGATATGACAAGAAGAATTCAAGAGAAATCAAGGAGAAGAGGAGTTACTAAATTAGGGTTTCTCTGTAAAATCCCCTAGTTTAGGTCAAATTTCCAAGCAAGATAAGTCAAAATGCTAGCTTCAAATGGCTTCTTGGCCAACATGAAACTTGTAGAGGATCTCAAGACCTTTAATTTGAGTGGTGGAAGACCTCAAGGAGATTTATAGAACTCAAGTTATGGTCCTTACAAGTTACAGGTCATCTGGGGTGTCTGAATTTTTGTCTGTGAAAATGACTTGACTTCCAAGCTAGTTTTGCCCCTCAAGGAGATTTCAAATGAATTCTTGGTCAACATAAGAATTGTTCCTCATTGTCTTAGCTTTCTAGAATGGTATAGTATGCCTTCATATGATGTGTGGAACTCAACTTATGGTCTTGACAAGCAAAGGGTATTTTGGGCATTTGTGAATTACAGGTCATTTTAACCTATACCCAAAACTCATACAAGGAGGCCTCAAATGGAAAAACTTACAACATCAAACTTGCTCCAAATGGGATTTTAAGTCTAGAAAGAAGGTCACAAGTTATTGGAGAAGCTCATAGCAGGGAGTTGCATGATAGGTCAAAATATGAACTAAAAAGGCTTATAAAGTGAATAATTTCAAGTTGGAAAATGGTTTGGGAGATTTACAAGTCCAAATGGAGACTTCCAATATATGATTTTGAATGGAAAAACAATTCTAAGAACAATGGTTCACACACTTTTTTGAGTTTAGAAGGAAAAAATGAAGTTATCCATGGTTGCTTATCATTTAAGAAACATAATCAAAATGGATCAAAATTTGAAAACAAGGGAATGTGCAAGATGGATCTAGAATGTTCATTTGGGGTCTATATATTCATGAGATGTGCATTGATCAAGGGTTGGCCTCATTTGCACCAAGAATTCCACAAAATCTCTCATACTTTTCCATAAAAGTTTCATTACAATTCTCTCAAAACCTTCAACAACTTTCATCATAATCAATTCAATTCCACTCCATCATCATCATAGATCATAATTGAAGCAAGTTTCTGGTGGTTATCATCCATTTTCGAGTGCTTTTCTCAAGATCATCAAAATCACAAGTTCAAGTGGATTGCATGATTCAAGCAAGGAACCTCCAAGTTTGTGCATACAGAATCAAGTTCTTCAAGGATTGATCAAGATTCAACACTTAAAAGCCTCAGATCTTTCATCTCCATAGCTGTTTCTCAAGATTTCTTACAAGGTAAGTTTTCAATCAAACTGCTTGATCCAGTTAGTTAGGCATGATTTTGTTAGTGTAGAATTGATCTAGGTGGTTAGGAGATTAAGTTAGAAGATTTTGGAGAGTTTTGGTGATGGTTAGTGACAGGTGCCATAATCTGTTTGTGTTCGAATCTCTTGGATGAATGTGTTATAATTGCAACTTGATAGCAGGTGTTAATCTCCATTAGATGTAGTTTAATTTAGGCTAAGTTTGGGGAAGATTGGTGATGATGCATATCAGTGCATTTCAATGGAGGCAGGATGTTGATCCATTCGTGTTTGTTGTTGTGGTGAGTTGCAAGGCGAATTGATGCCCTAAGCTTGTAGAGGGAGAGATTTGGAACAGATTTCATGTTTACAGCATGGGGATTGGTTGCGTGTATGATGAGAACAGAGAGGAGGAAATTTAGTCGTGCATGGCTGCCATGGGGAAGATGAAACCCTAAGTTGCAGGTCCAAGTGAGGAAGATATAATCTGGATCGTCTATCTGGCGTAAGACCTTTGACTTAGGGTAGGATCTAATGGCTGATATTCAATCTGAATTGGAGGGAGATTACCCTGGCCCTAAACGCACCGTTTCATTAATTGAAACGGGCGGGCCTGAGTGCTGTTGATAACCACACCCCCGTGTGAGCCCAAAGCCAATATTTCAACGTGGCTTTCTTACTTCCTTCACCCCCAGCGCGTTGTTATAATTCTGAGTGAATTCTGGGCTTAACCAAAATGCTATGCGCGCCCCCTATTGTTGGCCCATTCTGGATTTATAACTGGGCGAATTTCTTTTCATACCCCCTCTGGCTCATTTTAGTTCATTTTATTTTTTCTTATTTCATTTTAATTTTTCATCATTTTCATAAAATCATAATAAATTCATAAAAAATGTTTTTTAACTCATTCTTTTTACCATATTTTCATGAAAATGTCTAGAATATTATAGAAAAATAAAATTTCATTTTTAGTTTTATTTCATATTTTTTACATATTTTCTAAATAAATAGCATAATAAATAGTTACATTTCATGCATTATTTTTATGATTTTTGTTCTCTCACATGCTTTAATATTTTTTGATCATTCTTTTCATATTGTTTAGATGAGATGTTAAGCTGGTAGAAATATTTTAGTTCCCATTTTTAGAGATTAATTTTAGGTGATTAATAAATGCTTGAACATCATGAACAAAACTAGGGTTTTAGGTGACAACTTAGGAAGTTCAATTTTTTCCCTTAGGACTTAGGGTTTGAATAGATTAGTTATGGGACTATAGGGGCTATGGGTAGTTGCTAGACCCCTTAGAGAAAAGTTAAGATTCCCCTACTGCTATTAATACTGTCTGTATATCTGTTGTCTGGTGTGGTGTGCCCTCTGGGGATTGTTGCTTGTTTGTTTGGATATTGGGTTTGTCTGGGGCCCTGGGGAAGCTGAAGATTTGAGGAGATGAAGACCATTGGAGATCCAGGGATTGAAGATCAACTGCCAGAGTAGAAGAAGAGGTTCTTGCTAGTAGATGCTGAGGAGATTAGGGTTTAGGAGCTAGGCAGAGCTCTAGGTTAGAAAGTTGTTTCTCAAACATGGATTGCCTTGTCTGCATCCATTCTTCTCTGTGATTCAGAGTCTCTCTAAGACACTCACCCCCTTCCTTTGGAAGGCTTGGTGATAGTGTCTATGAGATAGAACTCTTGAGAGAAAATGTCTCTTGGTGTTAGAAGCAGTCTGTTCACCACCTTTGGTAGTCAGCTTATTGCTTAACACCCAATTCACTCTTGTGACTGATCCCTCATCCTGGAGGTTTGAGCTTGAAGAAAAGCCATTGCAGATGGAAGACTGATGATCAAAACCCTTGTCTGAAAGCCATGAAGATGGAGATTGATGCTTGTTGAAGCCTGTAGCTGATTGGAGATTGCTTGAAGCCAGTTGTTGACTCAGAGCTGCTGAAGCTGTTTGTTTTATTGCTGTATTTCATTTGTTGATGTATTGATTGGTTTTCTGAACTGTATTGTTTGCTGTTTACCCTGCTGGGTTGAAAGTGAAGTCTGTTCACTTTTGCCTATTGTTTTCTAGGTTCGAGGTTGAGTGGGACTCCCTTGCCTCGCTTGTATTGTTGCATCCATGCATTTTACTGCTTTACTGTATATATCTGTTATTGTTTATGTTTCTGCCTATCCCGTAGGATCTCTGTTTCTCTCTGTGCAAGAGAGGAGCATGATAGACACTAGGTCTTAACCCATGCATGATAACATTAGGTTAGTTTGTTTCCCTTCGCAACCGTAGGTTAGAGTTCTGTCTCTTTCTTTCTCAAAACAAACAGAAAAACACATAAGGATTTCAAACCCAATAAAAGACACTTCTTCCGTAAAAGAACGTGAACTCATCAAGACGTCATTTTTGTCCGCTTGGACCGCTAATCAGAAAACCTTTTTTCAGAAAGAATAAAATCAACCAAGACAAGCTTGTGTCGTACGTGGCCCGAACTACGTTTGCTCTGATCTTTCATGCTGTATGAAAGTACGTAGGCATAGGATACGATATCCTAGCGAGCAACCTTCCCCTCCTTTCCCGTAGGTAGGCGAACTACGTTGACTCTGATTTCTCGTTCCAGACGGGAATACGTAGGCATAAAGTGCGATACTTTGCCGAGTCATTTTTATTTTCATTTTATTTTCTTTTTAACCCTTGACCTATAGTTTAGATAGAATAACAATCCATACCCGAAAACAAGCGTGGATCCCGTCGAGTACGACGGACGTGAGGGGTGCTAATACCTTCCCCTTGCGTAACCGACTCCCGAATCCAGGTTTTGGTTGCGATGACCATACCTTTCCCGTGTTGTGCGAGGTTTACTCTGAGCGTTTCCTTTCCCTCCCGTGGGATAAATAACGCACGGTGGCGACTCTTCTGTTCAGCCGGCGCCGATTTTCGCAGTAGCGACAGCTGGCGACTCTGCTGGGGATCCAACGTCCCCTGGCTGCTAAGGACTGCGATGGTTCTTATGCATTTGGGATCCAACGTCCCTTGAGAGAGTCAATCCTAACGCTTGTTTTCCCGTCGAGGATTTTGTATGGAGTTATTGTATATTTCTAACCCTGTGTTTTTCAGCTTTATATATATTGTTTATTATTGCTGTGTTGGGGTGTGACGGGTGTTCTGATATTGAGAGATAAGCCGGACCTGGGCTTGAGTGCACCTAGAATTAGAGTAGAAATTAGTGGGCGCCCGCTTGCTTTGCTTGCTTTGGTGTCCCATGAAATCTACACTCAGACGAGGTTCCTCTGGTTGGCCTCCTGCCCCTTCCTTTGGTTGGCGTGGGTTGCTGGTTAGTTGGATTGTCGACTCTGAGGACCGATCATTTGGAAATTGGCTGAGTGAGGCCTCTTCAGGAATTGATGATGCCACTCCTTCTGGGAATCGTATCATCAACCCTGAAAGTCTGTGACGCCGACGACCGCATAGGATGCCGTACCTTGTGCCAGTTATAGGGCCACCCACCTGTGAGGGGATTCAGGGTTATGCAGGTAACTAGACCTCCAGACTACCGGCTATTTCGTGATCAGGTTATTTATGGAGATGTATTCTGAGGTCTGTCAGAGACCATGTGGAGATTTATTCTGAGGTCTGTCAGAGACCATTTGGAGATGTATTCTGAGGTCTGTCAGAGACCATTTGAGAGGTGTTTTGAGGTCTGTCAGAGACCAATTATGGATGTGATCTGAGGTCTATCAGAGACCAGTTGGAGTTGTGGTTTGAGGTCTGTCAGAGACCAGTGTTGAAGTTTTATTTTAGGTCTATCTGAGACCAGGGTTTGATGACTTCTGGATGGTCTATCTGAGACCTTTCTTGATTGGGTTTAGGCTATTCAGCTGCAGCTTTGGTCCCTGTTGAATGTTACTTGCATTGCATCCTTGCATATCCATTATCATTTGCATTTCACTAACGTGTGTCTGTGCTGCAGGTGCATTTGCATTTCCCTAGTTCTAGTGCCCAGACTTCTGAGTATTTGATCATGACTAGCCTACGGAGAACGGTTGCTTACAAATTGCCTACGCCTGATATTGTTCCTTTGCTGGGGTTGATCTCTCTTGCTGATGAGGGTGTTCGTAGGAGTTTCCGGATGAGTTATGGTAGATTATTGAGATTGGTGTGCAAACCTACAGAGGTAGAGTTGGATGGGCTGTATGCTTTGATGCAATTCTACGACCCTGCTTTGAGGTGCTTCACGTTCTCTGGCTTCATTATGGGACCAACCTTGGAGGAATACGCTGAGTATGTTGAGCTGCCTGTGCAGAACCAGGTTCCATTCATTCATTATGAGGCCAAACCCAAGCCGGAGGAATTGGCAAAAGCCTTGCACGTTGATGCTTCTGAACTTGTGACTACTGTTTCCCGTGGAGTTCCCGGATTCTCATTTCAGTTCTTAGTGGGTAAAGCCCAAGAGTATGCTAAGAATGGGTGCTGGGTTGCTTTCAATGCTGTGTTGGCCTTGTGCATCTATGGCATAGTGCTATTCCCCAATATACCGGATTTTGTGGATTTCGATGCTTTCTACTTGTTTGCCGCTGGTAATCCTGTGCCTACTTTACTCGGAGATCTCTACCACTCACTGCATTATAAGAATGAGAAGGGAAGAGGAAAGAATGTTCATCTGTGTGTACCCTTGTTGAGTATGTGGTTTGAGAGTCACCTTCCTAAGAGAGGATCTGCTGCAGAGACTACAGTTCCAGTTGGTTGGCCGGAGCGTTTGATGAGGCTATCGTCGGAAGATATGGAGTGGTTTGATCGAGACCTGTTGGGATCGGAGCTCATCTTCAGTTGTTCTGGGTACCCTAATGTACCGTTGATAGGAAGAAAAGGGTGTATCAATTACAACCCTTCTCTATTCATTCGCCAGTTTGGATATGCGCTGAAGAATCCACCTCAAGAGGAAGAAGTACAGGAATCTCTGTACTTCACCGGTGACGTGAAGGGGGAGTTATTAGCCAAGTTGCGACATGCCTGGACGAGTATTAACCACAAAGGGAAGCCGTTGTTGGGAAAGAATGACTGTCAGGCCTATGCACCTTATAGAGCTTGGATTCAGGAGAGGGCTAGTCAGTTGAAGATGCCGTTTCCAGAGGCACCAATTCTTGATCCTATTCCGGTAGAAGAGCCGACTACTGTTTCTAGAGAAGCATATGAACAGGTTGTGAGGGAGAAAGAAGCCTTAATGAAGATTAACGAAGGGTTAGAGCAAGAGTTAGCCCAAGCACGCAGTGAGAAGAACAAGGCCGTATATGCTTTCCAACAACAGATTGAGCTGGTAAACAGGTTAGGAGCTGAGTTGACCGAGGAAAAGAAAAAGCGCGAACGTCTGGGGCAAGAGTTCAGAAGCTCCCATGACATGCTGGAAGCCAAAAAGAAGGCGCTCGACGCGGCACACCGAGAGATATCTTCTTGCAATAAGACTTGGAATGCTACTCTCACCAACAACAAGCAGAGGGAAGATAAGCTGAAGCAGCAAATTTCCGACCTCGAAGAGAAGTTGAAGTCTAGCATCAAGAAGTGCGAGGAAGAAGTGATGAACCGGTATAGTGTTCAGCATGCACTAAACAAGGCAATCAAATCCAGAGATGAAGCAGTGTCCCAGAAGCGAAAGTTAGAAGATTGCTTCGGAGAAGCAGCATGGGAAGAAACTGCTGAAGACGTACGCCGTGTCCTTAAGAAGAGAAACCAGCTTGTTGAAGGGCTGCTTGATCGACCAAGCCATCCGGAGACCAAGAAGTTGATAGAGGAGTACCAGACTTTTGGGAGGATTTGATCATTTCACGTAGTAGCTTATATGCTTTATTTGCATAGTGCTGACCATCGCCAGGATTGTTGGTTGAGGTCATGCCATCTTTGTATCGTACCCTGGGCTTATTGATTCTCTCTGCTATATATGAGGCTTTCTATGATTCAGCTCCGGTATTCTTATTGTCAACATTGTCACCGCACCGGCACCTTCGCACTAGAACTGGGGGAATGAACTTCCCTAATGCACAGACACATTGCATTGCATTCATATTCATCTTGCATAACAGGTAATCTTTGAATGGTGTCTTATCTCCTGCTCTGTATCAGGTACTTAACAGGATTCCAGATCAACATCCGCACCGCTATTCTACACGATCCAACTGTCGGAAAGTCATGGACCAGATTCAGAATGAGATGCAGGATGTACGCGAGAAGCTCGCCCTCTTCATGCAGACCATGGAGGCTATAGCAAAAGGGCAAGAGAATTTGCAGGCCATGGTCCAGCCTCTGTTGGCTCGCAACGCTGGTCATGGTAACGAAGATCATCAGTCTGTCCGGGTTGATACTGCTCATGGAGATGGCACTCCAACGCCAGTGGCTCCGCCTGTCGTCAATGTGAATGCTGCTAACGTCAACAACGCTACCGCTGCTGTGAATGGTAACGTCGGAGCTGGAAATGAAACTGCTGTCCACAACGCTGGGCTGGGTGATGTCAATGTGGGAGATAATCTCGGAGGCAATGGCTTTGTCAACGCTGGGTTCGGATTCAACGATCAGGGATTCGACAATACTGGCAAGTATGGCTTTAATGCTCAAGGCTTTGGGCAAGATGGTTATGGTATGGTCAATCAGGGCTACGGAGGTTTTGGAAACGGAAACGGTGCTGGTTTTATGGCTGGAGGTCCTGTTGGAGGTGTTCAAGGGTACGGCAACAGAGGCCGAGTTCCAGGGATGAATCAAGTCAGAGCTGGACGTAATAATGCGTATGAGGGATACGGGGCTGGAAACGGTATGTGGCAAGAGGATCAACAGGAGGACGCCTTCTCTGGAGGGGGCTTTGAAGGGCCGATGGATGATTCTCAAAAGATTAGAATGCTGGAAGAGCAAATGAAGGGAGTCCTAAATCAGAGTGCTGTGGGTCTGGACATGGCAACTATGGGCTTGGTACCTGGGCTGAGGGTGCCAATCAAGTTCAAAGCGCCTGCGTTCGATAAGTACAAAGGAGATACATGCCCGAAAGTGCATGTACGAGCTTATTACAGAAAAATGTCTGCATACTCCACTGACGAAAGAATGCTCATGCATTTCTTTCAGGATAGTCTATCGGGTCCTTCCTTAGAGTGGTACATGGGGTTGGAGCCCACTGATATCAAAACTTGGAAGCAATTAGCAGAGGCGTTCGTAGCCCATTACAAATATAACAGTGACCTGGCACCCAATCGGGTCCAGTTGGCCGGGCTTTCGCAGAAGAAGGGGGAGAGTTTTAAAGAATACGCGCAAAGGTGGCGCGATATGGCTGCCAGGGTTCGTCCTCCTGTGGAAGATAAAGAAATGAACGATATGTTTGTTGGTACATTCACCGGGCTGTTTCATGATATGCTGTTTCATACGTCTCTGGCTAGTTTTTCAGACCTGATTTTGATGGGTGAAAAGATTGAGCGGAACATTAAGCAAGGAAAGTTCCAAGTTGACGAGTCAGCTGCATCTGGCAGTAATAGGAAAGCTTATGGTGGGCGCCGTCAGGGCGAAGCTAGTGCTGTATTTGGAGGCCGAGGCCGAGGCCGAGGCAGGGGAAGAAATCAATATCGTCAACAGCAGCAAGTGTCGAGTGTGACTATTCCTTATCAGCAGCAGCCAATTCAGCAACAACAACAGGTTCAGCAGCAACCAATGCCACAGCAGCAGCAGCCTCAGCAGGGGGCACAGCAAACTCAGAGAAAATTCCAGGGTGGTAAGCCGAGAAGGGTGTTCGAGAAGCCTCCCTCTAACTATGCTGATTTATTGCAGACCTTGTTGGGATTGAATCTGGTAGAGAAAAGAACCTTGGCACCAATAACGGGAACTCCCCCGTTCGGCTATGATGCAAATAGGCGCTGCGAGTTTCATTCTGGGGCCCCGGGCCATGATATAGAAGGTTGTCATGCTTTTAAGCACGTTGTGCAGGATCTCTTGGACAACAAGTCTATCAACTTCGGAACGACCGGTGCGAATATAGTCCAGAAACCCATGCCTAATCATGGGGCGAACGCCGTGCTGACTGAGGAAGGTCTGAATCTGATTATGAATGTGGAGGATTTAAAGACGCCGCTGAGCGAAATAAAAAGCCGACTGTTGCAAGGAGGTGTTTACCCGGGTTGTAATGAGTACTGCTTAGATTGTTGGGCCCTGTCTGGGGGGTGTGAGGAGTTGAAGAAAGGCATTCAGGCCTTGATTGATGAAGGTGTATTGCAGTTTGATAGAACAGCAACTGATGAGCCGGCAGGGGCAGTAATGGATAATCAGAGTGATGTTGCCACAGTGACAATTCCTAGGAAGACGATCACTATTTCCGCACCAGCTCAGCGACCACCGATTACTATAACTAAAGCCGGGCCAATCCCGTATGAGAACACGAGAGCAGTCCCATGGTCATATGGGCTAGAGGTGTATTGTGACGGGATTAAAATCGATGTTAACAAGCAGTCAGCGGAGATTGTGGATAACGTTGTGGGCTCAGGAGGCATGACAAGAAGCGGCAGGATCTTTATATCTCCTGAAGTGGAAGCCGAAAGGATAGCGAAAGGAAAAGGGAAAGCGGTGGAAAATGTTCCGGTTCAAGCAAATGAAAAAGAAGCAGCATCTAAGGATGTCGAAGAATTCATGCGCTTAATTCGGAAAAGTGATTATAAAATCGTGGAGCATCTGCAGCAAACGCCATCCAAAATATCTATTCTGTCATTGCTGTTGTGTTCAGAGGCTCACCGAAATGCTTTGCTGAAAGTCCTGGACACTTCTTTTGTACCACAGGATGTCTCCGTGAACCAGCTAGAAGGAGTATTGGCACATGTAAATGCGGGCCACAGTCTGGGCTTTACTGATTTCGACTTGACTCCGAAAGGAAGGGATCATAATATGGCATTGCATGTATCTGTTGAGTGCAGAGGGTCGACAATGTCGCACGTATTGGTTGACACCGGGTCGTCTTTGAATGTGCTGCCTAAGAAGGCTATGATGAAGCTGGATGTTCGAGGAATTTTGTGCACACCAAGTGATTTGGTAGTCAGAGCGTTTGACGGCACGCGGAGAACAGTCTTCGGATCGATCACATTGCCTCTGCAAGTGGGGCCGGAAGTGTTTGCAACGGAATTTTATATCATGGATATACAGCCTGCGTACAGCTGCTTGCTGGGAAGACCTTGGATTCACGGGGCAGGGGCAGTCACGTCTACCCTGCATCAGAAGCTAAAGTATATGGTCGGAGACAGTGTAGTCACCGTGTGCGGAGAAGAAGACATTCTGGTCAGCCATCTTTCTTCGTTCAAATATGTGGAAGTCGACGGGGAGATCCACGAGACGCCATGCCAGGCATTCGAAGGGTTGCGCATAAAGGACAGGAGTCCCGGGCCAAGCAAAGTGCCAGAGATAGCTGTTTCTTCGTACAAAGAAGCCCAAGCGCTAGTAAAAGCAGGAGAAGCCAAAGGCTGGGGCAAAGTATTGGACATTCCGGTGAAAATGGACCGGTTCGGACTGGGGTACCGACCATCGTCATCAACTCCTTCTGTGGGGGCCCCTCATTTCAGAAAGTCAATCACCATCTCTGCCAGTGGAGTATGCCATGAATCTGTCAACGCTGCTTCAGAATCCGATGAAGGGGACAGCGACTGTGATATGGATGCCTGGATTCAGCCAAGCACGCCAGGACAAGGACTGTGCAACTGGTCCATTCAGGAGCTTGTTCCTGTGACCTTTAAACAGTAATGCTTTGCTTTATTAATTGTTGAATAATCTGATGTCTTGCCCGGGGCATCAGGATTTGCTTAGGGCTGTGTTGTTATAAACATTGCTTCGTTAATCATTAAATAAATGGCGTTTTTTTTTTTTTTCATGTGCAAATACTGTAATCCCTGTCTTTCTTGTTTTGTATTTTTCAATAAAATGGCAACGTGGTTATCCGCTTTATACGCATTTTGAAGCACTTAACCCTTTCTTTTGCAGGATACCATTTTCAGATGACATCTTTGAACCACCTATGACTCGTCCCGACTTCGAGCACCCGGTATTCCAGACCGAAGAAGAGGTTGTCGAAGATAGCGACGTTCCTGAAGAACTGTCTTGGTTGGTGAAGCAAGAGGAAAGAGCCATTCTGCCTCACGACGAGGTTATCGAGGTTATCAATTTGGGGTCGGAAGGGGTTGAGAAGAATATTCGTATCGGAGCCGCACTGCAGAGTGATATCAAGCGAAAACTGGTTGAAATGCTCCGAGAGTATAATGATGTATTCGCTTGGTCGTATCAAGATATGCCAGGGCTCGATACAGATATGGTTGTGCATCGTCTGCCACTGAAAGAAGACTGCCCGCCTGTCAAACAAAAACTTCGCAGAACTCGCCCAGATATGGCAATGAAGATCAAAGAGGAGGTTCAGAAACAGTGGGACGCTGGTTTCCTGGCTGTGACGAAGTATCCCTCATGGGTTGCTAACATCGTACCAGTGCCAAAGAAAGATGGCAAGGTTCGAATGTGCGTGGATTATAGAGATTTGAATAAAGCAAGCCCAAAAGACGATTTTCCACTTCCTCACATTGACGTATTAGTTGATAATACCGCTCAATACTCTGTATTCTCTTTCATGGATGGCTTTTCAGGCTATAATCAAATTAAAATGGCGCCAGAGGATATGGAGAAGACTACTTTCATAACACCTTGGGGAACATTTTGCTACAAAGTGATGCCCTTTGGTTTGAAAAATGCTGGGGCAACATATCAGCGTGCGATGACGACTCTCTTTCATGACATGATGCATAAAGAGATTGAAGTTTATGTTGACGATATGATTGCCAAATCCCAGACAGAGGAAGAGCATCTGGTGAATCTGTTGAAGTTGTTTAAAAGGCTTAGGAAGTTCAGGCTGAGGCTGAACCCTAACAAATGCACCTTCGGGGTGAGATCGGGTAAACTGCTGGGGTTTATCGTAAGCGAAAGAGGAATAGAGGTCGATCCTGCTAAAATAAAAGCAATTCAAGAAATGCCGACGCCTAAAACAGAGAAAGAGGTGCGCGGGTTTTTAGGGAGATTGAACTACATTGCTCGGTTCATATCTCACCTGACTGCTACGTGTGAACCATTATTCAAGCTGTTAAAGAAAGATCAAGCTGTAACGTGGAACGATAATTGTCAAAAGGCGTTCGATAAAATAAAGAAGTATCTGCAGGAGCCTCCTATTTTGATACCCCCAGTGGCAGGGAGACCCTTGATAATGTATTTAACGGTTCTTGAGGGAAGCATGGGTTGTGTTCTCGGTCAACACGACGAGACAGGGAGAAAAGAGCATGCAATTTACTATTTGAGTAAGAAATTTACGGACTGTGAATCTCGATACTCAATGCTGGAGAAAACTTGTTGCGCGCTAGCCTGGGCCGCCAAGCGTTTGAGGCAGTACATGCTGAATCATACAACCATGCTCATCTCGAAGATGGATCCAATCAAATATATATTTGAAAAGCAGGCGTTGTCAGGTAGAATTGCCAGGTGGCAGATGATCTTGACCGAATATGATATTCAATATGTCTCGCAAAAGGCGATAAAGGGGAGTGTGTTGTCTGAGTATCTGGCGGAGCAGCCTGTTGAAGAGTATCAATCGATGAGATTTGACTTTCCTGACGAGGATATCATGTATCTCAAGATGAAGGATTGCGAAGAGCCGTTACCAGACGAAGGACCAGAGCCGGGGTCCAAATGGCAGATGATATTTGATGGAGCTGTGAATGCTTACGGTAGCGGGATAGGGGCAATTATCACTACGCCACACGGGTCGCACATCCCGTTTACTGCCCGATTGACCTTTGCCGTTACCAACAATGAGGCCGAATACGAAGCTTGTATAATGGGGCTTGAAGAAGCCATTGATTTGCGAATCAAGCATTTAGACGTATACGGAGACTCAGCTCTGGTAGTGAATCAGATCAAAGGGGAATGGGAGACACGGCAGCCCAATTTGATACATTACATGAATTATGCAAGGAGATTGTTGCCTTTCTTCGACAAAGTTGAATTGCATCACGTGCCACGGGCAGAAAATCAAATGGCTGACGCCCTTGCCACCTTGTCTTCCATGTACAAGGTCAATTTCTGGAACGAAGCTCCCCAAATCACTATCTCTCGGTTGGACAGGCCAGCTTATGTATTTGCTATTGATGAAGCGTCTGATGGCAAACCGTGGTATTTTGATATCCTTAATTTCCTGAAGAATAAAGAGTATCCGGCTGGGGCATCCAGTCAAGATCAGAAGACTCTCAGGAGATTAGCGGGTAATTTCTATTTGAACCCGGATGGCGTCTTATACAGAAGAAACCACGACTTGGTGTTGTTGCGTTGTGTAGACGAGAAAGAGGCAAAGCTTCTCATGGAGGAAATTCACGAAGGTGCATTCGGTACGCATGCTGGTGGGCATGCTATGACGAGAAAACTGCTGCGGGCAGGTTATTTTTGGCTGACGATGGAAACTGATTGTTTCAAATTTGCAAGAAAGTGCCACAAGTGCCAAATTTATGCTGACAAAATACATGTGCCTCCGAGTCCTCTGAATGTGATGTCATCTCCATGGCCATTCTCGATGTGGGGAATCGATATGATCGGAAAGATTGAGCCGACGGCTTCTAACGGGCATCGGTTCATCCTCGTAGCAATCGATTATTTCACCAAGTGGGTGGAAGCGGCGTCTTACGCAAATGTAACGAAGCAAGTGGTGGCTAGATTCATCAAAAGAGATATCATTTGCCGATACGGAATTCCCGAGCGGATAATCACGGATAATGGTTCTAATCTGAACAACAAAATGATAAAGGAGCTCTGTCAGAATTTCAAGATCGAACATCACAACTCCTCCCCTTACCGACCCAAGATGAATGGCGCTGTCGAAGCGGCCAATAAGAATATCAAGAAAATCGTCCAGAAAATGGTGGTGACTTATAAAGATTGGCATGAAATGCTACCTTTCGCTTTGCACGGTTATCGTACGACGGTACGCACATCAACCGGGGCAACTCCGTTCTCGTTGGTATACGGAATGGAAGCGGTATTACCATTGGAAGTTGAGATCCCTTCTCTGAGGGTATTGCGAGACGTTCAGCTGGACGAGGCAGAATGGGTAACGAATAGATTGAACCAACTGAGTTTGATGGATGAGAAGAGGCTAGCTTCTCTGGCATACGGTCGTTTGTATCAAAGACGAATGAAGAAAGCGTACGACAAGAAGATACTTCCGCGAAGCTTTCAGACGGGCGACCTTGTGCTGAAAAGGATTCTCCCGCCGCAAGCAGATCACAGGGGCAAGTGGACCCCCAACTACGAAGGGCCATACGTTGTCAAGAAGGTCTTTTCAGGAGGAGCTTTATTGTTGTCCACAATGGACGGGGAAGACTTTGCATCACCTGTGAATTCGGACGCAGTTAAAAAATACTTTGCTTAAAATAGACCCGCTGGATAGAAAAAAGAGAGTCCAGGCAAAAATGGGGCATCCTGGCGAACCAAAAACAGAATGAAAGGTTCGGGCAAAAGTTAGGGATAAAATTGAAAAAAATGTACACCCGCGAAGTTGAAAACCTACACTGGGCGGCTTCGGCAAAAAGGGGTATCCCGGTGAGCTGAAAACCCGTAAAGGGCGGTTCACGCAAAAGTTAGGGATTTGAAAAGCAAATGACTGCGGTCCGAATTCGAATTCAATGAGCATCAGTGCGGGAGAATATGTTTGAGGAGTCAGTTATCGAATACAACCTCTTCAGAAGTCGGATACCGGGAAAGTATAAGAGTCGGACGAATCATGGGAGGATCAGTTCGTGGTGCTCATCTGCATCCAGTTGCCGACATGTGTACAAAATTTAATTTGTCAATATTTATGCTTCTTGTGAATACTTGCATACTTGTATATTTGCTTTGTGTAGCTTCCTCTTTTCAGGAGTTACATCCCGTGTACAAAAACTCCGCCCATTCAGGGGCCCAATCAATGAAAATGTGTTATTCAGTACTTGATGCCTGTTCTTTACTGTTTTTGCGCATGATAAAACGCCTAAGTTTATTGAAGCTAGCATGAGTATAACATCACTGGCCCTTGCCAACAATTGTTAAAGCTTTGAATTAACTGAGTGTAACGTCACTAACCTGAATTGATTTGATTGCATAGGCTTGTCGTGTCTTGTTTGTGTTGTTGCAGGTTTCATAACCGTACGAGGAAGGTGATCAAAAGATTGCAATAGTGAAAGGCTTGATCCTCACGCAGGTCATGCATGTTTTTCCTGAAGAAGGATAGAATTCCCCAGCTAGCCATAGCTTATCCAAAGGACGTGCTCCAGAGAAGTTACTCGTCTTCAGCAGAGTTTGGCGATTCCGAGATCGTCAGGCTGTATTCAGACAGGTTCATTTCCCCCCGCAGGGTCATGCATTCTCCCCCAGCGGAGTCAGTTAATTTTCCCCAAGAGAATCCAGCCATCCCCAGCGGAGTTCTCTTTTCAGTAAATGTTCTTTCCTTCCAGTGGAATTCGAAGGTCAAGACTCTCCAAAGCAGAGTTGATGGCGGTTCCTGTCATTTCTTTTATCAGAGACACCTGTGTGATATCAGTTCACTCTCCAGCAGGAAGTCCAATCATACTACGCACATCTGCTATTCCCCAGCAGAGTTATATTCCCCAGCAGGGGGTTACCTCCGCAAGGTATTTGGTTTGAGTTATATTCCCCAGCAGGGGGTTACTTCAACAAGACGCGTGGTTTGAGTTCCCAACTTCCCTACAGGGTCGGCTTCATCCTACCGGCATTTATTTTGCCGGAATAATTTTGTAGCATCAGGCTATCCCCGGCGAGTCGACGTTATCCTTCCAGCATTTATTTTGCTGAAGCAGTTTCTGTACTCTAGTAGTCCAGGTGGAGAGAGCTCTTGCTCAAATAAATTACCAAACAGTCAAGGTCTCGGCAGGAGATATTCAATGACAATGTCAGTTTCGGCGGTATTCCCCCCACAGAGTTATCGTGATGAAACTCTCTTTGCCTCTAGCAGAATCATTCATGCAAATGTATCTTATTTTCCCCAGCCAGAGTGGCCAGGATAAGAATCTCCTTATTCCCAAGCAGAGTTCGTTTGTCATCAACGAGTCGCATGAATCAGAATTTCGAAGCAGGTGTCCGATAGTTGGTTTTCAGACATCCCCAGTAAAGTTCATCTCGAAGTCGCTGTCACGTCAGTGCTGAGCAGTTTGTGGGAAAGGATCATTGAAGAATTAAGTCCTGACGTGGACCATTTACTCCTAGAATGACGGGGTCTCTTCAGAAGTGGGCGTCCTAACGTGGACAGGTTTGTGTTACCAGATTGGTAAGGTGTGTTAATCCTGACGCGGATAGATTCGGTCTTTTGAAATTTGGAGAAAGGGAGGTTATGACGTTGACAAAAGATTGGTTACTCTTCGTGTTGGTGTCCTGACGTGGATTATGTGTTTGCAGCAGATATCTTTATTCGTAATGGTGAAATGTGCGTCCTGACGTGGACAAGTTTGTAGTTCTTTGTGATGACAAGATACAAGAATCCTGACGTGGACAAATTTATCCTTCTTCGTGTTGTTGGCAAAGTGTAAGTCCTAACGCGGATATTTCCCCAGCAAGTCGAAGGCGCGTGAGTCCTTACGTGGACAAGTCTTATTTCCTCGGTGAGTCGAAGACGCCTGAGTCCTAACGTGGACAAATCAAGACGAGATCAGTGTCCTAACGCGGACAGATCAAAGAGATTATCATTCCTAACGTGGAAAGACGGAGATTCCTAACGTGGAAAGATGTAGTCCTTACGTGGACCTATCAATAGAAGTGATTCCTAACGTGGAAATGACAGTATTCCTAACGTGGAAAGAGAAAGTCCTTACGTGGACAGATTAAGATGGTTTCCTTACGTGGAAAGACGAGTTTATTCCTTACGGGGAAAGGTTGAGTCCTCACGCGGACATATCAAGATTTATTCCTTACGTGGAAAGAAGTTGGTATTCCTTACGTGGAAAGATTGAGTCCTTACGCGGACATATCGAGATGGATTCCTTACGGGGAGACAAGTGCATTCCTAACGTGGAAGAATTTAGTCCTGACGCGGACAGATCCAGACGAAGTCTTATTCCTTACGTGGAAAAATGGTGATTCCTTACGTGGAAAAGAGATTGATTCCTTACGTGGAAAGTTTAGTCCTGACGCGGACAGATGGAAAAGAAGTTTATTCCTTACGCGGAGAAATCGGGGTCCTGACGTGGACAGATTCGAGAAGTTGAGTCCTGACGTGGACAGATTTAGAACTCAAGGTGAATTCATTACGTGGAAAGACGAGTTGTATTCCTTACGTGGAAAGATTGAGTCCTCACGCGGACGTATCGAGATTGATTCCTGACGTGGAAAGAAGTGGACTATTCCTGACGTGGAAGAGTTTAGTCCTGACGCGGACAGATCGAAGAAGATATTCCTAACGTGGAAGAAGAAGGAAATTAGTCCTAACGTGGACAGGTGCAAGAAAAGTTGAGTCCTTACGTGGACAAGTTCAGAAATAGTTGTATTCCTTACGTGGAAAGGCTGGAGTCCTGACGGGGACATGGCAAGTGGTATTGGAGTCCTTACGTGGATAGATTGATGTAGTTTTCCTAACGCGGAAAGAAGATTGTTTCCTGACGTGGAAAGATGAAAGGGTTAGTCCTGACGTGGACAGACGCAGAAAAAATGATTCCTAATGTGGACAGGTGTTACTCCTAACGTGGAAGAGTTTTATTCCTAACGTGGACGATGCGGTTTATGGAAATGCAGACGAATTATCCCCAGCGGAGTTGCCGAGATTTTTCTGGGATAACAGCAAGTGGAGTCCTAACGTGGACAGGTTTTAGTTGAGATTTCTTTGTATTGACGACAGACAGAGTCCTAGCGTGGACAAGCAAGCAATCTGTTATGACAGAATCCTCTTCAGGACGATGAAGACAACCCCCAGCACGGTCGCGCGAGATCAGTGGGTTACTCTAACAGTCAGATTCAGCTGACGAATGTTATTCCTCAAGCAGGAGCGCAGTTTATTTCTGCGATTGGCAAATTTCTGGTTTCACTAGTATTCAACCGTCTCGTACCGCGAATGTCTGAAGGCTCCGGGCTCTTCATCCAATCGGGTCCAAGTCGCTTGAATAGGGGCAGCTGTTGCACCCTAAAATTTGCCCAACCTTATTCAATTGGTTTATGTTTCAATATCATTAGCATTTGCATATAGAGTCATGTGCATAGTCTAATCATCTGCATAGCATAAGCATAGCAAGTCATTCAACAGGGGACCAATCATTATTTTCATCTCTAGAGGCCTAGCAAGAGGTTATTATTCCAATTCAATCCTATTCAAGTCATCAAGAAAGAATTTGAAAGCAAAGAGTTCAGCAGATCAAGCCTTGAGTCCATCTCTTAGCTGAGGGTATCTGAGGATCAACAAGAGGGTTATGAGCTGTGAAATGAAAGCATGGGGAGCATCTAGACATCTTGAGAGACTTATAAAGTCATTTGGAGAAGAAAACAAGTCATTGATGAAGGCACAAGAGCTACAGTTGAAGACAGTCAACTAGGGTTTCATCTGGGTCAACCCTAGGTCAACCCTAGGTCAATTGACTGACTTAAGAGGGCATTCAAGTCTATTGGAGAGATGTGGGGATCAACATTTGACATATGAAGAAGGATATGGAGATATGACAAGAAGAATTCAAGAGAAATCAAGGAGAAGAGGAGTTACTAAATTAGGGTTTCTCTGTAAAATCCCCTAGTTTAGGTCAAATTTCCAAGCAAGATAAGTCAAAATGCTAGCTTCAAATGGCTTCTTGGCCAACATGAAACTTGTAGAGGATCTCAAGACCTTTAATTTGAGTGGTGGAAGACCTCAAGGAGATTTATAGAACTCAAGTTATGGTCCTTACAAGTTACAGGTCATCTGGGGTGTCTGAATTTTTGTCTGTGAAAATGACTTGACTTCCAAGCTAGTTTTGCCCCTCAAGGAGATTTCAAATGAATTCTTGGTCAACATAAGAATTGTTCCTCATTGTCTTAGCTTTCTAGAATGGTATAGTATGCCTTCATATGATGTGTGGAACTCAACTTATGGTCTTGACAAGCAAAGGGTATTTTGGGCATTTGTGAATTACAGGTCATTTTAACCTATACCCAAAACTCATACAAGGAGGCCTCAAATGGAAAAACTTACAACATCAAACTTGCTCCAAATGGGATTTTAAGTCTAGAAAGAAGGTCACAAGTTATTGGAGAAGCTCATAGCAGGGAGTTGCATGATAGGTCAAAATATGAACTAAAAAGGCTTATAAAGTGAATAATTTCAAGTTGGAAAATGGTTTGGGAGATTTACAAGTCCAAATGGAGACTTCCAATATATGATTTTGAATGGAAAAACAATTCTAAGAACAATGGTTCACACACTTTTTTGAGTTTAGAAGGAAAAAATGAAGTTATCCATGGTTGCTTATCATTTAAGAAACATAATCAAAATGGATCAAAATTTGAAAACAAGGGAATGTGCAAGATGGATCTAGAATGTTCATTTGGGGTCTATATATTCATGAGATGTGCATTGATCAAGGGTTGGCCTCATTTGCACCAAGAATTCCACAAAATCTCTCATACTTTTCCATAAAAGTTTCATTACAATTCTCTCAAAACCTTCAACAACTTTCATCATAATCAATTCAATTCCACTCCATCATCATCATAGATCATAATTGAAGCAAGTTTCTGGTGGTTATCATCCATTTTCGAGTGCTTTTCTCAAGATCATCAAAATCACAAGTTCAAGTGGATTGCATGATTCAAGCAAGGAACCTCCAAGTTTGTGCATACAGAATCAAGTTCTTCAAGGATTGATCAAGATTCAACACTTAAAAGCCTCAGATCTTTCATCTCCATAGCTGTTTCTCAAGATTTCTTACAAGGTAAGTTTTCAATCAAACTGCTTGATCCAGTTAGTTAGGCATGATTTTGTTAGTGTAGAATTGATCTAGGTGGTTAGGAGATTAAGTTAGAAGATTTTGGAGAGTTTTGGTGATGGTTAGTGACAGGTGCCATAATCTGTTTGTGTTCGAATCTCTTGGATGAATGTGTTATAATTGCAACTTGATAGCAGGTGTTAATCTCCATTAGATGTAGTTTAATTTAGGCTAAGTTTGGGGAAGATTGGTGATGATGCATATCAGTGCATTTCAATGGAGGCAGGATGTTGATCCATTCGTGTTTGTTGTTGTGGTGAGTTGCAAGGCGAATTGATGCCCTAAGCTTGTAGAGGGAGAGATTTGGAACAGATTTCATGTTTACAGCATGGGGATTGGTTGCGTGTATGATGAGAACAGAGAGGAGGAAATTTAGTCGTGCATGGCTGCCATGGGGAAGATGAAACCCTAAGTTGCAGGTCCAAGTGAGGAAGATATAATCTGGATCGTCTATCTGGCGTAAGACCTTTGACTTAGGGTAGGATCTAATGGCTGATATTCAATCTGAATTGGAGGGAGATTACCCTGGCCCTAAACGCACCGTTTCATTAATTGAAACGGGCGGGCCTGAGTGCTGTTGATAACCACACCCCCGTGTGAGCCCAAAGCCAATATTTCAACGTGGCTTTCTTACTTCCTTCACCCCCAGCGCGTTGTTATAATTCTGAGTGAATTCTGGGCTTAACCAAAATGCTATGCGCGCCCCCTATTGTTGGCCCATTCTGGATTTATAACTGGGCGAATTTCTTTTCATACCCCCTCTGGCTCATTTTAGTTCATTTTATTTTTTCTTATTTCATTTTAATTTTTCATCATTTTCATAAAATCATAATAAATTCATAAAAAATGTTTTTTAACTCATTCTTTTTACCATATTTTCATGAAAATGTCTAGAATATTATAGAAAAATAAAATTTCATTTTTAGTTTTATTTCATATTTTTTACATATTTTCTAAATAAATAGCATAATAAATAGTTACATTTCATGCATTATTTTTATGATTTTTGTTCTCTCACATGCTTTAATATTTTTTGATCATTCTTTTCATATTGTTTAGATGAGATGTTAAGCTGGTAGAAATATTTTAGTTCCCATTTTTAGAGATTAATTTTAGGTGATTAATAAATGCTTGAACATCATGAACAAAACTAGGGTTTTAGGTGACAACTTAGGAAGTTCAATTTTTTCCCTTAGGACTTAGGGTTTGAATAGATTAGTTATGGGACTATAGGGGCTATGGGTAGTTGCTAGACCCCTTAGAGAAAAGTTAAGATTCCCCTACTGCTATTAATACTGTCTGTATATCTGTTGTCTGGTGTGGTGTGCCCTCTGGGGATTGTTGCTTGTTTGTTTGGATATTGGGTTTGTCTGGGGCCCTGGGGAAGCTGAAGATTTGAGGAGATGAAGACCATTGGAGATCCAGGGATTGAAGATCAACTGCCAGAGTAGAAGAAGAGGTTCTTGCTAGTAGATGCTGAGGAGATTAGGGTTTAGGAGCTAGGCAGAGCTCTAGGTTAGAAAGTTGTTTCTCAAACATGGATTGCCTTGTCTGCATCCATTCTTCTCTGTGATTCAGAGTCTCTCTAAGACACTCACCCCCTTCCTTTGGAAGGCTTGGTGATAGTGTCTATGAGATAGAACTCTTGAGAGAAAATGTCTCTTGGTGTTAGAAGCAGTCTGTTCACCACCTTTGGTAGTCAGCTTATTGCTTAACACCCAATTCACTCTTGTGACTGATCCCTCATCCTGGAGGTTTGAGCTTGAAGAAAAGCCATTGCAGATGGAAGACTGATGATCAAAACCCTTGTCTGAAAGCCATGAAGATGGAGATTGATGCTTGTTGAAGCCTGTAGCTGATTGGAGATTGCTTGAAGCCAGTTGTTGACTCAGAGCTGCTGAAGCTGTTTGTTTTATTGCTGTATTTCATTTGTTGATGTATTGATTGGTTTTCTGAACTGTATTGTTTGCTGTTTACCCTGCTGGGTTGAAAGTGAAGTCTGTTCACTTTTGCCTATTGTTTTCTAGGTTCGAGGTTGAGTGGGACTCCCTTGCCTCGCTTGTATTGTTGCATCCATGCATTTTACTGCTTTACTGTATATATCTGTTATTGTTTATGTTTCTGCCTATCCCGTAGGATCTCTGTTTCTCTCTGTGCAAGAGAGGAGCATGATAGACACTAGGTCTTAACCCATGCATGATAACATTAGGTTAGTTTGTTTCCCTTCGCAACCGTAGGTTAGAGTTCTGTCTCTTTCTTTCTCAAAACAAACAGAAAAACACATAAGGATTTCAAACCCAATAAAAGACACTTCTTCCGTAAAAGAACGTGAACTCATCAAGACGTCATTTTTGTCCGCTTGGACCGCTAATCAGAAAACCTTTTTTCAGAAAGAATAAAATCAACCAAGACAAGCTTGTGTCGTACGTGGCCCGAACTACGTTTGCTCTGATCTTTCATGCTGTATGAAAGTACGTAGGCATAGGATACGATATCCTAGCGAGCAACCTTCCCCTCCTTTCCCGTAGGTAGGCGAACTACGTTGACTCTGATTTCTCGTTCCAGACGGGAATACGTAGGCATAAAGTGCGATACTTTGCCGAGTCATTTTTATTTTCATTTTATTTTCTTTTTAACCCTTGACCTATAGTTTAGATAGAATAACAATCCATACCCGAAAACAAGCGTGGATCCCGTCGAGTACGACGGACGTGAGGGGTGCTAATACCTTCCCCTTGCGTAACCGACTCCCGAATCCAGGTTTTGGTTGCGATGACCATACCTTTCCCGTGTTGTGCGAGGTTTACTCTGAGCGTTTCCTTTCCCTCCCGTGGGATAAATAACGCACGGTGGCGACTCTTCTGTTCAGCCGGCGCCGATTTTCGCAGTAGCGACAGTTATCTATCTAAAGGGTGTTTACTATCTACGCTAATGGTCCCAGGGACAAAAGAGAAGAAAAGAGACTCGGAAGAGCATCGCCGCTCTGTGCCTACATATTCCCTCGTGCAATGGGAAAGTCAGAGTCAACATAGTTCAGCTAACTACGGGCGAAAGGTGGGGGAAGTTTGCTCTTCAAGACATCGTGTCTTGTGCCTATGTATTCTCATCTGGTATGAGAAATCAGAGCAAACGTAGTTCGGGCTAACAAGAACACCGGTTGGTTCAACTGTTTTTTACCTGAGTAGGGTTAAAACGTAATTCTAGCAGTTAGGTGTATGCAGCTCGACCATTGGAGACTTAAGCATTACACGTTTGTGGTAGAACCAAGTGTTAACAAAACTCTCTTTTATGAAAATATTTCAATTATTAAGATCGCAAAGGATGAAAAATATTTAAACTTTGTTTTTTCTAAGTCTTTTAGAGAAGAAGTGCATTGATTATTGTTTGTAATTCACGTTGCACTAAAGACTATGACTTAGGAGCGAATGCGTCGTATAACACCAAAAGGGTGTACACTAAACACTCTAGGCCATTGAGAGGAAGCCCCCAATCACCATTTCCCAAGTAGCTTAAGGCTCGTAGCATACAACATTCATTAGCCTTTATTAAGTGTCTTGAAATTATTTGAAGATGAGAAGAGAAAGGACACACTAAAGGGAGACTAACTCAAACCTAGTAGTTGTCATGCAAAGTATACCTATAGTTGAGGTAAAAGGGAATGCTACCTAATATTTTCATGCATGGTTTAAGTCCTAAGGTCTATCATAATCTCAAGAGATTAGAGATCCTAAGGGGACATGGAAAAGAAGAAGAAGCAAAACATAAGATAACATGAAAGAAGAAAGAATGCATATGCAATGCAACACACAAGCAAAGGGAGGAAAAAGTGTGGGGTGAAAACCTCCACAAGCATATCTCAACCTTTAATAATGCAAGAAAGGAGCTGCACAAAGAATGCACACAAAGCAAAGAAATGCAAGAAGGCAAACAATCATGCAAGCACAAAAGAGAAAGGATGGGAGAAACGAACATCCTACGACCATCGGCCATCAAGCATCAGAGAAAAGTGGGAGGAAAAGAAGTGCGGGGCAGCAGCCGCAACAAGCGCATCTCGAGCACTCGATTCTCACACTCAAACAAAACAAAAGAAAACTGCACATCACTTCGAACAACATATACAAGAGTATGCATCCAAGTGGAAAGCAAGCACGCGTGTCGATGAAATCACGATTAAACAATCACGAACAGCGACACATATCCAAAACATCTCACTCCTAATGCATCACACTGATCTATGATGATTCAAAGTGAAACGGTACCGAAACAAGCATGAAAAACAACAAAAATAGACCTGCTGGAGCAGTGTTAATCGATTAACCATTGAAAAATAGTTGAAAAAGTGAAAGTTTGAACGTGTTAATGGATTAACAAATTACGTTAATCGATTAACACTGTGTGAACTCCATAAAAATTGAATGTTTGATCTTGTTAATCGATTAACACTGCTCCAACAGCAGAAAACAACAACAGAAAAGCACTCTTCAGCAACTTATCACTTAAGCAAACATCCCCATGATCTCATAAACAAATGTGCACGAAATTAATCCAGCAAACAGTGATCTAAACAAGATGTAAACACATCTAAACAGCACCATTACAATTCATATGGATCAAGAATGAATAAAATCAATCAAAAATGAAAATCAACATGATTATGCAAAATAAGCTCAAAATGCAATATATCTAGAATTCCAACCTTTGAAGCGGAGAATTGCTTCGGTTAATGTTGATTCACTTCAAACGTGTAGATCTAAACAAGAAATCTGGAATACTTCAAGATCCAAGCCAATTCTTGTAATAGAAGTGATGATCAACCAAAATCAAGCCAAATTAATCCAAATAAGCACTTCCAACACCACTTCAAAATTCAGATCTATGTTTGCACGAAAATCAAATGGAAAAAGGGTGATGATGATGACAAAGGATGAAGGTTTTAGCTCAAGAGTTCATTGATTCCAATGAAGAATCAAGGAATTCTAACGGAAAAAAACTTTGGTGAAGGTTTTGAAAAATGGAAAGTTGAGAGAAACTTGAGAGAATTCAGATGAATTCTGAAAATGAGAGTGAAAAATGAAGATTAGATCCGTGAGGTTTGGAGTAAATCACTTAAGTACCTCTTAGGTTTGGATCCAAATGAGAGGTTTGGAATGTGGTTTGTGAAATTTGGTTTGGAATGAGGAATGGGAGTTTGGAGGGAAAATGAGATTAACCAAAATTCAAGATGATTCTAGATCCTTCCCAAGTGAAAAATTGAACTTCCAAGTGATCAAAGTTTGACCCCAATGTGAACCCCTTTGAAAATTCACGTGCAGAGGCAAAACCTGCACTGGTTAATTGATTAACAGTTTGAGTTAATCGATTAACACAGTTAAAAATTCAAATTTGGAATGATTTTGACTTGGTTAATCAATTAACACATTTGGTTAATCGATTAACACTTTCAAAAATTTGAATCTGGCGCCTTTTGGAGGGAAATCTGCACATTTGCCCATTTTCAGCCATTCTGAGCTCTGTTCAACTTCTGAAACTTGCTCTTGAATATCATAACCATGAAAATGCTTGAGATAGCTTGAATGCTGCTTTTTGAGCTGAAAATACCCTGCAAAATAAAATAAAATCGGTCGCTCGACCGCTGGGCAAAATAAATGCCAGGGACTCTGATGCTTGCTATTTCGTCTCTTGCACCAAAAATGAAAACAGAACCACAGGAAAACCTTGATCCCCTGTCTCAAGAATGAATGTTATGCAAATGCAAAAATGCGAAAATGCAAAGAAACAAAAGCCAGATGCTGCTAAAACGGAAAGGCAAATTTTGGGGTGCTACAGTTGCCCCTATTCAAATAGCTTGGACCTGAAGGGAGGAAAAGCAATCGCTTTCAAACATTCAAGGTATAAGGTGATTGAATACAAAAGAACCCGGAAATTTGCACCCTGCGGGGATGCCAAACAGAGAATACCAACCAAGAGTTGGAATACGACACGCTGGAGATTACAATCCAATACGATCTTCATCCACAAGATACCAACCAAGAGTCGGGATAACAATCAAAGGATATCAACCAAGAGTTGGGATAAAAAAAGTTACGTCAACCAAAAGTTAAGATAACTACCAAAGGATACCAACCAAGAGTTGGGATACCACCCAAGAGTTGGAAGGAAGCAAACAACAGATACCAACCAAGAGTTGGGATGACAACTGAAGGGTACCAACCAAGAGTTGGGATAACAAACCAAGGATACCGACCAAAATTTGGGAGAACAAACCCTGGATACCAACCAAGAGTTGGAATAACTCTCCTATAAGATACCAACCAAGAGTTGGGATAACGACCCTACTGGGGAAAAAAAGAGAAAATTAACCAAACAGCCTTATGGCGACTTCACTGGGGAAAGAGTAGACTAACCGGACGACTCTGCATGGGATAAACATCCATCCTAAGATACCATCCAAAAGACGGGATAATACCTGTTCTCCAGAGATAACAACCAAGCACTACCAACCAAGAGTTAGAATCACCACAACACCAACCAAAATTTAAATGGCGAGGCGACTTCGCTGGGGAGGTATACTGACCAAAAGTTGGAATCATCAACCAGGAAATCAAGGTTACCAACCAAGAGTTGGAATAACGTCAACAAGACAACCAAACCAGATATTACGACCTTACTGGGGAATCAAAGACCAACAACCAAAAGTTGGGATAACGCCAACCAAACCTTACCAACCAAAAGTTGGGATAACCACTCCACTGAGGAATAGTGGAGGACTACCAACCAAAAGTTAAAACAACAACCAATCAAGCAACAGACTACCAACCAAAAGTTGGGATAACAATTGCAGGGGATAACATCCAACCAAAAGTTGGGAGACAAGGCTACTAACCAAAAGTTAGGATCACTATGAGAAGATTATCATCGACCACAAGTCTGAACAAAAGCTACTAACCAAGAGTTAGGATGCCAGGAAAAATCCTCATCAACCAAAATTTGGAACAAGAGCCACTAACCAAAAGTTAGGATCACCGGGGACGTTAAATGAAGCTGACTCCACCACAGAAGACTACCAACCAAAAGTTGGGATGATCATCCAGAACTACCGACCAAGAGTTGGAATAAAAGGCTACTAACCAAAAGTTAGAATAGAAGTTACAAACCAAGAGTTATAATGCCAGGAAAAATCCTCATTGACCAAAAGTCAGAACTCAAGCTACTAACCAAGAGTTAGGATTGCCGGAAAAATCCGCATCGACCAAAAGTCGGAACAAAAGCTACTAACCAAGAGTTAGGATTGCCAACCACGCTAAATGAAAACAAGCTGACCACAACAAAAGTTACCAACCAAAAGTCAGAATCCCCGACTTTGCTGAGGAAAATAAGGATTAACCACCAAAAGTTGGAATAACATCCAAACACCAATGGGTCACCAACCAAGAGTTGGAATGAAACGAAGATTACCAACTAAGAGTTGGAATAAGGACTTTGCAGAGGGAATCGAAGATTACCAACCAAAAGTTGGAATGACATATCCCAGAAACTAACAACCAAAAGCTGGAGAACCAAGGATAATAATTTGGACTACGCTGGGGATTACCAACCAAATATTGGGATAACGCACCCAGAACAAGCAGGCAACAAAATCAACCGACTCACGACTTGCAAAGAGAGGTTCAAACAACCGACTCTACCAAGGAACATCGGTTCACTAAACAACTCTGTTGGGGGAGCAATGGCTGACCAACAGACTCGACCAGGGAAGACAACACTCGCAAGCGACTTCCTTGGGGAGAACGAAGACATTTAACCAAACGACCCAGTTGACGAAGATGACGTTTGACCAAACACCTAACTGGGAACAATCCACTAACATGAATAACCCAAAGATCCAACCTGCCACGGATCACACGAAAACCCCTTGAATCAAAAAGCCTTTGCTAAAAAGTCGACCGGCCTCAAAGGTACCAATCCTGGCTTATGCTTCAGATGCATATGTTTGAAAATGGCGCAATGCTCCATACGAAATGGAAATGCTATGCATTTGGGAGGATTCTATGCAAAAATGAAAATGAAAAGGAACCACCCTAGCAACATAAATGCTGGAGAGAAACGACCAATTCTGCCTTAGAAATAGGGTGTACCGAGTACAAACAGACTCATTGTAACACCCCTTTTAACTATTTAGTCTTTTTGGCGTTAATTCTATGTTGGTTTGTCCTTATGTGGAGGTGTGTCTGAGTGCGTTGGTGGATGCCCTTAGATTGTAAGAGTTATTTTAATAACGATTGGAGTTTAATATTAATGTAATATAATTAATATTGGTGATAATTTAATAATTAATAGTAATATTATTATTATTATCATTATTTGGAATATTAGTGGATGGAATGAGAGAAGGGAGTTATTAGAGAAGTTGTGGGAGAAAGAGGATTATCACGATAAACTGCTCAGAAAACCAAAATTGAGGAAAAAGGTTGAAGAGAAGGAAAAAGGAACGTGACTGTGGAGAAAGTAAGAACAGAAGAATTGTCCATCAGTGAAATTGGAAGATAGTTGCAGAAAAGTTGCCGGAGAGCAGAACCAGAACCGGAAGCTTGGAATTGGCCTCTATTCTAAGGTAAGGGTGGGGTTCAATTCTATAACTGTGGGTATGATCAATTTCATGTAGGGAATTGAATCGTAGGGTTAATGTTCCTGCAGATTGATAAATATTAAGGATTAATGTTCCTGTAGATCGATAAATATTAAGGATTAATGTTCCTGTAGATCGATAAATATTAAGGATTAATGTTCTTGTAGATCGATAAATATTAAGGATTAATGTTCCTGTAGATCGATAAATATTAAGGAGTAATGTTCCCGTAGTAACGTTCCCGTAGTAACGTTCCCATAGTAATGTTCCCGTAAGTTGAAGAAATATTAAGGGTTAATGGTTACCAGTGCATTTCTAAGGGTTAATGCCTGTCTGTGTATGAATGAGTGTGTTATGCCTTTAGTTTGGGGGAAATTGGGAAACGGTGCCGACATGCGCTATTTTCCCATTTATTAAGGTGTTGTTATTATGTCCCTATTTAATTAAATTAGAAGTTATAGTTATATTACCCGTATGAAAGTATATTAAAATGTATTGAGTTCTTATTTGTAGTAATGATGTTGTCAGTTGTTCTCTGACATGAAAATGCTGTTGAGTTCTCAATTGTAGAGACGAGGTTGTTTTTAATGGTTCTCTGCGAAAATGTGTTAGAGTCTTATTCGTAGGAACGATACTGTTGGTAGTTCTCTGATTTGAACAGGTTGAAATGGTGAGTCCATAATATATGCGAAATGTGATGTTCTGTTATGGATAATTGGTTGTAGGCTTGATGCCTTGTTGCACAGTTGTTGCACAGTTGTTGTTGTTGTGTTATAGTCCATAATAGTTGCATCTCATAGCATATCATTTGGCCTGGATTGGCGACGGTTGTGTCTTTAATGACAAAATAAAATGATTGTGGAGTGAGTCTCCCGGATAATTGTGGAGTGAGTCTCCCGGATAACTGTGGAATGAGTCTCCCGAATAATTGTGGAGTGAGTCTCCCGAATGATTGTGGAGTGAGTCTCCCGAATAATTGTGGAGTGAGTCTCCCGAATGATTGGGGAGTGAGTCTCCCGAATAATTGGGGAGTGAGTCTCCCGGATAATTGTGGAGTGAGTCTCCCGGATAATTGTGGAGTGAGTCTCCCGAATAATTGTGGAGTGTTGTCTCCCAAAAATGGTACCACATGCATATGCACAGTTGAGTTGCATAGTTGAGTCGCATTTGTCGAAGTGCATAGTTGAGTTGGGTCGTTATGCATTTGCGAGTAATTGATGAGTTGCTGAATTTTAATGATAATGGTTGTGGATATGAATACCAAATTGTTGCGGTTTAATTATTGATAATATTTTGCGAACTGCTGGAATTATAATGCTGTGATAATATTCTGACATGACTTTTATCACGCCTTATGTTATATTGTTGATATCTCACCCTTTACGTTGTATGTTACCTCCATTGGTGGTAACTTGCAGGTAATCCGGAATAAAGTGTAGCTTTTGTTTAAGGTTGTTGGTTGCTCTGATACGTAGTACTCTTGGGGGGATGAACGATTGATGTTATTGCTTTTATTTAATTTCCTTGTTGCTGAATTTTATCAAGTAGTCTTCATTAAATTGGTGGCTGCTGTTAAGTGCCAAATGTTGGTTGGATGCACTATACCGATGAATTAGTAGTGCTGATTTTTATGGTTGAAACTCGTTGTTTATGTTGAATTGATGCAAGATAATTACTTGCTGAATTTTAATGGAGTTTTGTTGCTAGTTTCATGGTCTTGAAATGTGACACCTATGATGCGTCTGAGAATTTGGGAGTGTGACGGTCGTCACAGCTCCTTGACGCTCGTCATGACCGTGACGGTCGTGACATACATGACGGTCGTCATTAAACTTTATTTGCTGCACTCTGAATTGTTTCTGTTGTTTATCTTATTTTTCTGCGATAGTTTAGAGTGGGGTGTTACATATTGGTATCAGAGCAGGTCGGTCCATCCGGCCAAGTTGTTTAATGTTGTGTATTCCCTGGTATGCGACATGTGTGTGAAAACACTGTCGGTACACGTTTTGTTGTGGAACCTTTGTCTGCAGGAGTGAGAATGATTCAAGTGGGGGAGAAGCTTGTGCTTCTCCAGGATGCTGCAAGTGTGGAGTTGTAGCTCGGTGTATGGTTGAACGCTCTTGTAGTTTGGTAAAGTTGGTTTGTACCCTATCATGATCTTCGGTTGTCTATTGACAAATTGAGGAACTGATCACCCTTAATCTCTTGTTGATAGTGGACAGAGTCATGTTAGATGGGATATGCATGTTTTGCATGCTTAGATGGCGTGAGCAGTGAATTGTCTTGAGTTAAGCTAAGTGCTTAAGGATGGTTTTGACGAGTCGGCGCAGGACGGTGTTGAAGTGTTTAATTTGATGGGAATTTTTGAGTTATAATGAAAGTGAGAAGTTGGTGATTTACCGATTAATTATGGTTGGCTGGAAGTTATCCTGACAAGCTAGTGATATACAGCCAGGACGTGAAGTGGAGTTGTGATCGACTTAGTTATGGCAACTAGTCTGAGAGTGAGAGCTCCGTATTTTATGTCTGTTTGGATGGTCAATGGATTAAACTGATTAAGTAGTGTTGAGACTTGGGTCTGGCGTGTGTGCTAAGGCAACAAAGTGTAAAGTTGAGTATATAAAAGGTGGATAGTGACTCCTGGTGATCATTAAACAAAGTAAGATGTGGAGTGAAATATTGGTATAATTAGACCTTTAAATATTCCAAGAGTTGAAGATGTGTCGAATGACCTTCTAAGTGTGAAATTGTTGTCGTACGTCGAATTCCGAGATCCCAGCTTGTTACGGAATCAATGTTTTTACGGACGAAAGTTGGAATAGATTACGCTGTTGTGTCGGGTAATGTTAGGCCGTGATCGAGTATGCTTGTTTTATCGAATATGACTGATTTTTGTAAGTTTTTGCATTTTTGGAGATTTGCGGGTTTAAGATTCGGATTGAAATTAAAAGTCGTAGAATTCACGTTTGATGGTTCTAAATCATGAATATACGTTGGTATGAATGAGTATGTGGTTGTTTCGAAGAAAATAATTGAATCGGTCAGATTTCCGGGCAAAAATGCTCAAACCCGTAGCAACCTTTATGCAGAAAAATTATGTTTTGGAGAAACTTCGAAAATTCATATCTCTTGATCCGTAAGTCGGTTTTAGTCCCCGTTCGGAGCGTTGGAAAGCTAACGAGATGCTCTTTCTAGGAAAAACTATTTTGAGGTCTGTACCTGGTTCAATTATAGCAGAAAAATGAAAACATATCGTGTGCTGATTTTTGCCGAGCCCGACGGGACCATTTGTTGTATTTTCTGATGCCTTGTTGATATGATTGGGAGATATGCTAAGTGATTTAGAGTTGGTTGCTGTTGTGGTTGTGCCGGAGTTGGAAGCTTCAATTAGTTAGTTTGAGATTTGATATGTTTGGTGACCTCAAGAGCTTAAGGTATTTAATTGATTTGGAAGAGTTGAATATGAGGCAGAGAAAATAATTGGGACTCCGGAATGGATTATGGTTTTGGATTGAATTACCATTCGGGGAAATCAAAACGTGGTAGCTTATGCATTGACTTGGAAATCCTTGCATATGCCGATGATGGTGGTGAAAAGAGTTAGGACTGATTGAGCAATTTTGTGGTATGAGTTGGTTTGTGAAGAGACTTCTTATGGAGTTAATCTTAGTATGTTGGACCTTACTAGTGGTATTCTTGACGAGATTCGATAAGGTTAGAACTCTGTTTGAGTTGGTAGATTGGTTGAATCTGAGGAATTAAAGTCGAAGGGATGTTTTTCAGATTAATATAAATGGTACCATGAGATGTCGTGATAGAGTTTGTGTTCTAGATATTATTGAATGGAATAAGAGTATTAAGGTAGATAGAGTATCCATCCCGGTGCTATGAAGATGTAACCGGATTTGAGGAAATTATTTCGAAGGCTATAGATGGAGAGAGAAGTGGTTGAGTTTGTATATGCTGGTTAGACTTGTCAGAAGTCGAAGAATAGACGTTAGAGACCGTTGGGTCTGATGGGAATCTGAGTTTTCATCGAGATTTTGGAAGAGTTTGCAGACACTTGAGTACCATGTTGAAGTTGAACTCTGCCTATCATCCATGGACGGATGGACGGACAGAGAGAACTATCCAGTCTTTAGAGGATTTGTGGAGAGCTTGTGTGTTGGATCAAGGTGGATCGTGGGATAGTTAATTATCGTCGATTGAGTTACCTACAATAATAGTCACCATTCTAGTATCGGAACGACGCTGTATGAGGCTTTGTGTGATAGGAGGTGTAGGACTCACTTGTGTTGGAATGAGTCGAGCAAGAGAGTTGTGCTCGGATTTGAGAATTGGAAAGCAGGATGCGGGAAGCGTATCTGGAATTGTTTCCATCAGGCAATTTTCGAGGACGAAAATACTTAAAGTGGGGGAGAGTTGTAACACCCCTTTTAACTATTTAGTCTTTTTGGCGTTATTTCTATGTTGGTGTGTCCTTATGTGGAGGTGTGTCTGAGTGCGTTGGTGGATGCCCTTAGACTGTAAGAGTTATTTTAATAACGATTGGAGTTTAATATTAATGTAATATAATTAATATTGGTGATAATTTAATAATTAATAGTAATATTATTATTATTATTATTATTATTATTATTATTATTATTATTATTATTATTATTATTATTATTATTTGGAATATTAGTGGATGGAATGAGAGAAGGGAGTTAGAAGTTATGGGAGAAAGAGGATTATCACGATAAACTGCTCAGAAAACCAAAATTGAGGAAAAAGGTTGAAGAGAAGGAAAAAGGAACGTGGCTGTGGAGAAAGTAAGAACAGAAGAATTGTCCATCAGTGAAATTGGAAGATAGTTGTAGAAAACTCGCCGGAGAGCAGAACCAGAACCGGAAGCTTGGAATTGGCCTCTATTCTAAGGTAAGGGTGGGGTTCAATTCTATAACTGTGGGTATGATCAATTTTATGTAGGGAATTGAATCATAGGGTTAATGTTCCTGCAGATCGATAAATATTAAGGATTAATGTTCCTGTAGATCGATAAATACTAAGGATTAATGTTCCTGTAGATCGATAAATATTAAGGATTAATGTTCCTATAGATCGATAAATATTAAGGATTAATGTTCCTGTAGATCGATAAATATTAAGGAGTAATGTTCCCGTAGTGATGTTCCCGTAGTAACGTTCCCGTAGTAACGTTCACGTAGTAATGTTCGCATAAGTTGAAGAAATATTAAGGGTTAATGGTTACCTGTGCATTTCTAAGGGTTAATGTTTGTCTGTGTATGAATGAGTGTGTTATGCCTTTAGTTTGGGGGAAATTGGGAAATGGTGCCGACACGCGCTATTTTCCCATTTATTAAGAAGGTGTTGTTATTATGTCCCTATTTAATTAAATTAGAAGTTTTAGTTATATTACCCATATGAAAGTATATGAAAATGTGTTGAGTTCTTATTTGTAGTAATGATGTTATCAGTTGTTCTCTGACATGAAAATGCTATTGAGTTCTCAATTGTATAGACGAGGTTGTTTTTAATGGTTCTCTGCGAAAATGTGTTAGAGTCCTATTCATAGGAACGATACTGTTGGTAGTTCTCTAATATGAACAGGTTGAAATGGTGAGTCCATAATATATGCGAAATGTGATGTTCTATTATGGATAATTGGTTGTAGGCTTGATGCCTTGTTGCACGGTTGTTGCACAGTTGTTTTTGTTGTGTTATAGTCCATAATAGTTGCATCTAATAGCATATCATTTGGCCTGGATTGGCGACAGTTGTGTCTTTAATGACAAAATAAAATGATTGTGGAGTGAGTCTCCCGGATAATTGTGGAGTGAGTCTCCCGGATAATTGTGGAGTGAGTCTCCCGAATGATTGTGGAGTGAGTCTCCCGGATAATTGTGGAGTGAGTCTCCCGAATAATTGTGGAGTGAGTCTCCCTAATGATTGTGGAATGATTCTCCCGAATAATTGTGGAGTGAGTCTCCCGAATGATTGTGGAGTGAGTCTCCCGAATAATTGTGGAGTGAGTCTCCCGGATAATTGTGGAGTGAGTCTCCCAGATAATTGTGGAGTGAGTCTCCCGAATAATTGTGGAGTGTTGTCTCCCAAAAATGGTACCACATGCATATGCACAGTTGAGTTGCATAGTTGAGTCGCATTTGTCGAAGTGCATAGTTGAGTTGGGTCGTTATGCATTTGCGAGTAATTGACGAGTTGCTGAATTTTAATGATAATGGTTGTGGATATTAATACCGATTTGTTGCGGTTTAATTATTGATAATATTTTGCGAACTGATGGAATTATAATGCTGTGATAATATTCTGACATGACTTTTATCATGCCTTATGTTATATTGTTGATATCTCACCCTTTGCGTTGTATGTTACCTCCCTTGGTGGTAACTTGTAGGTAATCCGTAATAAAGTGTAGCTTTTGTTTAAGGTTGTTGGTCGCTCTGATACGTATCACTCTTAGGGGGATGAACGATTGATGTTATTGCTTTTATTTAATTTCCGTGTTGCTGAATTTTATCAAGTAGTTTTCATTAAATTGGTGGCTGCTGTTAAGTGCCAAATGTTGGTTGGATGCACTATACCGATGAATTAGTAGTGCTGATTTTTATGGTTGAAACTCGTTGTTTATGTTGAATTGATGCAAGATAATTACTTGCTGAATTTTAATGGAGTTTTGTTGCAAGTTTCATGGTCTTGCTTTAATCATGCTAAATGTTGGAAATGTTTTATATTCCGCTGCAAATTAATAAGATGCCTTGTAATCAAAATGTTAATGAAGTTATGGTTGTATGTTCATCTGAATTTTGTGTTACGTATGTTAGTAAATGATATTTTGCAGTTGTATGTGTTTTGGTTAAGAGTTGAAATGTGACACCTCTGATGCGTCTGAGAATTTGGGAGTGTGACGGTCGTCACAGCTCCTTGACGCTCGTCATGACCGTGACGATCGTGACATACATGACGGTCGTCATGAAACTTATTTGTTGCACTCTGAATTGTTTCTATTGTTTATCTTATTTTTCCGCGATAGTTTAGAGTGGGGTGTTACACTTATGCTGGGGAACAAACAAGCCATGGATGACCTCCTTGTAAAGAACCTCTCGGATACAACCGTTCTAAAGAAAACAAAAATCCACTCCGCCGGGAATCAAAACTATGCTAAGAAAAATGCCCTGGATGGCTTCCCAGAAAATAACTCTTATGGGGATTAAATGTATAGGTTGGGGAAACGCCCGGAACAGCCTTCCAACACTCTGGGGAATAAACACACTCAACCGGGGAGAACCGTTCAGAATACGACCCTACCGGGAAGTAAAGTAAACTCTTGGGAAATAGCTCTACTCTGCTTGGAAAGAAATTCCACCCTACTGGAGAATATCCAATACTTCTACTGAGATCTCCACTCTACCGAGAAATGGATCACGCTTCGCCTAAATATCTGTCACGTCGAGGGAATCAGAACTGAACTCTGCTCGAGGAAGAAACTCTGAATACCGATACCACCGGGAAAACACCAGAAAGTCAACTCCGTTGGGGAGAGGGCGTCGAATACATTGCCTCCGCTGGAGAATAATACGTTGAGAACAAACCCACCCCGCCGGGGGTTAGCCTTTGTAGGGAGACGAAACCATATTTCGATGGAGATTCACTACACACCTCCGCTAGCGATACCTGACCTGATAGCGAGACTCTATAGGTAAGACAAAATCTCTGCCACGGGAGAAATGAATTTGTATTATAATTTCAATGTCGTGGAGGAACACATTTGTTGGGGAGAGTTGCCATCCTGCAATAAAACAAAAGAAAGCACACATGCGAAATGGTTACCTCAGTTACCATTCATGAAACTTACCACCCGAGCAAAGTCATTTGCTTTCGTTATGCTCTGTAAAGCCTCCTGTTTTCACCTGCAATGTTTATCAAAATATCAGACGTTTTTGCAAACAAATTAGTAAAAGTAAAATAAGAAAGGGAAAGCTCTTTGACTGAAGTGACTACTTTAGTGATAAAAGGCCTGTAAATAGGCAAATTACAATTAGGATGCAATTCCTGAAAAGAGGCAATTGGGTAAAAGAAAAAGAATATATACAAATGTCGGCAACGTGGAAAGAGCCAACCACCATGTGTCGATTCGGCTATGACCTGTATTATTAGTGGTTTTGTTCAAAGTGGTGCGAGATTTCCCTCTGCGAAATTTATTTTAACAGGCACCTATTTTTCTGTTTCTTCTGCTATTTGCCAGTCAATTTTCAAAAGCGAAGCAGTGGAGGTTTCGACCCGAGTCTAGAGTTACTATACCTGTTTGATTGTGATTTTTGGCCGAATGAGTTCAGGACATTGGATTTAGTTATCAGAGACACAAATTGAATTTTTAGTGCGGAGTTTAGTTTTGTTTTGCTGTTAATCGGATTTCTTTGCTTTTTGGTGTTTTACTTCATTCAAGGCCAGTACCGCTTCTATCACCAGGCACGATTTAATTTGGGGAAATAGTTGACTGGAATTGAATGTTATGTTGGTTTTGGGTGAAGCAGCACGTGCTGGAATGACATAGTTGATCTGGATATTCATTTTGAGATTTATTCGTATTGAATTTACATGGGGAATTTAGTTCGCTTGTTTAAAGTTTAATCAGTTAAATTTTAATCAGTTGAGTTTATTTAGAGGTAATCAATCATGTGGATTTAATCAGATGCTTTGGTTTAAAGAATTTCACCTGATTTGCGATATAATAGTGGAAGAATAATCAGACAAATATTTTTAAGAAAAATAATGAGAATTTTATTCATAATTTTTTTTTTTACAATTTACAAAGCAATTAAATTAAATTTTTTTTCCTAAAGTACTATTTTTTTAGGATCGGTCTTCATGCTCGATGCTTCACGCCGACTAATTCTTCATGACTCGATTTTCTTACCTGCACAACAGACAAACAAAAAAACAGAGCAAAAAAGGGATGTTAACGTTAGAAAATATTTTGTTCCGATACCCTCAGTTTTTCATCATCGGGTACGTCGGGAGGGCAACGACAAAGTCGAAGCCAGCTCCCGACTCATATTCTCGACCTCGAGCTAAAACCGGGAGAGTCTGTTCTTATTTGCCGAGGCATCCTGAGAAAGAAAAAGTGATTATTTTCAAAGGTGATCATTTGAATAAGCGCTTATTCTAAAATTGAGTTTTGCGTCCAGCCAAACAGATCCAATCCAAGAAGTGAAAAATCTGAAATCAACCAACATCAGAAAATATCACAAATCTAGCGGATCCGTATCCAGCTCTATTAAGTAAATTCATGGATATCCAACAAATCAATTGAATCCGGATCTAAAATATTTGAAACCGGAAAAACAATCATCCAGCAAAAATATGTGAAATCGAATCCCGAAATCACAGCAAGTCGGAAAAAAGACGCAAACCAAATCCAATCACAGTTCCATCAAGTGAAATCATGTGGATAGTAGAATCAAACCAAATCCTAATTTTTCCATGGGCTCAGTTGAAACATCATTACCCCAAAATCAAAATAAAACGCTCAAGAACAAAGTATAAAATCCATTAGTTATATCAGAAGCGAGGGACGAAACCTTAACGAACGAACCACAACAAAACAAGGACGAAACCCTAACTGACGACCAAAAGTTCATCATCCGACAGCCACGACTCCGAAAACTATCGAGACGTACCCACGACCTCAGTTCAAAAGAATACACCACAACGACCGCGAAGAACGGCGTCACCACCAAAAAACATCATCAAAGAACCCCAGAACTCAGCCGTCACAAACGGTCACGCATCCGTCGCCCAATCATACGAGGCTCGGAGGCGGAAACCGACTCTTCATCGCCAAACATCAAAACGTAATTCCTCCATTTTTGTTAGTTTTTTCGTTTTTCGGGTGAAGAGGCCATGGAAGGCGAGAGAAGTTCTGAGAGAAGAGGGAGAGAACCAAGAAGCTGCTGCGGCTGGAGAATTGGGGCTCTTTGGAACCCTAATTCTCCTATTTCCCCCTTTTTTATGTTTTGGGTACCGGGTCGGGTCTAGGGCCTAACCACCCAACTCGACCCGTTTTATTTTTCTGTATTTTTCTTTACTTTTTTTTATTCTGTTTGTATTTAATTACATTTATTTTGTAACTTTAGATAAAAAATCTCTTTTTAATTAATCTAACTCTTTTTTAAAATAAAAAAAAAACTTTTTCTCAACATTAAAAATTAAAACTTAAAAAAAAAATCAAATCAAACTTCTTTTTCATATTAAAATTAAATTTTTTTTAAAATATTATATATTTTCTTTAACATTAAGAATTAAAACTATTTTTCTTTAATTAAATTAAAACAATATTTTTTTCTTCTTAAAATTAAAATAAGTTTAGATAAGTGCTCCTTCAAATGCAAAAGTTAATTTCTCCTTTCAATAAAAAAATCCCAAAAATAAAACCCATGACCTAACCGCCTCGATTTCCGTCTAACCCTCATATTTTTTTATTATTTCAGCTTATTAATGCCGCATTCGTTCATATTGCCATTTTTTCAGTTTGTAAATCGTGCGAGGCCATTGTCACAATTATTGTTCTTGTTTATTGTTCTCGCATTTTTTGGGATTTGTAATTTACGCGAGTGATCGTCGCGATGCTTTTTTACTGCTTTCTTTATTTTTCGTACTTTAATCCTGCCATGCAATAATTCATCTGTTACACTATTCATCGTCACCCTTCCGAAGCAATAGGTCTAACAGTTTGACCGCCAAGTCAGTAGCCTTACCCTTTGAACGTAACCAACCCCTTAATTAGGTCTATCCCCGCATTGTGTTTACGATGCAAAAATAGGTTTTCCTTCTTTTGACCTTTTCCTTCGGATAAATCAAAGTCGGTTGTGAATTAAAAATGTGATTCAAACTAATTAATATTTTGATATCCTATTTCCACCGCAACAAAAAATGGCGACTTAACTGGGGAGATATCTAAAACTTTTAAGGGTTACCCCTACTTTGTTTATTTCTTATTATTTGCTTCATTATTTGTCTATTTGTATATATACATCAATTTGTACCTTGATTAGGGGTTGTTCCATGTGCTGTGAGATAAGTCCTACACCCGGACTTGAGTGACATTATTATAGGATGGTGAGATATTCGACGAGGCTTGCAGGGAGTGAGTCCCGACCAAGTTGACTCGAGAATCACCACTCAGTTGAGACCCTTTCGAAAATGGTTTAGTTGAACGAGTTAGTCGTGAAAATTTTTACTATTTTCGATTGGAGTCTGCGATACTGGGGACCGTAGTGCCTTAACACCACATTGGCCTTATATAGGACGTAGTGCGAGGACTATGTGAGAGTAGTCCTACAATAGTTGCTACGCGATGCTACACTCAAAAGAGGTTCTCTTGAGAATATTATCGACCCCCGAGTCAGTCGGAAAGTTGATAATATCCGAAAGATGGACTGATGATTTTGGGCACCTTTTTAGAACCTTGTTCTACAGGTACAACTATCCTATAATACATGCCTTTTGGGAATGGGTACACCTTAAGTCCTTGTGCATGCCTTTAACCTAGGACCCTTGTATATATTTGTGCATTGCATCCATAAAGCATTACATGGCATTACACTTCATGGAATTCAAACTTTATCTATGAATATTGCAGGATACTATGGATTACAATAGAAGAAAAACTTTGAAATATACTTTTAAAAGTCTTAAGCTAGATGACCTAAGAAAGCTAGGAGCTTTAGTCCAAGATTAAGACAGTTTCCGAAATAAGTATGGAAGGTTGTTATCTCTGTTGGAACTTCAAGTGAACGAAGGACTTCTTTCAGTCTTGCTACAGTTCTACGATCCAGACTACCATTGCTTCACATTCCCCGATTACTAGCTAGTACCCACTTTGGAAGAATATTCTCAGCTTGTAGGGCTGTCTATTTTGGATAACACTCCTTTCCCTTTCTTGGAGAAGGACCCTAAAGAACAGGATATTGCTAAAGCCACATGTTTGAAGGTATCTGACATTAAGGAGAACATGACTTAGAAAGGTGAAACTTTTGGGTTGCCTACAGAGTTCCTAATGGAGAAAGCCCAATATTATGCTGACCATTTGAGCATGCCTACCTTTGAGACGATCCTTGCCTTGCTTATCTATGGAGTGTTGTTGTTCCCTAGTTTTGAAGGATTTGTGGACCTTAATGCCATCAAAATCTTCATGATGAGAAATCTAGTGCTAACCTTATTGGGTAACACCTATCATTCTATACATCTCCGAAATTTCCATGGTGGAGGGATGATCACCTATTGTGTGCCCTTATTGTATAAGTGGTTTATTTCTCACTTGCCTAGATCCGGTCCTTTTTGGAATCCCACTCAAGGACGTTGGTCACAAAAGGTTATGGCTTTAACTCACTCCGATATTGATTAGTACAACCGCATGTATGATGGAATACTAATCATTGATGGTTGTGGAGACTTCACTAACATGGCTTTACTCGGTTTTAAAAGAGGAATCAGCTACAATCCAGTCCTAGCTCGCCGACAGTTAGGGTATCCCTTGAAAGAACCACCTAAAAGTATCTACATAGAGAAGATTTTCTTCGAAGACAACAAACAGCTTCAAGATCAGATTGTATCTTCCTGTCGTCACTTGCATAGGAAAGGTCGAGAATGTTTGGGAAGGCCTAATTGTTTGTCCATGGAACCATACCTTCAGTGGGTCTGAGACAGAGTCATCAAGCTGAAGATGCCTTATCATCGCCAAGATCTTTTACCTCTAAGAGAGGAACCAGTTCAATATTTCATGTCTGAGGCTGAAACGTTGAAGATCGCTTTGAAGCAAGCTCAACATGAAGCAGAAATACGGAAGGATAAATAACATGTGATGGTCAGTGAGTACGACGAACTCCAAAAACAGCTTCAGTCTAAGAACGAAGAGGTACTCTCCTACAAGAAGAGAAGAATCTAAAAGGATTTATTTTACTCCGACTCTCCGCCTACTCTTTAAAGTTGTGGACATCGCCTCCTTGGGACTTTACTAGCTTATATTTAGTTGTTTTCATTAAGACTTTTTATGTGTAATCCATTTTCAAATTAATAAATAAAATTTCTTTAGTCTTCCATAATATTCGTAAATCTTTGAATTCCAGGAAATCATTTCATTCACATTTTGCATTTTTAGCATCATATTTTTGCATCGCATTTGTCTCCCGGTCTCTCATTCTCGGTTCTCTCGCCTTCCAATTTTGTCATCCTGAGTCCTCTGCATCAATACAACACCAGAACCCAAGCTCGGAAAAGGATGGAAGAACATATTCAAAAGATCGACCGTGTCATCCATGAACTCGAAGATCTTCGGGGAAGTGTGTGTAACACCCCCTTTCTATACCCCTAAATAATACAATTAATCATTTAGGCACAAATTCAAAATTTCATCAAAGTTTATAAAACGGTATAAAAGGGACATGCCACATTATCCGAAAATCACACATATAAAACACCTGCTCATATATAATGATATGCAACAACGGGGTAACACCCACGAGAAAATATCTAGAACAAAGGCGGAACATCCAAATATTTCATAATTCTCTAACACATGTATTCATATATACAAATCATCAACCAACATGGTTACATAACTTTCATCAGCAGATACATATACACATGCATCACAAAAGAAACAAAACAACTCCTAGCTACCCGGTGCTACATATCAGAGCCGACCAACTAAAGGATGAAGCCACGCCTCACAAAAGATCTCCAGCAATCTAATCTGCAATGCCTCATAGAGCATTATAAAACAGCAGAAGGGTGAGAAACAATATCATAACAAATAATGCATAAAGGCATATATATATATATATATATATATATATATATATATATATATATATATATATATATATATATATATATATATATATATATATATATATATATATATATATATATATATATATATATATATATATATATATATATATATATATATATATATATATATATATATATATATATATATATATATATATATATATATATATATATATATATATATATATATATATACATCATATCCACAATCATGCATCTTACGCTTTCTCACCACGACTCACATCGTACATCGCAATGTATCCACTAAAGTCTATTTACAAATAGAACATCAAGCATAAACAATATGCATCATTAAGGTTTATATCCATTCAGGAACATTCATACATGTTACACACATATACATATATACATATATTCATTCATACATATATATATACATATATATATATCTTCAAGCATTTCATTATGTTATTCACACCTTTCACGTTATTCTAATAAAGATACACAACATGCTTATTTCGCCATACATCATGCACAGATGTCAACACGCAAACCATAGAGGCCAACTCGCTACTCTACGCAAATGCAACACATTATCGACTTAATCGTCCGTCAGATTCTCCTAAGAATCAATTCACTCCCACCCCTCATGGGTATCCTATAACTCATCAGATCTTCCAAGAAATCACATCACTCATCAGACTCTCCTAGGAATCACACCATTCATCAGATTCTCCGAGGAATCACACCATTCATCAGATTCTCCAAGGAATCACACCGTTCATCAGATTCTCCAAGGAATCACACCGTTCATCAGATTCTCCGAGGAATCACACTGTTCATCAGATTCTCCGAGGAATCAAGTCATTTAGCAGATTCTTCGAGGAATCACATCTTTCATCAGATTCTCCGAGGAATCAATCCGTTCATCAGATTCTCCTAGGAATCACTTTATTCATCAAACTCTCCTAAGAGTCACACCACTCATCAGACTCTCCTAAGAGTCAACAGCATAAGAATGTACTTCATACACTTCTTGAAATGCAACCACGTTTGCGAACATGCTCATGCATTCTTCACATTCATTGCATATATTCATTATGCATCCACTATATATACATATCACAATACATACATACAGTCATCATATAATCTCATCATGCATTTCTATTACATTCAAGTAATGCACCAAAATGCCAAACGACCACCTTCCACACTTCACAATTCATAAACTAGGATTCACGCCATACGGCTACCCACAACACATCATAACTAGCATACAAGCTACTCAAATCAAGAAGAGGTCGATCGCAACCGAAACCCCAAGCCAAAACAACACGAAGCAACAGGGAAGGCTCATCCTGCTACGTTCGCTACACGCTCGCCTAGCGAACTGCTAGCGAGCACAAATAGAAGCTCCAGACTTCGTTCGCTACCTCGGTCGCCACAGCGAACCATCAGCGAGTCATTCGCCACTCCCTTCGCCTCCAGCGAAGAATGCCAAAACCTTACTGTCCCAAGTCTGGGACCATTCACTACGCACTCGCCTAGCGAGCTGCTAGCGAGTGCTCGCGGCCTGCTCGCCTAGCGAGCTTCTAGCAAGTCGCCTGCGAACAGCAACATTGAGTTCTATCCTAACACTTCCAAACTCACCAAAATCACCCGATTAAATCCAATGTCGTTCCAGTAGCCTTAGTCTAACATATATCGACTAATCTACATCATCTAAACACGATTTTAACCGTTAAACAACGATTTCTATCGATTAATCCAATTTCGACCTAAAAATGGAAAGTGTAGAAACTACCAAACAAATCCAAATCTAGTACATATATGATCTTATACATTATTCAGATGATAGAACTTCTCACCCTTACCTGATTAATCGCAAGCTTTGGTTGATCTTGAAGAATCTAGGTTTTCTCTTCTTTCTCTTCTTTTTCTCCTCTTCTTCTTTCTTTTTCCCTTTTCTTTCCTTTCTATTTCCTCTTTTATATCTTTCTCATTATTTTCCAAAACATCAACTAATTCCATATCCCATAAAATATCTCACTTAACATTAAATAGGAAATGTCCAAAATACCCTCCAAACTATTTTCTCCGAAAACTCCCAATATCGGTTAAAATAGAGTAATATGCAAACTTAACATATTTCCACACAAATTCCACATTCAAATAATATTCGCCCAATTAAACCAAAAAGGACTCAACGAAAAAGGAATAGTCGAAATTGGGGCATTACAACTCTCCCCCACTTAGGAATTTTCGTCCTCGAAAATATCACCTGGTTCAAACCATACCGAACACGACTTTCGCGCCCTTTCTCCATTTTCCAAGTTACACATGATCTCTTACACGCATACTTCCATACCACAATCATAGTCATACCGCATGACTCAAATAAGATCGTCAATCCACGTCAATCTCCATTGGAGGTTACAGGCACATCGCATACCCTCCACCAGGAACAACATCACGGTTGTTCTACCCCGGCGATCTCTTCACTAGGAACGACACACAGTCATTCTACCCTAGCGAACACAACCCTGACACTTATACCTCATCAGGAATGACATACTAGTCATTCTACCCCAATGAGCTTGAATTTCGGATACAAAATTTCATCCAACATCATCATCTTAAAGTCTTCATTCTCATTCACCATCAAATCAACGGAATTCAATCCAACTCCTCTCTTCAGCGGTACATCCTCAACACCTTCCGGAAATACTTTTGGGAAGTCACGCACCATTGGAAACACGTCCAGTTCAACCTTACTCTCTGCTGACACTGATGCAGCCAAATTAAACACTCGAGTCCCTTCCACTAGAAGTTTCTCCAACTCTTCCATGGGCAAGAAACTCTCGTCCTCTCCAACGGGGGATAACAATCTACTCTATTTCCATAACGAAGTCCTTACCATACATAGTCAAGAGACAACTTAATCATATCGAAGACGTAGTTACCGACCCCGAAGCGGGCGTCTCAATAACCATATTACCATCACAAGTAAATATACAAAAATCTCAAACACTTAACGTACTCAAAGAATATTGTCAATAAAGCACGTACCTCAAATCAATGATTCGCTTTGGTAGTGTCTGACTTCGCCAATGCAAATACTTTCCCATTTACTGAAGCTTGCTTCGGTTTAGGACACTTAGCACTGATGTGACCTACTTCTCCACAATTGTAGCATTTCACTACATCCATTCTACAATCCTTAGCATCATGTCCAAGAACTCCATAGTTAGAGCACTTGATCTTGGGTTTTCCACACATGAAAGACTTATGACCCATCTCGCCACACTTGTAGCATTTAATGGATCCAGAACTCTCTCCTCCAGATCTCTTAACAAAGTTTTCCCTATGCTTGCCCTTATCAGCTGGCGTCACATAAGGTTCACTCCTTACTTGTCGCTTTTCTTTCTCCTCCTTCAAACTCTTGTAGTGAGTAGAACGAGCTTTACGATCTTCTTCAAAAATTCGACAACATTCGGTCAAGTCCGAAAATCTTCTAATCCTCTGGTAGCCCACCGCTTGCTTGATCTCAGGACGCAAGTCGTTCTCGTACTTAACACACTTAGAAAATTCCGCTGTCACCGCGTCATAGTGAGGATGAAATTTTACTAACTCCATAAACTTAGCCGTGTAATCCACCACGGACATATTGCCTTGTTTCAACTCAAGGAATTCCATTTCTTTCCTTCCCTTCACACTCTCAGGATAATACTTCCTCAAAAATTCAGCACGAAATAAATCCCAAGTTATATCCTCGTCATATACTTCAAGCACTTGTCTCATACCGATCCACCAGTCATCGGCTTCTTCCCGTAACATGTGAGATCCAAGTCTCACCGTATTGCCTTCAGCATAGTTCATAACTCTAAAGATCCTCTCGATCTCCTTCAACCAAATTTGGGCACCGTCCGGGTCAAACCTTCCTTTGAATACTGGCGGCTGGTTCTTTCTAAACTCATCATTAGCGTTCACATTCGGCGCACCCTGCACCGCTCTAGCCATCGCCTCCAATGCCGCAACCATAGCATTGTCATTACGACCGTCCATATTCTGATTACTCGCAAAATAACAACAAGGTTAAACAACCGTTAACCAATCAAAACAACGAGACAGACACAACTGACTCAACACTGGCTCTGATACCACTTAATGTAACACCCCCTTTCTATACCCCCAAATAATACAATTAATCATTTAGGCACAAACTCAAAATTTCATCAGAGTAAGTTTATAAAACGGTATAAAAGGGACATGCCACATTATCCGAAAATCACACATATAAAACACCTGCTCATATATAATGATATGCAACAACGGGGTAACACCCACGAGAAAATATCTAGAACAAAGGCAGAACATCCAAATATTTCATAATTCTCTAACACATGTATTCATATATACAAATCATCAACCAACATGGTTAGATAACTTTCATCAGCAGATACATATACACATGCATCACAAAAGAAACAAAATAACTCCTACCTACCCGGTGCTACATATCAGAGCCGACCAACTAAAGGATGAAGCCACGCCTCACAAAAGATCTCCAGCAATCTAATCTGCAATGCCTCATAGAGCATTATAAAACAGCAGAAGGGTGAGAAACAATATCATAACAAATAATGCATAAAGGCATATATATATATATATATATATATATATATATATATATATATATATATATATATATATATATATATATATATATATATATATATATATATATATATATATATATATATATATATATATATATATATATATATATATATATATATATATATATATATATATATATATATATATATATATATATATATATATATATATATATATATATATACATATATATATATATATATATATAAATATATATATATACATCATATCCACAATCATGCGTCTTACGCTTTCTCACCACGACTCACATCGTACATCGCAATGTATCCACTAAAGTCTATTTACAAATAGAACATCAAGCATAAACAATATGCATCATTAAGATTTATATCCATTCAGGAACATTCATACATGTTACACACATATACATATATACATATATTCATTCATACATATATATACATATATATATATATCTTCAAGCATTTCATTATGTCATTCACACCTTTCACATTATTCTAATAAACATACACAACATGCTTATTTCGCCATACATCATGAACAGATGTCAACACGCAAACCATAGAGGCCAACTCGCTACTCTACGCAAATGCAACACATTATCGACTTAATCGTCCGTCAGATTCTCCTAAGAATCAATTCACTCCCACCCCTCATGGGTATCCTATAACTCATCAGATCTTCCTAGAAATCACATCACTCATCAGACTCTCCTAGGAATCACACCATTCATCAGATTCTCCGAGGAATCACACCATTCATCAGATTCTCCAAGGAATCACACCGTTCATCAGATTCTCCAAGGAATCACACCGTTCATCATATTCTCCGAGGAATCAAGTCATTTAGAAGATTCTCCAAGGAATCACATCTTTCATCAGATTCTCCGAGGAATCAATTCGTTCATCAGATTCTCCTAGGAATCACTTCATTCATCAGACTCTCCTAAGAGTCACACCACTCATCAGACTCTCCTAAGAGTCAACAGCACAAGAATGTACTTCATACACTTCTTGAAATGCAACCACGTTTGCAAACATGCTCATGCATTCTTCACATTCATTGCATATATTCATTATGCATCCACTATATATACATATCATAATACATACATACAATCATCATATAATCTCATCATGCATTTCTATTACATTCAAGTAATGCACCAAAATGCCAAACGGCCACCTTCCACACTTCACAATTCATAAACTAGGATTCATGCCATACGGCTACCCACAACACATCATAACTAGCATACAAGCTACTCAAATCAAGAAGAGGTCGATCGCAACCGAAACCCCAAGCCAAAACAGCACGAAGCAACAGGGAAGGCTCATCCTGCTACGTTCGCTACACGCTCGCCTAGCGAACTGCTAGCGAGCACAAACAGAAGCTCCAGACTTCGTTCGCTACCTCGTTCGCCACAGCAAACCATCAGCGAGTCATTCGCCACTCCCTTCGCCTCCAGCGAAGAATGCCAAAACCTTACTGTCCCAAGTCTGGGACCATTCGCTACGCACTCGCCTAGCGAGCTGCTAGCGAGTGCTCGCGGGCTGCTCGCCTAGCGAGCTGCTAGAGAGTCGCCTGCGAACAGCAACATTCAGTTCTATCCTAGCACTTCCAAACTCACCAAAATCACCCGATTAAATCCAATGTCGTTCCAGTAGCCTTAGTCTAACATATATCGACTAATCTACATCATCTAAACACGATTTTAACCGTTAAACAACGATTTCTATCGATTAATCCAATTTCGACCTAAAAATGGAAAGTGTAGAAACTACCAAACAAATCCAAATCTAGTACATATATGATCTTATACATTATTAAGATGATAGAAATTCTCACCCTTACCTGATTAATCGCAAGCTTTGGTTGATCTTGAAAAATCTAGGTTTTCTCTTCTTTCTCTTCTCTTTCTCCTCTTCTTCTTTCTTTTTCCCTTTTCTTTCCTTTCTATTCCCTCTTTTATATCTTTCTCATTATTTTCCAAAACATCAACTAATTCCATATCTCATAAAATATCTCACTTAACATTAAATAGGAAATGTCCAAAATACCCTCTAAACTATTTTCTCCGAAAACTCGCAAAATCGGTTAAAATAGAATAATATGCAAACTTAACATATTTCCACACAAATTCCACATTCAAATAATATTCGCCCAATTAAACCAAAAAGGACTCAACGAAAAAGGAATAGTCGAAATCGGGGCGTTACAGTGTGGGGCAGATTATGGAGATGCTACAAGCTCTTAATGCAAAGATGGATTCTCAGCCTATTGTTGTTTCTGAGATTACCCATACTGTTGTGGATGCTCAACGAGGTGTTAACATCGAGAACATATATCCTCATGGTCTTCAACCCAGTTTGGTGCATCCTACCATTGCTAAACCAGTTTGACGAGTTACTCCTCCGAAGTGCAAAACTCTGAGCGTTGACCACCATAAAAGAGCTACACGTCCAAGGAATCGCTTGATGGATGCTCATCAACATCAGCAGAATTATGTTTAAGGTTATCCGGTTCAGTATGCTCCACAACCCTATGTAGCTACCGATCCACCTCCTTTCGTTCAGCAGTTTCCTACATACCAGCCTGCGCAACCGGCTCCGGTCTATCAGCATTCGGGATATTAGCAACCCCCTATTCATCAGCCTGCACAAGCTCCTATCAACTGTCAACGAGCGTCCAATGCTCTTGCTTATCAATAGCCTAAGAATTAGACATCTAGTCAAAATGCTCCAAATAGGAGATAATACAAGCCTTGTCCTCCGATCCCAATGACGTTCACCGAGTTGTACCCCTTCTTAGTGCAACGAGGTCTGGTTGTTACCCGAACTTTGGGTCCACCTCCCAATCCGATACCTGTCAATTACAACGCTGCTGCTCATTGTTTATTTCACGAGGGTGCGCCTGGTCACGATTTGGAAGGTTGTTACGCGCTTAAGAACATTGTCAGAGATTTGCTAGAAAAGAATGTCCAGTCCTTTAATGATCCTCAGCTGAAAATCAAGACTCCTCTCAGGGCTCCCCATATGCTAGGATCAAGCCTGCAAAGCATGTTTTCAACATATCTCAGCCAGCTATTCATACGGTGAATCAGCCGAAGTCGGTAACTCTTCAGAAGCCTAGTCTATTTCATTTCAGCAATCCTCAAGATGATGTGACCCCGATCGACCAAGAATTTGGGAAAGTTATTATGAATGAAGATTTGAAGACTGATAATGAAGTAATGACAGATATAGCTGGGGCAAGCAAGATGGTTCACAGTGATCATACTCCGGATGTCATTAAGGCTCCGACCGAAGAAACCACCACTACCATGCCAGCCTTGAATACAAAGAATTCATAAAAACACCTAGAAGGACTTGTCCGGCAGTTTCATTTTGTTTATATGTATTATGTTTCTTTGATTAAGCATAATTAGCATGTATGAACTTGTTATTTTGATTAATTAATGCGATGCATATGTTTGCCTTGAATCAATCCATTCATATTCACACATAAAATTATTTTTTTCATAAATTTATAACGCTAACGTTACCCGATCTCTTGCTTTAATAGAGAATTAGGGGGGAGGATGATGAACCAAAAACGTCAAATTTCTTGTCGTATGCTTTCGATTGAAACCTATTGATGATGTAAGGCATTGTTTCAAATCTCAAACACTGGAGACATAAGGATGATAATCCCTCTTTAACCCCTTTGAGCCTTGAAGTATGAGTTTTCTTCTTTTCCCAATTAAAACCCTCAACTTAAGTCGGGGCAGGGTAGTTTTTAGTTAAACCGTCGAGCGCGCAGACTCTCACAAAGGAGGAGCGAACCTTCAAGGATCTATTTTATCCCTAACATCTTAGGAAGTTAGAAGTCAATGACCATACCTCTACTACTAAAAGAGTGGGGCAGTCACGAGCCTTTCAAAGGAATCACACGACTTATTCAGCAAAAATAAAAATATATATAGCCCGCTAAGTCACAACCTATGAAGGAGACTTAGGCAAAACTGGGGCATCCCGCTCGACTCCAATGTCAAATCTCAAAGATGCCGTCCAGGCAAAAGTTAGGGAATAAAAATGCAAAAACAAATAAGGGATTACAATAAAGAATCCCCAATAAAGAATAGAGTCGTGTTGACCAAACACCAAAAGATAATAGGTGAGTGACTGCCATGTCCAAAGCCTTGGTGAGTTCTCGACCCTATCAAATCCGATTGAGGTATGAGTGCTCGGGTCCATTTAACTGAATAATATTGGAGAACATCACGAAGAGGGGTGGGTACAAATAACTTTAAGCCTTTATCCTTTGTTTCTTAAAACCGTGAACCAAGCCACGACACAACCTTTAAAAGACCTAATTGAAGTAGGATTTCTTTTGCTAGCATACTTGACGAGATAATGTTTCCTGACTCCTACGAGCTATGCTCAGTTTACCGTTGGCATTACAAATTAAATTCAAATCCCAACTAGTGATTCAGTCACGAGTTACTGCGATATCTTTTTCAAAACAAAAACAAAATTTCAAGACAAATATACATGTTGCATTGATAGTTTCAGGATTAACATTTCATGCGTGTTGGTTTTGCCTCATGTCTCAGAAACTTACGTATGAATGTCGAAGATCCTGTTAAACAGGGGCAGGCGGTTCCCAATTCACTTACTGATGCAAGCCTGACAACTCAGTCGTAACACGGTTGATTCGTGCCAGTTACGTCGAGATCTGATCGATCCCTCTAAGAGTTTGAAAACATTGGGGCAATTGAATTCCATGTTCTCTGTAAAATCCTCTTGATATGACTTTTCCTCGCAAATTTAGTACTCGGGGCATATTGTTTTTCAAAATGGCGACTACTACATAGTCCATTGAGATCAAAATTAGCTTCGTGTCACAATATTTTTCATGCACCCGATGGATTTTACTCCCGGCGGTCCTCATTCCCCAATAATTCATCGTTGCAGAAGTACATCTTAACCATTGACTCAACACAGTCCCCAGAGAGACTTTAAGCTAACGCAGTCCCCAGCGAGACTATAAGATGACAATATTCTGGACCGAGCCGGTAATCTCCAGTAATTTCCAAGACACCAGAGATCATATCAGCATTTTCCCAGTGATAGTCCCCAGCAAGACTTTAAGCTGACCATACTTTGGGATCCGTCCGATAAATCCCCAGTGACTCTCAAGACTATAGAGATGCCCCGATATCCTCCACGTGATATATGTTATGTTCTGAAAGACCCATCCTCAGTGGAATTATCTGTTCCCCAGCGAAATTGCCTTACCTTCCTCAGGAATATTCCCCAGGAGATTGCCATATTCTCCCCAAGAAATCAAGATACTGTCCCTAGAAATGTCCGTTTGATTTCTCCCCAGTAAGTTTGACAAACTCTCCTCAGGGAAGTTTTGATATCTTTTTTCCCCGGGAAGCCGAGGTATTATTTCCAGGAAGTTGCTACACCTTCATTCATGAAGCTGCCTAGCTCCACATCTTCCCTACGAAGCGGATATTTATTTTATCCCCAGAAGTCTCTGATCTTAAGATTTTCTTTGGCTGATTATGGTTCATGATAGCAATCCCTCACGTGAAGTCATGACATCGTATCTCCATGAAGAGGTCATGGATCCCTAGTTGAAGTCAGGACATCATACTCTCCGGTGAAGTCGTATCGTATCCCCATATGGAAGTCATGGTATTTTCTCCCTAGGGAAGTTAGAACTTGGAAGCAAGATTTGGTTCTACCATCAACTTTTCCTATCCTCCGATAGATGAACTGTTGCAGAGGTTGCCAGGGTATTCCTGTCGAGATTTTTATTTCATCTCATGTTTCCTCCTCTCGCTTGTTTTGTCAGCATATGCATAAGCATACTCATCGCATGACCTTTTCATACACATCAACATGCGCATTACCATCCACGTGTTTTCTTTTTGTCATCATCCTTTGTCGTTACCGCCGAGTAACTGGGTTTGTCCGCTCTCTCCAAGTAGATCGCCATCCCTAATCACAAAATACTCATTTGTTTCCAGTTTCCCCACCGAGTTCAACCCTCGTGGATGATGGTTATTTTAGTTATCTTTCCGCGCTAGGATAAGGTAGTCCCCATCCAAGTTCGTTTCCTCGATGGAGTCTTGTTTTTTAGTTCTTTCCAGCCCAGTTCTAGATCGAATTTCAGTCCCGTCGGTCGTCGAACATACATGGACATGCATTTATTTTGCACTATCTTTCAAGAAAAGCTTTTACAACATCGATACGCGATAGTTCTCGCCTGAGAAATCTATCAGTACATCTTACAACAACCGGTATGCGACTGTTCTCACCCGAGAAGCCTATCATCATTATCACATTACAATTTACAATTTATCATCACACTCTACAATTGATCTTCTCGTACAAAAAGTTCATCATTACACTCAGTGATCTCGATGTTACCACCATCATAACTTTCTTTACAATTTACATTACATACTACACTGCAGTGATCTCGATGTTTGCTATCATCACAACCTTCTTGACAATTTACATTACTCGTTACTACCTCTACAAGTAGTTCTCACCCGAGAAGCATATCATTGCAAATAAGCGGTATTTCTCGCCTGAGAAGCTTATCCTATCTTCGTTACGACTCGCAGTAAATTGCCATCTCCATCGAGCAGCTGGTTTCCATTTTTCTTGTCATCTTGAAGTGCGGGAAGGTTTGAACTAAATCATATTCAGGAGAGCACGATCTTGAATTATGAAGAAGTTCATTTTACCCTTTAGTAAAAGAAGGAGAGGAATCATATTCAGGAGAGCACGATCTTGAATTATGAAGAAGTTCATTTTACCCTTTAGTAAAAGAAGGAGAGGAATCATATTCAGGAGAGCACGATCTTGAATTATGAAGAAGTTCATTTTACCCTTTAGTAAAATAAGGAGCGAAATCATATTCAGGAGAGCACGATCTTGAATTATGAAGAAGTTCATTTTACCCTTTAGTAAAAGAAGGAGTTGAATCATGTTCAGGAGAGCACGATCTTGAATTATGAAGAAGTTCATTTTACCCTTTAGTAAAAGAAGAAACTGAGTCATCCTCTGGACACCAGATCTTGAAGTATGAAGAAGTTTATTTTATCCTTTAGCAAAAGAAGAAACCGAATCATGTTCAGGGAGCACAAACCTGAGACGTGAAAATGTTTATTTTATCAATCAATCTGTTATCCACAGATAAGCAACCGTTCTCTTTATTTGTGAGCTTATCAGTTTTGGCATATAAGTCCCTTCCACCAATAAGTGGCGGTTCTCTCTCGAGAAGCTTGTCAGGGCATTTCCATTGAAGTCCATTTATTTTGGCATACAACCGGTTTTACCCTGTATATTTTTTATGGATTCCTCAAAATTCCGTTTGATTTCGTCACGAAGAAGAGTTACCAGAAGCTCGGATGTTATTCTTTGCTCAATGCTCCAGGATTCTGTTTACTTGGCCTACAGTCGTGCAGATCCAGTTTTACTTTTTACCCTAGAGTATCAGTCGGTCACGCCTGAACCTGTTGAACATTTTACTCTTAGATATTCCCCAATGGAGGTCGGCTCACCGGTGCCATCTCCATTGAGGATCCTGTTCTATTTATTCCTTTCTAAAAGTGACAATTGGTCATGCTCACGCCAGTTGGCCATCACTTTAGAAATCCCTGGTGTCGAGTTGTCCTCCCAGCGCGTCGTACTCCCTAGTGTGGTTACTCGTCACGTCTGCCCCTCGTGCCGTCGTGTCGTCTACGTCTGTATTTATCACTCCAGCATACGCATCATATTAGACTCATGGCATTGTCAGCATTATAGTCTGGTTCGTTTTGTTCATAGCATTGCATATCACTGCATCTAAGGGCAAAAATTTTGGTTAGCTGTATTAAATCCCTCCACCATGATTTCTCGAGCCCACGACGCTCAAATCATCCGGTGAAGTTATTTAAATAGGGGCAACTGTAATACCCTAAATTTTACCCTTAGATTAGTCGATTCATGTCACATTACATCTCATTTTTGCATTACATATTGTCGCAACTGCGAAAACCCACCAGCGAAAAAACAGAAGGTTCGTCACTTTCGTTATTTATCCCAAAGATAGGGAAAGGAAACGATCAGAAAAACCTAAAGAAAAAGGGAAAGACAAGGTCATCGCAACCATGTCTGGATTCGGGAGTCGGTTACGCAAGGGGAAGGTATTAGCACCCCTCACGTCCGTCGTACTCGACGGGATCCACACATTGTTGTCTATCCAAAAGGGTGTGTTGAAACTATCTAGCTAAAGGCTTAAGGACAAAAGAAAAAGAAAAGAGAAATGACTCGGCAGAGCATCGCCGCTCTGTGCCTACATACTCCCTCGTGCAATGGGAAAGTCAGAGTCAACGTAGTTCGACTAACTACAGGTAAAGAAAGGGGGGAAGGTTGCTCGCCGAGACATCGCGTCTCGTGCCTACGTACTTTCATCTGGTATGAAAGATCATAGCAAAGGTAGTTCGGGCTAAAAGGACCACAAGTTGGTTCAAAATTTGTTAGGCCCGAGTAGGGTTAACAAATAGTTCTAGCAGTTGGTGTATGCAGCTCGACCATCTGAGACTTAGGCGTTACTCTTTGCGATAGAACTAAGAGTTAACGTCACTCTTTTTGTGAAAAGATTTTCCTGATTAAGATCCCGAAGGATGAAAAAGGTTTGAAGTGTTTTTTAGTTTTTTAGAGAAGAAGTGTTTTGAATTTAAGTGTTTATAACGTATGTTGTACCAAAGTCTAAAACCTAGGATCGAATGCGTCGCATATCGTCCTAAGGACGTATACTAATCACTCTAGGAAATTGAGAGGTGGCCCCTCAATCACCATTTCCCAAGTATAAGGCTCATGGCACAACATTCATTATCCTTATTAAGTATGTTAAGATTGTTTGGAGATGAGAAGAGAAGAAGGCACACTAATGGGAGACTAATCAATCCTAAAAGTTATCATGCAAAGTGGACCTAAAGTTGAGTTTGAAAAGGGGAACTACCTAATGTTATCATGCATGTGTAGAACCTTAATGTCTATCACAACCTCAAGAGGTTAGAGAACTTATGGGGAGCATGGCAAAGAAAAGTAAAAGAAGAAGAAGAAGAAGAAGAATGCATATGCAGATGAAAGGATGCACACATAGAATGCACAAGTAGAATGATAGTGGGAGGAAAATAGTGTGGGGCAGTAGCCACCACAAGCTCATCTCAACCAATCATGCATATGGAAATTCAAGAAAAGAGAGGAAGAAAGATTCATCCCAAAGCAAACAAACAAATGATAAGAACAATAAAGAAAAATTCCTCATGGATTCATCACTTTAGGTAAGATTCAAGTTCCTCCTAAGGAGGGACCAAGCTACCTTAAATGACACTCCAAGGTCATTGGACAGAAGGGAGATGAAGAGAAGACAGCTCAAAAGTAATATAAAAACAAATCAAGAAGAAATGCAAGCAAGAGCACAAAGGAAGCAAGCACACACCACTTAGGAGTTCAAGTTGAAAGCTCAAAAAGAAAAGCATCAATCAATAAGCAATGAACATAATTTTGACCTAAAAATGAACATACAGCAGGCTCAACATGTCTAAAATGTGAAACAAGAAGATTTGAGAGCTTATTGAATCCACAAAGGTCATTTCCAATTCAAACTAGGTCATGCACTTGTGTGAGCTGTTCTATGGAATGACCTAACTGGCAAGTCACTTCAAAAATAGAAAAAAGGCTCAAGAAAAACCAAATAAAATACACAAAGAAGCTAAACATGTTGGCAACCATAGGCCGAAAGATAAAGACAAATGTTCCCTCAAAGCATCATCAAAAGAAAAAATTCATTTAGATGTACCACTTTGAAATGGGAGAAACAAAGGCAAAAAGAAGAGCCACAAAAGTCAACCCAAAAGTCAACAACGAGGGGCAAAATGGTCCTCAAAAATTGATCGACTCATCATTGAGATGAGGATCAATTTTAAATCATTGGATCAAAAAGGAAAGAGAGAAACAAATGCAAGAGAAAACAAAGTTACAATTTAACCATCTAAAACCACTCCAATATTTAATTCTTTTTTAAATTGAAAATAAAATCAAAAAATAAAAATAAAAACATCTAAAAATATTAGACATCTCAAAATTTATAAAAAATATTTTTGGTGAATTTTTAAAGTAATGGAGCTATTTTATTTGATTTAAATTGTAAACAAAAAATAAAATAAAAAATCAAAAGAAAATAAAAGAAAATGAAAAACAAATGGTTCAAATAGCAAGAAAATGAAGTTCAAAAATGAGTTTGGGCCCAGCAGGGGGTGTGGATAGCGCGTGTATCCCAGGGCCAGTCAGAAAATCTCAAAAAAAAAATAAAAACCTGGTAATTACATGGAACACAGTCAACTGAGGTGTAGCGTGGAAAGCAATCAGACACGCATGATTAAATGGTAAGCAAATCAAGTGGCCACGAAGGTGCCAACACATTAATGAAGATTCAAATGTTATCACATGGTGCACGGTCAAAGCAAGACTACCATGAGTCTTAATAAGATACGTTAACATGAAAAGTAAACAGATCGTGTGCGTGTGGTCATGACACATCATCATCTCCTACCTCCAAGAACCCTAAAACACATACCACCGGCCGGAGACACTGTTCATCGTCTTCTCCGGCCAACCTCCACCGTGCTCAGCACAACAACAACATGTTACATCAATTCTTAACCATTTTGCACAAATTTTATATCAAAATTCATCTAGAGATCGTAGGGATCTCAAATCCAGCAACAAAAATCACTAATTACGCTGCATAAGAGCAAACTGAATCAAACAAGATTGTGCATCATAATCTCGAGTTCATCCAAACTTCCTCAATTTGGTTTAAAAATCATCTAAAGGTTATGTAGGTTACAGAACCATCAACAATTAAGCAAGAACACACAAGTACAAGATATAACAGATCCAAAAAAATTTGAGCATCCACCAACAATCATCACAAATACCAGTTCATTTTATATATTAATGATCTACATTGTTTCTACTTCTCAAATATGTAAAAATGGCAATGAATCAGTGCATATCCAGAGTGTAAGGTTGATTTGTAATTACCTAGTGGAGAACTTCCACTGAGCCTTCAATTGGAGCTTAGGCTTGCAGAAAAATGTCCAGAATCGTTCAACGATCCTCAATAGAGATTTTGCAATTCACAATTTGGCTTGAAATGGCTTGTATCTCCAAATTCGAATTTCAAAATTTCACCACTTTTTCAAAGTTGTTCTTGAGCAATTTGCCTCCAATTCTCAGTTCTGATGAGTTGTGAATGATCAAAATCTTATATGTGATGGATATTGATAGAAATAAAGCCCAATCTCAGCCTTTAACAGCCTAATTGAAAATCCATAGAAATTGAATTTGAAGCTCACTCATGTGCACGAAATTCCTCTAAATTTGGCTCCAAATTGCTTCAAAATGCTTGCTGGTAACACATGGAGTATGAATGGCTTGGATTAACTCCTTGTTTAATCTCAATGGTTGATGTTTGTTGTGTAACTTCATGATGAAGTAAACTTGGAAATGGCTCATTAAAACACCTCAAACTCAAATTCTAAAATTTTCAATGTGTTTAAAACATGATTTGCACTCAAAATATGTACCTATTTACACCAAAATGATAAAAAATGAATTAACTCCAATTTTGCCCTTTTAGGCTTTCTTCCATGAAAATTCACCCATCAATTCTTCATTCCAAGCCTAATCCATGACTTATCCATGTTTGGTCAAACAAATAACACCATTTGGAGCAAGTTTTATGTTAGAAAGATCTTCATTTGAAGTGTGCAAGTTGGTGAAATGGACCTATAATTTTATGACCTATAATCTCACTTTCCCAAAATACCCCTGACTTGCAAACCTGATAACTTGAGTTCTACAAATCAGATGAAAGACTTCTAGTACTTTTTGGAAAGCTACGATCAAGACCTACAACTTTCATGTTGGCCAAAAATTAAGGAGAAACATCCTTCTAGGTCAAAAGTGGCTTGGAATTTGGTTGAGTTTTGTTGACCAAAATCACATTCATCTGATGACCTGTAACTTGTCTGGATCATAACTTGAGTTCCATAAATCCAATCAAGGACTTCTAGTACTCAAAAGAAACCTAAAAACATGCTCTACAAGTTCCATGTTGGTCTAAAGTTAAGATGAAACTTGTATCTTGAGATAGGTGGTCTTGAAGTTAGGCACTAAATAGAGGATTTTACCCATTAGTAACTTCTCACACACTTAATCCTTGATGAATTGAACTTGAAATGATATCTCATGTATCTTAACACAACATCCCATGACCATAGAGACTTGGAATTGAGTTTTAATCTCCTTCAATTTCACAGTTGATTGAGGATTAGCCAGATGAAAACCCTAGATGCAACACCTTCAACTGTAACCTTTCACACCTAGCACAAACATTTGGATGAGCTCCAAAATGACCCTCAAGGCATTCAACGAGCTCTCTCAATATCTTATATCCATAATCATGAATTCATAATCCTCTGATGATCTTGAACTGGCCTCCAAGTTAGGAGTTGACCTACATACATCCATCAATCCTTTCACAAGACCAATGCCCACTTCCTAATGACTTGATGACCATTCAAACTTGAGTAAACATCCCCTGCTTAGGCTCAACCCTCTGAGTAGACTCCTCTAGCTATGCACAATCTCTTGATCCCCTATTCAATGAAAAATGCTATGCAATTTCAATGTTAGAAAGAAATAAAATGAAACATAAACCAAGTTAAGAAAAGGTTGGGCAAATTTTGGGGTGCCACAGCTACCCCTATTCAAACGAATTGGACCTGAACGAGTGAAAAGCGAACGACTTTCATGCAATCAAGGTAAAATACGGTTGAATACCAAAGAACCCGGAAATTTGCCAACCGCAAAAATAAAATTGCAGACCCCGACCGGGGGTAAAATCTCTAGAAAACTGAATCTGAGATAACAATAATGACACACTGTCTGAAGAGCACATGACCTCGCCGTCAATTATCTGCATTAAATTCCTCTGACATCGCTGTCAGACATATGACCTCGCCTCCAATCATAGACATTGAGTCTATAATAACAGTTGACATCACTGTCAATCTTCTACTTCACGTCGGTAGAATAGCTAACACCGTCGTTAGACCTCTGTTAGATAAAACAGGTATAGAATCCCAAGATACGATTCTCTGACATCGCCGCCAGTCATTCGAAGAAATCCAACCGGTGAATCACACCTGACCTCGCCGTCAGTCAAAATAAAGCGTTTGACATCGCCGTCGGACCATCACAAAGTTGATTAAACTATTGACATCACCGTCAATAACTATATCATCTGACATCGCCGTCGGACCATCACAAAGTTGATTAAACTATTGACATCACCGTCAATAACTATATCATCTGACATCGCCGCCAAAAACCAACACATCTGACATCGCCGCCAGAAAAAACATCCAACATCACCGCTGGAAAACCACAAGGCACCTGACATTGCTGCCAGTAACAAATATCCAACATTGCCGCTGGTTAACTATATCCTCTGACATCGCCGCCAGAAACAAACATCCAACATCGCCGCTGGTAAACAAAAAAGCACCTGACATCGCCGCCAGAACCAAATATCCAACATCGCCGCTGGGAGCTTAGAAACACCTGACATCGCCGCCAGCAACACAAATCTAGTAAGGGAATCAAACGTTGCCGTCAACAACCATAAATCCAATAAACATCTGACATCGCCGTCAGCTAACCATAACTCTGAGAAACACCTGACATCGCCGTCAAGTACCTGTGGGGATAAAAACCTCTGACATCTCCGCCTGATAACCACGGTGCTAATAAACCTCTGACATCGTTGCCAGACAATCATAAATCTGATAAGCATCTAACATCACCGTCAGATAACCATATTCCTGGGAAACTTCTGACATCGCCGCCAGACCCTCGCTAAATAAAAGCGAGCAACAAAATCCACATGAAGTTAAGATCACCCACTGATAACAATCACGGACAAACTCCACTGGGGAAATAACATGAGTTGGGGTTTAACCACCACACAGACAAAGACCCATCACCTGCGAGATTCATCTGAAACAAAGAGATAACAACTTGGCTTATGTTTCATATGCACATGTTTAAAAATGGCGTAATGCTCCATACGAAATGGAAATGCTACGCGTTTGGGTAGATGCTATGCTCACATGCAGATGCAACGGAACTGAATCAGCAACACGAATGCTAGAGATACAGAAACCATCCTGCCAGGATAACAAAAATAACCCTGTTGGGGGAATCAACGATTCTGCTGGGGAAAGAGCGCAAATTGGCTCACGCCAATAACAACTGGACTTATGCAGAGCGACGGGCCCTTGCTGGCTTCCAACAAAGAAAATACCGACGTGACAACATTCTTCTATCCTGCTGAGGAAATGGGAAGAACATTGCTGGGGAAACCAACCCTTTCCACCTGCTGGGATTGCTCCGCCAAGGAACGAACCTAACCAGGCTGCAAATTACTCTATGGGGAGGAAAATCCAATCACGACTCACTGGGGAGTACATACGAGCATGCACCTTACGAGGATCAAATGTGCAACAACTCTACCGGGGATAGAGACACGAACATCGCTGATTGGGGAAAGACTCAGGCTGGGAATAAGACGAACTTCATCCACATTTCTTTGCCCCAAGGGTAACGAACCTGCAACACTGAACAAACAGACATGATATCCTACGCAACGGAACCATCTTAGTCATCATTCGTGGCATTGTTCAATTAATTCAAAGTTTTAACAATTATTGGCCAAGGCCTGCAAGTTTATGTAAGCACAAGTTCATCAAAACATTGGGCGTTTTCACAAACAAAACAGTAAAAGTTAAAACAAAACACACAAATCAAGTATTAAATAGTATATGTTTATTGATGAAGGGCCTGTAAATAGGCAAAGTTTTACAACGGATGCAACTCCTGAAAAGAGTAAGCTGCACAAAACAAATACAGATATGCATAGAATATACAAGAGTGTACAAAAATGTCGGCAACGTGGCACAGACAAACACCATTAGCTGATCCCTCTATGACTCGCCTGACTCTGACGCTTCGTCTTCAGAAAAGATTGATTCGGATAAACACGACCCTCAGGTTCTCCCAATCCACTAAGCAATGAAGTTCCAACGCAGACGACAGTCATTTGCTTTTTCAATCCCTAACTTTTGCCTGAACCGCCCTTTAGGGTTTTCGATTCACCAGGATACCCATTTTTGCCAAAGTCGCCTTTTCAGGTTTTCGACTTTGCGGGTTTACATCTTTTCATTTTTATCCCAAATTTTTTCCCGAACCTATTTTTCTTTTTTTCTGGTTCCCCGGGATGCCCCATTTTGCCTGGACGTTTCTTTTTGTGTCCAACGGGTCTCTTTTAAGCAAAGTATTTTTGAACTGCGTCTGCGTTCACAGGGGATGTGAAATCTTCACCATCCATGGTGGCTAACAGCAAGGCTCCTCTAGAGAAAATTTTTCGTACAACAAATTGACCTTCATAGTTGGGAGTCCATTTGCCCCTGTGATCTGATTATGGTGGGAGAATCTTTTTCAGCACAAGATCGCCCGTCTGAAAGCTTCAAGGGTGCACCTTTTTATCATAAGCTTTCTTCATCTGACTCTGGTACAAACGACCATATGCAATGGATGCTAGCCTCTTTTCATCCATCAGGCTAAGCTGATTCAAACGATTCTTTATCCATTCTGCCTCATCAAGTTTCACATCGACCAAAACTCTTGAAGAAGGAATCTCTACCTCTAGCGGTAGGACAACTTCCATACCATATACTAGCGAGAAAGGAGTTGCCCCGGTTGATGTGCGTACCGTCGTACGATAACCGTGAAGAGCAAACGGCAACATTTCATGCCAATCTTTGTAAGTGACCACCATCTTTTGTACTATCTTCTTGATGTTCTTGTTGGCCGCTTCGACAGCGCCATTCATCTTCGGCCGATAGGGAGATGAGTTGTGATATTCAATCTTGAAGTTCTGGCATAACTCCTTCATCATTTTGTTGTTCAGATTCTAACCATTATCAGTAATGATTCGATCGGGAATTTCATATCTGCAAATGATGTCCTTCTATATGAATCTTGCTACAACTTGTTTAGTCACATTGGCGTATGAAGCCGCTTCAACCCACTTGGTGAAGTAATTGGTGGCTACCAAGATGAAACGGTGACCATTAGATGTGGTTGGTTCAATCTTGACAATCATATCAATGCCCCACATGGAGAAGGGCCAAGGGGACGCCATAACATTCAATGGGCACGGCGGTACATGAATCTTATCAGCATAAATCTGGCATTTATGGCATTTCATCGCAAATTTGAAACAATCTGACTCCATAGTTAGCCAATAATACCCTGCTCGTAAGAGTTTCCGAGACATGGCATGTCTACCAGCATGCGTACCGAAAGTACCCTCGTGGACTTCTTCCATAAGCAGCGTTGCTTCTTTTTCATCCACACATCTCAACAGCACCAAATCATGATTCCTTCTATATAGCACACAATCTGGGTTTGGGTAAAAGTTTCCAGACAACCTCTTCAGCGTCTTCTTATCCTGAGCCGAAGCCCCTGATGGATACTCTTGCTTCTTGAGGAAGTTCTGTATATCATAAAACCACGGCTTGCCATCAGCAGCCTCTTCAATGGCGAATACGAAAGCGGGTCTGTCCAAGCGAGAAATGACTATTCTGGGAGCCTCATTCCAGAAATTCACTTTGTACATCGAAGATAGCGTTGCCAAAGCATCGACCATCTGATTTTCTGCTCGCGGCACATGGTGAAACTCTACCCTGTCAAAGAAGGGTAACAACCTCCTTGCATAATCTCTGTACGGAATCAGATTCGGTTGACGAGTTTCCCACTCTCCCATGATTTGATTAACTACTAGCGCTGAATCGCCATATACATCCAAATTCTTGATTCTCAAATCAATAGCCTCTTCCAGACCCATGATACATGCTTCGTACTCGGCTTCATTGTTGGTGACTGGAAATGTCAATCTGGCAGTGAATGGGATGTGAGTGCCATGAGGAGTTGTAATAATTTCCCCAATTCCACTACCATAGGAGTTGACAGCACCATCGAATATCATTTTCCATTGAGAATCCTTCTCTGGACCTTTACCGTGTAATGGTTCTTCACAATCTTTCACTTTGAGAAACATGATATCCTCATCAGGAAATTCAAACTTCATCGATTGATAATCTTCGATTGGCTGCTCAGCAAGGTATTCTGACAGAACACTTCCTTTGATGGCTTTCTGAGAAACATATTGTATATCGTACTCTGTCAGTACCATTTGCACTTGGCAATTCTTCCTGAAAACGCTTGCTTTTCGAAGACATACTTAATCGGATCCATCTTTGAAATCAACATGGTTGTGTGATTGAGCATATACTGTCTCAAACGTTTGGCAGCCCAAGCAAGTGCACAAAACATTTTTTCGAGCATTGAGTAATGGGACTCACAATCTATGAACTTTTTACTCAAATAATAAATCGCATGCTCCTTTCTTCCAGTCTCGTCGTGTTGACCGAGAACACAACCCATATTGTTCTCAAGAACCGTTAGGTACATGATTAAAGGCCTTCCAGCTACTGGGGGTATCAATATCGGAGGCTCCTGCAAGTATTCTTTTATTTTATCAAAGGCTATTTGACAATTTTCATTCCAGACAACCGCCTGATCTTTCTTTAACAGTTTCAACATTGGCTCACATGTGGCTGTGAGATGAGATATGAACCGAGCAATGTAGTTCAATTTCCCCAGGAAACCACAAACTTCTTTTTTTGTTTTCGACGCTGGCATGTCTTGTATGGCTTTTATCTTTGCAGGATCGACCTCGATTCCTTTTTCACTGACAATAAACCCTAATAACTTTCCGGACCGAACTCCCAAAGTGCATTTATTTGGATTCAACCCTAATCTGAACTTTCTAAGCCTCTCAAACAGCTTCAATAAGTTAACCAAATGCTCTTCCTCCGTTTGGGATTTAGCAATCATATCATCAACATAAACCTCAATCTCTTTATGCATCATGTCATGAAAGAGCATTGTCATAGCGCGCTGATATGTTGCTCCGGCATTCTTCAAGCCAAAAGGCATCACCTTGTAGCAAAACGTTCCCCACGGTGTAATGAATGTTGTTTTCTCCATGTCCTCCGGTGCCATCTTTATCTGATTATAACCCGAGAAACCATCCATGAAGGAAAACACCGAAAATTGAGTCGTATTGTCGACCAATACATCAATGTGAGGGAGCCGGAAGTCATCCTTAGGGCTATCCTAGTTCAAATCCCGATAATCAACACACATCTGCACCTTACCGTCCTTCTTCGGTACAGGTACTATGTTGGCGACCCAGGGAGGGTAAGTGGTTATGGCTAAAAATCCAGCGTCCCATTGCTTTTGGACCTCTTCTTTAATTTTTACCGCCATATCTAGTCTTGTTCTTCTAAGCTTCTGCTTGACTAGAGGACATTCCTCGCGCAACAGTAAGCGATAAACCACTACGTCGGTATCAAGCCCAGGCATATCCTCGTACGACCAAGCAAAGATGTCACTATACTCTCGAAGCATCTCGATCAGTCTTTGCTTGACATCGCTATGCAGCGTAGCCCCTATCCGAACATTTCTGAAAACTTCTTCAGAACCCAGATTAATGACCTCAATTTCCTCCTGATGAGGCAGAATGATTTTCTCTTCTTATTTCAAATGTCTGGCTAATTCATCAGGCAAGTCTTCATCCTCATCAATCTCTTCTTCAGCTTGATGTATCGGTTGATCAAAGTCGAAGCGAGTCATAGGAGGTTCTGAATCGGTGTCATCTGCAATAGGAATCCTGCAATGAAAATGGTTAAATGTTTCAAACAATTTGCAAACAAATATAAACCATGTTGCCATTTCATTTTGAAAAATAAAATAAGAAAAACAGGGATCACAAAATTTGAGTGAGAAAACGCCCTTTGATTAATTGACAAACAATGTTCAGACATAAACAAGTTGGGCCCTGAAATAAAATATCATTACGCCCCGGGTAGGACATATGGTAGTACAATAATTGGAAAAACAAAGCATTATTGTTCTGTCGTCACTTGAATGAATTCTTCAATTGACCAGTTGCATAGGCTCTGTCCCGGAATACATGGCTTGATCCAGGCATCCATGTCACAGTCATTGTCTCCGTCTTCGTCAGATACAACATTGATTCTCTCGAAGATAACTCCCCCCTTGGTGAACTACACGGGCCTTTTATAGTGCGGCGCGCTCTGCGAGGCTGAAGGAGAGGAGAATGACGGTCGATACCCTAAACCAAATTTGTCTTGCTTGTGGGGAATTTCTAACACTTGGCCCCATCCCTGCACTGCCCCAGTTTGCACTACCGCTTGAGATTCTTTAAACGAGGACATAGCAACTTCAGGCTCTTTACTCACAACAGGAATCTTGTCTTTGATCTTGACCGCTTCGAAGGCTTGGCAAAAAGTTTCATGGATCTCTCCATCCACTTCAACATACTTAAAGGATGATAAATGGTTGACCATGATATCCTCCTCTCCGCATACCATAACAACGCTACCACCAACCATGTATTTCAGTTTCTGATGCAGAGTTGATGTAACAGCTCCCGCTGAATGAATCCACGGGCGACCTAGTAAACAACTGTACGCCGACTGGATATCCATGATGTAAAACACTGCATCAAAGACTTCAGGTCCAACCTGAATCGGGAAAGTTACCTCCCCAAACACGGATCTTCAGGTTCTGTCAAACGCATGCACCACCAAATCACTTGGTGTGCAAATCAACCCCTTCATATCTAACTTCATGAGGGCCTTCTTCGGCAGCACATTTAAAGAAGATCCCGTATCCACAAGCACGTGAGACATGACAGCCCCTCGGCATTCTAAAGATATGTGCAGCGCACAATTATGATTTCTGTCTCTAGGTGTCAAGTCCAGGTCCGTAAAGCCTAAGCCATTTCTTGCGTTTACGTGCACCACAACTCCCTCGAGTTGATTAACTAAAATTTCCTGCGGCACGTAAGCAGTGTTTAATATTCTCAGCAATGCATTCCTATGCGTCTCAGAGCAAAGGAGTAACGACAGGATGGATATTTTATAAGGAGTTTGCTGCAAGTGATCGACTATCTTATAGTCGCTTTTCCGAATCAGCCTCGTGAATTCCTCCGCATCTTTCAACAAAGATTCTCTTTCCCCAGATTGAGAAGTCTCCTCCACTACCGGTCTTTTCCCCTTGTCCACCTTATCAGCAATCACCTCAGGCGACGAAAAGACTCGGCCACTGCGAGTAATACCTCCTGCTCCCACGAGATTGTCAACTGAACTTGCAGGGGGATCACTCAAGTTTACCTTTTGCCCATTACAATACACTTCGACTCTGTAATTCCACAGAATGGCCTTAGTGCTCTCAAACGGCATATGACCTTCTTTGGTGATGGTTATCGTTGGTGGCTTTGGTGCATAGATAGTAACAGTCTTGTATGGGATGGAGATTGTCGCAATCTCATCCTTCTCTTCAGCCACTAAATCCTCAGAATCTCTTCCAATAGAACAATCAAATTGTAAAACTCTGTCGTCATCATCTCCTGAATACAGCTTCTCAAAAGTCCACACCCTTTCTCAGGATCAACAGAACATTCAACACAGTCCTCCACACAACACGGGAAAATACCCCCCTTTAGCAATCTGGCATTCACAAAGCTTAAGGGTGTTTTCAGTTCATCAACATCCATCACCAAGTTCAACACCTCTTCCTCGACAATTGCATTAACCCCAGCCTTCCCGTGATTCGGCATGGGATTCTGCACCACATTGGGAACATTATTAGAAAAAATGATCTCCTCACTGTCAATCATATCTTGCACTTTATGTTTGAAGGCTTTACAATTGTCAATATTATGTCCTGGAGCACCCGAATGAAACTCACAGTGGGCATTCACATTGTACCCAGGTGGAGGTGGTCCAGTCAAAGGAGCCATAGTCCTTTTTTGAATCAATTGAAGTTGTAGCAATGCTTGCAATAACTGGGAGTATGGCATAAGAAGGGCATGAAAATGTCTGTTCCCCGCTGCCCGACCTCTATCTTGGTATCTCCTGTTCCCCTGCTGATTCTGCTGAGGTTGCTGTTGTTGCTGACGTTGTTGTTGTTGTGGTTGTTGAACTGCTGTAATAGTGATGCTGGCAATTTGCTGATTCTGCCGATTCCGACCTCTATTTCTTCCCCATGATTTGGATACAGAATTAGTATCTCCCTCTCGCCTTTTGTTTCCAAATACCTTCTTGTTCCCCCAGCTGAGGGCATCTCACCAACATTGATCTTTCCTAACTTAATTCCATTCTCCACCCTCTCCCCGGTGATTATTAAGTCAGAAAAACTACCTGACATGCTGCTTATAAGCTTTTCATAATAAACACCTGGCAAGGTAGCGACAAACATATCCACAAGCTCCCGTTCCACCATTGGTGGCTGTACCCTAGCAGCAAGCTCTCGCCACCTCTGGGCGTATTCTTTAAAGCATTCATTGCTCTTCTGAGAAAGATTCTGCAGCTGAACTCTATTTGGAGCAAGGTCACTGTTGTACTGATAGTGCCTTACAAAAGCTTCAGTTAGGTCTCTCCTGTTACGGACATTAGCAGGCTCCAAGCTCATATACCATTCCAGCGAGGGACCGGATAAACTATCCTGGAAGAAATGCATAAGTAGTTTCTCATCATCAGAATGCGCAGACATCTTGCGATAATAAGACCTCAAATGAACCCTAGGGCAAGTGGTTCCCTTGTACTTATCAAAATCCGGGACCTTAAACTTTGGAGGTACGCTCAAGCCTGGAATTAACCCCAGATTAGACATATCCAACCCCATAGAGTTTTGGCATTCAAGAGACTTCATCTTCTCTTCGATCATCTTAATCCTTCTATCAGCCTCAGTAGGTACTTCAGGAACTACAACTCTTGGAGAAAACACATCCTCCTGCCTATCCTCATTCCAAGTGTGGTCCAGGCTACCATTTATGGCACCAGCGAATATGAAAGTGGGTCTGTCCAAGCGAGAAAGGACTATTCTGGGAGCCTCATTCCAGAAATTCACTTTGTACATCGAAGATAGCGTTGCCAAAGCATCGGCCATCTGATTTTCTGCTCGCGGCACATGGTGAAACTCTACCATGTCATAGAAGGTTAACAACCTCCTTGCATAATCTCTGTAAGGAATCAGATTCGGTTGACGAGTTTCCCACTCTCCCATGATTTGATTAACTACTAGCTCTGAATTGCCATATACACCCAAATTCTTGAGTCTCAAATCAATAGCCTCTTTGAGACCCATGATACATGCTTCGTACTCAGCTTCATTGTTGGTGACTGGAAATGTCAATCTGGCAGTGAATGGGATGTGAGTGCCATGAGGAGTTGTAATAATTGCCCTAATTCCACTACCATAGGAGTTGACAGCACCATCGAATATCATTTGCCATTGAGAATCCTTCTCTGGACCTTCACCGTGTAATGGTTCTTCAAAATCTTTCACTTTGAGAAACCTGATATCCTCGTCAGGAAATTCAAACTTCATCGGTTGATAATCTTCGATTGGCTGCTCAGCAAGGTATTCTGACAGAACACTTCCTTTGATGGCTTTCTGAGAAACATATTGTATATCGTACTCTGTCAGTACCATTTGCCACCTGGAAATTCTTCCTGAAAACGCTTGCTTCTCGAAGACATACTTAATCGGATCCATCTTTGAAATCAGCACGGTTGTGTGATTGAGCATATATTGTCTCAAACGTTTGGCAGCCCAAGCAAGTGCACAACACGTTTTTTTGAGCATTGAGTAACGGGACTCACAATCTGTGAACTTTTTACTCAAATAATAAATCGCATGCTCCTTTCTTCCAGTCTCGTCGTGTTGACCAAGAACACAACCCATATTGTTCTTAAGAACCGTTAGGTACATGATTAAAGGCCTTCCAGCTACTGGGGGTATCAATATCGGAGGCTCCTGCAAGTATTCTTTTATTTTATCAAAGGCTATTTGACAATTTTCATTCCAGACAACCGCCTAATCTTTCTTTAACAATTTAAACATTGGCTCACACGTGGCTGTGAGATGAGATATGAACCGAGCAATGTAGTTCAATCTTCCCAGGAAACCACGGACTTCCTTTGATGGCTTTCTGAGAAACTTCATCGGTTGATAATATTGTATACCTAATTTAGTAACTTCTCACACACTTAATCCTTGATGAATTGAACTTGAAATGATATCTCATGTATCTTTAGACAACATCCCATGACCATAGAGACTTGGAATTGAGTTTTAATCTCTTTCAATTTCACAGTTGACTGAGGATTAGCCAGATGAAAACCCTATATGCAACACCTTCAACTGTAACCTTTCACACCTAGCACAAACACTTGGATGAGCTCCACAATGACACTCAAGGCATTCAATAAGCTATCTCAACATCTTATATCCATAATCATGAATTCACAATCCTCTGATGATCTTGAACTGGCCTCCAAGTTAGGAGCTAACCCACATACATCCATCAATCCTTTCACAAGACCAATGCCCACTTCCTAATGACTTGATGACCATTCAAACTTGAGTAAACATCCCCGGCTTAGGCTCAACCCTCTGAGTAGACTCCTTTGGCTATGCACAATCTCTTGATCCCCTGTTCAATGAAAAATGCTATGCAATGCCAATGCTAGAAAGAAATAAAAGGAAACATAAACCAAGTTAAGAAAAGGTTGGGCAAATTTTGGGGTGCAACACATATCATCTAACTGCTAACGGTTTACGTAGTCTTTTGCTTTTGCAGGAGAATCGCATCAGGCGCACTTTAACTATTGAAGGGCGAAATGGTCACTTATACACTGTTTGCTGACAATTTAGGAAGCAGGGTTGTCGTCAGGAATCCATCGAGAAATAAGGGTTCCGTTTCCGAGCTCTGTGTTTTGGGTTGAGAATGATTCGAATTTTTAGGGTTGATTGTATTGTCAGTGGTTTGGTTCAAAGCGGTGTGAGATTTCCCTCTGCGGAATTTATTTTAATAGGCTCTTATTTTTTTGTTTCTTCTGCTATTTGCCAGTCAATTTTCAAAAGAGAAGTAGTGGAAGTTTTGACTCGAGTCTAGAGTTACTATACCTGTTTGATTGTGATTTTTGGCCGAATGAGTTCAGGATATTGGATTTGAATATCAGAGACACAAGTTAAATTTTTAGTGCGGAGTTTAGTTATGTTTTGCTGTTAATCGGATTTCTCTGCTTTTTGTTGTTTTACTTCATTCAAAGTCGGTACCGCTTCTGTCACCAGGAACAATTTAATTTGGGGAAATATTTGACTGGAATTGAATGTTATGTCAGTTTTGGGTGAAGCAGCACGTGCTGGAATGACATAGTTGATTCAGATATTCATTTTGGGATTTATTCGTATTGAATTTACATGGGGAATTTAGTCTACTTGTTTAAAGTTTAATCAGTTGAGTTTATTCAGAGGTAATCAATCATGTGGATTTAATCGGATGCTTTGGTTTAAAGAATTTCACCCGATTTGCGATATAATAGTGGAAGAATAATCAGACAAGTATTTTGAAGAAAAATAATGAGAATTTTATTCATAATTATTTTTTATACAATTTACAAAGGACTTAAATTACATTTTTTTTCCTAAAGTCCTATTTTTTAAGGATCGATCTTCATGCTCGATGCTTCACGCCGACTAATTCTTCACGACTCGATTTTCTTACCTGCACAACAGATAAACAAAAAAACAGAGCAAAAAAGGGATGTTAACGTTAAAAAATATTTTGTTCCGATACCCTCAGTTTTTCATCATCGGGTACGTTGGGAGGGAAACGACAAAGTCGAAGCCAACTCCCGACTCATATTCCCGACCTCGGGCTAAAACCGGGAGAGTCTGTTCTTATTTGGCGAGGCATCTAGAGAAAGAAAAAGTGATTATTTTCAAAAGTGATCATTTGAATAAGTGCTTATTCTGAAATTGATTTTTGCGTCCAGCCAAACAGATCCAATCCAAAAAGTGAAAAATCCGAAATCAACCAACATCAGAAAATATCACAAATCTAGCGGATCCGTATCCAAATCTATCAAGTAAATTCATGGATATCCAACAAATAAAATCGAATCTGGATCTAAAATATGTGAAACCGGAAAAACAATCATCCAGCAAAAATCAAATCCCGAAATCACAGCACGTCGGAAATAAGACGCAAACAAAATCCAATCACAGTTCCATCAAGTGAAATCATGTGGATAGTAGAACCAAATCAAATCCAAATTTTTCCACGGGCTCAGTTGAAACATCATTGCCCCAAAATCAAAATAAAATGCTAAAGAACAAAGTATAAAATCCATCAGTTATATCAGAAGCGGGGGACGAAACCTTAACGAACGAACCACAACGAAATGATGACGAAACCCTAACGGACAAACAAAAGTTCGTCATCCAACAGCCACGACTCCGAAAACTATCGAGACGTACTCACGACCTCAATTTAGAAGAATACACCACAACGACCGCGAAGAACGGCGTCACCACCAGAAAACATCGTCAAAGAACCCCAGAACTCAGTCGTCACAAACGGTCACGCATCCGTCGCCCAATCGTACGAGGCTCAGAGGCAGAAATCGACTCTTCATCGCCAAACATCAAAACATAATTCCTCCATTTATGTTCGTTTTTTCGTTTTTCAGGTGAAGAGGCCATGGAAGGCGAGACAAATTCTGAGAGAAGAGGGAGAGAACCGAGAAGCCGCTGCGGCTGGAGAATGGGGCTCTTTGGAACCCTAATTCTCCTGTTTCCCCCTTTTTTATGTTTTGGGTACCAGGTCGGGTCTGGGGCCTGACCACCCAACCCGACCCGTTTTATTTTTCTGTATTTTTCTTTACTTTTTTTTATTCTGTTTGTATTTAATTACCTTTATTTTGTAACTTTAGATAAAAATCTCCTTTTAATTAATCTAACTCTTTTTTTAAAATAAAAATAAAATTTTTTCTCAACATTAAAAATTAAAACTTAAAAAAAAAAAATCAAATCAAACTTCTTTTTCATATTAAAATTAAACATTTTTTAAAATATTAAACATTTTCTTTATCATTAAGAATTAAAACTTTTTTTCTTAAATTAAATTAAAACAATCTTTTTTTTCCTCTTAAAATTAAAATAAGTTGAGATAAGGGCTCCTTCAAATGCAAAAATAAATTTCTAGTTTCAATAAAAAAATCTCAAAAATAAAACCCTTGAGCTATCCGCCTCGATTTCCGTCTAACCCTCATTATTTCTTGATTATTTCAGCTTATTAATGTCGCATTCGTTCATATTGCCATTTTTTTCAGTTTGTAAATCGTGCGAGGCCATTGTCGCAATTATTGTTCTTGTTTATTGTTCTCTCATTTTTTGGGATTTGTAATTTACGTGAGTGATCGTCGCGATGCTTTTTTACCGCTTTCTTTATTTTTCGTACTTTAGTCCAGCCATGTAATAATTCATCTGTTACACTATTCACCGTCACCCTTCCGAAGGAATAGGTCTAACAGTTTAACCGCCAAGTCAATAGCCTTACCCTTTGAACGTAACCAACCCCTTACCTAGGTCTCTCCCCGCATTGTGTTTACGATGAAAAAATAGGTTTTCCTTCTTTTGACCTTTTCCTTCGGATAAATCAAAGTCGTTTGTGAATTAAAAATGTGATTCAAACTAATCAATAGTTTGATATCCTATTTCCACCGCAACACTTTCTTTCGGGATAACCGCTCTTAAGCTCACAAATCGAACGCAGACCACAGTCGTTTGCTTTCAAATCCCTAACTTTTTCCTGGATCGCCCTTTCGGGTTTTCAATCCACCAGGATACCCATTATTTCCAAAGTCGCCTTTTCAGGTTTTCAACTTTGCGGGTTTACATCTTTCCTTGTTGTCCCTAATTTTTGCCCGAACCTTCTCTTTTTATGGTTCACCGGGATGCCCTATTTTTGCCTGGACTTTTCTTTTTCTGTCCAACGGGTCTCTTTAAGCAAAGTATTTTTTAACCGCGTCTGCGTTCACAGAGGACAAAAACTCTTCACCATCAATGGTAGATAGTAATAAGGCTCCGCCAGAGAAAACCTTTCTTACCACATATGGACCTTCATAGTTAGGAGTCCTTTTTCCCCTGTGATTTGTCTGAGGAGGAAGGATCCTTCTCAACACCAAATTACCCGTCTGGAAGCACCGAGGATGCACTTTCTGATCAAAGGCTTTCTTCATCCTACTCTGGTACACCCGACCATTAGCAATAGCCGCCAATCTCTTCTCGTCAATCAAACTCAGCGGATTCAACCTGGTTTCCACCCACTCAGTCTCGTCAAGTTTCACATTTGACAATACCCTTAAAGAAGGAATCTCAACTTCTAATGGTAGGACCGCTTCCGTACCATACACCAGTGAGAAAGGAGTTGCCCCGGTTGATGTACGCACTGAAGTACGATAACCGTGAAGAGAAAAGGACAACATCTCGTGCCAGTCCTTATAGGTTACTACCATCTTCTGCACAATCTTCTTGATATTCTTGTTAGCTGCCTCAACAGCGCCATTCATCTTCGGACGATATGGAGAAGAATTGTGATGCTCAATCTTGAAACTCTAACACAGTTCCTTCATCATTTTGTTATTCAAATTTGAACCATTATCAATAATGATTCTCTCAGGAATTCCATAACGACAAATGATGTCCTTCTTTATGAATCGGGTGACCACCTGTTTCGTGACATTAGCGTAGGATGCTGCTTCTACCAACTTCGTAAAGTAATCAATCGCAACCAGAATGAAGCGATGTTTATTAGAAGCAGTCGGGTCAATCTTTCTGATCACATCGATTCCCCACATAGAAAAAGGCCAAGGAGGCGTTAACACATTCAAAGGAGCCGGCGGCACATGCACCTTATCCGCATAAATCTAGCATTTATGGCATTTTCTGGCGTATTTGAAGCAATCGGATTCCATAGTCATCCAATAATACCTAACTCTCAACAATTTTCTAGCCATTGCATGTCCTTTGGCATGACTACCGAAAGAACCCTCGTGGACTTCCTCCATCAACAGGTTTTCTTCAAGTTCATCAACACAGCGCAGCAAGACCATGTCGAAATTTCGCCTGTAGAGCACATCGTCTTTGTTCAGATAAAAGTTACCGGCTCAAGGTCTTCTTATCTTTTCTGGATGCCCCAGATGGGTATTCCTGAGTCTTGAGAAAATTCTTGATATCAAAATACCAAGGCTTTCCATCCGATGCTTTCTCAATTGCAAACAGAAAAGCAGGTCTATCAAGACGCATAATGGTGATGGCTGGAGTTTCATTCCAGAAATTCACTTTGTACATCGAAGATAGTGTGGCCAAGGCATCTGCCATCTGATTCTCGACTCTTGGCACATAATCTCCTTGCATAATCCTGTAAGGCACCAGGTTGGCCTGACGAGTTTCCCACTCTCCTTTGATTTGGTTAACGACTAACGCTAAGTCACCGTACACATCCAGATTCTTGATCCTCATATCAACGGCCTCTTCTAAACCCATAATGCACGCCCCGTACTCGACTTCATTATTGGTGCAGGCGAAGGTCAATCGGGCACTGAACGGTATATGAGAACCATGAGAAGTAATAATAATAGCCCCAATCCCATTGCCATATGAATTAACCGCTCCGTTGAAAACCAGTTTCTACTGAGATCCAATCTTAGGACCCTCGTCAGGTAAAGGTTCATCACAGTCTTTCATCTTCAAAAACATGACATCTTCATCTGGAAAATCAAACTTCATCGGCTGATAATCCTCAACTGGCTATTCCGCGAGATATTTCGACAAAACGCTTCCCTTAATGGCTTTTTGGGAAATATACTAAATATCATACTCTGTTAAAACCATTTCCCATCGGGCAATTCTTCCGGAGAGTGCTTGTTTTTCAAAGACGTACTTGATCGGATCCATCTTCGAAATCAACAGGGTTGTGTGGTTTAACATGTACTGTCTCAAACGCTTAGCGGCCCAAGCGAGTGCACAACATGTTTTTTCCAGCATTGAGTATTTCGACTCACAATCAGTGAATTTCTTACTCAGGTAGTAGATGGCATGCTCTTTTCTACCTGAATCGTCTTGTTGACCGAGCACACATCCCATTGAATTCTCAAGAACCGTGAGATACATGTTCAGTGGTCTCCCTGCAACTGGAGGCATGAGTATTTGAGGTTCCTGCAGATATTCTTTTATTCTTTCGAACGCCTTCTGATAATTTTCATCCCACCTGACCATTTGATCTTTTCTTAGAAATTTGAATATTGGTTCACAAGTGGCTGTAAGATGAGATATAAACCTTGCAATGTAGTTCAATCTCCCCAAAAAACCACGAACCTCCTTTTCCGTTTTCGGCTCAGGCATATCTCGTATAGCTTTTATTTTGGCAGGATCCACCTCAATACCCTTTTTCGTTCTCGGCTCAGGCATATCTTGTATAGATTTTATTTTGGCAGGATCCACCTCAATACCCTTTTCACTGACAATGAAACCCAGTAACTTTCCAGATCTCACCCCGAAGGTGCACTCGTTAGGATTCAGCCTCAGCTTGAACTTCCTCAACCTTTCGAACAATTTCAGAAGTTCGACCAGATGTATTTCCTCCATCTGTGACTTTGCAATCATGTCATCAACATAGACTCCAACCTCATGATGAATCATATCATGAAACAAAGTGACCATTACCTGCTGATAAGTTGCCCCTGAATTTTTCAATCCAAAAGGCATCACCTTGTAGCAAAAGGTCCCCCATGGCATGATGAAAGTAGTTTTCTCCATGTCTTCTGGGGCCATCTTGATTTGGTTATACCCAGAGAAGCCATCCCTGAATGAAAACACAGAATATTGAGCAGTGTTATCAACCAACACATCAATATGGGGGAGCGGGAAATCGTCTTTCGGGCTCGCTTTATTCAGATCTCGGTAATCAACGCACATCCGGACCTTTCCATCTTTCTTAGGAACAGGAACGATATTAGCGACCCACGGAGGGTAATTCATGATAGCAAGAAAACCAACATTCAACTGCTTCTGAACCTCTTCTTTGATCTTGACTGCCATGTCAGGCCTTGTTCGTCTAAACTTCTGATTGACTGGCGGACATTCTTCTCTAAGAGGTAACCGGTGTACTACAATATATGTATCCAGCCCAGGCATGTCTTGGTAAGACCAAGCGAAGATATCCTTATACTCCCGGAGCATTTCAACCAATCTTCTCTTGACACTGTCTTCCAATGCAGCCCCTTGTCGCTACCGCGAAAATAAGGTGCCGGCAAAACAGAAGAGTCGCCACCTTTCGTTATTTATCCCTCAGAACGGGAAAGGAAACGATCAGAAAAACCTGACGAAAAGGTAAAATACAAGGTCATCGCAACCATGTCTGGATTCGGGAGTCAGTTACGCAAGGGGGAGGTATTAGCACCCCTCACGTCCATCGTACTCGATGGGATCCATGCTTGTTGTGTTTATCTGACGGGTTGGTTTTACTATCTACCTATCAAGGCTGGTTTGAAAAGAAAAGAAAAACTGACTCGACAAAGCATCGCGCTTCGTGCCTACGTATTCTCATCAGAGAATGAGAAATCAGAGTCAACGTAGTTCGACTAACTACGGGTAACGGATGGGGGAAGGTGGCTCGCCAATACGTCAGTATTGTGCTTACGTACTCTCAACAGATATGAGAGATCAGAGCTTACGTAGTTCGGGATTCTACAGATTACGGGGGTTCAGATTCATCTGTTTTTCCGAGTAGGGTTAACAAACAGTTCCAACAGTTTGGTGTATGCAGCTTGCTCATCAGAGACTCGTGCCTTACCGTTTGCGGTAGAACTGAGAGTTAACGACACTCTTTTTTTCATAAAAGCTTTCCTTGAGTTAAGGGCCCACGATGCAAAAAGGTTTGAAGTTTGTTTTCTGTTTTTTATGGAAGAACTGTCTTTTATGGATGTTTGCAACTAATATCACACTAGAGACTATGACCTAGGAGTGAATGCGTCGCATGTCACCCAAATAGTACCATACTAAATATCCTGATTATTGGAAGGAAACCCCCCAACAATCATTTCCTAAGTAGCTTAAGGCTCGTAACGTATGACATCAGTTAGCCTTTATTACTGTATTTTGATTTGTTTGAAGAGAGAAGAGAGAGGGCACAACTAAGGGGAAACTATCAAGTCCTAACAATTGTCATGCCAAGGATTCATCCTATGGTTGAGGTTTGAAACAGGGAACTCCTAGATGTTATCATGCATAGGTTTCAACCTAAAGTTCTAATCATCACTTCCTTATCAAAGGAAGTGAGACTCCCAGGGGATCATGACAATGGGAAACAGACAACAGATAAAGCATCAGCTAAACATCAGTAAACAAATATACAGGAGAACACAGTAAAGATGCATATGCAATGCAGCAATACAAGCAGAGGGAGACACACTCAACCTCTAGAGCAATCAATCAAAAACAACACACAATAAACAGGCAAGGGAGGCAAACTCAACCTTCAGCCAACAAGCAAAGCCAAACAGTAACAGACAAGCAGAGGGAGAGAAACTCAACCTCTTATGCAAACAAGCAAAGGGAGGCAAGCTCAACCTTTAAATGCACTTAGGCCTAATATCAACTACATGAAAGCCTATTCTAATGCAACACACCATAGAAACAGTCATACAAATACAGTCAACAGTAAACACATCAGAGCAGCACAACAACACTTCAGCAGCAAAGCAGCCCAACAGTCTGTCTTCTAATCCAAGTTATCCATCAGGAGAAAAGGGAATGAGGACTTCATCTTCAAGCTTCAACTTGCTTCCACAAGAGATGATGTGAATCAACACAAAGATCATTGCATGATGAGGGGAAGCATGAGGGAAACCAATGGAATCCCTCAAGGCACTAAACCACTCATCTGAGATTGGTATCCTCAAAGGTTTTACCTTTTGTGGTAGGCCTTTAGTCCTTCCAAAGGAGGGACTAGGCTCCCAAAAGGAACCTTGCATAATTAGATAGGAAATGGAATGAAAATCAAAGCAAACCACAATTATGCAAAAGGAAGCAACTCCTAAAGCTCTAAAAAACCCTAATTCTACGGGCCCTAAAAGAAACTTTCTAAAGGGAACCAAAACACCAAATCAAACCTTGAGATTCAACCTACAAAGGCATCAACATATCTACTAAACCATCAGAAAAGGTTTGGAAACTTATCATGAACTAAAGGTCACTTTTGAAGCTCATCTAAGGGAAGTACTATGCTAGAATCATCCTACAAACAGCCTAGATGTAAAATCTCCCTAAAATAGTAAATCAATTACTAAAAATCTATAAACTTTCCTAAGGGATCCTAAATGTATTAAGAACCTATGGTAGGAAATCCAGAGCTTAAATCAATGTTTAAGGGCCCTAAAGAAATTCTAAACCAAAAGGTGTCAAGGGAAGGTTCAAGTGGGGAAGGCTCTAAAAACCTAATTCAAAACTAATCTTAGGATCACCTAAAAATCACCACAAAAATCCTATAACATCATCAACATGTCTATAACCAGCCAGCCAAAAATCAACATCAAAATCAAAAGCATGAATTGGTAATAAAATCAGCAAACAACAAGCCATCTTATGCATTTTTATTCAATTATCAAAAATAGAAAAATGGACATTAAATGGAAAACAACACCAAAATAAAATCCAAAGGCATGGAAAAATCAGAAATAAAACAAGTATCAACCACATATTTTTCTCATATTTTTCTGACCATTAAAACTAATTAAAATGAATTAAACAAGAAAAAAACAATAAAAGAAAATAGAAAAACAATTAAAGAATTAAAAAGCATCCGAAAATATCAGGACCACTAGATCTAATTACTAGTCCACTGATCCAACAGTTGCGCGCGTGCCAGCTCATTTATTGAAATGGTGCGTTTTGGTTCAAGGCAATGTGTGTTTCAGGTGACTGCAGACCATGGTATAGTCTAATCCTATCCATCCAACAGAAAAGTATGATCATCCCACGCTTCTTGTTATGCCACCTCACCCAAACCCTAGTTAGACCAAATCTTGTCCATCAGATGCAAGGACTAAGTCAAGAAATCCACCAGATCCAACGGCCTCCAGTCATCGTCTTCATTTGAAATTGGTACAAGGAGGGAAAACCAGTCATGGTGGCCGGAGAAGAGCGCCACCGTCTTATCCGGCGAGAGCAATCATGCTCTGAACCTAAACTCTACCAAACTCCAAGAAAATTACATGGTTCTTCTCGTCATCTCTCACTGATCATCATGATCTATTTCATTTTTCTTAATTCCTCATGAATCTCCAAAAACGATGATGAACAAAAAATTACTCAATTCCAAAATTGTTACCAAACCTCAAATTGATTACACAGAATTACTCCTCACCTCTCAAGGATCAAAAATCACCATCTAATTCATGCTAACACTCAAGAATCATCCAGGTTCGAATCCAAACAGAAATTACATCACCTCATGAATCATCACCAAACTTTACCATTATGATCCTAAAACGATCTATGTCATCACTACAACCTAACCACATGCCAATTTCAGTCTAAACATGCCTAGAACTAGAGCAATGGTGAAGATAAAAACCTGGAAAAAAGCTTGAAATTGGTGGTTCTCACATGCAAATCTTGACCTCAAATGCTGCAGATTCCTTCAAGGAACGATCCTGGTGCTAACTGAATCCTCAATTCTTCTTGAAACCCTCTGAATTGTCAAAACCGATTTTGAGTTTGAAGCTTCAATCTCTAACTGCCACAACTGAATTCTTCACCAATTTCATCCAAAAAATGATCTGAACACGATTATGAACTTAAATAGAAGCTGTTTGGATCCTAACATATCATGACCCAAATTGATGAATCCAAAATTTCAATTTTCTCCAAAGTTCAACTATGGAACTCGTGTATTCTGGCTCAGCTTCAACTCAAACTTTTCTTCAACAGCTTGCACAACACTCCTTGGATGTGAATGGCTCAGATTGAGTGCTTGAATTGATCTTATGGTCAAGATTGATTATGTTACTTCCATTCGAAGTAATCCACATAAAGTCCATGAATTAAGCCTCAAATCAAAAATGAGAAATTTCTAATCTTTTTAAAATGTCATTTCCAATCAGAAAATGTATAAACTTGTGAAGTTTTGAACCATTGTGATTTATTTTGAATTTTTCCTTCATTAATGCCTTTTAATGATCTTTTTTTTCAAATTTCTTCATACTCTCCCATATTCAATCCATATCAATGGATGTTTGGGTCATGGTTGGACTAAAAACACCATTTTGAACAACTTTCAAGTTGAACAAATCTTCATTTGAGGTGCCTAAGATAGTGAAATGGTTCCATAACCAAATATGACCTGTAATTCCAAATACCCAAAATACCCTTATCTTGTAAAGCTTGTAACTTGAGTTCTACAAATCCAATCATGGACTTCTAGTACTTTCTAGAAAGCTACGAAGATAAGGAACAACATTCATGCTGATCAAAAGTTCATAGGAATCATCCTTCTAGGTCAAAAATGTCATGCAAGTTGGGTAACTTTCAAGCTCCAATTTCACATTTATCTGATGACCTGTAACTTGTCTGGCTCATAACTTGAGTTCTATAAACCCTATCAAGGACTTCTAGTACTCAAATTAAAGCTAAGAACATGCCTTACAACAATCATGTTGGGGTCAAGGTGAGATGAAAACCTCATCTTGAGTTATGTGGTCTTGAAGATAGGCACCAAACCAGGGGATTTTACACTATCAAGTATAGCAACCCTAGCCTAGCAACTTCTCACACTCTTGATTCTTGATAAGTTGACATTTCAATCATCCCCTAGACATCTTAATTCATCAATCCATGATCACATGGATTTGGAATTAGGTCTCAACCTTCTTCAAATCATCAGTTATCTTAGGGTTGACCAGATGAAACCCTAATTGCACCAATCTTGGGTATATCTTCATATCCTTTGCACACTGACCTGTCAAGGCCTCAAAATGAACTTCAACACTTCTCATGAGCTCTCTCAAGGCTCTAAGTTCAACTCTATGGCTTCAAAATCATCAGATGACTTCCCACAACTCTCATGTTAGGAGATATACACACTTGGTTTCAACCACTTTCTCTGAGGATCCTTAACTTCTCTGGTGAGGATATCAACCCTTGGACACTCGAATAAACCTCTTAGCTAGCTTCATAATCTTGTGTAGCCATTTTTTGGTAATCATAACTCTTGATCTCCTGCACACATGTCAATGCAATGCAAATGATAATGCTAATATGAATGCAATGAAACACAAGCTAGGTAAAGAAAGGTTGGGCAAATTTTGGGGTGCAATACCCCTACTTTAACCTCTTTCTTATCATCCTTGGTGCCCATATTGATAATCTCAATATCCTCCTAATGAGGCACAATGACTCTTTTCTCCTGCTTGAGAAGCCTGGCTAACTCTTCGGGTAGTTCACAGTCTTCGTCAGTCTCTTCTTCGGCTTGATAAATGGGATTATCAAAGTCATACAAAGTCATAACCGAACCTGAATTGATGGCATCTGCTAGAAAAGACCTGCATGATGATGTTATATTTGTTATGGGATGAAACAAACAAAACACATTGCCATTTTTCTGTTTAATATAAATGCAAAACAAAATCAAGAAAAACAGGGGTCAAAATATTTGAATGCGAAAACGTCCTTTATTTAATGATAAAGTGCAAATAATAAGAGGCCCCACAAATTGGGTCACTACGTCTTAGGCAGAACGTAGGACTGAGCATAATCAAAACAATGAACATTACTCTACGGTAGTAACTGTTGCACCCCAAAATTTGACCAACATCTCTTTACCTAGCTTGTGTTTCATTTCATTCACATTAGCATTATCATTTGCATTTCATTGACATGTATGCAGGAGATCAAGAGGTATGAGTACCAATCAAGAGCTACACAAGACTTTGAAGCTAGCCAAGAAGGGTATTCAAGTGTTCAAAGGTTGATATCTTTGTCAGAGAAGTTAGAAGGATTCTCAGAATGAGTGGTTGAAACCAAGGTTGTGTGCCTCCTAACTTGAGAGTTGTGGGAAGTTCCTCAGATGATTCTGAAGCTATGAAGTGGACTTGAAGCCTTGAGAGAGCTTATGAGATGTCTTGAAAGCCATCATGAAGCCTAGACAGGTCATGGTGCAAGTTTAAGAAGACTCAGTCATGATTGGTGTAATTAAGGTTTGACTGGGTCAACCCTAAGTCAATTGATGATTTGAACAAGGTTGAGACCTAATTCAAAGGCCATGTGATCATGGATTGATGCATTGAGATGCCATAAGGATGATTCCAAGGTCAAATCATCATGATTGAAGAGTTTGAGAAGTTTCAAGCTAGGGTTTCTAAGGCTTGACAGTGTAAAATCCCCTAGTTTGACCCCTATCTTCAAGGCAGTTTAGCCCAAGATGTGATTTTCATCTCATCTTTCCCCCAACATGAATGTTGTAGAGCTTGTTCTTAGCTTTAATTTGAGTACTAGAAGTCCTTGATAGGATTTGTAGAGCTCAAGTTATGACTTTGACAAGTTACAGGTCATCTGAGGTATGTGAATCTGGGGCCTTGAATGTTACCCCACTTGCATCAAACTTTTGCCCAAGAAGGATGATTCCTATGAACTTTTGGTAAACATGAATGTTGTTCCTTATCTTCTTAGCTTTCTATAGAGTACTAGAAGTCCTTGATAGGATTTGTAGAACTCAAGTTATGGCTTTGACAAGTCAAGGGCATTTTGGTCATTTGGAGATTACAGGTCATTTCAACCATAAGGCCATAACTCCTATTTCCAAGCTTCAAATGGAAAAATCTTCAACATCAAACTTGTTCAAAATGATGTTTTAAGGCTATTAATGAGGTCATGAGATGTTAGAAATGCTTGTAGCTCAAAGTTGCAAAAATGACCTAAAATAAGGGCATAAGTTAAATAAACCAAAGTTGGAAATTGATATTTTCAACCTACGCATCCATACTCATGTGCATTTCATTAACGTGTGTCTGTGTTGCAGGTACCGTTTTCCCCGATCCAGGATTTCTTGCCTCCTATTGTATTGTTATGGGTTCTCTGAGGAAGACCGTGGCTTACAAGCTCCCTGCCCCTGATGTGGTTCAGCTGACTGGTTTGATTGCTTTAGCAGATGATTCTGTAAGAGATGAATTCAGAAAATCTTACGGCAAATTGCTCATTTTGGTTCGTAAACCTTCTGCGTTCGAGTTGAATGGGTTGCACGCTCTGCTGCAGTTCTACGATCCTCCGTTGAGATGCTTTACTTTCCAGGATTTTGTTCTCGCACCCACGCTAGATGAATATGCTGATTTGTTAGGTGTGCCTATCAAGAGGTAGATGCCTTTTGTTCATATGGATTTTGAGCCTGATCTGGCTAGTCTAGCTCCTTCACTTCATCTGGATGCCTTCGAGTTGGTATTGTCTAGTTGGAACAAGGTTCCCGGTTTCTCCTTGCAGTTCTTAGTGGGAAAGGCTCAGCAGTGCGCCAAAGACGGATGTTGGGTCGTGTTCAACGCCATTCTCGCTCTGTGCATATATGGCATCATTCTGTTCCCCAATATGCCCGACTTTGTAGACTTCGACGCATTTCGCATCTTTGCTTCTGGGAATCTGGTCCCTACCTTGATAGGAGATGTCTACCATTTCGTCCACTACAAAAACGAGAACAGAAGGGGTAAGAATGTCTCGTGCTTTGTGCCCCTGTTTTATAGATGGCTTGATAGTCATCTGCCCAAGAGGGGTCCCTTTGCTTCGTCTGCAGCCACAACTGAGTGGTCTGAGCGTTTGATGAGTCTATCAGCGAAGGATATTGACTGGTTTGACAGAGATAGGTTGGGTACCAAGATTATCTTCAGCTGCAGCGAGTTTCTGAACGTGCCTTTGATAGGCAGGAAGGGCTGTATAAACTATAATTCGTCTTTGCTGGTCCGACAGTTCGCGTATGCTTTGAGAGCTCCGCCGAAGGATGAAGAGGTGCAGGAATCTCTGTACTTCACTTGTCTTCTAGAGGGGGATATGTTGTCCAAGCTTCAGCGCGCTTGGAATGGTGTCAGTAAGAGGGGAAAACTATTGCTGGGGAGAAGCAACAATCAAGCCTACCCTCCGTATGTGGTGTGGGTCAGAGCCAGAGCAGATGCTATAGGGATGCCGTTTCTTCCTGCCAAGCCAAAAATCCCTCCAATGATTGAAGAGCCTACTACCGTGCCCATTCAGCAACATAATCGGGTGTTAGCTGAGAGAGATGAATTGAAGAGGGCAAATGAAGAACTGGAGAAAGAATTGGCTCAGCTCAGAAGCGAGAGAAATGAAGCTGTTCATTCCTTCAAGAGGCAGACGGGGCTGGTGAACCAGGTGGGGACAGATTTGACTAAGCAGATAGCCGAGCGTGAACGCATGGGTCAAGACTTCAAAGCTGTCAACGATGTACTGGCCACGAAGAAGCAACACTTGGACGAAGCGTATCGGAGGATATCTAAGTTCAACCAGCACTGGAAGGCCTCCCTAGCCAACAGGAAAGAGCGGGAGGATAAGCTGATGCAACAGATCTCCAAGCTGAAAGCCCAGGTGAAGGCTAGTGAGAAGAGGTTTGATGAAGAAACCGCTCGCAGATACGCCGCCGAAGGCCAGCTCAACAGAGCTCTCGCTAACCTGAAGGAGCGCAAACTGACGTTTGAGTCCAAGAAGCGGAAGCTAGAAGATTGTTTCGGTGAAGGAGCATGGGAAGATTCGGTCGAAGGTCTTCAATACACCATTATGCAGAGGGAGTTACTCGTCGAAGGGTTACTCACTCGGCCTGATCATCCGGAAACGAAGGGGTTGTTAGAAGAGTTTCGCGCCCGTGGCCGCGCTTGACTATTTGTATTCCTTTTGTTTGATCATCGTTGTATGCTGACCATCACCAGGCTTGTTGGTCGAGGTCATGCTATTGATTTTGCTTGTACTCACTAATGTTGTGTACTGCCTTGATGGGCTTTCTTTATATATGAGATGTTATTTCCATGACTGGACTCCAACTTCTTATTATCAGCACTGGCACTCAGGCACTAGGATCGGGGGAGATCTCCCTAACGCACAGACACACGTTTGCATTTGCATGAAGCATTCGCATAACGAGCACTTTGTCGTTTTTCCTAACCCTTTTGTGTTTACAGGTTGTTCCAGGTTGTTTCAGGTTGTTCCAGGATTGATCAGAAACCTATTCACCGCTATCCGACCAGAGCAAATCAAACCAGAATCATGGAGCAAGTGCAAACTGATGTTCAGGAACTCCGCGAAAGAATGGATCGCTTCATGGAGCTCATGCAAGCGGTCGCCAATGGCCAGGATCAGCTCAGAACCTTGGTTCAGCCTTTGATTTCAAGGGTCGATAGCAATGGCGTACTCCATGGCGGGACTGTGCCAACTCCTCCACCAGTTGAAACTCCTCAGAATGGCGTCCCCGTGACCGGGGGGAATGACAGTGCCAACGACAATGTGATAGCTAGCATGGGACTCAATGGTAACACGACGGGCGTCGGTAATGGGAGTCTGGAAGCTAATGTCAATGTCGGGCTGGGCAACGACAATGCAGGTGTTGGAAATCTGTTTGGGCCTCAGCCGTGGTTAGAAGATCGTCAGGACGATGTGTTCTCTCAAAGAGGTGCAGAAGGAGAGCTGACTGCTGAAGCACGTCTAAGGTTCAAGGCACTCGAGGATAAGATGAGAAATATCGAGAACCAGAACATCCTGGGTGTTGATATATCCAAGTTGGGACTGATTGCTGATTTCAAGGTGCCTCCCAAGTTCAAGGTACCTGACTTTGAAAAGTATAAGGGCACTACTTGCCCTCGCGTCCACCTGAGATCGTATTATAGGAAAATGTCAGCTCATTCCGAGGACGAGAAGTTGCTGATGCACTTCTTTCAAGACAGTTTGTTCGGGCCCTCCCTCGAATGGTACATGAGTCTGGAGCCTACCAGTGTGCGCACGTGGAAGGACCTTGCTGAAGCATTCGTGCACCACTACCAATATAACAACGACTTGGCCCCGAACCGAGTCCAACTGCAGAATTTGTCGCAAAGGAACAACGAAGGGTTTTATGGAATACGCCCAGCGGTGGCATAAATTGGCAGCCAGGGTTCAGCCTCCGATGGTTGAACGTGAGCTTGTGGAGATGTTCGTAGCCACCCTCCCAGGGGTTTACTATGAAAAGTTGGTCAGCGGTATGTATGGAACCTTCTCAGATCTCATTATCACGGGTGAGCACATTGAAAATGGGATCAAAATCGGGAAAATTCAAGGTGAGTCATCCTCAGCTGGAGGAGGAGGAAAGAAACCTTATGGTGGCAAGAGACGGGAAGGAGAAACGAGCGCTGTGACCAACGCTCGAAGGAAGGGTAAAGGCCCTCACCAACAGGTGGCCAGCATAACTATCCCGGTAGTTCCACAGCAGCAGCAACCGAATCAACAAGGATACAGAAAGTATCAGAATCGGGCACCTCTATCAAGCCGTCACCTCGAGACTCCGCCCATGTCGTACGCGCAGCTGTTACAAACTTTGCTTTAGCTACAGTTGATCCAGAAGAGAACTTTGGCTCCCTTGACAGGGGCACCACCGCCAGGTTATGACACGAATGCAACTTGTGAGTTTCACTCAGGGGCACCAGGCCACACAATAGAGAACTGCAAAGCCTTCAAGCATAAGGTGCAGGACATGGTGGACGCTAAGATCATCAACTTCTCCGATAATGTGCCAAACGTCACGAAAAACCCTATGCCGAATCATAGGGGAGGTGGAGTAAACGCCATTATTGAAGACGAGAGTTTGGATTTGTTGACTGACGTCAGAGATCTGAAGACGCCGCTTAGCTTCGTTAAAGCTAAGCTGATGAAAAGAGGTTTCTTTCCAGGTTGCGGAGAGATGTGTATGGGCTATGCGACTAGTCCTGATGGATGTGAGCAGTTGATAGAGGGAATTCAAAGTCTGATGACTGAAGGGATTTTACAGTTTAGCCGGAGGGCCGAAAGCGGAGCGGGAGAGGTAATGCTGAAGCAAGGTGATGAGATTGCCACCATCACCATCCCTCGCCAGACGATAACTATTTCTGCACCCAGGCCGCCTACAATTACCATCACCAAAGCTGGGCCGATACCGTTCGAAAGCACTAATCTTGTCCCATGGCATTATGGGGCTGAAGTCTACTGCAACGGACAGAAGTTGGAGCTAGAACCGTTTGGTTCGTCTGCGGAGAACCTTGCGGAAATCAGTGGTATTACTCGCAGCGGGAGAGTGTTTGCACCACCTGAGGTTGTGGCAGACAAAACAGACAGAGCTGATGCAACTAATAAAGGTAAAAGTAAAGTCGTCGAAGAGATCCCTCGTGGGGTAGAAAAAGACTTACTTGTTAAAGACGCTGAGGAATTCATGAGGTTGATTAAAAAGAGTGACTACAAGATTGTGGATCATCTCCATCAGACACCCTCGAAAATTTCCATCCTGAATCTGTTGTTGTGTTCTAAAGCACACCGCAACGCGTTGCTGAAGGTGTTGAACGCCGCATATGTACTGCAGGAAATATCGGTAAATCAGCTAGAAGAGGTCGTAGCCCACGTGAATGCTGGAAATGGGCTAGGGTTCACTGATTTAGAGCTGACGCCGAAAGGGAGGAACCACAATAGCACTCTGCACATCTCGATAGAGTGTAGGGGAACGATTATGTCGCACGTGTTGGTGGACACGGGTTCGTCACTCAATGTTCTTTCGAAGAAGGCATTAGTGAAGTTAGATACTCGCAAAGTGATTTGCACAGCCAGTGATCTAGTTGTGAAGGCGTTCGATGGAACCAAACGCCATGTTTTCGGGGAGGTGACCCTGCAAATCCAAGTCGGGCCGGAAACATTCGACGCAATCTTTTACATCATGGACATCATACCTGCCTACAGCTGTCTCTTGGGCCGGCCGTGGATCCATTCGGTGGGTGTCGTGACCTCCACGTTGCACCAGATGCTCAAGTACGCCGTCGGAGGTAGCATCGTGACTGTGTGCGGCGAGGAAGACATAATGGTGAGCCATTTGTCGTCCTTCAAGTATGTCGAGATGGATGGGGAAATTCACGAAACCCTATGCCAAGCGTTCGAAGCCATTAAAGTCAAGGACGTAGCTCCTGTAGTCACTGAGAAGCCGGAGATGACTCTCTCTTCCTTCAAGGAAGCCCGGGCTGTTGTCCAAGTCGGATCCACCCCAGGCTGGGGGCGAATTTTGGAGATACCTAACAAGCAATATAAGTTTGGGTTGGGATATTCTCCTGGAGCTGAAGCTTCTTCTTCTAGCAGTGCGTCGCGAGGTAAAGGGCCGATCCAGTTCACCAGTGGCGGGGTGATATTTGAGAGCATCAACGCGGTGTCTGAAGACAGCGGAGATAGCGACTGCGACCTCGACTCTTGGATCCAGCCAAGCAAGCCAGGCGAGAGCCTCAACAATTGGTCCGTCAAGGATATCATCAAGATGACAAGCGAAGAGTAATGATTTACTTTTTCCAATCATTGTACAACCCTATGTCCTACCCGGGGCATAGAGGTTTTATTGTCAGGGTCTTGTTGGATTATGTACATGCATTTTTTCAATAAATCAAAAGGCGTTTTTCTTCGTATTCAAATATTGTGATCTCTGTTATTCCTGTTTTATATTTGTTTTGAAAAACAATAAAATGGCAATGGGGTTTGTGCTAACCTGCATATCCTTGTTTTAAGCTTAACCCTTGTTATTGCAGGATCCACATAACAGATGACATCGACTCTGGACCTTCTACGACTCACTTCGACTTCGATTGCCCGACCTATCAAGCCGAAGAAAAGATTGATGAAGACGAAGACCTTCCTGAAGAGTTGGCCCGCTTGTTGAAACAAGAGGAGAAAGTTATTCTGCCTCATGAAGAGGAGATCGAGATTGTGAATCTGGGTTCTGAAGAACTTGTCAGGAACGTCAGGATAGGGGCTGCATTGCAAAGTGATGTCAAGCAGAGATTGGTCGAGATGCTAAGAGAGTATAGTGACGTCTTTGCTTGGTCATACGAAGATATGCCCGGACTTGACACTGACATCGTGGTCCACCACTTGCCGTTGCGAGAAGATTGTCCTCCCGTTAAGCAGAAGCTTAGGAGGACGAGACCAGATATGGCCGTTAAGATCAAAGAAGAAGTGCAAAAACAGCTTGATGCTGGTTTCTTAGCGGTCACTACTTACCCTCCGTGGGTCGCCAACATAGTGCTTGTACCGAAGAAGGACGGTAAGGTGCGAATGTGCGTCGATTATCGGGATTTGAATAGGGCGAGCCCTAAAGATGATTTCCCGCTGCCTCATATCGATGTGTTGGTCGACAATACAGCGCAGTTCTCCGTGTTTTCGTTCATGGATGGCTTCTCCGTCTACAATCAGATCAAGATGGCACCGGAGGACATGGAGAAAACTACGTTCATCACTCCCTGGGGAACATTTTGCTACAAGGTAATGCCTTTCGGTCTGAAGAACGCAGGGGCCACTTACCAACGAGCAATGGTAACTTTGTTTCATGACATGATTCATCATGAGATTGAAGTCTATGTTGATGACATGATTGTGAAGTCCCAAACGGAGGAGGGACATCTGGTCAATTTGCTGAAGCTTTTTGAGAGGCTTAGGAAGTTCAGGTTGAGGTTGAATCCTAACAAGTGTACTTTCGGAGTACGGTCCGGAAAGTTACTGGGGTTTATCGTGAGCGAAAGAGGCATCGAGGTTGATCCTGCGAAGATTAAAGCGATACAAGAAATGCCAGTGCCAAAAACAGAAAAAGAAGTTCGTGGTTTCCTGGGCAGAATAAACTACATTGCGAGGTTTATCTCTCAGCTCACGGCCACGTGTGAACCGATGTTCAAACGTTTAAAGAAAGATCAGGCGATTACCTGGAATGAGGATTGCCAGAAGGCATTTGATAAGATAAAACAGTATCTGCAGGAACCTCCAATCTTGATACCCCCAGTGGCTGGACAGCCTCTAATCATGTACTTGACAGTTCTTGAGAATAGTATGGGGTGTGTTCTCGGTCAGCACGACGAGACGGGCAGAAAGGAGCATGCCATTTACTATTTGTGTAAAAAGTTCACAGACTGTGAATCTCGTTACTCGATGCTGGAGAAGACGTGTTGTGCCCTAGCCTGGGCTGCCAAACGTTTACGACAGTACATGCTCAATCACACAACCATGCTAATTTCGAAGATGGATCCGATCAAGTACGTCTTTGAGAAGCAAGCGCTTTCGGGCAGGATTGCCAGATGGCAAATGGTGTTGACGGAATATGACATTCAGTACGTTTCCCAAAAGGCCATCAAGGGAAGCGTATTGTCTGAATACCTTGCCGAACATCCGATCGAGGATTACCAGCCGATGAAATTTGAATTCCCTGATGAGGATATTATGTTTCTTAAAGCGAAGGATTGCGATGAACCGTTGCCCGACGAGGGTCCAGACAGGAAATCCCAGTGGAAATTGTTATTTGACGGGGCGGTTAATTCTTATGGAAGTGGTATTGGGGTGATCATCACGACTCCCCATGGATCCCACATGCCGTTTACTGCGAGACTGACGTTTCTGGTCACCAATAACGAAGCGGAGTACGAAGCATGCATCATGGGTCTAGAAGAGGCAATTGATTTGAGAATCAAGAACCTAGACGTATATGGTGACTCGGCGCTTGTGATCAACCAAATTAAAGGGGAGTGGGAGACTCGTCAATCGAATCTGGTGTCGTACATGAACTATGCCAGAAGGCTACTTCCGTTCTTTGATCAAGTGGAACTCCATCATGTGCCCAGAGCAGAAAATCAGATGGCTGACGCCTTAGCCACGTTGGCTTCGATGTATAAAGTCGATTTTTGGAATGAAGCTCCAAGAATTGTCCTTTCTCGTCTTGATACACCTGCATTCGTCTTTGCGATCGAGGAAGCCGCCGACGGCAAGCCATGGTTGCATGACCTCCAGACCTTCCTTATGACTAAGGAGTATCCTGCGGGTGCGTCAACCCAGGATAAGAAGACTCTGAGGAGGCTGTCTGGAAATTTTTATCTCAATCCTGATGGAGTTTTGTATAAAAGAAACCACGATCTCGTGCTACTCAGATGTGTAGATGAGAAAGAGGCGAGTATGCTCATGGAAGAAGTCCATGAAGGCACATTTGGTACGCACGCCGGCGAGCATGCTATGACAAGAAAGATCCTAAGAGCAGGATATTACTGGCTGGCAATGGAATCGGATTGCTTTAAATTCGCAAAGTGATGTCACAAATGCCAGATTTATGCTGATAAAGTTCATGTGCCGCCGTGCCCGTTAAATGTCATGTCCTCCGCGTGGCCGTTCTCCATGTGGGGCATCGACATGATAGGCAAGATCTAGCCCACTGCATCTAACGGTCATCGCTTCATTCTAGTAGCTATCGACTACTTCACCAAGTGGGTGGAGGCAACCTCATATGCTAATGTGACCAAGCAGGTGGTGGCTAAGTTCATAAAGAGGGATATCATCTGTCGTTACGGAATTCCCGAGCGGATCATTACTGATAATGGTTCGAATCTGAATAACAAGATGATGAAGGAGCTGTGCCAGAGTTTCAAGATTGAACACCACAACTCATCTCCTTATCGGCCGAAGATGAATGGCGTCGTTGAAGCAGCCAATAAGAACATAAAGAAGATTGTTCAGAAGATGGTTGTGACCTACAAAGATTGGCACGAGATGCTGCCATTTGCACTGCACGGTTATCGTACAACGGTGCGTACGTCAACCGGGGCAACTCCTTTCTCCTTAGTGTACAGTATGGAAGCTGTCCTACCGTTAGAAGTGGAGATCCCTTCTTTGCGAGTTTTGGTTGACGTGAAACTCGACGAGGCAGAATGGATTAAGAACCGACTGAACCAACTCAGCCTGATGGACGAGAAGAGATTGGCATCGATTGCATATGGTCGTCTGTACCAAAGCCGAATGAAGAAAGCTTATGACAAGAAGGTGCGTCCTAGAAGCTTTCAGATGGGTGATCTCGTCCTGAAGAAGATTCTTCCTCCACACTCCGATCACCGGGGCAAGTGGACTCCCAATTACGAAGGTCCGTACGTCGTCAGCAAGGTCTTGTCGGGAGGAGCTTTGTTGTTATCCACGATGGATGGTGAAGATTTTGCATCCCCGGTGAACACAGACGCAGTTAAAAAATACTTTGCTTAAAGAATGACCCGCTGGAAAGAAAAAGAGTATCCAGGCAAAAATGGGGCATCCCGGCGAACCATAAAAAAGTAAAAAGGTTCGGGCAAAAATTAGGGATATTAATTGAAAAAATGTACACCCGCAAAGTCGAAAACCCAGATGGGCGACTTTGGCAAAAAAGGGTATCCCGGTGAACAGAAAACCCGCAAAGGGCGGTTCACGCAAAAGTTAGGGATTTGAAAAAGCAAATGAATGCGTTCCGCGTGTGGACTTTCATTGTTTAGTGGTTTGGAAGACCTGAGGGCCGTTTATCTGAATCAATCTCTTCTGAAGCTGAAGCGTCGGAGAAGTATCGAAGTCGAGTGGGTCATAGAGGGATCAACTCATGGTGTTCGTCTACGCCTTGTTGCCGACATTTGTATATACTGATGTATATTTATGTTCTATTTTTGCGCGGCTTCCTCATTCCAGGAGCTTGCCTCTATTGTAAAACATTTTTACCCATTCAGGGGTTCGTTATCAATAAAATGTATACTATTCAACAATTCTGTTTGTCTGTTTAGCATTTACCCGTTTTGTTTGCGAAAAAACGCCGATGTTTTTGACAAAATGCGCATACATAAACATACTGGCCTAGGCCATTGATTGTTGAAACAATGAATTACTTGAACATTGTCACAAGATGATAACCATGATAGTTCCCTTTGAAAGGGACATCTTGTCTGTTTGTTTATGTTGGTGCAGGTGTAGCGTACTCCAGGCAGCACGCCGTGTGCATCCCCAGGCAGGATGATTCCTTCCTCTCCAGTAAGTTCAGCAGCCTCTCCCTGCAGAGTCTGAACCGGAGATCGTAAAGCATTGATATGTTCCCCCCAGGTAGAGAAGATTCTCTCCCCAATCAGATGTATCCTGAAGGAATGTCGTCCCCCCAGTTGAGTCGTTCACTGAAGTGTGCAGCAATTGATAGTTCCAGACTGAAGTCTTCAGCGGAATTGAGGTTCTCCACAGAGTCGTACTCTCCCCTGTAAGCAGGATGATTCCTTCTTCCCCAACCGATTTTGCAGAACCCCAAGAGAGTCGAGTCCTTGGAAGCAATTGGGAGCATGATTGGTTTTCCCCAGTAAGATGTTGAGTAGCTGATGATGCATTTCCCCGCAGGAATCGTTATCTCCAGGAAGGTTACCCGTGGAGGCCGCGCAGTTTATTTCCACGATTGACATCGCTTTCCTCAGCAGGTCCAGGTTCTCGTAGAGCTTCATTCCCCTGCAGCAGTCAACTGAAGTTTGTTTCCCCGTGCGGAGTCCAATTAAGATTGGTGTGGTTCTTTCTCCTCGGCAGGATGATTCCTTCCTCCACCAGAGTGGTTCTTTCTCCTTGATAGGGGGATCCTCCCTTTAGCATTTATTTTGCTGACGGGTGTTGCACCCCAAAATTTGCCCAACTTCTTTACCTAGCTTATGTTTCATTTCATTCACATTAGCATTAGCATTTGCATTTCATTGACATGTATGCAGGAGATTAAGAGGTATGAGTACCAATCAAGGGCTACACAAGACTTTGAAGCTAGCCAAGAAGGTTATTCAAGTGTTCAAGGGTTGATATCTTTGTCAGAGAAGTTGAAAGAGCCTCAGAAAGAGTGGTTGAAACCAAGTGTGTAGGTCTCCTAACTTGAGAGTTGTGGGAAGTCATCAGATGATTATGAAGCCATGAAGTTAGACTTGAAGCCTTGAGAGAGCTTATGAGATGTCTTGAAAGCCATCATGAAGCCTAGAGAGGTCATTGTGCAAGGATAAGAAAACTCAGCCATGAGTGGTATAGTTAGGGTTTGACTAGGTCAACCCTAGGTCAACTGATGACTTGAAGAGGGTTGAGACCTAATACAAGAGCCATGTGATCATGTATTGATGCATTGAGATGTTATAAGGATGATTCCAAGGTTAAATCATCATGATTGAAGAGTTTGAGAAGTTTCAAGCTAGGGTTTCTAAGGCTTGACAGTGTAAAATCCCCTAGTTTGACCCCTAACTTCAAGGAAGTTTAGCTTAAGATGTGATTGTCATATCATCTTACCCCCAACATGAATGTTGTAGAGCTTGTTCTTAGCTTTAATTTTAGTACTAGGAGTTCTTGATAGGATTTGTAGAGCTCAAGTTATGACTTTGACAAGTTACAGGTCATCTGAGGTATGTGAATCTGGGGCCTTGAAAGTTGCCCAACTTGCATCAAACGTTTGCCCAAGAAGGATGATTCATATGAACTTTTGGTTAACATGAATGTTGTTCCTTATCTTCTTAGCTTTCTATAGAGTACTAGAAGTCCTTGATAGGATTTGTAGAACTCAAGTTATGGCTTTGACAAGTCAGGGGCATTTTGGTCATTTGGAGATTACAGGTCATTTCAAGCATAAGGCCATAACTCCTATTTCCAAGCTTCAAATGGAAAAATATTCAACATCAAACTTGCTTAAAATGATGTTTTAAGGCTATTAAGGAGGTCATGATATGTTGAAAAGGCTTGTAGCTCAAAGTGGTAAAAATGACCTAAAATAAGGGTATAAGTTAAATAAGTCAAAGTTGGAAATTGAAATTTTCAAGCTACACATCCAAACCATGGCATGTAATATATCATTTTGACTCTAGAAAACATTTTAAAGACAATGGTTTAGCCACATTTTTGATTTGAGGTCTAAATCATGGACTTGCTTTGGAAAATGGTTACTTGCATATTAAGCAACATTTGCAAAACTTAGAATTGAGGCATGGGCAAGGAACTTGGCAAGCTAAACCCTTCCAAATTGTCACTAGGGGAGAAATTGAAGGAGATTGAGATGAATTTCAAGCTGTAAACAGAAGTGAGCATGGTATGGTATGTGATTCAAAATCTCATGACATGAGATATGTAAAATCTCATTGGAAGGATCTAGAGGGTTCTAGATCATCCAAACTTCATCTATATATTGAGTAGAATGCATCCATGGCAAGGGTTGGTGATCATTGAAGGTTTGAGCATAGTTTGGAATTGAGTTTTCATAGCTTGCAAGTGCAATCGGTTCCATCAATTTCTTCCATTTCCTTCCATTTTCTTGATTGGTTCTTCTTCCCTGAGTATCAAAGATCAATTCCAGATCATTTCCAAGAAGGATTGGTGGCTAGATCGTGGGGAAGAAAGTGATTTTCAGCACCTGCAACTCTTCATCGTGTTTCAAGATTGAAGCACTTTCCATTGAATCTTTTGCATACAGAAGCAAGGAGGAGGTTCAGTGATCGTGTCCAGAAGATTTGAGAGCTTGAAGTGGAGATTTCGTGCATCTGTCATTCAAGAATTTCCAGGTTTGTAACCTTCTTCCTATAGCTTGATTTAGGAAGAATTAGGTTGAATTAGGGTGTTAGATTAGTTGTAGAATGCCCTAGGATGGTTTTCAGATGGTTAATTGTTGAATTAGAGACAAAATAGGAAGATCACCATTTTCGGTTGAGATTGGGAGATGTTGATTCTTGGAGTTTCAGAGGAAACTAATGACATGATTGAGTTCGTGGCAAGATTTGGAGTATGTTTCATGTTTTGACCAGTTGCATTGGAGGCTCCTAGAGTGAACTAGGGTTGGGGAAGACGACCGAAGCTCCACCGGTGGTGGCCGGAGCTGGGTGTGAAGCTCAGAACTTTGAAAAGGTTGAAGACGACCCTGATACCATTGGATGAGGTTTTGACCATTGACTGGGAGAAGATCCAAGGGCTGTGTTTTATTTCTGAGTTGTGAAGGATTTCAAATGAAACGTTGCGTTTCATTTATTCAAGCGTTTGGGCTTAGTAATTTGAGTGTTATCCACACCCCCCAGCAAGCTCAACCCATGATTTTATTTGGAAATGATTTCTATTTGCACCGTGTCCTTATTCTTTTATGTGGATTTTCTTTATTTTTTCATTTAATTCATGAGTTTTGTAAAATTCATAATAAATTGAATATTAATCCAATTAAATCCATTCTTTTTGCATATTACTCATGATTGACTCTATTATTGTTTAGAGAAAAAATATTTTCATTTCATTTAATTTCTGATTTAATTGGAATTTTGTATTTTAATTGATATTAAAATGTTCATGTTTGATGCATGTTTTTGTGGAATTTTGTGTGATCTTATAGTGTTGATTGTTGGCCTAATTTTTTGTGTGTGATTAGGTTAGATGTGTATCATCCCATAGTAATTTTCCCACATTTTTGTGATGAAAATAGGTGTGCTTTCTAGATTGATATTTAGGAGCTTCCTTTTTAGGGTTTTAGGTTGATACCTTAGAATGTAGATTTTAGTTCTAGGTCCAATTTGATGATTTGATCATTGAAACTAATGTGATAGAGCCATGATTGACCTAGGTTCCCATAGTAATTTTTGTAGGATTTTACAATTGATTTTAGTATTGTAGTTAGGACTAACTTTAGTGCTAGGTTTTAGGTGATCCTAATTTACTAATTCAACTAGTTTAACTCATTTAGTTCCCTTAGATTAGGGTTTGTGCTTGGTTTGCCTTTGGTTGAGATTGAAGACAAGTTGAAGACAAGGGGAGGATGCTTGAGGTGGCTTGAAGTTCCTTGGAGCTCTGGATTTGCTTGTGCCTGAAGGTGTCTGATGAAGATTAGGAGATAGGACATAAGGAGAGCTTTGTAGTTAGAGTGATTTCTTTCACAAACACGGAAAGCATCCTGTGCTTCCATTCCTCCCAATGATTAAAAGTCCTTCCATGGTATTCACCTCCCTCCTTTGGAGGGATAAGTGATGGTACCTAGGAAGTAGAACTTTTGAGGGAACCCTTCTTCTGATGTTAAACCCTTATAGGCCTCCTTTGGTGGTCAATAAGCAGTTTAATATCCTAGCCTATTCAGTTGAGTGATTTCTTCTGGTTTGAGTACCTTGGAAAGATGTTGAGCTTGAGTTTGAAGATGAAGACTTCATTGAAGAGTGTGGTAGAGGATGATCCCCAGGTGAAGCTTGTAGAGGAAGAAGACCAAGTTGATACTGATGAAGCAAAGAGAGCTGAAGCTTGAACACTAAGTGGATACTTATGAAGATGATTCAATGGAGATTGAGGGTAGAGCTGAGGCTTGAGGACTAAAGATAAGTTGATACTTACATTGATGATTGAGAATCTGAAGGAAGCCAATTGATACTTGTGGTTAAGAGCAAAGCCTGAAGGTGGAATTGACTGAAAAGCTGGAAGCTTGAAGAGGTGAAGTTTAAGTTGAAACTTATGTTGAAGGGGGGAACCTGAGGAGCAAATTGGTATTTGTCATGAAAGATGATAGCATTGAATGGTGAGGGAAGTCTGAAGACTGAACTGCTGTCAGAAGAGCTGAAGCTTGGAAAGAGAGAGGGGTTGATCTGCTTTCTTTCTTGTCTGTTTCTTTTCTGTATTGCTGATGTGCCTTGTTTGATTTGCTTGATGCATTAGAATAAGTTCATGATTAGACTGACTTTAAATTAGGAGCATGATTGCATTAGAGGTTGAGTTGCTCCCTCTGCTTGTATTGTTACTGTATGGCTTTGCTTGCGGGTATTCGGTAGAGCCCAACTCCCTTGCCCATGTGGTTTATTTTGCTTGATAGCATGTTATTCCTACTGTATGATTGCAGTTTACTGTATTTTGCTTGATAGCATGTTTTATTTCTTTAGTATGATTACTGTTATTCATTCTGGCTTGAGGTTGAGATGAGCTTTTGGAGGCTGCTACCCCACACACATTTCCTCCCTCACTTGCATTGCATGCATTTTGTAGTTGTTTACTGTTTACTGTTTAAGCAAATGCTTTATCTGTTTCTGTTTATCATTGACATGATCCCTTAGGACTCTCATTTCCTTTGATAGGGAAGTGATGATAGAACTCTAGGTTGAAACCTATGCATGATAACTTCTAGGAGTTCCCTGTTTCAAACCTCAACCATAGGATGAATCCTTGGCATGACAACAGTAGGACTTGATAGTCTCCCCGTAGTTGAGCCTGTTCTTTTCTCATCTCAAAACAGATTAAGATACAGTAATCATGAATGATTTCTTTCGTACGTTACGAGCCTTAAGCCATCTGAGAAAGGATTGTTGGAGAGCTTCTTTTCAACAGTCTGGATGCTTAGTATGGCACCCTTTGGGTGACATGCGACACATTCACTCTCAGGTCACAGTCTTTAGTGCGATTGAAATTCCAAACACAATAAAAAACACTTCTTCCGTAAAAGACAGAGAACAAACTTCAAACCTTTTTGCCCCGTGGGCCCGTAACCCAAAGGAAAGTTTTTCTGAAGAAAAGAGTGTCGTTAAACTTCGGCGCCAACGCAAACAGGCTTTGTCCCTAACTGCTGGAACTGCTGTTTAATCCTACTCGATAAAACAGATGAATGTGAATTCTCGTAATCCGTGTTATCCCGAACTACGTAAGCTCTGATCTCTCATGCATGTTGAGAGTACGTAGGCACAATACTGATGTATTGGCGAGCCACCTTCCCCGTAACCCGTAGTAGGCCGAACTACATTGACTCTGATTTCTCATTCTCTGATGAGAATGCGTAGGCATAAAGTGCGATGCTTTGCCGAGTCATTTTCTTTTCTGTTTAAGCCAACCTTGATAGGTAGATAGATAAACTAACTCGTCCAGTAAACACAACAAGCGTGGATCCCATCGAGTACGACGGACGTGAGGGGTGCTAATACCTTCCCCTCGCATAACCGACTCCCGAACCCAGACAACGGTTGCGATGACCTTGTCTTACCCTCTTTTTCGTCAGGTTTTTCCGATCGTTTCCTTTCCCGTTCTGAGGGATAAATAACGAAAGGTGGCGACTCTTCTGTTTTGCCGGCACCTTATTTTCGCGGAAGCGACAGCTGGCGACTCTGCTGGGGAAACTTGATAGTTTCCTGGGATCCAATGTCCCGTATGCGAGTCAGTTTGGGGATCCAACGTCCCCTAAGAGAGTCAATCCTAGCGCTTGTATGATTACTTGTTGGGTTGTGTTTATTTATCGCATTTTATTTCCCGCACTTTATTTTTCAGTATGATATGATTATCTGTGCTGTTGTGGGAGGGGCATTCTGATGAGTGAGAAGCCAGACCCAGGCTTGAGTGAACATAGAATTAGTTGTGGAAATTAGTGGGCGCGTGCTTGCTTGGCAGGCACTAGTGTCTCATGAAATCCACGCTCAGACGAGGTTCTCCCGGTTGACTTCTTTTTCAACCCTTTGGGTTGAGGGGTTGTTGGTTTGGAGGATTGTCGACTCTGGGGACCGATCATTTGTGATTCAGCCGAGTGAGGCCGCTTCATGAGCTGGTGATGCCACACCTTCTGGGTATCGTATCACCCCTCTTGAATGTCTGTGACGCTGATGAACGCATAGGATGCCGAACTTGAGTCAGTTTAGGTCCATACCTGTGAGCAGGGTTGGGTTTATTGCAGGAAACTTTGACCTTCAGACTACCTGGTCTTCTTGATAGTGAATCAGTTCTGTTGGTACCGGAGGTTCTCATCATCAGATATATGATTGTTCTTGACAGAGCAGAGCTTTGGTCCTATATCAGAGGACCTTATATTCCGAGGTATATGTGTGTTCTTGACAGAGCAGATTTATGATTGGGGTCTGAGGATCTCATCAGCAGATGTATGGTTGTTCTTGACAGAGCAGATTTTTTGGTCCTGTATCAGAGGTCCTTATTATCAGATGTTTGTTCTTGACAGAGCAGATTTTTTGGTCCTGTATCAGAGGTCCTTATTATCAGATGTTTGTTCTTGACAGAGCAGATTTATGGTCCTATATGTGTGTGTTCTTTATAGAGCAGATTTGTGGTTCGATACCAGGGTTTCTTCTTATTAGAGATAGTGGTTGTTCTTGATAGAGCAGGAGTATGGTTTTGCTGATGCAGAAGCTCTACAGCGCAGTTGCCTTGATCTCCTGCTGCATGATTGCATTTTACATTGCTTTGCATACTCATTTGCATTTCATTAACGTGTGTCTGTGTTGCAGGTACCGTTTTCCCCGATCCAGGATTTCTTGCCTCCTATTGTATTTGTTATGGGTTCTCTGAGGAAGACCGTGGCTTACAAGTTCCCTGCCCCTGAGGTGGTTCAGTTGACTGGTTTGATTGCCTTAGTAGATGATTCTGTGAGAGATGAGTTCAGAAAATCTTACGGCAAATTGCTCAGTTTGGTTCGTAAACCTTCTGCGTTCGAGTTGAATGGGTTGCACGCTCTGCTGCAGTTCTACGATCCTTCGTTGAGATGCTTCACCTTCCAGGATTTTGTTCTCGCACCCACACTGGAGGAATATGCTGACTTGTTAGGTGTGCCTATCAAGAGGCAGATGCCTTTTGTTCATATGGATGCTGAGCCTGATCTGGCTAGTCTAGCTCCTTCACTCCATCTGGATGCCTCCGAGTTGGTATTGTCTAGTTGGAACAAAGTTTCCAGTTTTGCCTTGCAGTTCTTAGTGGGTAAGGCTCAGCAGTGCGCCAAGGACGGATGTTGGGTCGTGTTCAACGCCATTCTTGCTCTGTGCATATATGGCATCATTCTGTTCCCCAATATGCCCGACTTTGTAGACTTAGATGCATTCCATATCTTTGCATCAGGGAATCCAGTCCCTACCTTGATAGGAGATGTCTACCATTCCGTCCACTACAAAAACGAGAACAGAAGGGGCAAGAATGTCTCGTGCTGTGTGCCCTTACTTTATAAGTGGCTTGATAGCCATCTGCCCAAGAGGGGTCCCTTTGTCTCGTCTGCAGCCACAACTGAGTGGTCCGATCGTCTGATGAGTTTATCTGCAGAGGATATTGACTGGTTTGACAGAGATAGGCTGGGTACCGAGATTATCTTCAGCTGCAGCGGGTTTCCAAACGTGCCTTTGATGGGAAGGAAAGGCTGTATAAACTATAATCCGTCTTTGCTGGTCCGACAGTTCGCGTATGCTTTGAGAGCTCCGCCGAAGGATGAAGAGGTGCAGGAATCTTTGTACCTCACTGGTCTTCTAGAAGGGGATCTGTTATCTAGGCTTCAGCGCGCCTGGAATGGCGTCAGTAAGAGGGGAAAACCATTGCTAGGGAGAAGCAATAATCAAGCCTACCCTCCGTATGTGACTTGGATCAGAGCCAGAGCAAATGCTATAGGGATGCCGTTTCTTCCTGCCAAGCCAGAGAGCCCTCCAATGATCGAATAGCCTACTACTGTGCCCATTCAGCAGCATAATCAGGTGTTAGCTGAGCGAGATGAATTGAAACGGGCAAATGAGGAACTGGAGAAAGAATTGGCTCAGCTCCAAAGCGAGAGAAACGAAGCCGTTCATTCCTTCAAAAGGCAAACAGAGCTGGTGAACCGGCTGGGGACGGACCTGACTAAGCAGATAGCCGAGCGTGAACGCATGGGTCAAGACTTCAAAGATGTCAACGACGTACTGGCTACGAAGAAGCAGCACTTGGACGAAGCGTATCAGAGGATATCCAAGTTCAACCAGCACTGGAAGGCCTCCCTAGCTACCAGGAAAGAGCGGGAGGATAAGCTGATGCTACAGATCTCCAAGCTGGAAGCCCAGGTAAAGGCTAGTGAGAAGAGGTTTGATGAAGAAACCGCTCGCAGATATGCCTCCGAAGGCCAGCTCAATAGGGCTCTCGCTAACCTGAAGGAGCGCAAACTGACGTTTGAGTCCAAAAAACTGAAGATAGAAGATTATTTCGGCGAAGGAGCATGGGAAGATTCGGTCGAAGGTCTTCAATACACCATTGTGCAAAGGGAATTACTCGTCGAAGGGTTACTCACTCTGCCTGATCATCCAGAAACGAAGGAGTTGTTAGAAGAGTATCGCGCCCGTGGCCGTGCTTGACTGTTTGTATTCCTTTTGTTTTGATCACTGTCGTATGCTGACCATCACCAGGCTTGTTGGCTGAGGTCACGCTGTTGATTCATCTTGTACTCGCTGATGTTGTGTACTGCCTTGATGGGCTTTCTTCATATATGAGATTGTTATTTCCATGATTGGACTCGTACTTCTTATTATCAGCACTGGCACTAAGGCACTAGGGTCGGGGGAGATCTCCCCAACGCACAGACACACGTTTGCATTTGCATAGCGAACACTTTGTCATTTTTTCCTAACCCTTTTGTGTTTCTAGGTTGTTTCAGGTGGTTCCAGAATTGATCAGAGACCTATTCACCGCTATCCGACCAGAGCTAATAAAACCAGAATCATGGAGCAAGTGCAAACTAATGTTCAGGAACTCCGCGAAAGAATGGATTGCTTCATGGAGCTCATGCAAGCGGTCGCCAATGGCCAGGATCAGCTCAGAACTTTGGTTCAGCCTTTGATTTCAAGGGTTGATAGCAATGGCGTACTCCATGGCGGGACTGTGCCTACTCCTCCACCAGTTAAAACTCCGCAGAATGGTGTTCCCGTGACCGGGGGAAATGGCAGCGCCAACGGCAACGTGATAGCTAATATGGGACTCAATGGCAATACGACGGACGTCGGTAATGGGAGTCTGGAAGCTAATGTCAATATTGGGCTGGGCAACAGCAATGCAGGTGTTGGGAATCTGTTTGGGCCTCAGCCGTGGTTAGAAGATCGTCAAGATGATGTGTTCTCTCAGAGAGGTGCTGAAGGGGAGCTGAATGCTGAAGCACGTCTATGGTTCAAGGCACTCGAAGATAAGATGAGAAATATCGAGAATCAGAACACTTTGGGCGTTGATATGTCCAAGTTGGGACTGATTGCTGATTTTAAGGTACCTCCCAAGTTCAAGGTACCTGACTTTGAAAAGTATAAGGGCACCACTTGCCCTCGCATCCACCTGAGATCGTATTACAGAAAAATGTCCGCTCATTCCGAGGACGAGAAGTTGCTGATGCACTTCTTTCAAGACAGCCTTTCCGGGCCATCCCTCGAATGGTACATGAGTCTGGAGCCTACCAGTGTGCGCACGTGGAAGGACCTTGCTGAAGCATTTGTGCACCACTACCAATACAATAGCGACTTGGCCCCGAACCGAGTCCAACTGCAGAATCTGTCGCAGAGGAACAACGAAGGCTTTAAGGAATACGCCCAATGGTGGCGTGAGTTGGCAGCCAGGGTTCAGCCGCCGATGGTTGAACGCGAGCTTGTGCAGATGTTCGTAGCCACCCTCCCAGGGGTTTACTATGAGAAGTTGGTCAGCGACATGTCTGGAACATTCTCAGATCTCATTATCATAGGTGAGCACATCGAAAATGGGATCAAACTCGGAAAAATTCAAGGTGAGTCATCCTCAGCTGGAGGAGGCGGAAAGAAACCTTATAGTGGCAAAAGACGAGAAGGAGAAACGAGCGCTGTGACCAACGCTCGAAGGAAGGGTAAAGGCCCTCACCAGCAAGTGGCCAGCATAACTATCCCGGCAGTTCAACAGCCGCAGCAGCAGCAACAACTGAATCAACAGGGGTACAGAAAGTATCAGAATAGGGCACCTTTGTCGAGCCGTCACCTCGAGACACCGCCCATGTCGTACGCGCAACTATTGCAGACTTTGCTTCAGCTACAGTTGATCCAGAAGAGGACCTTGGCTCCCTTGACAGGGGCACCTCCGCCAGGGTACGACGCGAACGCAACTTGTGAGTTTCACTCAGGGGCGCCAGGCCACACAATAGAGAACTGCAAAGCCTTCAAGCGTAAGGTGCAGGACATGGTGGATGCCAAGATCATCAACTTCTCGGATAATGTGCCAAATGTCACGAAGAATCCTATGCCGAATCATAGGGGAGGCGGAGTGAACGCCATTATCGAAGACGAGAGTGCGGATTTGTTGACTGACGTCAGAGATCTGAAAACGCCACTTAGCTTCGTTAAGGCTAACCTGATGAAAAGGGGTTTCTTTCCAGGTTGTGGAGAGTTATGTATGGACTGTGCCACACGTTCTGATGGATGTGAACAGTTGGTAGAAGGAATTCAAAGTCTGATGACTGAAGGGATTTTACAGTTTAGCCGGAGGGCCGAATGTGGATCGGGGGAGGTAGTGCTGCAGCAAGATGATGAGGTCTCCACCATCACCATCCCTCGCCAGACGATAACTATTTCTGCGCCCAGGCCGCCCACAATTACCATCACCAGAGCTGGGCCGATACCCTTCGAAAGCACTAATGCTGTCCCCTGGCATTATGGGGCCGAAGTCTACTGCAACGGACAGAAGTTGGAGCTAGAACCGTTTGGTACGTTTGTGAAGAACCTTGCGGGATTTAATGGTATTACTCGCAGCGGAAGAGTGTTTGCACCACCAGAGGTCGTGGCGGATAAAGCGGTCAGAGCTGACGCGGCCGATAAAGGTAAAAGTAAAGTCGTTGAAGAGATCCCACGTAGGGCAGAAAAATACTTACTCGTTAAAGACGCCGAGGAGTTTATGCGGTTGATTAAAAAGAGTGACTACAAGATTGTGGATCATCTCCATCAGACGCCCTCGAAGATTTCCATCTTGAATCTGTTGCTGTGTTCTGAAGCACACCGCAACGCGCTGCTGAAGGTGTTGAACGCCGCATATGTACCGCAGGAAATATCGATAAATCAGCTAGAAGAGGTCGTAGCCCACGTGAATGCTGGAAATGGGTTAGGGTTAACTAACCTAGAGCTCACGCCGAAAGGGAGGAACCACAATAGCGCCCTGTACATCTCGATAGAGTGTAGGGGGCACGATTATGTAGCACGTGTTGGTGGACACGGGTTCGTCGCTTAGTGTTCTCCCAAAGAAGGAATTAATGAAGTTGGATACTCGTGGAGTGATTTGCACACCCAGTGATCTGGTGGTGAAAACATTCGATGGAACTAAACGCCACGTTTTCGGGGAGGTGACCCTGCCAATCCAAGTCGGGGCGGAAACGTTCGACGCAATCTTTTACATTATGGACATCATGCCTGCCTACAGCTGCCTCTTGGGCCGGCCGTGGATCCATGTTGCGGGTGTCGTGACCTCCATGTTGCACCAGAAACTCAAGTATGCCGTCGGAGGTAGCATCGTGACTGTGTGTGGGGAGGAAAACATAATGGTGAGCCATTTGTCGTCCTTTAAGTATGTTGAGATGGATGGAGAAATCCATGAGACTCTATGCCAAGCGTTCGAAGCTGTCAAAGTGAAGGACGAAGCTCCTGTAGTCACCGAAAAGCCAGAGATGACTCTCTCCTCATTCAAGGAAGCTCGGGCCGTTGTCCAAGCCGGATCTACCCCAGGCTGGGGGAGAATTTTGGAGATACCTAACAAGCAAGACAAGTTTGGGTTGGGATATTCTCCTGCGGCTGAAGCCTCTTCTTTTAGCAGTGCGTCGCGAGGTAAAGGGCCGATCCAGTTTACCAGTGGCGGAGTGATTTTTGAAAGCATCAACGCGGTGTCTGAAGACAGCGGAGATAGCGACTGTGACCTCGACTCTTGGATCCAGCCAAGCAAGCCAGGCGAGGGCCTTACCAACTGGTCCGTCAAGGATATCATCCAGATGACAAGCGAAGAGTAATGATTTACTTTTTTCCAATCATTGTACAACCCTATGTCCTACCCGGGGCATAGAGGTTTTATTGTCAGGGCCTTGTTGGATTATGTACATGCATTTTGTTAATAAATCAAAGGCGTTTTCTTCGTATTCAAATATTGTGATCTCTGTTATTCCTGTTTTATATTTGTTTTGAAAAACAATAAAATGGCAATGGGGTTTGTGCTAACCTGCACATCCTTGTTTTAAACTTAACCCTTGTTATTGCAGGATCCACATAACAGATGACATCGACTCTGGACCTTCTACGGCTCACTTCGACTTCGATTGCCCGATATATCAAGCCGAAGAAGAGATTGATGAAGACGAAGACCTTCCTGAAGAGTTGGCCCGCTTTTGAAACAAGAGGAGAAGGTTATTCTGCCTCACGAAGAGGAAATCGAGATTGTGAATCTGGGTTCTGAAGAACTCGTCAGAAACGTCAGGATAGGGGCTGCATTGCAGAGTGATGTCAAGCCGAGATTGGTTGAGATGCTAAGAGAGTATAGTGACGTCTTTGCTTGGTCATACGAAGATATGCCCGAACTTGATACTGACATCGTGGTCCACTGTAACGCCCCGATTCTGAATTCCCATTAATTGTTGAGTCTTTTAATTTATTTAATTGATGTTTGTTTTAAATTGAGAAATTATATATATTACTATGTGGTGTTTGCTTATTTTATCTATTTTTACCGATTCGGAGAGTTTTCGGGGGAATTAGAGTAAAAAGGGCATTTTAGACATTTAGCAATTTAGTGTGAGAATTGATTGGTAAGTGTTGGAAAGAATTTGAGAGGAAAGAAATAGAGATAGAAATAGAATAAGAGAGGAAAAGAAAGAAAGATAGTAACATAAGAAGAAAAACAAGAGAAAGAAAAGAGGAGAAGAGAAAGAGAAGAGAAAGTGGAGAGGAAAACCTAGAATCATCAAGGGATCATCACCAAAGCTTGCAATCGATCGGTAAGGGTGTGAAACTCCATCATCTCTTTAATGTGTATGATTGTATGTGTGTATGTGTTTGGATTTTGTAGAGTTTCTACTCTTTTTCCCACTTAGGTTAGAAGTTGGTTTGATGAGTAGAAGGAGGTTTTAATCGGTTAGAACTTGGATTAGACGATGTAGATTAGTCGGGTGATGGTAGGGTTGTGCCACTAAGACTGGTTTGGATTTAATAGGTTGATTTTGTGGAGTTTGGGCTCTTGAGACAGCCATGGAAGTTCTGTCTTCGCAGGCTCTCCAGGCGAATGGAAGCGAAGCTTCGCCAGGCGAAGTCCAGCGAGCTGTAGCGAAGCAAGTCAGAAGCAACACCCTGTATTCGCTGGCAAGTTCGCCAGGCGAGGTTAGTTGGCGAAGGTTCGCCAGGCGAGTGTGTAGCGAGCCTCAGCGAGTAATTCCAGAATTACTCCCAGTGGACTTCGCTGGGAAGTTCGCCAAGCGAAGGCCAGCGAGCATTCGCTGCGTGGCTTCGCCAGGCGAAGGTTGGCGAACCTGGCATTGTTATTTGTTTTGTTGTTTGTTCATAGCATGATTTTTGGCCGATTCAATTATGATTAATGCCTATATGAATGATTGATGTGTGAACTGTTTCGACATGTCGTGCTGTGGGTGGCCGAAAGGCGTGAATCCTAGATTGTAGAGCCAATGGTGAATCTTGAATGTTTGATATTCTTGTGTATTTGCTTGAATTGAATAGAAACGCATTGATAGGCTGATATGTGTGTAAACCATGTGCGAAATGGTGCATAATGTGAATGCATGATAGATATATGCGATGTATGTGATAAATGCAATGAGTATGTTTGTGAACATAGTATGCATTCTGTGTTGATCGATCCCTCGGAGGATTAGCATTGTGTAGCATCTTAGTATGCATTTTTGTGTTGAATGATCCCTCGAAGGATTTGCAGAACCTCGTATGATACGATGGTTACATTAGATTCCTTGGAGAATCGGTTGCATTGTGTGATTCCTCGGAGAATCGGTCATAACATGTAATCCCTTGGAGGATTGACTAGAGTATTTGATTCCGTGGAGAATCTGCTGAGTATTTTACTCCGTGGAGAATCTGCTGAATATTCGATTCCATGGAGAATCTGATGAATATTTGATTCCGTGGAGAATTTGCTGAATACTTGATTCCGTGGAGAATCTGCTGAATACTCGATTCCTTAGAGAATCTGTTGAAATGAGTCGGTACCGCATTTGCATCTGCATAGAGTCGTGTGTCGGTCTCTATGAGTTGCATGAGTCATCTGTGTATGATGCATTAGTTGTATGAATGTAACTGTGTATGTTATATATGATTGTTTGGAGGAACATATAGTGAATGTTCATGAGCATCTGTAGAGGCATGATTAAATTGTATATGCTTAATGTGGTGAGAACATAATTTGAGTATAACTTGTACAAATATGAGTATATGTATATATACAATTTTATGCATTAACTGTTATGATATTGTTTCTCACCCTTCTGCTGTTTTATAATGCTCTATGAGGCATTGCAGAGTAGGAAGCTGGAGGTTCTTTTTGTGAAGCGATGTCTTCATTCTTTTTGGTCAATGGCTCTGATATGTAACATCTGGGTAGTTAGGAAGCCTTTGACTCTTTTGGAGTTACATTTGTTTTGATTCCTTGTGATACATCTGTGTATGTATCTGCTGTGGATATGGTTGTAAAGCATGAATTGATTGAATGGTTGTATATGCTTTTATGAATGTGATCGATTCAATATTTGGATGTTTCCGCTTTTATTCTAAATATTGAGATGTGGGTTACCCATTGTTGCATATCTATTTTGAGCAGGTATCGTATGTGTTTAATTTCATGATAATGTGATGCGCCTCTTATATACCATGTTTTAATTAAACTCTGATGAAATAAATTTTCTAAGTGCCTAATTGATTAAATGTATTAATTTGGGGGTATAGAAAGGGGGTGTTACATTAAGTGGTATCAGAGCCAGTGTTGAGTCAGTCGTGTCTGTCTTGTTGTTGTGTTGGTTGAACGGTTGTTTAACCTTGTTGTTATTTTTGGGAATTCTCATAATATGGCAGGTCGTAATGACAATGCTATGGCAGCGGCGTTAGAGGCTATGGCCAGAGCTGTGCAGGGTGCACCTAACGTGAATGCGAATGATGAGTTCAGGAAGAACCAACCACCGGTGTTCAAAGGGAGATTTGATCCGGATGGTGCTCAGATATGGTTAAAGGAAATTGAGAGGATCTTTAGGGTGATGGATTGTGCTGAAGGGAACAAGGTGAGACTGGGGACTCACATGCTGAGAGAAGAGGCTGATGACTTGTGGGTCAGCGTGAGGCAAGTTCTTGAGGTCGACGATGAGGAGATTACGTGGGATTTATTTCGTACTGAGTTTCTAAGGAAGTATTATCCCGAAAGTGTCAAAGGGAAGAGAGAAATGGAATTTCTGGAGTTGAAACAAGGTAATATGTCGGTGGTGGACTACACCGCTAAGTTTACTGAGTTAGTGAAGTTTCACCCTCACTATGATGCGGTTACGGCGGAATTTTCCAAATGTATCAAGTATGAGAATGGCTTGCGTCCTGAGATAAAGCAAGCGGTGGGTTATCAAAGAATACGAAGATTTTCGGATTTGACCGAGTGTTGTAGAATTTATGAAGAGGACAGTAGAGCTCGTTCTACTCATTATAAGGGTTTGAGCGAGAGGAGAGGGAAGCAGCAAGTACGAAGCGGACCTTATGTGACGCCTGCTGAGAAGGGCAAACATAGGGGAAACTTTGATAGGAGACCCGGAGGAGGTTCCGGTGCGATCAAATGTTTTAAGTGTGGCGTGATGGGCCACAAGTCTTATGATTATGGAAAGTTCAAGGCGAAGTGTTCCAACTGTGGGCTCCTTGGACATGATGCAGCAGAGTGTAGAAAGAATGCTGTGAAGTGTTTTAATTGTGGCGAGGTGGGTCACATTAGCCCGAATTGTACCAAACCGAAGCAAGCTCAGGCGGGCGGAAAAGTTTTCGCATTAGCAGGTTCAGACGCTACTAATGCGGCGGATCGTTTGATTAAAGGTACATGCTTTATTAATGATATGCCTCTAGTTGCTATTATTGATACTGGAGCGACTCACTCGTTCATTTCTCTTGCGTGTGCTAAGCGGTTGGATTTGTGTATGGTTTCTTTGAGTAGTGGTATGGTTATTGGGACTCCCGCTTCGGGGTCGGTAACTACTTCTTTGGTGTGTGCAAGTTGTCCTTTGACCATGTATGGTAAGGACTTCGTTATAGATTTAGTGTGTTTGCCGTTGGAAGGTTTGGACGTAATCTTGGGTATGAACTGGTTGCAATTTAATAGAGTTCATCTGGATTGCTATCACAAGTTAGTAAGGTTTCCTTCTTTGGAATATGGTGAAAACGAGAGTTTTCTTTCCACTAAAGAGTTGAAGAAACTTTTAGCGGACGAAGCTCAGTTGTTTGGTTTGTTTGCATCGTTGTCGGTGGAGAGCGAAGTTGAGCTCGACGTGTTTCCTGTGGTTTGTGAATTTCCTGAAGTGTTTCCGGAAGATGTTGCGGATGTGCCGCCAAAGAGAGAGGTTGAATTTTCTATTGATCTAGTTCCGGGTACTAGACCGATTTCGATGGCCCCGTATCGTATGTCGGCATCGGAGTTGGTGGAATTGAAGAAGCTGTTGAATGATTTGTTGGATAAGAGATTTGTAAGACCAAGTGTTTCTCCTTGGGGTGCGCCGGTATTGTTGGTAAAGAAGAAGGATGGTAGTATGCGATTGTGTATTGATTATCGGCAGTTGAATAAGGTGACAATTAAGAACAAGTATCCGCTTCCAAGAATCGATGATTTGATGGATCAATTAGTTGGAGCCCGTGTTTTTAGTAAGATTGATTTGAGATCCGGTTATCACCAGATCCGGGTTAAGGAAGAAGATATTTCGAAAACGGCTTTTAGGACACGATATGGTCACTTCGAGTATACGGTGATGCCATTCGGAGTTTCTAATGCGCCGGGTGTTTTCATGGAATATATGAACCGTATCTTCCACGAGCAGTTGGATCGTTTTGTGGTAGTGTTTATCGATGACATTTTGATTTATTCTAAGTCTCGAGTGGAGCACGAAGAACATTTAAGGATTGTGTTGCGGATTTTGAAAGAGAAGAAGTTGTACGCAAAGTTGTCTAAGTGTGAGTTTTGGTTATCGAAGGTGAGTTTTCTTGGACATATTATATCCGGAAATGGTATTAGTGTGGATCCATCCAAGATCGATGCGGTAATGCAATGGGAGACTCCAAGATCGGTTACGGAAATTCGAAGCTTTTTGGGCTTGGCCGGTTACTACCGGAGGTTTATCGAAGGATTTTCAAAGTTAGCACTCCCGTTAACGCAGTTGACTTGTAAAGGAAAGGCTTTTATTTGGGATGTTAATTGTGAAGAGAGTTTCATGGAATTAAAGAGAAGGTTAACGACAACGCCAGTTTTGATTTTGCCGAATCCTACGGAACCTTTTGTGGTTTATTGCGATGCTTCTTTGTCAGGATTGGGTGGTGTATTGATGAAAGATGGGAAGGTCGTGGCGTATGCTTCTAGACAGTTGAGAGTACATGAAAAGAATTATCCTACTCATGATTTGGAGTTAGCGGCCGTAGTGTTCGTTTTGAAAATTTGGAGGCACTATCTTTATGGTGCAGGATTTGAAGTTTTTAGCGATCACAAGAGTTTGAAGTATTTGTTTGATCAAAAAGAATTGAATATGAGGCAAATGAGATGGCTAGAACTTTTGAAGGACTATGATTTTGGTTTAAATTATCATCCGGGTAAGGCGAATGTGGTAGCCGATGCCTTAAGTCGGAAGTCGTTGCACGTGTCTACTTTGATGGTTAGAGAGTGGGAACTCTTGGAGAACTTTAGAGATTTGAGTTTGGTTTGTGAGTTAACACCGAGTAGTGTGAAGCTGGGTATGTTGCATGTCACGAATGATTTCCTTGCTACGGTGTGTGAAAAGCAAAAGTTGGATTTGAAATTTGTGGATTTGATGACGAATGGAAATGAAGATTTCATAGTTGATGAATTAGGAGTTTTGAGGTTTCGAGGTCGTATTTGTATTCCCGATGATGCGGATTTGAAAAAGATGATATTGGAAGAGGGACATCGGAGTAACTTGAGTATTCATCCGGGAGCGAATAAGATGTATCAGGATTTGAAGAAGACCTTTTGGTGGTCTGGATTGAAAAGCGATGTTGCTCGTTTTGTGTACTCGTGTTTGACTTGCCAGAAGTCTAAGGTGGAGCATCAGAAGCCTAGTGGATTGATGCAACCGTTGGATATTCCGGAATGGAAATGGGATAGTATATCGATGGATTTTGTTACGGGATTACCGAATACGCAAAGAGGACATAATGCTATTTGGGTGATTGTTGATAGGCTTACTAAATCGGCTCACTTTATTCCGATTGATATTACTTATTCTTTGGAAAGGTTGGCCGAGATTTATGTTGGCACTATTGTGAAGCTTCATGGAGTTCCTAAGAGTATTGTGTCGGATAGAGATCCTAGATTTACTTCAAGATTTTGGGAGAGTTTGCAAGGTGCCTTGGGTTCTAAGTTGAGATTGAGTTCGGCATATCATCCGCAAACAAATGTCAAACCGAGAGGACGATTCAATCGTTAGAAGATTTGTTGCGTGCTTGTGTGCTTGAACAAGGTGGTGCGTGGGACGGTTATTTAGCGTTGATTGAGTTCACCTATAATAACAGTTTCCATTGGAGTATTGGCATGGCACCATTTGAGGCTTTATATGGTCGGAGATGTCGAACACCTCTGTGTTGGCATGAGACGGGTGAAAAGTTAGTAGTTGGTCCGGAAATGGTACAGCAAACGACGGAAAAGGTGAAATTTATTCGGGAAAAGATGAGAGCTTCTCAGAGTAGACAGAAAAGTTATCATGATAAAAGGAGAAAGGATCTCGAGTTTCAAGAGGGCGACCATGTGTTTTTGAGAGTTACACCGGTTACGGGTGTGGGTCGTGCTTTGAAGTCGAGAAAGTTGACTTCTCGTTTTATTGGCCCGTATCAGATTGTCGCACGAGTTGGTGTTGTGGCTTATCATGTGGCGTTACCTCCGAACCTTTCGAATTTGCATGATGTATTCCATGTCTCGCAACTTCGGAAGTATGTTCCGGATCTGTCACATGTGATCCCGATGGATGAAGTTGAAGTAAGAGATAACCTTACAGTTGAAGTTTTACCGGTTAGTATTTTGGACCGTGAAGTTAAGAAACTAAGAGGCAAGGATATTGCGCTTGTGAAAGTGTCCTGGGGAGGTGCCGCGGAAGGCAACATGACTTGGGAATTGGAGATCAAGATGCGAGAGTCGCATCCGGAGTTGTTTGAATAAGGTAATATTTTCGAGGACGAAAATTTCTAAAGTGGGGGAGAGTTGTAACGCCCCGATTCTGAATTCCCATTAATTTTTGAGTCTTTTAATTTATTTAATTGATGTTTGTTTTAAATTGAGAAATTATATATATTACTATGTGGTGTTTGCTTATTTTATCTATTTTTACCGATTCGGAGAGTTTTCGGGGGAATTAGAGTAAAAAGGGCATTTTAGACATTTAGCAATTTAGTGTGAGAATTGATTGGTAAGTGTTGGAAAGAATTTGAGAGGAAAGAAATAGAGATAGAAATAGAATAAGAGAGGAAAAGAAAGAAAGATAGTAACATAAGAAGAAAAACAAGAGAAAGAAAAGAGGAGAAGAGAAAGAGAAGAGAAAGTGGAGAGGAAAACCTAGAATCATCAAGGGATCATCACCAAAGCTTGCAATCGATCGGTAAGGGTGTGAAACTCCATCATCTCTTTAATGTGTATGATTGTATGTGTGTATGTGTTTGGATTTTGTAGAGTTTCTACTCTTTTTCCCACTTAGGTTAGAAGTTGGTTTGATGAGTAGAAGGAGGTTTTAATCGGTTAGAACTTGGATTAGACGATGTAGTTTAGTCGGGTGATGGTAGGGTTGTGCCACTGAGACTGGTTTGGATTTAATCGGTTGATTTTGTGGAGTTTGGGCTCTTGAGACAGCCATGGAAGTTCTGTCTTCGCAGGCTCGCCAGGCGAAGTCCAGCGAGCTGTAGCGAAGCAAGTCAGAAGCAACACCCTGTATTCGCTGGCAAGTTCGCCAGGCGAGGTTAGTTGGCGAAGGTTCGCCAGGCGAGTGTGTAGCGAGCCTCAGCGAGTAATTCCAGAATTACTCCCAGTGGACTTCGCTGGGAAGTTCGCCAGGCGAAGGCCAGCGAGCATTCGCTGCGTGGCTTCGCCAGGCGAAGGTTGGCGAACCTGGCAGTGTTATTTGTTTTGCTGTTTTTTCATAGCATGATTTTTGGCCGATTCAATTATGATTAATGCCTATATGAATGATTGATGTGTGAACTGTTTCGACATGTCGTGTTGTGGGTGGCCGAAAGGCGTGAATCCTAGATTGTAGAGCCAATGGTGAATCTTGAACGTTTGATATTCTTGTGTATTTGCTTGAATTGAATAGAAACGCATTGATAGGCTGATATGTGTGTAAACCATGTGTGAAATGGTGCATAATGTGAATGCATGATAGATATATGCGATGTATGTGATAAATGCAATGAGTATGTTTGTGAACATAGTATGCATTCTGTGTTGATCGATCCCTCGGAGGATTAGCATTGTGTAGCATCTTAGTATGCATTTTTGTGTTGAATGATCCCTCAAAGGATTTGCAGAACCTCGTATGATACGATGGTTACATTAGATTCCTTGGAGAATCGGTTGCATTGTGTGATTCCTCGGAGAATCGGTCATAACATGTAATCCCTTGGAGGATTGACTAGAGTATTTGATTCCGTGGAGAATCTGCTGAGTATTTGATTCCGTGGAGAATCTGCTGAATATTCGATTCCATGGAGAATCTGATGAATATTTGATTCCGTGGAGAATCTGCTGAATACTTGATTCCATGGAGAATCTGCTGAATACTCGATTCCTTAGAGAATCTGTTGAAATGAGTCGGTACCGCATTTGCATCTGCATAGAGTTGTGTGTCGGTCTCTATGAGTTGCATGAGTCATCTGTGTATGATGCATTAGTTGTATGAATGTAACTGTGTATGTTATATATGATTGTTTGGAGGAACATATAGTGAATGTTCATGAGCATGTGTAGAGGCATGATTAAATTGTATATGCTTAATGTGGTGAGAACATAATTTGAGTATAACTTGTACAAATATGAGTATATGTATATATACAATTTTATGCATTAACTGTTATGATATTGTTTCTCACCCTTCTGCTGTTTTATAATGCTCTATGAGGCATTGCAGAGTAGGAAGCTGGAGGTTCTTTTTGTGAAGCGATGTCTTCATTCTTTTTGGTCAATGGCTCTGATATGTAACATCTGGGTAGTTAGGAAGCCTTTGACTCTTTTGGAGTTACATTTGTTTTGATTCCTTGTGATACATCTGTGTATGTATCCGCTGTGGATATGGTTGTAAAGCATGAATTGATTGAATGGTTGTATATGCTTTTATGAATGTGATCGATTCAATATTTGGATGTTTCCGCTTTTATTCTAAATATTGAGATGTGGGTTACCCATTGTTGCATATCTATTTTGAGCAGGTATCGTATGTGTTTAATTTCATGATAATGTGATGCGCCTCTTATATACCATGTTTTAATTAAACTCTGATGAAATAAATTTTCTAAGTATCTAATTGATTAAATGTATTAATTTGGGGGTATAGAAAGGGGATGTTACATCCACCACTTGCCGCTGCGAGAAGATTGTCCTCCCGTTAAGAAGAAGCTTAGAAGGACGCGACCAGATATGGCCGTTAAGATCAAAGAAGAAGTGCAAAAGCAGCTTGATGCTGGCTTCTTAGCGGTCACTACTTACCCTCCGTGGGTCGCCAACATAGTGCCTGTACCGAAGAAGGACGGTAAGGTACGAATGTGCGTCGATTATCAGGATTTGAATAGGGCGAGCCTTAAAGATGATTTCCCGCTGCCTCATATTGGTGTGTTGGTCGACAATACAGCGCAATTCTCCATGTTTTCGTTCATGGATGGCTTCTCCGGTTACAATCAGATCAAGATGGCGCCGGAGGACATGGAGAAAACTACGTTTATCACTCTCTGGGGAACATTTTGCTATAAGGTAATGCCTTTCGGTCTGAAGAACGCAGGGGCCACTTACCAACGAGCAATGGTAACTTTGTTTCATGACATGATTCATCATGAGGTTGAAGTTTATGTTGATGACATGAGCGCGAAGTCCCAAACGGAGGAGGGACATCTGGTCAATTTGCTGAAGCTTTTTGAGAGGCTTAGGAAGTTCAGGTTGAGGCTGAATCCTAACAAGTGTACTTTCGGAGTACGGTCCGGAAAGTTACTGGGGTTTATCGTGAGTGAAAGAGGCATCAAGGTTGATCCTGTGAAGATTAAAGCGATACAAGAAATGCCAGTGCCAAAAACAGAAAAAGAAGTTCGTGGTTTCTTGGGCAGAATAAACTACATTGCAAGGTTTATTTCTCAGCTCACGGCCACGTGTGAACCAATGTTCAAACTACTAAAGAAAGATCAGGCGATTATCTGGAACGAGGATTGCCAGAAGGAATTCGATAAGATAAAGCAGTATCTGCAGGAACCTCCGATCTTGATACCCCCAGTGGCTGGACGGCCTCTAATCATGTACTTGACAGTTCTTGAGAATAGTATGGGGTGTGTTCTCGGTCAGCACGACGAGACGGGCAGAAAGGAGCATGCCATTTACTACTTGAGTAAAAAGTTCACAGACTGTGAATCTCGTTACTCGATGCTGGAGAAGACGTGTTGTGCACTAGCCTGGGCTGCCAAACGTTTACGACAGTACATGCTCAATCACACAACCATGCTAATTTCGAAGATGGATCCGATCAAGTACGTCTTCGAGAAGCAGGCGCTTTCGGGCAGGATTGCCAGATGGCAAATGGTGTTGACGGAATATGATATTCAGTACGTTTCCCAGAAGGCCATTAAGGGCAGCGTACTGTCTGATTACCTGGCCGAACAGCCGATCGAAGATTACCAGCCGATGAAATTTGAATTCCCTGATGAGGATATCATGTTTCTTAAAGCGAAGGATTGCGACGAACCGTTGCCCGACGAGGGGCCAGATAGGAAATCCCAGTGGAAATTGATATTTGACGGGGCGGTTAATTCCTACGGAAGTGGCATTGGGGCGATCATCACGACTCCCCACGGATCCCACATCCCGTTCACTGCGAGACTGACGTTCCCAGTCACCAATAATGAAGCGGAGTACGAAGCATGCATCATGGGTCTAGAAGAGGCAATTGATTTGAGAATAAAGAACCTAGACGTATATGGTGACTCGGAACTTGTGATCAACCAGATTAAAGGGGAGTGGGAGACTCGTCAATCGAATTTGGTGCCGTACATGAACTATGCCAGAAGGCTACTTCCGTTCTTTGATCGAGCGGAACTCCATCATGTGCCCAGAGCAGAAAATCAGATGGCTGATGCCTTAGCCACGTTGGCTTCAATGTATAAAGTCAATTTTTGGAATGAAGCTCCAAGAATTGTCCTTTCTCGTCTTGATAGACCTGCATTCGTCTTTGCGATCGAGGAAGCCGCCGACGGCAAACCATGGTTCCATGACATCCAGACTTTCCTTATGACTAAGGAGTATCATGCGGGTGTGTCAACCCAGGATAAGAAGACTCTGAGGAGGTTGTCTGGAAATTTTTATCTCAATCCTGATGGAGTGTTGTATAAGAGAAACCACGATCTCGTGCTACTCAGATGTGTAGATGAGAAAGAGGCGAGTATGCTCGTGGAAGAAGTCCATGAAGGCACATTTAGTACGCACGCCGGCGGACACGCTATGACGAGAAAGATCCTGAGAGCAGGATATTACTGGCTGACGATGGAATCGGATTGTTTTAAATTCGCGAAGAGATGTCATAAATGCCAGATTTATGCTGATAAAGTTCATGTGCCGCCGTGCCCGTTAAATGTCATGTCCTCCCCTTGGCCGTTCTCCATGTGGGGCATCGACATGATAGGCAAGATCGAGCCCACTGCATCTAACGGTCATCGCTTCATTCTAGTAGCTATCGACTACTTCACCAAGTGGGTGGAGGCAGCCTCATATGCTAATGTGACCAAGCAGGTGGTGGCCAAATTCATAAAGAGGGATATCATCTGTCGTTACGGAATTCCCGAGCGGATCATTACTGATAATGGTTCGAATTTGAACAACAAGATGATGAAGGAGTTGTGCCAGAGTTTCAAGATTGAACACCACAACTCATCTCCTTACCGGCCGAAGATGAATGGCACCGTTGAAGCGGCCAATAAGAACATAAAGAAGATTATTCAGAAGATGGTTGTGACCTACAAAGATTGGCACGAGATACTGCCATTTGCATTACACGGTTATCGTACAACGGTACGTACGTCAACCGGGGCAACTCCTTTCTCCTTAGTGTACGGTATGGAAGTTGTCCTACCGTTAGAAGTGGAGATCCCTTCTTTGCGAGTTTTGGCTGATGTGAAACTCGACGAGGCAGAATGGATTAAGAACCGACTGAACCAACTCAGCCTGATGGACGAGAAGAGGTTAGCATCGATTGCGTACAGTCGTTTATACCAAAGCCGAATGAAGAAAGATTATGATAAGAAGGTACGTCCTAGAAGCTTTCAGACGGGTGATCTCGTCCTGAAGAAGATTCTTCCTCCACTCTCCGATCACCGGGGCAAGTGGACTCCCAATTACGAAGGTCCGTACGTCGTCAGCAAGGTCTGCTCGGGAGGAGCTTTGTTGTTATCCACGATGGATGGTGAAGATTTTGCATCCCCGGTGAACGCGGACGCAGTTAAAAAATATTTTGCTTAAAAATGACCCGCTGGACAATAAAAAGAGAGTCCAGGCAAAAATGGGGCATCCCGGCGAACCATAAAAAAGGAAAAAGGTTCGGGCAAAAATTAGGGATATAAATCGAAAAATGTACACCCGCAAAGTCGAAAACCCGGATGGGCGACTTTGGCAAAAAAGGGTATCCCGGTGAACGGAAAACCCGCAAAGGGCGGTTCACGCAGAAATTAGGGATTTGAAAAAGCAAATGACTGCGTTCCGGGTGTGCACTTTCAATGTTTAGTGGTTTGGAAGACCTGAGGGCCGTTTATCTGAATCAATCTCTTCTGAAGCTGAAGCGTCGGAGAAGTATCGAAGTCGAGTGGGTCATAGAGGGATCAACTCATGGTGTTCGTCTACGCCTCGTTGCCGACATTTGTATATACTGATGTATATTTATGTTTTATTTTTGCACGGCTTCCTCATTCTAGGAGCTTGCATCTGTTGTAAAACATTTTTACCCATTCAGGGGTTCGTTATCAATAAAATGTATACTATTCAGCAATTCTGTTTGTCTGTTTAGCATTTATCTATTTTGTTTGCGAAAAAGAACGCCGATGTTTTTGATAAAATGCGCATACATAAACTTACTGGCCTAGGCCACTGATTGTTGAAACAATGAATTACTTAAACATTGTCACAAGATGATAACCTTGATAGGTCCCTTTGAGAAGGGTATCTTGTCTGTTTGTTTGTGTTGTTGCAGGTGTAGCATATTCCAGACAGTGCACCGTGCGCATCCCCAAGCAGGATGATTCCTCCTTCTCCAGCACAGTTCAGCAGCCTCTCCCTGCAGAGTCCGAACCGGAGATCGTCAAGCATTGATATGTGTCCCCAGGCAGAGAAGATTCTCTCCCCAATCAGATGCATCTTGAAGGAATGTCGTCTCCCGAGCTGAGTCACACGCTGAAGTATGCGGCAATTGATAGCTCCAGACTGAAGTCTCTATCAGAATTGAAACTCCCCGCAGAGTCGTACTCTCCCCCCGAAGCCGAATGATTTCTTCTTCCCTAGCCGAGGTTGCAGATCCCCAAGGGAGCCGAGGCCTTGGAAGCAGTTGGGACCATGATCGGTTTTCCCCTGTAGAGTGTTGAATAGCTGATGCTGTGCTTCCCCACCGGAGCCGTTATCTACAGGGGAGTAGCCGTGAAGGCCGTGCAGTTTATTTCCGCGATTGACATCACTTTCCTCAGCAGGTCCAGGTTCTCGTAGAGCTTCGTTCCCCTGCAGTAGTCAACTGAAGTTCACTTCCCCACAGAGCCCGATTGAGATTGGCGTGACCTTTTTCTCCTCAGCAGGATGATTCCTTCCCCTATCAGAGTGGTTCTTTCTCCTTGACAGGAGGATTCTCCCTTCAGCATTTATTTTGCCGACGGGATCGCATCATTTTGCATAATTGCATAGTATTTATCATAAACACGTAGCATTTCCACCGTGTGGAGCATTGCGCCATTGCCAAAGCATATGCATAATAAGCATGATCTAGGTTATTACCGTCCTTGTTTTGCAGGTGTTCCGCCGCAGAATTGATTGCTCAAGATGATTCTTGAATTCTCCCCAACGGAGTCGCTTGCTCAGGATGATTCTTGAAATCCCCAGTAAAGTCTTCGGCCCAAGATGATTCTTGAATTCTCCAGCAAAGGCGTTTGCTTAAGATGATTCTTAAAATCCCCAGTGCAGTCGGCAGAATTGGTTGCTCAAATTGACGCTTAGAGTCCCCGGCAGAGTGTTTGCTCAAGATGATTCCTGAAATCTCCAATAGAGTTACGGGTGCAGGATGATTCTTGAAGTCCCCCCGGAGTTATTTGTCCAAGATGATTCTTACAGCCCTCAGCAGAGATGATTCACCCAGAATGATTGCTGGGTCCCCGAAACAGAGTTACTTGACAGTTCTCCAGAATCCCCGGCGGAGATGTGTCATCCCCAGCAGGTTTCTGAACAGCGAAGTTGAAACTTCCCTCGAAGACTTGATGATTGAAGTCCGACCGTATTGACGAAGCAGTTCTCTCAGCCGAAGCAGAGTGTCTGATGGCGGAAGTTTGGGTATCCCCAATTGGTCCATGATTGACTGAGAATTCTATTCCCGACTTACTGATGAAGTCCGGCTGATGCCCGAAAATTTCTTTGAATGCCCGACGGCATGATTTAACTTGATTTTTGACCTGATGAGTCCCGAGGAACTGATGCCTGACGGCATGATCGACCATGTATTACCGGTTACCGTGTGACCAATTCCCCAGCTAGTTGTCGTGCAGCTAATATTTCAATTTTCGAATATTTATTCCCATCAGAGTACCGTGTACTTGTGCAGTTGGCAAATTTCTGGGTTTTTCGATATTCAACCGTCTCGTACCTTGATTGTTTGAGAGCCGTTAGCTTCTCACCCAGTCAGGCCCAAGCCGTTTGAATAGGGGCAGTTGTTGCAACCCAAAATTTGCCCAACTTCTTTACCTAACTTATGTTTCATTTCATTCATATTAGCATTAGCATTTGCATTTCATTGACATGTATGCAGGAGATTAAGAGGTATGAGTACCAATCAAGGGCTACACAAGACTTTGAAGCTAGCCAAGAAGGTTATTCAAGTGTTCAAGGGTTGATATCTTTGTCAGAGAAGTTGAAAGAGCCTCAGAAAGAGTGGTTGAAACCAAGTGTGTAGGTCTCCTAACTTGAGAGTTGTGGGAAGTCATCAGATGATTTTGAAGCCATGAAGTTAGACTTGAAGCCTTGAGAGAGCTTATGAGATGTCTTGAAAGCCATCATGAAGCCTAGAGAGGTCATTGTGCAAGGATAAGAAGACTCAGCCATGAGTGGTATAGTTAGGGTTTGACTGGGTCAACCCTAGGTCAACTGATGACTTGAAGAGGGTTGAGACCTAATAATGGAGCCATGTGATCATGGATTGATGCATTTAGATGTTATAAGGATGATTCCAAGGTTAACTCATCATGATTGAAGAGTTTGAGAAGTTTCAAGCTAGGGTTTCTAAGGCTTGACAGTGTAAAATCCCCTAGTTTGACCCCTAACTTCAAGGAAGTTTAGCTCAAGATGTGATTGTTATCTCATCTTACCCCCAACAAGAATGTTGTAGAGCTTGTTCTTAGCTTTAATTTGAGTACTAGAAGTCCTTGATAGGATTTGTAGAGCTCAAGTTATGACTTTGACAAGTTACAGGTCATCTGAGGTATGTGAATCTGGGGCCTTGAAAGTTGCCCAACTTGCATCAAACTTTTGCCCAAGAAGGATGATTCCTATGAACTTTTGGTCAACATGAATGTTGTTCCTTATCTTCTTATATTTCTAGAGAGTACTAGAAGTCCTTGATAGGATTTGTAGAACTCAAGTTATGGCTTTGACAAGTCAGGGGCATTTTGGTCATTTGGAGATTACAGGTCATTTCAAGCATAAGGCCATAACTCCTATTTCCAAGCTTCAAATGGAAAAATATTCAACATCAAACTTGCTTAAAATGATATTTTAAGGCTAGTAAGGAGGTCATGAGATGTTAAAAAGGCTTGTAGCTCAAAGTGGTAAAAATGACCTAAAATAAGGGTATAAGTTAAATAAGTCAAAGTTGGAAATTGAAATTTTCAAGCTACACATCCAAACCATGGCATGTAATATATCATTTTGACTCTAGAAAACATTTTAAAGACAATGGTTTAGCCACATTTTTTATTTGAGGTCTAAATCATGGACTTGCTTTGGAAAATGGTTACTTGCATATTAAGCAACATTTGCAAAACTTAGAATTGAGGCATGGGCAAGGAACTTGGCAAGCTAAACCCTTCCAAATTGTCACTAGGGGAGAAATTGAAGGAGATTGAGATGAATTTCAAGCTGTAAACAGAAGTGAGCATGGTATGGTAAGTGATTCAAAATCTCATGACATGAGATATGTAAAATCTCATTGGAAGGATCTAGAGGGTTCTAGATCATCCAAACTTCATCTATATACTGAGTAGAATGCATCCATGGCAAGGGTTGGTGATCATTGAAGGTTTGAGCATAGTTTGGAATTGAGTTTTCATAGCTTGCAAGTGCAATCAGTTCCATCAATTTCTTCCATTTCCTTCCATTTTCTTGATTGGTTCTTCTTCCCTGAATATCAAGGATCAATTCCAGATCATTTCCAAGAAGGATTGGTGGCTAGATCATGGGGAAGAAAGTGATTTTCAGCACCTGCAACTCTTCATCGTGTTTCAAGATTGAAGCACTTTCCATTGAATCTTTTGCATACAGAAGCAAGGAGGAGGTTCAGTGATCGTGTCCAGAAGATTTGAGAGCTTGAAGTGGAGATTTCGTGCATTTGTCATTCAAGATTTTCCAGGTTTGTAACCTTCTTCCTATAGCTTGATTTAGGAAGAATTAGGTTGAATTACGGTGTTAGGTTAGTTGTAGAATGGCCTAAGATGGTTTTCAGATGGTTAATTGTTGAATTAGAGACAAAATAGGAAGATCACCATTTTCGGTTGAGATTGGGAGATGTTGATTCTTGGAGTTTCATAGGAAACTAATGGCATGATTGAGTTCGTGGCAAGATTTGGAGTATGTTTCATGTTTTGACCAGTTGCATTGGAGGCTCCTAGAGTGAACTAGGGTTGGGGAAGACGACCGAAGCTCCACCGGTGGTGGCCGGAGCTGGGCGCGAAGCTCAGAACTTTGAAAAGGTTGAAGACGACCCTGATACCATTGGATGAGGTTTTGACCATTGACTGGGAGAAGATCCAAGGGTTGTGTTTTATTTCTGAGTTATGAAGGATTTCAAATGAAACGCTGTGTTTCATTTATTCAAGCGTTTGGGCTTAGTAATCTGAGTGTTATCCACACCCCCCAGCAAGCCCAACCCATGATTTTAACTGAAAATGATTTCTATTTGCATTGTGTCCTTATTCTTTTATGTGGATTTTCTTTATTTTTTCATTTAATTCATGAGTTTTGTAAAATTCATAATAAATTGAATATTAATTCAATTAAATCCATTCTTTTTGCATATTACTCATGATTGAGTCTATTATTTTTTAGAGAAAAAAATATTTTCATTTCATTTAATTTCTGATTTAATTGGAATTTTGTATTTTAATTGATATTAAAATGTTCATGTTTGATGCATGTTTTTGTGGAATTTTGTGTGATCTCATAGTGTTGATTCTTGGCCTAATTTTTTGTGTGTGATTAGGTTAGATGTGTATGATCCCATATTAATTTTCTCACATTTTTGTGATGAAAATAGGTGTGCTTTCTAGATTGATATTTAGGAGCTTCCTTTTTAGGGTTTTAGGTTGATACCTTAGAATGTAGATTTTAGTTCTAGGTCCAATTTGATGATTTGATCTTTGAAACTAATGTGATAGAGCCATGATTGACCTAGTTTCCCATAGTAATTTTTGTAGGATTTTACAATTGATTTTAGTATTGTAGTTAGGGCTAACTTTAGTGCTAGGTTTTAGGTGATCCTAATTTACTAATTCAACTAGTTTAACTCATTTAGTTCCCTTAGATTAGGGTTTGTGCTTGGTTTGCCTTTGGTTGAGATTGAAGACAATTTGAAGACAAGGGGAGGATGCTTGAGGTGGCTTGAAGTTGCTTGGAGCTATGGATTTGCTTGTGCCTGAAGGTGTCTGATAAAGATTAGGAGATAGGACATAGGGAGAGCTTTGTAGTTAGAATGATTTCTTTCACAAACATGGAAAGCATCTTGTGCTTCCATTCCTCCCAATCATTAAAAGTCCTTCCATGGTATTCACCTCCCTCCTTTGGAGGGATAAGTGATGGTACCTAGGAAGTAGAACTTTTGAGGGAACCCTTCTTCTGAGGTTAAACCCTTATAGGCCTCCTTTGGTGGTCAATAAGCAGTTTAATATCCTAGCCTATTCAGTTGAGTGATTTCTTCTGGTTTGAGTACCTTGGAAAGATTTTGAGCTTGAGTTTGAAGATGAAGACTTCATTGAAGAGTGTGGTAGAGGATGATCCCTTGAGCATTGCCATTGTAGCTGAAGCTTGTAGAGGAAGAAGACCAAGTTGATACTGATGAAGCAAAGAGAGCTGAAGCTTGAAGACTAAGTGGATACTTATGAAGATGATTCAATGGAGATTGAGGGTAGAGCTAAGGCTTGAGGACTAAAGATAAGTTGATACTTACATTGATGATTGAGAATCTGAAGGAAGCCAATTGATACTTGTGGTTAAGAGCAAAGCCTGAAGGTGGAATTGACTGAAAAGCTGGAAGCTTGGAGAGGTGAAGTTTAAGTTGAAACTTATGTTGAAGGGGGGAACCTGGGGAGCAAATTGGTATTTGTCATGAAAGATGATAGCATTGAATGGTGAGGGAAGTCTGAAGACTGAACTGCTGTCAGAAGAGCTGAAGCTTGGAAAGAGAGAGGGGTTGATCTGCTTTCTTTCTTGTCTGTTTCTTTTCTGTATTGCTGATGTGCCTTGTTTGATTTGCTTGATGCATTAGAATAAGTTCATGATTAGACTGACTTTAAATTAGGAGCATGATTGCACTAAAGGTTGAGTTGCTCCCTCTGCTTGTATTGTTACTGTATGGCTTTGCTTGCGGGTATTCGGTAGAGCCCAGCTCCCTTGCCCATGTGGTTTATTTTGCTTGATAGCATGTTATTCCTACTGTATGATTGCAGTTTACTGTATTTTGCTTGATAGCATGTTTTATTTCTTCAGTAGGATTACTGTTATTCATTCTGGCTTGAGGTTGAGATGAGCTTGTGGAGGCTGCTGCCCTACACACATTTCCTCCCTCACTTGCATTGCATGCATTTTGTAGTCGTTTACTGTTTACTGTTTAAGCGGATGCTTTATCTGTTTCTGTTTATCATTGACATGATCCCTTAGGACTCTCATTTCCTTTGATAGGGAAGTGATCATAGAACTCTAGGTTGAAACCTATGCATGATAACTTCTAGGAGTTCCCTGTTTCAAACCTCAACCATAGGATGAATCCTTGGCATGACAACAGTAGGACTTGATAGTCTCCCCGTAGTTGAGCCTGTTCTCTTGTCATCTCAAAACAGATTAAGATACAGTAATCATGAATGATTTCTTTCGTACGTTACGAGCCTTAAGCCATCTGAGAAAGGATTGTTGGAGAGCTTCTTTTCAACAGTCTGGATGCTTAGTATGGCACCCTTTGGGTGACATGCGACGCATTCACTCTCAGGTCACAGTCTTTAGTGCGATTGAAATTGCAAACACAATAAAAAACACTTCTTCCGTAAAAGACAGAGAACAAACTTCAAACCTTTTTGCCCCGTGGGCCCGTAACCCAAAGGAAAGTTTTTCTGAAGAAAAGAGTGTCGTTAAACTTCAACGCCAATGCAAACAGGCTTTGTCCCTAACTGCTGGAACTGCTGTTTAACCCTACTCGATAAAACAGATGAATCTGAATTCCCGTAATCCGTGTTATCCCGAACTACGTAAGCTCTGATCTCTCATGCCTGTTGAGAGTACGTAGGCACAATACTGATGTATTGCCGAGCCACCTTCCCCGTAACCCGTAGTAGGCCGAACTACGTTGACTCTAATTTCTCATTCTCTGATGAGAATACGTAGGCATAAAGTGCGACGCTTTGCCGAGTCATTTTCTTTTCTGTTTAAGCCAACCTTGATAGGTAGATAGATAAACCAACTCGTCCAGTAAACACAACAAGCGTGGATCCCGTCGAGTACGACGGACGTGAGGGGTGCTAATACCTTCCCCTCGCGTAACCGACTCCCGAACCCAGACAACGGTTGCGATGACCTTGTCTTACCCTCTTTTTCGTCAGGTTTTTCCGATCGTTTCCTTTCCCGTTCTGAGGGATAAATAACGAAAGGTGGCGACTCTTCTGTTTTGCCGACACCTTATTTTCGCGGAAGCGACAACGGGGTCGCAACACTTTGCATGATTGCATAGCATTTATCATAAACGCGTAGCATTTCCACCGTGTGGAGCATTGCGCCATTGTCAAAGCATATGCATACTAAACATGAGCTAGGTCGTTACCGTTCTGGTTTTGCAGGTGTTCCTCCGCTCTGCAGAATAGCTTGATCAGGATGATTCTTGACTTCTCCCCAGCAAAGTCGTTCGCCCAAGATGATTCTTGAATTCTCCAACGAAGACGTGCGCTTAAGATGATTCTTAAAATCCCCAGTGAAAGCCGCCAGAGAGGGCTGCTCAAGTTGATGCTTAGAGTCCCCGGCAGAGTGTTTACTCAGGATGATCCCTGAAATCTCCAGCAGAGTATGGGTTCAGGATGATTCTTGAAGTCCCCGACGGAGTTATTTGGTCGAGATGATTCTTGATTTCCTCAGCAGAGATGATTCACCCAGAATGATTTCTGGATCCCCGAAGCAGAGTTACTTGATAGTTCTCCAGAATCCCCAACGGAGATGCGACGTCCCCAGCAAGTTCCTGAACAGCGAAGTTGAAGCTTCCCTTGAAGACTTGATGATTGAAGTCCAACCGTGTTAACGAAGCAGTTCACCCAGCGGATGCGGAGTTCCTGATGGCAGAAGTTTGGATATCCCTAATTGGTTCATGATTGACCGAGAATTCTATTCCCGACTTACTGATGAAGTCCGGCTGATGCCCGAAAAATTTCTTTGAATGCCCGACGACATGATTTAACTCGATTGTCGACCTGATGAGTCCCGAGGAATCTTGATTCCTGACTGCATGATCGACCATGTATTACCGGTTACCGTATGACCAATTCTCCAGCTAGTTGTCGTGCAGCTAACGTTTCAGTTTTCGAAGACTTATTCCCATCTGAGTACCGTGTACTTGTGCAGTTGGCAAATTTCAGGGTTTGTCGGTATTCAACCGTATCGCACCTTGATTGGTTGAGAGTCGTTCGCTTCTCACCCAGTCAGGTTCAAGCCGTTTGAATAGGGGCAGTTGTTGCACCCCAAAATTTGACCAACATCTCTTTACCTAGCTTGTGTTTCATTTCATTCACATTAGCATTATCATTTGCATTTCATTGACATGTATGCAGGAGATCAAGAGGTATGAGTACCAATCAAGAGCTACACAAGAGTTTGAAGCTAGCCAAGAAGGGTATTCAAGTGTTCAAAGGTTGATATCTTTTTCAGAGAAGTTAGAAGGATTCTCAGAATGAGTGGTCGAAACCAAGGTTGTGTGCCTCCTAACTTAAGAGTTGTGGGAAGTTCCTCAGATGATTCTGAAGCCATGAAGTGGACTTGAAGCCTTGAGAGAGCTTATGAGATGTCTTGAAAGCCATCATGAAGCCTAGACAGGTCATGGTGCAAGTTTAAGAAGACTCAGCCATGATTGGTGTAATTAAGGTTTGACTGGGTCAACCCTAAGTCATCTGATGATTTGAACAAGGTTGAGACCTAATTCAAAGGCCATGTGATCATGGATTGATGAATTGAGATGCCATAAGGATTATTCCAAGGTCAACTCATCATGATTGAAGAGTTTGAGAAGTTTCAAGCTAGGGTTTCTAAGGCTTGACAGTGTAAAATCCCCTAGTTTGACCCCTATCTTCAAGGCAGTTTAGCCCAAGATGTGATTGTCATCTCATCTTTCCCCCAACATGAATGTTGTAGAGCTTGTTCTTAGCTTTAATTTGAGTACTACAAGTCCTTGATAGGATTTGTAGAGCTCAAGTTATGACTTTGACAAGTTACAGGTCATCTGAGGTATGTGAATCTGGGGCCTTGAAAGTTACCCCACTTCCATCAAACTTTTGCCCAAGAAGGATGATTCCTATGAACTTTTGGTCAACATGGATGTTGTTCCTTATCTTCTTAGCTTTCTAGAGAGTACTAGAAGTCCTTGATAGGATTTGTAGAACTCAAGTTATGGCTTTGACAAGTCAAGGGCATTTTGGTCATTTGGAGATTACAGGTCATTTCAACCATAAGGCCATAACTCCTATTTCCAAGCTTCAAATGGAAAAATATTCAACATAAAACTTGTTCAAAATGATTTTTTAAGGCTTGTAAGGAGGTCATGAGATGTTGGAAATGCTTTTAGCTCAAATTTGCAAAAATGACCTAAAATAAGGGCATAAGTTAAATAAACCAAAGTTGGAAATTGATATTTTCAACCTACTCATCCAAACCATGGCATGTAATATATCATTTTAACTCTAGAAAAAATTTTAAGAACATTGGTTTAGCCACATTTTTGATTTGAGGTCTAAATTGTGGACTTGCTTTGAAAAGCACTTGCTTGCATATTAAGTAACATGTGCATAACTTAAAATCAAGGCATGAGCAAGGGCCTTTGCAAGCTAAACTCTTCCAAAATGTCACTAGGGGAGATTTTGAAACAGATTGAGGTTGGTTTCAAGCTGCAAACAGAATTGGGCATAGCATGAGATGTGTTTGAAAATCTCATGACATGAGAAGTGGAAAATCTCATTGGAAGGATCTAGAGGGTTCTAGGTCATCCAAACTTCATCTATATAAGGAATAGAGTGGATCCATTGTAGAGGTTGGTGATCATTGAAGGATTGAGCATAGCTTGAGATTGAGTTTTCTTGGATTGCAATTGAAATCGGTTTCACCAAATTCCTCATTCTCCATCCATTTTTTTGATTGATACTCCTTCCATGGATGTCAAGGAGTGATTCCAGATCAGTTTCAAGAAGAATTGGTGGCTAAATCGTGTCTGAGCAAGTGAATTTCTCCACCTGCAACTCACCATCGGGTTTCAAGATTCAAGCACCTTCAACTGGTTCTTTTGCATACAGAAGCAAGAAGAAGGTTCTTTGATCGTGCCTAGAAGATTAGAGAGCTTGATTTGGAGGTTTTGTGCATCTGTTCCACCAAGATTTTCAGGTTGGTACCTTTCTTCCTATAGCATGATTTAGGTAGAATTAGGTTGAATTAAGGTATTAGATTTATTGTAGAATGGTGTAGGATGGATTTCAGATAGTTAATTGATGAATTAGAGACAAATTAAGTGAATTGCCATTTTCGGTTGAGATTGGGGTATGGTGAATCTTGAGGTTTCAGAGGAAACTAAGGGTATGGTTGAATTCGTGGCAAGATTTGGGATGAGTTTCATGTTTTGACCATGTGCAATAGAGGCTCCTAGAGAGAACTAGGGTTGAAGGGGATGACCGGAGCTCCACTGGTGGTGGCCGGAGCTGGGCGCGAAGCTCAGAGGTTTGAAAGGTTGAAGACGACCTCAGGACCATTGGATGAGGGTTTGACTTGGACTGGGAGCTTGATCCAAGGGCCACGTTTTAAAGTTCATTTGTGAAGGATCTGAAGGCATGAAACGCACCGTTTCATTTATTCAGGCGTTTTGGGCTTAGTGAATTAAGTGCTATCCACACCCCCTGATGGCCCAACCCAGATTTTAAACTGAGACTGATTTCTATTTGCACCGTGTGTTTATTCTTTTAATTGGATTTTCTTCATTTTTTTCATTTTATTCATGCTTCTTCAAAAATTCCTAATAAATTGAAAATTAATCCAATTAAACCCATTCTTTTTGCATTTTACTCATGATTGAGTCTAGTATTTTGTAGAGAAATAATATTTTCATTTCATGTAATTTATGATTTAATGGGAATTTTACATTTTAATTGATATTAAAATGATTATGTTTGATGCATAATTTTGTGGAATTTTGTATGATCCCATGGTGATGATTTTAAGCCTAATTTTTTGTGTGTGATTAGGTTAGACATGTATGCTCCCATAGTATTTTTCTCACATTTTTGTGATGATAATAGGTGTGCTTTCTAGATTGATATTTAGATGCTTCCTTTTTAGGGTTTAGGTTTGATACCTTGTAATGTAGAATTTAGTTCTAGGTTTAATTTGATGGTTTGATCTCTGAAACTAATGTGGTAGAGTCATGATTGACCTAGGTTCCCATAGTTATTTTTGTAGGATTTTACAATTGATTTTAGTATTTTAGTTTGGACTAACTTTAGTACTAGGTTTTAGGTGATCCTAACTTACTAATTCAACTAGTTTAACTTCTCTAGTCCCTTTAGATTAGGATTTGTGCTTGGTTTGCCTTTGATTGAGATTGAAGACAAGTTGAAGACAAGGTGAGGATGCTTGAAGTTGCTTGGTGTTTTGGATTTGTCTATGCTTGAAGGTGTCTGATGGAGATTAGGAGATAGGACATAGGGAGAGCCTTGTAGTTAGAATGATTTCTTTCACAAACATGGAAAGCATCTTGTGCTTCCATTCCTCCCAATGACTAAAAGTCCTTCTCAGATATTCACATCCCTCCTTTGGAAGGATGAGTGGCTTTATCTGGGAAGTAGAACTTTGAGGGAACCGGTCTCTCATAATGATGAACCCTTACAGGCTTCCTTTGGTTGTCAGTAAGCTGTTTATCATTTCCCCTCATCCTGTTAAATCAATTATCTTCTGGTTTGAGTATCTTGAAAGATGTTAGACTTGAGTTTTATGATGAGGACTTCATTGAAGAGTGTGGAAGAGGATGATTCCTTGAGCATGGCCATTGCAGCTGAAGCTTGAAGAGCAAGAAGAACAGGTTGATACTTGAAGACCCAAGGGAGATTGAATTAAGAGCTGAGGCTTGAGCAAAAATTGAAGGATGAAGTTGACACTTCCATGTGATTGAAGATTACTCTGAGCAGCTGAAGCTTATAGGTGAAGAAGACCAAGTTGAGACTGGTAAAGCAAAGAGAGCTGAAGCTTGAAGACTGAGTTGATACTTATGAAGAGGATTCAATTGAGATTGAGTGTAGAGCTGAGGCTTGAGGAATAAAGGATAAGTTGACACTTACATTGATGCATTGAGAGCCTGAAGGAATCAAGTTGATACTTGTAGTTAAGAGTGAAGCCTGAAGTTAGAATTGACTGAGGAGCTGAAGCTTGGAGAAGAGAGGACAAGTTGATACTTATGTTTGATGGATTGAAACCTTGGAGGAGCAAGTTGATACTTGTCATGAAAGCAGATAGCCTTGAAGGGTGGTTGAAGTCTGAAGACTGGATTGCTGTTAGAAGAGCTGAAGCTTGGAATTGAAAGAGGGGTTGATCTGTTTTCTTTCTTGTCTGTTTTCTTTTCTGTGCTGATGTGCCTTGTTTGACTTGCTTGATGCATTAGAATAAGTTCATATCTAGACTGACTTTAATCTAGGAGCATGATTGCACTAGAGGTTGAGTGGCTCCCTCTGCTTGTATTTTTACTGTATGGCTTTGCTTGCGGGTATTCGGTAGAGCCCAGCTCCCTTGCCCATGTGGTTTGTGTTTGCCTGATGGCATTCTCTGCTTTTTACTGTGTGATTGCAGTTGTTTATTCTATTCTGCTTGATAGCATGTTATCTCTTTCTGTATGATTACCATTATTCATATCTGGCTTGAGGTTGAGATGAGCTTGTGGAGGCTGCTGCCCCACACACACTTCCTCCCTCACTTGCATTGCATGTATTTTATAGTCGTTTACTGTTTATCTGTTTACTGTTTAAGCTGATGCTTTATCTGTTTCTGTGTATCATTGACATGATCCCTTAGGAATCTCACTTCCTTTGATAAGGAAGTGATGATAGAACTTTAGGTTGAAACCTATGCATGATAACTTCTAGGAGTTCCCTGTTTCAAACCTCAACTATAAGATGAATCCTTGGCATGACAACAGTAGGACTTGATAGTCTCCCTTTAGTTGAGCCTGTTCTCTTCTCATCTCAAAACAACTTAAGATAAAGTAATCATGAATGATTTCTATCGTACGTTACGAGCCTTAAGCTATCTGAGAAAGGATTGTTGGAGAGCTTCTTTTCAACAGTCTGGATGTTTAGTATGGCACCCTTTGGGTGACATGCGACGCATTCACTCTCAGGTCATAGTCTTTAGTGTGATTGAAATTGCAAACACAATAAAAAACACTTCTTCCGTAAAAGACAGAAAACAAACTTCAAACCTTTTTGTCCCGTGGGCCCGTAATTCAAAGGAAAGCTTTTCTGAAGAAAAGAGTGTCATTAAACCTCAGCGCCAACGCAAACAGGCTTTGTCCCTAACTGCTGGAACTGCTGTTTAACCCTACTCGATAAAACAGATGAATCTGAATTCCCGTAATCCGTAGTATCGAACTACGTTGACTCTGATTTCTCATTCTCTGATGAGAATACGTGGGCATAAAGCGTGACGCTTTGCCGAGTCATTTTCTTTTCTTTTTAAGCCAGCCTTGATAGGTAGATAGATAAACCAACTCGTCCAGTAAACACAACAAGCGTGGATCCCGTCGAGTACGACGGACGTGAGGGGTGCTAATACCTTCCCCTTGCGTAACCGACTCCCGAACCCAGACAATGGTTGCGATGACCTTGTCTTATACCTTTTCGTCAGGTTTTTCCGATTGTTCCCTTTCCCGTTCCGAGGGATAAATAACGAAAGGTGGCGACTCTTCTGTTTTGTCGGCACCTTATTTTCGCGGAAGCGACAGTAACATGAATGACTTCTTCGGTAGTACAGTTGCACAGCTTCTGGCCAGGAGTACATGGACGAATCCAAGCATCCATATCGCAGTCATTGTGACCTTCATCATCTCCAACGACATTAATCCTGTCCAATATCACACCACTGTTGGTGAACTGCATAGGTCCCCTGTACCTCGGAGTGCTCTGAGAAGAACTTGAGGGTTTGTATCCCAGGCCTAACTTGGCCCCACTTCTGCGATGAACCGGATTCTACGATAGCACGAGCTTCCTTGAGCGATGACATCGAAACCTCTGGGCTCTTGGCTTCCGCAGGAGACTTCCCCTGAATCTGAACTGTTTCAAATGCCTGGCAGAGTGTTTTGTGAATCTCCCTATCCACTTCCACATACTTAAAGGATGACAAATGGCTAACCATAATATCCTCTTCACCGCATACCGTGACTATCTTCCCTTCCACCATATACTTTAACTTTTGATGCAACGTTGAGGTGACTGCCCCTACAGCGTGTATCCAAGGTCGGCCAAGAAAACAACTGTATGCTGGCTGGATATCCATAATGTAGAAAGTTTCATCAAAGATCTCTGGTCCTATCTGAATAGGCAACGTGATCTCCCCAAACACTGATCTCTTAGATCCATCCAAAGCCCTCACGACCAAATCACTTGGCGTGCATATCAAACCTTGAATGTCCAATTTCATCAATGCCTTCTTTGGAAGCACATTGAGGGATGATCCTGTATCAACCAGGACATGCGACATCAAATACCCTCTATATTCCAAGGATATATGCAAAGCACGGTTATGGTTCCTCTGGGCAGTAGTCAGATTCAAATTAGTAAAACTGATACGATTATCAGCGTTTACATGAGCTACTACGCCCTCCAACTAGTTGACAGAAATCTCCTGGGGTACGTACACTACATTCAACATTTTCAACAAAGCGTTGCAGTGCGCCTCCGAACACAACAATAATGACAGGATAGAAATCTTCCGAGGAGTCTGATTTAAGTGATCCACAACCCTGTAGTCACTTTTTCGAATAAGTCTCATAAATTCCTCTGCCTCCTTTGAAAGATCATCAACACCGACCTGTGGTTGGACATTCTCTTCAATCACGACCTTTCTTTTCCCTTTGTCATTCTTACCAGCATTAACCTCCAGTGGTGAAAAGACCCTACCACTTCTAGTGATACCTCCGACACCAACTATATTCTCAACCAACGAACTTCCATCTGTAGACGTTGTCCATTCCTGCCTTTGCCCATTACAGAACACCTCTCCCCATATATCCATGGGATAGCTCTAGTGCTCTCGTATGGCACAGGTCCAGGTACAGTAATGATAACCGAAGCTGTCCTAGCAAGCGCTGAAATATTGATCATCCGGTATGGAATGGATATCGTAGCAACTTCGCTTCCATCATTACTTACTTTATTCTCAGCATCTTCTTTCACAACTCTATCAAATTGCAAACAGCCCTCATCCATCATTCTCTGAATACCCTTTCTCAAAAGATCGCAACCCTCAGGCTGTACTTCACACTCTGAGCAGTCAAGAAAACAACCGGGAAAGACCCCCTTCTTCAACAAACTAGCCTTCATAAACCCCAGCGGAGTCTTCAAATCCCCAACATCTAATACCAGATTTAGCTTCTCCCCCTCAACAATGGCATTGGCTTCTACCACCCCATGATTCGGCATCGGGTTTTGATTCACATTGGGCCTGTCATTGGTGAAGTTGATAGCTTTGGAATCAAGCAGATCCTGGACTTTGTGCTTGAAGGCTTTGCAATGGTCAATACCATGGCCCCGGGCTCCTGAATGAAAATCACAATGAGCATTCGCATCGTAGCCAGGAGGTGGTGTACCATTGAGAGGAGCCTGAGTCCTCTTCTAAACCAATTGTAATTGCAGCAGATGTTGTAACAACTAAGAATACGACATCGGAGGATTCTCGAACTGTCTATCAGGAATTCTATGTCTAGCAGCATAAGGTCGTGGAGCGTTGACTTGTTGCTGAGTAGCGGCCGGGATATTTACCTTAGAAACTTGTCGATGATAACGGGACTGAGCTCTACCTTTATCCTTGTGAGAAATAGCATTTACATCCCCTTCCCTTCTCTTAGGGTTCGCTGAATATGGTTTCTTTGTTCCTCCCGAAGAGGATCCACCACCATTTGGAATCTTTCCAGACTTAATTCAACTTTCAACTCTCTCGCCAGCAATTACCAGATCCGAAAACCCTGCAGACATGTAGCCTATCAACTTCTCAAAGTACACGCCAGGCAGCAAAGCCATGAACAGGTCGATCAACTCCCTTTCGACCATAGGGGGTTGTACCCTCTCAGTACTTTTCTGCGACAAACTCTGTAATTGGACCCTGTTTGGGGCCAAATCACTATTATACTGATAGTGACGCACAAAAGCTTCGGCCAATTCTCTCCAGCTGCGGATATGGGTTCTCTCAAGTCCCATATACCACTCCAAAGACGCCCCTGCCATACTGTCCTGGAAAAAATGCATCAGCAACTTTTCATCACTGGAGTAAGCAGACATCTTCCTGAAATACCCCCGAATATGCACTCTTGGACAGGTCGCCCCTTTATATTTGTCAAAATCGGGCACCTTGAATTTGGGAAGAATCCTGACTCAAAGAACTAGACCAAGACCGAATATATCAAGGCCCAAAGAGTTCTGATTCTCAAAAGATTTCATCTTCTCCTCGATCAGTTTAAACCTTCGGTCAGCTTCAGTCGGTAAACCACCCTCCATATCTCTCATGGAAAACACATCATCCTGGTTATCTTCCCAATAAGGGCCAACAGCCCCGTGCACAGTGCACACACTTCCATTACCAACAACATTACCATTCTCATTCGCTGCTCCTCCGCCCGAACATATGACAATAGTAGGGACACCCTGGGGGATAGATCCACCGATCGGTGGAGGAATAAGACCAACTCCTCCGTGCAAAACGCCTTCTTCATCAAACCGTGCTATCAATGGCTGGACCAAAGTTCTTAACTGTTCCTGCCCACTAGCAACAGTCTGGATCAACTCCATGAATTGAGCCATGCGATCCCTGACTTCCTACAACTCGGCTTGAACCTGATCCATTAATCTTTGTTGATTCCCTCGAGTTGAATACCTGTGGAAACCGAACTCCTCAATCCTGTTACTACGAAAACCAAGCAGAGTTAGGAACAGAAGCCATTGAGAACACCTGCGATGCAAATGAAAATGAAAGATGCAAAATGCACACATGTATATATGAAACAGGGAAATTCCCCCCCGATTCTAGTTCCGAGAATAACAGGACGACAATGGAGAACCCATAGACAAGCGTAGAGCCAAACACCTCATTCATACAAGAAAAGGCCAACAGGAAATGTACAATCATGCAACTGAGTACAAGATCAAGTGACCTCAACCAACAGGCCTGGTGATGGTCAACACATCAATACAGCAGAATACAAAGAAAAGTGAAAGATAACAATCAAGTGCAACGCCGAGACTGAAAATCATCTAGCAACTCCTGTGTCTCAGGATGGTCTGGTATGAGAAGCAAACTCTGGATAAGTGACTCTCGTTGTCTGATAGTGGTCTGCAAATCCTCAGCGTAGTCTTCCCAGGCTCCCTCACCGAAGACTTCCTCTAGCTTGCACCTCTTCGAATCAACCCTCAGCTTGTAATCCTCCAAGGTTGCCAAAGCTTCATTCAATTTGTAGTTACTATCACGTCTGAGCGAGGCTTCATCTGCAATCTTCTCATCCTTTGCCCTGAGCTGAGTCTTCAGCTTGTTGATCTGTAGCTTCAACCCATCCTCACGTGCCTTGTTATTGGAAAGGGTTGTGTTCCACTTCTCGTTGAACTTGGAGATCTCCAGGTAAGCTTTGTCCAAGTCCTTTTTCTTGGAAGCGAGAACATCACTAACAACTTTGAGATCCAAACCCAAACACTCTCGAGAACTAGTTTGCTTGGTCAAATCCATACCCAACCCGTTCACAAGCTCAGTCTGCCTCCTGAAAGAATGCACGACTTCATTCTTCTTGCTCCGAAGCTGAGTAATCTCTTCTTCCAACTTCTCATTAGCCTTCCGCAACTCTTCCTTCTCAAACCACAACTGATTGTATTTCTGAATGTCCACGGTGGTAGGTTCCTCAATCATCAGAGATACAAAGCCTCAACAGAAGGAAAAGGCATCAGAAACTTGGTAGCTCTCTCACGAATCCAAGTCAGATAAGGGTCATAGGCTCTATTATTACTCTTCCCCAATAATGCCTTCCCTTTCCTATGAATATTGCTCCAAGCATGATCAAGTCTGGCTAAGGCATCAGCCTCCAACAATCCGGTGACATACAGAGATTCCCGTATCTCTTCGTCTTTAGGAGGATCTCTCAGCGCGTATCCAAATTGTCTGACTAACAAGGATGGGTTATAGTTGATACATCCTTTCCTTCCGACCAAAGGGACGTTAGGAAATCCACTACAACTATAGATGATCTCTGTACCAAGCATATTGTCGCTACCACGAAAATAAGGTGCCGGCAAAACAGAAGAGTCGCCACCTTTCGTTATTTATCCCTCAGAACGGGAAAGGAAACGATCGGAAAAACCTGACGAAAAGGTATAAGACAAGGTCATCGCAACCATTGTATAGGTTCGGGAGTCGGTTACGCAAGGGGAAGGTATTAGCACCCCTCACGTCCATCGTACTCGATGGGATCCATGCTTGTTGTGTTTATCTGACGGGTTGGTTTTATCTATCTACCTATCAAGGTTGGCTTAAAAAGAAAAGAAAAATGACTCGGCAAAGCATCGCGCTTTATGCCTATGTATTCTCATCAGAGAATGAGAAATCAGAGTCAACGTAGTTCGGCTAACTACGGGTTACGGGGAAGGTGGCTCGCCAATACGTCAGTATTGTGCCTACGTACTCTCAACAGGCTTGAGAGATCAGAGCTTACGTAGTTCGGGATAATACGAATTACGGGGATTCAGATTCATCTGTTTTTATCGAGTAGGGTTAACAAACAATTCCAGCAGTTTGGTGTATGCAGCTCGACCCTTGGAGACTTAGGCGTTACCGTTTGCGGTAGAACTGAGAGTTAACGACACCCTTTTCTTCAGAAAAGCTTCCTTTGAATTATGGACCCACGGGGCAAAAAGGTTTGAAGTTTGTTTTCTGTCTTTTACGAAAGAACTGTTTTTTATGGATGTTTGCAACCAATATCATACTAGAGACTATGACCTGAGAGTGAATGTGTCGCATGTCACCCAAAGGGTGCCATACTAAACATCCAGACTGTTGAAAACAAACTCTCCAATGATCCTTTCTCAGATAGCTTAAGGCTCGTAACGTACGATGTCAGTTAACCTCTATTACTGTATTTTAATTTGTTTTGAGATGAGAAGAGAGAACAGGCTCAACTAAGGGGAAGACTATCAAGTCCTAATGTTGTCATGCCAAGGATTCATCCTATGGTTGAGGTTTGAAACAGGGAACTCCTAGAAGTTATCATGCATAGGTTTCAACCTAAAGTTCTAATCATCACTTCCTTATCAAAGGAAATGAGATTCCTAGGGGATCATGTCAATGATAAACAGAAACAGATAAAGCATCATCTTAAACAGTAAACAGATATACAGTAAAATGCATGCAATGCAAGTGAGGGAGGAAATGTGTGTGGGACATCAGCCTCCACAAGCTCATCTCAACCTCAAGCCAGATATGAATAACAGTAGTCATACAGAAGACATGAAATAAAATTCCATGCTATCAAGCAAAATCACAAACCACACAGGCAAGGGAGCTGGGCTCTACCGAATACCAGCAAGTAAAGACATACAGTAAAAGTACACGCAGAGGGAGCAACTCAACCTCTAGTGCAGTCATGCTCCTAGCTTACATCAGTCTAACCATGAACCTATTCTAATGTATCAAGCAAATCAAACAAGGCACATCAATACAGTTGCACAGAAAGCACACAGACAGGAGAGAAAGCATATCAACAGCTTCCACAGCTTTACAGCAAAGCAATCCTCTGACAGCAGTTCAGTCCTCAATCCTCAACTGCTCTTCAAGTCTTTCATCTTTAATAGCAAGTGTCAACTTGCTTCTTCAGGCTTTTAATACATCAAACATAAGTATCAACTTATTCTTTCTTCTTCAGGCCTCAGCTCCAAAGTAAACTCCACCTTCAGGCTTCAATCCCACTAGCAAGCATCAACTTGTTCCTTCAGGCACTCCAAGCATTGAACTCACAAGTATCAACTTGCTTTCCGACTTCAAGCTTCAGCTTCTTCATTCAATCTCCAATGGATTCCCTTCACAAGTATCAACTTGTTCTTCATCTTCTTCAAGCTTCAGCTCTTTCTTCAATCTCAGCTTGATCTTCTTCCCACAAGTGTCAACTTGTTCCTCTTGATCTTCAAGCTTCAGCTCCAAGGGTAGTCTTCTAACATCTTCAATCTTCTAACAAGGATTCTATCCTCTAGCAAGGGAGAAAGATTCATCTAACAAGAGCAAGGTTTGGATGATTGACAACAGAGTGAAGACCAAAGGTCACCACTAAGCATCCTATCATCAGAGAAAGGGACCCTCAAAGGTTCTACCAACTTGTAAAGAGCCACACATCCTACCAAAGGAGGGATGAGGCCTTCACAAGGGGACCTTACATCATAGGGAATAATGGAAGTGATCAACACCTTCCATGTTTATGAAAGAAGAGAATCTATCTAGAAGCTCTACTTACAAACCCTAATCTTAACACCTAAACAAAACTACTCCAAAGGAAGAGCAAACTTCAAGTCCAAGCTCCACCATGCATTCCTCAGCAGCCCACACATGTCTTCATCATCATCCAAGAGCAAGAGAGGCAAAACCCTAATCTAAGGGAACTAAAGAAATCATTCTAGTTGAATTAGCAAGCTAGGATCACCTAAAATCTAGTACTAAAGTTAGTCTTAACTAAAATACTAAAACCAATTGGAAAATCCTACAAAAATAATTGTGGGACCCTAATTCAATCATGAATCTACCATACAAAATCCAGAGGTTGAATCATCCACCAAGTCCTAGAAATAAAACCTATATCACAAGGTACTAACCATAAACCCTAAAAATAGAACATCTAAAGTTCCAACTTAAAACCATATCCTAACTTCACCACAAAAATGTGAGAAAAATCTAAGGGGAACATGCATATCTATGCTAGCTACACACAAGAAATCAAGGCAAGAATCATTGCCAAGTGATCAAACAAAATTCATTAAAACAAGGTATCAACCATGGCCATTTTAATATCAATTAATATTCAAAAAATACAAATAAAATCAAAAATGCATGAATCAGTAATATTTTTAATCTAAAAAATTCTAGATTCAATCATGAATCAGGGGAAAAAAGTTTGGAATTGATTGAATTAATCTTCTATTTTTTATGAATTAATCTCTAAGTCACATGAAATAAGGAAAAATAAAAGAAAACAAAAGAAATTAATAAAAATGTGTGGCAAATAGCAATCCAATACAGTTCATTTCAACATTTGGGCCAAAGGGGTGTGTGAATATCACTCTGAGTGCTAAGCCCAAAACCAACCAATTAATGAAATGGTGCGTTTCATTTGAAATTTCTCTTCAGCGCTTGAGATGCAATCGTGGCCATTCATCCCTTGCCTGAGTCAAAGGTCCAACCCTAATCTGAGGGTTCTTGTTCATTGTCCCCAATTTGAACCTGTAACCTGCGCGCGTACCAGCCACCGCTGGTGACTTTTCTGGCCACCCCTGCAGAACCCTAACTTCCTTTACATCCCACCATTTGCCACGATCCCTGAATGAATCTTGACCAGAATCTTCCCAGCAATTCAACCATACCAATTATTCCTCCTCAAAACGCATGAATCATGAAATAACAATCTCAACCGAAAATGGCATCTGACCTAAATCATCTCTAATCAAGCAATTAAACATCCTAAATCCAACTACTCATCATCAGAATCCTAACCGCATATGAATTTCTATCTATCACTTCCTAAATCATGCATAATCAAGAAATTCACCAACCTGTGTTCAAGCTTGCAACAGAAGTGGTTCTTGCACGATTCAACCTCCACAACAATCCAGATTCACTCCAAATTTCCCTCTGAAGCTAATGCACACCTCAAATTGGCTTGGTTCTTCCTTGAATTGAAAATTCGATCTCAACTTGCATTCATGAAACTTTGATCTCTCTCTCTGCAACCAGCACCAATCTCTTCCAAAAAAAGCACTGAACTCACTCAATGACTTATATAGAAGTGATTAGACTCATCTAGAAACTTCTGGATCCATCCAAATGAGATTTTGGATTTTCAATTTCTCCTCCAAATATCATTCATGGCATATGCAATATCTCCTCTGTTTGGGCCTCAGCAAACTTGATTTTCACTCCTCATGAGCTAAGGAATTGAATGGTGATGATTGTTTCCTTGTTTGCAAGCCAAAGGTGTTGGTTGGATATGTTACTTCATCATGAAGAAATGAAATAGAATTTTATTCAAATGACCTTAAATCAAAATTCTAACCTTGCCATTGTTTCTAAAATCATTTTTCCAATCAATTTGACCTATAATTTTGTTTCATTTGGTCACAAAATGAATTATTTGAATTTTTGGCCATTAAATCCTTTTAATTCTTCCTTTTTCAAAATTTCTTGAACCAAGTCTCTCCTTGAGCCAGTTCAATGCCTCCTTGATGCATGGTCAAGGTTAAAACCCCATTTTGAGCAACTTTCTAGTTGAAAAAAATTTCATTTGAGACATCTAAGTTGGTGAAAATGGCCTATGATCACAAATGACCTATAATCACCAAATGTCCAAAATACCCTTGACTTGTCCAAGCCATAACTTGAGTTCTACAAATCCTATCAAGGACTTATAGTACTCTCTAGAAAGCTAAGAGAATAAGGAACAACATTCATGTTGACCAAAAGTTCATAGGAATCATCCTTCTAGAGAAAAAGTGTCATGCAAGTAGGGTAACTTTCAAGCTCCAAATTCACATGCCTCAGATGACTTGTAACTTGTCAAAGCCATAACTTGAGTTCTACAAATCCTATCAAGGACTTCTAGCACTCAAATTAAAGCTAATATCATGCTCTAAAACAATCATGTTGGGGGCAAGATGAGATGACAACCACATATTGAGCTACATTGCCTTGAAGATAGGGGTCAAACTAGGGGATTTTACACTGTCAAGCCTTAGAAACCCTAGCGTGAAACTTTTCAAACTCTCCAATCATGATGAGTCAACCTTGGAATCATCCTTAGAACATCTCAATGTATCAATCCATGATCACATGGCTCTTGAATTAGGTCTCAACCTTCTTTGAATCATCAATTGACTTAGGGTTGACCCAGTCAAACCCTAATTGCACCACTCATGGCTGAGCCTCCTTAATCTTGCACAATGACCTGTCTAGGCCTCAAAGTGATCTTCAACACTTCTCATGAGCTCTTTCAAGACCTTAAGTCCAACTTCATGGCTTTAGAATCATCTGATGGCTTTCCACAACTTTCAAGTTAGGAGACACACATACTTGGTTTCAATCACTCTCTCTGAGGATCTTTTAACTTCTCTGACAAGGATATCAACCCTTGAATGCTTGAATAACCTTCTTAGCTAGCTTCAAAGTCTTGTGTAGCCCTTGATTGGTAATCATACCTCTTTGATCTCCTGCATACATGTCAATGAAATGCAAATGATAATGCTAATGTGAATGAAATGAAACATAAGCTAGGTGAAGAAATGTTGGGCAAATTTTGGGGTGCAACAGCTGCCCCTATTCAAACGGCTTGGACCTAACTGGGTGAGAAGCGAACGACTCTCAAACAATCAAGGTAAAAGATGGTTGAATACCAACAAACCCGGAAATTTGCCAACTGCACAAGTACACGGTACTCTGATGGGGACAAATCTTCGGAAACTGAAATAATAGTCGCGCAGCAACTAGCTGGAGAAATACTGATCTGAATCTCCGTCAGGATGATTCTCTGATTTATCTGATATCATTGCATCCTCAAATCATCAAGGGATCACTAGTTACACGGTAACTGGTGATTTGCCAACCACACAGGTAAACGATACCCTAATTGGTATGAACATCTTCCAAACGGAGCATGATAGTTGCACGGCAACTCTGCCGGGGAATTGGCCACACGGGAACCAGAATTTTACCAACCGCACAAGTAAACGATACTCCGATTGGTAGGACAATCTTTGAAGTCTGAAATGGCAATTGCACGATAACTGGCCCAAATCTCCGTCAGGATGATCATCAGATTTCGCTGCAGCTTCTTCCTCAAGTCATCAAGGGATCACTGGTCACTCGGTAACCGGCAATACATAGTTGATATTGCCGTCAGGCATTCTACGACACTGCGACAAAAGGATTCCTCGGGACTCATCAGGTCATTAGGAACTTTTTAACAATCAAGTTGGTCCTGCCATCGGGCATTTAAAGAACATCTCAGGCATCAGCCGGACTTCGTCAGTAAGTCTTCAAATGGAATACTTAATCAATCAGGAACCACTAAGGATATACAATCTTTTGCTGTCAGGCAACCTGCGTCAGCTAGGTAAACTGCTTCGACATCACAGCTGGACTTCATCAGTAAGTCAGGGGTTTTGGCACCGCTGCCAGACTTCAATCATCAAGTCTCCAAGGGAAATTTCAACTTCTATGTTTAAAACCTGCTGGGGATGACACATCTCCGTTGGGGATTCTGGAGAACTATCAAGTAACTCTGATTCGGGGCTTCAGAAATCATTCTGGATGAATCAACTCTGCTGAGGACTTCAAGAATCATCTTGGACAAATAAACCCATCGGGAACTTCAAGAATCATCTTGAACCAACAACTCTGCTGGAGATTTCAGGAATCGTCCTGAGTGAACACTCTGTCGAAGACTCTAAGTATCAACTTGAGCATCCCTCTCTGGTGACCTCAGCGGGGATTTTAAGAATCGTCTTAAGCAAACCACTTCGCTGGAGAATTCAAGAATCATCTTGGGCAAGTGACTTTTGCTGGGGGAGCTCAAGAATCATCTTGGGCCAAACAACTCTTCTGAGATTTCAGGAATCATCCTGAACAAACACCCTGTCGGGAACACCTGCAAAACAAGAACGGTAACGACCTAGCTCATGCTTCATATGCATATGTTTGACAATGGCGCAATGCTCCACACGGTGGAAATGCTACGCGTTTAGGGTAAATGTTATGCAATCATGCAAAGTGCTACGATCCCATCAGCAAAATAAATGCTGAAGGGAGAATCCTCCTGTCACGGAGAAAGAACCACTCTGGTGGAGGAAGGACTCATCCTGCCAAGGAGAAGAAGTCACACCAATCTCAATTGGACTCTGCCTGGGGAAATGATCTTCAGCCGACTGCTGCAGGGGAACAAAGTTCTACAAGAACCTGAACCTGCTCATCTAGGTGTACGAACCACAACTGCTGAGGAAAACGATGTCAATCGCAGAAATAAACTGCACAGCCTTCGCAGTAAAACTTTCCTGGAGGTAACGACTCTGATGGGGAAGTACAGAATCAGCTATTCGACATCCTACTGGGGAAAACCAATCATGGCCCGAATGGCTTTCCGAGAACTCGGCTCTCTCGGGGATCTGCAAACTCGGTTGGGGAAGAAGGAATCATCCTGCTTACTGGAGAGAGTACGACTATGTGGGGAATTTCAATTCCGCTGAAGACTTCAGTCTGAACTTTTGAAAGCCGCATACTTCAGTATATGACTCAGCTGGGGAAGTGACGATCCTTCAGGATGCCTCTAATTGGAGAGAGGATCTTCTCTGCTTTGGGAGACATATCAATGCTTACGATCTCATGTTCAAACTCCACGGGGAGAGGATGCTGAACTTCGCTGGAGGAGAAGGAATCATCCTGCTTGGGGGACGCATACGGCGTGCCGTCTGGAATAGGCCCTACCTGTAACAACACAAACAAACAGACAAGATACCCTTCTCAAAGGGACCTATTAAGGTTATCATCTGGTGACAATGTTCAAGTAATTCATTGTTTCAACAATCAGTGGCCTAGGCCAGTAACTTTATGTATGCGCATTTTATCAAAAACATCGGCGTTCTTTTTCGCAAACAAAACATGTAAATGCTAAACAAGCAGACAAAATTGCTGAATAGTATACATTTCATTGATAACGAACCCCTGAATGGGCAAAAATGTTTTACAACGGACGCAAGCTCCTGGAATAAGGAAGCTGCGCAAAAATAAAAACATAAATATACATCAGTATATACACAAATGTCGGCAATGAGGTGTAGACGAACACCATGAGTTGATCCCTCTATGACCCACTCGACTTCGATACTTCTCCGACGCTTCAGCTTCAGAAGAGATTGATTCAGATAAACGGCCCTCAAGCCTCCCAAACCACTAAACAATGAAAGTCCATACGCGGAACGCAGTCATTTGCTTTTTCCAATCCCTAACATTTGCCTAAATCGCCCTTTCGGGTTTTCGATTCACCGGGATACCCTTTTTTGCCAAAGTCGCCCTTCCAGGTTTTCGACTTTGCGGGTGTACATTCTTTTCTTTATATCCCTAATTTTTTCCCGAACCTTTTTCCTTTTTTATGGTTCGCCGGGATGCTCCATTTTTGCCTGGATATTCTTTTTCTTTCCAGCAGGTGATTTTTTAAGCAAAGTATTTTTTAACTGCGTCCGCGTTCACCGGGGATGCAAAATCTTCGCCATCCATAGTGGACAACAACAAGGCTCCTCCCGAGAAGACCTTGCTGACGACGTACGAACCTTCGTAATTAGGAGTCCACTTGCCTCGATGATCGGAGTGTGGAGGAAGAATCTTCTTCAAGACGAGGTCACCCGTCTGAAAGCTTCTAGGACGCACCTTCTTATCATAGGCTTTCTTCATTCGGCTTTGGTACAGACGACCATATGCAATCGATGCTAACCTCTTCTCGTCCATCAGGCTGAGTTGGTTTAGTCGGTTCTTAATCCATTCTGCCTCATCGAGTTTCACGTCAACCAAAACTCGTAAAGAAGGAATCTCAACTTCTAACGGTAGGACAACTTCCATACCGTACACTAGTGAGAAAGTAGTTGCCCCGGTTGATGTACGTACCGTCGTACGATAACCGTGCAATGCAAATGGCAACATCTCGTGCCAATCCTTATAGGTCACAACCATCTTCTGTACAATCTTCTTGATATTCTTATTGGCCGCTTCAACGGCGCCATTCATCTTCAGCCGGTAAGGAGATGAGTTGTGGTGTTCAATCTTGAAACTCTGGCACAACTCCTTCATCATCTTGTTATTCAGATTCGTACCATTATCAGTAATGATCCGCTCGGGAATTTCGTATCGACAGATGATGTCCCTCTTTATGAATTTAGCCACCACCTGCTTGGTCACATTAGCATATGAGGCTGCCTCCACCCACTTGGTGAAGTAATCGATAGCTACTAGAATGAAGCGATGACCGTTAGATGTAGTGGGCTCGATCTTGCCTATCATGTCGATGCCCCACATGGAGTACGCCCACGTGGAGGACATGACATTCAAAGGGCACGGCGGCATGTGAATCTTATCAGCATAAATCTGGCATTTATGGCATCTCTTCGCGAATTTAAAGCAATCCTACTCCATCGTCAGCCAGTAGTATCCTGCTCTCAGGATCTTTCTCGTCATGGCGTGCCCGCCGGCGTGCGTACCAAATGTGCCTTCATGGACTTCTTCCATGAGCATACTCGCTTCTTTCTCGTTTACACATCTGAGTAGCACGAGATCGTGGTTTTTTTTATACAAAACTCCATCAGGATTGAGATAAAAATTTCCAGACAGCCTCCTCAGAGTCTCCTTATCCTGGGTTGACGCTCCCGCGGGTTACTCCTTAGTCATAAGGAAGGTCTGGATATCATGGAACCATGGCTTGCCATCAGAGGCTTCCTCGATCGCAAAGATGAATGCAGGTCTATCAAGACGAGAAAGGACAATTCTTGGACCTTCATTCCAAAAATTGACTTTATACATCGAAGCCAACGTGGCTAAGGCATCAACCATTTGATTCTCGGCCCTGGGCACATGATGGAGTTCCACTCGATCAATGAACAGAAGCAGCCTTCTGGCATAATTCATGTACGGCACCAAATTTGATTGACGACTCTCCCACTCCCCTTTAATCAGGTTAATCACAAGTGCCGAGTCACCATATACATCTAGGTTTTTGATTCTCAAATCAATTGCTTCTTCTAGACCCATGATGCATGCTTCGTACTCCGCTTCGTTATTGGTGACTGGAAACGTTAGTCTCGCAGTGAACGGGATGTGGGATCCGTGGGGAGTTGTGATGATTGCCCCAATGCCAATTCCGTAAGAGTTACCTGCCCCGTCAAATATCAATTTCCATTGGGATTTCCTATCTGGACCCTCGTCGGGCAACGGTTCATCGCAATCTTTCGCTTTAAGAAACATGATATCCTCATCAGGGAATTCAAATTTCATCGGCTGGTAATCTTCGATAGGTTGTTCGGCAAGGTATTCAGACAATACGCTTCCCTTGATGGCCTTATGGGAAATGTACTGAATGTCATATTCCGTCAACACCATTTGCCATCTGGCAATCCTGCCCGAAAGCGCTTGCTTCTCGAAGACGTACTTGATCGGATCCATCTTCGAAATTAGCATGGTTGTGTGATTGAGCATGTACTGTCGTAAACGTTTGGTAGCCCAGGCTAGTGCACAACACGTTTTCTCCAGCATCGAGTAACGAGATTCACAGTCTGTGAACTTTTTACTCAAGTAGTAAATGGCATGCTCGTTTCTGCCCGTCTCATCGTGCTGACCGAGAACACACCCCATACTATTCTCAAGAACTGTCAAGTACATGATTAAGGGTCTTCCGGCCACTGGGGGTATCCAGATCGGAGGTTCATGCAGATACTATTTTATCTTATCAAATGCCTTCTGGCAATCCTCGTTCCAGATAATCGCCTGGTCTTTCTTCAGTAGTTTGAACATCGGTTCACACGTGGCCGTGAGCTAAGAAATAAACCTTGCAATATAGTTTATTCTGCCGAGGAAACCACGAACTTCTTTTTCGGTTTTTGGCGCAGGCATTTCTTGTATTGCTTTAATCTTCGCAGGATCAACCTCGATGCCTCTTTCACTCACAATAAACCCCAGTAGTTTTCCAGACCGTACTCCGAAAGTACACTTGTTAGGATTCAGCCTCAACCTGAACTTCCTAAGCCTCTCAAAAAGCTTCAGCAAATTGACCAGATGTCCTTCCTCCGTTTGGGACTTCGCAATCATGTCATCAAGATAGACTTCAATCTCATGATGAATCATGTCATGAAATAAAGTAACCATTGCTCGTTGGTAAGTGGCCCCTGCGTTCTTCAGACCGAAGGGCATTACCTTGTAGCAAAATGTTCCCCAAGGTGTAATAAACATAGTTTTCTCCATGTCCTCCTTCGCCATCTTGATCTGATTGTAGCCGGAGAAGCCATCCATGAACGAAAATACGGAGAACTGAGCTGTATTGTCGACCAACACATCAATATGGGGAAGCGGGAAATCATCTTTAGGGCTCGCCCTATTCAAATCCCGATAATCGACGCACATTCGCACCTTACCGTCTTTCTTCGGTACAGGCATGATGTTGGCGACCCACAGAGGGTAAGTAGTGACCGCTAAGAAGCCAGCATCAAGCTGCTTTTTCACTTCTTCTTTGATCTTAACGGCCATATCTGGTCGTGTCCTCCTAAGCTTTTGCTTGACGGGAGGACAATCTTCTCGCAGCGGCAAGTGGTGGACCACAATGTCAGTATCAAGTCCGGGCATAGCTTCGTATGACCAAGCAAAGACGTCACTATATTCTCTTAGAATCTCGACCAATCTCTGCTTGACATCACTCTGCAGTGCAGCTCCTATCCTGACATTCCTGACCAGTTCTTCAGAACCCAGATTCACAATCTCGATCTCTTCTTCGTGAGGCAGAATAACTTTCTCTTCTTGTTTCAACAAGCAGGCCAACTCTTCGGGAAGGTCTTCATCTTCATCAATCTCTTCTTCGGCTTGATAGATCGGGAAATCGAAGTCGAAGTGAGTCGTAGAAGGGCCAGAGTCGATGCCATCTGCTATGTGGATCCTGCAATAACAAGGGTTAAGCTTAAAACAAGGATATGCAGGTTAGCACAAACCCCATTGCCATTTTGTTGTTTTTCAAAACAAATATAAAACAGGAATAACAGAGATCACAACATTTGAATAGAAGAAAAACGCCTTTTGATTTATTGGTAAAATGCATGTACATAATCAAACAAGGCCCTGACAATAAAACCACTATGCCCCGGGTAGGACATAGGGTTGTACAATGATCAGAGAAAGTAAATCATTACTCTTTGCCTGTCACTTGGATGGTATCCCTGATGGACCAGTTGTTGAGGCTCTCGCCTGGTTTGCTCGGCTGGATCCAAGAGTCCAGATCGCAGTCGCTGTCTTTGCTGTCTTCGCCGTCTTCAGACACCGCGTTGACACTTTCAAATATCACCCCACCACTAGTAAACTGGATCGGCCCTTTACCTCGCGACGCACTATGAGAAGAGGAGGCTTCGGCTGCAGGAGAGTATCCTAACCCAAACTTGTCTTGCTTGTTAGGTATTTCTAGAATTCGCCCCCACCCTGGGGTAGATCCGGCCTGAACAACGGCCCGGGCTTCCTTGAAGGAAGAGAGAGTCATCTATGGTTTCTCGGTCATTACTGGAGCCACGTTTTTGACTTTAACATCTTCGAACGCCTGACATAGGGTTTTGGGGATTTCCCCATCCATCTCAACATACTTGAAGGACGACAAATGGCTCACCATTATGTCTTCCTCGCCACAAACGGTTACGATGCTGCCTCCAACAGCGTACTTGAGTTTCTGGTGCAACGTGGAGGTCACGGCGCCAGCAGAGTGGATCCATGGCCGGCCTAGGAGACAGCTGTAGGTAGGCATGATGTCCATGATGTAAAAGACCGCGTCGAAAGTTTCCGGCCCCACTTGGATTGGTAGCGTCACCTCCCCAAAAACATGACGCTTGGTTCCATCGAAAGCCTTCACCACCAGATCACTGGGTGTGCAAATCAATCCTCGAGTATCTAACTTCATCAATGCTTTCTTCGGAAGAACATTGAGTGACGACCCCGTGTCCACCAACACATGAGACATAATCGTTCCCCTACACTCTATCGAGATGTGCAGGGCACTATTATGGTTTCTTCCCTTCGGCGTCAGCTCCAGGTCAGTGAACCCTAACCCGTTTCCAGCATTCACGTGGGCTACGACCCCTTCCAACTGGTTGACCGATATTTCCTGCGGTACATACGTGGCATTCAAAACCTTTAATAGCGCGTTGCGATGTGCCTCAGAACACAGCAACAAATTCAGGATGGAAATTTTCGAGGGTGTTTGATGGAGGTGATCCACGATCTTGTAGTCACTCTTCTTAATCAACCTCATGAACTCTTCAGCTTCCTTAACAAGTAAGTCCTTCTCTACCCCCCGAGGGGTTTCCTCAACGACTTTACTCTTTCCCTTGTCGGTTATTTCAGCTTTGTCCGCTTTGTCCGCCACAATCTCGGGTGGAGCAAATACCCTTTCGCTGCGCGTGATTCCGCCAACTCCCACTAGGTTATCCACAGACTGCCCAGATGGTTCTAGCTCTAACTTTTGTCCGTTGCAGTAGACGTCTGCCCCATAATGCCATGGGACAACATTGGTGCTTTCAAAAGGTATCGGCCCAGCCTTGGTGATGGTAATCGTGGGCGGTCTGGGTGCAGAAATAGTGATCGTCCGGCGAGGGATGGTGATGGTGGCAACCTCATCATCTTGCTTCAGCATTACCTCTCCAGATCCACATTCGGCCCTTCGACTAAACTGCAAGATTCCTTCGGTCATCAGACTCTGGATCCCCTCTATCAACTGTTCACATCCGTCAGGACGAGTCGCACAGCCCATACATAGCTCTCCACATCCCGGAAAGAAGCCTCTCTTCATCAGCTTGGCCTTGACGAAGCTAAGCGGTGTCTTCAGATCTCTAACGTCAGTCAACAAATCCAAGATCTCGTCTTCAATAATGGCATTTACCCCACCTCCCCTATGATTCGGCATAGGGTTCTTCATGACATTTGGCACATTATCTGAGAAATTGATGATCTTAGCATCCACCATATCCTGCACCTTGTGCTTGAAGGCTTTGCAGTTTTCTATCGTGTGGCCGGGTGCCCCTGAGTGAAACTCACAGGTTGCATTCGCATCATAACCTGGCGGAGGTGCCCCTGTCAAGGGAGCCAGGGTTCTCTTCTGGACTAACTGCAACTAAAGCAGAGTTTGTAACAGCTGAGCATACGACATGGGCGGTGTCTCAAGGTGACGACTGGATAGAGGTGCCCTGTTCTGATACTTTCTGTACCCTTGCTAATTCGGCTGCTGCTGTGGCAGGGGTTGTTGGACTGCAGGGATGGTTATGCTAGCCACCTGCTGGTGCTGGCCCTTACCCTTCCTTCGAGCGTTAGACACGACGCTCGTCTCTCCTTCACGCCTTTTGTTACCATATGGTTTCTTTCCTCCTCTAGCTGAGGATAGATCACCTTGAATTTTCCCCAATTTGATCCCATTTTCAACGTGCTCGCCGGTGATGATGAGATCTGAGAAACTTCCAGACATACCGCTGACCAATTTCTCGTAATAAACCCCTGGGAGGGTGGCCACAAACATTTCAACAAGCTCTCGTTCAACCATCGGCGGCTGAACTCTAGCTGCCAATTCACGCCACCGCTGGGCGTATTCTTTGAACCCTTCGTTGTTCCTCTGTGACAAATTCTGCAGTTGGACTCGGTTCGGAGCCAAATCACTGTTATACTGATAATGGTGCACGAATGCTTCAGCAAGTTCCTTCCACGTGCGCACACTGGTAGGCTCCAGACTCATGTACCATTCCAAGGATGGCCCGGACAAGCTATCCTGAAAGAAGTGCATCAGCAACTTCTCGTCTTCAGAGTGAGCGGACATTTTCCGGTAGTATGACCTTAGGTGGACGCGAGGGCAGGTGGTGCCCTTGTACTTCTCAAAGTCGGGTACCTTGAATTTGGGAGGCACCTTGAAGTCAGCAATCAATCCCAATTTGGACATGTCGACACCCATAGTGTTCAGGTTCTCGAAATTCCTCATCTTGTCCTCGAGTGCTTTAAACCTCAGACGTGCTTCAGCAGTCAGCTCTCCTTCAGCACCTTTCTGTGAGAACAAGTCTTCTTGACGGTCTTCTAACCATGGCTGAGGCCCATACAGATTTCCAACACCCGCGTTGCCGTTGCCCAGCCCAACATTGACATTAGCTTCAAAATTTCCGTTACCGACGCCAGTCGTATTACCATTGAGCCCCATGTTAGCAATCACATTGCCGTTGGCACTACCGTTCCCCCCAGTCACGGGGACGCCATTTTGGGGAGTTTCCACAGGTGGAGGGGTTGGAACATTCCCACCATGGAGTGCACCATTGCTATCAACCCTTGAAATCAGAGGCTGGACCAATGTTTTGAGCTGGTCTTGGCCGTTGGCAACCACTTGCATGAGCTCCATGAAGTGGTCCATCCTCTCTAGGAGTTCTTGAACGTCAGTATGCACTTGTTCCATTGCTCTAGCTTGATTTGCTCTGGTCGGATAGTGGTGGATTGGTCTTTGATCAATCTTGGAACACCCTGAAACAACCTGTATACACAAAATGGTTAGAAAAAACGACAAAGTGCTCGTTATGCAGATGCTTCATGCAAATGCAAACGTGTGTCTGTGCGTTAGGGAGGTATCCCCCGATCCTAGTGCCTGAGTGCCAGTGCTGATAATAAGAAGTCCGAGTCCAGTCATGGAAATAACATCTCATATATACGAAAAAAGCCCATCAAGGCGGTATACAATGTCACTGAGTACAAGCATAATCAATAGCATGACCTCGACCAACAAGCCTGGTGATGGTCAGCATACAACAATGATCAACACAAAAGGATTACAAATATAGTCAAGTACGGCCACGGGCTCGAAACTCTTCTAACAGATCCCTCGTTTCTGGATGATCAGGCCGAGTGAGCAACCCTTCGACGAGTAACTCCCTCCGCATAATAGTGTATTGAAGACCTTCAACTGAGTCTTCCCATGCTCCTTCGCCGAAACAATCTTCTAGCTTCCGCTTCTTGGATTCAAACGTCAGTTTGTGCTCCTTCAGGTTAGCAAGAGCCTTGTTAAGTAGGCCTTCAGCGGCATATCTGCAAGCGGTTTCTTCATCAAACCTCTTCTCACTAGCCTTCACCTGGGCTTTCAGCTTGGAGATCTGCTGTTTCAGTTTATCCTCCCGTTCCTTTCCGTTGGCTAGGGTGGCCTTCCAATGCTGATTAAACTTGGATATTCTCCGGTACGCTTCATCCAAGTGCTGCTTCTTAGTGGCCAGTACGTTATTGACAGCTTTGAAGTCCCGACCCAAACGCTCACGCTCAGCCATCTGCTTAGTCAAATCCGTCCCTAACTGGTTCACCAGCTCTGCTTGCCTCTTAAAGGAATGGATGACTTTGCTTCTCTCGCTTCTGAGTTGAGCCAATTCTTTCTCCAGTTCTTCATTTGCCTTCTTCATCTCATCTCTCTCAGCTAACACCTGATTATGCTGCTGAATAGGCACGGTGGTAGGCTCTTCAATCACTGGAGGGCTCTCTAGGTTGGCAGGAGGAAATGGCATCCCTATAGTATCTGCTCTGGCTCTGATCCAGGTTACATACGGAGTGTAGGCTTGGGTATTACTTTTCCCCAGCAACAACTTTCCCCGCTTACAGATACCATTCCAAGCGCGCTGAAGCTTAGATAACATATCCCCCTCTAGAAGACCAGTGAGGTACAGAGATTCTTGCACCTCTTCATCCTTCGGCGGAGCTCTCAAAGCATAAACAAACTGTAGCTGAAGATTATAGTTGATACAACCCTTCCTGCCTATCAAAGGCACATTCGGAAACCCGCTGTAGCTGAAGATAATATCAGTACCCAACCTGTCTCTATCAAACCAGGCAATATCCTCCGCTGACAGACTCATCAAACGCTCAAACCACTCAGCTGTGGCTGCAGACGAAGCGAAGGGACCCTTCTTGGGTAGGTGACTATCAAGCCATCTATAGAGTAGGGGCACACAGCACGAGACATTCTTGCCCCTTCTGTTCTCGTTTTTGTAGTGGATGGAATGATAGACATCTCCTATCAAGGTAGGGACTGGATTCCCTGATGCAAAGATGTGAAAGGCGTCAAAGTCTACAAAGTCAGGCATATTGGGGAACAAAATGATGCCATATATGCACAGAGCAAGGATGGCATTGAACACGATCCAACATCCGTCTTTGGCGCACTGCTGGGCCTTTCCCACTAAGAACTGCAAGGAGAAACCGGGAACCCTGTTCCAACTAGACAATATCAACTCGGAGGCATCCAGATGAAGTGAATGAGCTAGACTAGCCAGATTAGGCTCAGCATCCATATGAACAAAGGGCATCTGACTCTTGATAGGCACACCTAACAAATCAACATACTCCTCTAGTGTAGGTGCGAGAATAAAGTCCGGGAAAGTAAAGCATCTCAAAGGAGGATCGTAGAACTGCAGCAGGGCGTGCAACCCATTCAACTCAAACACGGAGGGTTTACGAACCAAGCTGAGCAGTTTCCCATAAGGCTTTCTGAACTCACCTCTCACAGAATCATCTGCCAAAGCAATCAAACCAGTCAGCTGAACAACATCGGGAGTGGGGAGCTTGTAGGCCACAATCTTCCTCAGAGAACCCATAGTAGCACAATAGAAGGCAAGAAATCCTGAACCGGGGGAACGGTACCTGTAACACAGACGCACGTTAATGAAATGCAAATGGGTATGCAAAGCAATGTAAAATGCAATCATGCAGCAGGAGATCAAGACAACTGCGCTGTCGAGGCGATGAAGGTGAAGATTTTGTATCAACAAAACCACAATATTGCTCTGTCAAGAACAACCACTACCTCTGATAATAAGAAAACCCTGGTATCGGACCATAAATCTGCTCTGTCAAGAACACCCACATATCTGATAATGAGGAGAAACCCCGGATGTCAGACTATAACTCTGCTCTGTCAAGAACAAACACATATGTCTGATGATGAGACCCTATGATATCAGACCAACAACCTGCTCTGTCAAGAACAATCATATATCTGATGATGCGAACCTCTGATATCAGATCATAAACCTGCTCTGTCAAGAACAAATACACATCGGATAATGAGAACCTCTGATACCAACAAAACTGATTCACTATCAAGCAAACCGGGTAGTCTGAAGGTTAAGGTTTCCTGCAACAAACCCAACGCTGCTCACAAGTATGGACCTAAACTGACACAAGTTCGGCATCCTATGCGGTCATCAGCGTCACAAACATTCAAGAGGGGTGATACGATACCTAGAAGGTGTGGCATCACCGTCTCCTGAAGCGGCCTCACTCAGCTGAATTCCAAATGATCGGTCCCTAGAGTCGACAATCCTCCAAACCAACAACCCCTCAGGCCCAAAGGGCCGGAAAAGAAGTCAACCGGGAGAACCTCGTCTGAGCGTGGATTTCATGAGAAACTAGTGCCTGCAAAGCAAGCACGCGCCCACTAATTTCCACAACTAATGCTAGGTACACTCAAGCCTGGGTATGGCTTCTCACTCATCAGAATGCCCCTCCCACAACAGCACAGATAATCATATCATACTGAAAATAAAGTGCTGGAAATAAAATGTGACAAATAAACACAACCCAACAAGTAATCATACAAGCGCTAGGATTGACTCTCGCAGGGGACGTTGGATCCCCAAACTGACTCGCATAAGGGACGTTGGATCCCTAGGAAACTATCAAGTCCCCAGCAGAGTCGCCAGCTGTCGCTACCGCGAAAATAAGGTGTCGGCAAAACAGAAGAGTCACCACCTTTCGTTATTTATCCCTCAGAACGGGAAAGGAAACGATCGGGAAAACCTGACGAAAAGGTATAAGACAAGGTCATCGCAACCATTGTCTGGGTTCGGGAGTCGGTTACGCAAGGGGAAGGTATTAGCACCCCTCACGTCCATCGTACTCGATGGGATCCACGCTTGTTGTGTTTATCTGACGGGTTGGTTTTATCTATCTACCTATCAAGGCTGGCTTAAAAAGAAAAGAAAAATGACTCGGCAAAGCGTCGCGCTTTATGCCTATGTATTCTCATCAGAGAATGAGAAATCAGAGTCAACGTAGTTCGGCTAACTACGGGTTACGGGGAAGGTGGCTCGCCAATATGTCAGTATTGTGCCTACGTACTCTCAACAGGCTTGAGAGATCAGAGCTTACGTAGTTTCGGATAATACGGATTACGGGGATTCAGATTCATCTGTTTTTATCGAGTAGGGTTAACAAACAATTCCAGCAGTTTGGTGTACGTAGCTCGACCCTTGGAGACTTAGGCGTTACCGTTTGCGGTAGAACTGAGAGTTAACGACACCCTTTTCTTCAGAAAAGCTTCCTTTGAATTATGGGCTCACGGGGCAAAAAGGTTTGAAGTTTGTTTTCTGTCTTTTACGAAAGAACTGTTTTTTATGGATGTTTGCAACCAATATCGTACTAGAGACTATGACCTGAGAGTGAATGCGTCGCATGTCACCCAAAGGGTGCCATACTAAACATCCAGACTGTTGAAAAGAAACTCTCCAACGATCCTTTCTCAGATAGCTTAAGGCTCGTAACGTACGACGTCAGTTAACCTCTATTACTATATTTTAATTTGTTTTGAGATGAGAAGAGAGAACAGGCTCAACTAAGGGGAAGACTATCAAGTCCTAATGTTGTCATGCCAAGGATTCATCCTATGGTTGAGGTTTGAAATAGGGAACTCCTAGAAGTTATCATGCATAGGTTTCAACCTAAAGTTCTAATCATCACTTCCTTATCAAAGGAAGTGAGATTCCTAGGGGATCATGTCAATGATAAACAGAAACAGATAAAGCATCAGCTTAAACAGTAAACAGATATACAGTAAAATGCATACAATGCAAGTGAGGGAGGAAATGTGTGTGGGACATCAGCCTCCACAAGCTCATCTCAACCTCAAGCCAGATATGAATAACAGTAATCATACAGAAGACATGAAATAAAATGCCATGCTATCAAGCAAAATCACAAACCACACAGGCAAGGGAGCTGGGCTCTACCGAATACCAGCAAGCAAAGCCATACAATAAAAGTACAAGCAGAGGGAGCAACTCAACCTCTAGTGCATTCATGCTCCTAGCTTACATCAGTCTAACCATGAACTTATTCTAATGCATCAAGCAAATCAAACAAGGCACATCAATACAGTTGCACAGAAAGCACACAGACAGGAGAGAAAGCAGATCAACAGCTTCCACAGCTTTACAGCAAAGCAATCCTCTGACAGCAGTTAAGTCCTCAGTCCTCAACTGCTCTTCAAGTGTTTCATCTTTAATATCAAGTGTCAACTTGCTTCTTCAGGCTTCTAATACATCAAACATAAGTATCAACTTATTCTTTCTTCTTCAGGCCTCAGCTCCAAAGTAAACTCCACCTTCAGGCTTCAATCCCACTAGCAAGCATCAACTTGTTCCTTCAGGCACTCCAAGCATTGAACTCACAAGTATCAACTTGCTTTCCAACTTCAAGCTTCAGCTTTTTCATTCAATCTCCAATGGATTCCCTTCACAAGTATCAACTTGTTCTTCATCTTCTTCAAGCTTCAGCTCTTTCTTCAATCTCAGCTTGATCTTCTTCCCACAAGTGTCAACTTGTTCCTCTTGATCTTCAAGCTTCAGCTCCAAGGGTAGTCTTCTAACATCTTCAATCTTCTAACAAGGATTCTATCCTCTAGCAAGGTAGAAAGATTCATCTAACAAGAGCAAGGTTTGGATGATTGACAGCAGAGTGAAGACCAAAGGTCACCACTAAGCATCCTATCATCAGAGAAAGGGACCCTCAAAGGTTCTACCAACTTGTAAAGAGCCACACATCCTACCAAATGAGGGATGAGGCCTTCACAAGGGGACCTTACATCATAGGGAAGAATGGAAGTGATCAACACCTTCCATGTTTATGAAAGAAGAGAATCTATCTAGAAGCTCTACTTACAAACCCTAATCTTAACACCTAAACAAAACTACTCCAAAGGAAGAGCAAACTTCAAGTCCAAGCTCCACCATGCATTCCTCAGCAGCCCACACATGTCTTCATCATCATCCAAGAGCAAGAGAGGCAAAACCCTAATCTAAGGGAACTAAAGAAATCATTCTAGTTGTATTAGCAAGCTAGGATCACCTAAAACCTAGTACTAAAGTTAGTCTTAACTAAAATACTAAAACCAATTGTAAAATCCTACAAAAATAACTATGGGACCCTAATTCAATCATGAATCTACCATACAAAATCCAGAGGTTGAATCATCCACCAAGTCCTAGAAATAAAACCTAGATCTAAAGGTACTAATCATAAACCCTAAAAATAGAACATCTAAAGTTCCAACTTAAAACCATATCCTAACTTCACCACACAAATGTGAGAAAAATCTAAGGGGAACATGCATATCTATGCTAGCTACACACAAAAAATCAAGGCAAGAATCATTACCAAGTGCTCAAACAAAATTCATTAAAACAAGGTATCAACCATGGCCATTTTAATATCAATTAATATTAAAAAAATGAAAATAAAATAAAAAATGCATGAATTATTAATATTTTTAATCTACAAAATTCTAGATTCAATCATGAATGATGGGAAAAAAGTTTGGAATTGATTGAGTTAATCTTTTATTTTTATGAATTAATCTCTAAGTCACACGAAATAAGGAAAAATAAAAGAAAACAAAAGAAATTAATAAAAATGCGTGGCAAATAGCAATCCAATACAGTTCATTTCAACATTTGGGCCAAAGGGGGTGTGTGAATATCACTCTGAGTGCTAAGCCCAAAACCAACCAATTAATGAAACGGTGCGTTTCATTTGAAATTTCTCTTCAGTGCTTGAGATGCAATCGTAGCCATTCATCCCTTGCCTGAGTCAAAGGTCCAACCCTAATCTGAGGGTTCTTGTTCATCGTCCCCAATTTGAACCTGCAACCTACGCGCGAACCAGCCACCGCCGGTGACTTTTCCGGCCACCCCTGCAGAACCCTAACTTCCTCTACAGCCCACCATTTTCCACGATCCCTGAATGAATCTTGACCAGAATCTTCCCAGCAATTCAACCATACCAATTATTCCTCCTCAAAACGCATGAATCATGAAATAACAATCTCAACCGAAAATGGCATCTGACCTAAATCATCTCTAATCAAGCAATTAAACATCCTAATTCCAACTACTCATCATCAGGATCCTAACCGCATATGAATTTCTATCTATCACTGCCTAAATCATGCATAATCAAGAAATTCACCAACCTGTGTTCAAGCTTGTAACAGAAGTGGTTCTTACACGATTCAACCTCCACAACAATCCAGATTCACTCCAAATTTCCCTCTGAAGCTAATGCACACCTCAAATTGGCTTGGTTCTTCCTTGAATTGAAAATTCGATCTCAACTTGCATTCATGAAACTTTGATCTCTCTCTCTGCAACCAGCACCAATCTCTTCCAAAAAAAGCACTGAACTCACTCAATGACTTATATAGAAGTGATTAGACTCATCTAGAAACTTCTGGATCCATCCAAATGAGATTTTGGATTTTCAATTTCTCCTCCAAATATCATTCATGGCATATGCAATATCTCCTCTGTTTGGGCCTCAGCAAACTTGGTTTTCACTCCTCATGAGCTAAGGAATTGAATGGTGATGATTGTTTCCTTGTTTGCAAGCCAAAGGTGTGGGTTGGATATGTTACTTCATCATGAAGAAATGAAATGGAATGTTATTCAAATGACCTCAAATCAAAATTCTAACCTTGCCATTGTTTCTAAAATCATTTTTCCAATCAATTTGACCTATAATTTTGTTTCATCTGGTTACAAAATGAATTATTTGAATTTTTGGCCATTAAATCCTTTTAATTCTTCCTTTTTCAAAATTTCTTGAACCAAGTCTCTCCTTGAGCCATTTCAATGCCTCCTTGATGCATGTTCAAGGTTAAAACCCCATTTTGAGCAACTTTCTTGTTGAACAAAATTTCATTTGAGATCTCTAAGTTGGTGAAAATGGCCTATGATCACAAATGACCTATAATCACCAAATGTCCAAAATACCCTTGACTTGTCCAAGCCATAACTTGAGTTCTACAAATCCTATCAAGGACTTCTAGTACTCTCTAGAAATATAAGAGAATAAGGAACAACATTAATGTTTACCAAAAGTTCATAGGAATCATCCTTCTAGGGCAAAAGTGTCATGCAAGTTGGGTAACTTTCAAGCTCCAAATTCACATGCCTCAGATGACTTGTAACTTGTCAAAGCCATAACTTGAGTTCTACAAATCCTATAAAGGACTTTGTCGCTACTGCGAAAATCGGCGCCGGCTGAACAGAAGAGTCGCCACCGTGCGTTATTTATCCCACGGGAGGGAAAGGAAACGCTCAGAGTAAACCTCGCACAACACGGGAAAGGTATGGTCATCGCAACCAAAACTTGGATTCGGGAGTCGGTTACGCAAGGGGAAGGTATTAGCACCCCTCACGTCCGTCGTACTCGACGGGATCCACGCTTGTTTTCGGGTATGGATTGTTATTCTATCTAAACTACAGGTCAAGGGTTAAAAGAAAAGAAAATGAAAATAAAAATGACTCGGCAAAGTATCGCACTTTATGCCTACGTATTCCCGTCTGGAACGAGAAATCAGAGTCAACGTAGTTCGCCTACCTACGGGAAAGGAGGGGAAGGTTGCTCGCTAGGATATCGCATCCTATGCCTACGTACTTCCACACAGCATGAAAGATCAGAGCAAACGTAGTTCGGGCCACGTACGACACAAGCTTGTTTTGGTTGATTTTATTCCTTCTGAAAAGGTTTTCTGATTAGCAGTCCAAGCGGACAAAAATGACGTCTTGATGAGTTCACATTCTTTTACGGAAGAAGTGTCTTTTATTGTGTTTGAAATCTTTATGTGTTTTTCTGTTTGTTTTGAGAGAGAAGAGACAGAACTCTAACCTACGGTTGCAAAGGGAATCAAACTAACCTAATGTTATCATGCATGGGTTAAGACCTAGTGTCTATCATGCTCCTCTCTTGCACAGAGAGAAACAGAGATCCTACGGGATAGGCAGAAACAGAAACAATAACAGATATATACAGTAAAGCAGTAAAATGCATGGATGCAGCAATACAAGCGAGGCAAGGGAGTCCCACTCAACCTCAAACCTAGAAAACAATAGGCAAAAGTGAACAGGCTTCACTTTCAACCCAACAGGGTAAACAGCAAACAATACAGTTCAGAAAACCAATCAATACATCAACAAATGAAATACAGCAAAAGAAACAACATCAGCAGCTCTGAATCAACAACTGGCTCCAAGTAATCTCCAATCAGTTACAGGCTTCAGTCAGCAGCAGTCTCTATCTTCATGGCCTTCAGGCAAGGGCTTTGATCATCAGTCTTCTATCTGCAATGACTTTTCTTCAAGCTCAAACCTCCAGGATGAGGGATCAGTCACAAGAGTGAATTGGGTGTTAAGCAATCAGCTGACTACCAAAGGTGGTGAACAGACTGCTTCTAACACAAGAGACATTTTCTCTCAAGAGTTCTATCTCATAGACACTATCACCAAGCCTTCCAAAGGAAGGGGGTGAGTGTCTTAGAGAGACTCTGAATCACAAAGAAGAATGGATGCAGACAAGGCAATCCATATTTGAGAAACAAACTTTCTAACCTAGAGCTCTGCCTAGCTCCTAAACCCTAGTCCCTCAGCATCTGCTAGCAAGAATCTCCTCCTCAACTCTGGCAGTTGATCTTCAATCTTTGGATCTCCAATGGCTTCATCTCCTCAAGTCTTCAGCTTCCCCAGGGCCCCAGACAAACCCAACACCCAAACAAACAAGCAACAATCCCCAGAGGGCACACCACACCAGACAATCAGATATACAGACAGCATTAATAGCAGTAGGGGAATCCTAACTTTTCTCTAAGGGATCTAATAACTACCCATAGCCCCTATAGTCCCATAACTAATCTAGTTGAATCCTAAGTCCTAAAGGAAAAAATTGAACTTCCTAAGTTGTCACTTAAAACCCTAGTTTTGTACATGATGTTCAAGCATTTATTAATCATCTAAAATTAACCTCTAAAAATGGGAACTAAAATATTTCTACAAGTTGAATACCTCATCTAAACAATATAAAAAGAATGACCAAAAAATATTAAAGCATGTGAGAGAACAAAAATTATGAAAATGATGCATGAAATGAAACTATTTAATATAACATTTATTTAGAAAATATGGAAAAATATGAAATAAAACTAAAAATGAAATTTTATTTTTCTATAATATTCTGCACATCTCAAAGAAAATATGGTAAAAAAAATGGATTAAAATGCATTTTTTATGAATTAGTTATGAATTTATGAAATTGGTAAAAAATTAAAATGAATTAAGAAAAATAATTGGAATTAAAATGAAGGAGGGGGGTTAGAATAGAAGTTCGCCCCAGTTATAATCTGGATGGGCCACACAATGGGGGTGCGCTTAGCGCTTCTGGCTTAAGCCCAAACGAGTCAGAATTAAAGAAAATGAAACAAACACACTGGGGGTGAAAATAGCATCAGATTCATGTTGAAATTGGTTTGGGCTTGGTTTAGGGGGGTGGGGATAACACAAGCCAACTCAGGCCCGCCCGTTTCAATTAATGAAACGGCGCGTTTTGGCCAGCTTCCAATTCCCTCCAAATTCAGATTGAATAACAGCCACAGGATCATTCCAAAAGTCAATAGTCCAAGGCACAAGGAACGACCACGATTATCTCTTCCCCAATTGACCTGCAACTAGGGTTTCAATCACCATTACACCTCCATGCACGAGCATGTTTACACCAAGCTGTTCTCCTTCTACACGCGATGAAATGCCACGCCATAAACACGAAACTTGCTTAGAATCTCTCCCTCTACAATCCTATAGCACTAATTCAGTCTGAAACTCAATGAAACTCTCAACCCGATAGCATCAATCTCTGATCACCATGGAAGGACACTGATATGCAACATCACCATTCTCAATCAAACTTAACCTAAACTAATCTACAACTAATGGTTATTAATCTGCGCTATCAAGCTACAATTATGATGCACTAACCTAAGAGATATTGATCCTAACAGTTTGTTGCACCTGTTAACAACCCTCACCAAATCGTTCCAAATTCATCTAAACTAATCTCCTAACCACCTAGATCATGTCTAAACTAATAAAATCATGTTAAACTAACTGAATCCAGCAAATCGAATGAAAACTTACCTGGTGTAAAACCTTGAGAACAGCTATGGAGATGGAAGATCTGAGGCTTTTGAGACTTGGATCTTGATCCACAAACTCAGCAATCAATTCTGTATGCAATATTCTGGTGATTCCTTGCTTGAATTAGGCTGTCCAATGGAATTTGCAACTTTGATGTTCTTGAGTATGGTGCACGAAAATGGATGATAATCACTTGATCCTTGATTGGATGATGATCTATGATGATGATGGAACAAAATTGAATGGATGTGGATGAAGATTGATGAAGATTTTGGAGAATTGGAATGAAAACTCAATGAGAAAGTATGAGAGAAATTTGTGGAATTCTTGGTGCAAATGAAGCCAACCCTTGCCAAATTCTCATTTCATGCTTATATAGACCCCAATGGTACATTCTAGATCCATCTTGCACATTCCCTTGTTTTCCAACTTTGGCTCATTTTGATTATGTTTCTTAAAAGGCAAGCAACCATGGATAACTTTCTTTTTTCCTTCTAAACTCAAAAAAGTGTTTGAACCATTGTTCTTAGAATTGTTTTTCCATTCAAAATCATATATTGGAAGTCTCCATTTGGACTTGTAAATCTCCCAAACCATTTTTCAATTTGAAATTATTCACTTTATAAGCCTTTTTAGTTCATATTTTGACCAATTATGCAACTCCATGCTATGAGCTTCTCCAATAATTTGTGACCTTCTTTCTAGACTTAAAATCCCATTTGGAGCAAGTTTGATGTTGTAAGTTTTTCCATTTGAGGCCTCCTTGTATGAGTTTTGGGTATAGGTTAAAATGACCTGTAATTCACAAATGCCCAAAATACCCTTTGCTTGCCAAGACCATAAGTTGAGTTCTACACATCATATGAAGGCATGCCATACCATTCTAGAAAGCTAAGACAATGAGGAACAATTCTTATGTTGACCAAGAATTCATTTGAAATCTCCTTGAGGGGCAAAACTAGCTTGGAAGTCAAGTCACTTTCACAGACAAAAATTCAGATACCCCAAATGACCTGTAACTTGCAAGGACCATAACTTGAGTTCTATAAATCTCCTTGAGGTCTTCCACCACTCAAATTAAAGGTCTTGAGATCCCCTACAAGTTTCATGTTGGCCAAGAAGCCATTTGAAGCTAGCATTTTGACTTATCTTGCTTGGAAATTTGGCCTAAACTAGGGGATTTTACAGAGAAACCCTAATTTAGTAACTCCTCTTCTCCTTGATTTCTCTTGAATTCTTCTTGTCATATCTCCATATCCTTCTTTATATGTCCAATGATGAACCCCACATCTCTCCAATAGACTTTAATGCCCTTTAAATCAGTCAATTGACCTAGGGTTGACCTAGGGTTGACCCAGATGAAACCCTAGTTGACTGTCTTCAACTATAGCTCTTGTGCTCACATCAACAACTTGTTTTCTTCTCCAAATGACTTTATAAGTCTCTCAAGATGTCTAGATACTCTCCATGCTTTCACTTCACAGCTCACAACCCTCTTGTTGATCCTCAGATACCCTCAGCTAGGAGATGGACTCAAGGCTTGATCTGCTGAACTCTTTGCTTTCAAATTCTTTCCTGATGACTTGAATGATATTGAATTGGGATAATAACCTCTTGATAGGCCTCTAGAGATGAAAATAATGATTGGTCCCCTGTTGAATGGCTTGCTATGCTTATGCTATGCAGATGGTTAGTCTATGTACATGACTCTATATGCAAATGCTAATGATATTAAAACATGAACCAAGTGAATAAGGTTAGGCAAATTTTAGGGTGCAACAGCTGCCCCTATTCAAGCGACTTGGACCCGATTGGATGAAGAGCCCGGAGCCTTCAAACATTCGCGGTACGAGACGGTTGAATACTAGTGAAACCAGAAATTTGCCAACCGCAAAACTAAATTGCGCTCCTGCTTGAGGAATGACATTCATCAGCTGAATCTGACTGTTACGGTAACCCACTGATCTCGCGCGACCGTGCTGGGGATTGTCTTCATCGTTCTGAAGAGGATTCTGTCGTAACATTTTGCTTACTTGCTTGTCCACGTTAGGACTCTGTCCGTCATCGATATGAAGAAATCTCGACTAAAACTTGTCCACGTCAGGACTCCACTTGCTGTTAACCCCGCAAATCTCAGCAACTCCGCTGGGGATAATTCGTCTGCATTTCCATAAACTGAATCGTCCACGTTAGGAATAAAACTCTTCCACGTTAGGAGTAACACCTGTCCACGTTAGGAGTAACGCTTATCCACGTTAGGAATCATTCATTCTGTGTCTGTCCGCGTCAGGACTACCTTTCATCTTTCCACGTCAGGAAGCAGTCTTCCTTCCGTGTAAGGCGAACTGTATCACTCTGTCCACGTAAGGACTCCAGTACCACTTGACATGTCCGCGTCAGGACTCCAATCTTTCCACGTAAGGAATTCAACTTTGGTTCTAAACCTGTCCACGTCAGGACTCAACTTTTCTCGAATCTGTCCACGTCAGGACTCCAATTTCTCCGCGTAAGGAATAAACTTCTTCTTCGTGATTTGTCCGCGTCAGGACTAAACTTTTCCACGTAAGGAATGCCATCTTAATCTGTCCACGTAAGGACTCCAATCTTTCCACGTAAGGAATCACCATTTTTCCACGTAAGGAATCCTCTTCTAATACGTCCGCGTAAGGACTACATCGTCCACGTTAGGACCCACTTCTTCATGTTGGGAATGATAATCTCTTTGATTTGTCCACGTCAGGACACTGATCTTGTCTTGATTCGTCCACGTTAGGACTCAGGCGCCTTCGACCTGCTGAGGAAATAAGACTTGTCCACGTAAGGACTCACACCCTCGACCCACTGGGGAAATACTTGTCCACGTCAGGACTCACACATTGGTCTGATCCGTCCGCGTCAGGACACTAACACAAAGAGTAATTACTTTTGTCAACGTCATGACCTCCCGTTCCACCAATTTCGAGAAACTGAATCTATCCACGATAGGACTACCACACTTCACCAATCCAAGGAAATGAACCTGTCCACGTTAGGACGCCCACTTCTGAAGAAATCCCGCCAATCTAGGAATAAACTGTCCGCGCCAGGACTTGGTTCTTCAATGATCCTCACCCACAAACTTCTTAGCACTGACGTGACAGCGACTTTGAGATGAACTCTACTGGGGATATCTGAAAATCAACTATCGGACGCCTGCTCTGATAACCGGCGGTGGCCTCTGAAATTCTGATTCATGGGACCCGTTGATGACAAACAAACTCTGCTTGGGGATAAGAAGACACTTATCCTGACAACTCTGGTGGGGACAATAAGAGACATTTGCATAAATGACTCTGCTGGAGACAAAGAGAGTTTTATCATGATAACTCTGTGGGGAAATACCGCCGAAACTGACATTATCATTGGATATCTCCTGCCGAGATCTTGAATGTTTGGTAATTCATTTGAGCGAGAGCTCTCTCCACCTGAACTGCTAGAGTGCAGAAACTGCTTCAGCAAAATAAATGCTGAAAGGTGATGCCGACTCCGCCGGGGATAGCCTGATGCTACAAAATTATTCCAGCGCAATAAATGCTGAAAGGGTGAAGTCGACCCTGCTGGGAAGTTGGGAACTCAAACCACACGTCTTGTTGAAGTAACCTCCTGCTGGGGAATATAACTTTGCTGGGGAATAGCAGATGCGCATAGTATGCTCGGACTTTCTGCTGGAACGTGAACCGATATCACCAGTGTCTCTGACGAAATAAATGACAGGAACCACCATCGACTCTGCTTGGGAGAGTCTTAATCTTCGAATTTCACTGGAAGGAATGAAAACACTTGCAAAGAGAATTCCGCTGGGGATGGGATGGTTCTCTTGGGATGGATTAACTGACTCTGCTGGGGGAGAGTACATGACCCGGCGGGGAACGATGAACCTGTCCGAATACAGCCTTACGATCTTAGAATCGCCAAACCCTGCTGAGGACGAATAACTTTTCCGGAGCACGCCCTTTGGATAAGCTACGGCTAGCTGGGGGATTCTACCCTTCTTCAGGAAGAACATGCGTGACCTGCGTGAAGGTCAAGTCCTTCGTCATCGCACTCTTTCTGATCATTTTCCTCGTACGGTTATGAAACCTGCAACCACACAAACAAAACAAGACAAGCCTATGCAACCAAATCAATTCAGGTTAGTGACGTTACACTCAGTTAATTCAAAGCTTTAACAATTGTTGGCAAGGGCCAGTGATGTTATACTCATGCTAGTTTCATCAAACTTAGGCGTTTTATCATGCGCAAAACAGTAAAGAACGGTGTCAAGTACTGAATAACACATTTTCATTGATTGGGCCCCTGAATGGGCGGAGTTTTTGTACACGGGATGTAACTCCTGAAAAGAGGAAGCTACGCAAAGCCAATATACAAGTATGCAAGTATTCACAAGAAGCATAAATATTGACAAATTAAATTTTGTACACATGTCGGCAACTGGATGCAGATGAACACCACGAACTGATCCTCCCATGACTCGTCCGACTCTAATGCTTTCCCGGTATCCCTACTTCTGAAGAGGCTGTATCCGATAACTGACTCCTCAAATGCATTCTCCCGCATTGATGCTCATTGCAATATCAAATTCGGACCGCAGTCATTTGCCTTTCACATCCCTAACTTTTGCGTGAACCGCCCTTTATGGGTTTTCAGTTCACCGGGATACCCCTTTTTGCCGAAGCCGCCCAGTGTAGGTTTTCAACTTCGCGGGTGTACATTTTTTTTCAATTTTATCCCTAACTTTTGCCCGAACCTTTTTATTCTGTTTTTGGTTCGCCAGGATGCCCCATTTTTGCCTGGACTCTCTTTTTTTTTTTGTCCAGCGGGTCTATTTTAAGCAAAGTATTTTTTAACTGCGTCCGAATTCACAGGTGACGCAAAGTCTTCTCCGTCCATGGTGGACAACAGCAACGCTCCTCCTGAAAAGACCTTACTGACAACATATGGCCCTTCGTAATTGGGGGTCCACTTGCCTCGGTGGTCTGCTTGCGGCGGGAGAATCCTTTTCAGCACAAGGTCGCCCGTCTGAAAGCTTCGCGGAAGTATCTTCTTGTCGTACGCTTTCTTCATTCGTCTTTGGTATAAACGACCGTATGCCAGAGAAGCTAGCCTCTTCTCATCCATCAAACTCAGTTGGTTCAATCTATTCGTTACCCATTCTGCCTCGTCTAGCTGAACGTCTCGCAATACCCTCAGAGAAGGGATCTCAACTTCCAATGGTAGTACCGCTTCCATTCCGTATACCAACGAGAACGGAGTTGCCCCGGTTGATGTGCGTACCGTCGTACGATAACCGTGCAGAGCGAAAGGTAGCATTTCATGCCAATCTTTATACGTCACCACCATTTTCTGGACGATCTTCTTGATATTCTTATTGGCCGCTTCGACAGCGCCATTCATCTTGGGTCGGTAAGGGGAGGAGTTGTGATGTTCGATCTTGAAATTCTGACAGAGCTCCTTCATCATTTTGTTGTTCAGATTAGAACCGTTATCCGTGATTATCCGCTCGGGGATCCCATATCGGCAAATGATATCTCTCTTGATGAATCTAGCCACCACTTGCTTCGTCACATTTGCGTAAGACGCCGCCTCCACCCACCTGGTGAAATAATCGATTGCTACTAGGATGAACCGATGCCCATTAGAAGCCGTCGGCTCGATCTTTCCGATCATATCGATTCCCCACATCGAGAATGGCCATGGAGATGACATCACATTTAGAGGACTCGGAGGCACATGTATCTTGTCAGCATATACTTGGCACTTGTGGCACTTTCTCGCGAACTTGAAACAATCAGTTTCCATCGTCAGCCAAAAGTAACCTGCCCTCAGCAGTTTTCTCGTCATAGCATGTCCACCAGCATGCGTACCAAAGGCACCTTCGTGAATTTCCTCCATGAGGAGCTTTGCCTCTTTCTCGTCTACACACCGCAACAACACCAAATCGTGGTTTCTTCTGTATAAGATGCCATCCGGGTTCAAGTAGAAATTGCCCGCTAATCTCCTGAGAGTCTTCTGATCTTGACTGGATGCCCCAGCCGGATACTCTTTATTCTTCAGGAAATTAAGGATATCGAAATACCACGGTTTGTCATCAGATGCTTCATCAATAGCAAATACATAAGCTGGCCTGTCTAACCGAGAGATAGTGATTTGGGGAGCTTCGTTCCAGAAGTTGACCTTGTACATGGAAGACAAAGTGGCCAGGGCGTCAGCCATTTGATTCTCTGCCCGCGGTACGTGATGCAATTCAACCTTGTCGAAGAAAGGCAACAATCTCCTTGCATAATTCATATAATGTATCAAATTGGGCTGACGTGTCTCCCATTCCCCTTTGATCTGATTCATTACCAGAGCTGAGTCTCCGTATACGTCTAAATGTTTGATTCGCAAATCAATGGCTTCTTCAAGCCCCATTATACAAGCTTCGTATTCGGCCTCATTGTTGGTGACGTCAAAGGTCAATCGTGCAGTAAACGGGATGTGCGACCCGTGTGGCGTGGTGATGATTGCCCCTATTCCGCTACCGTAAGCATTCACAGCTCCGTCAAATATCATCTTCCATTGGGACCCCGGCTCTGGTCCTTCGTCTGGTAACGGCTCTTCACAATCTTTCATCTTGAGATACATGATATCCTCGTCAGGAAAATCAAATCTCATCGATTGATACTCTTCAATAGGCTGCTCCGCCAGATACTCAGACAGCACACTCCCCTTTATCGCCTTTTGCGAGACGTATTGAATATCATATTCAGTCAAGACCATCTGCCAACGGGCAATTCTACCTGACAACGCCTGCTTTTCGAATATATATTTGATTGGATCCATCTTCGAGATGAGCATGGTTGTATGATTTAGCATGTACTGCCTCAAACGCTTGGCGGCCCAGGCTAGCGCGCAACAAGTTTTCTCCAGCATTGAATATCGAGATTCACAGTCTGTAAATTTCTTACTCAGATAATAGATCGCATGCTCTTTTCTCCCTGTCTCGTCGTGTTGACCGAGAACGCAACCCATGCTTCCCTCAAGAACCGTCAAATACATTATCAAGGGTCTTCCTGCCACCGGGGGTATCAAAATAGGAGGTTCCTGCAAGTACTTCTTTATTTTATCGAACGCCTTTTGACAATTTTCGTTCCACGTTACAGCTTGATCTTTCTTTAGCAGCTTGAATAAAGGTTCACACGTGGCCGTTAGGTGAGATATGAACCGGGCAATGTAGTTCAATCTCCCCAAAAACCCGCGCACCTCTTTCTCTGTTTTAGGCGTCGGCATTTCTTGTATTGCCTTTATTTTAGCAGGGTCGACCTCTATTCCTCTTTCGCTTACGATAAACCCCAGCAGTTTACCCGATCTCACCCCGAAGGTGCATTTATTAGGGTTCAGCCTCAGCCTGAACTTCCTAAGTCTTTTAAACAACTTCAGCAGATTCACCAGATGCTCTTCCTCCGTCTGGGATTTGGCAATCATATCGTCAACATAAACTTCGATCTCTTTATGCATCATGTCATGAAAAAGAGTCGTCATCGCACGCTGATACGTTGCCCCAGCATTTTTCAAACCAAAGGGCATCACTTTGTAGCAAAATGTTCCCCAAGGCGTTATGAAAGTAGTCTTCTCCATATCCTATGGCGCCATTTTAATTTGATTATAGCCTGAAAAGCCATCCATGAAGGAGAATACGGAGTACTGAGCAGTATTATCAACTAACACGTCAATGTGAGGAAGTGGAAAATCGTCTTTTGGGCTTGCTTTATTCAAATCTCTATAATCCACGCACATCCGAACCTTGCCATCTTTCTTTGGCACTGGTACGATGTTGGCAACCCAGGAAGGATACTTCGTCACAGCCAGGAAACCAGCGTCCCACTGTTTCTGAACCTCCTCTTTGATCTTCATTGCCATATCTGGTCGTGTTCTGCGAAGTTTTTGTTTGACAGGCGGGCAGTCTTCTTTCAGTGGCAGGCGATGCACAACCATATCTGTATCGAGCCCTGGCATATCTTGATACGACCAAGCGAATACATCATTATACTCTCGGAGCATTTCAACCAGCCTTCGCTTGATATCACTCTGCAGTGCGGCTCCAATACGAATATTCTTCTCAACCCCTTCCGACCCCAAATTGATAATCTCGATAACCTCGTCGTGAGGCAGAATGGCTCTTTCCTCTTGCTTCACTAACCAAGACAGTTCTTCAGGAACGTCGCTATCTTCGACAACCTCTTCTGCGGTCTGGAATACCGGGTGCTCGAAGTCGGGACGAGTCATAGGTGGCTCAAGGATGTCATCTGAAAATGTTATCCTGCAAAAGGAATGGTTAAGTGCTTCAAAATGCGTATAAAGCGAATAACCACATTGCCATTTTATTGAAAAATACAAAACAAGAAAGACAGGGATTACAGTATTTGCACATGAAAAAACGCCATTTATTTAATGATTAACGCGCAATGTTTATAACAACACAGCCCTAAGCAAATCCTGATGCCCCGGGCAAGACATCAGATTATTCAACAATTGATAAAGCAAAGCATTACTGTTTAAAAGTCACAGGAACAAGCTCCTGAATAGACCAGTTGCACAGTCCTTGTCCTGGCGTGCTTGGCTGAATCAAGGCATCCATATCACAGTCGCTGTCCCCTTCATCAGACTCTGAAGCAGCATTGACGGACTCCTGGCATACTCCACTGGCAGAGATGGTGATCGACTTTCTGAAATGAGGGGCCCCCACGGAAGGAGTTGATGACGACGGTCGGTACCCCAGTCCGAACCGGTCCATTTTCACCGGAATGTCCAATACTTTTCCCCAGCCTTTGGCTTCTCCTGCTTTCACTAGCGCTTGAGCTTCTTTATACGATGAGACAGCTATCTCTGGCACTTTGCTCGGCCCGGGACTCTTGTCCTTGACGCGCAAACCTTCGAATGCCTGGCACGGTGTCTCATGGATCTCCCCGTCGACTTCCACATATTTAAACGAAGAAAGATGGCTGACCAGGATGTCTTCTTCTCCGCACACGGTAACTACGCTGTCTCCGACCATATACTTTAACTTTTGATGCAGGGTAGACGTGACTGCCCCTGCCCCGTGAATCCAAGGTCTTCCCAGCAAGCAACTATACGCAGGCTGTATATCCATGATATAAAACTCCGTTGCAAACACTTCCGGACCCACTTGCAGAGGCAAGGTAATCGATCCGAAGACTGTCCTCCGCGTGCCGTCAAACGCTCTGACTACCAAATCACTGGGTGTACACAAAATCCCTCGAACATCCAGCTTCATCATCGACTTCTTAGGCAGCACATTCAAAGACGACCTGGTGTCAACCAATACGTGCGACATTGTCGATCCTCTGCACTCAACTGATACATGTAATGCCATATTATGGTCTCTCCCTTTCGGAGTCAAGTCAAAATCAGTAAAGCCCAGACTGTGGCCTGCATTTACATGTGCCAATACTCCTTCTAGCTGGTTTACGGAGACATCCTGTGGTACAAAAGAAGTGTCCAGGACTTTCAGCAAAGCGTTCCTGTGGGCTTCCGAGCACAACAGCAATGACAGGATAGATATTTTGGACGGTGTTTGCTGCAGATGCTCCACAATTTTATAATCACTTTTCCGAATTAAGCGCATGAATTCCTCTACATCTTTAGATGCTGCTTCTTTTTCATTGGCTTGTACCGGAACATTCTCAACCGCTTTCCCTTTTCCTTTCGCTAGTCTTTCGGCTTCCACTTCAGGAGATATAAAGATCCTGCCACTCCTCGTCATGCCTCCTGAGCCCACAACATTATCCACAACCTCCGCTGACTGCTTGTTAACATCGATCTTAATCCCATCACAATACACCTCTAGCCCATATGACCATGGGACCGCTTTCGTGTTCTCATACGGGATGGGCCCGGCCTTAGTTATAGTAATCGGTGGTCGCTGAGCTGGTGCTGAAATGGTGATCGTCTTCCTAGGAATTGTCACTGTGGCAACATCACTCCGATTATCCACTACTGCCCCTGCCGGCTCATCAGTGGCTGTTCTGTCAAACTGCAATACGCCATCATCAATCAAGGCCTGGATGCCTTTCTTCAAATCCTCACACCCCCCATCCAGGGCCCAGCAATCTAAGCAGTACTCATTACATCCTGGGTAAACACCTCCCTGCAACAGTCGGCTTTTTATTTCGCTCAGCGGCGTCTTTAAATCCTCAACATCCATAATCAGATTCAACCCTTCCTCCGTCAGCACGGCGTTGGCCCCATGATTGGGCATGGGTTTCTGGACTATATTCGGAACTGTCGTTCCGAAATTGATAGACTTGTTATCCAAAAGATCCTGCACAACGTGCTTAAAAGCATGGCAACCTTCGATATCATGGCCAGGGGCCCCAGAATGAAACTCGCAGTGCCTATTTGCATCATAGCCGAACGGGGGAGTCCCCGTGATCGGTGCCAAGGTTCTTTTCTCCACCAGGTTCAATCCCAACAATGTCTGCAATAAATCAGCGTAGGTTGAGGGAGGCTTCTCAAACACTCTTCTCGGCTTACTACCCTGAAATCTTCGTTGAGCTTGCTGTGCCCCCTGCTGAGGCTGCTGCTGCTGTGGCATTGGTTGCTGCTGAACCGATTGTTGTTGCTGGATTGGCTGCTGTTGATACGGAATAGTAACACTCGACACTTGCTGCGGCTGACGATATTGATTTCTTCCCCTGCCTCGGCCTCGGCCTCGGCCTCCAAATACCGCGCTAGCTTCGCCCTGACGGCGCCCACCATAAGCTTTCTTATTACTGCCAGATGCAGTTGATTCGTCAACTTGGAACTTTCCTTGCTTAATGTTCCGCTCAATCTTTTCACCCATCAGAATCAGGTCTGAGAAACTAGCCAGAGACGTATGAAACAACATATCATGAAACAGCCCGGTGAATGTGCCGACAAACATATCATTCATTTCTTTATCTTCCACAGGAGGACGGACCCTGGCAGCCATATCGCCCCACCTTTGCGCGTATTCTTTAAAACTCTCCCCCTTCTTCTGCGAAAGCCCGGCCAACTGGACCCGATTGGGTGCCAGGTCGCTGTTATACTTGTAATGGGCTACAAACGCCTCTGCTAATTGCTTCCAAGTCTTGATATCAGTTGGCTCCAACCCCATGTACCACTCTAGGGAGGGACCCGATAGACTATCCTGAAAGAAATGCATGAGCATTCTTTCATCAGTGGAGTATGCAGACATCTTTCTGTAATAAGCTCGTACATGCACTTTCGGACATGTATCTCCTTTGTACTTATCGAACGCAGGCGCTTTGAATTTAATTGGCACCCTCAAGCCAGGTACCAAGCCCATAGTTGCCATGTCCAGTCCCACAGCACTCTGATTTAGGACTCCCTTCATTTGCTCTTCCAGCATTCTAATCTTTTGAGAATCATCCATCGGCCCTTCAAAACCTCCTCTAGAGAAGGCGTCCTCCTGTTGATCCTCTTGCCACATACCGTTTCCAGCCCCGTATCCATCATACGCATTATTACGTCCAGCTCTGTTCTGATTCATCCCCGGACCTCGGCCTCTGTTGCCGTACCCTTGAACACCTCCAGCAGGACCATAAGCCGTAAATCCAGCACCGTTTCCGTTTCCAAAGCCTCCGTAACCCTGATTGACCATACCATAACCATCTTGCCCAAAGCCTTGAGCATTAAAGCCATACTTGCCAGCGTTGTCGAATCCCTGATCGTTGAATCCGAACCCAGCGTTGACAAAGCCATTGCCTCCGAGATTATCTCCCACATTGACATCACCCAGCCCAGCATTATGGACAGCAGTTTCATTCCCCACTCCGACGTTACCATTCACAGCAGCGGTAGCGTTGTTGACGTTAGCGGCAGGTATATTGACCACGGGCGGAGCCACTGGCGTGGGAGTGCCGTCTCCATGAGCAGTATCAACCCGGACAGACTGATGATCTTCGTTACCATGACCAGCGTTGCGAGCCAACAGAGGCTGGACCATGGCCTGCAAATTCTCTTGCCCTTTTGCTATAGCCTCCATAGTCTGCATGAAGAGGGCGAGCTTTTCGCGCACATCCTGCATCTCGTTCTGAATTTGGTCCATGACTTTCCGACAGTTGGATCGTGTAGAATAGCGGTGCGGATGTTGATCTGGAATCCTATTAAGTACCTGATACAGAGCAAGAGATAAGACACCATTCAAAGATTACCTGTTATGCAATATGAATATGAATGCAATGCAATGTGTCTGTGCATTAGGGAAATTCATTCCCCCAGTTCTAGTGCGAAGGTGCCGGTGCAGTGACAGTGTTGACAATAGGAATATCGGAGCTGAATCATAGAAAGCCTCATATATTGCTGAGAGAATCAATAATCCCAGGGTACGACATCACTGAGAGTACAGAGAAGGCATGACCTCAACCAACAATCCTGGTGATGGTCAGCACTATGCAAATAAAGCATACAAATAATGGAATGATCAAATCCTCTCAAAAGTCTGGTACTCCTCTATCAGCTTCTTGGTCTCCGGATGGCTTGGTCGATCAAGCAGCCCTTCAACAAGCTGGTTTCTCTTCTTAAGGACACGGCGTACGTCTTCAGCAGTTTCTTCCCATGTTGCTTCTCCGAAGCAATCTTCTAGCTTTCGCTTCTGAGATACTGCTTCATCTCTGGATTTGATTGCCTTATTCAGTGCATGCTGGACACTATACCGATTCATCACTTCTTCCTCACACTTCTTGATGCTAGACTTCAACTTCTCTTCGAGGTCGGAAATTTGCTGCTTCAGCTTATCTTCCCTCTTCTTGTTGTTAGTGAGTGTAGCATTCCAAGTCTTATTGCAAGAAGATATCTCTCGGTGTGCTGCGTCGAGCGCTTTCTTTTTGGCTTCCAGCATGTCATGGGAACTTCTGAACTCTTGCCCCAGACGTTCACGCTTTTTCTTCTCCTCGGTCAACTCAGCTCCTAACTTGTTTACCAGCTCAATCTGTTGTTGGAAAGCATATACGGCCTTGTTTTTCTCGCTGCGCACCTGGGCTAACTCTTGCTCTAACCCTTCATTAGTCCTCATCAAGGCTTCTTTCTCTTTCACAACCTGTTCATAGGCTTCTCTAGAAACAGTGGTTGGCTCTGCTACCGGAACGGGAACAAGAATTGGTGCATCTGGAAACGGCATCCTCAACTGACTAGCCCTCTCCTGAATCCAAACTCTATAAGGTGCGTAGGCCTGACAGTCATTCTTTCCTAACAAAGGCTTCCCTCTGCGGTTAATACGCGTCCAGGCATGTTGCAACTTGGCTAATAACTCCCCCTTCAAATCCCCTGTGAAGTACAGAGATTCCTGTACTTCTTCCTCATGAGGTGGATTCTTCAGCGCATATCCGAACGGGCGAATGAATAAAGAGGGGTTGTAATTGATACACCCCTTCCTTCCTATCAGCGGCACATTAGGGTACCCAGAACAACTGAAGATGAGCTCAGATCCCAACAGATCTCTATCAAACCACTCCATATCTTCCGACAATAGCCTCATCAGACGCTCTGGCCAACCAACTGGAACTGTAGTCTCTGCAGCAGATCCTCTCTTAGGAAGGTGACTCTCAAACCACATACTCAACAAGGGCACACACAGGTGCACATTCTTCCCTCTTCCTTTCTCATTCTTGTAATGCAGTGAATGGTAGAGGTCTCCGAGTAAAGTAGGTACTGGATTACCAGCGGCAAACAAGTAGAAAGCATCGAAGTCCACAAAATCCGGTATGTTGGGGAACAAAACTATGCCATAAATGCACAAAGCCAACACAGCATTGAAAGCAACCCAGCACCCATTCTTGGCGTACTCTTGGGCTTTACCCACTAAGAACTGAAATGAGAATCCTGGAACTCCACGGGAAACAGTAGTCACAAGTTCAGAAGCATCAACATGCAAGGCTTTTGCCAATTCCTCCGGCTTAGGTTTGGCGTCATAATGAATGAACGGAACCTGGTTCTGCACGGGCAGCTCAACATACTCAGCGTATTCCTCCAGGGTTGGTCCCATAATAAAGTCAGAGAACGTGAAACACCTCAAAGCAGGGTCGTAGAATTGCATCAAAGCATACAGCCCATCTAACTCTACCTCTGTAGGTTTGCACACCAATCTCAATAATCTACCATAACTCATCCGGAAACTCCTACGAACACCCTCATCAGCAAGAGAGATCAACCCCAGTAAAGGAACAATATCAGGCGTAGGCAATTTGTAGGCAACCGTTCTCCTTAAGCTAGTCATGATCAAACACTCAGAAGTCCGGGCACTAGAACTAGGGAAATGCAAATGCACCTGCAGCACAGACACACGTTAGTGAAATGCAAATGATAATGGATATGCAGGAAATGCAATGCAAGTAACATTCAACAGGGACCGAAGCTGCAGTTGAATAGCCTAAACCCAATCAAGAAAGGTCTCATATAGACCATCCAGAAGTCATCAAACCCTGGTCTCAGATAGACCTAAAATAAAACTCCAATACTGGTCTCTGACAGACCTCAAACCATAACTCACTGGTCTCTGATAGACCTCAAATCACATCCATAATTGGTCTCTGACAGACCTCAAAACACCTCTCCAAATGGTCTCTGACAGACCTCAGATCTCATCTCTAGTTGGTCTCTGACAGACCTCAGAACACATCTCCAAATGGTCTCTGACAGACCTCATAACTCTCCATAAATAACCAGGATCTCTGATCAAGAAATAACCGGTAGTCTGGAGGTCTAGTTACCTGCATAACCCTGAATCCCCTCACAGGTGGGTGGCCCTATAACTGGCACAAGGTACGGCATCCTATGCGGTCGTCGGCGTCACAGACTTTCAGGGTTGATGATACGATTCCCAGAAGGAGTGGCATCATCAATTCCTGAAGAGGCCTCACTCAGCCAACTTCCAAATGATCGGTCCCCAGAGTCGACAATCCAACTAACCAGCAACCCACGCCAACCAAAGGAAGGGGCAGGAGGCCAACCAGAGAAACCTCGTCTGAGTGTAGATTTCATGGGACACCAAAGCAAGCAAAGCAAGCGGGCGCCCACTAATTTCTACTCTAATTCTAGGTGCACTCAAGCCCAGGTCCGGCTTATCTCTCAATATCAGAACACCCGTCACACCCCAGATACAGCAATAATAATCAATATACAAAGCTGAAAAATACAAGGTTAGAAATATAAAATAACTCCATACAAAATCCTCGACGGGAAGACAAGCGCTAGGATTGACTCTCTCAAGGGACGTTGGATCCCAAATGCATAAGAACTATCGCAGTCCTTAGCAGCCAGGGGACGTTATTTTCCCCAGCAGAGTCGCCAGCTGTCGCTACTGCGAAAATCGGCGCCGGCTGAACAGAAGAGTCGCCACCGTGCGTTATTTATCCCACGGGAGGGAAAGGAAACGCTCAGAGTAAACCTCGCACAACACGGGAAAGGTATGGTCATCGCAACCAAAACCTGGATTCGGGAGTCGGTTACGCAAGGGGAAGGTATTAGCACCCCTCACGTCCGTCGTACTCGACGGGATCCACGCTTGTTTTCGGGTATGGATTGTTATTCTATCTAAACTACAGGTCAAGGGTTAAAAGAAAAGAAAATGAAAATAAAAATGACTCGGCAAAGTATCGCACTTTATGCCTACGTATTCCCGTCTGGAACGAGAAATCAGAGTCAACGTAGTTCGCCTACCTACGGGAAAGGAGGGGAAGGTTGCTCGCTAGGATATCGCATCCTATGCCTACGTACTTCCACACAGCATGAAAGATCAGAGCAAACGTAGTTCGGGCCACGTACGACACAAGCTTGTTTTGGTTGATTTTATTCCTTCTGAAAAGGTTTTCTGATTAGCAGTCCAAGCGGACAAAAATGACGTCTTGATGAGTTCACATTCTTTTACGGAAGAAGTGTCTTTTATTGTGTTTGAAATCTTTATGTGTTTTTCTGTTTGTTTTGAGAGAGAAGAGACAGAACTCTAACCTACGGTTGCGAAGGGAATCAAACTAACCTAATGTTATCATGCATGGGTTAAGACCTAGTGTCTATCATGCTCCTCTCTTGCACAGAGAGAAACAGAGATCCTACGGGATAGGCAGAAACAGAAACAATAACAGATATATACAGTAAAGCAGTAAAATGCATGGATGCAGCAATACAAGCGAGGCAAGGGAGTCCCACTCAACCTCAAACCTAGAAAACAATAGGCAAAAGTGAACAGGCTTCACTTTCAACCCAACAGGGTAAACAGCAAACAATACAGTTCAGAAAACCAATCAATACATCAACAAATGAAATACAGCAAAAGAAACAGCATCAGCAGCTCTGAATCAACAACTGGCTCCAAGTAATCTCCAATCAGTTACAGGCTTCAGTCAGCAGCAGTCTCTATCTTCATGGCCTTCAGGCAAGGGCTTTGATCATCAGTCTTCTATCTGCAATGACTTTTCTTCAAGCTCAAACCTCCAGGATGAGGGATCAGTCACAAGAGTGAATTGGGTGTTAAGCAATCAGCTGACTACCAAAGGTGGTGAACAGACTGCTTCTAACACAAGAGACATTTTCTCTCAAGAGTTCTATCTCATAGACACTATCACCAAGCCTTCCAAAGGAAGGGGGTGAGTGTCTTAGAGAGACTCTGAATCACAGAGAAGAATGGATGCAGACAAGGCAATCCATATTTGAGAAACAAACTTTCTAACCTAGAGCTCTGCCTAGCTCCTAAACCCTAGTCCCTCAGCATCTGCTAGCAAGAATCTCCTCCTCAACTCTGGCAGTTGATCTTCAATCTTTGGATCTCCAATGGCTTCATCTCCTCAAGTCTTCAGCTTCCCCAGGGCCCCAGACAAACCCAACACCCAAACAAACAAGCAACAATCCCCAGAGGGCACACCACACCAGACAATCAGATATACAGACAGCATTAATAGCAGTAGGGGAATCCTAACTTTTCTCTAAGGGATCTAATAACTACCCATAGCCCCTATAGTCCCATAACTAATCTAGTTGAATCCTAAGTCCTAAAGGAAAAAATTGAACTTCCTAAGTTGTCACTTAAAACCCTAGTTTTGTACATGATGTTCAAGCATTTATTAATCATCTAAAATTAACCTCTAAAAATGGGAACTAAAATATTTCTACAAGTTGAATACCTCATCTAAACAATATAAAAAGAATGACCAAAAAATATTAAAGCATGTGAGAGAACAAAAATTATGAAAATGATGCATGAAATGAAATAAAACTAAAAATGAAATTTTATTTTTCTATAATATTCTGCACATCTCAAAGAAAATATGGTAAAAAGAATGGATTAAAATGCATTTTTTATGAATTAGTTATGAATTTATGAAATTGGTAAAAAATTAAAATGAATTAAGAAAAATAATTGGAATTAAAATGAAGGAGGGGGGTTAGAATAGAAGTTCGCCCCAGTTATAATCTGGATGGGCCACACAATGGGGGTGCGCTTAGCGCTTCTGGCTTAAGCCCAAACGAGTCAGAATTAAAGAAAATGAAACAAACACACTGGGGGTGAAAATAGCATCAGATTCATGTTGAAATTGGTTTGGGCTTGGTTTAGGGGGGTGGGGATAACACAAGCCAACTCAGGCCCGCCCGTTTCAATTAATGAAACGGCGCGTTTTGGCCAGCTTCCAATTCCCTCCAAATTCAGATTGAATAACAGCCACAGGATCATTCCAAAAGTCAATAGTCCAAGGCACAAGGAACGACCACGATTATCTCTTCCCCAATTGACCTGCAACTAGGGTTTCAATCACCATTACACCTCCATGCACGAGCATGTTTACACCAAGCTGTTCTCCTTCTACACGCGATGAAATGCCACGCCATAAACACGAAACTTGCTTAGAATCTCTCCCTCTACAATCCTATAGCACTAATTCAGTCTGAAACTCAATGAAACTCTCAACCCGATAGCATCAATCTCTGATCACCATGGAAGGACACTGATATGCAACATCACCATTCTCAATCAAACTTAACCTAAACTAATCTACAACTAATGGTTATTAATCTGCGCTATCAAGCTACAATTATGATGCACTAACCTAAGAGATATTGATCCTAACAGTTTGTTGCACCTGTTAACAACCCTCACCAAATCGTTCCAAATTCATCTAAACTAATCTCCTAACCACCTAGATCATGTCTAAACTAATAAAATCATGTTAAACTAACTGAATCCAGCAAATCGAATGAAAACTTACCTAGTGTAAAACCTTGAGAACAGCTATGGAGATGGAAGATCTGAGGCTTTTGAGACTTGGATCTTGATCCACAAACTCAGCAATCAATTCTGTATGCAATATTCTGGTGATTCCTTGCTTGAATTAGGCTGTCCAATGGAATTTGCAACTTTGATGTTCTTGAGTATGGTGCACGAAAATGGATGATAATCACTTGATCCTTGATTGGATGATGATCTATGATGATGATGGAACAAAATTGAATGGATGTGGATGAAGATTGATGAAGATTTTGGAGAATTGGAATGAAAACTCAATGAGAAAGTATGAGAGAAATTTGTGGAATTCTTGGTGCAAATGAAGCCAACCCTTGCCAAATTCTCATTTCATGCTTATATAGACCCCAATGGTACATTCTAGATCCATCTTGCACATTCCCTTGTTTTCCAACTTTGGCTCATTTTGATTATGTTTCTTAAAAGGCAAGCAACCATGGATAACTTTCTTTTTTCCTTCTAAACTCAAAAAAAGTGTTTGAACCATTGTTCTTAGAATTGTTTTTCCATTCAAAATCATATATTGGAAGTCTCCATTTGGACTTGTAAATCTCCCAAACCATTTTTCAATTTGAAATTATTCACTTTATAAGCCTTTTTAGTTCATATTTTGACCAATTATGCAACTCCATGCTATGAGCTTCTCCAATAATTTGTGACCTTCTTTCTAGACTTAAAATCCCATTTGGAGCAAGTTTGATGTTGTAAGTTTTTCCATTTGAGGCCTCCTTGTATGAGTTTTGGGTATAGGTTAAAATGACCTGTAATTCACAAATGCCCAAAATACCCTTTGCTTGCCAAGACCATAAGTTGAGTTCTACACATCATATGAAGGCATGCCATACCATTCTAGAAAGCTAAGACAATGAGGAACAATTCTTATGTTGACCAAGAATTCATTTGAAATCTCCTTGAGGGGCACAACTAGCTTGGAAGTCAAGTCACTTTCACAGACAAAAATTCAGATACCCCAAATGACCTGTAACTTGCAAGGACCATAACTTGAGTTCTATAAATCTCCTTGAGGTCTTCCACCACTCAAATTAAAGGTCTTGAGATCCCCTACAAGTTTCATGTTGGCCAAGAAGCCATTTGAAGCTAGCATTTTGACTTATCTTGCTTGGAAATTTGGCCTAAACTAGGGGATTTTACAGAGAAACCCTAATTTAGTAACTCCTCTTCTCCTTGATTTCTCTTGAATTCTTCTTGTCATATCTCCATATCCTTCTTTATATGTCCAATGATGAACCCCACATCTCTCCAATAGACTTGAATGCCCTTTAAATCAGTCAATTGACCTAGGGTTGACCTAGGGTTGACCCAGATGAAACCCTAGTTGACTGTCTTCAACTATAGCTCTTGTGCTCACATCAACAACTTGTTTTCTTCTCCAAATGACTTTATAAGTCTCTCAAGATGTCTAGATACTCTCCATGCTTTCACTTCACAGCTCACAACCCTCTTGTTGATCCTCAGATACCCTCAGCTAGGAGATGGACTCAAGGCTTGATCTGCTGAACTCTTTGCTTTCAAATTCTTTCCTGATGACTTGAATGATATTGAATTGGGATAATAACCTCTTGATAGGCCTCTAGAGATGAAAATAATGATTGGACCCCTGTTGAATGGCTTGCTATGCTTATGCTATGCAGATGGTTAGTCTATGTACATGACTCTATATGCAAATGCTAATGATATTAAAACATGAACCAAGTGAATAAGGTTAGGCAAATTTTAGGGTGCAACAGACTTCTAGCACTCAAATTAAAGCTAAGATCATGCTATAAAACAATCATGTTGGGGGAAAGATGAGATGACAACCACATCTTGAGCTACATTGCCTTGAAGATAGGGGTCAAACTAGGGGATTTTACACTGTCAAGCCTTAGAAACCCTAGCTTGAAACTTTTCAAACTCTTCAATCATGATGAGTCAACCTTGGAATCATCCTTAGAACATCTCAATGTATCAATCCATGATCACATGGCTCTTGAATTAGGTCTCAACCTTCTTTGAATCATCAATTGACTTAGGGTTGACCCAGTCAAACCCTAATTGCACCACTCATGGCTGAGCCTCCTTAATCTTGCACAATGACCTGTCTAGGCCTCAAAGTGATCTTCAACACTTCTCATGAGCTCTTTCAAGACCTCAAGTCCAACTTCATGGCTTCAGAATCATCTGATGGCTTTCCACAACTTTCAAGTTAGGAGACACACATACTTGGTTTCAATCACTCTCTCTAAGGATCTTTTAACTTCTCTGACAAGGATATCAACCCTTGAATGCTTGAATAACCTTCTTATCTAGCTTCAAAGTCTTGTGTAACCCTTGGTTGGTAATCATACCTCTTTAATCTCCTGCATACATGTCAATGAAATGCAAATGATAATGCTAATGTGAATGAAATGAAACATAAGCTAGGTGAAGAAATGTTGGGCAAATTTTGGGGTGCAACACATATCCCTGTCAAACCATATAATGTTCTCTGCAGACAATCTCATCAACCTCTCTGGCCATTTCGATGTACTAGCTGTAGTGACAAACGGACCTGTCTTGGGCATATGACTAGCAAACCACCTGCACAGCAAAGGAACACAGCAAGATACATTCTTTCCCCTTCGGTTCTCATTCTTATAGTGAACAGAATGATAAACTCTTCCAAGAAGTGTAGGTGCCAGATTCCCTGAAGCAAAAATATGGAACACATCCAAATCTACAAAATCTGGAAGATTAGGGAACATTATGATACCATAGATACAGAGAGCTAGAATGGCGCTAAACGCAATCCAATAACTATCTTTGGCGAACTGCTGAGCCTTATCAACCAAGAAAGACAAAGGAAAACCAGGAACCCCATTCCACTTAGTTAATTTCCCTCTAACTCTGAAACATCCACCTGTAGTGCAGTAGCCAGCTTAGCCAGACCAGGCTTAGCATCAGTATGGAAGAACGACATCTGAACAAGAATAGGCACGCCTAACAATATAGAATACTCCTTCAGGGTAGGCGCCAGGATATAATCAGGGAAAACAAAACACCTCAGCTGTGGGTCATAGAACTGCAAAAGAGCATAAAGACCATTCATCTCATACACTGAAGGTTTGCAGCCAACACTAAGAAGCTTCCCATAAGACTGCCTGAAGTTTCCCATCAACTTCCCATCAGCCATGGCCATCAAACTCAACAAAGAACTAATATCAAGAGTTGGAAGCTTGTATGCCACTGTCCTCTTCAAAGGTTCCATGTTAGAAATAAGGAACAAGATCACTAGAATCGAGGAAGAAATATGCACGTGCAACATAGATACATGTTAATGAAGATGCAGATGAAAATGCGCATGCAAATGCAAACAGGGAATCAAGATTGTTGTGTTGTTGATCGAGAAAAACCAGCGCTCCGCTTTAATAAGAACATAGGACCGTCAGAGATAGGACCCCTTGTATCCAAAACACAGATTCACACTGCAAAGAAAACTGGGTAGTCTGAAAGCCAAGGTTTCCTTCATAACTCGATCCCTCTCACAAGTATGGACCTATCCACTGAGAAGGTTTGGCATCCTATGCGTTCATCAGTTTCACAGACTTTCAAGAAACGATGATACGTTCACCATTTTTGGTTTGGCATCATAGTTCCTCGAAGAGGCCTCACTTAGCTAAATCACAAATGATCGGTCCCCAGAGTCGACAAACCTCGGATCCAAAATCCCCTCGAGCCCAAAGGTCCAGAAAATAAATCATCAAAGAGAATCTCGTTTGAGCGCGAATTTAATGGTGAACTAGTACATGCAAAGCATGCACGCCCACCACTACTTTCCACTACTAATGTTATGTTTGTACTCAAGCCCAGGTCTGACTTATCTCTCAGTGGAACATTCTCCCCAACAGCACAGCAAAAATGATATATACAACGCTGAAAGTAAATGCGGGAAAATAAAGTACAACACATAATACACACCCAAAGAGATAAACAACCAAGCGCTAGGATTGACTCGCATAGGGGATGTTCCTGTCTCTAGCAGAGTCGCCAGTTGTCGCTACTGTGAAAAAAGGTGCCGACAATGACAGAAGATTCGCCACCATTCGTTATTTATCCCAAAAGAGGGAAAGGAAACAAGCAGAGAAAACCTAACAAAAACGGGAGAAGACAGGTCATCGCAACCATATCTCGGGTTCGGGAGTCGGTTACGCAAGGGGAAGGCATTAGCACCCCCTCACGTCCGTCGTAATCGACGAGATCTACGCTTGTTATCTATCTAAAGGGTGTTTACTATCTACGCTAATGGTCCCAGGGACAAAAGAAAAGAAAAGAGACTCGGCAGAGCATCGCCGCTCTGTGCCTATGTATTCCCTCGTGCAATGGGAAAGTCAGAGTCAACGTAGTTCGGCTAACTACGGGCGAAAGGTGGGGGAAGGTTGCTCGCCAAGACGTCGCGTATTGTGCCTATGTATTCTCATCTGGTATGAGAAATCAGAGCAAACGTAGTTCAGGCTAACAAAAACACCAGCTGGTTCAACTGTTTTTTACCCGAGTAGGATTAAAACTTAGTTCTAGCAGTTAGGTGTATGCAGCTCGACCATTGGAGACTTAGGCGTTACCCGTTTGCGGTAGAACCAAGAGTTAACAAAACTCTCTTTTATGAAAAGATTTCCATTATTAAGATCCCGAAGGATGAAAAAGGTTTGAACTTTGTTTTTTTGAAGTCTTTTAGAGAAGAAGTGCATTGATTATTGTTTGTAATTCACGTTGCACTAAAGACTATGACCTAGGAGCGAATGCGTCGCATATCACCCAAAGGGTGTACACTAAACACTCTAGGCCATTGAGAGGAAGCCCCCCAATCACTATTTCCCAAATAGCTTAAGGCTTATAGCGTACAACATTCATTAGCCTTTATTAAGTGTTTTGAAATTATTTGAAGATGAGAAGAGAAAGGACACACTAAAGGGAGACTAACTCAATCCTAGTAGTTGTCATGCAAAGTATACCTATAGTTGAGGTAAAAGGGAATGCAACCTAATATTTTCATGCATGGTTTATGTCCTAAGGTCTATCATATTCTCAAGAGATTAGAGATCCTAAGGGGACATGGCAAAGAAGAAGAAGCAAAGCATAAGATAACATGAAAGAAGAAAGAATGCATATGCAATGCAACACACAAGCAAAGAGAGGAAAAAGTGTGGGGTGAAAACCTCCAAAAGCACATATCAACCTTTAATAATGCAAGAAAGGAGCTGCACAAAGAATGCATACAAAGCAAAGAAATGCAAGAAGGCAAACAATTATGCAAGCACAAAAGAGAAAGGATGGGAGAAGCGAACATCCTACGACCATCGGCCATCAAGTATCGGAGAAAAGTGGGAGGAAAAGAAGTGCGAGGCAGCAGCCGCCACAAGCGCATCTTGACCACTCGATTCTCACACTCAAACAAAACAAAAGAAAACCGCACATCACTTCGAACAACATATACAAGAGTATGCATCCAAGTGGAAAGCAAGCATGCGTGTCGATGAAACATCTCACTCCTAATGCATCACACTGATCTATGATGATTCGAAGTGAAACGGTACCAAAACAAGCATGAAAAACAGCAAAAACAGGCCTGCTGGAGCAGTGTTAATCGATTAACAGCAGGTGTTAATCGATTAACCATTGAAAAGCAATTGAAAAAGTGAAAGTTTGAATGTGTTAATCGATTAACAGATTACGTTAATCGATTAACACTGTGTGAACTGCAGAAAAATTGAAAGTTTGATCTGGTTAATCGATTAACACCAGAGGTTAATCGATTAACATTGCTCCAACAGCAGAAAACAGCAACAGAAAAGCACGTTTCAATAACTTATCACTTAAGCAAACATCCACATGATCTCATAAACAAATGTGCACGAAATAAAAACCAACAAACAGTGATCTAAACAAGATGTAAACACATCTAAACAGCACCATCATAATTCATATGGATCAAGAATGAATCAAATCAATCAAAAATGAAAACCAACATGATTATGCAAAATAAGCTCAAAATGCAATAGATCAGGAATTCCAACCTTTGAAGCGGAGAATTGCTTCGGTTAATGTTGATTCACTTCAAACGTGTAGATCTAAACAAGAAATCTGGAATACTTCAAGATCCAAGCCAATTCTTGTAATAGAAGTGATGATCAACCAAAATCAATCCAAATTACTCCAAATAAGCATTCCAACACCACTTCAAAATTCAGATCTAAGTTTGCACGAAAATCAAATGGGAAAATGAAGATGATGATGATAAAGGATGAAGGTTTTAGCTCAAGAATTCATTGATTCCAATAAAGAATCAAGGAATTCTAATGGAAAAGAGCTTTGGTGAAGGTTTTGAAAAATGGAAAGTTGAGAGAAACTTGAGAGAATTCAGATGAATTCTAAAAATGAGAGTGAAAAATGAAGATTAGATCTATGAGGTTTGGAGTAAATCACTTAAGTACCTCTTAGGTTTGGATCCAAATGAGAGGTTTGGAATGTGGTTTGTGAAATTTGGTTTGGAATGAGGAATGGGAGTTTGGAGGGAAAATGAGATTAACCAAAATTCAAGATGATTCTAGATCTTTCCTAAGTGTAAAGTTGAACTTCCAAGTGATCTAAATTGGACCCCAAAGTGAACCCCTTTGAAAATTCACGTGTAGAGGCAAAACCTGCACTAGTTAATCGATTAACAGTTTGGGTTAATCGATTAACACTGTTAAAAATTCAAATTTGGACTGATTTTGACTTGGTTAATCGATTAACACATCTGGTTAATCGATTAACACTTTCAAAATTTTGAATCTGGCGCCTTTTGGAGGGAAATCTGCACATTTGCCCGTTTTCAGCCATTCTGAGCTCTGTTCAACTTCTGAAACTTGCTCTTGAGTATCATAACCATGAAAATGCTTGAGATAGCCTGAATGCTGCTTCCTGAGTTGAAAATACCCTGCAAAATAAAATAAAATCGGTCGCTCGACCGCTGGGCAAAATAAATGCCAGGGACTCTAATGTTTTCTATTTCGTCTCTTGCGCCAAAAATGAAAACAGAACCACAGGAAAACCTTGATCCCCTGTCTCAAGAACGAATGCTATGCAAATGCCAAAATGCGAAAATGCAAAGAAACAAAAGCCAGATGCTGCTAAAATGGAAAGGCAAATTTTGGGGTGCTACACTTGGGTTACAAGTTATGGCCTTGCAAAGTTGGGTAAAAATCAAGTTCTTTCCATAACTTAGTGAAATTTCAAATTTCTCAAGGTTGTCCTTTTTGCAAGTAACCTCATTTTTCTTGATTTTTATTGATTTATCATGATCCAAATTCCATATTAACATCATTCTTGACTTGAAGAAACCATAGTTGACCAAAAACTTCAAAAGTCAAACTTGATTTTGGGCACAGCTAACTTTTTACATTAAATGTAACTTGAACTTTGTGATCTTTTATGAAATCAAGTCCTTGGGTCAAATTGAACCTAATGGATGGATCCCATAGGTGTTTTTGAGTGTCTTGAATCATTTCCCAAGGTTTGAGATCATGTCTTGGTTAAAAGTCAAAGGTATGGTTGACTTTTTTTACCAAAAACCCTAGTTTGTGGCTAGATGAATTTGAATCCTTGTATTGCTTATGAATCAATTTCTTTGAATCAATCCAATCTTGTGAGTAGATCAATATGCTGTATTTGAGGTCCTTGAAACATATCTTGAGGTCTTAGATCATGCCTTACTTCAAAAGTCAACCTAGGGACTGAATTAGGTCAAAACCCTAATTCCTGATTTTTGATAGATGCAAACTCCTAAGGCTATTTTGAACTTATGAATGGACTCATGAGGTTCTTTTGACCTTCTTGAATCATGTATTGAAGTATTGACTCATGCCCAGATGAAAATTTCTCTTTGGAAGTCTTGGTCGATAAATACCTTAATTTGGTGACACTGATGGTCTTGAGGCCTGATTAACTTAGAATGATGCAATCTTGTGCTAAATTCTTGATGAGGAGGATTTGTTGATCCTTCATGGATGTTTGAGAGGCTTTACAAGATGAAGATCATATCAATTCTTGATTGATCTTTTTCCTAAATGCTCTGAGAGGGCTGAAAACCCTAATTTTTGGTTAAGGTGAATACTCAACAATCCTTGAAAGGATTGGTAAGGTATGAAAATACATCCATAATATGATGATGATTGGCACAATGATGTGAAGTCTTGTGGTCAAAATTTAGGGTATGACACTCGCTACCCTCTCTTACACGAGCTCATTACAAAATGTAAACCATGGACTTTCACTACAGGTTTGCTATTGCTCGCGTTGCGACCTTCGCTATGTGAAATATAGTTCGCATCACGAACTCTCTAGGACAATAAATTATAAAAGTGCGATTTTTGCAGTTTGGAGGCCTTCCGGACCTCCGAATTCGATTTTGTAAAAAGTCCCAGTCCTAGAATTTGAAATACTACCATTATGTAACAGTTATAATAGTCTACAACCCCTTTTTAGAGGTCCTAACATCATAACATACATACATCATGTAATCATCAATTCATATATTCAACACATGATTCATAAACCACAGGATCAACAAATAAGATACGACAAAATCATTATCATCAATAACCCAACATAACACAACACAACATAATCATACAACATCAAGATCAATGAGTTCATAAATTTCATCAATAATCATTATAATCAACAACAATTAACAACAATCTAAATTCTAAATCTACCCTTCCTCACATCATTCATAATTGACACCAATTACTCATTATTCATCATAATATCCCTTAGGAAATCAGAACCCAACCCTTACCTTAGATTGAAGAGTTTTTCCTTTAATGGGGTTCTTCCCTCTTGTTTTCCATACCTCTTTCAACTTTTGTTCCAATTTCACATACGATGAAAAGCTGACTCTAATATTTTCCAATTCCCTTTATAAAAACCCTCAACTATGGTTTACCTCACTTACCCTCACTCATCCTCATACAATTACCATCCTTACCGTTAAATCTTTACACACCTAGTATTTTATTTTATTTTATTATTATTATTACTGATTCCATCTAATTAAAATAATAATAATAATAATTCCCAACAACTATTTAACTTAATTAATATCCACCCAATATTAAATAATTAAATTATCATTACTAATATGTCTATTTAGTTTTAATTTTCACACCACTAATCTCTACTCAAAGGATCACACACTTCTCCACCATCAAGGTCTACTCTTAAGGTTACTACTCCACACTAAGGATACCCCAAACACAACAAAACATGCATAATCACATACATATACACAACATCAGATGATTTCATTTAATTAAAATAAAATGAGGTGTTACGCAAGGCACTTAAAATGCCAAGCAATTTCAATCATTTTTAGCATGTTTTTGCAAATCTTTAGTGTTTTTAAATGCAATGTGTATAAAAAAGTCGAGCGTTTTTTAAACATATAATCATACAAATACATATCATCCAGTTTGATTCACCACATCATTCATGTTTACATAAACATTTGTCAGCAGATACATATACAAATGTATCACAAAAGAGTGCTATGCAATCCTAACTACCCGGTGCTACATATCAGAGCTAACTGACCAAAAGAGTGAAGCTATACTTCACAAAAGACCTCCAGCAAACCTAATCTGCAATGCCTCATAGAGCATTATAAAACAGCAGAAGGGTGAGAAATATTATCATAATAATCAATGCATATAATTATATAAATACAAGCATAGAATACACATATTCCGCATTTCTCACCACAATTCATTATCATTATCATATACATCATAATATATGTATAAACAAATATGTATAATCACCAAACATGTTTCATCATGCACACATCCATAATTCTCATCAATCCACCTAACATACACATATGCATACATTCACACAACATTTATCTCTATGCCATGTGACTCAATGCAACTCATGCCATGTGGTACCAACACTTGTTAGCATTTTTCGGTTTTTACATTTAAACCGGGTCCGTCCCCTAGAACGATAACAACAAAAGCCCGTCCTCTAAGCTTTCAAACCCACCCTTCTAGGTTTGGGACAAGTCACTAGCCTCCACGAAACTAGCAAGCATTGCCTCTTGACCAAATGATGCGTATGCAATCAACAACCATATGAACTTAAGACTGTTCTCGCATCTGAATTCCATGCATAGTCAAATAATTCATCACACAAAAATTATAACATGATTGCACACTCACACATCATATCAAAGTATTCATACTTTCAACATCATCACATTTATCAAGCAATGCACACATATTCACAATATGTTCTCATGCATTATTCACAATATTGCATACAATCAAGATGCATTCACAATTGAATACTATCACCATATTTTCAAGCAATGCACATATCTTCACAATATGTTCTCATGCATTATTCACAATATTGCACAATCTAGGATTCACGCCATACGGCTACCCACAGCATAACATATCACAACAGTACACAAACTATTCATTTCCGATAAGGATTGAACACAATCGAACCAAACAATCAACATTGGATGGAAATACAAGGAAATGAAAATGTTGTCACTCTCACTGGCTTGCTCGCCTAGCGAGTTTCTAGCGAACACTCGCTACCTGTTCGCCTAGCGAACAAGCTCGCGAAGGCAGACAGAAGCTACTGTAAGGCTTCGCTACCTACTCGCTGGGGCTTCTCCTAGAGAACCCCTCGCTACCTCGCTTGCTACCAGCGAAGAGGGTCAATTAAATTCTTTCCTAGTCTGGGACCAATCGCTACTAGCTCGCTACAGCGAACACTCGCGACCTGCTCGCCTAGCGAAGGTGCTAGCGAACGTCTGCGATGTTCAAAACCCCAACTGTCCAAAATCATCAAATCATCACAAAATCAACTGATTCAATTCCAACGAATTCCAGTAGTATTAGCCTAACATTTCTCGACTAATCTACACCATTTATTCTCAATATTAACCGTTAAAACATCGATTCTACCGATTAAACTCGTTTTTGCCCTAAAATAGAAAATGGAGAAAAACATCCAAACAATCCAATATAAGCATACACATTGACAAGATAATGATATTTCACACCCTTACCTTGATTAAATTGAAGCTAGAAGTTGTTCCTGAGCTTTCCAAGCTTTTTCCCCTTTTCCTTCTCTTTTTCTCCTCTTCCTCTTTCTTTCTCTTCTCTTTCTCTTTCTTTCTCTTCTCTTTCTCTTATGTTTCTATTCTTTCCTCTTTCTTCCACTTTTCTTATATGTCTTTCTATTCTATTTCCTTCCATTATATTTCTTCTTTCAAAATATCTACCAATAATCAAAATCATCCAAACAAATCAATTAATTAATATGAATAATTAATTAATTAATTAAAATTGGGCTATTACACACTTGCCCCTATGATCTGTCTAAGGATGCATGATCTTCTTCAAAACCAAGTCACTAGTCTAGAAGCACCGAGGACACACTTTTTGATCGAATGCTTTCTTCATCCTTCTTTGGCCAATGAAAAATGGGTGTCATTCTTTTCTCTTTAATGAGGTTCAGCTGATCAAACCTTGTTTGAACCGACTTAACTTCATTAAGCTTTGCATCCATCATTACCCTTAAAGAAGGAATTGTAAGTAGATTTTCATCTAAGAGGGGTGGGGGGGTGAATTAGGTACTCAAAATCTTTTTCTGATCTTGATATAGATTTCTTGTTTTACTTTCCTAAAAGTTACTAAGTGTTGAATGCAATAAAAGCGGAAAGTAAAGAAACACGGCGATGTATCCTGGTTCCCCTCACAGCCCGAGAGTACTCCAATCCCCTCTCAACACGAAAGATATTTTTAAATATTGTTAGATTCAAAAACAAAACTTCTACCTAGTCTTTCTTATACAAACTTTAACCAATCAAACACCAAGAACAATCCTCTTGGATTTTTCACTAAGTACAATGAGACAATCCTCTCAAAATGGACATCTTGCTTCCAACAATCCTGGACAGTAAGGTTACAACCTTACAAACTTATTTCTAACAATCCTAGAAAAATAAGATGTAATCAAAGAGCAGATAAATTCTGATTTGAGTAAGTTGCAGCAGTCTTCAAATATCAATCTTGCGACTGATCTTCTTCTTGAGATATTAACTCTTATATGTCAAATAAAAGTGTTCAAAGATAGAGGAATGAAACTATGATGAAATAATGAAATTTGTAGTATAATAGTTTCACTCTTGAAAATGAAGAATTTTTTACACTTATGAAAATTTGGAATTTGAGAGATGAAAATAAAATTTGAATTTTTGCAAGGTTAATCTCAAAGTCTAAGATTATATGTTATTTAAATGATTCTAAACACCTTTTCAAAAGAGTGCAAATGACCAATAGTTGCCATGGTTCAAGAAGAAATGAGAAAAAAAATTCTGCCAACAGATGCAATTTTCTGGCTTAGTGCGTAAGTGGTAATTAGTTACCATATGTGGGTAATCAGTTACCAGCCTCAACATTTTAAAAACTTTGAAATTTAACACAGGGTAATCGATTACCAGGAAATGGTAACCGGTTACTCTGAACAGATTTTGCAAAAACAGTTTGAAATAGAGAAAAAAATGCATTATAATGTTTTTAAAACATTTTTAATATGATATGCAAGAATGAGAGATGAAGTTGAACACTTGTACAAGCTATATAGAAGTTGAATGATGTACCTTCATTTGTGTAAAAATTTGTCTTCACTCTTTACCAAGTCTTGACATATTGATGTGAAATTGAAGTTCTTAAAAACTTGACTTCTTTGAGATTCTTTTATCCATCCTAGTATGTTGTAGATTGTGTCATCATCAAAACCGTTTGAGAATCCATGTTTTCACAGTCTCCCCCTTTTTTATGATGATAACTTCTTCTTTGAAAGTTTTTGCGGCTTTTCTAACAAGTGCTCAAGTGCTCCCCCTCGGATGATGCTCCCACTTAATCTATGATTTAAGAGAGTCTGGAAATTTTTTGCAATATTTGTTAGAAGATTAAATAAACAGTATATAAACACATACAAGCACATAAAATGCTTCTCCACTTTTGTCAACAACAAAAAGGATGGGAAACAAGAGCTGTGGTGACATTGATTTCATTAACCCTTCTGGTCATCATGGTCTGTGGCTCTCTTTGAAGACGAATGCAGCTTTCCTCTAGAATTATGGAAATGATTCGCCCATAAGGAAGTCCTCCAGCAAGAGACTTGATATGACGCATATGGTGCATGAACACATATGCTCAATTGACCTAGAAATTCTTCTTAATAGCAAACAAGAGTTGAACTTCCATATCACTCACTTGAGAATGATTGGAGTGCTCTGGAACAAGTGTGTAAGCAAGAACGAAATGCAACATGCGTTCACTCACTATAAGATTTTTGGCCAGCTTAAAGACCCTAGAGGTTTCAGGATTTTATCTGCTTAAATGCTCATCTTGAGTTATCCTGGAAATTTCAATGTAATAACTCATGGTAGAAATTTTTTTCCAAGGGTCAACTTCTAATTGAAGGCCATATATGATATTTTCTCCTTCATAAGGGATGCCTAAGCATTGTCCTAACTCTTCTAAATTCATGGAAATTTTTACCCCTTTAATAGTATAATGCATTGTTAAATCTCCAAATTCATCATGTCCTAACTTATAAGTAGTAAAGAATTCTTTAACCAAATCCGGGTAAACTAGTCAAACATTACAAACAAGCTTATCTATGCCTTGAGATTTCAAAATTTCAAGAAAATCAAAGCTATGAGCAGGAAAGGAATTGAGACTCACATATTTTACCAGCATCAGTGGACGATTCCGGACGTTGAAGTTCAACCTTCTTGCCTTGACAGTTTGAGCTTGTTCTTCTTCAGTGGGTTCTGAACTTATTTCTCCAAATTTTGTCTTCCCTTTGTTTTGAATTTTAGGTGTCATTGCTGTTGTTGGAAGCTTTTAGGGTTTCACGGATGAAATGTATTGAGACGAAGAGAGAGGAGCTTTGCTGAGGTTTTTAAGGAGAAAAATATGCTAGTGGGTATTAAAGATTGTTGACCCACTCTTTAATGGAGAAGAGGAGAAGATGGAATAGTGAAGAGAATGAGTTTGGATGAGTCAAAAATGACTTAAATTTTGAATAAGTGTTTTTGAAAGAGTAAGAGAAATATAAAGTGGCCTTTTAAGTTTTGTTTTTAAGGAAAAATTTTTTGAAAAACGCAGCAGTAGTAACCGGTTACCAGGTATGGGTAATCAATTATCATACCAAAAACAAAAAACAAAAGTGAAAATGCAACAACAGTAACCAGTTACCAGGTATAGTTAATCGGTTACCATACCAAAAATAGCAAATAGAAGAGAAAACACAACAGTGGTAATTGGTTACTAGGAATGAGTAATCGGTTACCACAAGCCAAAAAACAGCAACTTCATATCTCTTAACCAACATGAGTTTTCCATAAAGAGACATTTTAGCATGTTATTATAAAACATAATGCACATATGGAAAGATCAAACATGTTATAAAATTGGTCATTACCTCATGTAAGAATACAGTTTCTAAAAATTCTCAACTTTGATCATATAGAAAACAATAAAGCATATAGTATAATTATACCTTCGCATTATTTTTAGAACCATAATGAATTATTATTGAATATTTACACATCACCTTCATCTAGAATTCTAAGTTCACTCTGAATCTTGTAAAAGGCTTCTTTTGGAAGTGATTTTGTGAAGATGTCTGCAATTTGGTTATGTGTATCCACGAAAGTAACTTCAACTTCTTTTTGGAGAATGATGTTGAATATCAATGTGTTTTATCCTTGAGTGCATGACAGGGTTCTTTGTAATGTCGATCGCGCTTGTATTATCACACCTTAGAGGAACACATCAAAGATTCAGTCCATAATCATGTAGTTGTCGTTTGAGCCAAAGGATCTGTGCACAACACTAGAGTTTACTAATCTTTGAGCTAAACCTTCATCCATTCACTTTTTCATCCTCAATTCTTGTAGATCAAAGCTTTGAAGTGGTGTTTGTGGAGTTTGATTTGAAGAATTTTCAGATTTGAAGTGGTAAACCCTTGTTCCACCATTGTTGTGCTTGATCCATCTTCCACAATGTGATCTATTATTGACTCTTGTTGCTTGATATTTGGGTCTTGCAAATTGCATTCCATTGGTACTATTTACTGTTATTTCACTTGAATTTTCGTGCTCAATTGCATCCTTGATCATGAGATGTTTGAAGAAATGTTTGAGCATGGTTTTGCCTTGCAAATGTTGTTTTTGCTGTTGTCTGTCAGTGTGCCATCGATTGTTGTATCAGTGCAATCGATTGCACAATGCTGTTTTTACCCAGAATGATGATTTTTTGTTGTGCAATCGATTTCTATCAGTGCAATCGATTGCACCAGTACAGAATGCGTTTTTTGGCTCTGTTTTGGGACTGATTTGGTTTTGACTTCTTCTTTTATTTCCTTTTGGTTTTGGCCATGAAATACACTTTTAAAGGTCATATTCATCTTTAAATTCATTGGACTTAGGGTGTAGATGAAGTTGGATAAACATTCATCAATTCAAATTTATCTTTAAAGTGAATTGTTCAATTTATTTTAGGTGCTTTGAGTTAATGATATGTTTAGTGCTTTAATCCACCAAGATGAGTGGATGAACTTAAATATGGAATGATCTTGAACTTGTAATTCAATTTGGCATTCCCTCTCCTTTTCTCTTTTTCTTTGGATCGATGAAAATCTTCGATATCGTTTGAACTTATTTCATGTTCTTGATGAAGATGAGATCCTTACCTCTTTTCTTTTTGTGTGGTATTGCTTTCGGAGAGTGATCTTCATATCACTTCTCTAGCATGCATTAGCACTAACATTGTATTGACCGGCCTAAGATAGTCGTGGTTTCTACATAAACCCGATTACAATTGCTTAACATAGCGCTACATTGTCCCGTAATTAGAAAAGTGATCATTTGTGGCTCAAACCTATGTTTGAAAGTCCAAGTATGGTTGATTATTTGTCTTAAGTCCATCATCTATGAAGCTTGTTGTTAGGAGGCTTTGGTCTTATCAATCCTCTAATGAGTTTTCATTAACCTTGGCCTAAGTGCAAGAATAAATCACCGTTAAACATTTGCTCTAATAACTAACTACTAACTCACTAACATTTTCATTATACTAATTTTGTTTATGTTTCCTTCTTGCTCCCTATCTCTCTTTTATTTTTATGCTCCATTATTATCATCTCATATCATACTTTTTGTTATGCTTCGGTTATTTTTTTCTTTGTCCATTGGACACGTGTTTATGTTTCCGCCTTTTTTTTCTTTTGTCCATTTGGACCACACTTTGTTCAAAACACTAATAAAGGATTAAACCTCTAAAAAACTTGGTGCTCTTAACTTTGTGGCTATGCTCTTGGACTATTCTTAGACCTTGGACTTCTTGGACAATTCTTGGACCCTTGGACATAGAATTAAGACTCTTTACCTATGCCTGGAGTATTGTGGATTTTCGCCTTTATTTGACTTGTTCATTTGCTTATGCTCAAGATGACTGAATTCTTATTTGGCTTGCTATGGAGTGTGCTACAAGTTGGTTAGATCCTTCTTATCTCTATCTTTTATTTTTCTTTCTAGGATAGTCACTTCATCTCCTCCCCTTCTTAAATTTTCAAAACCTTCTCCCTTTTTTTCAAAAACTTTCTTGTTTTCAAACTTCAAAATCGCTTTCGCAATAAAACCTTGACTTTTGTCAAGTTGATTTTCAAACATTTTTTTTAATAAATGCAAATCAATGTTAATCATATTTTGACAAATTTCAAAAGACGTAAAAATAAAAGATAATCTCATTCAAACTTTTTGTGCCTTTTGTGCACTTTTCACTTTGAAACTTTTCATAAAGTTTAGATATGAGTCATTTCCATAGTTGAGATATAATTCTCCTATTCCCCATGGTATCAATATTTTGACATTTTCCACTTAGATGTTGAGTGATAAACTTATTGATAATCCAAGCAAATCCTCCATCTTAAGGTGATGCAAATGTTGTCTTATACTTGTGGGCGACTAGTCGTAGCTTTCTCCTTAAAATGACGACTTGTCTTTACATTTAAAATCAATCAAAACCAACACATTTTTTTATTTGTACCATGAACTACGGGGTTTTGATCCTATATTGCACTTTGTGGGTACGTAGGCATGAGGCGATAAGTCTCTCCAAACATAAAAATCTAACAATAATTCTCTTCTCATCTCCCCAATCTCTTTTCAAATAAACCATTTTCAAGCCAAAAAGCATAAATATTTTAAAGGGCTCCTATAGAGTACTATAGACGTTTTGGGTCCTAACACCTTCCCATTGCATAACCAACCCCTTTACCCCGATCTCTGTTTCTTTCGTTCTTGTTTTAGAACTCTTTGGTTTTGTTCGCTCTTTTTCCTTTTCTTTTTGGATAAAATAAAAGTGCGGTGGCGTCTCTTGTTTTTTGAGTTAAGTTAATCAATAACTTACACTCACAAATTTCCCCGCTATAGAAAAATGGCAACTCTGTTGGGGGATCTCTGGTTCCTAGTGGGTTTAGCCTACTTTGATTTATTTATCACTTTTTGTTTGATTTGGTTGTTATTATTTGTTCTGTTTTGGTGCCTGGTGATCTATGTGATGAGATAAGTCCTATACCCGGACTTGAGTGCACTTATGATAGGAGGGTGGTATAGTCTTGTTGGCTTATGTGGAGTAGTCCTTAATAAGCTAACTTAAGATCCCCTGCTCGGTGGAGGCCCGTTTGGAATTACTGATGTCTTACGAGTAGTCGTATTTGGTATTATTTTTTTCGACCAAGGAGCCTGAGAAGATGAGGACCTTAGGACCCTTTAACCCATCTTGGCCTTATTAGAACGTGGTGCGGTGGCTATTCAGGTGTAGACTTGATACAGTTGTTACACGATACCATACTCAGACGAGTTTCTCTTAAGAATATTATTGGCCGACGAGTAGTCGTTTAAGCCGATAATATCCGAAGATGGAATTATGACTCTGGGAACTTTTTAGTACCTTGTTCTACAGGTGATGTTATAACCTTAGTACATACCATTGTGGGTGGTTCTTACCTCTGGTTCCACGATCATGCCGAACCTTTGAACCTGTGTGCTCTGTATGATCTTGTTTGTAGGTGTTGCATCTTGCACTCATTCATTCATGAGCAATTTGTTTCAGTCGGTTTTCAAGGATCTCAGATATTTTCTTTTGCAAACATCGCAGATATTGTGATTATGGATATTGGAAGGAAAAACACTCAGAAGTACGGTTTTCGAACTCCCGATCTTACAGATTTGAGAAAGCTAGTGTCCTTCGTAGTTGATCGTTTAGGTTTCAGATCTTGTTATGGGAGACTTTAATTTGTTCTTTCTACCAACATTGTAGACGAAATTCTAAACACTCTTGTGCAATTTATGATCCTGTCTACCGATGCTTTACTTTTCCAGATTATCAGCTATTGCCAACCTTGGAGGAATATGCGTATTTGTTAAGTGTACCGGTTCCTGATAAGGTTCCCTATACTGGTTTGAAGGAAGCTCTTAAGCCTCAAGATATTTCCGCTGCTACTTGTTGCACCCCAAAATTTGACCAACTGCTTATCGCAATTTGGCTCATGTTTCGACTCATTTCATTTTGCGTTTGCATACCGCGTACATTGCATTTTTTCAGTCAGATTGACTTTATCGGGATTACAACCCTCTGATCACGTTTCAGGCAGCTTCATACCATTTTGAATACGAGGATTTATTTTGAGAATTGGTGCTCGTCCCGGTGTTTTCAGCTCTCGCTGTTATTTTGAGGACATCTCGGTGTCCGATTTTTACCGTTTATTTCGCTATGTTCGCGTATCTATTTTCTAATCGATTTAATTGACTTCATTGCATTTTTAGTTTTTTTCCCTTATTTTCTAGATATTAAATAGTTTTTTTAATATATTTAATTGATTTTTCTAGATATTAAATATTTTTTTTCTATTTTTTAATAGGTTTAGAATTTTAATAGATAATTCTTTTTCTAGAAATTAATTCGTTTTTTAATGAATTTTTACTAGAATTATTAGATAGATTTTAAATAGTTTTAATGGGGTTAATAGATTTTTTTTCTCTATTTTTAATAGGGTTAGGCTTTAATAGATTTTAAATCTCTTTTTTGATGTTAATTGATTTAGAAGTTAGTGGAGTTAATCATTTCTTTTCTAGATTAAATTCTTTTTAGAGTTAACTAGATATTAATTAGCATTTTAGGAGGTTTAATTAGCTTGATAGTTTTAATTAGTCTTTAGGATAATCATTCTTAATTAGAGTAGCTTTAATTAGCAGTTCTTGATTAATAGGTCATAATTTTCGTTTAAGCTTTAATTAGGGTTTAATCATCTTTTTTTTTATCCATTAACTGAATTTATGGATTTTAATTGGTTTTTAAATCAGAGAGTTAACCAATTCAGTTGGCCATGTGTATAAGTTTGGAGGCCCACAGTCCAGTACGCGCCACTTGTCATGCATATAAAGTGCCACCTGCTTCACTCTCGCTCCACCACCTCATTCACTGCATGCACACACAGATTGACACATCACCCACTCTTCTCCCACACTTGTCCCTCTCTCTCTCCGCATGGCCCACACGTGGCCTCCATTCACCCTCTCTCCCCCATGCGTGTTGACACGCGTCCTCCATCCTCCTCCCTCGCCGCCGGACATGCAGCCGTCGCAGGGCAGCCGTAACTGCTCGCCGGAGCCACCATAACCATCACCGGTGATCGTTCAAGTCGCCGGAAACTGTGTTTTCCGCCGGAATCTTCATCCACTCATCCGTTTCTCCAGAATCATCGTCTTCCTCAGAAACTCCATTTTCATGACTTTCTAGAAATTCAGCAAAACGCTCAAGAACTGCAAATCATCCAAGAATTGAGCTCCAGATTCATACGCGCTTTTCCAGATCTCCACCAGAAAGTTCAAGCTATTCATACGATCTTCATCGTCTGCATTTGTGTTCGTCCGTTCATCGTGTTTTTCCAAAAACGCATCATCAACGATGTTCATCCTTGTGCGTCATTCATCAAGAACATGTATCAATCTTCGGCAGAAACCTTCAACCAAGTTCATCGTTCTTCACCAGATCTTCCCTCAATCTTCAATGAGGATCAGTAGATTTCTAGCGAACTCAAGATTCGTGCATATGTCATTAGAAATCCTCAAAGATCACATCGAATCTTCTTCTGCTTCGCGAAGATCTTTCAGGTCTTCATCATCTCCAAGGATCTTCATCAAGATCTACAACGTGTTCATCAGAACGCCATCAATGATCTTCAAACACTTCCTGTAGATCTCCGCTCTGATGCATCAGCAAGAACAATCATAAGCTTCATCTTGTTAAGTGTTGAGGTGGAAGATTTTGTTTGTTTATTTAGGTTTGTAGTCTTGCAGTTTGAGATGGTGAATGTTTTTGGCGTGAGGGAGGTTTGAGACGGAATGGCGAGAGCATCTGCGACGGAGAGAGGTGAGGATGAGTTTGAGAATGGCGGCGGTGAACAGTAAGGCTGAAGAAGAATAGTCTAGGGTTTGCCAAACTGATGAAGGAGATGGAAGGCTTTGGTACTCAGCGTGGGATGTTGGGCCTAGGCCCAGTGATTCTTCAATCCATCACCCCTGTTTTCTTTTTTTTGCTTTTTTGCTGATGAAGTGGTGATGGGCTGGGCCAAGCGATTTTTTCTGAATCACACCCAGTTTACCTGGCGCACCCCCCTGGTCTTTGTTTTTTTTTTCTTTTTTGTATTGTGGGCTTAAAGCCCAGTGCCTGTTTTTTCTGCTTTACCCCCAGTTTTCTGGATGTACCCCCCTCCCCTTCCAATTTTCAATTTCCTTTGTATTGGATGAATGATTGTAATAGATATAGTTCTATTTTTCTTTAGGATTATAGTTTTATTTTCCTAGGATATTATTGCGTATTTTTAATATAGATTTAATATAGATTTTTTTCTAGTTTTCTTTATAGAATATTATAGGTTTTAATATAGAATTTCTATTCTATTTTCTTTAGGATATTATGGATTTAGATAGAATTGTTTTTTAGGCTATTTACATATGCAATTTCCTTTTAATATTTCTTCAGAATATTTTCTATTGGCATTTAATTGCCGTATTTTAGGAGTAGACTTTTATTTCCATTTTGTGATTGGATTTCTCTCCTATTTTCGTTTCTTATCCGATTTTATCTCCGATTTTGTTTTTGGCTGGCCGTGTGGCATGATTCAATTGGAGAATGATTGTTGATATCATTTCTCTATCTTGTCTTTGACACGGACATCAATACGCTACCTCTGAGAGTTCGATTTCTCGTATAAGTCGAACCATGACGGTCTAAGCATTACATTGTTCCTGATTTGAGCGTCCTCATCAAAGATCCAGAGAGGAGAAGATTGGAATGGAGCTTGCGCGCATGTCAGGAGCCAACGGAGCCGCTTCTTTCAACATCATCTTTCTTATTCAAGTCTTCAGGCAACCGTCGAGTGTTGTGAGCTATAGCGTTAGATACGTGGGAAATGACAATCGAGCGGTCTCCCCTCGATCGTTTAGGGTGTTTAGTATATGTCCCTTGGGTAATATACGACGCACTCGCTCCTACGTATTAGGTTCGTGCGTGTGTGTCCCGAGTTCCTTCCCGTTTAGGCGTAAGCATGCTTCCTTTTTGTTCTCACCCCGTGCGATCGAAACCCCTTTTCTCTCGCGTTCAGGCGATCGAGACCCCTTCTCTTGCCCCTGTGCAATCGAGACTCGTTTTCCCGTCGAAATACGTTTGCTCTGATCTCTCGTGCCAGACGAGAGTACGTAGGCATAGGATGCGATATCCTAGCGAGCTACCTTTGTCCCGTTTCCCCGTTTGTTGTAGTTAGCTAAACTACAACTGCTCTGATTTCTCGTACCAGACGAGAATATGTAGGCATAGGATGCGATATCCTAGCGAGCACGCTAACAACTAATTTCTCTGTTCTCTCGCTGCCGTGCGATCGAGACTTTCCCACTAACGACTGATGTTCCCTTTCTCTTTCCCGAGCGCAATCGAGACCAGACCGTAGTTCTAGAACCCGTAGGTTCCCATACCTTAAAACCCGACATACTACGTCCGTTCTACCGCAAACAGGTAACGCCTAAGTCTCCGTCGAGCGAGCAGCATACACCTAACTGCTAGAATGCGTACGCTAGTATCGTTAGTCCTTTCTCTCACCCCGGTGTGATTGAGAACACCCTGTCTAGCCGTAGTTAGCCCGAACTACGGAAGCTCTGATCTCTTAAGCCTGTTGAGAGTACGTAGGCACAATACTGACGTATTGGCGAGCAACCTTCCCCCATTCCCCCGTAGTTAGACGAACTACGTTGACTCTGATTTCTCATTCTCTGATGAGAATACGTAGGCATAGAGTGCGATGCTCTATCGAGTCAGTTTCTTTCCGTTTAGCTTTAGAAGCCGTAGATAGACTGTTTTTCACCTGTAGACAAACCAGCAAGTGTGGATCCCATCGAGTACGATGGACGTGAGGGGTGCTAATACCTTCCCCTTGCGTAACCTGTAACACCCCCTTCTATACCCCCAAATAAATGCATATACAAATTTATCAGAGTGAAAATTTCAGAATAAGGTATAAAGGAAGAATGTCACAATTTCACCAATGAAATATTTTAACATTTGCTCCATAAAATATGTAACATTTCATAGTTTAGAAATCACCTTTTAACATTTAAGTTAAAGCGGAAGATAAAATCATTTAATCATTTCCAAAATAGTAATTCACATACAGATAAGATATCCAGATTAATACATCATGTCAGGTAATTACAAAGCCACATCAGCTGATACATCGCAATGTATCACAAAAGAATACTATACCAGCCTAACTACCCGGTGTTACATAATCAGAGCAGTACGACTCAAAAGAATGAAGTTATGCTTCACAAAAGAAAGACTCCAGCAACCTAATTTGCAATGCCTCATAGAGCATTATAAACCAGCAGAAGGGTGAGAAATATAACCATAATAACCAAAGCATAAGATTATATATATATAGGTAATCATATAATTCAACTCCATATTTCTCACCACAATTCACCCTCTTAGTCATATATATTTACCACACATATATAGACAACATGAATATTCACAAAGCATTCCCACATCATGCATACACTCACATTTCCACAATCATATCATTCACACATAAGCATCTCTTCATGCATATGTCATATATCAATGTGACTCAACAACTCAATGCAATTCATGCAATGCGGTACCGACTCTCGTTATCATTTTTCGGTTTTTACATTAAACCGGGTCCACTCTTCTAGACCGATAACCCGTTATCATTTTTCGGTTTTTACATTAAACCGGGTCCACTCTTCTAGACCGATAACAACAAAGGCCCGTCCTCTAAGCCTTCAAACCCACTCTTCTAGGTTTGGGACAAGCCACTAGTTTCCACGAAACTAACAGACATTGCCTCTTGACTAAATGATGCATGTACAATCAACCACAACAAATGCACTTAAGACCGACATCTTAATCTCATGCATTCAAATAATTCATCTCTTCAAGAATTACACAATGATTGCACATACAACATATACCACAACAATCAAGGTATTCACATCACAATACCAATCATACAATTACAAGTTATGCACACATATTCACAATGTTCTCATGCACACTCATCACATAATTGTATACACATCAAGCATTCACAAGTTCATTAAATAATACACACATAATCACCTATTATGTTCACATGTATTTATGCTTAATGCAATTAAAATTCAAATCACAATTCTAGGATTCACGCCCGTAGGCTACCCACAGCACACATCATCACAATAGTACATAAACTATGCGATTTATCAAGCAATAAACCATAGTTGAACCACACAATCAACCTATGGATAAATCTCAAATAAAACATCAACCTGTCATACTCGCTACTCCTTCGCTAAGCGAACTCCTAACGAGTATTCGCTATTTGTTCGCCTAGCGAACGTGCTAGCGAATCTCAACAGAAGTTATTGACTTCATTCGCTACCTGCTCGCTACAGCGAGCTTCCCAGCAAATCGTTCGCTATCTCTTCACTACACTTTTGCTACCACTGAACACACCAAAATCCATTATGTCCAAGTCTGGGACCATTCGCTACTTGTTCGCTGAGCGAGCTCCTAGCGAGCATTCGCGACCTGCTCGCCTAGCGAGCTGCTAGCGAATGTCTGCGTATTTTGTTTTTCACTTACTGCTATCCAACTCAACCAACTCCAAAAACTCTAAATCTCACTAATCCAACTCCAATACTCTTAGTCTAACATTTCTAGACTATTCTACATCATCTATTTCAGATTTTAACCGATTAAATCACAGTTCTCCCGATTAAATCCAACTTTGCCCTAAATGGAAAAGGATGGAAACTACCCCACAATCCAAACCCAACATACATAATAGTATACAATGATCAAATAGCAATGTTTCTCACCCTTACCTCGATTAATCGGAGCTTTGATGTCGGTTCTTGATGATTTTCCACTTTCCTCTTCTTCTCCTCCCTTTCTCTTCTTCTTCCCTCTTTCTCTTCTTCTTTCTCTTCTATTTCCTTTACCTTACTATCTTTTCTTTTCTCTTCTACTTTCCTTATATACTTCCTTATTTTCTTTCCTTCCCATTTCTCTCTCAATTCTCTATTAATTTCAATTAATAAAAATTAATTTCCAACATTAATAAAAATCCCACTAAATCAATTAATTACTATAATTAATTATTTAATGAAATTCGGTCTGTTACAACCCTCCCCCACTTTAGGAATTTTCGTCCTCGAAAATGTTACCTGGTTCAAACAGTTCTGGATAAGACTCCCTCATCTGGCTCTCAAGCTCCCAAGTAACATTTCCACCAGCCGGTCCTCCCCAAGCGACCTTCACTAAAGCAATCTCTTTACCTCGAAGTTGCTTCAATTTATGATCCTCTATCCGCATAGGTGATGTCTCAACAGTCAGGTTATCTCTCACCTGCACATCATCTAATTGGACTACATGAGACGGATCCGCAATGTATTTCCTCAACTGAGATACATGGAATACGTCATGAAGATTAGCAAGCGACGGTGGTAAAGCCACACGATAGGCCACTTCTCCTATCCTCTGCAAAATCTGATAAGGACCAATGAAACGCGGCGACAACTTGTGCGACTTTAATGCCCTACCAACACCTGTCATCGGAGTGACTCGAAGAAACACATGATCTCCCTCTTGAAATTCAAGTGCCTTCCTCCTCTTGTCATAATAACTCTTCTGACGACTCTGAGCAACTCTCATCTTCTCTTGAATCATCTTGATCTTATCAGTAGTCTGTTGAACTAACTCGGGTCCAACAACAGAACTCTCTCCGGACTCAAACCAACACAATGGTGTCCTACACCGCCTACCATACAACGCCTCAAATGGTGCCATACCGATACTCGAATGAAAACTGTTGTTGTAGGTAAACTCAATCAAATGCAAGTAGCTATCCCAAGCTCCTCCTTTTTCCAATACACAAGCTCTCAAAAGATCTTCAAGCGACTGAATCGTCCTCTCCGTCTGACCATCTGTCTGAGGATGATAAGCTGAACTCAAACGCAACTTAGTACCCAAAGCACTCTGCAAGCTCTCCCAAAATCTCGAAATGAACCTCGGATCTCTATCCGAAACAATACTCGACGGAATACCATGCAAACACACAATCCTCTCAATATACAATTTAGCCAACTTCTCCAACGGGTAATCCACACGCATAGGGATAAAGTGAGCAGATTTAGTCAATTTGTCCACGATAACCCAAATGGCCTCAAAACTACTCGGCGTTCTCGGCAAACCCGATACAAAATCCATAGAGATACTATCCCATTTCCACTCAGGAATAAACAACGACTTCATCAAACCCGAAGGCTTCTGATGCTCAATCTTTGACTTCTGGCAAGTCAAGCAAGAATACACAAATTCCGCAATCTCCTTCTTCATACTAGGCCACCAAAAAACTTTCCTCAAATCCTGATACATCTTAGTAGCACCTGGATGAATACTCAATCCTCTACGATGTCCTTCCTCAAGGATACTCTTTTTAAGCTCAACAACATTCGGAACACAAACTCGATCCCGACATCTCATAATCCCATTCTCATCAATCTTAAAATCACCACCTTGGCCTTGGTTGATTAAAGTCAACCGATCAACTAAACTCAAATCCCGAAATTGCTCGACCAATTCCACATCTTTCACCATCAACGTCGACATATGCAATGATTTCCGACTCAATGCATCCGCTACTACATTCGCTTTACCTGGATGGTAATTCAAACCAAAATCATAATCCTTCAATAGCTCTAACCACCTTCTTTGCCTTGCATTCAATTCCTTTTGATCAAAGAGATACTTCAAACTCTTGTGGTCACTAAACACTTCAAACCTCGCACCAAACAAATAATGCCTCTAAAGTTTCAACACGAACACAACGGCAGCCAACTCTAAGTCATGCGTCGGATAATTCTTCTCATGCACTTTGAGTTGCCTCGAAGCATAAGCCACAACTTGGTTATTCTGCATCAACACACCTCTTAAACCCATCAAAGAAGCATCACAATACACAACGAACGGTTCTTCCGGATTTGGCAAAATCAAAACAGGGGCTATCGTCAACCTTCGCTTAAGTTCTTGGAAACTCGCTTCACACTTGGCATCCCACACAAAAGCTTGACCCTTCCTAGTCAACTGCGTCAACGGCTAGGATAACTTAGCGAATCCTTCAATAAACTTCCGATAATAACCGGCTAAACCAAGGAAACTTCTAATCTCAAAAACTGACTTCGGAGTCTCCCATTGTGATACCGCTTCAACCTTCGACGGATCAACCGCAATACCATTACTCGAAATTACATGACCAAGGAAACTAACTTCCTTTAACCAAAACTCACACTTAGGAAGTTTTGCAAACAATTGCTTCTCTCTCAACACAGATAACACACTCTTCAGATGCTCGGCATGCTCTTCTTCGCTCTTCGAATAAACCAAGATGTCGTCGATAAACACAACCACAAACTTATCCAAATAAGGATGGAAAATCCTATTCATGTACTCCATAAATACACCTGGTGCGTTAGTCACACCAAATGGCATCACAGAATACTCATAGTGTCCATACCTCGTTCTAAAAGCAGTCTTCTGAATATCCTCAGCTTTCACGCGAATCTGATGATACCCAGACCTCAAATCAATCTTGCTGAACACGCTTGCACCAACCAACTGATCCATCAGATCATCAATCCTCAGAAGTGGATACTTGTTCTTGATAGTCACCTTGTTCAACTGTCTGTAATCCACACAGAGCCTCATAGAACCCTCTTTCTTCTTAACCAACAACACCGGTGCACCCCACGGCGACACACTCGGACGAATAAACCTCTTTTCAAGCAAATCCTCAAGTTGACTCTTCAACTCTTTCAATTCTGATGCCGACATACGATAAGGAGCCATCGATATCGGACTAGTTCCAGGAATCAAATCTATTGAAAACTCCACCTCTCGCTCCGGTGGTAAATCCTTTATCTCTTCAGGGAGAACTTCCGGAAAATCTCTAACAATTGGTAAAGCACCAATCTCTTCACCTCCACCAATTCTCAAAGTTTCCATAAGCATAAATACCTTAGCTCCATCTTGCACTTATTCTTTCACTTGTCTCGCTGTCATAAACAAATCTCTTTCAACATTCGATTCAGGAAAAATAACCGTTTTATCAAAACAGTTAATATAAACCCGATTGAATCTCAACCAATTCATCCCAAGGATGACATCAAGTTTATCTAGGTGAAGACACACTAAATCAATTCCAAAATCTTTACCGAAGATACTCAACGGACAATTCAAACAAACATACGGTGTAGTTACCGAACCCATAGCAGGAGTATCAATAACCATACCGCCACCAATCACAGACAACTCAAGATTCAACCTTCTAACACAATCCAAAGAAATAAAAGAATGCGTAGCTCCGGTATCAATTATAGCGATCAAAGGTGTACCATTAATAAAACACGTACCTCTGATCAAGCGATCATCACTAGCAGTCTCAGATCCAGATAGAGCAAACACTTTTCCGCTCCCTTGATTCTTCTTAGGCTTATCACACTTGGTACTAATGTGTCCTTGCTCGCCACAGTTGTAGCAAGTCACACCGGTACCGCTTCTACACTCAAGAGCCTTGTGGCCTGGCTTGCCACACTTGAAACACTTCTGTTCAACACTTTTGCATTCGGGAGCACGATGTCCCGCTTCACCACAGTTATAGCATCTAACCGGAGTAGAAACTCCCCCACTTGGCCTCTTGCCATAACCCATTCTCTGCTTCCCTTTGTCTGCAGGAGTCACATAAGGTTTTCCTCTGAATTGACCTTTTCCTTTCTTATCACTTAAACTCTTGTAGTGGCTAGACCGAGCCCTACTGTCCTCATCATAGATTCTGCTCTTGTTCACTAACTCAGAAAACCGCCTGATTTCCTGATATCCAATAGCTTGCCTAATCTCGGGTCTCAAACCGTTCACAAACTTGAGGCACTTAGACCTCTCGGCATTAGCAGTATTGTAATGAGGACAAAATTTGATCAACTCTTCAAATCTTGTCGCATACTCCGCTACCGTCGAATTACCTTGCTTTAATTCCAGAAATTCAATCTCTTTCTTCCCTCGCACATCCTCTGGAAAATACTTCTCCAGAAAAGTCTCTATGAACAGATCCCAAGTGATCACAATATCCTCTTCCTCAAATCTTTGGCGAGTATTACCCCACCAATCTTCAGCTTCTTCTTCGAGCATGTGAGTCCCAAACTGCACCTTTTGTGCATCTGAGCAATTCATAACCCGAAAAATCTTCTCCACAGCTTTCAACCAAATCTGTGCTTTGTCAGGCTCATGGGTTCCCTTGAAAATCGGAGGATTGTTCCTTTGAAACCTCCCTAAAGCACGGAATTCATCTTCAACAACATTCCCCGCATTCACATTGGCCGGAGGATTCTGCCCAATCGCTCCCGCCAACCTTGTCAAAGCTTCTGCGATCGCTTCATCGTTCCTCCCTGCAACCATCTTACTAATTCCAACAACAGAACCACATAAGAATGACCAATATTGATAATGCAACACACACATATCAATAACACACAGGGAAAACACTCTAACAACTTGGCCGGACGGACCGACCTGCTCTGATACCATTTTTTTAACACCCCCTTCTATACCCCCAAATAAATGCATATACAAATTTATCAGAGTGAAAATTTCAGAATAAGGTATAAAGGAAGAATGTCACAATTTCACCAATGAAATACTTTAACATTTGCTCCATAAAATATGTAACATTTCATAGTTTAGAAATCACCTTTCAACATTTAAATTAAAGCCGAAGATAAAATCATTTAATCATTTCCAAAATATTAATTCACATACAGATAAGATATCCAGATTAATACATCATGTCAGGTAATTACAAAGCCACATCAGCTGATACATCGCAATGTATCACAAAAGAATACTATATCAGCCTAACTACCCGGTGTTACATAATAAGAGCAGTCCGACTCAAAAGAATGAAGCTATGCTACACAAAAGAAAGACTCCAGCAACCTAATCTGCAATGCCTCATAGAGCATTATAAACCAGCAGAAGGGTGAGAAATATAACCATAATAACCGAAGCATAAGATTATATATATATAGGTAATCATATAATTCAACTCCATATTTCTCACCACAATTCACCCTCTTAGTCATATATATTTACCACACATATATAGACAACATGAATATTCACAAAGCATTCCCACATCATGCATACACTCACATTTCCACAATCATATCATTCACACATAAGCATCTCTTCATGCATATGTTATATATCAATGTGACTCAACAACTCAATGCAACTCATGCAATGCGGTACCGACTCTCGTTATCATTTTTCGGTTTTTACATTAAACCGGGTCCACTCTTCTAGACCGATAACCCGTTATCATTTTTCGGTTTTTACATTAAACCGGGTCCACTCTTCTAGACCGATAACAACAAAGGCCCGTCCTCTAAGCCTTCAAACCCACTCTTCTAGGTTTGGGACAAGCCACTAGTTTCCACGAAACTAACAGACATTGCCTCTTGACTAAATGATGCATGTACAATCAACCACAACAAATGCACTTAAGACCGACATCTTAATCTCATGCATTCAAATAATTCATCTCTTCAAGAATTACACAATGATTGCACATACAACATATACCACAACAATGAAGGTATTCACATCACAATACCAATCATACAATTACAAGTTATTAACACATATTCACAATGTTCTCATGCACACTCATTACATAATTGTATACACATCAAGCATTCACAAGTTCATTAAATAATACACACACAATCACCTATTATGTTCACATGTATTTATACTTGATACAATTAACATTCAAATCACAATTCTAGGATTCACGCCCGTAGGCTACCCACAGCACACATCATCACAATAGTACATAAACTATGCGATTTATCAAGCAATAAACCATAGTCGAACCACACAATCAACCTATGCATAAATCTCAAATAAAACATCAACCTGTCATACTCGCTACTCCTTCGCTAAGCGAACTCCTAACGAGTATTCGCTACTTGTTCGCCTAGCGAACGTGCTAGCGAATCTCAACAGAAGTTACTGACTTCATTCGCTACCTGCTCGCTACAGCGAGCTTCCCAGTGAATCGTTCGCTATCTCTTCGCTACACTTTCGCTACCAGCGAACACACCAAAATCCATTCTGTCCAAGTCTGGGACCATTCGCTACTTGTTTGCTGAGCGAGCTCCTAGCGAGCATTCGCGACCTGCTCGCCTAGCAAGCTGCTAGCGAATGTCTGCGTATTTTGTTTTTCACTTACTGCTATCCAACTCAACCAACTCCAAAAACTCCCAATCTCACTAATCCAACTCCAATACTCTTAGTCTAACATTTCTAGACCATTCTACATCATCTATTTCAGATTTTAACCGATTAAATCATAGTTCTCCCGATTAAATCCAACTTTGCCCTAAATGGAAAAGGATGGAAACTACCCCACAATCCAAACCCAACATACATAATAGTATACAATGATCAAATAGCAATGTTTCTCACCCTTACCTCGATTAATCGGAGCTTTGATGTCGGTTCTTGATGATTTTCCACTTTCCTCTTCTTCTCCTCCCTTTCTCTTCTTCTTCCCTCTTTCTCTTCTTCTTTCTCTTCTATTTCCTTTACCTTACTATCTTTTCTTTTCTCTTCTACTTTCCTTATATACTTCCTTATTTTCTTTCCTTCCCATTTCTCTCTCAATTCTTTATTAATTTCAATTAATAAAAATTAATTTCCAACATTAATAAAAATCCCACTAAATCAATTAATTACTATAATTAATTATTTAATGAAATTCGGGCTGTTACATAACCGACTCCCGAACCCAGACAATGGTAGCGATGACCTTGTCTTACACCTTTTTCGTAAGGTTTTTCCGATCGTTTCCTTTCCCGTTCTGAGGGATAAATAACGAAAGGTGGCGACTCTTCTGTTTTGCCGGCACCTTATTTTCGCGGTAGCGACACTACTCATTTGACGAAATCGGATATTGAGGCTAATCTAAGGATTAAGGGAGGTCTCAAGGGTCTGACTTCTAAGTTCCTAATTGAGAAAGCCACTTTATTTGCCGATGTTGGTCGCACATTGGCATTTGAGGCTATATTTTCTTTACTTATCTACGAACTAGTCTTGTCTCCAAATGTTGACAACTTTGTGGATGTTAACGTTATTAGGATTTTCTTGATTGGGAACCATGTTCCAACTTTGCTTGGTGACACATATTTCTCCATCCATAGCAGGACTTCTAATGGAAATAATACCATCGTTTGTTGTACACCTCTACTATACAACTGGTTCATTTCGCAGTTACCTCAGTCATCTGTTTTTAGGGAGAACAAGGGTTGTTTAAGATGGTCTCAAAGGGTTATGTCTCTTACTCACGCTGATATTACTTGGTCTTCTTCGGTTTATGATAATGTCCAGATTATCAATAGTTGTGGGGAGTTCTCCAATGTTCCTCTTCTTGGAATACAAGGTGGAATTAACTACAACCCCAGTTTAGGTCGTCGTCAGCTTGGTTATATGTTGAAGAAATGGCCCAAAAATATTTTATTAGAGGGTTTATTCTTTCAAGGAGGAATGATTCATTTGGTTTGAGAAGAAGAATGGCTCATGCTTGGACTAAGATTCATAGGTTGGATAGAGGGGAACATGGAAGACAAGATTGCATTGCCTTGGAACCTTACACGCTCTGGGTGAAGAAGAGAGCTATGGAGCTTAAAATTCCTTACCCTATTGAGAAACCCATGACTACAGTGATCTCTATGCCACTCCCTGTTTCTTATGATGATGTGAAAACTCTTCAAGATGCTTTGGCCAAAATGAAGGAAGAGAAAGAGATGTGGGAACATAAGTTTCAAGCTTATGATAAGGAGAAGATGGAATTGCAAACGCAAATGAAGGAGAAAGATGACTTGATCGAGTTGCTTGAGCAGCGCACTGTGAAGAGGCATGTCGAGGATTTATTTTCCTCTACTACTCCATCATCACATCCTCCTACTTCTGGTGCTTGGAAGGGTGTTGTTGATCAGTTTGTGCTAGAGTAGATCACCATGAACCACAACTATGAGAGAGAGAGAGATTAAGAGACTCCGAAGGAAGTATCAGTTTGGATCATCATCAGATGTTCCTTAGGACCTAGCTTTTTCTTATTTTGATATTATTGTATCTTGTACTTCCAAGTGTAAATCTTTCCAATATTCAATGAAATGAGATGTTTATCAGTATTTCAAAAAGTGTTGTTTCTTTATGATGTTTGTAATTGCTTTAAAGATCCTTGAAAACTGGTTGAAACATTTGCATTTTTCATTTGCATTTGCATCATTGTGCATTGTGTTTTGTCTTTCCGAGGTGTCTTATCTATTTCTTTTGGTATTCGTTTAGCCAAGTTGTCACATCACTATAATACTCGAGCCAATTCCAAGAAAAAGATGGATCAGTTGCAGCAAGAGAATCGCGAGCTCCATGAAGAGGTATCAACTCTGAAGGATGGTTTGTAGAGACTCTCTGCTGAGATGGAAGCTCTGGTGGCTGCTCAGAATCAGCCACCACCACCTCTTCCTTCTTCTGTGCAGAGAACTGTGATTTCTGAGATCGGATCAACGCCTATTGTTGTGGCCCCGATTAATGCTTCTCAATATCATATGCCTACTGGTTTCCCTTGGGGCATGCCTTTCAATTATGTGCCAAAGGGATATCAATCTCCTACTTCTTAAGTTCCGAGAATTGCTGCTGTTATAACTGTACAACCTCCTATGGTTCATATTGTTCCTAATGCTGAGATTCCAATTGTTCCTACTGTTGTACCTGTGCCACCGCCCGTGGTTCACACTTCGCCTTATGCTGAAGAGAAAATTTTCCACACTGCTCTTAGCGAGAGTTTGGATGTTATTGATCGTATGAAGGATTTTCAAGATCGGTTTGCTAAAATGCAGAAAGAAATCAGGGCTTTAAGGGGAAAAGAGTTATTTGGAAAGAATGCTCATGAACTTTGTCTTGTTCCAAATGTGAAGATTCCTGCCAAGTTTAAAGTTCCATATTCTGAGAAATACAAAGGCAACACATGTCCACAAAGTCATTTGGTGATGTATGTAAGAAAGATGTCTACCTATACTGACAACCATCAGTTGTTGATTCACTATTTTCAAGATAGTCTTACCGGTGTCGGGCCGTGATTAACTCCGCGCAATGTCTCAAAAAGAGAAAGAAACTTTTAAAGAATACGGGCAGAGATGGCGTGAAATTGCAGCTCAAATAAGCCCTTCGCTTGAAGAGAAAGAAATGACCAAGATTTTTCTGAAGACTTCACGGAAATGGTTAATATAGGGATGAGATTAGAGGTAACTTTCCGTGAGGGGCGTCTGATAAAAGAAAGAACTTCTGGAAGTACGAAGATGTTTGGTTCTGGTTTTTCTAAGAAAAAGGATGGAGAAACTAATGCCATCTTTCAAGAGAGTTCTATAAGACGCAGGGTTGTGAACAAGGTAGTCATCGTCAGCAACAAGTAGCATCTGTTACATCAGTCAACAATGTCGCTCATATCGCTCTAGCTACTTCCAGTTATCAACCACGTTTCCAACAGAAGACAACTCAACAAGGTCGTGCAGAATAGAAAGCACAATTTGATCCCATTCCAATGACGTATACTGAATTATTTTCGGCTTTAATAAAGAAAGTTTTGGTTCTGCCTCGTGACCCGACGGATGTTCCTACTAAAATTCCATGGTGGTATAAGCCAGATGTTCATTGTGAATTTCATCAAGGTGCCCCGAGACATGATATCGAAAATTGCTATCCTATAAAATATACAGTTGCAATGCTCGTAAAAAGTGGTATTCTGTCTTTTGAAGATACCAACCCTAATGTGCAATCAAATCCGTTGCCTAATCATGGTAACACAACTGTCAATATGGTATACGGTTGTCCTGGTACATACCATATTTTTGATATTCGTTGGATTCAGAGGTCGCTTGTTGAGATGCATGCTACTTTGAGTGAGTTCCATGACACTGAGCATGATTATGCCACCTGTTGTTTTTGTTTTGTGAATCCTCGTGGGTGTGTGATTGTAAAAAAGGACCTACAAAAGATGATTGACCAGAATTTGATTCAGGTTATTGCAAATAGAAATGAAGTTGAGAATGAGGTGAATGTCATAGTCCCACGTTTCAATATTCCTGAGCGAGTTGTAATTTCTTACAATAGTCAGAAATCTGATGTGACACATTTGGTTATCCGTTTTCCTGGCCCGGTACTGTATGAATCAGATAAAGCCATTCCCTACAAATACAATGCTACTATGTTGGAGGATGGAAAGGAGGTTCCCATTCCTTCTCTTCCCTCAGTTGCGACTATCGTTGATGTAGGACGTGTGACTAGAAGTGTTCGAGTCTTTGCTAATGTACCCTTGAAGATGAGTGAAGATGTTGTGGATAGGCAAGCTCAATTGAAGACTTTTGTTGAATATGGTCAATCAAGCCGCGTGAACCAGAAATCAGATAATGATGACATTTTTAAATTGATCAAGAAGAGTGAATATAATGTGGTAGATCAACTATTGCATACACCATAAAAAATTTGTGTTTTATTTCTGTTAATGAGTTCTGAGGCTCATCGTGAATCGTTGCAGAAAATATTGGAACAAGCTTATGTAGATCATGATGTGATTGTTAATCAGTTTGATACCATTGTTACCAATATGACCATGTGTAATAATCTGATATTTTGTGATGAAGAGTTCACCGAGCATGGAAGAAATCATAATTTGGCTCTCCATATTTCCATGAATTGCCAGGAGGATGCTCTATCCAGTGTGCTGGTTGATACCGGGTCATCGTTGAATGTGATGCCAAAATCTACTTTGTCCAGATTGTCTTATCATGGTACTCCTATGAGGTTCAGTGGGGTCATTGTGAAAGCCTTTGATGGATCGAGGAAAACCGTGATTGGAGAGGTTGATCTCCCTATCAATATAGGTCAGTGTTTATTCCAGATTACTTTTCAAGTCATGGATATTCATCCCGCTTACTGTAACACCCTTCTAACCCCACAGAATAATACATAATTAATCAGAGTAAATTAACATGCTTTCACAAAAGGGCGTCACACAATTTTACAAAATCTCAACATTCACCTGTCATACTCATGTAACATTGAAATAAATAGTCATGCTATTAAATTTTCATCTTGCATGTAACAGCGGATTCAATTTATTTACATAAATCCCTTCACAGAATATTAATGTTCATCACATAATCATCAACACTTAGGCACAGAGGCCATTATCACATATTTCAAATACATTTAAAACACAACTTAGAATATACAATATATCTCTAAGGCATAAACCCAACGATGCCAGTGTTACATAATCAGAGCATGACCTGACCCAACATAATTAAATACTAAACAGCTGCACCAACAGCGAACTCGAAACTACTAGCAGTGCTACACCAAGATACCTGCACGATGTCATAAAGGACATCATTCCAGCAGAAGGGTGAGAAATATTATCATAATAATCAATGCATACAATTATATATATATATATATATATATATATATATATATATATATATATATATATATATATATATATATATATATATATATATATATATATATATATATATATATATATATATATATATATATATATATATATATATATATATATATATATATACACACACACACAATTATAGAATACATATAACCCACATTTTCTCACCACAATTCATTTCCATTATCAGATGCATCACAACGTGCATATAAACAAACATAGACATTCATCAAGCATTTTCATCAAGCATACATCCATAAATCTCAACCTCCCACATAAACATACATATGTTATGTTTTATCCACCAATTCACTATTACACATTCACATTTCTCAATTACACAAGTAATGCACATACGCATATTCCACAATTCTCGCCATACTTCATCATAACTCATCATATACTTTACAAAGCATACTTATATAAACAAATATGGACAACCATCAAGCATTTTCATCATGCACATATCCATAGTCCTCATCAATCCACATAACATACACATAAGCATTTTTGCATACAACAATCTTATATTCACACTCTCAAATCAACAAGTCATGCACACACGCATGCTTCATACAACAATCACAAATGTGCCATGTGACTCAATGCAACTCATGCCATGTGGTACCAACACTTGTTATCATTTTTTTCGGTTTTTACATTTAAACCGGGTCCACCTTCTAGACCGATAACAACAAAGCCAGTCCCCTAGGCTTCAAACCCACCCTTCTAGGTTTGGGACAAGCCACTAGTCTCCACGGAACTAGCAAACATTGCCTCTTGACTAAATGATGCATATGCAATCAACCAACAAAATGCACTTAAGACCGTTCCCGCATCTTAATCCCATGCATTTCAAATAATTCATCACATACGAATTATAACATGATTGCACACACAACATATCACAACAATCATCAATGTATTCATTTATCAATACCATTATCACATCATCAAACAATGCACACATATCCAAGATATGTTCCCATGCATTTCTCACAATTATTAAACAATGCACACATATCCATGATATGTTCCCATGCATTCTTCACATTTAATCACATGCACACAATATGCATTTATAACATCTATCAAGCAATGCACACATATTCACAATATGTTCTCATGCATTCTCAAGTAATTCATCATACAAGAATTACATCATGCTTACACGCATAACACATTTACCACGCAATGCACATATATTCACAATATATTCTCATGCATTGTTCACATATAATCGCATCCAATCAATATACATTCACAATATCGTGCCAAACGACGACGAATTCATCACAATAATCATGCATTCTAAACATGTTAAAATAATGCATACAAATATTTGTCAAAAGAATGCAATTCATATCTGATCCTATCATCTAGGATTCACGCCCAAAGGCTACCCACAACTCATCACAATAATACACAAACTATTCATATCACATAGGATTAACATAATTGAACTAAGCAATTAATTCTTTGGATGGATAAAACAGAAAAGAAACAATGTTGTGCTGCTCGCAACCCTTCGCCTGGCGAATGCTCGCTGGGACCTTCGCCCGGCGAACTCGCCAGCGAACAAAGTCAGTAGCTACTGACTTGTTTCGCTACCCTTCGCTGATGTACTCTCCTGGCGAACCTTCGTCACTCACCTTCGCCTGGCGAACTTGCCAGCGAAGACCACTGGGAGTCTTCTTGAATTATTCGCCAGCTATTCGCTGGGCTTCGCCCGGCAAAGCTTCGCCTTCACTCGCCTGGCGAGAGCCAGCGAACCTGCGATATCAGAACCCTCATTCTGTCCCAAAACTTCTACCCTCCAAAAATCGACCCATTCTCACCGAACCAGTTCCAGTAATCTTAACCCCACATCACCCGACTATTCTACGGCATTATTTCCAGTTTCTAACCGATTAAACTACAATTCTACCGATTAAATCCATTTTGCCCTAGCTTGAAAAATGGTGGAAACTCACAATGAAACCCAACCCACACATACATAACCACATACATTGACTAGATAATAATGTTTCTCACCCTTATCTTGGTTTAATCGAAGCTTGAAGCGGATCCTTGAGCTTTCCAAGCTTTTCCCTCTTCTCTTCTCTTTTCTCCTCTTTCTTTCCTTCTCTTCTCTTTCTCTTTCTTTCCCTTATGTTTTCTTTTCCATCTATTTTCCTTTATATACTTTCCATTTGATTTTTCTTTCTATTATATTTCTTTTCTCATAATATCTACCAAATCCTTTCTCACAAAATATCTCATCTTGACATTAATTAGAAAATATCTGGTAAATCCACATTATTCTACCAAATATAATAAATCAGTTAAATCCATTAACTCATATAATTTAAATGAATCCAATGATTCCTTTAAATCAAATAAACCACTTAAACCAATTAATTAGTACCAATAATTTATTACCGAAAATTGGGCTGTTACAACCCTCCCTAACTTTAGGAATTTTCGTCCTCGAAAATGTTACCTGATTCAAATAACTCTGGATACGATCCTCGCATCCCAATCTCCCAAATCTAACTCTCTCTCGAACTACCTCCATCAAAGGAATCCCTATACCTCGAAGTTACCTCTCGTTCATCAACCTGAACTAGAAATGCCTCAGAAATCAAATCGTCTCTCTCTTGCACACCATCCATCTGAATTTATGTACCTCCTTAGCTTAGACACATGAACATATCATGTAATATCCACAAGTGACAGCGGTAAAACAACCTATCATGCTATTTTCCCCCTGCTTCCGCTGCGCCACTCTGATATAGATCCACAAAACACAGGATATACTTCCGAGACCCCAAGCTCGACCAACACCAGTTACTATCGTAACTCTCAAAACACGTCCTTTCTTGGATCCTTTTGATCTTTTCAGTTGTCTCTTGCACAATCTTCGGCCTGAGTACAACACTCTCGCTGGACACACGTCTATCCGAAGGAGACCTACACCTCTTACCAACAGCAAACTCGAAACTACTAGCAGTGCTACACCAAGATACCTGCACGATGTCATAAAGGACATCATTCCAGCAGAAGGGTGAGAAATATTATCATAATAATCAATGCATACAATTATATATATATATATATATATATATATATATATATATATATATATATATATATATATATATATATATATATACACACACACACACAATTATAGAATACATATAACCCACATTTTCTCACCACAACTCATTTCCATTATCAGATGCATCACAACGTGCATATAAACAAACATAGACATTCATCAAGCATTTTCATCAAGCATACATCCATAAATCTCAACCTCCCACATAAACATACACATGTTATGTTTTATCCACCAATTCACTATTACACATTCACATTTCTCAATTACACAAGTAATGCACATACGCATATTCCACAATTCTCTCCATACTTCATCATAACTCATCATATACTTTACAAAGCATACTTATATAAACAAATATGGACAACCATCAAGCATTTTCATCATGCACATATCCATAGTCCTCATCAATCCACATAATATACACATAAGCATTTTTGCATACAACAATCTTATATTCACACTCTCAAATCAACAAGTCATGCACACACGCATGCTTCATACAACAATCACAAATGTGCCATGTGACTCAATGCAACTCATGCCATGTGGTACCAACACTTGTTATCATTTTTTTCGGTTTTTACATTTAAACCGGGTCCACCTTCTAGACCGATAACAACAAAGCCAGTCCCCTAGGCTTCAAACCCACCCTTCTAGGTTTGGGACAAGCCACTAGTCTCCACGGAACTAGCAAACATTGCCTCTTGACTAAATGATGCATATGCAATCAACCAACAAAATGCACTTAAGACCGTTCCCGCATCTTAATCCCATGCATTTCAAATAATTCATCACATACGAATTATAACATGATTGCACACACAACATATCACAACAATCATCAATGTATTCATTTATCAATACCATTATCACATCATCAAACAATGCACACATATCCAAGATATGTTCCCATGCATTTCTCACAATTATTAAACAATGCACACATATCCATGATATGTTCCCATGCATTCTTCACATTTAATCACATGCACACAATATGCATTTATAACATCTATCAAGCAATGCACACATATTCACAATATGTTCTCATGCATTCTCAAGTAATTCATCATACAAGAATTACATCATGCTTACACGCATAACACATTTACCACGCAATGCACATATATTCACAATATATTCTCATGCATTGTTCACATATAATCGCATCCAATCAATATACATTCACAATATCGTGCCAAACGACGACGAATTCATCACAATAATCATGCATTCTAAACATGTTAAAATAATGCATACAAATATTTGTCAAAAGAATGCAATTCATATCTGATCCTATCATCTAGGATTCACGCCCAAAGGCTACCCACAACTCATCACAATAATACACAAACTATTCATATCACATAGGATTAACATAATTGAACTAAGCAATTAATTCTTTGGATGGATAAAACAGAAAAGAAACAATGTTGTGCTGCTCGCAACCCTTCGCCTGGCGAATGCTCGCTGGGACCTTCGCCCGGCGAACTCGCCAGCGAACAAAGTCAGTAGCTACTGACTTGTTTCGCTACCCTTCGCTGATGTACTCTCCTGGCGAACCTTCGTCACTCACCTTCGCCTGGCGAACTTGCCAGCGAAGACCACTGGGAGTCTTCTTGAATTATTCGCCAGCTATTCGCTGGGCTTCGCCCGGCAAAGCTTCGCCTTCACTCGCCTGGCGAGAGCCAGCGAACCTGCGATATCAGAACCCTCATTCTGTCCCAAAACTTCTACCCTCCAAAAATCGACCCATTCTCACCGAACCAGTTCCAGTAATCTTAACCCCACATCACCCGACTATTCTACGGCATTATTTCCAGTTTCTAACCGATTAAACTACAATTCTACCGATTAAATCCATTTTGCCCTAGCTTGAAAAATGGTGGAAACTCACAATGAAACCCAACCCACACATACATAACCACATACATTGACTAGATAATAATGTTTCTCACCCTTACCTTGGTTTAATCGAAGCTTGAAGCGGATCCTTGAGCTTTCCAAGCTTTTCCCTCTTCTCTTCTCTTTTCTCCTCTTTCTTTCCTTCTCTTCTCTTTCTCTTTCTTTCCCTTATGTTTTCTTTTCCATCTATTTTCCTTTATATACTTTCCATTTGATTTTTCTTTCTATTATATTTCTTTTCTCATAATATCTACCAAATCCTTTCTCACAAAATATCTCATCTTGACATTAATTAGAAAATATCTGGTAAATCCACATTATTCTACCAAATATAATAAATCAGTTAAATCCATTAACTCATATAATTTAAATGAATCCAATGATTCCTTTAAATCAAATAAACCACTTAAACCAATTAATTTGTACCAATAATTTATTACCGAAAATTGGGGTGTTACAACCCTCCCTAACTTTAGGAATTTTCGTCCTCGAAAATGTTACCTGATTCAAATAACTCTGGATACGATCCTCGCATCCCAATCTCCCAAATCTAACTCTCTCTCGAACTACCTCCATCAAAGGAATCCCTATACCTCGAAGTTACCTCTCGTTCATCAACCTGAACTAGAAATGCCTCAGAAATCAAATCGTCTCTCTCTTGCACACCATCCATCTGAATTAATGTACCTCCTTAGCTTAGACACATGAACATATCATGTAATATCCACAAGTGACAGCGGTAAAACAACCTATCATGCTATTTTCCCCCTGCTTCCGCTGCGCCACTCTGATATAGATCCACAAAACACAGGATATACTTCCGAGACCCCAAGCTCGACCAACACCAGTTACTATCGTAACTCTCAAAACACGTCCTTTCTTGGATCCTTTTGATCTTTTCAGTTGTCTCTTGCACAATCTTCGGCCTGAGTACAACACTCTCGCTGGACACACGTCTATCCGAAGGAGTCCTACACCTCTTACCAAACAAAGTCTCATACGATGCTATTCCGATACAAGAATAATAGCAGTTATTTTAGGTAAACTCAATCAACGACAATTAACCATCTCCTGATCCATCTTGATCCAACACATAAGCTCTCAACAAATTCTCTACATATTGGATAGTCCTCTTTGTCTACCCATCCGTCCACGGGTGCTAGACAGAGATTATCTTCAACATGTCGCTCAAAGCGTCTGCAACTCTCTCAAAATCCCAATGAAAAACCCTAATTCCCATCTGACATAACATTCGACGACACTTCGCACAACTTCACAACTTCATCGATACACATCTCAGCTAGCTTCAACATAGAATGATTAATCCTCATTGGTAAGAAATAAGTTAATCTTGTCAATCTATCCATAACCACTCAAATCGAATCATACCCCTTCAAATTCTTCGGAAAACCCGGCACAAAATCCATGGAAATACTATTCCATCCCACTCAGGAATATTTAACAGTTGCATCCGACCCAACGGTCTATGACGTTTATTCTCCGACATTCTAATAAGTCTAATCCAGCATATACAAACTCAATCACTTCTCTCTTCATCTGTGGTCATCAAAATAATTCCTCAAATTCGGTCACACCTTTCTAGTACCTGCATGGATACTCCATCTATCTCAATGTCCTTCTTCCAGTGTACTCTCATCCAACTCACACTATTCATAACACATACTCCATCCTGACATCTCATGATACCATTTCCATAAATCCGAAAATCACCTCCTCGACTTTTATCCCTTAAATTCAACCAATCTATTAACTCGAATTAGAATTCTGACCTCCTCGAATCTCATCGAGAATACCAATAGTCAGTCTCATCATATAAAGCTCAACTCCATGAGAAGTCTCTTCCCAGACCACACTCATATTCTTAATTTACTCAATCAGTCCTAACTTCATTACCATCATCATCGGTACATACAGAGATTTCCAATGCAATAACTCAGTTACCACTTGGTCTCACTCGAATGGTAACTGAACCAAAACCATACTCTTTCAAAAGTCCCAATTATTTCCTCTACATAATATTCAACTTCTCAAATCAAACAAATACCTTAAGATCTTAAGATCATTAACCATCTCAAATCTCAACTAAACAATTGAGGCTTCCAAACTCCGGTACAAACACACAACAACAACCAACTCTAAATCACTTGTCTGATAATTCCCTTATGTACTTTAAGTTGCCTCAAAGCATAGCCAAAACTCGTTGATGTTGCACTTAACATATCTCCCAGTCATATTAACAAAGCATTACAACACAACGAATAGTTCCATCGGATTCGGCAAAACCAACACACGAGCTATTGACAACTTTCCAAAAACTCTCTGAACTTCTTCACAGTGGCATATCACTACTTCTCCTCCAATACTGATAACTCTAATTCTCGATGTGCAACATGATCCTCTATACTCTTCGACGCATCCAAACACCATCGATTACACAACCATTACTCACTCAATTAAGTATGGAGAACCCCATGCCAAACGGACACTCAGTTGTGAACTTATGGCGAAACACGAACCGCACTTACCACAACATCCAAACATATTTCATCAATAAATACTTAATTCCATGTCACTACTTCACCATCACACAGGGCACTGTAATAGCTTCCAACGCTTCTAATTTTGCGTCATTCCGAGTTACGGTTCTCCCGTTGCAGCGACAATACGAAAACAACGTTTCCACTCTTAGAAGGTCATTCATCACATCTCCAACTCTTTAAATGTTTGAAGGTCTAATTATACCCATATTGTATTCCACATCTTACTTTCCTTAATAATCACCGAAAGTCATTATCCATTCTTATACTCAACCTCACACTTTGCTGCCGTAGCATACACACCAAACACAAGCCTCAACACAACTTAATCAATCTTAATTCCTTGGCCACTCAAACAAACATATAATATGGAGCTTTCAATATCTGATTAGTCCCCGCAACTAAGTCGATCACAACTCAACTTCACATCTTGGCTATTTATCACTTATCTTGTCAGGATAACTCTCAGACTACCACAATCAAACAGTAAACCGACAACTTCTCCACTTCATTAATACTCAAAATTCCCATCAAAATCAAACATCTCATCATTGTCCTGCGCCGACTCATCAAAACAATTCTTAAGCGCTCGGCTTTACTTAAAACAATTTACTGCACCACGCCATCTAAGCTTGCATGACACATCTATCCCATCCAACACAATCCCAACTACTATCAACAAGAGATTAAGGGTGATCAGTTCCTCAAATTGCCGATAGACAGTCGAAAATCATGATGGGTATAAACCATCTTTACCAAACTATAAGAGCATTCAACCACACTGAGCTACATCTCCACACTTGCAGCATTTTGAGGAATCACAAGCTTCTCCCCCACTTCGATCATTCCCACTTTGTCGCTACTGCGAAAATCGGCGCCGGCTGACAGAAGAGTCGCCACCGTGCGTTATTTATCCCTCAGAGCGGGAAAGGAAACGCTCGAAGTAAACCTCGCAAAAACGGGGAAAAGGTATGGTCATCGCAACCATAGCCTGGGTTCGGGAGTCGGTTACGCAAGGGGAAGGTATTAGCACCCCTCACGTCCGTCGTACTCGACGGGATCCACGCTTGCTTGGGTTGTCTACTGGATGCAAAACAATCTATCTACGGCTGCTAAATCTAAAGGGAAGGGAATTGACTCGATAGAGCGTCGCACTCTATGCCTACGTATTCTCAAGAGAGAAAGTCAGAGTCAACGTAGTTCGGGACTACGGGGAAAATTGGCTCGCCAAGACCTCGCGTCTTGTGCCTACGTACTTCCACTGGAGGGAAGATCAGAGCTTTACGTAGTTCAGACTAACTACGGCTAAACAAACATTCTCACACAGCAGTGAGAAAAACAACTGGTTTCATAGGGTCGGGAACCTATGGACACAACTATGGCTGAGTCTCAAATGCACTTGGGCAAGAGAGAAAAAGGGTTTCAATTAGTCGTCAGCGGGAAAGCCTCGATCGCACAGCCGCGAGAGAGCAACAGGTTAGTCGTTAGTGTGCTCGCTAGGACATCGCATCCTATGCCTACATATCTTCGTCTGGTACGAAGAATCAGAGCAGCTGTAGTTCGGCTACTACGGGACCACAGCTCAAATCTCGTTTTATTAATCTCTGAAAAATGATTACAATGAGTTGAATACTGAAATAAACCTCCTAGGAAACGCTATCCTATTCTATCTTGAAAATTGAATGAAAATAGCCCCCTAACAAACAGGCCTCTAATTCTATCCTAAACGTCGTAAGAAAAATCTATGAAAATATCCCTAAAAGAAATGCTTGAAAAAATATTAATCCTACTTTTAATATTTTTTTTCTCTTTTTCTCCTTTTCTTTTTCAAATATAAACTCTTTTCTCAAAAATATTTTCTTTTATTTTTCACAATATTTTTCTCTACATTTTTCTCAATATTTTCCTATTTTTTCTCAACATTTTCTTTTTTTCTTCTTTTTTCAAATCAATTCTTTTTTCTATTTTTCTTTTAATATTTTCTTTTTCACAATATTCTTTTTTTTTCATTTCTCTTTTTTCTTATTTCTCTTTTTTTTCCTTCTTTCCTTTTTTAAACATGTTTTCCAAATCTTTAAAAAAGGAATAAAAAAACAAGCAAATTGGGCTGGGGGTGTACACTGATACAAGGGTGTGCAGAAAAGAAATAAAATAAAAAAAACAACTAAACTGGGCCCAGCCCAAGTCTTCCCCAAAAAAAAGCAGAGGGGGGGTGTGGCGTGGAAACTGGGTGTGGCTGGTAGCATTTGTTGGGCCCAAGGCCCAGATTTTGCCAAAAACACGGAGGGAAGTGCCAAAAAAAAACTGAACTGGGCCTGAGGCCCAACCTCAAAATTCTCCTTCCTCTCTCCATTCACGCTGGGTTTCTGAAAGAACAAACCCTAGCTCTGTCCCCAACTTCTCTCCGCCGCCGTCCACCCTGCTTGAACTCCTCTTCTCCGTCTCAAACACCTGAATCCACAATCAAACAACCCCTCCTCCACTTTATTCGCTTGACCATTTTTTACAAACAAGCTACGGTGGTGACAGTTGAAATCTCGTGTGGATCCTGTTCATTGTTGATGAAGATTTTAGAACTAGATCTGGTGAAGCTTTGGTGATTATTTGTTTGTGGTAATCGAAGGCAATAATCTGGAGACGCGTTGAAGGTGTTCTTGATCTGAGAACAAATACTGTTGATGAGTTCAGGAGAACAACAAGCAAAAATCTGGAAAAACGCCGAAGATTGATGAAGCTCTTCTTGAAAGTTTGTTGGACGAAAACCTAGATTTGAACATTGGATGAAGATCTGGGATCTGAAGGCTTGGTTTCTTCTTCCTGAGTTTTTTCTGGCGTTTGTGGTGAGGACGATGAACAGATCGCTGATGATGATGATGAATATGGACGATGGAAATTGGTTGGATCTTGGAGTGTTGATCGGTTGAATCTTGAAGAAATTTCTGAAATCTTGATGAATTCTGTTGATGATTGTTGAACGGAGCTTGCTGGTGGTTCTTGCGTTGCTGGAGATCTGGATGAGATTGGTTGAACGGTGGTTCTGAGGAGGACGATGGTGGATGAGGATTATTGGAGGTTTGAGGAGGGCGATGGTGGCCGAAGCTGGTTAGATGTTGGGAAGAAGATGAAGATAGACAGTCATGGAGGTTGGATCGGAGGTTTCTGGAGTTTGTGGTGGATTTCCGGCGAAAGACGGCTGCCGGAGTACATGCACGGCGTTTGGTGGCGTATTCCCGGTGGGATCTGTGAGGATGGCACGTGGTGGAAGGACGGTGGAGGCTCTCTGCATGTCCTCCACGTGGCCTGAAAGGTGGCTGAGAGAGAGCAAGGGTGAAGGATACGTGGCGCTCTGGTAAACGAAAAGGTGGGGCCTCCCTCCTCACAACACGTGTCAGCGCTTGCTATTTATGTTGAGAAAAAGCTGGATTCTCCTAGAACCTTCCAGAAAGAGCTGGAAAACGCTTGAACACGCTGGACATCCTTGGATAACTTGCTGAATGAATTGGACTCATTTGATATTTTGGACTTGATGGGCTTTTTTTTCTGAATCATTCCTGGACAAAAAAATGAACTGGGCTGCGAAAATTACCTAAGCCCAACACCACAATGAACAAAAACTGCACCAAAACTGAAAAACAACATTTTTAAAAAATGCTAATTAACTACTAATAACCCACTAATCTGAAAATTAACTCTAAACCCCTATTAACTCTAAAATTCAAATTAACTCCTAATTAATAAAATCCTAATAAACCTAATTGACTCTAATAAACCTATTAAGAAAAATCTAATAAATTCCTATAATATCTAAAATCAAACATTGAATTTCTATTTATCCTAATTTCTATTATTCTATTAATATCTAATAAAAGAAAAAAAACCTATTTATTTTTAATAAGGAAAAATCTATTCATTTATTATTATTATTTCTATAAAAGAAAATCAATAATATCTATCTATTATTCTATACTATTCTAAAAATATTAAAATCTATAAAAGATTTCTAAAAATTGATTTAAAATCTACTTAAGGGAATTAAAAACCTATTAAATTCTAAAATGAATTTAAAAATCTATTTAATTCTATAAAATGCTAAAAATTTATTTAAAAATATTAAAATCTATTTAAAATTCTATTAAATCCTAAAAATTGATTTAAAAGCTATTTAAATCCTAAAAAAATCCTATAAAATTCAGAAAAATCAAGATAATTCCCAGAGGGACAAAATAAGCACCGAACGACACAAAAATAATCGGTAAAAATAAACGGCACCGAAACAACCCAAAAATCGATTCTACTGATCAAAAACACCTGAAACACGAGACGGGAGCTGTGATCCCTGATAAAATCAAAACAAATGAACAATGCAATGTATGCGATATGCAGATGCGAATGCGGTTATGCGTCGAAACATCGAGCCAAATGCGAGACCCGGTTGGTCAAATTTTGGGGTGCAACAGCTGCCCCTATTCAAGCGGCTTCGACCTGAATGGGTGAAGAGCGCTCAGCCTTCAAACATTCAAGGTAGATGACGGTTGAATACAAATGGAACCCTGAAATTTGCCGACCGCAAGAATATACTGCAAAGCTGCTTGAGGAATAGCTTCCAATAAACTGAAGTTTGGTTGTAACGGCAACATCTGGTCAATTTTCTGATAAAATTTTCTTCTCTCTTTCAACACCTGTGTGACGCCACAAGTATTGAAATAATGCTTCATAAAGCAAACACTTTGATTCCCATCTCTCTCATGGGATCAAATCTGGTCAACTCACAGTTCATTGCGAACTTGAGGACAATTCTCCTGGGGAATTCTGAATAGAACTGCCTTGCACCTGTTTTGACAAAGGGGGCAGCTTCAGAAGTCTGGTATATGTCAATCTTTGTTGTTGTTGTTGTTGTTGTTTTTTTTTCCGATGCTGACGTAACAATCAAATGAAGAATCACTCCGCTGAGGAAGTCGAGAAGCTGAACCACACAACTCTGCAGGTGAACAAATTCGAAATCCAATAGGTAACCATCTTGGTCTATGTTTCGACATGCGTATGCTTGATAATGATGCCATGCCCTATATGACATGTAAATGTTATGTGTTCTGTTTGAAAATGCAATGCCTAGACGGCATGGATATGCTATATGCTTGTATAAATGCTATGACTATATATGCAAATGCTAATGCATGCTCGAGCTGCCAGAGAACACCAGGTCTGAAAACCACTTGGCAAAATAAATGCCGAAGATAACGTCAACTCTACTGGGGATGAACTGAAGTCACAGAACCATCTCAGCAAAATAAATGCTGGAAACGAGAAATCAAATCCACTGAGGATAACTGCCCTGCTGGAGAAATGAAAAGGCAACCCTGCTTGACAACTTCACTGGGAAGGAAAGACAACTCTGCTCGGGAATGCTCTTCTCAAACCATTGGCAACTGATTGCACTCTGCGGGGGATTGACCCAAACTGAGGTTGATTGAACACAGCACACTGCTGGAAATGCTCATACTATCGAGGATATCAATCTTAATCTGCTGAAGATACTCCTGATCCTGCTCTGATACGGGGTACAAGCCAATCTCGACTCTTCCGAGGATAATGAGCAACTTTCATCTGTTGAAGAGTAGCGATTCTGATTTAACAATATCTGCAAGGAATTCAAACATTAATCGGAACACTGGCATCTGTCGAGCTTCGTATCGGGGAACATGACGGCATGCAAGTCATTGGGAAATATTGTGTCAGATACCTCTTAGGTTTTTCTTGTTTTGCTTTTCTCTGGTTTAGAATAAACATGGAATATGTACACAGTGGAAGATATGAGAAATACTAGACGAGAACTAGCATTCAAAGGTAGACTATCAGGCGAGAACTGATAGGAAAATAGGTTAAGAAAATTGATTTTTGTGTTTTTTGAACATTAGACGAGCTGACTGGATAACAGACTGAGAAAAAAAAACAACCAGGCGAGAACTGGCTGAAAGCTAACGTACACCAGGCGAGAACTGGTATAACACATAGGTTAAAACACATGAGAACTAATTACGCGATGACATGTACCAGGCGAGAACTGATACAACACTTGAAGAAACGGTGACCAAACGAGAATTGGTTACCAATAAACTGCACCAGGACGGGAACTGCTGCTTACAATAAACTGCACCAGGACGGGAACTGCTGCTTACAATAAACTGCACCAGGACGGGAACTGATGCTTACGGAAGGTGGGCCAGACGAGAACTGGTTACCGATTTGCCAGGCGAGAACTGGACTTTGGAAACGACTGGTTACTGACACGCAACAGGTTTGAACTGCAGGATAATGATCCAACGACAACAAGACCTTCTTATTTGAAAGGTTCAGGTTTTTGGTACGGGTATTGACATGATTCCCCGATACTCAACTCTGGCTGGGGATAAACAAGCGGGTTTGAATGACTTGCCCCTGGTACACTCAGCTGGGGGATAAAAGACTGGCTTGCACGACTTGCCCCAGTACAATGCACCTTGCCCCAATCTAACTCTTGGGAATACTTGCTCCGACATCTGCACGACAACAGAATTCAATCTCCAATTAAACTCCTAACGACCCAGTTGATTTCAACATTCTCTGCAATGACTTGCCCCTGAATGAGCGTTCTAGCGACTCAACCTGATCTGATTATCCATTGGAAGCATCTGCTTTCAAATCTCAGCGCTATGCATAATTGCCCCTGATTAGGTTCTCGAGAAGACTCCTTCTGATCAACTGCTTTTCAAACACTCTGCCCCTGCTCAACTGAAGCTTCGGGACTGGTCCTCAGACTGACTGATTCTGAACTTACTGGAAGATAACGCCCCTGACTCATTGGGCTTCACAACATTCACCATTATGGTTCAGACTGCTGGATTACTCAGTCCTGCTTGATTACTCCCTGGAATTTCTTTCATGTCAACTACTAACCTGCAATTGGAATTGTCTGTTCACGAATGGTAATCTTAATGCAGTGTTCATGCAGATTTTGAAAAACTTGAGCTGTCACTCATTTACATGCATATGATTGAGAGTGACGAATGAACCAAAGTTCAAACGCAGTGCTTACGTGGTCAGTGAAAATACAACAAGATATGACTAGCAAGTCAAGAAGGAGTCAGGTTACTCAACCTTATCGTAATGCGCTTCAGACTACCCTACCTCAATTAGGTCTTTTGAGGGTTGTATCGTGGTCGGGTTCACGGTTCGTGAAACAAAGGATATTCGGCTCAAATTTGATTTGTACCCACCCCGTCTACGTGATGATCTCCGATCCTAAGGTTCAGTTAACCTGGCACAAGTACTCGCCTCTTCGAGAAATATGTTGAATGGTAAGAACCACAGTTAAGGAATTCATAAGCTTTTCTTCTAAAGTGATAGTTACTCCTTCTTCGCCTTCGGTGTCTATGTACACGACTTTGTGATTTGCTGGGGAAAATTTTCTTTTTAATCCCTCTTTTCATTCTTTTGATTCCCTAATTTTTGCCTGGACTAACTCATTTTGAGTTTTTCGATTTTTTCGATTTCTTTTGAAGTCCAGCGGGATGCCCTGATTTTTGCCTAAGTATTTAGCTTTCCAGCTTTTCTCTCTTTTTACTTAGCGGGCTTTCTTATTCTTTCTTTTGGAACAAAGTCGTGTGACACTGGTTGTCTTGATTGCTCCGAAAGGATTGTAACTGTCTCACTCCTGATTGGTGAGGTTTGATCTCTTGAAAGGTATCGACTGATTGGTCCTTGAAATACAACACTCCTCTGCAAGACTTGAATGCTCGGTCAAGCTAACTGACAACTACCCTGCCCCGGGTTAAGATGTGAGGGTTTATAAGTCCGAAAAAACTTCTACTTCCTGGCTCGAAGTGGTTAACAAGGGACTAACTCCTTATATCTCCAGTGTTTGGGGAATTTGAAACAATGCCTTGTACGTCATCGGTACGGTCTCATCTGAAAGCATACAATCATCGGTTATGAGTTTCAGTTTCGTCATCCTCCCTCCAAACTTTGCTAGTCACAGCGAAAAAATGGAGTGAAATAAATGCAAGTGTCAGTGCAATGCAATAAATGAGCGACAGCGACATGATTAATTCAGAAAAATGCATAGTCACTTTATTATTATCACCATTCAAAACATACAATGGTAAAAAGCAGGTAGTAACTAACAGAAAAAGAAACTACAGATGCAAATGATGGTATAAGCTTGAGAACTGCCAATGCTGAGGCGCCTGCCTGTCTGAACCACTGGCTTATGCTGGGGAACACCTTCTGAATCTACGAGCTTAGGCAGCTGAGCGGTTAGGGATGAACAAACAGAAACCCTTCTCGAAAGGAAATGCGATCCTGATCAATCAACTGCTGTACCTTCGCCTGAAATGCTTTACAATCTTCTGTCGAATGCCCCGGAGAGCCACCATGATAACCACACTGAACGTGGGGATTGTACCCAGGAGGGTACGGTTCTGGAACTGGCTTAAGAGCTTTCGGCTCCACCAAAGACTTCTGAATCAAAGATGGTAGCAACTGGCTATACGGTATAGGCACTGGGTGAAAAGGAGCATTCCTTCGTTCCAAGTTGTTGCGAGGTCTGTTCTGATTCTGACGCTGATTCTGATAACCTCGGCCACGAGTTCGCTGATTTGCAATGGAAGCGACATAAGATTCCTGATAGAGTGCCCCAGGCACGACTGTCTGTCCAGTATAACAAGCCACAGGAGGTACTGATCTCTGATAAGATGATGAACCAACAAAATTCACTGATTCGCTTCGAGGATATTCAATCTTTGGCATGACTGAGTTGATCACCACTTCTTCTTCACTCTGATAGTCACAAGGGTATTCAGTTTCACTAGCTTGCTCATATGACGTAATCTGAATTTTCCCCATTCTTATGGAGTACTCCAGGCGTTCTCCTAATGCTACCACGTCAGAGAAACTTGCCGGAACTCCGAGCAATCTTTTGAAGTACGGATATTGTAGGGAATCCACAAACATGCTTGCCAGCTCTTGATCTAACAGCGGGGGACGCACTCTAGCAGCAAATTCTCTCCATCTCTGAGCATATCTCCTGATAGGCTCATTGATCTCTTGCGACAACTCTTGCAAATGCATGCGATAAGGAGCAATGTCTAGGTTGTAATCGTACTGCTTCAGAAAAGCTCTGGCTAAATCCATCCATGACTGAATCTGATTCCTCTCTAACTGCATATACCACCTCAAAGATGCCCCAGTCAGACTATCTTGAAAGCAATGGATCATCAACTTGTCATCTCGCGCAAACGCAGTCATTCTTCGACAGAACATCATCAAATGCAGCTTTGGACAGCTATCTCCCGTGTACTTCTCAAATTTCGGCACTTTGAACTTGTAAGGCAACACCAGGTCAGGAACCAAACACATGCCTACAGCATCTAGGTTGACAGCATCTTTGGCTTTCAAAGCTTTCATTTGCTCTTCCAACACTCGGACTCTTCTAGCATCGTCAAGGGCTCTTGGATCTACCATCCCAGCTGCTGGAATATCTCTTCGGTAATTCATCACAGGGAAAGCAACACCTTGATTGTTGGCAGGAGGAGGACGCTCATTCTGGGCAACAAACTTCTCATGTCGATCTCGGTTCTCAACAGAAGGCTGTACAACTTGATCTGCAGCAACATTGTTCACTTGCGGGAAATCTTCCGTGGAATCATACAGAGGGTTGGACGCCATAGTGAACCCTGTCAGGGCGTTAGGAGACTGGAAATTGCCTTCAGACATGGCTACCAATAATCTTCAGCTGACTTCGACACTTGATTCTGCTCAAATCTACTCAACCCCTAGGTAGGTCTTCTGACAATCAACAGCTGCTCAATCCAAACTCCGGGTAATCACCTTCAGGAAACAAAGGCTGGATCAGAACTCTGGCTAGCTGGAGAATGATATGCAATGCAACACTGATATGCATATGATATGCAAAATGCAGCAAACAACGGGACCACAGCCCCCACACAATCTGAATACTGTTGCGCTGCTGACGGAGACGTTCTCTGAAAAGAAGACCAGTATAACGGGTAGGTTGAAAGTCAAGTTTCCTGCACAAAAAACCCCCCTCACTCACAGGTGTGGACCTATATCTGACAAGGTACGGCATCCTATGCGGTCGTCAGCGTCACAGACTTTCATGAGGAATGATACGATTCCCAGAAGGAGTGGCATCGTCATCTCATGAAGAGGCCTCACTTAGCTAACTTCCAATTGATCGGTTCCCAGAGTCGACAATCCTCACGTCTGGACTCCCCTCAGATCCTCAGGACCGGAAAGAAGTACCTCTGCAAGAATCTCGTCCGAGTGCGAATTTTCGTAGGGAACTGCGCCTGCTCAGCAGACAGGTTCGTCTACTACTTCTCCGCAACTATATCTAGGTGTATACTCATACTCGAGCCCAGGTCCGGCTTATCTCAATCATAGAACACCCGTAACAGCCCAACAGCAATAGATAATATCGATAAATAAACACCTAATAGACAAGCAAACAAGCGCTAGGATTGACTCTCTCGAGGGACGTTGGATCCCACATGCATGGGGAACTATCGCAGTCCCCAGCAGAGTCGCCAGCTGTCGCTACTGCGAAAATCGGCGCCGGCTGACAGAAGAGTCGCCACCGTGCGTTATTTATCCCTCAGAGCGGGAAAGGAAACGCTCGAAGTAAACCTCGCAAAAACGGGGAAAAGGTATGGTCATCGCAACCATAGCCTGGGTTCGGGAGTCGGTTACGCAAGGGGAAGGTATTAGCACCCCTCACGTCCGTCGTACTCGACGGGATCCACGCTTGCTTGGGTTGTCTACTGGATGCAAAACAATCTATCTACGGCTGCTAAATCTAAAGGGAAGGGAATTGACTCGATAGAGCGTCGCACTCTATGCCTACGTATTCTCAAGAGAGAAAGTCAGAGTCAACGTAGTTCGGGACTACGGGGAAAATTGGCTCGCCAAGACCTCGCGTCTTGTGCCTACGTACTTCCACTGGAGGGAAGATCAGAGCTTTACGTAGTTCAGACTAACTACGGCTAAACAAACATTCTCACACAGCAGTGAGAAAAACAACTGGTTTCATAGGGTCGGGAACCTATGGACACAACTATGGCTGAGTCTCAAATGCACTTGGGCAAGAGAGAAAAAGGGTTTCAATTAGTCGTCAGCGGGAAAGCCTCGATCGCACAGCCGCGAGAGAGCAACAGGTTAGTCGTTAGTGTGCTCGCTAGGACATCGCATCCTATGCCTACATATCTTCGTCTGGTACGAAGAATCAGAGCAGCTGTAGTTCGGCTACTACGGGACCACAGCTCAAATCTCGTTTTATTAATCTCTGAAAAATGATTACAATGAGTTGAATACTGAAATAAACCTCCTAGGAAACGCTATCCTATTCTATCTTGAAAATTGAATGAAAATAGCCCCCTAACAAACAGGCCTCTAATTCTATCCTAAACGTCGTAAGAAAAATCTATGAAAATATCCCTAAAAGAAATGCTTGAAAAAATATTAATCCTACTTTTAATATTTTTTTTCTCTTTTTCTCCTTTTCTTTTTCAAATATAAACTCTTTTCTCAAAAATATTTTCTTTTATTTTTCACAATATTTTTCTCTACATTTTTCTCAATATTTTCCTATTTTTTCTCAACATTTTCTTTTTTTCTTCTTTTTTCAAATCAATTCTTTTTTCTATTTTTCTTTTAATATTTTCTTTTTCACAATATTCTTTTTTTTTCATTTCTCTTTTTTCTTATTTCTCTTTTTTTTCCTTCTTTCCTTTTTTAAACATGTTTTCCAAATCTTTAAAAAAGGAATAAAAAAACAAGCAAATTGGGCTGGGGGTGTACACTGATACAAGGGTGTGCAGAAAAGAAATAAAATAAAAAAAACAACTAAACTGGGCCCAGCCCAAGTCTTCCCCAAAAAAAAGCAGAGGGGGGGTGTGGCGTGGAAACTGGGTGTGGCTGGTAGCATTTGTTGGGCCCAAGGCCCAGATTTTGCCAAAAACACGGAGGGAAGTGCCAAAAAAAAACTGAACTGGGCCTGAGGCCCAACCTCAAAATTCTCCTTCCTCTCTCCATTCACGCTGGGTTTCTGAAAGAACAAACCCTAGCTCTGTCCCCAACTTCTCTCCGCCGCCGTCCACCCTGCTTGAACTCCTCTTCTCCGTCTCAAACACCTGAATCCACAATCAAACAACCCCTCCTCCACTTTATTCGCTTGACCATTTTTTACAAACAAGCTACGGTGGTGACAGTTGAAATCTCGTGTGGATCCTGTTCATTGTTGATGAAGATTTTAGAACTAGATCTGGTGAAGCTTTGGTGATTATTTGTTTGTGGTAATCGAAGGCAATAATCTGGAGACGCGTTGAAGGTGTTCTTGATCTGAGAACAAATACTGTTGATGAGTTCAGGAGAACAACAAGCAAAAATCTGGAAAAACGCCGAAGATTGATGAAGCTCTTCTTGAAAGTTTGTTGGACGAAAACCTAGATTTGAACATTGGATGAAGATCTGGGATCTGAAGGCTTGGTTTCTTCTTCCTGAGTTTTTTCTGGCGTTTGTGGTGAGGACGATGAACAGATCGCTGATGATGATGATGAATATGGACGATGGAAATTGGTTGGATCTTGGAGTGTTGATCGGTTGAATCTTGAAGAAATTTCTGAAATCTTGATGAATTCTGTTGATGATTGTTGAACGGAGCTTGCTGGTGGTTCTTGCGTTGCTGGAGATCTGGATGAGATTGGTTGAACGGTGGTTCTGAGGAGGACGATGGTGGATGAGGATTATTGGAGGTTTGAGGAGGGCGATGGTGGCCGAAGCTGGTTAGATGTTGGGAAGAAGATGAAGATAGACAGTCATGGAGGTTGGATCGGAGGTTTCTGGAGTTTGTGGTGGATTTCCGGCGAAAGACGGCTGCCGGAGTACATGCACGGCGTTTGGTGGCGTATTCCCGGTGGGATCTGTGAGGATGGCACGTGGTGGAAGGACGGTGGAGGCTCTCTGCATGTCCTCCACGTGGCCTGAAAGGTGGCTGAGAGAGAGCAAGGGTGAAGGATACGTGGCGCTCTGGTAAACGAAAAGGTGGGGCCTCCCTCCTCACAACACGTGTCAGCGCTTGCTATTTATGTTGAGAAAAAGCTGGATTCTCCTAGAACCTTCCAGAAAGAGCTGGAAAACGCTTGAACACGCTGGACATCCTTGGATAACTTGCTGAATGAATTGGACTCATTTGATATTTTGGACTTGATGGGCTTTTTTTTCTGAATCATTCCTGGACAAAAAAATGAACTGGGCTGCGAAAATTACCTAAGCCCAACACCACAATGAACAAAAACTGCACCAAAACTGAAAAACAACATTTTTAAAAAATGCTAATTAACTACTAATAACCCACTAATCTGAAAATTAACTCTAAACCCCTATTAACTCTAAAATTCAAATTAACTCCTAATTAATAAAATCCTAATAAACCTAATTGACTCTAATAAACCTATTAAGAAAAATCTAATAAATTTCTATAATATCTAAAATCAAACATTGAATTTCTATTTATCCTAATTTCTATTATTCTATTAATATCTAATAAAAGAAAAAAAACCTATTTATTTTTAATAAGGAAAAATCTATTCATTTATTATTATTATTTCTATAAAAGAAAATCAATAATATCTATCTATTATTCTATACTATTCTAAAAATATTAAAATCTATAAAAGATTTCTAAAAATTGATTTAAAATCTACTTAAGGGAATTAAAAACCTATTAAATTCTAAAATGAATTTAAAAATCTATTTAATTCTATAAAATGCTAAAAATTTATTTAAAAATATTAAAATCTATTTAAAATTCTATTAAATCCTAAAAATTGATTTAAAAGCTATTTAAATCCTAAAAAAATCCTATAAAATTCAGAAAAATCAAGATAATTCCCAGAGGGACAAAATAAGCACCGAACGACACAAAAATAATCGGTAAAAATAAACGGCACCGAAACAACCCAAAAATCGATTCTACTGATCAAAAACACCTGAAACACGAGACGGGAGCTGTGATCCCTGATAAAATCAAAACAAATGAACAATGCAATGTATGCGATATGCAGATGCGAATGCGGTTATGCGTCGAAACATCGAGCCAAATGCGAGACCCGGTTGGTCAAATTTTGGGGTGCAACAGCCTTCTGCAGACAAAGGTTAAACAACAAACATGTATCGACAGTGTTTTCACACACATGTCGCATACAAGGGAATAAATAACATTAGACAACTTGGCCGGATGGACCGACCTGCTCTGATACCACTAATGTAACACACATCTAACCCCACGGAATAATACATAATTAATCAGAGTAAATTAGCATGCTTTCACAAAAAGGCGTCACACAATTTTACAAAATCTCAACATTCACCTGTCATACTCATGTAACATTGAAATAAATAGTCATGCTATTAAATTTTAATCTTGCATGTAACAACGGATTCAATTTATTTACATAAATCCCTTAACAGAATATTAATGTTCATCACATAATCATCAACACTTAGGCACAGAGGCCATTATCACATATTTCGAATACATTTAAAACACAACTTAGAACCACAATATATCTCTAAGGCATAAACCCAACGATCCCAGTGTTACATAACCAGAGCATGACCTGACCCAACATAATTAAATACTAAACAGCTGCACCAGCAGCGAACTCGCAAGTACTAGCAGTGCTACATCAAGATACCTGCACGATGTTATAAAGGACATCATTCCAGCAGAAGAGTGAGAAATATTATCATAATAATCAATGCATACAATTATATATATATATATATATATATATATATATATATATATATATATATATATATATATATATATATATATATATATATATATATATATATATATATATATATATATATATATATATATATATATATATATATATATATATATATATATATATATATGTATGTATGTATGTATGTATGTATGTATGTATGTATATATATATATATATATATATATATATGTATGTATGTATGTATGTATGTATGTATGTATGTATGTATATATATATATATATATATATATATATATATATATATATATATATATATATATATATATATATATATATATATATATATATATATATATATATATATATATATATATATATATATATATATATATATATATATATATATATATATATATATATATATATATATATATATATATATATATATATATATATATATATATATATATATATATATATATATATATATATATATATATATATATATATATATATATATATACACAATTATAGAATACATATAACCCACATTTTCTCACCACAATTCATTTCCATTATCAGATGCATCACAATGTGCATATAAACAAACATAGACATTCATCAAGCATTTTCATCAAGCATACATCCATAAATCTCAACCTCCCACATAAACATACACATATTATGTTTTATCCACCAATTCACTATTACACATTCACATTTCTCAATCACACAAGTAATGCACATACGCATATTCCACAATTCTCGCCATACTTCATCATAACTCATCATATACTTTACAAAGCATACTTATATAAACAAATATGGACAATCATCAAGCATTTTCATCATGCACATATCCATAGTCCTCATCAATCCACATAACATACACATAAGCATTTTTGCATACAACAATCTTATATTCATACTCTCAAATCAACAAGTCATACACACACGCATGCTTCATACAACAATTACAAATGTGCCATGTGACTCAATGCAACTCATGCCATGTGGTACCAACACTTGTTATCATTTTTTTCGGTTTTTACATTTAAACCGGGTCCACCCTTTTAGACCGATAACAACAAAGCCCGTCCCCTAGGCTTCAAACCCACCCTTCTAGGTTTGGGACAAGCCACTAGTCTCCACGAAACTAGCAAACATTTCCTCTTGACTAAATGATGCATATGCAATCAACCAACAAAATGCACTTAAGACCGTTCCCGCATCTTAATCCCATGCATTTCAAATAATTCATCACATACGAATTATAACATGATTGCACACACAACATATCACAACAATCATCAATGTATTCATTTATCAATACCATTATCACATCATCAAACAATGCACACATATCCAAGATATGTTCCCATGCATTTCTCACAATTATTAAACAATGCACACATATCCACGATATGTTCCCATGCATTCTTCACATTTAATCACATGCACACAATATGCATTTATAACATCTATCAAGCAATGCACACATATTCACAATATGTTCTCATGCATTCTCAAGTAATTCATCATACAAGAATTACATCATGCTTACACGCATAACACATTTACCACGCAACGCACATATATTCACAATATATTCTCATGCATTATTCACATATAATCGCATCCAATCAATATACATTCACAATATCGTGCCAAATGACGACGAGTTCATCACAATAATCATGCATTCTAAACATGTTAAAATAATGCATACAAATATTTGTCAAAAGAATGCAATTCATATCTGATCCTATCATCTAGGATTCACGCCCACAGGCTACCCACAACTCATCACAATAATACACAAACTATTCATATCACATAGGATTAACATAATTGAACCAAGCAATTAATTCTTTGGATGGATAAAACAGAAAAGAAACAATGTTGTCCTGTTCGCCACCCTTCGCCTGGCGAAGCCATTGGCGAATGCTCGTTGGGACCTTCGCCCGGCGAACTCGCCAACGAACAAAGTCAGTAGCTACTGACTTGTTTCGCTACCCTTCGCTGATGTACTCGCCCGACGAACCTTCGTCACTCACCTTCGCCTGGCGAACTTGCCAGCGAAGACCACTGGGAGGTTTCTTGAATTATTCTCCAGCTATTCGCTGGACTTCGCCCAACGAAGCTTCGCCTTCACTCGCCTGGCGAAAGCCAGCGAACCTGCAATATCAGAACCCTCATTCTGTCCCAAAACATCTACCCTCCAAAAATCGACCGATTCTCACCGAACCAGTTCCAGTAATCTTAACCCCACATCACCCGACTATTCTACGACATGATTTCCAATTTCTAACAGATTAAACTACGATTCTACCGATTAAATCCATTTTGCCCTAGCTTGAAAAATGGTGGAAACTCACAATGAAACCCAACCCAGACATACATAACCACATACATTGACTAGATAATCATGTTTCTCACCCTTATCTTGGTTTAATCGAAGCTTGAAGCGGATCCTTGAGCTTTCCAAGCTTTTCCCTCTTCTCTTCTCTTTTCTCCTCTTTCTTTCTTTCTCTTCTCTTTCTCTTTCTTTCCCTTATGTTTTCTTTTCCATCTATTTTCCTTTATATACTTTCCATTTGATTTTTCTTTCTATTATATTTCTTTTCTCATAATATCTACCAAATCCTTTCTCACAAGATATCTCATCTTGACATTAATTAGAAAATATCTGGTAAATCCACATTATTCTACCAAATATAATAAATCAGTTAAATCCATTAACTCATATAATTTAAATAAATCCAATGATTCCTTTAAATCAAATAAACGACTTAAACCAATTAATTAGTACCAATAATTTATTACCGAAAATTGGGCTGTTACACTTACAGTTGTCTTCTAGGGCGCCCATGGATCCATGAAGCCAGAGCTATCACTTCGACACTCCATCAAAAGTTAAAATTTGTCTAGAATGGAAAACTTGTTGTTAATGGTTGAGAATAGGCTATGTTGGTAAGCCGTTTAGCATCATTTTCTTATATTTATGCCAGCGAAGATATTGGAACTCCGTTCCAGGCTCTTTCTATGGTTGATAAAGCTGTTAAGAAAGATGGGGTGTCCATGTCTTCTCTAAAAGATGCACAACATGTGTTGGAGAATGACCAAGCTGGTGGACGGGGTCGAGTTATTGAAGTTGTTGAGAAAAGAGATAGAGTTGGTTTGGGTTTTACATCTGGTTCAACCCGCAAAGAGTTGAAGAATATTCATGACGTTTTTCGAAGTTCTGGGTTCATCCATACTAAAGATCATTCTACGGCTGCAATTGTTGAAGATGACTTTGAAGGTTACATCCCTTATGGTTCTGAAAACGATTCCATTCCTACTGAACACTGGGAGCCTTATTTGGAAGATCCGAGATATGATTCTGAGACAGAAGATGCATATGTACCCTCCTACTCTCCTCGACCGAGACTTATGAGATCTGAGTATGAAGTCAGTGCTATCATTGAAGATGATTAAGAGGAAGAAACGCCCAACTTTGTGACGCATGGGTTGATATGCCAGAATTGGATCGCTGTTGACATTCCTACTGTTGTTCATGTTTCAAAGTAATTTGTTTTTCTTTCTTTCAAAAAATCCTTTCACTCTACCCAAGGTGAAAGTGAATTTGTGAGGGCTTTGTTTCAACTTTTATCATCATCAATAAAATGTTATTCTGTTTATCCATATGTTGTTTTCCCTTTTCGCTTTATTTTCCGAAAAATAGTAACATAAAAAACCAAAAAAAAATAATAATGTGATAATCATTTTTATCTGCATGATACTTGCACTTCTTGTTCATTTTCTAAAATCAAACATAAATCATTGTGCAAATTGATTGTTAAACCCATTGAAAATAATGACCCTATGACCTCTCCCAACATTGAGTTCCCTGTATTTGAAGCGGAAGAGGAGGATATTGAAGAAATTCCTGATGAAATTTCTCGATTGCTTGAGTACGAGGAAAAGACCATTCAGCCTCATGAAGATCTAGTGGAATTGGTTAATCTGGATTCCGATGATGATAAGAAAGAAGTCAAGATTAGGGCACTACTTCAGTCAAATGTTAAAAAGAGGATGGTAGAGCTTCTTAGAGAATATGTTGATGTGTTTGCTTGGTCCTATCAAGTCATGCCTGGTCTTGATACTGATATTGTAGACCATCGTTTTCCGTTAAAGCCTGAATGTTCACCTGTGAAGCAGAAATTGAGAAGAACTCATCCTGACATGGCTGTGAAGATTAAAGAAGAGGTTCAGAAGAAGATTGTTGTTGGTTTTCTTGTGACTGTTGAGTATCCTCAATGGGTGGCCAATATTGTGCCTGTTTCAAAGAAAGACGGAAAAGTTCGAATGTGCATTGACTATAGAGATTTAAATAAAGCAAGTCCAAAAGATGATTTTCCACTACCACACATTGATTTGCTGGCAGATAATACTGCTAAGTTCAATATCTTTTCATTTATGGATGGATTTTCCGGTTATAATCAAATAAAGATGGCACTTGAGGATACGGAGAAAACAACATTCATTACACCCTAGGAACATTCTGTTATAGAGTGATGCCCTTTGGTTTGAAAAATGCTGGTGCAACGTACCAGAGAGCTATGACCACTTTGTTCCATGATATGATGCATAAAGAAATTGAGGTCTATATGGATGATATGATTTGTAAGTCGAAGACTGAAGAAGATCATATTGAATATTTATCGAAGGTTTTTCAATGTTTGAGAAAGTTTAAGCTCTGCCTGAATCCTAATAAATGCACTTTTGGTGTCCGTTCTGGAAAATTGTTGGGCTTTATTGTCAGTCAGAAAGGCATTGAAGTTGATCCTGGTAAAGTTAAAGCTATTCAGGAGATGCCTACACCCAAAACAGAAAAACAAGTGAGAGGATTCTTGGGACGTTTGAACTACATCTCTTGATTTATATCCAATATGACTGCCACGTGTGCACCGATCTTCAAGCTTCTCCACAAAGATCAGGGTTGTGTTTGGCCAGAAGACTGTCAGAAGGCTTATGAAAAAATTAAAGAGTATCTTCTTGAACCTCCTATTTTGTCTCCTCCCATAGAAGGAAGACCTTTGATCATGTATCTGACCGTGCTAGAAGAGTCTATGGGTTGTGTTTTGGGTCAACAAGATGAATCTAGGAGAAAAGAATTTGCCATTTATTATTTGAGCAATAAATTCAATAATTGTGAGTCTCGATACACAATGCTTGAAAAGACATGTTGTGCTTTAGCTTGGGCTGCCAAACGCCTCCGCCAATATATGTTAAATTGTACAACTTGTTTGATAACTAAATGGATCCAATCAAGTATATCTTTGAAATTCTTGCTTTAACTGGGAGGATTGCTCGTATGCAAATGTTGTTTTCAGAATATGCTATCGAGTATCGAACTCAAAAGGCGATAAAAGGAAGTGTTTTAGCTGATCATTTGGAACACCAGCCAATTGATGATTATCAACCTATTCGGTTTGACTTTCCTGATGAAGATGTGATGTATCTAAAGGTTAAAGATTTTGAGGAACCATTACCTGAAGAAGGACCTGAGCCTGGTATTAGAGCCATTATTGTTACTCCTTACGGTTCTCATATTCCTTTCATTTCAAGGTTGGTTTTCACTTGCACGAATAATACGGCTGAGTATGAAGCGTGTATTATGGGCTTGGAAGAAGCTATTGATTTAAGAATCAAGATCCTTGATGTGTATAGAGATTCAGCTTTAGTGATTAATCAGATTAAAGGGGAGTGGGAGACACGTCAACCTGATTTGATTCCTTATCGTGATTATGCAAGAAGGTTGTCAAATTTCTTCAATAAAGTTGAGTTTCACCATATACCAAGAGCAGAGAATTGAATGGAAGATGCTTTAGCGACTTTATCCTCCATGATTGTGGTAAATCATTGGAATGATGTGCCAAAGATTGTTGTGATGCATCTTGATATACCAACTCATGTGTTTGCAGTTGAAGAGGTTGTTGATGATAAACCTTGGTATTATGATATTAAATTCTTTCTCCAGAATCAAGAGTACCTGCTTGGGGCATCGAAGAAGGATAAGAAAACTTTGAGAAGATTGGCTGGTAGTTTCTTCTTGAATGATGATGTGATGTATAAGAGAAATTATGACATGATCTTGCTCAGGTGCATGAAGAGACACGAAGAAGACATGTTGATGAAAGAAATTCATGAAGGATCCTTTGGTACCCACGCCAATGGACATGCGATGGCTAAGAAGATGTTAAGGGCAGGTTACTATTGGCTGACAATGGAATCTGACTGTTGTAAATATGTGAAAAACTGCCATAAATGCCAGATTTATGCTGACAAGATTCATATGCCTCCAACTCCCCCCAATGTTATCTCTTCTCCATGGCCTTTTTCAATGTGGGGAATTTACATGATTGGAATGATTGAGCCTAAAGCGTCAAACAGACATTGTTTCATATTGGTGGCTATTGACTATCTTACCAAATGGGTTGAAGCGGCATCATATGCTAATGTGACCAAGCAAGTAGTTGTCCGGTTTATCAAGAACCAAATCATCTTTCGGTATGGTGTTCTGAGCAAGATCATCACTGATAATGGGTCGAATATAAATAACAAGATGATGAAGGAATTATGCGATGAGTTTAAAATTGAGCATCATAATTCTTCTCCTTATAGACCAAAGATGAATGGGGATGTTGAAGCTGCTAATAAGAACATTAAGAAGACTATTCAAAAGATGGTTGTTACATACAAGGATTGGCATGATATGCTTCCTTTCGCTCTGCATGGGTATCGTACATCCGTTTGCACTTCAACATGGGAAACCCCTTTCTCTCTTGTTTATGGCATGAAAGAAGTGCTCCCGATAGAGATTGAAATCCCTTCTATGAGAGTTTTGATGGAAACTGAACTATCTGAGGCTGAATGGTGTCAAAGTAGATACGACCAATTGAATTTGATTAAAGACAAAAGAATGACAGCTTTGTGTCATGGCCAATTGTATCATCAGAGAATGAAGAAAGCATTTGATAAGAAGGTTCGACCTCGTGTGTTCAGAGAAGGCGACCTCATGCTCAAAAAGATCTAGACTTTTACTATTGATTCTAGGGGCAAGTGGACTCCTAATTATGAAGGCCCATATGTTGTTAAGAGATCCTCCTTTGGCGGTGCATTAGTTCTTACAACTATGGATGGTAAAGAGTTCACTCGTCCTATGAATGCCGACATAGTCAAAAAATACTTCGCCTAAAGATGAAAGAACAACTCGCTAAGTTGAAAACCCGAGAGGACGTCTTAGGAAATAATGAGCGTCTCGGTGGATTGAAAACCCGAAAGGGCGATCCAGGCAAAAATCAGAGACAAAAACAGAAATAATCATCCCAGTAGATTGAAAACCCGAAAGGGTAATCTAGGAAAAAGTTAGGGATTATTGCAAGTAACTGCATCTAGCCAGTCTTGATCGCTTGAAGCAGCATTTCCCATCAAGGATTTCAATTCAATTATCCTCAGCTGAAGTCTTAAGCATAGTTGGAATTCAAAGTTGTTAGGGAGAATAGTGATCAATATATTTCAATGTAGCCCTTTCCATTGTACTTACCGTTTTTCAAACTTTGTAATGATCCGTGGAGTTACGCCTTTGTCCCTTTGTTTGCAATTCTCATTTTGTTTCTATTTATAGAATTTCATTTTATTCTTGATAATGATTTTTGTAACAAATATGAATAACTGATTTAAAATTTTGAAAATTATAAAAACATTTTTCTTTGATATATGAATATAAAGAGGAATGTCGGCAGTAATCCCAAGAATGGTAAAACCGCGAAGCGCAAAGCTTAGTGTTTTCCTCAGTGAAGTTTGTTCTTATTGATTTTCTCCTTAGTAAAGTTCGTTGATGTTTTCCTCAGCAGGGTTCTTTCTTGCTCCTCTAGTAGAATTTATTGGCAGTTCCCCAGTAGAGTTGTGTTAAGGTTTCTCCAGTAGGGTTTGCTGATATTCCCTTAGCAGAGCTTTGTTCCTATGGATAACCGGATGAGTGTTATTCAATTTTCCCAGCTAAGTCTTGATTCAAATTTTCTCCAGCTGAGTATGTCTCCTTCATCCAACCAGGTTATGATCAGACAGTTGAGTAGTTTTGAGCGTCACCTCTCCTTGATGTTAATCCCTATGCAGGGATTTGTCTTTTGCTGATTCCTAGTAGATGTTATGCATATTCATTTTGGATATTCCCCAAGAAGAGAACGATGTTTCTTTCTTTTAAGAAGTATCGATATAGCAGTCACCTGTGGGGTTTTCACTCGCCTTATGTTGGGTATTGATTTAAAATCCCCTAGAACTTGACTTTTTGCTATGATGTTGACTTCTTATTCCTCGACAAGTCCAGGATATCTCCCTCAAAATTGGATGTTTCTCAGATTTCTTTATGGTATCCCAAGAAGAGCTTTGTTACTCGCCAATGGAGTTGTGTAGTTGTTTACATGATTCCAATCCTCATCAGATCTCTTCATCCCTTTGAACCAGATTTCATGTGGATTTTTCTTATCCTCCAGCAGAGTTAGAAGATTTGTGTTGATACGTTTTCTCAAACAGATCTTTCCCTCGAAGCGGAGTTCATATTGTTGTTCCCTCCTACTGAATTATTGATGTTTGAAGATTGATCTTTGGATTTCCCCAAGCAGTATCTTTCTTTTCGCAGTGGTATTTGAGCCTTGTATTAGGATTTATTTTCCTTTGGTGGCTTTTACTTATTTCTTGCAGGATTTCCATTGTTAAATCCCCAGCATGACCTCCAGTGGTGTCTCCATCTTGATGAGATTAGTCGAGATTTCAGTGGTGTTGTGATGTTTTGTTCACCTTCTGTTTATCCTTTTTGTCTGTTTTGTCAGCATATTCATATGCATATGCATTGCATGCGCATTTCATTTTTGTTGAGCATAGCATGTTTTTGTTGCATTGTGCACCCTGCATTTTTGTTGTGTTTCTTTACTCTTCGGTGATGTTATCCCCGCGGAGTGCGTGTGTCCTCTCTCCATTAGAGTGTCGACCCCTGAGCATAAAATTCCTATCCTTTCTAATTCCCCATTGAGTTTATGTCTCGTGGAAGATGTTTGTTTTAGCTTTCCTCCCCAACTTTTATCTGTATGGAATTATTCCCTGGTTGAGTTATTTCCTCATTGGGTCGAGTCTTGGTTGACCGTTTCTCTCCAGTTTGTTCCTGGATTGAACTTTGGTCTCTTGCAACAGTTATTTTGGATTTCCCTGGGCTGTGAAATTTGGATGATGAGAAGGTATTTATTTCTTTATTTTTGAGGATTTATTTTCCTCGGTAGAAATCTGTTTATTGATCCCCATCAGAAGATGAAGATTTGAATTTCCCCAGCGGTGTTTTGATAACACTCTCTTGGTAATTGTTTGTGTGACTTCATGTGGCAGCCTCTTTATTTGAGCGACTTGTATGTCTCTAGAAAGATAAACCTCACCTGGTAACAAATGGACGCCTCTTTATTCGAGCAGCTTGTGTAATCTCCAGAAATTTTTTGTATCTTCACAATAAATGGAATTTCTCTAGTTCATCCTCAGCAGAGAAGTTAATTGTGAAATGATGGGTCCTTATTCGATCAGCTTTTCCATCAAATGGCATCTCTATGGAAGAAATCTCGGTGGGAAGTTTGTTGTGAAATCCCCAACAAATGGTTGTCTCTTTATTTGAGAAGTCTGTTGTTTGATTTAACCTTCCCGTATATCTTTTGAAGATCGTCGACAGAGTTATTGATATTTCATCCCCAACAAATGGTTGTCTCTTTATTTGAGAAGTTTGTTGTATGATTTGAGCTTCCCATTGACTAGTAGCAGGTATTCCTTGTGAGTTCATTACCCCTATTTTTCTACCTAGTGACGGGTATCCGGTAATATTTCTTCACCTTTTGAGTATTTTGGTCATCCTTTTTGGTCAGTTACCGACATATTTTTCTACCCAGTGACCGGTAGTCGGTAATCTTTCCTTGTGAGTTCATTACCCAAATTTTTCTACCTAGTGACGGGTATCCGGTAATGTGTCTTCACCTTTTGAGTATATTGCCTTTATTTTTCTACCCATTGACAGGTAGCAGGTAATATTTCTCACCCCTTTTGGTTGGTTATCCTTTGTTTTTACCCATTTGACCAGTAAAAGATAATCCTTCCTCCCGAGCTTGTTGCCTTTATTTTTCTACCCAGTGATAGGTAGTAGGTAACATTGTCTCCCTTTTGGTCAATTGCCGTCATATTTTTCTACCCAGTAACCAGTAGTCGGTAATATTTCCTTGTGATGATATTCCTTTTCCTACCCATTGACAGGTAGTTGATATTTTGTTTACCCTATCCAGTAATCGATAACTGGTATCTTTTTGCTTCAGGTCTATTACCCTCGCTAAAATACTTGGTAACTAGTAGTTGGCATTGTTTCTGCAAACAATTCAAAATCATCTGAGCAAGAGTTCTCAAGTATTAATTGATTATTTTCAAGAGACTCCAAGGTTCATGTGTTTATTTCCATGCCTTCTTTGACAATCAAAAGAATCGAGCCAGAGCCAGCACAATCCAGTTAATAGGGTATTTTTCAAGATTTTCAACTGTGCAATCGATTGCACTATTGGTCCAATCGATTGCACCCTGCATGTTTTGCCTAGATTTTGAAACCGATTGCACAAGGATAAAATTGGCCAAAATCAACATTTTTCAAATTTTTAAGCATTTGGCACCAATTTCATCATTTGAGAATATTCTAGATCACCCAAAAATAATTCCACTACCTCATCACAATTAATTCCCAACATACACCTTCACTAATCACCACTTGATCTTGAATTTCCCTCCAAATTCAAATTCCAAGCCTAATTTTGTTTCCAAACCAAATTCGAATCCACCAAATTTTCCAAGCCTAAATCCTATAAATAGAGGCATGATTTCTCTCATTTCTCAAGCTTTTTATAGCCAAAATTACCTTGTCAAACTCTTTCTTGACTTTCAATTTTCTCCAATTACCAAATTCCCCAAAGCTCTTTGTTAAGAGTCCCACATCGGACAATATATGGCGTGAACATGTGTTTATAAGTGGGGGTAATCCTTACTCTACCAACCGGTTTTGTAGGGTTGAGTTAGGGCCAACCACATTTCTTAACATGGTATCAGAGCCTGGTTTAAGATCCGGTGGGCCACCTTCTATGGTTTCCGCTATAGGGCCACCCACCATTTATTTCCACGCTTCAGTTGTCCAGTCCTGAGCGTGAGGGGTGTGCTAAGAGTACCACATCGGACAATATATGGCATGAACATATGTTTATAAGTGGGGGTAATCCTCACTCTAACAACCGGTTTTGTAGGGTTGAGTTAGGCCCAACCATATTTCTTAACATGGTATCAGAGCCTGGTTTAAGATCCGGTGGGCCACCTTCTATGGTTTCCGCTATAGGGCCACCCACCATTTATTTCCATGCTTCAGTTGTCCAGTCCTGAGTGTAAGGGGTTATGTTAAGAGTCCCACATCGGACAATATATGGCATGAACATGTGTTTATAAGTGGGGGTAATCCTCACTCTATCAACCATTTTTGTAGGGTTGAGTTAGGCCCAACCATATTTCTTAACACTCTTTCTCCCTTTTGAAAGACTAGTAATTCATCACTAGAATTTACTAATCTTTGAGCTAAACCTTCACCCATTCACTTTTTTATCCTCAATTCTTGTAGATCAAAGCTTTGAAGTGGTGTTTGTGGAGTTTGATTTGAAGAATTTTCAGATTTGAAGTGGTAAACCCTTATTCCACCATTGTTGTGCTTGATCCATCTTCCACAATGTGATCTATTGTTAATTCTTATTGCTTGATATTTGGATCTTGCAAATTACATTCCATTGGTGCTATTTACTATTATTTCACTTGAATTTTCGTGCTCAATTGCATCCTTGATCATGAGATGTTTGAAGAAATGTTTGAGCATGGTTTTGCCTTACAAATGTTGCTTTTGTTGCTGTCTGTCAGTGTGTAATCGATTGTTGTATCAGTGCAATCGATTGCACAGTGTTGTTTTTGCCTTGAATGCTGATTTTTCCTGTGCAATCGATTGCACTAGTACAGAATGCGTTTTTTGGCTGTGTTTTGGGACTGTTTTGGTTCTCACTTCTTCTTCTTTCATTTCCTTTTGGTTTTGGCCATGAAATACACTTTTAAAGGTCATATTCATATTTAAATTCATTGGACTTAGGGTGTAGATGAAGTTGGATAAACATTCATCAATTCAAATCTATCTTTAAAGTGAATTTTTCAATTCATTTTAGGTGCTTTGAGTTAATGATATGTTTAGTAATTTAATCCACCAAGATGAGTGGATAAACATAAAGATGGAATGATCTTGAACTTGTAATTCAATTTGGTATTCCCTCTCCTTTTCTCTTTTTCTTTGGATCGATGAAAATCTTCGAAATTGTTTGAACTTATGTCAAGTTCTTGATGAAGATGAGATCGTTACCTCTTTTCCTTTTGTATGATATTGCTTTCGGAGAGTGATCTATATATCACTTCTCTAGCATGCATTAGCACTAACATTGTGTTGATCGATCTCAGGTAGTCGTGGTTTCTACATAAACCTGATTACGATTGCTTAACATAGCGCTACATTGTCCTGTAATCAGAAAAGTGATCATTCGTGGCTCAAACCTATGTTTGAAAGTCTAAGTATGGTTGATTATTTGTCTTAAGTCCATCATCTATGAAGCTTGTTGTTAGGAGGCTTTGGTCTTATCAATCCTCTAATGAGTTTTCATTAACCTTGGTTGATCATTTGCTCTAATAACTAACTACTAACTCACTAACATTTTCATTATACTAATTTTGTTTATGTTTCCTTCTTGATCCCTATCTCTCTTTTATTTTTATGCTCCATTATTATCATCTCATATCATACTTTTGTTTATGCTTCCGTTATTTTTTCTTTGTCCGATGGACACGTGTTTGTGTTTCCGCCTTCATTTTTTCTTTTGTCCATTTGGACCACACTTTGTTCAAAACACTAATAAAGGATTAAACCTCTAAAAAACTTGGTGATATTAACTTTGTGGCTATGCTCTTGGACTATTCTTAGACCTTGGACTTCTTGGACTATTCTTGGACCCTTGGACTTAGAATTAGGACTCTTTACCTATGTTTGAAGTATTGTGGATTTTTGCCTTTATTTGGCTTGTTCATTTGCTTATGCTCAAGATGAATGGAATTCTTATTTGGCTTTCTATGGAGTTTGCTACAATTTAGTTAGATCATTCTTATCTCTAGCTTTTATTTTTCTTTCTAAGGTAGTCACTTCATCTCCTCCCCTTCTTAAATTTTCAAAACCTTCTCCCTCTTTTTCAAAAACTTTCTTGTTTTCAAACTTCAAAACCGCTTTCGCAATAAAACCTTGACTTTTGTCAAGTTGATTTCAAACTTGTTTTTTTAATAAATGTCAATCAATGTTAATCATATTTTGACAAATTTCAAAAGACTTTAAAAAAAGATCAATCTCATTTAAACTTTTTGTGCCTTTTGTGCACTTTTCATTTTGAAACTTTTGAGAAAGTTTAGACATGAGTCATTTCCATAGTTGAGATATAATTCTCCTATTCCCCTTGGTATCAAGAGTTTGACATTTTCCACTTAGATGTTGAGTGATAGACTTGTTGATAATCCAAGCAAATCCTCCATCTTTAGGTGATGCAAATGTTGTCTTATACTTGTGGGCGACTAGTCGTAGCTTTCTCCTTAAAATGACGACTTGTCTTTACATTTAAAATCAATCAAAACCAACACATTTTTTTATTCGTACCACGAACTACGGGGTTTTGATCCTATATTGCACTTTGTGGGTATGTAGGCATGAGGCGATAAGTCTCTCCAAACACCAAAATCTAACAATAATTCTCTTCTTATTTAAAACTCGGTGGTTCCTTCACGAGTCTCCACCAATGTATCTCGGGTAACCTTAGCCGATTTGCATTGTGAAATTCAGAATAACTCATCCATACTTAAAGCGCTTTGTAAAACATTGATAGCTTACTTTTCATTTAAAACTCTCTTCTTATCAGCATCGTCCCATACACTTTGAACCTTTGGAGTACCAACACCGTTTAAAACGCTAATAAACACATGAGGCTCAATTTTAACAATTTCCCACATGCCTTCTCCTTGTGCCTATAGACGTGCTTTCATACGAATATTCTAGAAGTCGAAATATTCTTTAGAGAACAGAGGAGGTTTATTACTGCTACCACCATCTTTTAGGATCAGGTTACCTATAACTTGCTATGATGCCAATTGTAAGTAGAGTTACACCTAACAGGGGGGTGAATTAGGTACTCAAAATATTTTTCCGGTCCTGACATAGATTTCTTGTTTTGCTTTCCTAAAAGTTACCAAGTGTTGAATGCAGTAAAAGAGGAAAGTAAAGCAATACAATGATGTATCCTGGCTCCCCTCATGGCCCGAGAGTACTCCAATCCCCTTTCAACACGAAATATATTTTTCAATACTGTTAGATCCTAAGACAAGACTTTTACCTAGTCTTTCTTATACAGACTCTAACCAATCAAACACCAAGAACAACCCTCTTGGATTTTTCCACTAAGTCCAATGAGAACAATCCTCTAAAAAATAGACCTCTTGCTTCCAACAATCCTGGACAGCAAGGTTACAACCTTGCAAACTTATTTCTAACAATCTTGGAAAAATAAGATGTAATCAAAGAGCAAATAAATTTTGATTTGAGTAAGTTGCAGCAGTCTTAAAATATAAATCTTGCGACTGATCTACTTCTTGAGATATCAACTCTTATATATCAAATACAAGTGTTCAAATATAGAGGAATGAAACTATGATGAAATAATGCAATTTGAAGTATAATAGTTTCACTCTTGAAAATGAAGAATTTTTTACACTTATGAAAATTTGGAATTTGAGAGATGAAATTAAAATTTGAATTTTTGCAAGGTTAATCTCAAAGTCTAAGATTATGTGGTATTTAAATGCTTCTAAACACCTTTTCAAAAGAGTACAAATGACCAATAGTTGCCATGGTTCAAGAAGAAATGAGGGAAAAAAATTCTGCCAACAGATGCAATTTTATGGCTCACTGCGCCAGTGGCAATCGGTTACCATATATGGCTAATCGGTTACCAGCCTCAATGTTTTAAAATTTTTGAAATTTAACACATGGTAATCGATTACCAGGAATGATAACTAGTTACTCCGAACAGATTTTGCAAATACAGTTTGAAATAGAGGCAAAAATTCATTATAATATTTGTTAAAACATTTTTAATATGATATGCAAGAATGAGAGATGAAGTTGAACACTTGTACAAGCTATACAGAAGCTGAATGGTGTACCTTCATTTGTGTAAAACATTGTCTTCATTCTTTACCAAGTCTTGACATATTGATGTGAAATTGAAGTTCTTCAAAACTTGACTTCTTTGAGATTCTTTTATTCATCCTTGTATGTTATAAAGTGTGTCATCATCAAAACCATTTGTGAAGCCATGTCTTCATAGTAATTTCCACTTCCACTGGTAGGACTGCTTCCATACCATATACCAGAGAGAAAGGGGTTTCCCCTGTTGAAGTATGGACCGAAGTGCGGTACCCATGTAAAGAAAAAAGCAACATATCATGCCAATCCTTGTACATCACCACCATCTTTTGCACAATCTTCTTGATATTCTTGTTAGCTTCCTCAACAACACCATTCATCTTTGGATAATATGGAGAAGAATTGTGATGTTCTATAGGCCCATAGAGCTTCATGAAGTTTCGAAGACCAATATTTCTTAGAAGTTACAATGGTTTTCTCTAATATTTTCTTAATTTCCCTATTGGAAATCTCAACATGTCCACTCGTTTGAGGGTGGTAAGGTGTCGTTACTTGGTGTCGAACTCCATATTTGAGCAAAAGTCTTTCAAGAATATTTGAAATGAAATACGAGCCACCGTCACTAATGACGAGTCTCGGCACACCGAATTTGGGAAAGTTGATATTCTTAAAAATTTTAATGATGACTCTGCTTCGTTTGTAGGAGAGGCTATAACCTCGATCCATTTCGAAATGTAATCAACAACGAGTATGTATTTGTTACCAAAAGAAGAGGGGAAAGGGCCCATAAAGTCAATACTCCACACATCAAAGACTTCCACTTCTAAGATACCTTTCAAGGGTATCTCATCGCGTCTAGAGATATTTCTAGTGCGTTGACACGAGTCATAATTTATAGCTATGGTGTGGACATCTTTCTACAAGTTAGGACAAAAAAGGCCAGATTGTAAAATCTTTGGGCAAGTTTTGCATGCTCTTCATCTACCTCCTCTTCAAGGACACCTCCTTTCTTAGGTACGACATGTACTAGGCTTACCCATTTATTGTCAAATATTGGGTATATAATTTCTGCTTCTCATAGCTTTTGTACCTCTCTCTTAAATACATCACTCAGGATGGGGTTTTTTCTCCTCTAGTGTTATCTAGAGGTTTTGCAGTCTTCCTCTAGCATAATGTGATGCATGCATACAAAGGGACTTATCCATTTTAGATCTGAGATGTTATAGCCTAGAGATTTAGGGTATTTCCTTAAGACATGTTATAATTTCTCAGTTTCTATATGTCCTAAGTCTACATTGACTATTACAGGGCGTTCAAGCTCTATGTCTAGGAATTCATAACTTAGATTTTTCGGTATTATGTTAAGTTCTATATATGGTTTCTTTTGGCAAGGAATAGGATTTGCAATTAGTGTTAGACATTCCATTAAAGTGTCACCTATGTATGGTTCACGCCAATTATCATCTTCAAATATAGGAGGTGCTGGAATCTTTAGTACTTCTGGTATACTTAAATTATTCCATCTTCATTTCTCATACACATTCGTCGATGACGTCTAGGAAACAACAAGAATCATATATAGCTTATGCCTTTAGGAATAGTGAAAAAATAAATTCAACTTTCTCTTCACCAACCTCAAAGGTTAGCCTTTCCTTTCATCAAGTCTATGATGGCTCCAACTGTGGCCAAAAAGGGTCTTCATAATATGATTGGAGTTTTGGAGTTCTCCTTTATATCCATTATTATAAAATCGGTAGGAATATAGAATTGACATATGCAGAAGAGAACGTTCTCGAGCACACCTACGAGAAATTTAACAGAATGGTTGGCTAGTTGAAGAGACATTCTCGTCAGTCTTACTTCTCCTAATTTGATTTTTTCACATATAGAAAAGGGAATTAAACTAACACTAGCTCCTAAGTTGCATAGTGCTTTGTCTATGACAAACTTTCCGATTACACAAGGTATGGAAAAACTACCTGGATATTTTAACTTAGGAGGTATGTTGTTTTGAATTATAGCGCTACACTCAGCAGTAAGTGTAAAAATCTCATTATCCTTGAGCTTTTTCTTATTAGATAGGATCTCTTTAAGGAACTTATCATAGACAAGCATTTATGTAGTAGCTTCTGTGAAAGGTGTTGTGATATTAAGCTGTTTCAGAAGCTCTATGAATTTCTTGAATTACCCTTCGTTTTTAGACTTATCAAGTCTTTGAGGATAAGGGATAGGTGGTTTATATGGTGGTGGAGGAACATATGGTTTTTCCTTCTCTACGAGCTCCTTGTTTTTGTCATCTGGCCAATTTCAGTTGTTTTATCTGGTCGATAATTGCTTGTCACCTTTTTAGCTTCTTTTCCAGAATTTTGATACATGGGTAGATTTTGAAGTCTTGGATCTATTGGCCCATCTAATTCCGTCCCACTTTGTAGTGTGATGGCATTAGCATGACCTTTAGGATTAGGTTGTGGTTGGCCAGAAAACACTCCAGCTGGGGATGCTGTTACTTCTTTTTGCTAGGCAACTTGAGAGATTTGGATTTCTAACATTTTGGTATGGGTGTCCATTGCATCAAGCTTACTTGACATTTGCTTCATTAGCTCATTCGTGTGAGCGTTTTGGTTGGCAAACTCTTTATTTTATTGAGTTTGGGCTGCAATGAAGTTCTCTAACAATAGTTCAAAATTTGACTTCCTAGGTGGTTGAGGAGTAGTGGGGGGTCCTTTTTGATAACATGGAGGAACAACAGGTGTTGGGTTTGGAGCGAACGAAGCATTGTTTCTGTTATAGGAAAAATTAGGATGGTTTCTCCAACCAGGATTATAGGTGTTTGATTATGGGTTTCCTTGTGTGTAGTTTACTTGTTTGGTAGGAATACCAGCCAATAAATGACATTCAACATTGTTGTGCCCAGGAGTTCCACATAATTCGCAGTTGGGTGTCACAGCAGCTACGGTAGCTGTTGGAGTTATGATCACACTCTCAATCTTTTGGGTAAGCGCATCCATTTTAGCATTGATGTGGTCTATGCCATTAACTTCATACATTCCTCTCTTTGTATCAAGTTTCTCTATAGGAGTTCACTCACCTCCCCATTGGAAGTGGTTTTGCGCCATGTTTTCAATGAGTTGACAAGCGTCTTTAAATTATTTGTCCATTAGAGCGCTGCCAGCTGTAGCATTCAAGTTCAGTTTGGTGTTGTATAGAAGAATATTTTAGAAAGTATGGATAATCAACCATTGTTCAAGTCCATGATATGGACAAAGCCTCAAAATATCCTTGTATCTTTCCCAAGCGTCAAAAAGAGATTCATTGTCTTTCTACCTAAATCCATTGGTTTGGGCTCTTAGCATAGCAGTCTTGCTAGGTGGAAATTATCTTGCTAAGAAGACTTTCTTCAACTCATCCCATATACTGATAGAGTTGGATGGTAGATACTGGAGCCAAGCTCTAGTTATATCTATTAAAGAAAAATGAAAATGACGTAGTCTTATGGCTTTGGGTCTAACACCATTTGCTTTCATTGTGTCTACGTACTGCACAAACACTGATAAATGAAGGTTCGGGTCGTCTGTAGGGCTACCAGAGAACCAGTTTTGTTGTACGGCTTGTAACAATGAAGGTTTGAACTCGAAATCATTTTGATTGATGGCAGGGGCAACAATGCTACTGTGTGGTTCCTCTTGCGATGGAACAACATAGTCATTAAAAGGACAGTTTGGTGGATTTTCAGCCATAACTTATTCTGGTTCTGGTTCTGGGATAATAGGGTTAGGAAGAATATATTTTATCCATATTTCATTGATTCAGTGTCTTAGATTAATAAAACGCTCGATATCATCAATCGGTTGCTCTAACTTTTCGCCTTGAGAGCGAGTTCTTGGCATACAATTGACGAATTAAGGATAAAAAATGTGTTGCCTTAGTCTATAATGCACAACAACAGAATCACAATATTGACTAAATTAGTCCCCAGTAACGGCGCCAAGAACTTGGTCGCGACTTTACAAGTCTATCGGATTATCTAACTGCAAGTATACAGTTTATCGCGTAGTTTTAAAATATATCAAACCCACAAGGACTAATAATCAATCTAATGTTATTCTATTGGTACTATGTAAAGCTAAGGCTAGTGATTACTTTGTTTGGACGGAATTGAAACAAAAATAAAATTAAGGATTAAGAAATATATCAAGAAAGAGAGGTCGAAATGTGGATTCCTTGTACCTCAGGGACTATGTAACTCATTGGCACTAATTTATGGTTAAATTACATTCAGTAGAAAGTACCAATTTAAAGAGTCTATGTCACACTCTCGCGCTATTGATTAAAACCACACTCCCTAACCATGAGATTTTTCTCTCGCTCGCCCATTTTAATTAAGAAGCATATTTTGAAAACTAAATAAATCCTAATTGATACCTAAATCGCTCTCGCTATATTTAGGATCAATGCCCAGTTCCCACTATCCGGTCCAAATCTCACTCTCGTGCTACCGAATCGGACCTTTGTTTTCTTTTCACTCTCGTGACAAAACCATTTGAATTAAACTTGGAAACTAAAAGCAAAAAAGAATTTAATAAAGGTTTACACCGAGTTTCATTATCGAGTCCCGTCAAAAATGAGGGTCCTCACATACCGGACTCAAATACGTTTAGCTAGACATGTAATTAAACTTAAACAAATTAAACATGGTAATAGCAGATAAAAACAACATGATAAACAATTAATGAATGCGATAAACAATAACAATAAGCAATTGTTGTACCCCAAAATTTGGCCAACCGGTTTTTGTACTTGGTTTGTGTTTCATTTAATAGCATAACATGTTTTCTTGAGGCAGGGATCAAGGTTGCATATGGCTCAGGGCTCTTTTTAGCGCGAAAGACTGAACAACGAGCATCGAAGGCTCCGACATTTATTTTTCCCAGCGATCGAGCGGTCGATTTTATTTTGTTTTGTAGAATATTTCAGCTCAGGAGGTAGCATTCAGCCATCTCAAGCATTCTCAGAGTTATATCATTCAAAGGCAAGTTTCAGAGGCTTATCAGGAACTAGAACGGTTGAAAACAGGCAAATGTGCAGATTTCCCTCCAAAAGGCGCCAAAATTCAAAATTTTGAAGGTGTTAATCGATTAACCAAATGGTTAACCGATTAACCAAGTCAAAATCAGGTCAAATTCAAATATTCAAATGTGTTAACCGATTAACCATATGGTTAACCGATTAACTAGTGAAGATTTTGCCTCTATACGTGATTTTTCAAGTGAAGCCACTTTGGGGTCCAATTTTGATCACTTGTGAGTTGATTTTTCACCAAGGGAAGGATCTAGAACCATTTTAAATTTTGGTTTATTTTCAAATCATTTCAAATTCCCTCCTAAATTTCCACTCCTCACTCCAAAGCAATTTTCACAAACCACATTCCAAGCCTCATTTGGATCCAAGCCTAAGGGGTATTTAAGTGATCTACTCCAAACCTCACACATCTCATCCTCATAATTTCCATTTCATCTCAGAATTCACTTTTACTCTCTCAATTTTCTCTCAATTTCTCCATTCCCAAAACCCTCACCAAAACTCTTCTCACATTGAAATCCTTGATTCTCCATTGGAATCATTGATTTCTAAGAGCTAAACCTTCATCCTTGATCATCATCATCTTAATTTCTTCATCCAATTTTCGTGCAAGTTTGGATCTGATTTTTGAAGTTGCTTGGAAGGAGCTTATTTGGATTATTTTGGCTTAATTTTGGTGGATCTTCATTTCCACTACAAGCAATCCCTTGGATCTTGAAGAATCTTCGGGTTTCTTGCTTGGATCTGCTCAACTGGAGTAAATCAACACTAACCGAAGCAATTCTCCGCTTTGTAGGTTGGAATTCTTGATCCGATTTTGATTTTGAGCTTATTTGCACAATTAGCATGTGGATCTTCATTTTCGATTGATTTTGCTAATTTGATTCATATGATCTGTGATCTGGATGGTTTAAAGTGTTTACGTGTTGATTGGATCACTGTTTGCTGGTTTAAATTCGTGCGTAAAAGATTATGTTATAATCCGGATCATTGGATAAGTGCTTATGTGCTGAAATTACTGTTCAGTTGATGTTTTTCTGCTGCTGGTACAGGGTTAACCGATTAACCTAGGGTTTTAACCGATTAACCATTTCTCATTTTCAAATTTTCAAGCATTTTTTAATTGTTAACCGATTAACCCTTGGTGTTAATCGATTAACACTGTGCCAGCAGGTCTGTTTTGTTGTTTTTCATGCTTGGTTTGATATCGTTTCACTTCGAATCTTCATAGATCAATATGATGCATTAGGAGTGAGATGTTTTGGATATATGTTTTTGTTCTTGATTGTTTAATCATGATTTTGTCGACACGCGTGTCCATTTTCCACTTGAATGCACACTTTCGTATTTGTTGTTCAAGGTGATGATGTGCTTGCATGTTCATGTTTGCTTGCCTTCTTCCCTCCTTCTTCTTTGCATTTCCATTTGCATGCTTGAGGTTGAGTGTGCTTGTGGTGGTGTTTACCCCACACTTTGTTCCTCCCTCACTTTCATTCTAATTGTGCATTACATGTTTGCATACTTGCATTTTCCATGCTTCATTTTTCTTCTTTTGTCTTCCTTGGCCATGTTCCCTTAGGACCTTTAATCCTTCTTGTTAAAGATTAGTTATGATATACCTTAGGCTTGAATCCATGCATGATAAAATTAGGTAGCATTCCCTTTTCATCTCAATCATAGGTGCATTTTTGTATGAGAACTTTAGGTTGAGTCTTAGTCTCCCTTTAGAGTGTCTTTCTCTTCCAATCTTCAAACTTTCTCAAAACATCTAATAAAGGTTAAGGATTGTTGTACGTTACGAGCCTTAATTACTTGGGAAATGATGATTGGGGGGCCTCCACTCAATTATCTAGAGTGTTTAGAGTATGTCCTTTGGACGGTATGCGACGCATTCGCTCCTAGGTCATAGTCTTTAGTGCAACATGAATTAAAAACAATAATCAATGCACTTCTTCTCTAAAAAACAAAAAAACAAACTTCAAAACTTTTTATCCTTCGACATTTAATTTGGAAAACCTTTTTTCAGAAAAAGAGTGTTGTTAAGCTTTGGTTCTACCGCAAATAGGCATCGTCCCTAACTGCTAGAACGGAGGTTTAACCCTACTCGGGCCTAAAACATTTTGAACCAACCGGTGTTCTTGTTAGCCCGAACTACGTTTGCTCTTATTTCTCGTACCAGACAAGGATACGAAGGCACAAGACGGCGATGTCTTGGCGAGCAACCTTTCCCCACTTTCACCCATAGTTTTTCGAACTACGTTGACTCTGACTTTCGCATTGCACGAGGGAATACGTAGGCATAAAACGGTGATGCTCTATCGAGTCTCTTTTCTTTTCTTTTTTCCCTGAGCCGTAGCTTAGATAGTAAACACCCTTTTTAGATAGACAACAAAGCGTGGATCCCGTTGAGCACGACGGACGTGAGGGGTGCTAATACCTTCCCCTTACGTATCCGACTCCCGAACCCGAGACATGGTTGCGATGACCTGTCTTTTCCCGTTTTTGTTAGGTTTTCTCTGGTCGTTTCCTTTCCCTCTTTTGGGATAAATAACGAACAGTGGCAATTCTTCTTTCATTGTCGGCCCCTCTTTGCAGCAATGCGACAGCTGGCGACTCTGCTGGGGATCTTTTCCATCCCCTATGCGAGTCAATCCTAGCGCTTGGTTGTTTATCTTTTAGGTGTGTATATATGTGTTGTACTTTATTTTCCCGCATTTATTTTCAGAATTGTATATATCATTATTGTTGTGCTATTGGGGGGAATGTTCCACTGAGTGAGAAGCCGGACCCGGGCTTGAGTACAAACATAGTATTAGAGCGGAAAGTAGTGACGAACCTGTATGTTTCAGCATGCATTAGTCCCCACGAAATTCGCGTTCAACTGAGGTTTTTTGTGAAGGTATCATATCCTATACATTAGTCTGGAGGGGGTATTGGATCAGGGAATTGTCGACTCTAGAGACTGATCATTTGTGATTCATCTAAGTGAGGCCGCTTCAGGAGATTATGATGCCAAACAAGAAATGGTGAACGTATCATCGTTTCTCAAAAGTCTGTGACGCTGATGAATGCATATGATGCCGAACCTTGTCAGTGATAGGTCCATACCTGTGAGAGGGATTGGGTTATACAGGAAACTTTGACTTTCAGACTACCCGATTTTCTTTGCAGTATGAGTCTGTATTCTTGATACAAGGGGTTCCTCTAAGTGGCAGTGCTATGTTCTTGCTAAAGCGGAGCGCTGGTTCTTCTTAATCAACAACACATCAGTCTTGATCCCTCGTTTGCATTTGCATTTGCATTTTCATTTTGCATTTTCATTGACATGTATTTATGTTGCAGGTGTATCTTTCCTCCTTGATTCTAGTCTGCTAATACACTGCCAGCATGGAACCTTGTCTGAAGAAAAATGTGTTATACAAGTTCCCGAATCCGGAGGTAGGACCCCTACTAAAGCTTATCTCTTTGGCTGATTATGGTGTGATAGAGGATTTCCGGAGAGAATGTGGGAGAATCTTGAGTTTCATCTGTAAAGCTTCTAAGTTTGAATTAGATGGCCTTTATGCTCTTCTGCAGTTTTATGACCCACAGCTGAGGTGCTTTGTGTCGCAACTGCGAAAAACACCCGGCGGAAAACAAAAGAGTCGCCACCTTTTGTTATTTATCCCAAAGAGAGGGAAAGGAAACGATCGGAAAAACCTGACGAAAAGGGAAAGACAAGGTCATCGCAACCATGTATGGATTCGGGAGTCGGTTACGCAAGGGGAAGGTATTAACACCCCTCACGTTCGTCGTACTCGACGGGATCCACGCTTATGTTGTCTATCTAAAAAGGGTGATCAATCTGTCTACGCTAAAGGCCAAGGGACAAAAGAAAAATAAAAGAGACTCGGTAGAGCATCGTCGCTCTGTGCCTACGTATTCCCTCGTGCAATGGGAAAGTCAGAGTCAATGTAGTTCGGCTAACTATGGGTGAAAGGGGGAAGGTCGCTCGCCAAGACATCGCATTTTGTGCCTACGTACTTTCATCTGGCATGAAAGATTAGAGCAAATGTAGTTCGGGCTAAAAGGACCACAGGTTAGTTCGAAATTTTTTAGGCCCGAGTAGGGTTAACAAGTAGTTCTAGAAGTTCGTGTATGCAGCTCGACCATTGGAGACTTAGGCGTTAATGTTTACGGTAGAACTAAGAGTTAACAACACTCTTTTATCTGAAAATATTTTCCTGATTAAGATCCCGAAGGATGAAAAAGGTTTGAGGTATTTTTGTGTTTTTTAGAGAAGAAGTGTTTTGAATTTGAGTGTTCATAATGTAGGTTGTACTAAAGTCTAAAACCTAGGATCGAATGCGTTGCATACCGTTTTAAGGACGTATACTAAACTCTCTAGGTAATTGAGAGGTAACCGCTCAATCACCATTTCCCAAGTACAAGGCCCATGGCACAATATCCATTATCTTTATTAAGTGTCTTAAGATTGTATGAATATGAGAAGAGAAGAAAGGACCGCTAATGGGAGACTAATCAATCCTAAAAGTTATCATGCAAACTGGACTTAAAGTTGGGATACAAAAGCGAACTACCTAATGTTATCATGCATGGTTAGGCACCTAATGTCTATCATAACCTCAAAAGGTTAGAGAATTTATGGGGAGCATGGCAAAGAAAAGCAAAAGAAGAAGAAGAAAAAGAAAGAACATAAAAATGTAAACATGCAAACATAAAATGCACAAGTAATAATGAAAGTGGGAGGAAAATAGTGTGGGGAAGTAGCCTCCACAAGCTCATATCAACCAAACATGCATATGAGAATGCAAGAAATGAAGAGAAAAATAAAAGCACAAGATGATCTCAAACAACAAAGAAAAGCCACACAAAGATGCACCAAAAGTGGGATGAAATGACATAAGTCAAACAATATCAACCACAAGTGCCAAAAGCCAAACCAAATGAAATGAAAAGAAACCCAAAACAAAAGTGAGGATAAGAGGCTATATTAGGACATCAAGGAACTCATAATATTCACTCAACCATAAGCATCACAAACAAAGTGCAAAAGAAGCACAAAAGAGTCCTCAAGGATTCATCATTTTAGGTATGCTTCAAGTACCTCCTAAGGAGGGACTAAAATGCCTTAAATGAGATTCCAAAGTCATGGGACATAATAGGAGATGAGAGAAGAGATATCAAAAGCAAAAGCAAACCAATCAAATGAAAATGCAAGCAAAAACACAAGGGAGAGCAAGCATGCATCACATAGAAACCCTAATTAAAAGCTCAAAAGAAAACAACCAAATGAACAAGAAAGAAACAATTTCATAACCTAAAAATGAGCAAGAATCATCCTTAACATGTTAACAACATGAATCAAAAGGCATTGGGGAACAAAGGATCCAAAAATGTCATCTCCAAGACAAACTAGGTCAATAAGTATGTATGAACCTCCCTTGGAGGTAACTTGACTTGCAAGTTACCTCAAATTTAGGAAAATGGTTCAAAAATTATCAAATAAAATGCACAAAGCACCTAAACATGTTGGCAAACAGAGGCCAAGAAATCACAATCAAAATCAATTCACAACACCACCAAAGAAATTGATTCACAAAGGTGTTCCATTGTGAATGAGGATTGTCGAGGGTCAAATGAAATGCTACAAAAGTAAACCAAAAAGTCAACCAACAGGGGAAAAATGGTCCTAAAAAATTCATCAACTCATCATGGACATGAGGATGAATTTTTAGTCATTGGACCAAAAGGGATGAGGAGAAACAAATTAAAAACAAACACATGTCAAGATTTAACTTAAACAAAACACTTCCAATGTTTAATTCCATTTTTAATTGAAAATAAAACCAAAAATAAAAATAAAAATTTCCTTAAAAAATAGACATTTCAAAGTATCTAAAACATATTTTTGTGGAATTTTTGAATCATTGGAAGCATTTTATTTGATTTAAATCCAAATAGAAACAAAACAAAAATAAAAAAAGAAAAGAAAAGAAAATAATAAAAACAGCGGTGGGAATAGCAAGCCAAAAGCGTGTAAATCAAGCTGGGCCCAAATAAGGGGGTGCAGAAAGCAACAAAGGCCCAACCCAATTCACAATTAGCCAAACAATGAGAATTGATCTCAACCACATGATAACCTAACCAGTCCAACAATCCAAAGATCCACATCAAGCCACGCGTGCAGTCAACATTCTAACATAAAACAAAAATGAATCCTGGCCTTACAATCTGGAGACCAGTCAATGATCTACACACCGTTTCATTAAAGCCAGGTCAAACAAAACAAGACCATCAGATGCACTCCAAGTCAAGATATCCAACAGATCTCACAACGCCATGCAAGCACATAACAATCAGTGTAAAACAAAATCAAATAAGGACCCTTAGATCAAGGTCCAGTCAATAAATCAAATAAGATCCAATGGCCACGCATTATCTTCCCCATTCAAACATGAAAAATGGAGGGAATAAAACCAGACAGCCGGAAACACTGTTCCGGTCGTCTTCTCCGACGAAGCTCCGATAAGGCACACACAAAACTCAACCAAAACATACAAAATCAAAGTAAAAAATCATCTATATCTCACGCAGAATCCAAATCCATAGTTCATTTTAATTTTCAGTGGATAAACATGCTAGATCGAAGCCAAACAGAAAACACATGTCATATTAAAATGTTCACAAACAACACTCATACATCACAGCAATACAAAAATGGCAAGCTAAATCATCATGAATCCAGAGAATTTTGGAATTGTAGCTTACCTAGTGGAGAGCTTCCACTGAACCTTGCTCCTTGATGAAGCTTAACAAAAACCAACTAGAATCACTCCCTGATCTTCACTGAATCCTTAGATGTGCTTAATTCTCCTTGAAACGTGATGAAATGCCAAAAACGATTTTCACTTTTTCTCTCCTTTGTTCAAACTATTTTCTCAGCAATTCTTCACCAAAACTCGTTCTGATGCAATGTGAATGATTCTGAAGTTAAATATGATGGATTTGGAGGGAATTGAGGCCCAATTGCAATGGTTTTAGGTCCAATTGAAATCCATGAAATTTGCACATGGAGCTTCATGAATGTGCACGAAAACTGAGCTGGAACCCTTAGAAAATCACTCATTTAGCTTGCTGGGACCTCATATTGATCAAATGGATGGTGTTCAACCCTTGGTTTAATCAAATGGTGGATATTGGATTGTCAAAATTTCCCTTGAAATGGCATTTGAGAAACACATGAAAATGGCACCAAAAATGAAATCCAAAATTGGCATCTTGTTTGTTATATCCTTGGCACTAAAAAAATGTATAAGGTTGGTACAAAATGATCCAAAATCAATTAATTCCATTTTAAGATTTTAAGCTTTCTTCATGGAAAAGTTTCACACCAATTCTTCAATTCAAGCCAAATCAATGACAACTTGATGTTTGGTTGAGAAAAGACCCTATTTGGAGCACATTTGATGTTGGAAAGATTTTCATTTGAAGTGTGCAAAATGGTGAAATGGACCTATAATGAAAATGACCTATAATCTTACTTTCCCAAAATACCCCTGCCTTGCAAGCCTCATAACTTGAGTTCTACAAATCATATAAAGGACTTCTAGTAATATTTGGAAAGCTAAGATCCTGAGGAATAACTTTCATGTTTTGGTCAAGGTGAGGAGAAACATCCTTCTTGGTCAAAAGTGGATTGGAAGTTAATTGACTTTTATTGACCAAAATCACATTCATTTGAGGACCTGTAACTTGTCAGCATCATAACTTGAGTTCTAGAAATCAGATGAATGACTTCTAGTACTCAAAAGAAATCGAGAAACATGCTCTACAAGTTTCATGTTGGGGTCAAGATGAGGTGAGACTTGTATCTTGAGATAGGTGGTCTTGAAGTTGGGCACTAAACATGGGATTTTACACTAAGAACCCTAATTTAGTAACTTCTCACACTCTTGATTCTTCTTGATTTGATCTTGACATGATATATTAGGAATATCAACACAACATTCCATGACCATAAAGATTTGGAATTGAGTCTTAATCTCCTTCAATTTCACTATTGACTGAGGGTTGACCAAATGAAAACCCTAGATGCAACACTCTTGACTGTGGCTTCTTCCACATGACACAACAACTTGGACAAGCTCCCACATGGCCCTAAAAGCACTCAATGAGCTTTCTCAACATCCCATATCCATAACTATGAATTCACAATCCTCTGATGATCTTCAACTAGTCTTCAAGTTAGGAGATATTCCACATACCCCTATCAACTCTTTCAAAGAATATTGACCACTTCTTGATGACTTGATGACCATTCATGCTTGAGTAAAACCCCTTTCTTAGGCTCAACATCCTGGGCAACCTCCTCTTGCTATGCAAAACCTCCTGATCCCCTGCTCAATGAAAAATTCTATGCAACCCAAATGCTAGAAGAAAAATGACATGAAACATAAACCAGGTTAAGAAAAGGTTAGGCAAATTTTGGGGTGCAACAGCTGCCCCTATTCAAGCGCCTTGAACCTGAATGAGTGAAAAGCAAACGACTTTCACACAATCGAGGTAAAAGACGGTTGGATACCAACAAACTCGAAAATTTGCCAACCGCAGAAATCTCCGTAGATAACTGAACCACACACAAGAATAAACCACTAGGGAAGTACACTGACCAAAAGTTAGTACTAACCACAGACTACCAACCAAAAGTTGAAGTCACCAGACAAACACAAGTTACCAACCAAAAGTTGGGATAACACTCCATAGGAGAAACCAAAGACTTCCAACCAAAAGTTGGAATCACGTCCGCAAAAATCTTACCAACCCAAAAGTTGGAAATAAACAAAGCTACCAACCAAAAGTTGGAATTGAAGCAAAGGATATCAACCAAAAGTTGGAATGTCATCACCAAAATCTCCCTAACCCAAAAGTTGGAATCAAACAAACTCTAACAGGTCATTAGTTACCAACCAAAAGTTGGAATACCAAAATCCAGCAATAGAAAACTACCAACCAAAAGTTGGAATAACGACTACGCCCAGGAACAGAGGAGAACTACCAACCAAAAGTTGGGATAAAGCCAACAAAACTTCAGACCCACTGGGGACTACCAACCAAAAGTTAGAACAACGTCAACCAGCAACAGACTACCAACCAAAAGTTGGAATGACGACTGCAGGGTATAAAATCCAACCAAAAGTTGGGAAGCAAGGCTACTAACCAAAATTTAGGATCGCTGGAGATACTTGAACAAAGCTGACTCCTTCAGAGAAAACTACCAACTTAAAGTTGGAATGATCAACAAAGGAAAACTACCAACCAAAAGTTGGAATAACATCGACAAAGAGAGACTACCAACCAAAAGTTGGAATAACGTCCAGAATTACCAACCAAAAGTTGGAATAAAAAGGCTACTAACCAAAAGTTAGGATTGCCGGAATCGCTGAATGAGAATGAACTGACTGCAACAAAGATTACCAACCAAAAGTTAGAATAATCAACTTTACTGAGGAAAACAAGGATTACCAACCAAAAGTTGGAATGACAATCCAAACGTCAACAGGCCACCAACCAAAAGTTGAAATAAAACAACAATACCAACTGAAAGTTGGAATGAACCTCGCCGGGAAACCAGGGATGACCAACCAAAAGTTGGGATAAACGTACCCGAAATAGACTACGCCGGGAATTATCAACCAAAAGTTGACATAACATATCCAACATACGCAAGCGACAGAATCAACCGACTCACGACTTGCGGGGAAAGCTCCAATAGGAAAAGAGAGGTTTAAACAAACGACTCTGCAGAGGAGAAACCAATAACACAAAGAGCTCCTGAATTCGAAAATCCTCAATCCTCAAAGGCAAACGGCACCAAAGGTAATGAACCTGGCTTATGCTTCAGATGCATATGTTTGAAATGGCATAATGCTCCATACGAAATGGAAATGCTACACATTTGGGTAGATGCTATGCACGCATACAGATGCAACAGAACTGAATCAGCAAAATAAATGCTAGAGATACAGAAACCACCCTGCTGGGGGAACAACCTACTCATTCCAATAAAAATTTGACTTATACCGAGAGACAGGCCCTTGCTGGCCTCCTGCAAAGAAAATATCAAGGTAACAACATTCCTCCATCCTACTAGGGAAACGAGAACAAATCTGCGGAGGAAACCACCTTCTTCCCACTTGCTGGGGATTGCTCCGCTGGGGGACGAACCTAAACAGGCTGTAGATTACTCCGTAGGAAGGAAATCCAATCATAACTCACTGGGGAGTACATCCGAACATGCGCTCCGCGGGGATTGAACGTGCACCAACTGCTGAAGGAAAGCGTACGCGCTACCTGCTCGCTCAAACTGCATACAAATTCCACTGGGGATAGAGATGCAAACTTCACTTACTGGGGAAACAGACTTCGGTTGGGGATAGAACAGATTTCATCCACATCTCTTTTCCCCAAGGGTAACGACCCTGCAAAATTGAACAAACGGACAAGATATCCTACGCAAACCGAATTATCTCAGTCATCATTCATGACGTTGTTCAATTAATTAAAAGTTTTAACAATTATTGAAGGTATGCAAGTTTATGTATGTGCAAGTTTATCAAAACATTGGACGTTTTTCACAAACAAAACAGTAAAACTTAAAACAAAACAAACGAGATACTGAATAGTATATGTTTATTGATAAATGGCCTATAAATAGGCTAAGTTTTACAACAGATGCAACCCCTGAAAAGAGGAAGTTGCACAAAAACAATACAAATATGTACAGAAATATACAAAAGTGTACAAAAATGTCGGCAATGTGGCACAGACAAACACCATGAGCTGATCCCTCTATGACTCGCCTGACCCTGATGCTTTCCTGACGCTTCTTCTTCATAAGAGATTGATTCGGGATAAACGGCCCACAGGTCCTCCCAATCCACTAAGCAATGAAGTTCCAACGCAGACCGCAGTCATTTGCTTTTCAATTCCTAATTTTGCCTGAATCGCCCTTTCGGGTTTTCGATTCACTGGGATACCCATTTTTGCCAAAGTCGCCTTTTCAGGTTTTCGACTTTGTGGGTTTACATCTTTTCATTTTTATCCCTAATTTTTTCCCGAACCCATTCTCTTTTTTATGGTTCGCCGGGATGCCCCATTTTTGCCTGGACTTTTCTTTTTGTGTCCAGCGGGTTTCTTTTAAGCAAAGTATTTTTTAACTGCATCCGCATTCACAGGGGATATAAAATCATCACCATCCATGGTGGATAACAACAAAGCTCCTCTGGAGAAGACCTTTCGAACAACATATGGACCTTCATAGTTGGGAGTCTATTTGCCCATATGATCTGATTGTGGTGGGAGAATATTTTTCAGCACAAGATCGACCGTCTGAAAGCTTTGAGGGCGCATCTTCTTGTCGAAAGCTTTCTTCATCCGGCTCTGATACAACCGACCGTATGTGATAGATGCTAGTCTCTTCTCATCCATCAGGCTAAGTTGATTCAATATGTTCCTTATCCATTATGCCTCATCAAGCTTGACGTCGACCATAACTCTTAAAGAAGGAATCTTGACCTCCAATGGTAGGACAGCTTCCATACCATATATCAGTGAGAAAGGAGTTGCCCCGGTTGATGTGCGTACCGTAGTACAATAACCGTGAAGAGCATAGGGCAACATCTCATGTGAATCCTTGTAAGTGACAACCATCTTTTGCATTATCTTCTTAATATTCTTGTTGGCCGCTTCAACAGCGCCATTCATCTTCAGCCGATAGGGAGATGAGTTGTGATGCTCGATTTTAAAATTCTGGCACAATTCCTTCATCATTTTATTATTCAGATTCGAACCATTGTCAGTAATGATTCGCTCGGGTATTCCATATTTGCAGATGATGTCCTTGTTTATGAACCGGGCTACGACTTGCTTTGTAACATTGACATACGAGGCTGCTTACACCCATTTGGTGAAGTAATCAATGGCAACTAAGATAAAACGATGACCATTGGATGCGGTTGGCTCAATCTTGCAAATCATGTCAATGCCCCACATGGAGAAAGGTCATGGGGACGCCATAATATTCAATGGGCACGGCGGTACATGAATTTTGTCTGCATAAATCTGGCATTTATGGCATTTTTTCGCAAATTTGAAACAATCTGACTCCATGGTTAGCCAATAATACACTGCTCGTAATAGTTTCTGAGACATGGCATGCCCGTCGGCATGTGTACTGAAAGTACCCTCGTGGACCTCTTCCATAAGTAACGTTGCTTCCTTTTCATCCACGCATCTCAACAATACCAAATCATGGTTTCTTCGGTAAAGCACACCATCCGGGTTTAGATAAAAATTACCAGACAACCTCCTCAGCGTCTTCTTATCCTGAGCCGAAGCCCATGGCAGATACTCCTGCTTTTTGAGGAAGTTTTGTATATCGTAAAACCATGGCTTGCCATCAGCAGCCTCTTCAATGGCGAATACGAAAGTGGGCCTGTCCAGGCGAGAAATGACTATTCTTGGAGCATCATTCTAGAAATTCACTTTATACATCGAAGATAGCGTTGCCAAAGCATCGACCATCTGATTCTCTGCTCGCGGCACATGGTGAAACTCTACCCTGTCAAAGAAGAGTAACAACCTCCTTGCATAATCTTTGTAAGGAATTAGATTTCGGTTGACGAGTTTCCCACTCTCCCATGATTTGATTAACCACTAGCGCTGAATCGCCATATACATCCAAATTCTTGATTCTCAAATCAATAGCCTCTTCCAGACCCATGATGCACGCTTCGTACTCGGCTTCATTATTAGTGCAAGGGAATGTTAACTTGGAAGTGAACGGGATATGAGTACCATGAGGAATTGTAATAATTGCCCCAATTCCACTACCATAGGAGTTGACAGCGCCGTCGAATATCATCTGCCATTGAGAACCTTTCTCTGGACCTTCTTTAGGCAACGACTCTTCACAGTTTTTCGCTTTGAGGAACATGATATCCTCGTCAGGAAATTCAAACTTCATTGGTTGATAATCTTCGATTGGCTACTCAGCAAGGTATTCTGACAAAACACTTCCCTTGATGGCTTTCTGAGAGACATATTGTATATCATACTCTGTCAGTACCATCTGCCACCTGGCAATTCTTCTTGAGAGCGCTTGCTTCTCGAAGACATACTTAATCAGATCCATCTTCGAAATCAGCATGGTTGTATGATTAAGCATATATTGTCTCAAACGTTCGGCAGCTCAAGCGAGTGCACAACACGTTTTCTCGAGAATTGAATAACGGGACTCACAATCTGTGAACTTTTTACTCAGATGATAGATCGCATGCTCTTTCCTTCCAGTCTCGTCGTGTTGACCGAGAACACAACTCATACTGTTCTCAAGAACCATTAAGTACATGATTAAAGGTCGTCCAGCTACTGGGGGTATCAATATCGGAGGCTCCTGCAAGTATTCTTTTATCTTATCAAATGCTTTTTGACAATTTTCATTCCAGACGACCGCCTGATGTTTCTTTAGCAATTTAAATATTGGTTCGCACGTGGCTGTGAGATGAGATATGAACCGAGCAATGTAATTCAATCTCCCTAGGAAACCACGGACCTCCTTTTCTATTTTCGGTGCTGCCATATCTTGTATAGCTTTTATCTTTGCAGGATCGACCTCAATTCCTTTTTCACTAACAATGAACCCCAATAACTTTCTGGACCAAACTCTAAAAGTGCACTTATTTGGATTCAACCTCAATCTGAACTTCCTAAGCCTCTCAAACAGCTTCAACAAGTTAACCAGATGCTCTTCCTCCATTTGTGACTTTGCTATCATGTCATCTACATAGACCTCAATCTCATGATGAATCATATCATGAAACAAAGTGACCATAGCCCGCTGGTAGGTTGCCCCTGCATTTTTCAACCCAAAAGGCATTACCTTGTAGCAAAACGTCCCCCACGGCCTAATGAACGTTATCTTCTCCATATCTTCCGGTGCCATTTTTATTTGGTTATAACCCGAAAAACCATCGATGAAAGAAAATACAGAGTATTGAGTAGTATTGTCAACCAATACGTCAATGTGAGGGAGCGGGAAGTCATCCTTTGAGCTCGCCTTATTCAAATCCCTATAATCTACGCACATTCGTACCTTACCGTCCTTCTTAGGTACAGGTACAATGTTGGCGACCCACAGAGGGTAAGTTGTCACGGCTAAAAATCAAGCGTCCAACTGCTTCTGGACTTCTTCTTTGATTTTTATAACCATATTTGGTCTTGTCCTTCTAAGCTTCTGCTTGCCCAACGGACATTCCTCGCGCAACGGCAAGCGATGAACCACTATGTCGGTGTCAAGCCCGGGCATATCCTCGTACGACCAAGCAAATATGTCACTATACTCTCGAAGCATCTTGATCAGTCTTTGCTTGATGTCACTCTGTAGCGCAGCCCCTATCCGAACATTTCTGACAACTTCTTCAGAACCTAGATTGATAACTTCGATTTCCTCCTAATGAGGCAGAATAATCTTCTCTTCTTGTTTCAAGAGTCTAGCTAGCACTTCAGGCAAGTATTCATCCTCATCAATCTCTTCTTCAGCTTGATATATCGGTTGATCGAAGTCGAAGCGAGTCATAGGAGGTTCTGAATCGGTGTCATCTGCAATAGGAATCCTGCAATAAAAATGGTTAATTGTTTCAAACGATATGCAAACGAGTACAAACCACATTGCCATTTTATTGTGAAAAATAAAAAATAAGAAAGACAAAGATCACAAAATTTGAATGAGAAAACGCCCTTTGATTAATTGATAAAGCAATGTTCAAAAACAAACAATAAAGCCCTGAAATAAAACACCACTATGCTCCGAGTAGAACATAGGGTAGTACAATAATTCGAAAAACAAAGCATTACTATTATGTCGTCACTTGAACGAATTCCTCAATGGACCAGTTGTGCAGGCTCTGTCCCGGAGTGCACGGCTTGATCCAGGCATCCATATCACAATCACTGTCTCCCTCTTCGTCTGACACAACATTGATTCTTTCAAAGATAACTCCCCCTTAGTGAACTGCACAGGTCGTTTATAGCACGGCGCGCTTTGCGAGGATGAAGAAGAAAATGACGGTCGGTACCCTAAACCAAACTTGTCTTGCTTGTGGGGAATCTCCAATACTTGCCCCCATCCTTGCATTGCCCCAGTCTGTACCATTGCTTGGGCCTCTTTAAAAGAAGACATGGCCACTTTCGACGCTTTGCTCACAACAGGAGACTTGTCTTTAATCTTGACCATTTCAAAAGCCTGAAAAAGGGTTTCATGTATCTCTCCGTCCACCTCGACATACTTAAAGGATGATAAGTGGCTGACCATTATATCCTCTTCCCCGCACACTGTAACAACACTACCACCAACCATATACTTTAGCTTTTGATGCAGCGTGGAGGTCATGACTCATGCTGAATGAATCCATGGGCAGCCTAATAAACAACTGTAGGCTGGCTGGATATTCATAATGTAAAACACTGCATCTAACACTTCAGGTCCCACCTGAATAGGCAAAGTTACCTCCCCAAACACAGATCTTCGGGTTTCATCAAACGCACGCACCACCAAATCACTTGGTGTGCAAATCAATCCCTGCATGTCCAACTTCATTAGGGCTTTCTTCGACAGTATGTTCAAGGATGATCCCGTATCCACAAGTACATGAGACATAACAGCCCCTCGGCATTCTAATGATATGTGCAATGTACAGTTATGGTTCCTGCCTCTTGGCGTCAAATCCAAGTCTGTAAACCCCAGGCCGTTCCCTGCATTTACGTGCGCAACAACCTCTTTGAGTTGATTAACCGAAATTTCTTGTGGCACGTAAGCAGTGTTTAGCATTCTCAACAGTGCATTCCTATGCGCTTCAGAACAAAGTAACAACGACAAGATACAAAGTAACAACGACAAGATAAATATCTTAGAAGGAGTTTGCTGCAAATGATCGACTATCTTATAGTCACTTTTCTGTATCAGCCTCATAAAGTCTTCTGTGTCTTTTAACAAAGATTCCTTCTTCCCAAACTGAGAAGTTTCCTCTACCACTGGTCTCTTCCCCTTGTCAACCTTATCCATAATCACTTCAGGTGACGAAAAGACCCGGCCACTACGGGTAATGCCTCCTGCTCCCACAAGGTTATCTACTGAATCTGCAGGTGGACCATTCAAGTCTAGTTTATGTCTGTTGCAAAACACTTCAGCTCCGTAATTCCACGGAATAGCCTTGGTGCTTTCAAACGGTACGGGACATGCTTTAGTTATGGTTATTGTTGGTGGTTTTGGTGCATAAATGGTAACAGTCTTGTACGGAATGGAAATTGTCGCAATCTCATCCTTTTCTTCAGCCACCAACCCTTCAGACTTTTTTTCGACAGACCAGTTAAATTGTAGAACTCCAATATCCATCATCTCTTAAATACATCTTTTCAACTGCCCACATCCCTCAGGATTAACCAAGCACTCAACACAGTTTTTAGCACAACCTGGGAAAATACCCCTCTTAAGCAATTTGGCTTTCACAAAGCTCAAGGGTCTCTTCAGTTCATTAACATTCGTTACCAAATCCAAAACATCCTCCTCGATATTTGCATTAACCCTAGCCTGCCCATGATTCGGCATGGGATTCTGTACCACGTTAGGAACATCATTAGAGAAGTTAATTGCTTTACTGTCAACCATGTTTTGCACCTTATGCTTAAAGGCTTTACAATTATCGATGTTATGCCCCGGGGCACTAGAATGAAACTCACGGCGAGCGTTTGCGTCGTACCCGGGCGGAGGCATTCATGTTAACGAAGCCAAGGTCCTTTTCTGGATAAGCTGTAATTGAAACAAAGCTTACAAAAATTAGGAATATGGCATCGGCGGTGTATCAAATCGTCTATTTGGCACCTAAGCCCGATCCGGATATCTTTTGTAGCCTTGTTGATTCTGCTAACGTTGTTGTTGCTGTGGTTGTTGTTGAACTGTGGGAATTGTAATACTGGCAATTTGTTGTTGTTGCCGGTTCTAACCTCTACCTCTCTCAGGTGAACTGGACACTGAGTTGGTATCTCCTTCTCGTCTCTTGTTACCGAACACCTTCTTGCCTCCTCCAGCTGAGGGCATTTCACCAGCAGTTATCTTCCCTAACTTGATACCATTTTCCACCCTCTCTCCGGTGATGATTAAGTCAGAGAAACTACCCGACATACTCCTAACGAGCTTCTCATAATAAACACCTGGCAGAGTGGCGACAAACATATCAACGAGCTCACGTTCCACCATAGGCGGCTGCATCCTGGTTGCTAACTCCCGCCATCTTTGAGCGTATTCTTTGAAACATTAATTTTTCTTTTGTGAAAGATTTTGAAGCTGGACCCTGTTGGGAGCAAGGTCGTTGTTGATTTGATAATGTTTCACAGAAGCTTCGGCCAAATCCCTCCAACTACGGACATTCATGGGCTCCAGGCTCATGTACCATTCCAACGAAGGACCAGACAGACTATCCTGGAAGAAATGCATGAGCAATTTCTCATTGTCTGAGTAGGCAAACATCTTACGGTAGTAGGATCTTAGATGAACTCTTAGGCAAGTGGTACCCTTGTATTTATCAAAGTCTAGGACATTGAATTTCGGTGGCACTCTCAAGTCCGGGATCAGTCCCAGGTTAGCCATATCCAGGCCCATAGAATTTTGACTTTCCAGAGACTTCATTTTCTCTTCAATCATCTTAATCCTCTTATTAGCTTCAAAGGGTAACTCAGCAACCACAACCCTTGGCAAGAACACATCCTCTTGCCTGTCTTCGTTCCAGAGGTGGTCCATATTACCATGTATAGCAGAAGTGGTGTCAGGACCATAACCATTCCCATTCCCATTACCACCATAACCAGTGTTGTTGAATCCTGCAGCATTACCGGCACCAACAGCATTACCACTCCCTCCAGCAGTAGGGATGACTAAAGTAGGCATGGAGTTATCAGCTCTAGGGGTCTCAATACGGGGAGGGTTAGCAGGAATCCCACCATGCAATACACTATTGCCATCGACACGTGCAATCAAGGGTTGCACTAGAGTTCGGAGTTGCTTTTGTTCATTAGCCACTCCTTGCATTACTTCCATGAACTGGGCCATACGGTCCCTCATTTCCTGCATCTCTGCTTGCATCTGCTCCATTACTCTCTTCTGATTCCCCCTAGTCGCGTACCGGTGAGTCGTTAGATCAGCAATCCTGAAACACTAGTGGACCACAAGAAAATAAGATTAACAGTTCCGATGCACCTGCAATGCGAAAAATGCAAAAATGCAAACATGTATGTATGCAACAGGGAAATTTACCCCCTCGATTCTAGTTTCCAGGAAAAACACAACAATGGAGAGCCCTACAGACAAGCATAGAACAGAAACTCCTCGTGTATAATCACTGGCCAATAGGCAATGTACAAGCTACAACTGAGTATAATAAGGAAAAGACCTCAACCAACAAGCTTGGTGATGGTCAGACAACAAACAACAAGCATCAAACTACAACAGAGATAAACAAGATAATCAAGCAGGATGACGAGCTCGAAAGTCCTCTAGTAGCTTCAGCGTCTCAGGATGATCTGGCCTAGCAAGTAGTCCCTGAATAAGTAGCTCCTTCCGGCTAATAGTATGTTGTAGACTCTCAACATGGTCTTCCCAAGCTCCTTCCCCGAAACATGCCTCGACCTGCATCTCTTGGAATCAGCTTTCAACCTGAGATCCTTCAAATTTGCAATAACTTCGTTCAACCTGTACTCACTATCCCGTCTAAGTGATGCCTCTGCTGCAATCTCCCCATCTTTGGCATTGAGCTGCGTCTTCAACTTGCCGATCTGTAGCTTCAACCTGTCTTCGCGCTCTTTGCTGTTGGTAAGCGTGGCATTCCATTGGTTCTCAAACTTGGAAATCCTCAAGTAAGCCCTATCCAACTCTTCCTTCTTAGTAGCAAGAACACTATTAACGGCCTTGAAATCCAAACCCAAACACTCCCGAGAACTGGTCTCGTTGGTCAGATCCATACCCAATTTGTTTACAAGCTCAGATTGTTTCTTGAAGGAATGAACAATATCAATCTTCCCACTTCGAAGTTGGATGATCTCTTTCTCCAATTCCTTATTAGCTTTTCTCAACTCTTCCTTCTCAAACCATAACTGGTTGTATTTCTGAATGTCTATTGTAGTGGGTTCCTCAATCATGAGAGGATACAGAGGTGCAACTGAAGGATACGGCATCAGAAACTTTACAGCTCTATCATGAATCCAATTCAGGTAAGGATCATATGCTCGACTATTACTCTTCCCCAAGGCTACCTTCCCTCTCCGATGAATATTACTCCAAGCATGCTCTAATCTGGCTAAGGCATCGCCCTCCAATAAACCAGTGAGATACAGGGATTCATGTATCTCCTCTTCTTTGGGAGGATCCTTCAGTGCATACCCGAACTATCTGACCAATAAAGAAGGGTTATAGTTGATGCAACCTTTCCTTCCGACCAAAGGGACGTTAGGAAATCCACCGCAACTATAAACAATATCTGTACCCAGCAAGTCTCTGTCAAACCAAGTAATATTCTCTACAGATAAACCCATCAGCCTATCGGACCACTATGAAGTACCAACGGTAGCAACAAACGGACCTTCCTTGGGCATGTGACTATAAAACCACATGTATAATAAAGGGACACAACAAGATACATTCTTTCCCCTTCGTTTCTCATTCTTATGGTGCACAGAATGATAAACATCTCTGAGAAGTGTGGGTACCGGATTCCCTGAAGCTAGCAAATAGAAAGCATCCACATCTACAAACTATGGATGATTCTGAAACAGTACAATGTCGTATATACACAGAGCTAGAATAGCTCCAAACACAATCCAACACCCATCCTTGGCGAACTTCTGAGCTTTCTCCACCAGAAAAGGCAAAAGAAAACCATATGTCCCACTCTTCTTAACTAGCTTCCCCTTCAACTCTGAAGCGTCCAAGTGTAATATAACAGCGAGCTTAGCCAGATCAGGCTCAGCATCAACATGGACAAACGACATCTGATCAATAAGAGGTACACCTAACAGCTCAGAATACTCCTCTAGGGTAGGATCCAGAACATAGTCAGGAAAGACGGAGCACCTCAACTGGGCATCATAGAACTGCAGGAGAGTATAGACACCACTAATCTCGTATGCTGAAGCCTTGCAGACAAACTTCACCAATCTCCCATAAGACTGCCTAAAATCCTCCATCACCTCCGTGTCGGCTAAAGCAATCAAACTCCGCAAAGAACTGACATCTGGGGTAGGGAACCTGTAAGCAACTGTTCTCTTCAAGGGCTCCATAACAAGATCACTAGAATCACGGAGTAAATATGCACCTGCAACACAAATACATGCTAATGAAATGCAGATGAAAATGCAAATGCAAATGCAAACAAGGGATCAAGATTGTTGTGTTGTTGGTCGAGAAGAACTAGCGCTCCAATTTAGTAAGAAGAAATTACCGACAATAGGACCCACTGATATCAGGAACACAGATTCACACTTGTAAAGAACCGGGTAATCTGAAAGCCAAGGTTTCCTGCACAACCCAATCCCTCTCACAGGTATGGACCTATCCACTAATAAGATTCGACATCCTATGCGTTCATCAGCATCACAGAATTTCGAGAAATGATGATACGTTCACCGTTTCTGGTTTGGAATTATCATCTCACGAAGAGGCCTCACTTAGCTGACTCACAAATGATCGGTTCCCAGAGTCGACAACCCTCAAATCCAACATCCCTTCGAGCCCTAAGGGCCAGAGGAGAAGTCATCAAAGAGAATCGCGTCTGAGTGTGAATTTCATGGGAAACTGTACCTGCTAAGCAAGCAATCCCCCCACTAGTCTCCCCTACTAATGTTAGGATTGTACTCAAGCTCGGGTCCGGCTTAGCACTCATCAAAACTTCCCTCCGCACAGCACAACAATAATGATACAATGCGGAAAGTAAAATGCGGAAGTAAATAAAGCACATATATACAACACCCAAAGATAAACAAACAAGCGCTAGGATTGACTCGCATAGGGAACCAGAGTCCCCAGCAGAGTCGCCAGCTGTCGCAACTGCGAAAAACACCCGGCGGAAAACTGAAGACTCGCCACCTTTCGTTATTTATCCCAAAGAGAGGGAAAGGAAACGATCGGAAAAACCTGACGAAAAGGGAAAGACAAGGTCATCGCAACCATGTCTGGATTCGGGAGTCGGTTACACAAGGGGAAGGTATTAGCACCCCTCACGTCCATCATACTCGACGGGATCCATGCTTATGTTGTCTATCTAAAAAGGGTGATCAATCTATCTACGCTAAAGGCCAAGGGACAAAAGAAAAAGAAAAGAGACTCGGCAGGTTGCTCGCCAAGACATCGCGTCTTGTGCCTACGTACTTTCATCTGGCATGAAAGAACAGAGCAAACATAGTTCGAGCTAAAAGGACCACAGGTTGGTTCCAAAGTTTTTAGGCCCGAGTAGGGTTAACAAGTAGTTCTAGCAGTTGGTGTATGCAGCTCGACCATTGGAGACTTAGGCGTTACTGTCGCTACTGCGAAAAACGAGGCCGGCAATGACAGAAGAGTCGCCACCGTGTGTTATTTATCTTGAAGGAGGGAAAGGAAACGCTCAGAGAAAACCTAAAGAAAAAGGAAAAGACGAGGTCATCGCAACCAAGTCCTAGGTTCGGGAGTCAGTTACGCAAGGGGAAGGTATTAGCACCCCTCACGTCCGTTATACTCAACGGGATCCATGCTTGTTGTGTTTATCTGACGGGTTGGTTTTACTATCTACCTATCAAGGCTGATCTGAAAAGAAAAGAAAAACTGACTCGGCAGAACACAACAGTTCTATGCCTACGTATTCCCGTCTGGAACGAGAAATCAGAGTCAACGTAGTTCGGCTAACTACGGGTGAAAGGTGGGGGAGGTTGCTCGCCGAGATATCGCATCTCGTGCCTACGTACTGTCACACAGCATGAAAGATCAGAGAAAACGTAGTTCGGGCTAACAAGACCACAGGTTGGTTCAAAATGTTTTACCCGAGTAGGGTTAACAAACGGTTCTAGCAGTTGGTGTATGCAGCTCGACCTTTGGAGACTTAGGCGTTTACCGTTTGCGGTAGAACCGAGAGTTAACAAAACTCTCCTTATGAAAATGATTTCTAAGGATTAAAGGTCCCAAAGGACAAAAAGAAGTTTGATCTTTGTTTTTGAAGTCTTTTAGAGAAGAACTGTTTTGAGTTTTGTTTGTAACTCATGTTGCACTAAAGACTTGGACTTAAGAGTGAATGCGTCGCATGTCACCCAAAGGGTACCACACTAAACATTCAAGCTATTGAAGAGAGACCCTTCAACAACCCTTTCTCAAGTGCTTAAGGCTCGTAGCGTACGACACATGTTAATCTTTATTAAGTATTTTAAAGATGTTTGAAGATGAGAAGAGAAAGGACGCACTAAAGGGGACTTAATCTGATCCTAAAGTTGTCATGCAAAGTTGATCCTATGATTGAGGTTAGGAGGGAACTAACTAATGTTGTCATGCATGGTTAGAACCCTAGTGTCTGTCATAAATTCTCTTGAACAAGAGAAGTTAGAGTCCCTAAGAGAACATGGCAAAGGAAAGCAACAACAAAAGAAATAATCTGAAAGAATAAAACGGTAAGTAAAATGCATGCAGCAATACAAGCAGAAGGAGACAAACTCAACTTCTAGAGCAAACAAGCAAAAGCAACACATTACACATGCAAGGGAGACAAACTCAACCTTCAGCCAACAAGCAAAGCCAAACAATAACAGACAAGCAGAGGGAGACAGACTCAACCTCTAATGCATATAAGCAAAGGGAGGCAAGCTCAACATTTCAATGCACTTAGGCCTAGAACCAACTACATGAAAGCCTATTCTAATGCAACACACCAAATAAACAGTCACACAAATACAATTAAACAACAAACACAGCAGAGCAGCATAATAACACTCCAGCAGTCTGAGAGAGAAAGGAATAAGGACTTCATCTTCAAGCTTCAACTTGCTCCATCAAGAGATGATAAGAATTAACACAAAGATTATTGCATGATGATGGGAAGCATGATGGAAACCAAGGGAACCCATCATGGCACTCAACCACTCATCTAAGATTGGTATCCTCAAAGGTTTTACCTTTTGTGGTAGGCCTTTAGTCCCTCCAAAGGAGGGACTAGGCTCCCACAAAGGAACCTTGCATCATTGGATATGAAATGGAATGCAAACCAAAGCAGACCACAATTATGAAAAAGGAAGAAACTCCTAAAGGCTCTAAAACCCCTAATTCCACAAGCTCTAAAAGCAACTCTCTGAAGGGAACTAATGCACCAAATTAAACCTTAAGATTCAATCTACAGAAGCATCAACATGTGTACTAAACAATCAGAAAAGGTTTGGAAAGTTATCATGAACTAAAGGTCACTTTTGAAGTTCAACTATGGGAGGTACTATGCTAGAGGCATCCTACAAACAGCCTAGATGTAAAATCTAACTAAAATAGTAAATCAACTCCTAAAAATCTATAAAAAATTCTAAGAGGTCCTAAAGGTATTGAGAACCTATGGTAAAAATATCAGAGCCTAATTCATAGTTTATGGGCACTAATGAAATTCTAAACCAAAAGTTGTCAAGTGAAAGTTCAAGTGGGGAAAGCTCTGAAAATCTAGTTCAAAACTATGCTTAGAGTTACCTAAAAAATACAACAAAAATCCTATAATCTCATCAATATGTATATAACCAGCCATCCAAATATCAACTTCTAATTCTATGCCAATCAATGGTACAAAAATCAGCAAGCAACAAGTCCAAAATGCCAAATTAAATGAATTCAAGAAAATAGAAAAAAAGGTAAATAAAATTGAAAACAGCACAAAAATAAAATCCAAAAGCATAGAAAAATCAGAAATTAATCAAGGAGTGTGCACATATTTTTTCCATAATTTTCTGATCAATATTGCTATTTAAAATGAATTAAAAATGATGAATGCAATTAAAGAAATTGAAAAATGAAATAAAGAAATAAAAAGCCTCAGAAAAAAACCACAGCCCTAGGATGGATTGACTAGTCTACGCATCTAATGGATCAGCGCGTGCCACCTCAATTATTGAAACTCAGCGTTTTGGGATGGGCATTGTGTGGTTTGGTTGACTCAGGTATATGGTATGGCCTAATCACGTGCGTTGGCTGGAAAAGTATGAGGATCCTAGGCTTTAGAGTGTGACACCTAAGCTGGTCAAAGTCAGCCCTAATAAGACTCAATTACACACACATGATCTGGAGACTAAGTCAGCATAATTCAAACCAATCTAACGGCCATGGCTCATCGTCCTCGTTCAAATCTGAAAAGAGAGGGAAGTTATTGATGGTGGCCGGAGAAAACCTCCAGTTGTCTTCTCCGGTGAGGCGAACAGTGACATGTCATCAAATCTTCACTAAACTGAATGAAACCGACACAATTCTTCTTGAAATTTCTCACTGATCATGAATCCCTGATCAAATCTCACTAATTCTCAAGGAATCTCTAAACACGAAAATGAACAGAAAAGTCATCAATTCAACAATTTTCATCAAACTCCAAATTCTTCCCATAGATCTCTTCTTCACCTCTCAAGGATCATAATGCACTATCTTATTCATCCTAACTCTCAAGAATCAGCCAGATACAAGTTTAAACAGAAATGTCATCCAATCCTAAATCACCTCTAAACCTCAAGATTCCAATCCTGAAACGATCTAGGTTCCTCCCTAAGCCTAGCCACATGCTCAATTCATTCTAAACAAACCTAAATCAAGATGAATTTTCAAGGATAAAAACCTGAATATCAGCTTGAAATTGAAGGTGCTTGCGTGTGAATCTTGATGCCAAACTATGCAGAATCCTTCACTGATGCTTGCTTGTGCTTTTGGAATCCACAACTCTTCTTGAAATGGCCTTGAACTGCAAACACGATTTTCACTTTGGAAGCTTCAAACTCCAACTGAAATAACTGTTTTCTTCACCAAACTGTCACCAAAAATTGATCTGAAATGGATCCTGAACTTATATATGATTTGTTTGAATGATTATCAGGCCCATTGGAAGCCCAACTTGATCAATCCAATTTTCAATTTTCCCTTCAATGTGCAACTATGGAAGACATGGGTTATGTGTAGTTTCAGCCTCAACTCTCTTCAAACTCAATGATTATGACTTGGTGAAGGTGAATGGATCAGATTGCACCCTTAATTTCATCCAATGGTCAATCTTTGATGTGTAACTTCATCATGAAGCAACCAAATGAAAGTCCATGAATTATGTGCCAAAATGGATTTCTAGCAATGCCATTGTGTTCCAAATGTGATTTCTAGCCAAAATATGCACCCACTTGACATTTCTTGACCTCTTGTGAATTATTTTGAATTTTTCCTTTTTAATGCCTTTAATAATCCCCTTTGTCAAGTTTCCTTCACTCAACTCTTGTTCTAAGCCAAATCAGATCCTCCTTGATACTTGGTTGAACTTAAAATCCCATTTTGAGCAACTTTTATGTTGGACAAAACTTCATTTGAAGTGTGCAAGATAGTGAAAATGACCTATAATGCAAAATGGCCTGTAATCTCACTTTCCCAAAATACCCCTGCCTTGCCAAGCTCACAACTTGAGTTCTACAAATCCAATCAAGGACTTCTAGTACTTTTTGGAAAGCTAAGATCACGAGGAACAACTTTCATGTTTGTTAAAAGGTCATGTGAAACTTCCTTCTAAGTCAAAAGTAACATGGAAGTCAGTGGACTTACACAGATAAAATTCACATTCATCTGATGACCTGTAACTTGTTAGCTTCATAACTAGAGTTCCATAAATCCAATGGAGTAGTTCTAGTACTAAAAAGAAAGCTAAGAACATGCTCTACAAGTTTCATGTGGATGCCAAGATGAGATGAAGATTATATCTTGAGCTATGTGGTTTTGAAGTTAGGCACTAAATAGGGGATTTTACACAGAGAACCCTAATTTAGCAACTCCTCACACTTTGAATTCTTCTTGAATTAATCTTGAAACACCTCATGCATCTCAACACAACCTTCCATGATCACAAAGACTTAGAAATGAGTCTTAATCTCCTTCAATTGCACAGTTGACTCAAGGTTGACCAAATGAAAACCCTAATTGCAACACCTTCAACTGTGACTTTCCACACTTGCCATGAACACTTGACTGGACTCCACCATGACCCTCAAGGCCTCCAATGAGCTTCAATGACAATATCCACCCCTAACCATGGGCTTATGATCCCTAGATAATCCTCAGATAGGCTCCTAAACAGGATATGAACCACATTCACTTGCTTGCCTTTCTTCAAGGACTTTGACTTGCTTCTGATGATGATAACCACTTGATGACTTGAATATAATCCCTTTATTAGGCCTTGAACCTTTGATAACCTCCATTGGCTAAGCACACCTTTCCTGATCCTCTGTAAAATGCAACATGACTATGCAATGTGAATGCTAGAACAATGATATGCTAATGCAATGAAACATAAACCAAGTAAGAAAAAGGTTAGGAAAATTTTGGGGTACAACAGTTACCGTTTGCGATAGAACTAAGAGTTAACAAAACTCTTTTATCTGAAAAGATTTTCCTGATTAAGATCCCGAAGGATGAAAAAGTTTTGAGGTGTTTTTTGTGTTTTTTTAGAGAATAAGTGTTTTGAATTTGAGTGTTCATAATGTAGGTTGTACTAAAGTCTAAAACCTAGGATCTAATGCGTCACATGTCGTCCTAAGGACGTATACTAAACACTCTAGGTAATTGAGAGGTAACCGCTCAATCACCATTTCCCAAGTAATGGGAGACTAATCAATCCTAAAAGTTATCATGCAAAGTGGACTTAAAGTTGGGATACAAAAGGGAACTACCTTATGTTATGATGCATGGTTAGGCACCTAATGTCTATCATAACCTCAAAAGGTTAGAGAACTTATGGGGAGCATGGCAAAGAAAAGCAAAAGAAGAAGAAGAAGAAAGAACATAAAAATGTAAACATGCAAACATAAAATGCACAAGTAAGATTGAAAGTGGGAGGAAAATAGTGTGAGGCAGTAGCCTCCACAAGCTCATCTCAACCAAGCATGCATATGAGAATGCAACAAAATGAAGAGAAAAAGAAAAGCACAAGATGATCTCAAACAACAATGAAAAGCCACACAAAGATGCACCAAAAGTGGGATGAAATGATCTAAGTCAATGAACATCAACCACAAGTGCCAAAAGCCAAACCAAATGAAATGAAAAGAAACCCAAAACAAAAGTGAGGATGGGAGGCTATATGAGGACAACAAGGAACTCATAATATGCACTCAACCATAAGCATCACAAACAAAGTGCAAAAGAAGCACAAATGAGTCCTCAAGGATTCATCATTTTAGGTATGCTTCAAGTACCTCCTAAGGAGGGACTAAGATGCCTTAAATGAGATTCCAAATTCATGGGACAAAATAGGAGACGAGAGAAGAGATATCAAAAGCAAAAGAAAACCAATCAAAGGAAAATGCAAGCAAAAACACAAGGGAGAGCAAGCATGTATCACTTAGAAACCCTAATTAAAAGCTCAAAAGAAAACAACCAAATGAACAAGAAAGAAACAATTTCATGACCTAAAAATGAGAAAGAATCATCCTTAACATGTTAACAACATGAATCAAAAGGCATTGGGGCTCAAAGGCTCCAAAAATGTCATATCCAAGACAAACTAGGTCAATGTGTATGTATGAACCTCCCTTGGAGGTAACTTGACTTGCAAGTTACCACAAAATTAGGAAAATGGTTCAAAAATGATCAAATAAAATGCACAAAGCACCTCAACATGTTGGTAAACAGAGGCCAATAAATCACAATCAAAATCAATTCACAACACCACCAATGAAATTGATTCACAAGGGTGTTCCATTGTGAATGAGGATTGTCGAGGGTCAAATGAAATGCAACAAAAGTCAACCAACAGGGGCAAAATGGTCCTAAAAAATTCATCAACTCATCATGGACATGAGGATGAATTTTTAGTCATTGTACTAAAAGGGATGAGGAGAAACAAATTAAAAATAAACAGATGTCAAGATTTAACTCAAACAAAACACTTCCAATGTTTAATTCCATTTTTAGTTGAAAATAAAACCAAAAATAAAAATAAAAATTTCCTTAAAAATATAGACATTTCAAAGTATCTAAAACATATTTTTGTGGAATTTTTGGATCATTGGAAGCATTTTATTTGATTTAAATCCAAACAGAAACAAAAATAAAAAAAGAAAAGAAAAGAAAAGAATAAAAACAGCGGTGGGAATAGCAAACCAAAAGCGTGTAAATCAAGCTGGGCCTAAACAAGGAGGTGTAGAAAGCAACAGATGCCTAATCCAATTCACAATCAGCCAAACAATGAGAATTGATCTCAACCACATGATAACCTGACCAGTTCAAAAATCCAAAGATCCACATCAAGCCACGCGTGCAGTCAACATTCTAACATAAAACAAAAATGAGTCCTGGCCTTAGAATCTGGAGACCAGTCAATGATCTAAGGGTCGTGGGGGGCGCACACGAAACGAACTATTTCATTAAAGTCAGGTCAAACAAAACAAGACCATCAGATGCACTCCAAGTCAAGATATCCAACGAATCCCACAACGTCACGCAAGCACATAACAATCAGTGTAAAATGAAATAAAATAAGGACCCTTATATAAAGGTCCAATCAACAAATTAAATAAGATCCAACGGCCACATATTATCTTCCCCATTCAAACATGAAAAATGGAGGGAACAAAACCAGACGGCCGGAAACACTTTTCTGGTCGTCTTCTCCGACGAAGCTCTGGCAAGGCACACACAAAACTCAACCAAAACATACAAAATCAAAGTCAAAAATTATCTACATCTCACACATAATCCAAATCCATAGTTCATTTTAATTTTCAGTGGATATACAAGCCAGATCGAAGCCAAACAGAAAACACATGTCATGTTAAAATGTTCACAAACAACACTCAATTGCATCCAGAATCCAAGCACGTAGCTCATACATCACAGCAATACAAAAATGGCAAGCTAAATCATCATGAATCAAGAGAATTTTGGAATTGTAGCTTACCTAGTGGAGAGCTTGCACTGAGCCTTGTTCCATGATGAAGCTTAATGAAAACCAACCAGAATCACTCCCTGATCTTCACTGAATCCTTATATGTGCTTAATTCTCCTTGAAACGTGATGAAATGCCAAAAATGATTTTCACTTTTTCTCTCCTTTCTTTAAACTGTTTTCTCAGCAATTCTTCACCAAAACTCGTTCTGATGCAATGTGAATGATTCTGAAGTTAAATATGATGGATTTGAAGGGAATTGAGGCCTAATTGCAATGGTTTTAGGTCCAATTGAAATCCAAGAAATTTGCACATGGAGCTTCATGAATGTGCACGAAAACTGAGCTGAAACCCTTAGAAAATAACTTATTTAGTTTGCTGGGACCTCATATTGATCAAATGGATGGTGTTCAACCCTTGGTTTGATCAAATGGTGGATTTTGGATTGTCAAAATTTCACTTGAAATGGCATTTGAGAAACACATGAAAATGGCACCAAAAATGAAATTCAAAATTGGCATCTTGTTTGTTATATCCTTGGCACTCAAAAAATGTATAAGGTTGGTACAAAATGATCCAAAATCAATTAATTCCATTTTATGATTTTAAGCTTTCTTCATGGAAACGTTTCACACCAATTCTTCAATTCAAGCCAAATCAATGACAACTTGATGTTTTCTTGAGCAAATGACCCCATTTGGAGCACATTTGATGTTTGAAAGATTTTCACTTAAAGTGTGCAAAGTGGTGAAATGGACCTATAATGAAAATGACTTGTAATCTTACTTTCCCAAAATACTGCTGCCTTGCAAGCCTCATAACTTGAGTTCTACAAATCAGATCAAGGACTTCTAGTACTATTTGGAAATCTAAGATCATGAGGAACAACTTTCATGTTTTGGTTAAGGTGAGGAGAAACATCCTTCTAGGTCAAAAGTGGCTTGGAAGTTGGTTGACTTTTGTTGACCAAAATAACATTCATCTGAGGACATGTATCTTGTCAGCATCATAACTTGAGTTCTAGAAATCTGATGAATGACTTCTAGTACTCAAAATAAAGCTAGAAACATGCTCTACAAGTTTCATGTTGGGGTCAAGATGAGATGAGACTTGTATCTTGAGATAGGTGGTCTTGAAGTTGGCCATTAAATAGGGGATTATACACTGAGAACCCTAATTTAGTAACTTTTCACACTCTTGATTCTTCTTGATTTGATCTTGACATGATATATTAGGAATCTCAACACAACATTCCATGACCATAAAGACTTGGAATTGAGTCTTAATCTCCTTCAGTTTCACAATTGACTGAGGGTTGACCAAATGAAAACCCTAGATGCAACACTCTTGACTGTGGCTTCTTCCACATGACACAACAACTTGGACAACCTTCCACATGGCCCTAAAAACACTCAATGAGCTTTCTCAACATCCCATATCCATAACTATGAATCCATAATCCTCTGATGATCTTTAACTAGTCTCCAAGTTAGGAGATATTCCACATACCCCTATCAACTCTTTCAAAGAACATTAACCACTTCTTGATGACTTGATGACCATTCATGCTTGAGTAAAACCCCTTGCTTAGGCTCAACACCCTAGGAAACCTCCTTTTGCTATGCACAACCTCCTGATCCCCTGCTCAATGAAAAATGCTATGCAATGCAAATGCTAGAAGAAAAATGAAATGAAACATAAACCAGGTTAAGAAAAGGTTAGGCAGATTTTAGGGTGCAACACTTTGCATTTCCGAATTATGTTTTGGTACCTACATTAGAGGAGTATTCTGTGTTGTTGGGTGTTTCTATCTTAAACCAGATGCCATTCTATCGCATTGATGTTGAGCCTGATCTGGCTAAGCTTGCTGCTGCTTTTCATCTGGATGTTTCTTAGATTTCAGGGAAGTTGGTTAAGAGGACTGGGGTGTTTGGATTTCCATTGTCTTTTCTGATTGACAAAGCTCAGCAGTTTGCCAAAGATGGTTGTTGGGTTGTGTTTAATGCTATCTTAACATTGTGCCTTTATGGTATCATGTTATTTCCTAACCTTCCAGATTTTGTAGACTTGGATGCATTTCGCATATTTGCTTCAGGGAATCCGGTACCTACGCTTCTTGGCGACGTTTATCATTCTGTTCACTACAAGAATGAGAATCAGAGAGGGAAGAATGTATCCTGCTGTGTTCCTTTGTTGTACAGGTGGTTTGCTAGTCATCTTCCCATGTATGGTCCTTTCATTACTACTACAGGTACTTCAGAATGGTCTGAGAGGTTGATGGGGTTGTCTATTAAGAACATTATATGGTTTGACAGAGATATGCTGGGTACTGAGATCATTTATAGTTGCGGAGATTTTCCTAACGTCCCAGTGGTCGGAAGGAAAGGATCAATTATAATCCATCTTTGTTGGTCAGACAGTTTGGGTACGTGCTGAGAGGACCTCCTACGGAAGAGGAGATACAGGAATATCTGTATCTCACTGGATTGCTGGAAGGTGATACTTTGGCTAGAGTGGAGAGAGCTTGGAGTAGTGTTCACAGGAAAGGGAAGGTTGTCTTGGGTAAGAGTAACAGTCGAGCCTACGACCCTTATCTGACTTGGATCCAGGATAGAGCAAAGAGGTTATTGATGCCTTTCCCATCTATAGAACCTTTGTATCCTCTCATGATTGAGGAACCTACCACTGTGGATATACAGAAGTACAACTAGTTGTGGTCTGAGAAATAAGAACTTCAGAAGGCTAATGAAGAGTTAGAGAAAGAGATCATTCAGCTCCTGAGTGAGAAGATTGAAGTTGTGCACTCTTTCAGGAGGCAGTCGGAGCTTATGAACCAATTGGGTACAGATTTGACCAAGCAAACTAGTGCTCGGGAACGTTTGGGTTTGGATCTGAAAGTTGTCAGTGATGTTCTCGCTTCTAAAAAGAAGGACTTGGATAGGGCTTATCTGGAGATTTCCAAGTTCAATGGTCAGTGGAATGCTACGCTTTCCAACAACAAGGAGCGTGAGGATAAGTTGAAGCAGCAAATTGCTAAACTGAAGACTCAGCTCAGAGCGAAGGATGAGAGGATTGCAGATGAAGCTTCACTCAGACGTGACAATGATTGCAGATTGAACGAAGCTTTGGCAACCTTGGAGGATTACAAGTTGAGGGCTGATTCGAAGAGGTGCAAGCTAGAGGAAGTCTTTGGTGAAGGAGCCTGGGAAGACTATGTTGAGGGTTTACAGACCACTATTAGACATAGAGAGGTGCTCATCCAGGGGTTACTTGTCATACCAGACCATCCTGAGACACAAGAGCTATTGGACGAGTTTTGTGATCGGTTTTGTACCTGATGTCTTTCTTTTCCCTTGTAGCTTGTTGCTTATGTTTGTATTGACCATCACCAGACCTGTTGGTTGAGGTCTTTTTGTGGACTCTTTGTACTCAGTTGTATGATTGTACTTTTCCTGTTGGTTATTTCTTATATGTATGAGGTGTTTGGCTCTATGCTTGGCTATGGGTTTCCTATGTCTTGATGTTCGCGCATGAACTAGAATAGAGGGGAAATTTCCCTGTTGCATATATACATGTCTGCATTTTGCATAGCAGGTGCAGCGGAACCATTTTTCTTACCTCTGTTGGTTTGTAAGATTGTTTCAGGATAGATAGTCAGACTACTCACCGGTACGCCACCAGAGGTAATCAGCGCAGAGTTATGGAACAAGTTCAAGCTGAGATGCAGGAGATGAGAGACATGATGGCTCAATTTATGGAGCTCATGTAGGGTGTGGCAAATGGCCAGGAGCCACTGAGGACTCTGGTCCAGCCATTGATTGCTCATGTTGACAATAATGGTGTTCTTCATGGAGGTACTGCTGCTAATCCTCCTCGTGGTGATGGTACGCCATGTGCTCACCCTATTCCCACAACGGTTATCACTCCGGGAGGAGGCAACGTGGGTGGAATCCCTGAGGTGGTGCGTGTTATGCATGGCAACAATGTTCCTCAATGGGATGAGGACCAGCAGGAGGATGCTTTTTCAATGCGAGATATTGGTGTTGGACTACCATCTGAGGCTGATAAAAGGTTTAGGCTAATTGAAGAAAAGATGAGATCTTTTGAGAATCAAAATTCCATGGGGTTAGACATGGCCAAACTGGGGCTGATCCCAGATCTGAAAGTTTTGCTGAAGTTCAAAGTCCCTGACTTTGACAAGTATAAGGGAACTACTTTCCCAAGGGTCCATTTGCATTCTTATTACCGCAAAATGTGTGTTTACTCGGATGACGAAAAATTGCTCATGCATTTTTTTCAAGACAGCTTATCTGGACCCTCGCTTGAGTGGTATATGGGACTAGAGCCTGTTAATATCCGTAGTTGGAGAGACTTAGTTGAAGCCTTCGTGAAGCACTATCAGTATAATAGTGACCTTGATCCTAACAGGGTCCAACTCCTGAATCTGTCTCAAAAGTCTGGTGAATGCTTTAAGGAATACACCTAGAGGTGGCGCGAACTTGCAGCAAGAGTGCAGCTTCCGATGGTGGAGCGTGAATTGATTGATCTATTCGTGGCTACCTTTCCTGGTGTTTATTATGAGAAGCTTATCAGTAACATGTTTGGTAGCTTTTCCGACTTGATCATCACTGGGGAGAGAGTAGAAAATGGTATAAAGATGGGAAAGATCCAATCTGGTGAAGTGCCCTCAACTATAGGAGGAGGTAAAAAGGTATTTGGTAAGAAGAAGCGTGAAGGCGAGACTAATGCAGTGTCTAGTTCTCGTGGTAGAGGTAGAAATCAGCTTCCATCTTATCGTCAGCAGCAGCAGGTTGCTAGTATCACAATTCCAGTCGTTCCTCAACAACAACCACATCAACAACAACAACAATAGCAGAATCAACAAGGTTATAGAAGATTTCAGGATTCGGGTCAGACAGCAAATAGGCAATTTGATGCACCTCCGATGCCTTATTCCCAACTGCTTCAGCATCTGCTACAACTACAGTTAGTCTAGAAAAGAACTTTAGCTCCTCTGACAGCTCCTCTGACAGGTGCACCACCACCCGGTTATGTGTCAATGCTCGTTGTGAGTTCCATTCTGGGGCACCTGGGCACAACATTGATAACTGCAAGGCCTTTAAACACAAAGTTCAGGATTTCGTGGATAGCAAGGCAATAAATTTTTCTCATGACGCTCCCAACGTCATGCAGAACCCCATGCCCAACCATGGGGCAGCCGGAGTCAGTGCAATCATTGAAGACGAGAGTTAAGATCTGATAACTGATGTCAATGATTTGAAGATGCCATTGGGCTTTGTAAAGGAAAAGTTATTGAAGGGAGGGATATTCCCTTGCTGTAATGAATCGTGTGCTAAATGCTTGAGTCATCCCGAGGGATGTGCAAAGCTGAAGAGCTGTATTCAGGGTATGATGAATGATGGAATACTGCAATTTGACCGGATTGTTGAGAAGAAGTCTGAAGAGATAATGGTTGAGGAAAGGAACGAGGTTGCAACGATCTCGATTCCATAAAAAACTATAACTATTTCTGTGCCAAGGCCGCCAACCGTTCTCATCACCAAAGTCGGGCCTGTGTTGTATGAGAGTACCAATGCAATTCCGTGGAATTACGGAGCGTTGGTATATTATAATAGGCAAAAACAGGAGTTGAAAGGCTTGCCAACTGATTCTGTGGATAATCTAGTAGGAGCTGGGGGAATCACTCGAAGCGGGAGAGTGTTTTCATCACCTGAAGTGGTCACTGACAGAGTTGATAAGGGGAAGAAAACTGTGGTGGAGGAAACTTCTCAAGCTGGTGAGAAGAGTTCTTTGGAGAAGGAAGTGGAGGAGTTCATGAGATTGATAAGAAAGAGTGATTACAAGATAGTTGATCACTTGCAACAGACTCCCTCTAAAATCTCTATTATGTTGTTGTTGCTATGTTCAGAAGCGCACCGAAATGCTTTGTTGAGGATATTGAATTCTGCTTACGTACCGTAAGAGATATCGGTTAACCAACTCGAAGGGGTTGTAGCGCACGTCAACGCAGGAAATGGCCTAGGTTTCACGGACTTAGATTTAACGCCAAAGGGCAGGAATTATAATAGTGCGTTGCACATTTCAATTGAATGTCGTGGAGCCGTCCTGTCTCACATGCTGGTAGATACAAGATCGTCTTTGAATGTGCTTCCGAAAAAGGCACTGATGAAATTGGATACTTGGGGCATTACGTGTACGCCAAGTGACTTGGTAGTGTGTGCTTTTGACGGTACCAGAAGATTTGTATTTCGAGAGCTGACATTGCCTATTCAGGTGGGTCCCGAAGTATTTGATGCGATATTCTATATTATGGACATCAGTCGGCCTATAGCCATTTGTTGGGCCGTCCATGGATTCACTCGGCGGGAGTTGTAACTTCCACGTTGCACCAGAAGCTCAAGTATATGGTGGGTGGCAGCGTTGTCACTGTATGCAGAGAACAAGATATAATGATCAGTCATTTGTCTTTGTTTAAATATGTTGAGGTGGATGGTGAAATCCATGAGACTCTTTGTCAAGCTTTTGAGACGGTACGGATTAAAGACAAAGTGTCTGCTGTGAGCAAAGTGCCCGAAGTGGCCATGTCATCCTTCAAAGAAGCCCAGGCAGTGGTATAGGTTGGGGCAGCACCAAGTTGGGGTCAAGTGCTGGATATACCCCACAAGCAGGATAAGTTTGGTTTGGGATACCGCCCATCCTCTTCGTCATCCTCACAGAGCGCGCCGTGCTACAAAGGGCCGGTATAGTTTACCAAAGGCGGGGTTATCTTCGAACGAATCAACGATGTTTCAGATGAAGATGAGGATAGCGACTGCGATATGGACTCTTGGATTAGGCCGTGCATTCCAGGACAAAGCCTCAACAATTGGTCTATCGAGGAATTCATTCAAGTGACAACGGAATAGTAATACTTTGTTTTTCTAATTATTGTACAACCTTATGTTCTACCCGGAGCATGGTGGTTCTTATCTTCAGGGCCTTATTGTTTATGCTTGCACAATCTTTTTCAATCAATCAAAGGGCATTTTTCTGCATTTAAATATTGTGATCCTTGTTTTTCATGTTTTATGTTTAATAATAAAATGGCAATGTGGCTTTGTGCTTGTTTTGCATATCATTTTAAGCATTTAACCATTATCATTGCAAGATTCACATCGCAGATGACACCGCGCCAGAGCCATCTATGACTCACTTTGACTTCGATAATCTGATATTTCAAGCCGAAGAAGACATTGATGAAGATGAAGGTTTACTAGAAGAGCTAGCCAGACTCTTGAAACAAGAAGAAAAGGTTATTCTGCCTCATCAGGAGGAAATCGAGGTTATTAACTTGGGTTTTGAGGAAGTTGTGAGGAATGTCCGGATAAGGGCTGCGTTGCAAAGTGACATCAAGCAAAGATTAGTTGAAATGCTCCGTGAGTATAGTGATATCTTTGCTTGGTCATATGAAGACATGCCCGGGTTTGACACAGATATTGTGGTTCATCGCTTTCCGTTGTGTGAAGAGTGTCTGCCAGGCATGCAGAAATTCAGGCGTACTAGATTAGATATGGCTATAAAAATCAAGGAAGAAGTCCAGAAGCAGTTGGATGCAGGATTTTTAGCCGTGACAACTTACCCTCCGTGGGTCGCCAACATCATGCTTGTGCCTAAGAAGGATGGCAAGGTACGGATGTGTGTTGATTACAGAGATTTGAATAAGGCGAGCCCGAAGGACGATTTCCCGCTCCCCCACATTGACGTATTGGTTGATAATACTGCTCAATATTCTGTGTTTTCCTTCATGGACGATTTTACCGGTTACAACCAGATTAAAATGGCACCGGAGGATATGGAGAAAACAACATTTATTACGCCATGGGGAACTTTTTGTTATAAGGTAATGCCTTTTAGGTTGAAAAACGCAGGGGCAACCTACCAGCAGGCTATGGTCACTTTGTTTCATGATATGATTCATCATGAGATTGAGGTCTATGTGGATGACATGATAGCAAAGTCGCAAACGGAGGAGGAACATCTGGTCAACTTGTCGTAGCTGTTTGAGAGGTTCAGGAAATTCAAATTGAGGTTGAACCCTAACAAGTGTGCTTTCGGGGTCAAGTCAGGAAAGCTGCTGGGGTTCATTGTCAGTGAAAAAGGAATCGAGGTTGATCCTGCAAAGATAAAAGTTATTCAAGATATGCCAGCGCCGAAAACGGGAAAAGAGGTTCGTGGTTTCTTGGGTAGATTGAACTACATTGCAAGGTTCATATCTCACCTTACAGCCACTTGTGAACCAATGTTCAAATTTCTAAAGAAAGATCAGGCGATCGTCTGGATTGAAAATTGCCAAAGGGCATTTGATAAAATAAAAGAATATTTGCAGGAACCCCCGATACTGATACCCCCAGTTACTGGAAGACCTTTGATAATGTATCTAACGGTTCTTAAGAACAGTATGGGTTGTGTTCTCGGTCAGCATGACGAGACTGGAAGAAAAGAGCATGACATATACTATCTGAGTAAAAAGTTCACAGACTGTGAGTCTTGATACTCGATGTTGGAGAAAACGTGTTACACACTCGCGTGGGCTGCCAAATGTTTGAGACAATACATTCTTAATCATACAACCATGCTGATTTCGAAGATGGATCCGATTAAATATGTCTTCAAAAAGAAAGCACTTTCCGTAAGAATTGCCTGGTGGCAGATGGTACTGACAGAGTACGACATCCAATATGTTTCCCAGAAAGCCATCAAAGGGAGAATTTTGTCAGAGTATCTCGCCGAAAAGTCGGTCGAAGACTATCAACCGATGAAGTTTGATTTTCCTGATGAAGACATCATGTATCTGAAGATGAATGATTGTGATGAATCATTTCCTAACGAAGGTCTTGAGCTTGGCTCCCAATGGCAGATGATATTTGATGGTACTGTTAACTCGTATGGTAGTGGAATTGGGGAAATCATCACGACTTCCCAAGGTTCTTATACACCATTCACGGCCAGGTTGACATTTCCTTGCACCAAAAACAAAGCAGAGTATGAAGCGTGCATCATGGGGATGGAAGAAGCCATTGATCTGAGGATCAAGAACCTAGATGTGTACGGGGATTCAGCGCTAGTTGTAAATCAAATTAAAGGAGAATCAAAGACCAGGCAACCCAATCTGATTCCATACATGAACTATCCAAGGAGGTTGTTGCCATTCTTTGATCGTGTAGAGTTACATCACGTGCCGAGAGCAGAGAACCAGATGGCAGACACTCTAGTGACATTATCCTCAATGTAAAAGGTGAACTATTAGAATGAGGCTCCATGAATAGTCATCCCGTGCCTTGATAGGCCGGCGTTTGTGTTTGCCATTGAGGAAGCCTCTGATGGCAAGCCATGGTTTTATGACATCCAGAACTTTCTTAAGAAACAAGAGTATCCGCCAAGGGCGTCGACCCGAGATAAGAAGACTCTGAGAAGGTTGTCTAGCAACTTTTATCTAAACCAAGATGGTGTACTCTACAGGAGAAATTATGATTTGGTGTTATTAAGATGCGTGGACGAGAAAGAAGCAAGCTTGCTTATGGAAGAGGTCCACGAAGGAGCCTTTGGTACACATGTCGGCGGGCACGCCATGTCTTAAAAGCTGTTGCGAGCAGGGTATTATTGGCTGACAATGGAATCTGATTATTTCAAATACGCGAAGAAATGCCATAAATGCCAGATTTATGAAGATAAAATTCATGTGCCACCGTGTCCTCTGAATGTCATGGCATCTCCTTGGCCCTTTTCCATTTGGGGCATTGACATGATTGGTAAGATCGAGCCAACCGCATCCAATGGACATCGCTTCATCCTGGTAGCCATTGACTACTTCACCAAGTGGGTGGAATCAGCCTCCTATGCGAATGTCATGAAGCAAGTCGTAGCCAGATTCATCAAAAGGACATCATCTGTAGATACGGAGTGCCTGAAAGAATCATTACTGATAATGGTTTGAATCTGAATAACAAGATGATGAAGGAACTGTGCCAGAGTTTCAAAATCGAGCAACACAACTCATCGCCCTATCATCCAAAGATAAATGGCGTTGTTGAAGTAGCCAACAAAAACATCAAGAAGATAGTGTGGAAGATGGTTGTAACCTATAAAGATTGGCATGAGATGTTGCCCTTCACTTTGCACGGATATCGTACTACGGTACACACTTCAACTAGGGCAACTCCTTTCTCACAGTTGTATGGTATGGAAGTTGTCCTACCACTAGAAGTCGAGATTCCTTCTTTGAGAGTTATGGTCGACATCAAGCTCGATGAGGCAAAATGGGTAAAGAACAGATTGAATCAGCTTAGCCTGATGGACGAGAAAAGGCTAGCGTCTATTGCATATGTCGGTTGTATCAGAGACGGATGAAGAAAGCTTTCGACAAGAAGGTACGCCCTTGAAGCTTTCAGATGGGCGATCTTGTGTTGAAAAGGATTCTCCCTCCATAAGCAGATCACAGGGGCAAATGGACTCCCAATTATGAAGGTCCATACATCGTGCGAAAGGTATTCTTCGGAGGAGCCTTGCTGTTATCCACCATGGATGGTGAGGATTTTACATCCCCTGTGAACACGGACGCAGTTAAAAAATACTTTGCTTGAAGAGACCCACTGGAAAGGAAAAAAAGAATATCCAGGCAAAAATGGGGCATCCCGGCGAACCATAAAAAGAATGGGTTCGGGAAAAAATTAGGGATATAAAAAAATATGTACACCCGCAAATATGAAAACTTGAAAAGGGGACTTTGGAAAAATGGGTATCCCAGTGAATCGAAAACCCGAAAGGGCGATTCAGGAAAAAGTTAGGGATTTAAAAAGCAAATGACTGCGGTCTGCGTGTGATCTTCAGAGCTTAGTGGATTGAGGGAGGACCTGTGGGTCATTTATGTGAATCAGTCTCTTCTGAAGACGAAGCATCGGTGAAGCATCCGGGTCATGCGGGTCATAAATGGATCAACTTATGGTGTTCGTCTGTGCCACATTGCCGACATTCTGTATATTTCTGTGCATTTCTATATATTTTTTGCGCAGCTTCGTCTTTCCAGGGTTTGCATCTGTTGTAAAATCTTGCCTATTTACAGGCCCATCTGTCAATAAAACACATACCATTAAATAATTGTTTGTTTTACTTTAGCCTTACCGTTTTGTTTGCAAAAAATGCCCGATGTTTTTGATAAACTGTGCATACATAAACTTGCAGACTTTGCCAATAATCATTAAAACTTTGAGTTATTTGAACAACACCACGGATGATGACTGAGATAGTTCTGTTGTATAGGATATCTTGTCTGTTTGTTCATTTTTGTAGGTCATTACCCTTGGGGCAATTCGTCAGAGGTTTATCTCTGATATGATCACCATTTCTCCTAGCTATTGAAGGTTGAATATCTATCTCTGGTAGAGTGGTATGAAGGTGGACTAAGCAGTTAAGTGTACGCTTATCCCCAGAAGTTGGTCGGTACTTGTTTAGCTCTTCGCAGTTCAAGACCGAAGTCTCCAGCAGAGTAAGGGTATTCCCAGAGGGTCGAGATTGATATTCCCAGCAGATTAAGGGTGTAGGCTTATTCCCAGCAGTTGGTTCATACACATTTAATCCCCGAAGGTTGTGGCGCGCCTATACTCCCTAGCGAGTCGAGATGGGATTTCTCCCCACAGAGTCTGAGCAGGTGATTTCATATCCCCTCAGAGTTCGAGTTGTTAACTCATCCCTAAGTAGTGGTCGATGTTGTTTCCCTCGTTGGGTGATCCCCAGTGCAGTTGGCTTTTCTCCCTTGCAGGATCGTAGAGTTGTCTCTATCCTCAGCAAATTGTTTCCCCATTAAGTCGTCACTGGCAGGTGAGTATTGGTGAGCCATTCAGGGTTATTTTCTTCAGCAGGACATGTTGTGAATCTTGGTGGTTGATTCTGGATCCCCCGTGGAGTTGTTAATTCCCCAGTAGGGTGAAGTTGTTTTCAATGTCTGGTTGTTTATCCGGCAGAATCGTCTTTTCCCAAGAAGAGTTGTATTCTGGAAAGCCATTCAGGGTGTTTTCCTCAGCAGATTTTGATATGAATCCCCAGCTGAGTTTGAACTTCTCGTTTTTGTAAGAACTTTGTCTCCTGTAGGGAAGCCGTCTGAGGCTCGTTTCTTAGTCCAATTACGATTGGCATGGGTTAACCTTTTCCCCAGCAGGTTGGAGTTGGTTTCGTCTCTTCAGCATTTATTTTGCTGGTTTGGTTTCGTTGCATTTTGCATTCTGTGCATAGCATCCTCCAAACGCGTAGCATTTCCATTTCGTATGGAGCATTACACCATATTCAAACATGTGCATGTGAAACATAGGCCATGTTGTTATCTCTCTGTTCTCAGGTGTACTTCTAACAGATGATTTATTTACTTTGCCGCATGGTGTTCAGACCTGACAAGTTTTTACTGATATCTTCCGCCCATATGGTATCCAAACCATGGCGATTTCCGATTTGTTTACCTCCATTGAGTATTCAGGCTCCGGTCTATCTCCATTGAGTATCCAGACTCCGGTTATTGCATTGAGTATCCAGACTCCGGCTATTCCGTTGAGTATTCAGGCTCCGGTCTATTTTCATTGAGTATTCAGACTCCGACCATTTGAAAGATTGCTTTTTTTGCTCGTATGGTATCCAGACCATGGTTGTTCCCATTAGCCCGCATGGTATCCAGACCCCGGCTTACATTTTCCCCAGCGGTGTCGCCGGACCTCAGCTGTTGTTATAAACCCATGTGGTATTCAGACCGTGATAAGTACATCTGTGGTGTATCCCTTCGTTACGTTGAGCGTTCAGGCTCCGGTTATTACGTTGAGCATTCAGGCTCCGGCTTTTACATTGAGCGTTCAGGCTCCGGTCATTACATTGAGCGTTCAAGCTTAAGTTATTACAATGAGCGTTCAGGCTCCGGTTTCTTACGTTGAGTGTTCCGACTCTGGATTTTTTTTGTTGAGTGTTTAGACTCTGGCAATTCGACATATGGTTCCAGACCATGACAAGTTTAAATGTGATTTCTCCGGCTCGTATGGTATCCATATCATGGCCAATTGTGTGATTTATCTGGTCCTTGTGGTATTCAGACCCTGATAAATATATTTGTGATGTATTTCTTCGTCCGTTGAGTATCCAGACTCCGGTTATTATGTTGAGTATCCAGACTCCGGTCATTTTCGTTGAGTTTCCAGACTCCGGTTATTTCGTTGAGCATTCAGGCTCCGGTTATTTACGTTGAGCGTTCAAGCTCCGGTTATTTTCGTTGAGCGTTCAGGCTCCGGTTATTTACGTTGGGCATTCAGGCTCCGGTTACTTTTATCGAATGTTCATGCTCTAGTTATTTATGTTGAGTATCAAAACTACGATTATTTTTGTTGAGTATCCAGACTCCGGGTATTTTCGTTGAACATTCAGGCTCCGTTTATTTCATCGACCGTTCAGGCTTCGGTTATTCATGTTGAGCATTCAGGCTCCGGTTATTTTCATCGAGCGTTCAGGCTCTGTTTAATATCGTTGAGTATTCATACTCCGGTCATTACATTGAGCGTTCAGGCTCTGGTTATTTACGTTGAGCATTCAGGCTCCGGTTACTTTCATCGAGCGTTCAGGCTCCGGTTATTTTCGTTGAGTATTTAGACTCCGGTTATTTTCATCGAGCGTTCAGGCACTGGTTATTTACGTTGAGCATTCAGGCTCCGTTTATTTTCATCGAGCGTTCAGGATCCGGTTATTTACGTTGCGCATTCAGGCTCCGGTTATTTCATCGAGCGTTCAGGCTCCGATTATTTACGTTGAGCATTCAGGCTCCGGTTGTAACACCCATTTTAATTATTTTTGGTTTTAGAGATATTTTATTCGCGGATGTGTTTGGAGAAATTAATTGGAGAATCAAGAACTCATGATATTGGTGTACAGTGAAGAAAATGTAATAGTTGATAGTAATGTAATATTATTATTAATTATTATCATTATTATTACTACTATTAAAATATGAGAAAAATATAATTAAATGGAATTTTGGAATTAAGTGGATTTTACGAATTAAAAGAAATAAGAGGATTATTATTATTTGGATTTTTGGATTAAAAGAATTATGAGAATATGATTTATTGGGATTAAAAGAGAATTATTCGGGATGAGGGGTAACATTGGCATTTGGGAAAATTAGAGAAACACATGCACGGGGAAGCAAGTGAAGGACACGATTGAGGAAGGCTGAAGCAAGAGTTGAAGCTTGCCCAGGAGATCATCAAGATTATCAGTTCGTGTGGATTGAGAAGCTTCATCAGCATCAGCATTGAATTTGAGGTAAGGGGGGATTGATCGGTTGAATGGGTATTTGCATGAATAAATTGGTAGAGGAAGATCCCCTAATTCCCATGGATGATGATGAATGATGTTGATACATGTATTAATTCTATTATGATTGTGATTGTTATGTTGAAAGTTCATTGCATGTGCTGAAGGGCAATAATTTATGTGAAATTGGGGTTCCGGGTAGTTCGAGGTTTATTGTCGGAAGTTGGATAATTGAGCAGATAATGAGGTTTATCGGGTAAAATTGAGTTTGGATGTTGGGGCTAGGTTGTAGAACCTTAAGCCGATGATTTTAGTGTTGTCTCGATGGAAATTGGAGAGTGGGAGGGCTGCTGAATTCTGAGCAGCAGTTTTATTTTTCAGAAATCGCACACTTTCGCTAGCCCATCACTTGGCAAAAGCGTAGCGAGCCTTCACTGGCAGCTCGCATAGCGAGTGTGTAGAGAGCCATTACAGTGGTTGTTTTTCTGTACTCGCTAGCAGGTTCGCTGAGCGAGCACTTCCAGTAGATCAGAATTGTGGTTCACGAGGGGGTTTGCTAGGCGAACGTGTAGCGAACACTCGCGTAGTGAGCAGGTAGCGAGTGTAGCAGGATTTTGTTTTTGAGGGCCGTGCGCAGCTGATGATGCCGAGGGTGATCGGATTGATGTGCAATGATGATATATGAGGGTTGAGAATATGTTGAGGGTTATAAGGGCCGTGTGGCTGGCGTTTATCGCATTTGACATAATCGGTGGATTATGTGTTAAGTATAGATATGTATGGATGTGTATGTGATTATATGCACTATGTGCTAGGTGTGAGATATGTGGATCAGTAGGATCGATACGCTTTACGTGTGTTGTGTTGATATGATGTGTGATGAATTGGATAAGTAGGATCAGACGCACTTTGTGTGCTTGATGTGTATGTGATATGTGATGGATTCGTAGGATCGATACGCCTTAAGTGCGTTGTATTTATATGCTGTGTGAGGAGTGGATTAGTATGATCGGATGCACCTTGTGTGTTAGATGTGTATGTGATGTGTGATATATGTATTCATGATACAAGACGAGATATGGTCAGGGGACCCTGTATGTTGTTTGTGTGTGATTGTTGTAGTGTGCGTGCATTGGGGTTATGAATGGCATGTGGTGTTGTGGTGCTCCCTTAGTGGAGGGGTGATGGCCAGGTGTCCATCGGGGGATGAATCGTTGCTCAGGTGGAGTGTACGCGATTCATCCGGTGCTCCCTGTGAGGAGGGTTGATAGCCAAGTGTCCATCGGTGTTGTGCTCCCTGTGAGGAGGGTGATGGCCCAGTGTCCATCGGTGTTGTGCTCCCTGTGAGGAGGGTGATGGCCCAGTGCCCATCGGTGATGTGTGCTCCTATACAGAGGGTTGATGGCCCGGTGTCCATCGGTGTTGTGAGTCGACAGCACATATCATGGGTTGTGTTGCATGTGTGCAATTGTTGCATTGATTGTATGTTGTGATTGATGATGGGACAGTAGGTCCGGATGCTATGTATATGAAATGATGTTATATGTTTCTGCCTTTTATTTCATGTACATGATTACCGCTTTATATTTGATCATGATTTCTCACCCCCTCTATTGTTGTTGTGGTCTGTGCTTCTTCGGAAGTACAAACAATCCAGGTGTTTAGCTAGCTTGGATTATGGCGATGTCGTAGGGATTGCTCTGATACGTAACACCGGGGCTTTTGGGAGTTTTCATGTTTTTTGATGGTTTTGTGTGCCCCTGTGGCGTATCTTGTTGTGTTGAATATGATGATGATGTTTTATACATTTTGGGCAGATGGCCGACTTGTTGTACATATGATGATGTTGATGATGTATATATACATATTATGTGTTTATGACAGACTTCTTTTTCTGCTGCAATTTTATTGGAAAATCGTTTAAGAAATGTTTGGTGAAATTTTGGTGAAATGTGACATCCCGTTTTTGAGGGAAAAACTCTGATATGTGTTTATTTTATTTGTTTTATTTTATTTTGTGGAACGGGGTGTTACAAGTTAGTATCAGAGCAAGTCGGTCCATCCGGCCAAGTTGTCTTGTATTGTGGTCTAATCCCCTGTATGCGGCATGTGTGAAAAACACTGTCGATACATGTTGTTGTCTAGCTTTGTTGGTAGAAGTGGAATGATTTGAGTGGGGAAGGAGCTTATGCTTATCCCGGGTGTTGCACGTGTGGAACTGTAGCTCGGTGTATGGTTGGACGTTCCTATAGTTTGGTAAAAATGGTTCATACCCCATCATGGTTTCCGACTGTCTATTGGAAAATTGAGGAACTGATCACCCTTAATCTCTTTTTGATAGCAGTTGGGGTTGTGTTAGATGGAATGTGCGTGTCTTGCAAGCTTAGGTGGCGTGAGCAGGGAATTGTCTTGAGTTAAGCTAAGTGCTTAAGGGACTATTTTGAGGAGTCGACGTAAGACGTGTTGAGGTGTTTTTATTTAACGGAAATTTTGAATGCTAAGGAAAGTGAGCAAATTGGGGTTTGTCAATTAATGGTGATTGTCCGGTGATTTCCTGAGGAGGTAGGTGATTTACTCCCGGAATGTGAAGTGAAGCTTGCACAATGACTTCGTTCTTTGGACTAGTATGATATTAGTGACTCCATATTGTGTGTCTATGTTGGGATTGGAGAAGTTGAAGAGTCAACTTGAAGACCTGCTGGAAGAGAGGTTCTTTTGTTTGAGTGTGTTACCGTTGGGTGCACCAATTTTGTTGGTTAGGAAGGGCATGAGGTTTTGTGAAACTTTGGGTGAACTATGGATAAGGGATCAAGGTGACTATCAAGGGTAAATGTTCGCTTCCAAGAGTTGATAAATTGATGGACCAATTGGTTGAAGGATGTTAGTTCTGTGGTCACGTGATCTCAAGTAAAGTTATTGTGGTTGATATGTCGAAGATTGAAGTTGTATCGCATTGGGAGACTTTAAGGTCTGCTTTTGAGATTGGGAGTAATTGGGTTTCAAAATATTTAAAGATTGAAAGTGTTTTGGATGGCCTCCTAGTTATGAAATTGTTGTTGTACATTGAATTGCGAGATTGCATCTTTTTACAGAATCAAAATCGGACACTCAAAAGTCAGGTAACGGTCGAAAATAGGATTTCAGACTGTCATGTTCGCCAGGTCCTTCTCCTAGCAAGCATGCTAGCTAACGGCTCCACGCTCGCTACGGTGTTCGACTAGCGAAGGGGGCCTGGGCAGAAAATGTTGTTCTGGTATTTTTGTCGTAACAGGAGAACCGTAACTCGGAATGACGCACAGTTCGAAGCATTGTGAAGTTATTACAATGCTCTATGTGATGGTGAAGTAATGACATGGAGTTGAGTTTTATTGATGAAACATGGTTGGATGTTGTAGTGGGTGCAGAAGGCACGGTCCGTGCTTCTGCCATAACTCACAACTTGTTTGTTCGTTTGGCATGGGATTTTCCTTACTTAATTGAGTGAGGCAATGGTTGTGTTGACCGGTGATATTTTAATACATTCGAAGAGTATAGAGGATCCTGTTGAAGATCGAGAACTTGAGTTATCATTGTTGGAGAATAAGCAGCTATATACCACTTCAGAAGAGTTCAAAGGGTTTTGGGAGAGCTGTCCACAGCTCGTGTGTTGATTTCTTCCGAGCCCGAAGGGACTATTTGTTGTGTTTCGTGACGCTTTGTTGATATGATTGGGAAATATGTTAAAGGTACCTTGAAGTACATGAGAGGAATCATCCGATCGGTGATTTAGAGTTGGTTGCGGTTGTGGTTGTGCCGGAGTTGGAAGCTTCAATCGTTTTGGCTGAGATTTGAAATATTTGGTGATCCTAAGAGCTTATAGTGTTCGTTTGAGTTTTAAGGCTTGAATATGAGGGAGAGAAAATAATTAGGACTTCTGAAGAATTACAGCTTTGAGTTGAATTACCGTTCGGGTAAAGTGAACGTGGTAGCTAATGCGATAAGTTTGAAATATTTGCATAATACCCATATTGATGGTGAAAAGAGATAGAACTGATTGAGCAATTTGGTAATATGAGTTTAGTGAGTGAAGAGACTTCATATGGAGTTAAGCTTGTATTGTTAGAACTGACTAGTTGTAATCTTGAGGAGAATCGAGAAAGTCAGAAATCTGGGTTGAGTAGGTGGATTAGTTAAATTTGATGAACCAGAATCAAAGAGTTGATTGACGGATGTGTGGGAATAGTACCATGATGTGTTGTGGTAGAGTGTGTGTTCCAGATGCCGCTAAGTGGAGTAGGGGTACTCTCGAAGAAATACATTGAGGTAGATGGAGTATCCATCCTGGCGCTCTGAAGAAGTAACCGAATTTGAGTAAATTGTTTTGGTAACCATAGATGAAGAGAGTTGTGGTGGAGGTTGAATATACTGGATAGCATGATGTGTTTTATGTGTTTTCATTGAAGGAGTATATTGAATCAGATGGATTCTGTGCAAGTGAGAAATAATTTGACGGTTGGGGCATTGCTAGTTCGGATTGATGAACGAGGAGCAACTCCGGGGGAAAGGAGAAACCCTTGGTGAGAGTGGCTTGGAGAGGTGCTGCAAGAGGCAGTGTGACCTGGGAATTGGAAAGCAGGATGCGGAAAGCGTGTCCAGAGTTATTTCCATCAGGTATTCTCGAGGACGAAAATAATTAAAGTGGGGGAGAGTTGTAACACCCATTTTAATTATTTTTGGTTTCAGAGATATTTTATTCGCGAATGTGTTTTGAGAAATTAATTGGAGAATCAAGAACTCATGATTTTGGTGTACAGTGAAGAAAATGTGATAGTTGATAGTAATGTAATATTATTATTAATTATTATCATTATTATTATTAATATTAAAATATGAGAAAAATATAATTAAATGGAATTTTGGAATTAAGTGGATTTTACGAATTAAAAGAAATAAGAGGATTATTATTATTTGGATTTTTGGATTAAAAGAATTATGAGAATATGATTTCCTGGGATTAAAAGAGAATTATTCGGGATGAGGGGTAACATTGGCATTTGGGAAAATTAGAGAAACACATGCACGGGGAAGCAAGCGAAGGACAGGATTGAGGAAGGCTGAAGCAAGAGTTGAAGCTTGGCCAGGAGATCATCAAGATTATCAGTTCGTGTGGATTGAGAAGCTTCATTAGCATTAGCATCGAATTTGAGGTAAGGGGGGATAGATCGGTTGAATGGGTATTTGCATGAATAAATTGGTAGAGGGAGATCCCCTAATTCCCATGGATGATGATGAATGATGTTGATACATGTATTAATTCTATTATGATTGTGATTGTTATGTTGAAAGTTCATTGCATGTGTTGTGGGGCAATGGTTTATGTGAAATTGGGGTTCCGGGTAGTTCGAGGTTTATTGTCGGAAGTTGGATAATTTAGAAGATAATAAGGTTTATAGGGTAAAATTGAGTTTGGATGTTTGGGCTAGGTTGTAGAACCTTAAGCTGATAATTTTAGTGTTGTCTCGATGGAAATTGGAGAGTGGGAGGGCTGCTGAATTTTGAGCAGCAGTATTATTTTTCAGAAATCGCAGACTTTCGCTAGCCCATCGCTAAGCGAAAGCGCAGCGAGCCTTCGCTGGCAGCTCACGTAGCGAGCTATTACAGTGGTTGTTTTTCTATACTCGCTAGTAGGTTCGCTGAGCGAGGTGGTGGTGAGCACTTCCAGTAGCTCAGAAGTGTGTTTTGCGAGGGGGTTCGCTAGGCGAACGTGTAGCGAACACTTGCTAGGAGCTCGCGTAGCGAGCAGGTAGCGAGTGTAGCAGAATTTGGTTTTTGAGGGTCGTGCGCAGGTGATGATGCTGAGGGTGATCGGATTGATGTGTAGTGATGATATATGAGGGTTGAGAATATGTTGAGGGTTATAAGGGTCGTGTGGCTAGCGTTTATCGCATTTGACATAATCGGTGGATTGTGTGTAAAGTATAGATATGTATGTATGTGTATGTGATATGTATGGACTATGTGCTAGATGTGAGATATGTGAATCACTAGGATCGATCCGCCTTACATGCGTTGTGTTTATATGATGTGTGATGAATTGGATCAGTAGGATCGGACACACTTTGTGTGCATGCTGTGTATGTGATATGTGATGGATTCATAGGATCGATACGCCTTAGGTGCGTTGTGTTTATATGCTGTGTGAGGAGTGGATCAGTATGATCGGATACACCTTGTGTGCTAGGTGTGTATGTGATGTGTGATATATGTATTCATGATACATGATGAGATATGGTCAGGGGACCCTGTATGCTGTTTGTGTGTGATTGTTGTAGTGTGCGTGTATTGGGGTTATGCATGGCATGTGGTGTTGTGGTGCTCCCTTAGTGGAGGGGTGATGGCCAGGTGTCCATCAGGGGATGAATCGTTGCTCAGGTGGAGTGTACGCGATTCATCCGGTGCTCCCTGTGAGGAGGGTTGATGGCCAAGTGTCCATCGGTGTTATGCTCCTTGTGAGGAGGGTGATGACCCAGTGTCCATCGGTGTTGTGCTCCCTGTGAGGAGGGTGATGGCCCAGTGCACATCGGTGATGTGTGCTCCTATGTGGAGGGTAGATGGCCCGGTGTCCATCGGTGTTATGTGTCGGCACCGCATATCATGCGTTGTGTTGCATGTGTGCAATTGTTGCATTGATTGTATGCTGTGATTGATGATGGGACAGTAGGTCCGGATGCTATGTATATGAAATGATGTTATATGTTTCTTCCTTTTATTTCATGTACCTGATTACCGCTTTATATTTGATCGTGATTTCTCACCCCCTCTGTTGTTGTTGTGGTTTGTGCTTCTTCGGAAGTATAGACAATCCAGGTGTTTAGCTAGCTTGGATTATGGCGATGTCGTAGGGATTGCTCTGATAAGTAACACCAGGGCTTTTGGGAGCTTTCATGTTTATTGATGATTTTGGGTGCCCATGTGGCGTATCTTGTTGTGTTGAATATGATGATGATGTTTTGTACATTTTGGGCAGATGGCCGACTTGTTGTACATATGATGATGTTGATGATGTATATATACATATTATATGTTTATGACAGACTTCTTTTTCCTCTGCAATTTTATTGGAAAATCATTTAAGAAATGTTTGGTGAAATTTTGGTGAAATGTGACATCCCGTTTTTAAGGGAAAAACTCTGATATATGTTTATTTTATTTTGGGGAACAGGGTGTTACAAGATGGTAGGGCTGGCAATGAACCGAACCAACTCGAAAATAGTTCGAAATTCGATTCGACAATTAGATCGTTGAACTAGGTTCATGAACCTAATGAGTTGAGTATGAGCGAAAAATTAAGTTCGTTAACTAAATGAGCTGAACTTGAACTCTACATAGTTCGACTCGTTAGGTTCATGAGTTAACTCGATTACATATGAGAATAATTATACTGTCTTTAAGATTAGGTTTAAATATTTAATCTAAATCTTAGACAAATTTAATCTTCAACTTAGTAGTTTTTGAATTAGACTCTCAAATGTATCTCTTGAAAGTTGTGTAAGTTTTGAATTAGTAGATTTCGAAGATAAAGTTAAATTTCAATATGATAATTTTTATTTTATTTTAATATTTTATTTTAAAAAAAATATATTTATTTAAAATGTCAAATATACTAAAATATATATATATTAAAAAAAATAGTTTTTAAGCCCGTGAATCATGTGAGCTGATCCTAATGAGTTGAACCAAACTGTTCGTGAACTTATAACAAGTCGAGTTTGAACTTAAAAAAAAGTTCGTGTTGAACTCGAACTCGAACTCGAACTCGAAACAATTCATAACGAGTCGAGTTTGAGCTTAAAAAAAAGTTCGTGTTGAACTCGAACTCGAACTCGAACTCGAAAAATTCTTAATGAGTCGAGCCGAGCTGAGGTGAGTTTGACTCGACTCGACTCATTTCCAGCCCTACAAGATGGTATCAGAGCAGGTCGGTCCATCCGGCCAAGTTGATTTTGGAATTAAGTGAATTTTGCGAATTAAAAGAAATAAGAGGATTATTATTATTTGGATTTTTGGATTAAAAGAATCATGAGAATATGATTTATTGGGATTAAAAGAGAATTATTCGGGATGAGGGGTAACATTGGTATTTGGGAAAATTAGAGAAACATGTGCACGGGGAAGAAAGCGAAGGACACGATTAAGGAAGGCTGAAGCAAAAGTTGAAGCTTGGCCAGGAGATCATCAAGATCATCAGTTCGTGTGGATTGAGAAGCTTCATCAGCATCAGCATCGAATTTGAGGTAAGGGGGGATTGATCGGTTGAATGGGTATTTGCATGAATAAATTGGTAGAGGGAGATCCCCTAATTCCCATGGATGATGATGAATGATGTTGATACATGTATTAATTCTGTTATGATTGTGATTATTATGTTGAAAGTTCATTGCATGTGTTGTGGGGCAATGGTTTATGTGAAATTGGTTTTCCGGGTAGTTCGAGGTTTATTGTTGGAAGTTGGATAATTGAGCAGATAATGAGGTTTATCGGGTAAAATTGAGTTTGGATGTTGGGGCTAGGTTGTAGAACCTTAAGCCGATGATTTTAGTGTTGTCTCGATGCAAATTGGAGAGTGGGAGGGCTGCTGAATTCTGAGCAGCAGTTTTATTTTTCAGAAATCGCAGACTTTCGCTAGCCCATCCCTAGGCGGAAGCGCAGCGAGCCTTCGCCGGCAGCTCGCGTAGCGAGCCATTACAGTGGTTGTTTTTCTGTACTCGCTAGCAGGTTCGCTGAGCGAGGTGGTGGCGAGCACTTCCAGTAGCTCAAAAGTGTGGTTTGCGAGGGGGTTCGCTAGGCGAACGTGTAGCGAACACTCGCTAGGAACTCACGTAGCGAGTGTAGCAGAATTTGGTTTTTGAGGGTCGTGCGCAGCTGATGATGCCGAGGGCGATCAGATTTATTTGCAGTGATGATATATGAGGGTTGAGAATATGTTGAGGGTTATAAGGGCCGTGTGGCTGGAATTTATCGCATTTGACATAATCAGTGGATTATGTGTTAAGTATAGATATGTATGGATGTGTATGTGATATGTATGCACTATGTGCTAGGTGTGATATGATGTGTGATGAATTAAATCAGTAGGATCGGACGCACTTCGTGTGCCTTATGTGTATGTGATATGTGATGGATTCGTAGGATCGATACGCCTTAGATGCGTTGTGTTTATATGCTATGTGAGGAGTGGATCAGTATGATTGGATGCACCTTGTGTGCTAGATGTGTATGTGATGTGTGATATATGTATTCATGATACATGATGAGATATGGTCAGGGGACCCTGTATGCTGTTTGTGTGATTGTTGTAGTGTGTGTGCATTGGGGTTATGCATGGCATGTGGTGTTGTGGTGCTCCCTTAGTGGAGGGGTGATGGCCAGGTGTCCATCGGGGGATGAATCGTTGCTCAGGTGGTGTGTACGCGATTCATCCGGTGCTCCCTGTGAGGAGGGTCGATGGCCAAGTGTCCATCGGTGTTGTGCTCCCTGTGAGGAGGGTGATGGCCCAGTGCCCATCGGTGATGTGTGCTCCTATGTGAAGGGTTGATGGTCGGATGTCCATCTATGTTGTGAGTCAGTACCGCATATCATGGGTTGTGTTCCATGTGTGCAATTGTTGCATTGATTGTATGCTGTGATTGATGATGGGACAGTAGGTCCAGATGCTATGTATATGAAATGATGTTATATGTTTCTGCCTTTTATTTCATGTACATGATTACCGCTTTATATTTGATCGTGATTTCTCACCCCCAATGTTGTTGTTGTGGTCTGTGCTTCTTCGGAAGTACAGACAATCCAGGTGTTTAGCTAGCTTGGATTATGGCGATGTCATAGGGATTGCTCTGATATGTAACACCGGGGCTTTTGGGAGTTTTCATGTTTATTGGTGATTTTGTGTGCCCCTGTGGCGTATCTTGTTGTGTTGAATATGATGATGATGTTTTGTACATTTTGGGCAGATGGCCAACTTGTTGTACATATGATGATGTTGATGATGGATATATACATCTTATGTGCTACAGACTTCTTTTTTCGCTGCAATTTTATTGGAAAATCATTTAAGAACTGTTTGGTGAAATTTTGGTGAAATGTGACATCCCGTTTTAGAGGGAAAAACTCTTATATGTGTTTATTTTATTTGTTTTATTTTATTTTGGGGAACGGGGTGTTACACCGGTTATTTTCATCGAGCGTTCAGGCTCCGGTTATTTATGTTGAGCATTCAAGCTTTGGTTATTTTCATTGAGCGTTCAGACTCCGGTTATTTTCGTTGAGTACTCAGACTCCGATTATTGCATCGAGCATTCAGGCTCCGGTTATTTACGTTGAGTATTCAGGCTCCAGTTATTTCATCGAGCGGTTAGGCTCCGTTTATTTCTGTTGAGTATTCAGACTCCGGTTATTACGTTGAGTATTCAGACTCCGATTATTTCATTGAGTGTTCAGGCTCCAATTATTTTCATTGAGTGTATAGGCTCCAATTATTTACGTTGAGCATTCAGACTCCAGTTATTTTCATCGAGCATTTAGGCTCCAGTTATTTACATTGAGTATCCAGACTCCGGTTATTTTTGTTGAGTATCCAGACTCCGGTTATTTTTGTTGAGTATTCAGACTCCGGTTATTTCATCGAGCGTTCAGGCTCCGATTATTTACGCTGAGCATTCAGGCTCCGGTTATTTTCATCGAGTGTTCAGGCTCCGGTTATATATGTTGAGTATCCAGACTTCAGTTATTTTCGTTGAGTATCCAGACTCTGGTTATTTTCGTTGAGTATTTAGGCTCCGGTTATTCACGTTGAGTGTTCATGCTCTGTTTATTTGCGTTGAGTATCCAGACTCCGGTTGTTATGTTGACCATCCAGGCTCCAGTTGTTATATTGAACATCCAGACTCCGGTTGTTTCGTTGAGTATCCAGACTCCAGTTATTACGTCGAGTGTTTAGACTCTGGCAAATTTCGTTGACTCATTTTGCTCGTTGAATATCCAGATTCCGGCAATTTGAAATGTCACCCTACAGCCTGTATAGTATTCAGATCATGGTACAATTTTGATGGATGTGTTCATCTTATCAGGTGTTTTTTAGCATAGTTACTTGGTTAAGTTCCTCTTCTCTCCCCAGTAGGGTCTCCAACAGAGTTACTTGGTTAAGTTTCTCTTTGTTCCCCAGCCGAGTTACTTGGTTAAGTTTCTTCATGCTCCATAAGCAGAGTTATTTGGTTAAATTTCTCTCTTTCTCCCTGCCAGAGTTGCTTGGTTAAGTTTCTCTCTTCCCCAGCGGAGTATTTGCAAGATGTATATCAAATGTCTCTTCCGACTGCATGTCGATGTCAGTCAACTTGTTATCGTTGCAACTAGTCATTCATTATTTCCGGAGAATTTTGTTCCCATCAGAGTTTGCAGTTTATTTCTACGGTTGGCAAATTTCTGGGTTCTTTGGTATTCAACCATCTTTTACCTTGATTGTTTGAAAGTTATTCGCTTTTCGCTCATTCAGGTTCAAGCCGCTTGAATAAGGGCAGCTGTTGTACCCCAAAATTTGGCCAACCGGTTTTCGTACTTGGTTTGTGTTTCATTTAATAGCATAACATTTGTTCTTGAGGCAGGGGATCAAGGTTGCCTATGGCTCAAGGCTCTATTTAGCACGAAAGACTGAACAGCGAGCATCGCAGGCTCCGACATTTATTTTTCCCAGCGATCGAGTGGTCGATTTTATTTTGTTCTGCAGAATATTTCAGCTCAGGAGGCAGCATTCAGCCATCTCAAGCATGCTCAGAGTTATAGCATTCAAAGGCAAGTTTCAGAGGCTTATCAGGAACTAGAACGGTTGAAAACAGGCAAATGTGCAGATTTCCCTCCAAAAGGCGCCAAAATTCAAATTTTTGAAGGTGTTAATCGATTAACCAAATGGTTAACCAATTAACCAAGTCAAAATCAGGTCAAATTCAAATATTCAAAGGTGTTAATCAATTAACCATATGGTTAACCAATTAACCAGTGTAGATTTTGCCTCTGTACGTGATTTTTCAAGTGAAGCCACTTTGGGATCCAATTTTGATCACTTGTGAGTTGATTTTTCACCAAGGGAAGGATCTAGAACCATTTTGAATTTTGGTTAATTTTCAAATCATTTCAAATTCCCTCCAAAATTTCCACTCCTCACTCCAAAGCAATTTTCACAAACCACATTCCAAGCCTCATTTGGATCCAAGCCTAAGGGGTATTTAAGTGATCTACTCCAAACCTCACACATCTAATCCTCATAATTTCCATTTCATCTCAGAATTCACTTTTACTCTCTCAATTTCTCCATTCCCAAAACCCTCACAAAAGCTCTTCTCACATTGAAATCCTTGATTCTCCATTGGAATCATTGATTTCTAAGAGCTAAACCTTCATCCTTGATCATCATCATCTCAATTTCTTCATCCAATTTTCGTGCAAGCTTGGATCTGAATTTTGAAGTTGCTTGGAAGGAGCTTATTTGGATTATTTTGGCTTAATTTTGGTGGATCTTCATTTCCACTACAAGAAATCCCTTGGATCTTGAAGAACCTCCGGGTTTCTTGCTTGGATCTGCTCAACTGGAGTAAATCAACACTAACCGAAGCAATTATCTGCTTCGTAGGTTGGAATTCTTGATCCGATTTTGATTTTGAGCATATTTGCATAATTAGCATGTGGATCTTCATTTTCGATTGAGTTTTCTAATTTGATTCATATGATCTGTGATCTGGCTGGTTTAATGTGTTTACATGTTGATTGGATCACTGTTTGCTGGTTTAAATTTGTGTGTAATTGATTATGTGATAAACCGGATTATTGGATAAGTGCTTATGTGCTGAAATTGCTGTTCTGTTGCTGTTTTTCTGCTGCTGGTACAGGGTTAACCGATTAACCCAGGGTGTTAACCGATTAACCATTACGCATTTTCAAAATTTCAAGCATTTTTCAATGGTTAACTGATTAACCCCTTGTGTTAATCGATTAACATTGTTCCAGCAGGCCTGTTTTGCTGTTTTTCATGCTTGGCTTGATATCGTTTGACTTCGAATCTTCATAGATCAATATGATGCATTAGTATTGCACCCCAAAATTTAACTAACCTTTTATTAACTTGGTTTATGTTTCATTTTCTTCTAGCATTTGTATTGCATAACATTTTTCATTGACCAGGGGATCAAGAGGTTGTGCATAGCTGTTGCACCCCAAAATTTGACCAACATTTCTTTACCTAGCTTGTGGTTCATCTCATTCACATTAGCATTATCACTTGCATTTCATTGACATGTGTGCAGGAGATCAAGGAGTATGATTACCAATCAAGAGCTATACAAGAGTTTGAAGATAGCCAAGAAGGTTATTCAAGTGTTCAAGGGTTGATATCTTTGTCAGAGAAGTTAAGAGATCCTCAGAGAGATTGGTTGAAACCAAGGTTGTGTGCCTCCTAACTTGAGAGTTGGGGGAGCTCCTCAGATGATTCTGAAGCTATGAGGATGGACTTGAAGCCTTGAGAGAGCTTATGAGATGTCTTGAAATCCATCATGAAGCCTAGAGAGGTCATTGTGCAAGATTAAGAAGACCCAGCCATGAGTGGTGCAGTTAGGGTTTGACTGGGTCAACCCTAGGTCTACTGGTGATTTGGAGAGGGTTGAGACCTAATCCAAGAGCCATGTGATCATGGATTGATGCATTGAAATTTTATAAGGATGATTCCAAGGTCAACTCATCATGATTGAGGAGTTTGAGAAGTTTCAAGATAGGGTTTCTAAGGCTTGACAATGTAAAATCCCCTAGTTTGACCCCTATCTTCAAGGCAGTTTAGCTCAAGATGTGATTTCCATCTCATCTTTCCCCCAACATGAATGTTGTAGATATTTCTCTTAGCTTTAATTTGAGTACTAGAAGTCCTTGATAGGATTTGTAGAGCTCAAGTTATGACTTTGACAAGTTACAGCTCATCTGAGGTATGTGAATCTGGGGCCTTGAAAGTCACCCAACTTGCATCAAACTTTTGCCCTAGAAGGATGATTCCTATGAACTTTTGGTCAACATGAATGTTGTTCCTTATCTTCTTAGCTTTCTAGAGAGTTTTAGAAGTCCTTCATAGGATTTGTAGAACTCAATTTATGGCTTTGACAAGTCAAGGGCATTGTGGTCATTTGGAGATTACAGGTCATTTCAAGCATAAGGCCATAACTCCTGTTTCCAAGCTTCAAATGGAAAAATATTCAACATCAAACTTGCTTAAAATGATGTTTTGAGGCTAGTAAGGAGGTCATGAGATGTTGAAAAGGCTTGTAGCTCAAAATGGTAAAAATGACCTAAAATGAAGGCATAAGTTAAATAAGTCAAAGTTGGAAATTGAAATTTTCAAGCTACACATCCAAACCATGGAATGTAATAGGTCATTTTGACTCTAGAAAGCATTTTAGAAACAATGGTTCAGCCACATTTTTGATTTGAGGTTTAAGTCATGGACTTGCTTTGGAAAATGGTTACTTGCATATTAAGGTACATATGCAAAACACAAGGAAAAGCAATGCACAAGCTAGCAAAGTATCCTAACATATCATGCATCTCATCTAAGGAGATTTTCAAGTCAGATACAAGTGCTGCAAGAGGTATAGCACAAGATGGCATGTGAGATGGATTTAAATCAAAAACTCATGACATGAGAATCCCAAGTTCTCATTGGATTATTCCAGAAAGTTATGGATGGTTTAGAACCATCCTATATATGGATTAGAACTTGCTCAGATGCAAGGGTGGTGAGAGATTAGAGAGGAGAGTGAGATTGCCATTTCAATTTCTTCCATTGCAAGTTGAAATCAATTTCTATATTCTGCATCATTTCCATTGATTCTTTCAATCCTAACACCTTCCATTGATCATACTGAATGTGTGCATACCAAATTGAGAGCAAGATCGTGTGGGATTGAAGAGATAGCGTTTGGATTTTGGGAGCTGCAAGTCACCATCGGATTTGGAGATTCAAGCTTCTTTGATCAAATCTTTTGCAAACAGAAGCATTAACATCAATCAAAGAGTGATTCTGAAGAGATTGAGAGGTTGAACTGAATATTTGACCTATCTGGTATTCAAGAATTGACAGGTTTGCAACTTTTCTTCTACACCCTAATTTAAGCATTGTTAGTTAGATTTGTTAGGTTAGAATGGTTAGAGACAAGTAGGAGATGGATTCTGGAAAGTTTGAGGGCATTTGGTGAGGTTTGAGTTAGTGACCCCATTTCTGTTTGGATCAAGAACGTGTTTGATATGGTGAATTAATGAGAGTTCTATAGCAAGAATTAACCAGTGTAACATGAGGAAGAGATTGATCACTTTAATTTCAAGAATGGTTAAAGTTGAGGTTTGAGCATAATTTTGATTCACTATCGGGTTTAGAGATTGAGGATGATTCTTTGAATTCTAAGGTGATAGTCATGATCAGCATGAAATTTAGAGTGTTCTAGGGTTTTAAATCTTGGATTTCGAGCAAGAATTGAGGTGATACGATGATGATGAAGGGAAGCTATGAAGCTCTGTTTCCATGGCTTCTTCATTTCAAACCCTGGCTGAAGGAAGAAGACAACTCCATGGCCGTTGGATGGAGAGTAGACCATTGACTGGGATCAGATCGTGGGGCTGGGATTTAATTTCATGTTTGAAGAGGGAAGTCTGAAGATGACCAAAACGCAGCGTATCATTAAAAGTGAGGTCTTGGGCTTTAGTGGACTGATTACTGATCACACCCCCTCTCGTGGCCCATTGTGGATTTGCACTAGTTTTCTTTACTTTCTGCACCGTGTTTTTCTTTTTTTCTTTATATTTTTGAATTGGTTTTCTGATTAAATCATGGGCCTAGCGCATTTGCTTTATGTATCCCCATTTCAAGCCCATTCTCATATTGAACTGCATACCATTGCTATCCACACCAATTGTTTTCACATTTCATTTTATTTTTAATCTTTAAAAAATCATATTAAATAGAAAATTAATGATTTTTACATGGGAATTTTTTCTCCTATTTCACATTGATGTCTAGAAAATTATAAAATAAAAACATTTGCATTTCATGCATTTTTAATATTTTTTGTATATTTTCTCTTTTAATAGCTTTTTAATTCATTTTATGTTGATGCATAGTTTTGTAGAATTTTGTTTTGCTAGTTCCCTTTATATTTTTGAACCATTCTTTTTAGGATAGTTAGATTAGGACTTTAGCTCCCCTCTGGATTTATTCCATAATTTTGTGATTAATTTTTGATTAGTTTTGATTAGATGACTTTAGGTTGTATATATTTAGGTCAATCCTCAACATAGGTCCACAATAACACTAGAATTTTGGGTTTCTAGGTCAAGTTAGATATAGGGACATATAGGGTATTAAGGGTAGTTATATAGGATCCCCTAGAAATTATATTGGATTTTAATATAATAGTATACTATTTTTAATTGATTTTTGTAGTTGATTGTTGCTTGTGTTGCCCTTGTGGGCTTGTATTTTGTTTTGCTTTGCTTTGTGGGCTTTTGCTTGGATTGGTGGGCTTGGTCTTGCTTTGTGGAGCATGGAGGAGCATAGTAGAAGACTTGAAGATTGAGAAAGGAGCTTGAGAGCTTGAAGAGTTGTTTGTTTTGTTGTTGTTTTAGGGTTAGGAATTAAGTAGAGCTTAGACTTAGTTAATTTCTTTCTTAAACATGGATGGTATCCTTCACCTCCATTCTTCCCCATGATTCAAGGTCCTTCCATGGTATTCACCTCCCTCCTTAGGAGGGATAAGTGATGGTACCTAGGAAGTAGAACTTTTGAGGGAACCAGTCTTTTGATGTTAAACCCTTATAGGTCACCTTTGGTGGTCAATAAGCAGTTTAATATCCTAGCTTATCCAGTTAAGTGATTTCTTCTGGTTTGAGTATCTTGAGAGATGCTGGGCTTGAGTGTGAAGATGAAGACTTCATTGAAGAGTATGGAAGAGGATGACTCCCTGAGCATTGCCATTGCAGCTGAAGCTTGAAGAGCAAGAAGAACAGGTTGATACTTGAAGATCCAATGGAGATTGAATGAAGAGTGAAGAGTTCCTTACTTGAAGAAGCTTGAAGGATGAAGTTGACACTTCTAAGTGATTAAGGACTACTCTGAGAAGCTGAAGCTTGTAGGAAGAGAAGACCAAGTTGAGACTGGTAAAGCAAAGAGAGCTTGAGAGCTTGAAAACTAAGTTGATACTTATGAAGAGGATTCAATTGAGATTGAGTATAGAGCTGAGGCTTGAGGAATAAAGGATAAGTTGATACTTGCTTTGAAGCTTGGAGACCCTGAAGGAATCAAGTTGATACTTGTGGTTAGGAGTGGAGCCTGAAGGTGGAACTAATTAAGGAGCTGAAGCTTAGAGAAGAGAGAATAAGTTGAAACTTATGTTGAAAGGCTGAAACCTGGAGAAGCAAATTGATATTTGTCAAGAGTGATGGAGGTCTGAAGATTGAGTTACTGTCAGAAGAGCTGAAGCTTGGAGTTGGAAGAGAGAGGAGTTGATCTGCTTTCTTATCTGTTTTATTTTCTGTGTTGATGTGCCTTGTTTGACTTGCTTGATGCATTAGAATAAGTTCATATCTAGACTTTAATCTAGGAGCATGATTGCACTAGAGGGTGAGTTGCTCCCTCTGCTTGTATTGTTACTGTATGGCTTTGCTTGCGGGTATTCGGTAGAGCCCAGCTCCCTTGCCCATGTGGTTTGTGTTTGCTTGATAGCATTTTATTTCATCTGTATGATTGCAGTTTACTGTATTTTGCTTGATAGCATATTGTTACTTCCTGTATGATTGCTGTTATTCATATCTGGCTTGAGGTTGAGATGAGCTTGTGGAGGTTGCTGCCCCACACACATTTCCTCCCTCACTTGCATTGCATGAATTTTACAGTCGATTACTGTATTACTGTTTACTGTTTAAGCTGATGCATTATCTGTTGCTGTGTATCATTGACATGATCCCTTAGGACTCTCATTTCCTTTGATAAGGAAGTGATGACTAGAACTTTAAGTTGAAACCTATGCATGATAACTTCTAGGAGTTCCCTGTTTCAAACCTCAACCATAGGATGAATCCTTGGCATGACAACAGTAGGACTTGATAGTCTCCCCATAGTTGAGCCCGTTCTCTTCTCATCTCAAAACAACTTAAGATACAGTAATCCTGAATGATTTCTTTCGTACATTACGAGCCTTAAGCTATCTGAGAAAGGATTGTTGGAGAGTTTCTTTTCAACAGTCTGGATGTTGAGTATGGCACCCTTTGGGTGACATGCGACGCATTCACTCTCAGGTCATAGTCTTTAGTGCGATTGAAATTGCAAACATAATAAAAAACACTTCTTTCGTAAAAGACAGAAAACAAACTTCAAACCTTTTTGCCCCGTGGGCCCATAATTCAAAGGAAAGCTTTTCTGAAGAAAAGAGTGTCGTTAAACTTCAGCGCCAACGCAAACAGGCTTTATCCCTAACTGTTGGAACTGCTGTTTAACCCTACTCGATAAAACAGATGAATCTGAATCCCCATAATGCGTAGTATCCCAAACTACGTAAGCTCTGATCTCTCATACCTGTTGAGAGTACGTAGGCCCAGTACTGATGTATTGGCGAGCCACCTTCCCCCGTAACCCGTAGTTAGTCGAACTACATTGACTCTGATTTCTCATTCTCTGATGAGAATACGTAGGCATAAAGCGTGACGCTTTGCCGAGTCATTTTCTTTTCTGTTTAAGCCATCCTTGATAGGTAGATAGATAAACCAACTCGTCCAGTAAACACAACAAGCATGGATCCCGTCGAGTACGACGGACGTGAGGGGTGCTAATACCTTCCCCTCGCGTAACCGACTCCCGAACCCAGACAATGGTTGCGACGACCTTGTCTTACCCTTTTTTCGTCAGGTTTTTCCGGTCGTTTCCTTTCCCGTTCTGAGGAATAAATAACGAAAGGTGGCGACTCTTCTGTTTTGCCGGCACCTTATTTTCGTGGAAGCGACAATAGTAAGAGGAGGTTGCTCAGAGTGTTGAGCCTAAGCAAGGGATGTTACTCAAGCATGAATGGTCATCAAGTCACCAGGAAGTGGTCAAAGTCTTGTGAAAGAGTTGATGGATGTATGTGGAATATCTCCTAACTTGGAGACCAGTTGAAGGTCATCAGAGGATTTTGAATTCATAATTATGGATGGGGGATGTTGAGAGAGCTCATTGAGTGCTTTGAGAGCCATGTTGGAGCTTATTCAAGTTGTTGTGTGATGTGGAAGAAGCCACAGTCAAGAATGTTGCATCTAGGGTTTTCATCTGGTTAATCCTCAGTCAACTATGAAATTGAAGGAGATTAAAACTCAACTCCAAGTCTCTTTGGTCATGGGATGTTTTGTTGAGATGTCTAATATATCATTTCAAGATCAAGTCAAGAAGAATCAAGGGTGTGAGAAGTTACTAAATTAGGGTTCTCAGTGTAAAATCCCCTTTTTAGTGCCCAACTTCAAGACCACCTATCTCAAGATAGAAGTCTCATCTCATCTTGACCCAAACATGAAACATGTAGAGCATGTTTCTAGCTTTCGTTTGAGTACTAAAAGTCATTCATCTGATTTCTAGAACTCAAGTTATAATGCTGACAAGTTACAGGTCCTCAGATGAATGTGATTTTCGTCAACAAAAGTCAACCAACTTCCAAGCCACCCTTTGGCCTAGAAGGATGTTTCTACTCACCTTGACCAAAACATGAAGGTTGTTCCTCATGATCTTAGCTTTCCAAAGAGTACTGGAAGTCCTTCATCTGATTTGTAGAACTCAAGTTATGAGGCTTTCAAGTCAGGGGTATTTTGGGAAAGTAAGATTACATGTCATTTTCATTATAGGTCCATTTCACCACTTTCCACACTTCAAATGAAAATCTTTCCAACATAAAATGTGCTCCAAATGGGGTCATTTGCTCAACCAAACATCAATGAGTCATGGATTTGGCTTGGATTTGGAGAATTGATGTGTAACATTTTCATGAAGAAAGTTTAAAATCACAAAATGGAATTAATTCATTTCTAACCATTTCAAGGCATGTTTATGCATTTTTTGAGTGACAAGAATGTAACAAACAAGATGCCAATTTTGGATTTAATTTTTGGTGACATTTTCATGTCTTTTTCAAAGGCATTTTCAAGTGGAATTTTGACAATCCACTATCCACCATATGATCAATTGAAGGGACAAATCACATCCACATGATCAAATTAATGTCCCAGCATGGATTTTGAATGAAAAACAAGGTAGTTGGTGCATTTTCACGTATGCATGAGCATGAGAAATGTGAGATTGGGCATTTTCAAAATTGAGACAATCAAGCTGCAATTGGGCCTTCATTTGCTGCTGAGTCCATCATATATAAAGTTAAGATCATTTTTTAGACTTCACTCATGCCAATTCGTGCCCTAGAAGCTAAAGAACAGTTGGAGCAGCCAAGTGAAATTCAAAATTCGTGAATCTTGATTGAAGCATTTTCAAAGCATTTCAAGGCCAAATTCATCTCCAGCAAGGTTCATTGAGTGATTCTGGAGAGTTTCATCAAGCTTCTTCAAGTGTAGAAGGCTCAGTGGAAGCTCTCCACTAGGTAACTTTCAAATCAACATTTCTCTCTGTTTATGATGCATTTGCTTGCCATTTTTGCATGATTGAGACTTAGGAACTATGTAGATAATTTATAACTAAAATGGACTGCCATTGGTGATGACTTGTGTTTGAAGCTCCAAACTGTTTCTCTTTGATTTGGTTTATGTGTGCATGATCAATGAAAACTAGTGGCATATATGTGATCTACGTGAGATGTAGATGATTTTTGACCTAAATTTTGTATGATTTGGTTGAGTTTTATGTATGCCTTGCCTGAGCTTCGTCGAAGAAGACGACCAGAACAGTGTTTCCGGCCGTCTGGTTTTGGTCCCCTCTGTTTTCAGTTTCAAATGAGGAAGATGACCATGTGTGCGTATATGTGCCATTGGATCTGTTTACTTTTGTGTGTATGGCCACGATTAAGACCTATCATGCGCTGCCTTGACCTTGCCTCACCAGATCTCTAATGAAACGATGTGTTTCATTTAAACGCTTAATCTGGCCACGTGTTGCACTGTGATCCTTTGGATTTGATTACCTTTTGATCTGACTGCCCAGATTGTGTTCCACCATGCACCTGGTTTGACTCACCACATGTGACCCACAAGCACTCACGTTTTGTTTTTTGGTTGTTTGGACTTGGGCTTGTTCATTCTATTCCCACCCCCTTTACTGAGCCCACTTGATTTTCAATGTGTCTGGGCTGCTATTTGCACCTTTTTTTAATTTTAGTTTTATTTTCTTTTTTTGTTTTTGTTTTGAATCAGTTTGGATTTAATTCAACATAAATACTTCCAATGATCCAAAAATTCCATAAAAATAGTTTCTAGACACTTTGAAATGTCTATTATTTTTAAGATGGGAATATTGGATTGGAAGTGTTTTTGTTGAACTATTTCATGATTGTTTTCTTCTTTTCCTTTTTGATCCAATGACTGAAAATTGATCCTCATATCCATGATGAGTTGGTCAATTTTTGAGGACCATTTTTCCACTGTTGGTTGACTTTGAGTTGACTTTTGATACATTTCATTTGACCCTCGACAATCCTCATTCACAATGGAACACCCTTGTGAATCAATTTCTTTGGTGGTGTTCTGAATTGATTTTGATTGTGAGTTCTTGGCCTCTGTTTGCCAACATGTTTAGGTACTTTGTGCATTTTATTTGATCATTTTTGAACCATTTTCCTAATTTTGAGGTAACTTTCAAGTCAAGTTACCTCCAAGAGAGGTTCATACATACACATTGACCTAGTTTGCCTTGGAGATGACATTTTTTGGATCCTTTGAGCCCTAATGCCTTTTGATTCATGTTTTTAACATGTTAAGGATGATGCTTGCTCATTTTTAGGTCATAACATTTTGTTTTGCTTGTTCATTTGTGTGTTTCCTTCGTTGCTTCCCTTTAAGGTTTCCATATGTGACTTGTTTGCATCCTTTTGTGTGATTGCCTCTTGTGCTTTTCTTCTTCTCCTTTCTGCTTTGCATATGCATGCTTGGTTGAGATGAGCTTGTGGAGGCTACTTCCCCACACTACTTTCCTCCCACTTTCATTCTACTTGTGCATCTTATGTTTGCATTTTCATTTGCATGTTCTTTCTTCTTCTTCTTCTTCTTTTGCTTTTCTTTGCCATGCTCCCCATAAGTTCTCTAACCTTTTGAGGTTATGATAGACATTAGATGCCTAACCATGCATGATAACATTAGGTAGTTCCCTTTTGTATCCCAAATTTAAGTCCACTTTGCATGATAACTTTTAGGATTGATTAGTCTCCCATTAGTGGTCCTTTCTTCTCTTCTCATCTTCATACAAGCTTAATACACTTAATAAAGATAATGGATGATGTGCCATGAGCCTTATACTTGGGAAATGGTGATTGGGGGCCACCTCTCAATTTCCTAGAGTGTTTAGTATACGTCCTTATGACGATATGCGATGCATTTGATCCTAGGTTTTAGACTTTAGTACAACATACATTATAAACACTCAAATTCAAAACACTTCTTCTCTAAAAGACACAAAAAGACTTCAAACCTTTTTCACCCTTTGGGGTTCTTAATCAAGGAAAATATTTTCATAAAAAGAGTGTTGTTAACTCTTAGTTCTATCGCAAACGGTAACGCCTAAGTCTCCAATGGTCGAGCTGCATACACCAACTGTTGGAACTACTTGTTAACCCTACTCGGGCCTAAAAACTTTTGAACCAACCTGTGGTCTTTTTAGCCCGAACTACGCTTGCTCTGATCTTTCATACCAGATGAAAGTACGTAGGCACAAGACACGACGTCTTGGCGAGCAACCTTTCCCCTTTCACCCGTAGTTAGCCGAACTACGTTGACTCTGACTTTCCCATTGCACGAGGGAATATGTAAGCACAGAGCGGCGATGATCTGCCGAGTCTTATCTTTTCTTTTTCTTTTGTCCCTTGACCTTTAGCTAGATAGATGATCACCCTTTTAGATAGAAAACAATGCGTGGATCCCGTCAAGTACGATGAACGTTAGGGGTGCTAATACCTTCCCCTTGCGTAACCAACTCCCGAATCCAGACTTGGTTGCGATGACCTTGTCTTTCCCTTTTCGTCAGGTTTTTCCGATCGTTTCCTTTCCCTCTCTTTGGGATAAATAACGAAAGGTGGCGACTCTTCTGTTTTACGCCGGTTGTTTCTCACAGTTGCGACAGCTGGCGACTCTGCTGGGGAATCTGGTTCCTTATGCGAGTCAATCCTAGCGCTTGCTTGTTTAGCTTTGGGTGTTGTATATATGTGATTTATTTACTTTTGTATTTTACTTTCCCGCATTTATTTTTCGCATCATATATCATTATTGTTGTGCTACGGGAGGGATGTTCTGATGAGTGATAAGCCGGACCCGGGCTTGAGTACAAACCTAGCATTAGTAGTGGAGACTAGTGAGGGGCTTGTTTGCTTAGCAGGTACAGTTTCCCATGAAATTCACACTCAGACGAGATTCTCTTTGATGACTTCTCATCTGGCCCTTAGGGCTCGACGGGATGTTGGATCTGAGGGTTGTCGACTCTGGGAGCCGATCATTTGTGAGTCAGCTAAGTGAGGCCTCTTCTGAGGATATGAACGTATCATCATTTCTCAAAAGTCTGTGACGCTGATGAACGCATAGGATGCCGAACCTTGTTAGTGGATAGGTCCATACCTGTAAGAGGGATTGGGTTGTGCAGGAAACCTTGGGTTGTGCAGGAACCTTGTTTTGTTGTTGTTTTAGGGTTAGGAATTAAGTAGAGCTTAGACTTAGTTAATTTCTTTCTTAAACATGGATGGTATCCTTCACCTCCATTCTTCCCCATGATTCAAGGTCCTTCCATGGTATTCACCTCCCTCCTTAGGAGGGATAAGTGATGGTACCTAGGAAGTAGAACTTTTGAGGGAACCAGTCTTTTGATGTTAAACCCTTATAGGTCACCTTTGGTGGTCAATAAGCAGTTTAATATCCTAGCTTATCCAGTTAAGTGATTTCTTCTGGTTTGAGTATCTTGAGAGATGTTGGGCTTGAGTGTGAAGATGAAGACTTCATTGAAGAGTATGGAAGAGGATGACTCCCTGAGCATTGCCATTGCAGCTGAAGCTTGAAGAGCAAGAAGAACAGGTTGATACTTGAAGATCCAATGGAGATTGAATGAAGAGTGAAGAGTTCCTTACTTGAAGAAGCTTGAAGGATGAAGTTGACACTTCTAAGTGATTAAGGGCTACTCTGAGAAGCTGAAGCTTGTAGGAAGAGAAGACCAAGTTGAGACTGGTAAAGCAAAGAGAGCTTGAGAGCTTGAAGACTAAGTTGATACTTATGAAGAGGATTCAATTGAGATTGAGTATAGAGCTGAGGCTTGAGGAATAAAGGATAAGTTGATACTTGCTTTGAAGCTTGGAGACCCTGAAGGAATCAAGTTGATACTTGTGGTTAGGAGTGGAGCCTGAAGGTGGAACTGATTAAGGAGCTGAAGCTTAGAGAAGAGAGAATAAGTTGAAACTTATGTTGAAAGGATGAAACCTGGAGAAGCAAATTGATATTTGTCAAGAGTGATGGAGGTCTGAAGATTGAGTTACTGTCAGAAGAGCTGAAGCTTGGAGTTGGAAGAGAGAGGAGTTGATCTGCTTTCTTGTCTGTTTTCTTTTCTGTGTTGATGTGCCTTGTTTGACTTGCTTGATGCATTAGAATAAGTTCATATCTAGACTTTAATCTAGGAGCATGATTGCACTAGAGGGTTAGTTGCTCCCTCTGCTTGTATTGTTACTGTATGGCTTTGCTTGCGGGTATTCGGTAGAGCCCAGCTCCCTTGCCCATGTGGTTTGTGTTTGCTTGATAGCATTTTATTTCATCTGTATGATTGCAGTTTACTGTATTTTGCTTGATAGCATGTTGTTACTTCCTGTATGATTGCTGTTATTCATATCTGGCTTGAGGTTGAGATGAGCTTGTGGAGGCTGCTGCCCCACACACATTTCCTCCCTCACTTGCATTGAATGCATTTTACAGTCGATTACTGTATTACTGTTTACTGTTTAAGCTGATGCTTTATCTGTTGCTGTGTATCATTGACATGATCCCTTAGGACTCTCATTTCCTTTGATAAGGAAGTGATGATTAGAACTTTAGGTTGAAACCTATGCATGATAACTTCTAGGAGTTCCCTGTTTCAAACCTCAACCATAGGATGAATCCTTGGCATGACAACAGTAGGACTTGATAGTCACCCCGTAGTTGAGCTCGTTCTCTTCTCATCTCAAAACAGCTTAAGATACAGTAATCATGAATGATTTCTTTCGTACGTTACGAGCCTTAAGCTATCTGAGAAAGGATTGTTGGAGAGTTTCTTTTCAACAGTCTGGATGTTGAGTATGGCACCCTTTGGGTGACATGCGACGCATTCACTCTCAAGTCATAGTCTTTAGTGCGATTGAAATTGCAAACATAATAAAAAACACTTCTTTCGTAAAAGACAGAAAACAGACTTCAAACCTTTTTGCCCCGTGGGCCCATAATTCAAAGGAAAGCTTTTCTGAAGAAAAGAGTGTCGTTAAACTTCAGCGCCAACACAAACAGCTTTGTCCCTAACTGCTGGAACTGCTGTTTAACCCTACTCGATAAAACAGATGAATCTGAATCCCCATAATGCGTAGTATCCCGAACTACGTAAGCTCTAATCTCTCATACCTGTTGAGAGTACGTAGGCACATTACTGATGTATTGGCGAGCCACCTTCCCCCGTAACCCGTAGTTAGTCGAACTACGTTGACTCTGATTTCTCATTCTCTGATGAGAATACGTAGGCATAAAGCGCGACGCTTTGCCGAGTCATTTTCTTTTCTGTTTAAGCCATCCTTGATAGGTAGATAGATAAACCAACTCGTCCAGTAAACACAACAAGCGTGGATCCCGTCGAGTACGACAGACGTGAGGGGTGCTAATACCTTCCCCTTGCGTAACCGACTCCCAAACCCAGACAATGGTTGCGACGACCTTGTCTTACCCTTTTTTCTTCAGGTTTTTCCGGTCGTTTCCTTTCCCGTTTTGAGGGATAAATAACGAAAGGTGGCGACTCTTCTGTTTTGCCGGCACCTTATTTTCGCGGAAGCGACAGCTGGCGACTCTGCTGGGGACTTGATAGTTTCCTGGGATCCAACGTCCCGTATGCGAGTCAGCTTGGGGATCCGACGTCCCCTGCGAGAGTCAATCCTAGCGCTTGTATGATTACTTGTTGGGTTGTGTTTATTTATCGCATTTTTATTTCCCGCACTTTATTTTCAGTATGATATGATTATCTGTGCTGTCGTGGGAGGGGAATTCTGATGAGTGAGAAGCCAGACCCAGGCTTGAGTGAACATAGGAAATTAGTGGGCGCGTGCTTGCTTTGCAGGCACTAGTGTCTCATGAAATCCATGCTCAGACGAGGTTCTCCCGGTTGGCTTCTCTTTCAACCCTTTGGGTTGAGATGGTTGTTGGTTTAGAGGATTGTCGACTCTGGGGACCGATCATTTGTGATTCAGCCGAGTGAGGCCGCTTCATGAGCTGGTGATGCCACACCTTCTGGGTATCGTATCACCCCTCTTGAATGTCTGTGACGCTGATGAACGCATAGGATGCCGAACTTGAGTCAGTTTAGGTCCATACTTGTGAGCAGGGTTGGGTTTATTGCAGGAAACTTTGACCTTCAGATCACCTGGTTTTCTTGATAGTGGATCAGTTTTGTTGGGATCTGAGGTTCTCATCGGCAGATATATATTTGTTCTTGACAAAGCAGGTTTTTGATTGGGATCTGAGGTTCTCATCTGCAGATATATATTTGTTCTTGACAGAGCAGGTTTTTGATTGGGATTAGAGGATCTTATCATCAGATGTGTATTTGTTCTTGACAGAGCAGGTTTATGACTGGGGTCTGAGGATCCCATTATCAGATGTTTGTTCTTGATAGAACAGAGTTTTGGTCATCAGTTGTTTGTTCTTGACAGAGCAGTTTTTGGTCCTGTATTAGAGGTCCTTATTATCAGATGTGTGTTCTTGACAGAGCAGTTTTTGGTCCTGTATCAGAGGTCCTTATTATCAGACGTTTGTTCTTGACAGAGCAGAATTATGGTCCTCTGTATATGGCCCTATCAGATGGTTGTTCTTGACAAAGCAGATTTGTGGTCCGATACCAGGGTTTTCTTCTTACCAGATAAAGTAGTTGTTCTTGACAGAGCAGCACTATGGTTTTATTGATACAGAATCTCCACAGCACAGTTTCCTTGATCTCCTGCTGCATGATTGCATTTTACATTGCTTTGCATACTCATTTGCATTTCATTAACGTGTGTCTGTGTTGCAGGTACCATTTTCCCCGATCCAGGATTTCTTGCCTCCTATCGTATTGTTATGGGTTCTCTGAGGAAGACCGTGGCTTACAAGTTCCCTGCCCCAGATGTGGGTCGGCTGACCGGTTTGATTGCTTTAGCAGATGATTCTGTGAGGGATGAGTTCAGAAGGTCTTACGGCAAATTGCTCAGTTTGGTTCGTAAACCCTCTGCGTTTGAGTTGAATGGGCTGCACGCTCTGCTGCAGTTTTACGATCCTCCGCTGAGATGCTTCACTTTCCAGGATTTTATTCTCGCACCCACGCTAGAGGAATATGCTGATTTGCTAGGTGTGCCTATCAAGAGGCAGATGCCTTTTGTTCATATGGATGCTGAGCCTGATCTGGCTGGTTTAGCTCCTTCACTTCATCTGGATGCCTCCGAATTGGTATTGTCTAGTTGGAACAAGGTCCCCGGGTTCTCCTTGCAGTTCTTAGTGGGAAAGGCTCAGCAGTGCGCCAAAGAAGGATGTTGGGTCGCGTTCAACGCCATCCTCGCTCTGTGCATATATGGCATCATTCTTTTCCCCAATATGCCCGATTTTGTAGACTTTGACGCCTTTCACATCTTTGCATCAGGGAATCCAGTCCCTACCTTGATAGGAGATGTCTACCATTATGTCCACTACAAAAACGAGAACAGGAGGGGCAAGAATGTCTCATGCTGTGTACCCTTGCTTTATAAATGGCTTGATAGTCATCTGCCCAAGAGGGGTCCTTTTGTTTCGTCTGCAGCCACAGCTGAGTGGTCCGAGCGTCTGATGAGTTTATCTGCAGAGGATATTGACTAGTTTGACAGAGATAGGTTGGGTACCGAGATTATCTTCAGCTGCAGCGGGTTTCCAAACGTGCCTTTGATAGGCAGGAATGGCTGTATAAACTACAATCCGTCTTTGTTGGTCCGACAGTTCGCGTATGCTTTGAGAGCTCCGCCGAAGGATGAAAAGGTACAGGAATCTCTGTACCTCACTGGTCTTCTAGAAGGGGATATGTTATCCAAACTTCAGCGCGCCTGGAATGGTATCAGTAAGAGGGGAAAGCCATTGCTGGGGAGAAGCAACAATCAAGCCTACCCTCTGTATGTAACTTGGATCAGAGCCAGAGCAGATGCTATAGGGATGCCGTTTCCTCATGCCAAGCCGGAAAGCCCTCCAATGATTGAAGAGCCTACTACTGTGCCCATTCAGCAGCATAATCAGGTGTTGGCTGAGAGAGATGAATTGAAGTGGGCAAATGAGGAACTGGAGAAAGAATTGGCTCAGCTCCGAAGGCCAGCTCAACAGGGCTCTCGCTAACCTGAAGGAGCGAAAACTGACGTTTGAGTCCAAGAAGCGGAAGTTAGAAGATTGTTTCGGCGAAGGAGCATGGGAAGGTTCGGTCGAAGGTCTTCAGTACACCATTGTGCAAAGGGAATTACTCGTCGAAGGGTTGCTCACTCTGCCTGATCATCCAGAAATGAAGGAGTTGTTAGAAGAGTATCGCGCCCGTGGTCGTACTTGACTATTTGTATTCCTTTTGTTTTGATCATTGTTGTATGCTGACCATCACCAGGCTTGTTGGCTGAGGTCGCGCTATTGATTCATCTTGTACTCGCTGATGTGGTGTACTGCCTTGATGGGCTTTCTTTATATATGAGATTGTTATTTCCATGATTGGACTCGAACTTCTTCTTATTATCAGCACTGGCACTCAGGCACTAGGATCAGGGGAGATCTCCCTAACGCACGGACACACGTTTGCATTTGCATGAAGCATTTGCATAACAAGCACTTTGTTGTTTTTCCTAACCCTTTTGTGTTCACCAGGTTGTTTCAGGTTGTTTCAGGTGGTTCCAGGATTGATCAAAGACCTATTCACCGCTATCCGACTAGAGCTAATCAAACCAGGATCATGGAGCAAGTGCAAACTGATGTTCAGGAACTCCGCGAAAGAATGGATCGCTTCATGGAGCTCATGCAAGCGGTCGCCAATGACCAGGATCAGCTCAGAACCTTGGTTCAGCCTCTGATTTCAAGGGTCGATAGCAATGACGTACTCCATGGGGGGGGGGCTGTGCCTACTCCTCCACCAGTTGAAACTCCGCAGAATGGTGTTCCCGTGACCGGGGGAAACGGCAGTGCCAACGGCAATGTGATGGCCAACATGGGACTCAATACGACGGGCGTCGGTAATGGGAGTCTGGGAGCTAATGTCAATGTTGGGCTGGGCAACGGCAATGCAGGTGTCGGGAATCTGTTTGGTCCTCAGCCATGGCTAGAGGACCGCCAGGACGATGTGTTCTCTCAAAGAGGTGCTGAAGGGGAGCTGAATGCTGAAGCATGGCTTAGATTCAAGGCACTTGAAGATAAGATAAGAGATATCGAGAATTAGAATACCCTGGGCGTTGATATGTCCAAGTTGGGACTGATTGCTAATTTCAAGGTGCCTCCCAAGTTCAAGGTGCCTGACTTTGAAAAGTACAAGGGCACCACTTACCCTCGCGTCCACCTGAGATCATATTACAGAAAAATTTCTGCTCATTCTGAGGACGAGAAGTTGCTGATGCACTTCTTTCAAGACAGCCTTTCCGGGCCATCCCTTGAGTGGTACATGAGTCTGGAGCCTACTAGTGTGCGCACGTGGAAGGATCTTGCTGAAGCATTTGTGCACCACTACCAATACAATAGCGACTTAGCCCCGAACCGAGTCCAGCTGCAGAATCTGTCGCAGAGGAACAGTGAAGGGTTTAAGGAATATGCCCAGCGATGGCGTGAGTTGGCAGTCAGGGTTCAGCCGCCGATGGTTGAACGTGAGCTCGTGCAGATGTTTGTAGCCACCCTCCCAGGGGTTTACTATGAGAAGTTGGTCAGCGGTATGTCTGGAACATTCTCAGATCTCATTATCACTGGTGAGCACATCGAAAATGGGATCATGCTCGGGAAAATTCAAGGTGATTCATCCTCAGCTGGAGGCGGAAAGAAACCTTATAGTGGCAAAAGAAGGGAAGGAGAAGCGAGCGCTGTGACCAATGCTCGAAGGAAGGGTAAAGTTCCTCACCAGTAGGTGGCCAGCATAACTATCCCGGTAGTTCAATAGCCGCAGCAGCAGCAGCAGCAACCGAATCAACAGGGATACAGAAAGTATCAGAATCAGGCACCTTTGTCGAACCGTCACCTCGAGACACCGCCCATGTCGTACGCGCAACTCTTGCAGAATTTGCTTCAGCTACAGTTGATCCAGAAGAGAACGCTGGCTCCCTTGACAGGGGCCCCTCCGCCAGGTTATGACGCGAATGCAACTTGTGAATTTCACTTAGGGGCACCCGGCCACACAATAGAGAAATGCAAAGCCTTCAAGCACAAGGTGCAGGACATGGTGGATGCCAAGATCATCAACTTCTCGGATAATGTGCCAAATGTCACGAAGAATCCTATGCCGAATCATAGGGGAGGTGGAGTGAACGCCATTATCGAAGACGAGAGTGCAGACTTGTTGACTGACTTCAGAGATCTGAAGACGCCGCTTAGCTTCGTTAAAGCTAAGTTGATGAAAAGAGGGTTCTTTCCAGGATGCGGAGAGTTGTGTATGGACTGTGCCACACGTTCTGATGGATGTGAACAGTTGTTAGAAGGAATTCAAAGTCTGATTACTGAAGGGATTTTACAGTTTAGCCGGAGGGCCGAAAGTGGGTCAGGAGAGGTAGTGCTGAAGCAAGCTGATGATGTCGCCACCATCACCATCCCTCGCCAGACGATAACTATTTCTGCGCCCAGACCGCCCACAATTACCATCACCAGAGCTGGGTCGATACCCTTCGAGAGCACTAACACCGTCCCGTGGCATTATGGGGCTGAAGTCTACTGCAACGGACAGAAGTTGGAGCTGGAACCGTTTGGGTCGACTGTGGAGAACCTTGCGGGAATCAGTGGTATTACTCGCAGCGGAAGAGTGTTTGCACCACCAGAGGTCGTGGCGGATAAAGCGGTCAGAGCTGATGCGGTTGATAAAGGTAAAAGTAAAGTCGTTGAAGAGATCCCTCGTGGGGCGGAAAAATACTTACTCGTTAAAGATGCCGAGGAGTTTATGCGGTTGATTAAAAAGAGTGACTACAAGATTGTGGATCATCTCCATCAGACGCCCTCGAAGATTTCCATTCTGAACTTGTTGCTGTGTTCTGAAGCACACCGCAACGCACTGCTGAAGGTGTTGAACACCGCATATGTACCACAGGAAATATCGGTGAATCAGCTAGAAGAGGTCATAGCCCACGTAAATGCTGGAAATGGGTTAGGTTTCACAGACCTGGAGCTGACGCCAAAAGGGAGGAATCACAATAGCGCCCTGCACATCTCGATAGAGTGTAGGGGCACGATTATGTCGCACATGTTGGTGGACACGGGTTCATCGCTCAATGTTCTTCCGAAGAAGGCATTAATGAAGTTGGATACTCATGGAATGATTTGCACACCCAGTGATCTGGTTGTGAAGGCGTTCGATGGAACCAAACGCCATGTTTTCGGGGAGGTGACCCTGCCAATCCAAGTCGGGCCGGAAACGTTCGACGCGGTCTTTTATATTATGGACATCATGCCTGCCTACAGATGTCCCTTGGGCCGGCCGTGGATCCATGCTGCTGGTGCCGTGACCTCCACGTTGCACCAAAAACTCAAATATGCTGTCTGAGGTAGCATCGTAACTGTTTGAGGGGAGGAAGACATAATGGTGAGCCATTTGTCGTCCTTCAAGTATGTGGAGATGGATGGCGAAATCCATGAGACTCTATGCCAAGCGTTCGAAGCTGTCAAAGTGAAGGACGTAGCTCCTGTAGTCACGGAAAAACCAGAGATGACTCTCTCCTCATTCAAGGTAGCTCGGGCCGTTGTCCAAGCCGGATCTACCCCAGGCTGGGGGCGACTTTTGGAGATACCTAACAAGCAAGACAAGTTTGGGTTGGGATATTCTCCTGGAGCTGAAGCTTCTTCTTCTTCTAGCAGTGCGTCTCGAGGTAAAGGGCCGATCCAGTTTACTAGTGGCGGAATGATTTTCGAAAGCATCAACGCGGTGTCTGAAGACAGCGGAGATAGCGACTGTGACCTCGACTCTTGGATCCAGCCAAGCAAGCCAGGCGAGGGCCTCAACAATTGGTCCGTCAAGGATATCATCCAGATGACAAGCGAAGAGTAATGATTTACTTTTTCCAATCATTGTACAACCCTATGTCCACCCCGGGGCATAGAGGTTTTATTGTCAGGGCCTTGTTGGATTATGTACATGCATTTTGTTAATAAATCAAAGGCGTTTTCTTCGTATTCAAATATTGTGATCTCTGTTATTCCTGTTTTATATTTGTTTTGAAAAACAATAAAATGGCAATGAGGTTTGTGCTAACATGCATATCCTTGTTTTAAACTTAACCCTTGTTATTGCAGGATCCACATGACAGATGACATCGACTCTGGACCTTCTACGACTCACTTCGACTTTGATTGCCCGATCTATCAAACCGAAGAAGAGATTGATGAAGACGAAGACCTTCCTGAAGAGTTGGCCCGCTTATTGAAACAAGAGGAGAAAGTTATCCTGCCTCATGAAGAGGAGATCGAGATTGTGAATTTGGGTTCCGAAGAACTCGTCAGAAACGTCAGGATAGGGGCTGCACTGCAGAGTGATGTCAAGCAGAGATTGGTCGAGATGCTGAGAGAGTATAGTGACGTCTTTGCTTGGTCATACGAAGATATGCCCGGACTTGACACTGACATCGTGGTCCACCACTTGCCGCTGCGAGAAGATTGTTCTCCCGTTAAGCAGAAGCTTAGGAGGACACGACCAGATATGGCCGTTAAGATCAAAGAAGAAGTGCAGAAACAGCTTGATGCTGGCTTCTTAGCGGTCACTACTTACCCTCCTTAGGTCGCTAACATAGTGCTTGTACCGAAGAAGGACGGTAAGGTACGCATGTGCGTCGATTATCGGGATTTGAATAGGGCGAGCCCTAAAGATGATTTCCCGCTGCCTCATATTGATGTGTTGGTCGACAACACAGCCCAGTTCTCCGTGTTTTCGTTCATGGATGGCTTCTCCGGTTACAACCAGATTAAGATGGCGCCGGAGGACATGGAGAAAACGACGTTTATCACTCCCTAGGGAACATTTTGCTACAAGGTAATGCCTTTCGGTTCGAAGAACGCAGGGGCCACTTACCAACGAGCTATGGTAACTTTGTTTCATGATATGATTCATCATGAGATTGAAGTCTATGTTGATGACATGATTGCGAAGTCCTAAACGGAGGAGGGACATCTGGTCAATTTGCTGAAGCTTTTTGAGAGGCTTAGGAAGTTCAGGTTGAGGCTGAATCCTAACAAATGTACTTTCGGAGTACGGTCCGGAAAGTTACTGGGGTTTATCGTGAGTGAACGAGGCATCGAGGTTGATCCTGCGAAGATTAAAGCGATACAAGAAATGCCAGTGCCAAAAACAGAATAAGAAGTTTGTGGTTTCTTGGGCAGAATAAACTACATTGCAAGGTTTATTTCTCAGCTCACGGCCACGTGTGAACCGATATTCAAGCTTTTAAAGAAAGATCAGGCGATTACCTGGAATGAGGATTGCCAGAAGGCATTCGACAAGATAAAGCAGTATTCGCAGGAACCTCCAATCTTGATACCCCCAGTGGCTGGACGGCCACTAATCATGTACTTGACAGTTCTTGAGAATAGTATGGGGTGTGTTCTCGGTCAGCACGACGAGACGGGCAGAAAGGAGCATGCCATCTATTACTTGAGTAAAAAGTTCACTGATTGTGAATCTCGCTACTCGATGCTGGAGAAGACGTGTTGTGCACTAGCCTGGGCTGCCAAACGTTTACGACAGTACATGCTCAATCACACTACCATGCTAATTTCGAAGATGGATCTGATCAAGTACGTCTTCGATTAGCAAGCGCTTTCGGGCAGGATTGCCAGATGGCAAATGGTGTTGACGGAATATGACATTCAATACGTTTCCTAGAAGGCCGTCAAGGGAAGCGTATTGTCTGAATACCTGGCCGAACAGCCGATCGAGGATTACTAGCCGATGAAATTTGAATTCCCTGATGAGGATATCATGTTTCTCAAAGCAAAAGATTGCGACGAGCCGTTGCCCGACAAGGGGCCAGATAGGAAATACCAGTGGAAATTGATATTTGACGGGGCGGTTAATTCATACGGAAGTGGCATTGGGGCGGTCATCACGACTCCCCACGGATCCCATATCCCGTTCACTGCGAGACTGACGTTTCCAGTCACCAATAATGAAGCAGAGTACGAAGCATGCATCATGGGTCTAGAAGAAGCGATTGATTTGAGAATCAAGAACCTAGATGTATATGGTGACTCAGCGCTTATGATCAACCAGATTAAAGGGGAGTGGGAGACTCGTCAATCGAATTTGGTGCCGTACATGAATTATGCCAGAAGGCTACTTCCGTTCTTTGATCGAGTGGAACTCCATCATATACCCAGGGCTGAAAATTAGATGGCTGATGCCTTAGCCACGTTGGCTTCAATGTATAAAGTCAATTTTTGGAATGAGGCTCCAAGAATTGTCCTTTCTCGTCTTGATAGACCTGCATTCGTCTTTGCAATCGAGGAAGCCGCCGACGGCAAGCCATGGTTCCATGACATCCAGACCTTCCTTATGACTAAGGAGTATCTTGCGGGAGCGTCAACCCAGGATAAGAAGACTCTGAGGAGGCTATCTGGAAATTTTTATCTCAATCCTGATGAAGTTTTGTATAAAAGAAACCACGATCTTGTGCTACTCAGATGTGTAGATGAGAAAGAGGTGAGTATACTCATGGAAGAAGTCCATGAAGGCACATTTGGTACGCACGCCGGCGGGCATGCTATGACGAGAAAGATCTTGAGAGCAGGATACTACTGGCTGACGATGGAATCGGATTGCTTTAAATTCACGAAGAGATGTCATAAATGCCAGATTTATGCTGATAAGATTCAAGTGTCGCCGTGCCCGTTAAATGTCATGTCCTCCCCGTGGCCGTTCTCCATGTGGGGCATCGACATGATAGGCAAGATCGAGCCTACCGCATCTAACGGTCATCGCTTCATTCTGGTAGCTATCGACTACTTCACCAAGTGGGTGGAGGCAGCCTCATATGCTAATGTGACCAAGCAGGTGGTGGCTAAATTCATAAAGAGGGACATCATTTGTCGTTACGGAATTCCCGAGCGGATCATTACTGATAATGGTTCGAATCTGAATAACAAGATGATGAAGGAGCTGTGCGAGAGTTTCAAGATTGAACACCACAACTCATCTCCTTACCGGCCGAAGATGAATGGCGTCGTTGAAGTGGCCAATAAGAACATAAAGAAGATTGTTCAGAAGATGGTTGTGACCTACAAAGATTGGCACGAGATGTTGCCATTTGCACTGCACGGTTATCGTACGACGGTACGTACATCAACTGGGGCAACTCCTTTCTCCTTAGTGTACGGTATGGAGGCTGTCCTACCGTTAGAAGTGGAGATCCCTTCTTTGCGAGTTTTGGTTGACGTGAAACTCGACGAGGCAGAATGGATTACGAACCGACTGAACCAACTCAGCCTGATGAACGAGAAGAGGTTAATATCGATTGCGCATGGTCATTTATACCAAAGCCGAATGAAGAAAGCTTATGATAAGAAGGTGCATCCTAGAAGCTTTCAGACGGGTGATCTCGTCCTGAAGAAGATTCTTCCTCCACACTCCGATCACCGGGGCAAGTGGACTCCCAATTACGAAGGTCCGTACGTCGTCAGCAAGGTCTTCTCGGGAGGAGCTTTGTTGTTATCCACGATGGATGGTGAAGATTTTGCATCCCCGGTGAACGCGGACGCGGTTAAAAAAATACTTTGCTTGAAAGCGACCCGCTGGACAGTAAAAAGAGAGTCCAGGCAAAAATGGGGCATCCCGGCGAACCATAAAAAAGGAAAAAGGTTCGGGCAAAAATTAGGGATATAAATTGAAAACCCGCAAAGGGCGGTTCACGCAAAAGTTAGGGATTTGAAAAAAGCAAATGACTGCGTTCCGCGTGTGGACTTTCTTTGTTTAGTGGTTTGGAAGACCTGAGGGCCGTTTATCTGAATCAATCTCTTCTGAAGCTTAAGCATCGGAGAAGTATCGAAGTCGAGTGGGTCATAGAGGGATCAACTCATGGTGTTCGTCTACGCCTCGTTGCCGACATTTGTATATACTGATGTATATTTATGTTTTTATATTTGCGCGGCTTCCTCATTCCAGGAGCTTGCATCTATTGTAAAACATTTTTACCCATTCAGGGGTTCGTTATCAATAAAATGTATACTATTCAGCAATTCTGTTTGCCTGTTTAGCATTTATCTGTTATGTTTGCGAAAAAGAACGCCGATGCTTTTGATAAAATGCGCATACATAAACTTACTGTCCTAGGCCACTGATTGTTGAAACAATGAATTACTTAAACATTGTCACAAGATGATAACCTTGATAGGTCCCTTTGAGAAGGGTATCTTGTCTGTTTGTTTGTGTTGTTACAGGAGTAGCATGTACCAGACAGTGCGTCGTGCGCATCCCCAAGCAGGATGATTCCTCCTTCTCCAGCAAAGTTCAACAGCCTCTCCCTGCAGAGTCTGAACACGAGATCGTGAGCATTGATATGTCTCCCCATGCAGAGAAGATTCTCTCCCTGATCAGAGGTTCCCCATAGAGTCGTAATCTCCCCAGCAAGCAGAATGATTTCTTCTTCCTCAGCAGAGTTTGCAGATCCCCAAGAGAGCCGAGTCCGTGGAAGCCGCTCAGACCATGATTGGTTTTCCCAAGTGGAGTGTTGAATAGCTGATGTTGTATTCCCCCGCCGGAGCCGTTATCTCCAGGGAAGTAGCCGTGAAGGCCGTGCAGTTTATTCCCGCGATTGACATCGCTTTCCCTCAGCAGGTCCAGGTTCTCGTAGAGCTTCGTCCCCCTGCAGCAGTCAACTGAAGTCCACTTCCCCACAGCGCCCGATTGGGATTGGCGTGACCTTGTTCTCCTCAGCAGGATGATTCCTCCCCCTACCAGAGTGTTTCTTTCTCCTTGACAGGAGGATTCTCCCTTCGGCATTTATTTTGCTGTCGGGATCGCATTATTTTGCATGACTGCATAGCATTTATCATAAACGCGTAGCATTTCCATCGTGTGGAGCATTGCACCATTGCCGAAGCATATGCAATAAGCATGATCTAGGTCGTTACCGTTCTTGTTTTGCATGTGTTCCGCCACAGAATTGATTGCTCAAGATGATTCTTGAATTCCCCCCAAACGGAGTCGCTTGCTCAAGATGATTCTTGAATTCCCCAGCAAGGTTGTTTGCTTAAGATGATTCTTAAAATCCCCAGTGCGGTCGCCAGAGTTGGTTGCTCAAGTTGATGCTTAGAGTCCCCGGCAGGGTGTTTGCTCAGGATGATTCCTGAAATCTCCAGCAGAGTTATTGGTTCAGGATGATTCTTGAAGTCCCCGACGGAGTTATTTGTTCGAGATGATTCTTGATTTCCTCAGCAGAGATGATTCATCCAGAATGATTCCTGGATCTCCGAAGCAGAGTTACTTGATAGTTCTCCAGAATCCCCAGCAGAGATGTGTCATCCCCAGCAGGTTTCTGAGCAGCGAAGTTGAAACTTCCCCTGAAGACTTGATGATTGAAGTCCGACCGTGTTGACAAAGCAGTTCTCTCAGATGATACGGAGTGCCTGATGGCAGAAGTTTGGATATCCCCAACTAGCTCATGATTGACCGAGAATTCTATACCCGACTTACTGATGGAGTCCGACTGATGCCCGAACGTTTTCTTTGAATTCCCGATGGCATGATTAACTTGATTATTGACCTGACGAGTCCCGAGGAATCTTGATGCCTGACGGCATGATCAACAATGTATCACCGGTTACCGTGTGACCAATTCTCCAACTAGTTGCCGTGCAGCTAATATTTCAGTTTTCGTAGATGTGTTCCCATCATAGTACCGTGTACTGGTGCAGTTGGCAAATTTTCGGGTTTGTCGGTATTCAACCGTCTCGCACCTTGATTGGTTGAGAGTCGTTCGCTTCTCACCCAGTCAAGTTCAAGCCGTTTGAATAGGGGCAGCTGTTGCACCCCAAAATTTGACCAATATTTCTTTACCTAGCTTGTGGTTCATCTCATTCACATTAGCATTATCACTTGCATTTCATTGACATGTGTGCAGGAGATAAAGGAGTATGATTACCAATCAAGAGCTATACAAGAGTTTGAAGATATCCAAGAAGGTTATTCAAGTGTTCAAGGGTTGATATCTTTGTCAGAGAAGTTAAGAGATCCTCAGAGAGATTGGTTGAAACCAAGGTTGTGTGCCTCCTAACTTGAGAGTTGGGGGAGCTCCTCAGATGATTCTGAAGCTATGAGGATGGACTTGAAGCCTTGAGAGAGCTTATGAGATGTCTTGAAAGCCATCATGAAGCCTAGAGAGGTCATTGTGCAAGATTAAGAAGACCCAGCCATGAGTGGTGCAGTTAGGGTTTGACTGGGTCAACCCTAGGTCTACTGATGATTTGGAGAGGGTTGAGACCTAATCCAAGAGCCATGTGATCATGGATTGATGCATTGAAATGTTATAAGGATGATTCCAAGGTCAACTCATCATGATTGAGGAGTTTGAGAAGTTTCAAGCTAGGGTTTCTAAGGCTTGACAGTGTAAAATCCCCTAGTTTGACCCCTATCTTCAAGGCAGTTTAACTCAAGATGTGATTTTCATCTCATCTTTCCCCCAACATGAATGTTGTATAAATTGCTCTTAGCTTTAATTTGAGTACTAGAAGTCCTTGATAGGATTTGTATAGCTCATGTTATGACTTTGACAAGTTACAGGTCATCTGAGGTATGTGAATCTGGGGCCTTGAAAGTCACCCAACTTGCATCAAACGTTTGCCCAAGAAGGATGATTCCTATGAACTTTTGGTCAACATGAATGTTGTTCCTTATCTTCTTAGATTTCTATAGAGTACTAGAAGTCCTTGATAGGATTTGTAGAACTCAAGTTATGGCTTTGACAAGTCAAGGGCATTGTGGTCATTTGGATATTACGTGTCATTTCAAGCATAAGGCCATAACTCCTGTTTCCAAGCTTCAAATGGAAAAATCTTCAACATCAAACTTGCTTAAAATGATGTTTTAAGGCTAGTAAGGAGGTCATGAGATGTTGAAAAGGCTTTTAGCTCAAAATGGTAAAAATTACCTAAAATGAAGGCATAAGTTAAATAAGTCAAAGTTGGAAATTGAAATTTTCAAGCTACACATACAAACCATGGCATGTAATAGGTCATTTTGACTCTAGAAAGCATTTTAGAAACAATGGTTCAGCCACATTTTTGATTTGTGGTTTAAATCATGGACTTGCTTTGGAAAATGGTTACTTGCATATTAAGGTACATATGCAAAACACAAGGAAAAGCAATGCACAAGCTAGCAAAGTATCCTAATATATCATGCATCTCATCTAAGGAGATTTTCAAGTCAGATACAAGTGCTGCAAGAGGTATAGCACAAGATGGCATGTGAGATGGATTGAAATCAAACACTCATGACATGAGAATCCCAAATTCTCATTGGATTATTCCAGAAAGTTCTGGATGGTTTAGAACCATCCTATATATGGATTAGAACTTGCTCAGATGCAAGGGTGGTGAGAGATTAGAGAGGAGAGTGAGATTGCCATTTCAATTTCTTCCATTGCAAGTTGAAATCAATTTCTATATTCTGCATCATTTCCATTGATTCTTTCAATCCTAACACCTTCCATTGATCATACTGAATGTGTGCATACCAAATTGAGAGCAAGATCGTGTGGGATTGAAGAGATAGCGTTTGGATTTTGGGAGCTGCAAGTCACCATCGGATTTGGAGATTCAAGCTTCTTTGATCAAATCTTTTGCAAACAGAAGCATTAACATCAATCAAAGAGTGATTCTGAAGAGATTGAGAGGTTGAACTGAAGATTTGACCTATCTGGTATTCAAGAATTGACAGGTTTGCAACTTTTCTTCTACACCCTAATTTAAGCATTGTTAGTTAGATTTGTTAGGTTAGAATGGTTAGAGACAAGTAGGAGATGGATTCTAGAAAGTTTGAGGGCATTTGGTGAGGTTTGAGTTAGTGACCCCATTTGTGTTTGGATCAAGAACGTGTTTGATATGGTGAATTAATGAGAGTTCTATAGCAAGAATTAACCAGTGTAACATGAGGAAGAGATTGATCACTTTAAGTTCAAGAATGGTTAAAGTTGAGGTTTGAGCATAATTTTGATTCACTATCGGGTTTAGAGATTGAGGATGATTCTTTGAATTCTAAGGTGATAGTCATGATCAGCATGAAATTTAGAGTGTTCTAGGGTTTTAAATCTTGGATTTCGAGCAAGAATTGAGTTGATACGATGATGATGAAGGGAAGCTATGAAGCTCTGTTTCCATGGCTTCTTCATTTCAAACCCTGGCTGAAGGAAGAAGACAACTCCATGGCCGTTGGATGGAGAGTAGACCATTGACTGGGATCAGATCGTGGGGCTGGGATTTAATTTCATGTTTGAAGAGGGAAGTCTGAAGACGACCAAAACGCAGCGTATCATTAAAAATGAGGTCTTGGGCTTTAGTGGACTGATTACTGATCACACCCCCTCTCGTGGCCCATTGTGGATTTGCACTAGTTTTCTTTACTTTCTGCACCGTGTTTTTCTTTTTTTCTTTATATTTTTGAATTGGTTTTCTGATTAAATCATGGGCCTAGCGCATTTGCTTTATGTATCCCCATTTCAAGCCCATTCTCATATTGAACTTCATATTAAATAGAAAATTAATGATTTTTACATGGGAATTTTTTCTCCTATTTCACATTGATGTCTAGAAAATTATAAAATCAAAACATTTGCATTTCATGCATTTTTAATATTTTTTGTATATTTTCTCTTTTAATAGCTTTTTAATTCATTTTATGTTGATGCATAGTTTTGTATAATTTTGTTTAGCTAGTTCTCTTTATATTTTTGCACCATTCTTTTTAGGATAGTTAGATTAGGACTTTAGCTCCCATCTGGATTTATTCCATAATTTTGTGATTAATTTTTGATTAGTTTTGATTAGATGACTTTAGGTTGTATAGATTTAGGTCAATCCTCAACATAGGTCCACAATAACACTAGAATTTTGGGTTTCTAGGTCAAGTTAGATATTGGGACATATAGGGTATTAAGGGTAGTTATATAGGATCCCCTAGAAATTATATTGGATTTTAATATAATAGTATACTATTTTTAATTGATTTTTGTAGTTGATTGTTGTTTGTGTTGCCCTTGTGGGCTTGTATTTTGTTTTGCTTTGCTTTGTGGGCTTTTGCTTGGATTGGTGGGCTTGGTTTTGCTTTGTGGAGCATGGAGGAGCATAGTAGAAGACTTGAAGATTGAGGAAGGAGCTTGAGAGCTTGAAGAGTTGTTTGTTTTGTTGTTGTTTTAGGGTTAGGAATTAAGTAGAGCTTAGACTTAGTTAATTTCTTTCTTAAACATGGATGGTATCCTTCACCTCCATTCTTCCCCATGATTCAAGGTCCTTCCATGGTATTCACCTCCCTCCTTAGGAGGGATAAGTGATGGTACCTAGGAAGTAGAACTTTTGAGGGAACCAGTCTTTTGATGTTAAACCCTTATAGGTCACCTTTGGTGGTCAATAAGCAGTTTAATATCCTAGCTTATCCAGTTAAGTGATTTCTTCTGGTTTGAGTATCTTGAGAGATGCTGGGCTTGAGTGTGAAGATGAAGACTTCATTGAAGAGTATGGAAGAGGATGACTCCCTGAGCATTGCCATTGCAGCTGAAGCTTGAAGAGCAAGAAGAACAGGTTGATACTTGAAGATCCAATGGAGATTGAATGAAGAGTGAAGAGTTCCTTACTTGAAGAAGCTTGAAGGATGAAGTTGACACTTCTAAGTGATTAAGGACTACTCTGAGAAGCTGAAGCTTGTAGGAAGAGAAGACCAAGTTGAGACTGGTAAAGCAAAGAGAGCTTGAGAGCTTGAAAACTAAGTTGATACTTATGAAGAGGATTCAATTGAGATTGAGTATAGAGCTGAGGCTTGAGGAATAAAGGATAAGTTGATACTTGCTTTGAAGCTTGGAGACCCTGAAGGAATCAAGTTGATACTTGTGGTTAGGAGTGGAGCCTGAAGGTGGAACTAATTAAGGAGCTGAAGCTTAGAGAAGAGAGAATAAGTTGAAACTTATGTTGAAAGGCTGAAACCTGGAGAAGCAAATTGATATTTGTCAAGAGTGATGGAGGTCTGAAGATTGAGTTACTGTCAGAAGAGCTGAAGCTTGGAGTTGGAAGAGAGAGGAGTTGATCTGCTTTCTTGTCTGTTTTATTTTCTGTGTTGATGTGCCTTGTTTGACTTGCTTGATGCATTAGAATAAGTTCATATCTAGACTTTAATCTAGGAGCATGATTGCACTAGAGGGTGAGTTGCTCCCTCTGCTTGTATTGTTACTGTATGGCTTTGCTTGCGGGTATTCGGTAGAGCCCAGCTCCCTTGCCCATGTGGTTTGTGTTTGCTTGATAGCATTTTATTTCATCTGTATGATTGCAGTTTACTGTATTTTGCTTGATAGCATGTTGTTACTTCCTGTATGATTGCTGTTATTCATATCTGGCTTGAGGTTGAGATGAGCTTGTGGAGGTTGCTGCCCCACACACATTTCCTCCCTCACTTGCATTGCATGAATTTTACAGTCGATTACTGTATTACTGTTTACTGTTTAAGCTGATGCATTATCTGTTGCTGTGTATCATTGACATGATCCCTTAGGACTCTCATTTCCTTTGATAAGGAAGTGATGACTAGAACTTTAAGTTGAAACCTATGCATGATAACTTCTAGGAGTTCCCTGTTTCAAACCTCAACCATAGGATGAATCCTTGGCATGACAACAGTAGGACTTGATAGTCTCCCCATAGTTGAGCCCGTTCTCTTCTCATCTCAAAACAACTTAAGATACAGTAATCCTGAATGATTTCTTTCGTACATTACGAGCCTTAAGCTATCTGAGAAAGGATTGTTGGAGAGTTTCTTTTCAACAGTCTGGATGTTGAGTATGGCACCCTTTGGGTGACATGCGACGCATTCACTCTCAGGTCATAGTCTTTAGTGCGATTGAAATTGCAAACATAATAAAAAACACTTCTTTCGTAAAAGACAGAAAACAAACTTCAAACCTTTTTGCCCCGTGGGCCCATAATTCAAAGGAAAGCTTTTCTGAAGAAAAGAGTGTCGTTAAACTTCAGCGCCAACGCAAACAGGCTTTATCCCTAACTGTTGGAACTGCTGTTTAACCCTACTCGATAAAACAGATGAATCTGAATCCCCATAATGCGTAGTATCCCAAACTACGTAAGCTCTGATCTCTCATACCTGTTGAGAGTACGTAGGCCCAGTACTGATGTATTGGCGAGCCACCTTCCCCCGTAACCCGTAGTTAGTCGAACTACATTGACTCTGATTTCTCATTCTCTGATGAGAATACGTAGGCATAAAGCGTGACGCTTTGCCGAGTCATTTTCTTTTCTGTTTAAGCCATCCTTGATAGGTAGATAGATAAACCAACTCGTCCAGTAAACACAACAAGCATGGATCCCGTCGAGTACGACGGACGTGAGGGGTGCTAATACCTTCCCCTCGCGTAACCGACTCCCGAACCCAGACAATGGTTGCGACGACCTTGTCTTACCCTTTTTTCGTCAGGTTTTTCCGGTCGTTTCCTTTCCCGTTCTGAGGAATAAATAACGAAAGGTGGCGACTCTTCTGTTTTGCCGGCACCTTATTTTCGTGGAAGCGACAATAGTAAGAGGAGGTTGCTCAGAGTGTTGAGCCTAAGCAAGGGATGTTACTCAAGCATGAATGGTCATCAAGTCACCAGGAAGTGGTCAAAGTCTTGTGAAAGAGTTGATGGATGTATGTGGAATATCTCCTAACTTGGAGACCAGTTGAAGGTCATCAGAGGATTTTGAATTCATAATTATGGATGGGGGATGTTGAGAGAGCTCATTGAGTGCTTTGAGAGCCATGTTGGAGCTTATTCAAGTTGTTGTGTGATGTGGAAGAAGCCACAGTCAAGAATGTTGCATCTAGGGTTTTCATCTGGTTAATCCTCAGTCAACTATGAAATTGAAGGAGATTAAAACTCAACTCCAAGTCTCTTTGGTCATGGGATGTTTTGTTGAGATGTCTAATATATCATTTCAAGATCAAGTCAAGAAGAATCAAGGGTGTGAGAAGTTACTAAATTAGGGTTCTCAGTGTAAAATCCCCTTTTTAGTGCCCAACTTCAAGACCACCTATCTCAAGATAGAAGTCTCATCTCATCTTGACCCAAACATGAAACATGTAGAGCATGTTTCTAGCTTTCGTTTGAGTACTAAAAGTCATTCATCTGATTTCTAGAACTCAAGTTATGATGCTGACAAGTTACAGGTCCTCAGATGAATGTGATTTTCGTCAACAAAAGTCAACCAACTTCCAAGCCACCCTTTGGCCTAGAAGGATGTTTCTACTCACCTTGACCAAAACATGAAGGTTGTTCCTCATGATCTTAGCTTTCCAAAGAGTACTGGAAGTCCTTCATCTGATTTGTAGAACTCAAGTTATGAGGCTTTCAAGTCAGGGGTATTTTGGGAAAGTAAGATTACATGTCATTTTCATTATAGGTCCATTTCACCACTTTCCACACTTCAAATGAAAATCTTTCCAACATAAAATGTGCTCCAAATGGGGTCATTTGCTCAACCAAACATCAATGAGTCATGGATTTGGCTTGGATTTGGAGAATTGATGTGTAACATTTTCATGAAGAAAGTTTAAAATCACAAAATGGAATTAATTCATTTCTAACCATTTCAAGGCATGTTTATGCATTTTTTGAGTGACAAGAATGTAACAAACAAGATGCCAATTTTGGATTTAATTTTTGGTGACATTTTCATGTCTTTTTCAAAGGCATTTTCAAGTGGAATTTTGACAATCCACTATCCACCATATGATCAATTGAAGGGACAAATCACATCCACATGATCAAATTAATGTCCCAGCATGGATTTTGAATGAAAAACAAGGTAGTTGGTGCATTTTCACGTATGCATGAGCATGAGAAATGTGAGATTGGGCATTTTCAAAATTGAGACAATCAAGCTGCAATTGGGCCTTCATTTGCTGCTGAGTCCATCATATATAAAGTTAAGATCATTTTTTAGACTTCACTCATGCCAATTCGTGCCCTAGAAGCTAAAGAATAGTTGGAGCAGCCAAGTGAAATTCAAAATTCGTGAATCTTGATTGAAGCATTTTCAAAGCATTTCAAGGCCAAATTCATCTCCAGCAAGGTTCATTGAGTGATTCTGGAGAGTTTCATCAAGCTTCTTCAAGTGTAGAAGGCTCAGTGGAAGCTCTCCACTAGGTAACTTTCAAATCAACATTTCTCTCTGTTTATGATGCATTTGCTTGCCATTTTTGCATGATTGAGACTTAGGAACTATGTAGATAATTTATAACTAAAATGGACTGCCATTGGTGATGACTTGTGTTTGAAGCTCCAAACTGTTTCTCTTTGATTTGGTTTATGTGTGCATGATCAATGAAAACTAGTGGCATATATGTGATCTACGTGAGATGTAGATGATTTTTGACCTAAATTTTGTATGATTTGGTTGAGTTTTATGTATGCCTTGCCTGAGCTTCGTCGAAGAAGACGACCAGAACAGTGTTTCCGGCCGTCTGGTTTTGGTCCCCTCTGTTTTCAGTTTCAAATGAGGAAGATGACCATGTGTGCGTATATGTGCCATTGGATCTGTTTACTTTTGTGTGTATGGCCACGATTAAGACCTATCATGCGCTGCCTTGACCTTGCCTCACCAGATCTCTAATGAAACGATGTGTTTCATTTAAACGCTTAATCTGGCCACGTGTTGCACTGTGATCCTTTGGATTTGATTACCTTTTGATCTGACTGCCCAGATTGTGTTCCACCATGCACCTGGTTTGACTCACCACATGTGACCCACAAGCACTCACGTTTTGTTTTTTGGTTGTTTGGACTTGGGCTTGTTCATTCTATTCCCACCCCCTTTACTGAGCCCACTTGATTTTCAATGTGTCTGGGCTGCTATTTGCACCTTTTTTTAATTTTAGTTTTATTTTCTTTTTTTGTTTTTGTTTTGAATCAGTTTGGATTTAATTCAACATAAATACTTCCAATGATCCAAAAATTCCATAAAAATAGTTTCTAGACACTTTGAAATGTCTATTATTTTTAAGATGGGAATATTGGATTGGAAGTGTTTTTGTTGAACTATTTCATGATTGTTTTCTTCTTTTCCTTTTTGATCCAATGACTGAAAATTGATCCTCATATCCATGATGAGTTGGTCAATTTTTGAGGACCATTTTTCCACTGTTGGTTGACTTTGAGTTGACTTTTGATACATTTCATTTGACCCTCGACAATCCTCATTCACAATGGAACACCCTTGTGAATCAATTTCTTTGGTGGTGTTCTGAATTGATTTTGATTGTGAGTTCTTGGCCTCTGTTTGCCAACATGTTTAGGTACTTTGTGCATTTTATTTGATCATTTTTGAACCATTTTCCTAATTTTGAGGTAACTTTCAAGTCAAGTTACCTCCAAGAGAGGTTCATACATACACATTGACCTAGTTTGCCTTGGAGATGACATTTTTTGGATCCTTTGAGCCCTAATGCCTTTTGATTCATGTTTTTAACATGTTAAGGATGATGCTTGCTCATTTTTAGGTCATAACATTTTGTTTTGCTTGTTCATTTGTGTGTTTCCTTCGTTGCTTCCCTTTAAGGTTTCCATATGTGACTTGTTTGCATCCTTTTGTGTGATTGCCTCTTGTGCTTTTCTTCTTCTCCTTTCTGCTTTGCATATGCATGCTTGGTTGAGATGAGCTTGTGGAGGCTACTTCCCCACACTACTTTCCTCCCACTTTCATTCTACTTGTGCATCTTATGTTTGCATTTTCATTTGCATGTTCTTTCTTCTTCTTCTTCTTCTTTTGCTTTTCTTTGCCATGCTCCCCATAAGTTCTCTAACCTTTTGAGGTTATGATAGACATTAGATGCCTAACCATGCATGATAACATTAGGTAGTTCCCTTTTGTATCCCAAATTTAAGTCCACTTTGCATGATAACTTTTAGGATTGATTAGTCTCCCATTAGTGGTCCTTTCTTCTCTTCTCATCTTCATACAAGCTTAATACACTTAATAAAGATAATGGATGATGTGCCATGAGCCTTATACTTGGGAAATGGTGATTGGGGGCCACCTCTCAATTTCCTAGAGTGTTTAGTATACGTCCTTATGACGATATGCGATGCATTTGATCCTAGGTTTTAGACTTTAGTACAACATACATTATAAACACTCAAATTCAAAACACTTCTTCTCTAAAAGACACAAAAAGACTTCAAACCTTTTTCACCCTTTGGGGTTCTTAATCAAGGAAAATATTTTCATAAAAAGAGTGTTGTTAACTCTTAGTTCTATCGCAAACGGTAACGCCTAAGTCTCCAATGGTCGAGCTGCATACACCAACTGTTGGAACTACTTGTTAACCCTACTCGGGCCTAAAAACTTTTGAACCAACCTGTGGTCTTTTTAGCCCGAACTACGCTTGCTCTGATCTTTCATACCAGATGAAAGTACGTAGGCACAAGACACGACGTCTTGGCGAGCAACCTTTCCCCTTTCACCCGTAGTTAGCCGAACTACGTTGACTCTGACTTTCCCATTGCACGAGGGAATATGTAAGCACAGAGCGGCGATGATCTGCCGAGTCTTATCTTTTCTTTTTCTTTTGTCCCTTGACCTTTAGCTAGATAGATGATCACCCTTTTAGATAGAAAACAATGCGTGGATCCCGTCAAGTACGATGAACGTTAGGGGTGCTAATACCTTCCCCTTGCGTAACCAACTCCCGAATCCAGACTTGGTTGCGATGACCTTGTCTTTCCCTTTTCGTCAGGTTTTTCCGATCGTTTCCTTTCCCTCTCTTTGGGATAAATAACGAAAGGTGGCGACTCTTCTGTTTTACGCCGGTTGTTTCTCACAGTTGCGACAGCTGGCGACTCTGCTGGGGAATCTGGTTCCTTATGCGAGTCAATCCTAGCGCTTGCTTGTTTAGCTTTGGGTGTTGTATATATGTGATTTATTTACTTTTGTATTTTACTTTCCCGCATTTATTTTTCGCATCATATATCATTATTGTTGTGCTACGGGAGGGATGTTCTGATGAGTGATAAGCCGGACCCGGGCTTGAGTACAAACCTAGCATTAGTAGTGGAGACTAGTGAGGGGCTTGTTTGCTTAGCAGGTACAGTTTCCCATGAAATTCACACTCAGACGAGATTCTCTTTGATGACTTCTCATCTGGCCCTTAGGGCTCGACGGGATGTTGGATCTGAGGGTTGTCGACTCTGGGAGCCGATCATTTGTGAGTCAGCTAAGTGAGGCCTCTTCTGAGGATATGAACGTATCATCATTTCTCAAAAGTCTGTGACGCTGATGAACGCATAGGATGCCGAACCTTGTTAGTGGATAGGTCCATACCTGTAAGAGGGATTGGGTTGTGCAGGAAACCTTGGCTTTCAGATTACCCGGTTCTTTACAAGTGTGAATTTGTGTTCCTGATATCAGTGGATCCTATTGTCGGTACTTTGTTCTTGCTAAAGCGGAGCGCTGGTTCTTCTCGACTAACAGCACAACAATCTTGATCCCTTGTTTGCTTTTGCATTTGCATTTTCATTTGCATTTCATTAACATGTATTTGTGTTGTAGGTGCATATTTCCTTCCCGATTCTAGTGATCTTGCTATGGAGCCCTTGAAGAGTACAGTGGCCTACAGGTTTCCGTCTCCGGACGTCAGTGGTTTGTTGAGTTTGACCACCTTGGGTGATAAAGTAGTAATGGAAGATTTCAGGAAGTCTTATGGGAGGTTATTGAGATATGTCTGTAAGCCTTCTGCATATGAGATCAGTGGTGTCTACGCTCTCCTACAGTTCTATGATGCCCAGTTGAGATGCTTCGTCTTTCCTGACTATGTCCTGGCTCCTACCCTAGAGGAGTATTCTGAGTTGTTAGGGGTACCCATTCTGGATCAGATGTCGTTTGTCCATGTTGATGCTAAGACTGATCTGGCCAAGCTTGCCGCTATTTTGCATCTTGAGGCTTCAGAGTTAGAGGGGAAGATGATCCAAAGACTTGGGATATATGGTTTTCCTTTTCCTTGCTTGATTGAGATAGCTCAGCAGTGTGCTAAGGATGGTTGTTGGATCATATTTAGCGCCATCCTGGCTCTTTGTATATATGGCATTGTCTTGTTTCCTAATCTTCTGGACTTCGTGGATGTAGATGCATTCCATATCCTGGCTTTAGGCAACCCAGTGCCTACTCTTCTTGGAGATGTTTACCATTCTGTTCACTACAAGAATGAGAAACGAAGGGGAAAGAATGTAGCTTGCTGTGTTCCTCTGTTGTATGCATGGTTCGCTAGTCATATGCCCAATACGGGTCCGTTTGTTGTCACTGCTAGTACTTTGGAGTGGTCGGAGAGGTTGATGGGTCTATCTACAGAGAACATTATTTGGTTTGACCGAGACGTGCTTGGTACAGATATTATTTATAGTTGCGGCATATTTCCTAATGTCCCTTTGGTCGGAAGAAAAGGTTGCATCAACTATAACCCTTCTTTATTGGTCAAACAGTTTGGGTATGCGCTAAGGGAGCCTCCTAGAGATGAGGAGATACAGGAATCCTTGTATCTCACCGGTTTATTGGAGGGTGAGACTTTAGGCAGACTTGAGCATGCTTGGAATAACATTCATCGGAGAGGGAACCCACTACAGTATAACTGATTTGGGTTCATGATAGAGCTGCGAAGTTCCTGATGTCGTATCCTTAAGTTGCACCACTATATCCTCTCATGATTGAGGAACCCACTACAGTAGACATTCAGAAATACAATCAGGTATTGTTTGAGAAGGAAGAGTTGAAAAAACCTAATGAGGAATTGGAGAAAGAAATCATTCAGCTTCGAAGCGAGAAGATTGATGTTGTTCATTCCTTCAAGAAACAAACTGAGCTTGTAAACAAACTAGGTATGGATCTGACCAAGGAGACCGGTTCAAGGGAGTGTTTGGGTTTGGATTTCAAGGTCGTTAACAATGTTTTTGCTACTAAGAAGGAAGAGTTGGATAGAGCTTACTTGAGGATTTATAAGTTTGAGAGCCAATGGAGTGTCACGCTCACCAACAACAAAAAGCGCGAAGACAGGTTAAAGCTACAAATTAGCAAGTTGAAGGTGCAGCTCAATGCCAAAGATGAGGAAATTGCAGCAGAGGCATCACTTAGATGGGATAGCGAGTACAGGTTAAACGAAGTGATTGCGAACTTGAAGGATCTCAGGTTGAGAGCTGATTCCAAGAGATGCAGGCTTGAGGCATGTTTCGGGGAAAGAGCTTGGGACGACCATGTTGAGAGTCTACAGCGTACTGTTAGCCGGCAGGATTTGCTTATTTAGGGACTACCTGCTAGGCCAAACCATCCTGAGACGCTGAAGCTGCTAGAGGACTTCCGGTCTTGTCATCTGGCTTGACTATTTTGTTTATCTCTGTTGTAGTTTTGCTGCTTATTGTTTATTGTTTGACCATCACCAGGCTTGTTGGTTGAGGTCTTTTCCTTATTGTACTCAGTTGTAGCTTGTACATTACCTGTTGGCCTGTGATTATATATGAAGAGTTTTTGTAGGGCTCTCCATCGTTGTGTTTTTCCTGGAAACTAGAATCGAGGGGGAAATTTCCCTGTTGCATACATACATGTCTGCATTTTACCATATTTCTCGCATTGCAGGTGCATCGGAACTGTTAATCTTATTTCTCTTGTGGTTTGTTAGTGTTTCAGGATTGCTGATCTAACGACTCACCAGTACGCAACTAGGAGGAACCAGAAGAAAGTAATGGAACAGATGCAAGCAGAGATGCAGGAAATGAGAGACCGTATGGCCCAATTCATGGAAGTTATGCAAGGAGTGGCTAATGGACAAGAGCAACTCCGGACTCTAGTGCAACCCTTGATTGCACGTGTTAATAGCAACGGTGTGTTGTATGGTGGGGACGTTGTTAACCCTCCTCGTATTGAGACTCTTCGAGCTGATAATTCCATGCCTACCTTAGTCATCCCTACTACTGGAGGGAGTGGTCATGCTGCGGGTGCCGGTAATGCGGCAGGTTTCAACAATGGTGGTATTGGTAATGGTGGTAATTATAATGGGAATGGTTATGGTCCTGACACCACGTGTGCTATACACGGTAATATGGAGCACATCTGGAATGAAGACAGGCAAGAGGATGTGTTCTCGCCAAGGGTTGTGGCTGCTGAGTTACCCTCCGAAGCTGATAGGAGGATTAAGATGATTGAAGAGAAAATGAAGTCTCTGGAAATTCAAAACTCTATGGGCCTGGATATGGCTAACCTGGGACTGATCCCGGATTTGAGAGTGCCACCGAAGTTCAAAGTCCCAGACTTTGATAAATACAAGGGTACCACCTGCCCGAGGGTTCATCTGAGGTCCTACTACTGTAAGATGTCTGCCTACTCAGATGATGAGAAGTTGCTCATGCATTTCTTCCAGGATAGTCTGTCTGGTCCTTCGTTGGAATGGTACATGAGCTTGGAGCCCGTGAATGTTCGTAGTTGGAGGGATTTGGCCGAGGCATTTATGAAACATTATCAATACAACAACGACCTTGCTCCCAACAGGGTCCAACTTCAAAATCTTTCACAAAAGAGCAATGAATGTTTCAAATAATATGCTCAAAGATGGAGGGAGTTAGCCGCCAGGGTGAAACCACCTATGGTGGAACGTGAGCTTGTTGATATGTTTGTCGCCACTCTGCCAGGCGTTTATTATGAGTAGCTCATTAGCAGCATGTCGGGCAGTTTCTATGACTTAATTATCACCGGAGAGAGGGTGGAAAATGGTATTAAGTTAGGAAAGATAAGTGTTGGTGAAATGCCCTCGGCTGGAGGAGGTAAGAAGGTGTTTGGTAACAAGAGACGGGAAGGGGATACTAACTCAGTGGCCAGTTCTCGTGGGAGGGGTAGAGGTTAGAATCGGCAGCAACAACAGATTTCCAGTATTACAATTCCCACAGTTCAACAACCATAACAACAACAACGTCAACAACAACAGCAACCTCAGCAGAATCAGCAGGGGTATAGAAGATATCAGGACCGAGGCCGGGCAGCAGTGAATAGACATTTTGATGCGCCTCCCATGCCGTATTCTCAACTATTGTAGGCTTTGTTACAACTGCAGTTGATTAACAAGAGGACCATGGCTCCCTTGACTGGGCCTCCTCCGCTCGGGTACGATGCAAACGCCCGTTGTGAGTTTCATTCGGGTGCCCCGGGGCATAACATCTATAATTGTAAAGCTTTTAAGCATAAGGTGCAGGACATGATTGACAGTAAAGCGATTAATTTCTCAAATGATGTTCCTAATATGGTACAGAATCCCATGTCGAATCATGGGCAGGCTGGGGTTAATGCAATTATCGAGGAGGATGTTTTGGATTTCATAACGGATGTTGATGAGCTGAAAACACCTTTGAGCTTTGTGAAAGCTAGGTTGCTGAAGGGGGGTGTTTTCCCAGGTTCTGCTGAAGACTGTGTTGAATGTCTAGTTAATCCTGAGGGAGGATGTGGGCAGTTGAAAAGATGTATTCAGGAGATGATGGATAACAAAGTTTTACAATTTGACCGGTCTGTCAAAAGAGAGCCTGAAGAGTTGGTGGCTGAAGAAAAGGATGAGATTGCAACAATCTCCATTTCATACAAGACTGTTACCATTTATGCGCCAAAGCCACCAACAATAACCATAACAAAAGCAGGTCCCGTGCCGTTTGAAAGCACCAAGGTGTCGCAACTACGAAAAACAACCGGCGGAAAAACAAAAGAGTCGCCACTTTCTTTATTTATCCCAAGGAGAGGGAAAGGAAACGATCGGAAAAACCTGACGGAAAAGGGAAAGACAAGGTCATCGAAAGCATGTCTGGATTCAGGAATCGGTTACGTAAGGGGAAGGTATTAGCACCCCTCACGTCCGTCGTACTCGATGGGATCCACACATTATTGTCTATCTAAAAGGGTGTGTTGAAACTATCTAGCTAAAGGTCTCAGGGACAAAAGAAAAAGAAAAGAGAAGTGACTCGGCAGAGCATCACTGCTCTATGCCTACGTACTCCCTCGTGCAATGGGAAAGTCAGAGTCAACGTAGTTCGACTAACTGCGGGTAAAGGGGGAAAGTTACTCGCTAAGACATCGTGTCTTATGCCTACGTACTTTCATCTGGTATGAAAGATCAGAGCGAACGTAGTTCGGGCTAAAAGGACCGCAGGTTGGTTCAAAAGTTTTTAGACCCGAGTAGGGTTAACAAGTATTTCTAGCAATTGGTGTATGCAGCTCGACCATTGGAGACTTAGGCGTTACCATTTGTGGTAGAACTAAGAGTTAACAACACTCTTTTATCTGAAAATATTTTCCTGATTAAGATCCCGAAGGATGAAAAAGGTTTGAAGTGTTTTTGTGTTTTTTAGAGAAGAAGTGTTTTGAACTTGATTTGTAACTCATGTTGCACTAAAGACTATGACTTAGGAGCGAATGCGTCGTATATCGTCCAAAGGACATATACTAACATTCTAGACAATTGAGAGGAAACCACCCAATCGTCATTTCCCAAATAGCTTAAGGCTTGTAGCGTATAACACTTGTCATTCTTTATTAAGTGTTTTATGAATGTTTGAAGATGAGAAGAGAAGAGGGAACACTAATGGGAGACTAATCAATCCTAAAAGTTATCACGCAAAGTGGACTTAGAGTTGAGATTCAAAAGGAACTACCTAATGTTATCATGCATGGTTAGGAACCTAATGTCTATCATAACCTCAAGAGATTAGAGAACTTATGGGGAGCATGGCAAAGAAAAGCAAAAGAAGAAGAAGAAAAGAAAGCATATGCAAATGAAAATGCACATATAAGATGCACAAATAGAATGAAAGTGGGAGGAAAATAGTGTGGGGCAGTAGCCTCCACAAGTTCATCTCAACCAAGCATGCATATGGAAATGCAAGAAACGAGAAGAAGGAGAAGTGCACAAGAAGAAATTAATCAAACAAGAACAAACCACACAAAGATGCACCAAAAGTGGGATGAAATGACCTAAGTCAAACAACATCAACCACACCACAAAAACTAAACCAAATGAAAGGTAAAACAAAACCCAAAGCCAAGTGAGGATGGGAGACCAAATGAGGGCAGCAAGGACCTCATAATAGGTACTTAACCATGAGCATCACAAACCAAGTGCAAAGGAAGCACACAAGAGTCCTCAAGGATCCATCATCTTAGGTATACTTCAAGTACCTCCTCAGGAGGGACTAAGATACCTTAAATGAGGTTCCAAAGTCATTGGACAGAAAGGAGATGAAGAGAAGAAAGCTCAAAAGCAATAAAAAATCACACCAAAAGGAAATGCAAACAAAAACATAAGAGAGTGCAAGCATACTTCACCTTGAAACCATAATAGAAAGCTCAAAAGAAAACAAACAATGGAACAAGGAAGAAACCATATCATGACCTAAAATTGAACCAACATCATCCTTAACATGTTAGCAACATGAAACAAAAGGCATTGAGAGTTCAAAGGATCATAAAATGTCATATCCAAGTCAAACTAGGTCAAGGTACATGTAAGAACCTCCCTTGGAGGTAACTTGACTTGCAAGTTACCTCAAAAATAGGAAAATGGTTAAAAAATGATTAAATAAAAATAACAAGGTACCTAAACATGTTGGAAAACAGAGGCCAAAAGCTCAAAGCAGATATCCCCTCAAAGCACAATCAAAATAAAATAATATTCAAGATGTACCACTTTGAAATGGGAGAATAGAGGGTCAAAAGAAAAGCACCAAATGTCAACCCTAGTGTCAACCAACCAGGGGCAAAATGGTCCTCAAAAATTGTTCAACTCATCATGGATGTGAGGATCACTTTTCATTTATTGGATCAAAAAGGAATGAGATAAACAAAATAAAGAACAAACAATGTCACAATTTAATTCATTTAAAAACACCTCCAATGTTTAATTATATTTAAAAATGAAAAATAATCTGAAAAATAAAATAAAAAATGTCTAAAAAAATAGACATCTCAAGGTTTGTAAAAAATATTTTTGTGAATTTTTTAGAACATTGGAGCTATTTTTAATGAATTAAATTCAAACAAGAAATAAAATAAAATACTACCAGTCAACAGATCTGAGGGCCTAGAGCGCGCCATGCAAGAGCTGAGGGATTTAAGTGAAACGACGTATTTCACTGGGGATTGGGTGTGGTTCGTTGACTCACGCACACGGCGAGTCTTAATGCTGGACATTCATTCCAAAAGTAAGCAAATCCAACAGCCTACACCATGCCACGCAAGCCAAACCCTAGTCAACATTCTAAGAACAAATCTCACGCATTGGATCAACCTACTAAGTCAGCAAAGTCATCCAGATTGTGTGGCAAGAAGATCACCTTCTTCATTTAAATCCTCAGATGAGAAGGAAGTTCAGTGGTGGCCGAAGAAGACTCCGTTCGTCTTCTCCGGCGAGGGGAACAGTGCACAGAGAAAAACATGACCAAACTCAACAAATATTATATGGAAATTAATCTACAGATCACAAGGATCACGAATCCGTGGCTATTTTCCATTAATTCCTCATAGCCAACTCAAATTGAAGACAAACAGATTTGTGCACCAAAATCAAAAGTTCACCAAACTCACTCAATTTTGTGCAAACATCATCTACATGTTATAGAGATCACAGATCAAGCAAGAATTAAGCAAAATATCACAAGAATAAGCCATACCAGATCAAAACATTTTGGAGCTTCATCCAACAATCATCACAAATGCCAGTTCGTTTTAGTGATTAATGATCTACATGTTGTCTAGGTCTCAAATATGCAAAAATGGCAGAGAATCATGTCATATTCAGAGAGTAAGGTTGATTTGAAAATACCTAGTGGAGAACTTCCACTGAGCCTTCAATTGATGCTTAAGCTTGAAGAAAAGTATCCAGAAACGTTCAGCGATCTTCAACGAAGCCTTTGCAACCTTTAATTTTGCTTGAATCTTGCTAAATCTCAAAAATCGTATTTCACTTGTTCTTCACTTTTTCAAATGGTACTCCTTCAATTCTGCTTCCAAAATGAGCTCTAATGATTTGTGAATGATGGAAAGTTTATATGCAATGGATTTGGAAAGGAATAAAGCCCAATGGCAGTCCCTAGAGCCCAATTGAAATCCATGGAATTTGAGTTTTTCACTTTTACCATGTGCACGAAATTCCTTTCAATTTGGCTCCAAAATGATGCACTTTGCTTGCTGATAGCATGAGGAGTGTGAAGGGTGGCATTTAATCCTTGTTTGATCTCAATGGTTGATATTACAAGTGTGACTTAAGCTTGAAGAAAGCTTAAAATGGCTCATCAAAACTCATCAAATTCGAATTCTATCATTGCCATTGTGTTTGAAACATATTTTTAACTCAAAATGTGTATCTACTTGTACAAAAATGATCCATAATGAATTAAATCCAATTTTCTCATTTTAAAGCTTTTTCCATGAAAATCACTTTAGGAACTCACCATTCCAAGCCAAATTCATGACTTCTCAATGCTTGGTTGAATAATTGACACCATTTGGAGCACATTTTATGATGGAAAAATCTACATTTGAAGTGTGCAAGTTGGTGAAATGGACCTATAATTTTATGACCTATAATCTCACTTTCCCAAAATACCCCTAACTTGCAAGCCTCATAACTTGAGTTCTACAAATCATATGAAAGACTTATAGTACTCTTTGGAAAGCTAAGATCACGAGGAAGAACTTTTATGTTCATCAAAAGTTGAGGAGAAACATCCTTCTAGGTCAGAAATGGCTTGGAAGCTGGTTGACTTTTGTTGACCAAAATCACATTCATCTGATGACCTGTAACTTGCCTGCATCATAACTTGAGTTCTATAAATCCAATCAAGGATTTCTAGTACTCAAAAGAAAGCTACGAGCATGCTCTACAAGTTTCATGTTGGTCAAAAGTTGAGATGAGACTTGTATCTTGAGATATGTGGTCTTGAAGTTAGGCACTAAACAGGGGATTTTACATTGAGAACCCTAATTTAGTAACTTCTCACACACTTGATCCTAGATGAATTGATCTTGAAATTATATATTAGACACCTCAACACAATACCCCATGACCATAGAGACTTGGATTTGAGTTTTAATTTCCTTCAATTTCACAGTTGACTGAGGATTGACCAGATGAAAACCCTAGTTGCAACATTTTTTACTGTGGTTTCTAACACATCACACAACAACTTGAATAAGCTCCAACATGGCTCTCAAAGCACTCAATGAACTCTCTCAACATCTCATATCCATAATCATGAATTCTCACTCCTCTGATAATCTTGAACTGGCCTCCAAGTTAGGAGCTGACCCACATACACCCATCCATCCTTTCATAAGATTATTGCCCACTTCTAGATGACCTGATGACCATTCAAACTTGAGTAACACCCCTTGCTTAGGCTCAACCCTCTGAGTAGACTCCTCTTGCTATGCACAATCTCTTGATCCCCTATTCAATGAAAAATGCTATGCAATGCAAATGCTAGAAAGAAATGAAATGAAACATAAACCAAGTTAAGTGAAGGTTGGGCAAATTTTGGGGTGCAATAGCTGCCCCTATTCAAACGACTTGGACCTGAATGAGTAAAAAGAGAACGGCTTTCACGCAATCAAGGTAAAAGACAGTTGAATACCAAAGAACCCGGAAATTTGCCAACCGCAGAAAATAAAACTGCAAACAAGGATCTCCGGAGATAACTACTCTGATTACAAAGACATTCTGCTGGGGAAAAGAGAAACTTAACAAGTAACTCTGCTTGGGGAAAACCCTGAAATAGGGGAACACATAAAATTGTCGGAATCTGAATATTCAACGAACAAAATGAATCAATGAAATCTGTTGGAGCCTGAACGCTCAACGTAATGGTCGGAGCCTGAATACTCGAGGTAATAGCCGAAGCCTGAACGCTCAACGTGAGATTGACCGAAGCCTGAATACTCAACAAACAAAAGGATATATCATTTGCTAATTCACCGGAGCCTAGATACTCAAAGGAGAAGCCGGAGCCTGGATGCTCGACGTAAAATTGACCGGAGCCTGGATACTCAACAGACAAAAGTACGCCATAAACTGGAATCTTATCGGAGCCTGGATACTCAACGAAATTGGAATCACATAAAAAAATGCCGGAGTCTGGATACTCAACGCACAAAAGAAATTACCATATATTGGAAATCAGTCGGAGTCTGGATACTCAACGTAATACATCGGAGCCTGAGCGCTCAACAAAAATAAACCGGAGCCTGGATGCTCAACAAAATTGACCGGAGCCTGGATACTCCACGAAGGAAAGAGATCATCACCATACGAAAATTTACCGGAGCCTAGATACTCAATGGAGAATTGACCGGAGCCTGGATACTCAACGGACAAACTAAATACCACAAGTCAGAAGTTCACTGGAATCTAGATAATCAACGGAGTAGAAGTACAACCACAAAACTTACCAAGGTCTGGGTACCCAACTGACTTTACCGGAGTCTGGATACTCGACGGAAAACGCAATGCGTCATGAATTGAAAATATACCGGAGACTGAAAACTCAACAAAGAAGTCAGAGCCTGAAGGCTCAACAAAGGTTTACCGGAGCCTGAATACTCGATGGATGAAGGGAAAATATCACAACTATACCGATTAAAACTGAACACCGCACTGTCCTCACCGGAGTCTGGATATTTGACGGAAGAAGCACCGTAATATCAATCACCGTGGTCTAGATGCCACAACCAACTTTACCGGAGTCTGGATACTCGACGGATAAAGGAAAACCCCATCAACAGGGAATGGACCGGAGTCTAGATACTCAACGGACTAACAAATTCATAATAAATGCTTACCATGCTCCACTGAGATCCGAATATACTGCTGGGGAATAACATGAGCCAGGGTCTGGATACCACGCGGGCTAAGAGAAATCACATGGTCTGGATACCAAGGGAAAAGATCAAACCTCCGAAGATACCCCTGAAACAAAAAGATAACAACCTGGCTTATATTTCACATGCATATGTTTGAAAATGGCGTAATGCTCCATACGAAATGGAAATGCTACGCATTTGGGTAGATGTTATGCACGCATGCAGATGCAATAGAACTGCATCAGCAAAATAAATGCTGGAGATACAGACAACACCCTGCTGGGGCAAGAAAATAACCCTGCTGAAAGAGTCAACGATTTAGCCGGGGATAGAGCACAGACTTGCTCATGCCAATAACCATTGGACTTATACCGAGAAACGGGCCCTTACTGGCCTCTAGGGATTGCTCCACCGGAGAACAAACCTACCCAGGCTGCAAATTACTATGTGGAAAGAAAATCCAATCATAACTCATTGGGTAGTGCATACAAACATACACCTTGCGGGGATTGAGTGCACATCAACTGCCGACGGAAAGTGTACGTGCTACCTGCTCACTCAAACTGCATACAAACTCTACTGGGGATAGAGATGTAAACTTCACCGATCGGGCAAGTAGATTCAGGCTGGGAATAAGACGAACTTCATCTATACCTTTTGCCCCAAGGTAACGACCCTGCAACACTGAACAAACGGACAAGATATCCTACGCAAACGGAACCATCTTAGTCATCATTTGTGACATTGTTCAATTAATTCAAAGTTTTAACAATTATTGGCCAAGGTCTGCATGTTTATGTAAGTGCAAGTTCATCAAAACATTGGGCGTTTTCACAAACAAAACAGTAAGAGTTAAAACAAAGCACACAGATCAAGTACTGAATAGTATATGTTTATTGATAAAGGGCCTATAAATAGGCAAGGTTTTACAACAGATGCAACTCCTGAAAAGAGAAAGCTGCGCAAAAACAAATACAGATATGCACAGAAATATACAAAAGTGTACAAAAATGTCGGCAACGTGGCACAGACAAACATTATGAGCTGATCCCTCTATGACTCACCTGACTCTGATGCTTTCTCGACGCTTCATCTTCAGAAGAGATTGATTCGGATAAACACAACCCTCAGGTTCTCCCAATCCACTAAGAAATGAAGTTCAGACACAGACCGCAGTCATTTGCTTTTTCAATCCCTAACTTTTGCCTGAACCGCCCTTTTGGGTTTTCGATTCACTGGGATACCCATTTTTGCGAAAGTCGCCTTTTCAGGTTTTCGACTTTGTGGGTTTACATCTTTTTGATTTTTATCCCTAATTTTTTCCCGAGCCTATTTTTCTTTTTTATGGTTCGCTGGGATGCCCCACTTTTGCATGGACTTTTCTTTTTGTGTCCAGCGAGTCTCTTTTAAGCAAAGTATTTTTTAACTGCGTCTGCATTCACAAGGGATGTGAAATCCTCACCATCCATGGTGGCTAACAACAAGGCTCCTCCGGAGAAAACCTTTCGAACGACATATGGACCTTCATAATTGGGAGTCCATTTGCCCCTGCAATCTGATTGTGGTGGGAGAATCTTTTTCAGCACAAGATCGCCCGTCTGAAAGCTTCGAGGGCGCACCTTATTATCGTAAGCTTTCTTCATCCGGCTCTGATACAACCGACCATATGCAATTGATTCTAGCCTCTTCTCATCCATCAGGCTAAGTTGATTCAATCAGTTCTTAATCCATTCTGCCTCATCGAGCTTTACGTCAACCAAAACTCTTAAAGAAGGAATTTAACTTCTAGTGGTAGGACAACTTCCATATTGTACACTAGCGAGAAAGGAGTCGCCCCGGTTGATGTGCATACCGTCGTACGATAACCGTGCAGAGCAAAGGGCAACATCTCATGCCAATCCTTGTAGGTGACAACCATCTTTTGCATTATCTTTTTGATATTCTTGTTGGCCGCTTCGACAGCTCCATTCATCTCTGGCCTATAGGGCGATGAGTTGTGATGCTCGATTTTGAAGTTCTGGCATAACTCCTTTATCATCTTGTTGTTCAGATTTGAACCGTTATCGGTAATGATCCGCTCGGGAATTCCATATCTGCAGATGATGTCCTTCTTTATGAATCTTGCTACCACTTGTTTGGTCACATTGGCGTACGAGGCTGCTTCAACCCACTTGGTGAAGTAATCAATGGCAACCAAGATGAAACGATGATCGTTGGATGCGGTGGGCTCAATCTTGCCAATCATATCAATGCCCCACATGGAGAAAGGCTACGGGGATGCCATAACATTCAATGGGCACGGCGGTATATGTATCTTATCTGCATAAATCTGGAATTTATGGCATATCCGCCGACATGTGTACCGAAAGTACCCTCGTGGACTTCTTCCATAAACAATGTTTCTTCTTTTTCATCCACACATCTCAACAACAACAAATCATGGTTCCTTCTGTAAAGCACACTGTCTGGGTTTAGATAAAAGTTGTCAGACAACCTCCTTAGCGTCTTCTTATCCTGAGCCGAAGCCCCTGGTGGATACTTTGGCTTCTTGAGGAAGTTATGTATATCGTAAAACCATGGCTTGCCATCAGCAACCTCTTTAATGGTGAATACGAAAGCGGGTTTGTCCAAGAGAGAAATGACTATTCTGGGAGCATCATTCCAGAAATTCACTTTGTACATTGAAGATAGTGTTGCCAAAGCATCGGCCATCTGATTCTCTGCTCGTGGTACATGGTGAAAATCTACCCGATCGAAGAAGGGTGACAATCTCCTTGCATAATCTCTGTAAGGAATTAGATTCGGTTGACGAGTTTCCTATTCTCCCATGATTTGATTAACCACTAGCGCTGAATCACCATATAAATCCAAGTTCTTGATTCTCAAATCAATAGCTTCTTCCAGACCCATGATACATGCTTCGTACTCAACTTCATCGTTGGTGCAAGGGAATGTCAACCTTACAGTGAACGGGATGTGAGTACCATGAGGAGTTGTAATAATTGCCCCGATTCCACTACCATAGGAGTTGAAAGCACCGTCGAATATCATCTGCCACTGAGAATCCTTCTCTGGACCTTCACCGTGTAATGGTTTTTCACAATCTTTCGCTTTAAGGAACATGATATCCCCGTTAGGAAATTCAAACTTCATCGGTTGATAATCTTTGATAGGCTGCTCAGCAAGGTATTCTGACAAAACACTTCCTTTGATGGCTTTCTGGGAAACATATTGTATATCGTACTCTGTCAGTACCATCTGCCACCTGGCAATTCTTCCTGAAAGCGCCTGCTTCTCGAAGACATACTTAATTGGATCCATCTTCGAAATCAGCATGGTTGTATGATTCAGCATGTATTGTCTCAAACGTTTGGCAGCCCAAGCAAGTGCACAACATGTTTTCTCGAGCATTGAGTAACGAGACTCACAATCTGTGAAGTTTTTACTCAAATAGTAAATCACATGCTCCTTTCTTCCTGTCTCGTCGTGTTGACCGAGAACACAACCCATACCGTTCTCAAGAACCGTTAAGTACATGATTAAAGGGCTCCCAGCCACTGGGGGTATCAATATCGGAGGCTCCTGCAAATATTCTTTTATCTTATCAAATGCTTTTTGACAATTTTTATTCCAGACGACCGCCTGATCTTTCTTTAACAATTTTAACATTAGTTCACGCGTGGTTGTGAGATGAAATATGAACCAAGCAATGTAGTTCAATCTCCCCAGGAAACCACGGACCTCCTTTTCTGTTTTCGGCGCTGGGATGTCTTGTATGGCTTTTATCTTTGCAGGATCGACCTCGATTCCCTTTTCACTGACAATAAACCCCAATAACTTTCCGGACCGAACTCCAAAAGTGCACTTATTTGGATTCAACCTCAGTCTGAACTTCCTAAGCCTCTCAAACAACTTCAACAAGTTGACCAAATGCTCTTCCTCTGTTTGGGACTTCGCAATCATGTCATCAACATAGACCTCGATCTCATGATGAATCATATCATAAAACAAAGTCACCATTGCCTGCTGATAAGTTTCCCCTGCGTTTTTCAACTCAAAAGGCATTACTTTATAGCAAAATGTTCCCCACGGTGTAATGAATGTTGTTTTCTCCATGTCCTCCGGTTCCATTTTTATCTGATTATAACCCGAGAAACCATCCATGAACGAAAACACTGAAAATTGAGCCGTATTGTCGACCAATACGTCAATGTGAGGGAGCGGGAAATCATCCTTTGGGTTCGCCTTATTCATATCCCTGTAATATACACACATCCGGACCTTACCATCTTTCTTAGGTACAGGTACGATGTTGGCGACCCACGGAGGGTAAGTGGTTACAGCTAAAAATCAGGCATCTAACTGCTTTTGGACCTCTTCTTTGATTTTTACCGCCATATCTGGTCTTGTCCTTCTAAGCTTCTGCTTGACCGGCGGACATTCCTCGCGCAACGGCAAGCGATGAACCACTATGTCGGTATCAAGCCCGTGCATATCTTCGTACGACCAAGCAAAGATGTCACTATACTCTCGAAGCATCTCGATCAGTCTTTGCCTGATGTCACTCTGTAGCGCAACCCCTATCCGAACATTTCTGACAACTTCTTTAGAACCCAGATTAACAACCTCAATTTCCTTCTGATGAGGCAGAATGATCTTCTCTTCTTGTTTCAAGAGCCTGACTAATTCTTCAGGCAAGTCTTCATCCTCATTAATCTCTTCTTCAGCTTGATATATCGGTTGATCAAAGTCGAAGCGAGTCATAGGAGGTTCTGAATCGGTGTCATCTGCAATAGGAATCCTGCAATGAAAATGGTTAAATGTTTCAAACAATTTGCAAACAAGTATAAACCACATTGCCATTTTATTGTGAAAAGTAAAAATAAGAAAAACAGAGATCACAAAATTTGAATGAGAAAACTCCCTTTGATTAATTGATAAACAATGTTCAGACATAAACGAATAAGGCCCTGAAATAAAATACCACTATGCCCCGGGTAGGACATAGGGTAGTACAATAATTGGAAAAACAAAGCATTACTGTTCTATCGTCACTTGAATGAATTCTTCAATTGACCAGTTGCGCAGGCTCTGTCCCGGAATACATGGCTTGATCCAGGCGTCCATATCACAATCGATGTCTTCGTCTTCATCATCAGAAATGGCATTAATCTGCTCAAAGAAGACACCTCCGCTAGTAAACTTGATCGGCCCCTTGAACTTCGGCGTGCTTTGTGAAGACGATGGGCGGTACCCCAGACCGAACTTGTCTTGCTTCTGAGGTATATCAATCACCTGCCCCCAGCCTTGGGCTGAACTAGCTTGCACCACAGCCTGCGCTTCTTTAAAGGAAGACATAGCCACCTTAGGCTCTTTTCTCAAAACAGGAGACTTGTCTTTAATCTTGACCGCTTCAAAGGCCTGGCAAAGAGTTTCATGGATCTCTCCATCCACTTCAACATACTTCAAGGATGATAAATGGCTGACCGTGATATCCTCCTCCCCGTATACCGTAACAACGCTACCACCAACCATGTATTTCAACTTTTGATGCAGCGTGGAGGTCACAGAACCCGCTGAATGAATCCATGGGCGACCTAGTAGACAACTGTAGGCTGGCTGGATATCCATGATGTAAAACACTACATCAAAGACTTCAGGTCCAACCTGAATAGGCAAAGTTACCTCCCCAAACACAGATCTTCGGGTTCCGTCAAACGCACACGCCACCAAATCACTTGGTGTGCAAATCAACCCCATCATATCTAACTTCATCAGGGCCTTCTTCGGAAGCACGTTTAAGGACAATCCCGTATCCACAAGCACGTGAGACATGACAGCCTCTCGGCATTCTAAAGATATGTGCAGCGTACAATTATGATTTCTGCCTCTTGGCGTCAAATCCAAGTCTGTAAAGCCTAAGCCATTTCCTGCGTTTACATGCGCCACCACTCCCTCGAGCTGATTGACCGAAATTTCCTGCGGCGCGTAAGCAATGTTTAGTATTCTCAGTAATGCATTCCTATGTGCCTCCGAGCAAAGGAGCAACGACAAGATGGATATTTTGGAAGGAGTTTGCTGCAAATGATCGACTATCTTGTAGTCGCTTTTCCGAATCAGCCTCATAAATTCCTTCGTGTCTTTCAACAAAGATTCTCTCTCCCCAGATTGAGAAGTCTCCTCCACTACCGGTCTTTCCCCCTTGTCCACCTTATCAGCAGTCACTTCATGCGACGAAAAGACCCAGCCGCTGCGGGTAATACCTCCTGCTCCCACGAGATTGTCAACTGAACTTGCAAGGGGATCATTCAAATTTATCTTCTGTCCATTGCAGTACACTTCGGCTCTGTAGTTCCACGGAATAGTCTTAGTGCTTTCGAACGGAATAGGACCCGCTTTGGTGATAGTTATTATTGGTGGCTTTGGTGCATAGATAGTAACAGTCTTGTACGGGATGGAGATTGTCGCGATCTCATCCTTTTCTTTAGCCACCAAATCCTCAGACTCTCTTCCAATAGAACGGTCAAATTATAAAACTCCATTATCCATCATCTCCTGTATACATCTTCTCAATAATCCACATCCTCTCTCAAAATCAGCAGAACATTCAACACAGTCCTCAGCACAACCCGGGAAAACACCCCCTTTTATAAATCTGGCTTTCACAAAGCTTAAGGGTGTCTTCAGTTCATCAACATCCGTCACCAAATTCAACACCTCCTCCTTGATAATTGCATTAACCCCAGCCTGCCCATTATTCGGCATGGGATTCTGCACCACATTGGGAACATCATTAGAAAATTTAATCGCCTTACTGTCAATCATGTCTTGCACTTTATGTTTGAAGGCTTTACAATTATCAATGTTATGTCTTGGAGCACCCGAATGAAATTCACAGCGAGCATTTACATCGTACCCAGGTGGAGGAGGTCCGATCAAGGGAGCCAAAGTCCTTTTCTAAATCAATTACAGTTGTAGCAAAGCCTGCAATAACTGAGAGTAAGGCATAGGAGGCGCATCAAAATGCCTATTTGCTGCCCGACCTCTATTTTGGTATCTTCCGTGCCCCTGTTGATTTTGTTGCGGTCGTTGTTGCTGTTGTTGCCGACGCTGTTGTTGTTGTGGTTGTTGAACTGCTGGAATGGTGATGCTGGCAATTTGTTGATGTTGCCGATTCTGACCTCTATTTCTTCCCCGTGAACTGGATACAGCGTTAGTATCTCCCTCTCGCCTTTTGTTTCCCAACACCTTCTTGTTCCCTCCAGATGAGGGTATCTCACCAACATTGATCTTTACTAACTTAATTCCATTCTCCACCCTCTCCCCGGTGATTATTAAGTCAGAAAAGCTACCTGACATGCTGCTGATCAGTTTTTCATAGTACACTCCCGGTAAAGTAGCAACAAACATGTCCACAAGCTCCCGTTCTACCATTGATGGCTGTACCCTAGCAGCAAGCTCTCGCCACCTCTAGGCGTATTCTTTAAAGCATTCATTATTCTTTTGGGAACGATTCTGCAGCTAGACTCTATTTGGAGCAAGGTCACTGTTGTACTGATAGTGCCTTACAAAACTTCAGCTATGTCTCTCCAGCTACGGACATTTGCAGGCTCCAAGCTCATGTACCATTCCAGCGAGGGACCGGGTAGACTATCCTGGAAGAAATGCATAAGTAGTTTCTCGTCATCGAAATGCGCAGACATCTTACGAAAATACGACCTCAGATGTACCCTAGGGCAAGTGGTACCTTTGTACTTATCAAAGTCTGGGACTTTTAACTTTGGTGGCACTCTCAATCCTGGGATTAACCCCAGATTAGACATGTCCAGCCCCATAGAATTTTGGCATTCAAGAGACCTCATCTTCTCTTCGATCATCTTAATCCTCCTATCAGCCTCGGAGGGCAATTCAACAGCTGCAACTCTTGGAGAAAACACATCCTCTTGTCTATCCTCATTCCAGATATGGTCCATATTACCGTGTATGGCACACATGGTGTCGAGGCCATAGACGTTTCCATTACCATTACCACCATTAGCAAAACCAGCATTACCACCATTTCCAGCACCAGCAGCGTGGCCACTCCCTCCTGCAGTAGGGATGACTAAAGTTGGCATAGAATTGTCTGCCCGAGGAGTTTCAATGTGAGGAGGGTTAGCAGCAATCCCACCATGTAACGACGGGAAGGCGAAAAGAAAGGACAGAAAACCTTAAGAAAGGACAGAAGAGTCGCCACCGAACTTTATTTATCCCATGAGGGGAAAGGAAAATATCGAGAAAACCTTAAGAAATAAATGGATAAGATGGTCTCGCGACCAAGAACGGGTTCGGAAGCCGGTTATGCGAGGGGAAGGTATTAGCACCCCTCGCATACATCGTACTCGATGGGAACCATTTGTTTCTCGACGTGTGCATTTATTTTCTTAAATATTATGCTATAAAAAGTGTTCCACGGGGTAAGAGAAGGTTTAGAGATAGGAGAGAGAGAAGTAACGGGGAAAGAGAAGTAACGAGGGAAGAAGAGAGAAAGAACATAATCGATAGGACTTCGCGGTCCTAGGCCTACGTATTCTCAACGGGTGTGAGAAAGTCAGAGTCGATGTAGTTCGGGGCTACGGATATATGGGGGGAACGTGCTCGCCAAGGATTGTGGCCCTTGTGCCTACGTATCTTTACTTAAAAGAAGTAAAGAATCAGAGCAGCCGTAGTTCGGCCTATGGTTTGTGGATGAGTTTTGGTAGACGATGCTATTGTGCGCATTATAGTAGTTTAGGTGTTTTGCTGCTCGCATGTGAGGAGACTTGAGCGTTACCTGTTTGCGGTAGAACGAACGAAACATATCCTTTTTGAAATGATTATATTTTCGCCTTGCGAGAGAAGATGTCACATTTGATTGGTTAAATTGTTTTTAGGGGAGAGATAAGTCCTCGGATAGTAACCCCTACGGGTAGTACCCAATTCTTTATCTCAAATTTTTTGTTATGAAAGGTGTGGCGAACGTAGCATCTTCGTATTGAAGACGAGTATCAAGACCACACACACTACAGTGAGTATCCTGGCACTCGGAGAGGAAGAAGACTACACTTAATCCTCTCTCTTTAATTCAATGCAAAGAGAACTTCGTTCTCTTATTAAAGATGTTTTTGGTTTTGAATGATAAGTGCTTTGGGACAGAGAACCCTACGGTAAACGTCAGCACTCGGGATAGGAGAACGCCTACACCTAACCACTCCATGACCATTCAAGTTTTTGTTATGAAAAGAAGTTTGAAAATGCACTCGGTATGGGACCGAGGTTTTAGGTGAGAAAGATTGCGGGAGGAAGTTATGGAAGGAGATGGTAAAAAGAGATAGGTGATGGATAAAGTCGCGTCTTCATATTAAAAGACGAGTATTGAGACCACCCACTCTATAGTGAGCATCCCTACACTCAGAGAGGAAGAAGTCTACACTTAATGCTCTCTTTTAATTCAATACAAAGAGAATATGATTTTCCTTATGGAAGAGATTTGAAAATACAATTGGTATGGGGTCGAGTTTTTTAAGAGAAAAGGGAATGGAAATGTACAAGCGTCTTTGTATCGAAAGACGAGTGTCGAAATCACCCACACTACATTGGGCATCCCAACACTCGGAGAGGAAGAAGTCTACACTTAATCCTCTCTTTTTTCTTAATTCAATACAAAAGGGACTCTAACTCTTGTTGAAAGGTGTTTTTGGTTAATGCACTCGATATAGGACCGAGGTTTTAGGAGGGAAGGTTTGGAAATGAGAACGTCTTAATAAAAGATGAAAACCAAAGCAATATCTTAAAGAATAAAGGAGTACATCTTAATGAAAATGGAAGGGTATCTTTAACAAAGATGCATCTTAACAAAGATGAGGTTTCAAAGGGATTACGAGATAACGTGTACTTATAGGCAACATGCATATGCAATGAAGTCACAACAAATGTAAGTGTGAGGTTTAAAAACTTCAAGGGGATTCTATATGAAATAAACATGATGCTTGCAAGCAAAAACAAATATACTCACATACACAAAGGATTGAAAAACAAAAACTCACATTAAGCACAACAACTTAACTTAGGAAAATGAATAAAAAATTATGAACGATTAGGAGGGTAAAAACCCTAAAAGAAGCATGACAAATTTTAATGCAACGTGTTTTCAAAAATAAAAAACTTAGGATATTAAAATACCATGTGAAAATATGAGAAAATACAAGACCATTGCAAAAAGAATCAATTAAAAAGGATAAAAAAATGACAAAGTTATGAAATTTGGAATTTTAAAAGGAAAATAAACAATTAAGTCACTAAAATAATGGAAATGGACTTGGTGGGTGTTGAACCCACCACCTCTTGATTACTAGTGCGAAACTTTGCCAAATCAACTAGGGGCGTGCATGTGAATATAAAAGGAAAGAAAGAGAGAAAAGTATCAAAACATGAAAAATGAAAATAAAACAAAAGGGTTTATCTCCACCAAGGATCGAACCTAGGTTTGGTTGAAAGGCAAGGCGTGTGAGAAACAAGGCATAACCACTGGGGTGGCGATACATCCAAGTATTATGCCACCCCATTAAATACATAAACTTACAAAAGCATGCATTCTGGGCCTGGGCAAGATTCAAGGCAAAATCATGAAAATACGTTTTGATCACAACTTCTTCAATTCTCCACCAAATTTAACAAAAGTTTAGTCAAACTTGCCTAGAATTTCATAAGGAACATGATGGTATCATTAGTTTTCTCAAAAGATGCACAGAAAATAAAACACGATGGCAAATGCAAAAAAAGATGTTTGAAATGCTTTTTCAAAGTTGTGGTTCAAAACAGATGCACTTGGAGACATATAAAAGTCTGAGCATGTTTGAAGTGTGATATTGAGTGAATTCCAACAGAAAATTAAACCACAAGACCTCAGAATAAGAAATTGATATGGGAGTTGCAATTTTATGAAATTGATGTTGAAAGAACAAGAACAGTTATGACTTCTCAATGGCAAATATCCACATAACAATGTTGATCACTAAATACTCCAACAGTTAAGAGGATCACCTAACCATCATAGCAAATTCAAGACAGTAGCAAAACCAAATTTCAAACCAAGGACAAGGTTCAGCAGTGAGGCATCCTTGTTTCAACTGCTATGCCTTAAATCAATATCTTCAAACAGATACTCACAAACTCCAACAACATACTTAAAATAGCATAACTAGGAATTTCCACACATCAAGAATCAAAGAGTTGGTTTGAAAATAGAAACAAACACCTAGACTGAAACAGATGTAACCATAAGGAAATGTATATGCACACAAATTGCCATAACCTGTCAATCATTAGGCCTGAGCAACTTTCAAATATATAAACCAAAGATCCTACATGCCAAGATTAGTCAAAAACAAGTCCAAACAAGATCTGGTATGCCAGTTGCAAATGAAGGCTTGGAAATGCATTTTGACAGCCACAAAACAGAAAGGAATATGATTGAATGGAGATATGCACAAGTTGCAAATACATGGTTCATGGATTTCATATGCCTAGGACAATCAAAAACAGTTCCAAATCAAAACTGGTATATGGACTGCAACTTGGACAAAATGCTTGATATGTTGTTTTGGTAAAATCAGAACAGTTCAACATGCAACAAACATTCCTCACCTTAATACACATGAAGTGATTCACATACATATCAAGAACACAAATTGTAGGAAAGTTCAATATAAAGACTGATGGCTCACGAGGTAAAACACTTGAACAGAAACTGGCAGCAGCTTGTACTTGTCAAAACATCATATACACAAATATAAGGTTTACATACCAAGGCAGATTGATCCTAAACAAAGTGTCCTAACAAACTAAACATGGTTCAATGGTTTTGCACAGCTAACATACTTGTTGCGGTGAAAATTAGATATCAAGCTATTAAATTAACTTGAATCTTAATTCTTTTACAACAGAACTTTATTTTATCCAAAGGAAAGGTCTAAAGAAAGAAAAACCTTTTTCGCGATGTAACGACAACGCTAAGAGATTCGGGGATCGGGGTTGGTTATACCTAGGGAAGGCGTTAGTACCCTAAGCATCTGTAGTACTCTACAGAAACCTTTTGTTTGATTGTTTGCTAAGTTTGTGAATATGTGCTATGGATTGGGATTAGGATAAGGGATAGGTAAAGACTTAGATGGTTTTCTAAGTTTGCTCCCAAAGACATCGCATCTTTTGCCTACGTATCCTAACTAGGATAGAATCAGAGCAATCGTAGTTCACCTCACAAGGGAAGAAGAACACTTGATCATGATCAAGGTTCAAGGGGGAACAAACATGACAGTGTTTGTGTGGAGTTTGACAAAACTCCCTATTCTAAGTTGTAATATTCAAAAGGGGAAGTAAGAAATCATGACGATGATTCTTACATGGAGTTGACAAACTCTATCCTAGGGTTCTAGTTGAAGAGCACTCCTAGTACAGGTGGGTCTTTTAGACTTAAAGCAAAGTCTAATGGTTTCTAAACTAAGTTTAAAGTGACTTAACAAAGTCAAGGAAATGGGTGAATGAGTTATTCATAACATTAGGGTTAATGGAAAGGCTTTTCCTTTGGAGAGGGACAGGAGAGGCAACTTGGATGAGAGTTAACAAACTTCATCACTTGGGGGAGAGAAAATTCTGAACAAGATAACAACATAATAAATATGCATCCATGGTGACAACCATTTAGTGAGCATGTGAAATGATAAAAATGAAAATGCATTTGAAGTGACAGTCAAGCTTCAGTGTATTTAGCAGATGAAGTGAAATGAACATGGTAACAACCAAAGATGAAGTCTTAGCATGTTAGCTAACATTTAAGAGCATGAATGCAAACAAGTATCACAGATAATCACAAGTATATCAAAAGAAAAATTCATCTGCGTATGCGAAAACGATCACAGAACGTACACAACTTGCACATAGTCAAAAGAGATGAAAAATTAGGAAAACATGAAAATAAAAACTATGACATGAAAGTAGATATTAAGATGAATTAAATGCAAAAAGAATGGGTGAAAAACAATTAAAATTGAGAGAGATATGAATTTTTAAAGATAGGATGAAAAATGACAAAAATTAACAAAAGGGTTGCCCTCCTCAGGGGTCGAACCCAGGTTCATGGCATGCAAGGTGCTTAAGTGACAAGGTGACTACCACTGGGGTGGCTATACATCCGTTGATGAAAGCCACCCCATAAATATATATGGGGTACCTACAAAACTGGCTGGGCACAAATCAAACACACAAAATCCTGATTTGCAAATTCATATGTAACTTGGTCATTTCTTGATGGATTTTAGCAAACCTTTAGTGTAACCTGAGTATTTTTCCATGAGGAACAAGATAACACTTTTAGGTTTTTGAAATTCTTCCTCTATTTTAAAACCCGATAGTGCTTATGTTTTGAAGCTTGAAAATGCATTTTGGAATGAATCTCATGTTACAGCCAGTTTCAGTAGAAAGTAATCATGCACACATACCACATAAATGATAATGAATGAGTTCATGCAAGAGTTAGGGTTTAAATTATGCTGTGATGAAAATGGATTGTCAAGTTGCCACTTTGTCATGAATGATATGCAAGTTGATATGCAATTCTGTTTCTAGGCATATATTGGCTGAAACTAAACACATACACACATCAGATACATGATATAGGATGAAATTGGTCACAAGTTGAGGCTCCAAACAAACTGTGGTGAAACATGACATTCAAAATGCAAGTTTGTGCTTGTGAAGTGCATGAAGTTTTATTTTCAATTCAAAACATTTCCAGATCAATTTAAACATCCACACATCACATATACATGGTATTGAATGGACTCAAACACAAATTGAGGCAAAAAAGAAACTGTCATGAGAAATGGTCCTTGAGTTGCAAATTGTGCTTGTGAAATGCATGATGATGAGCAACTTCAATTCTGGACATGTTCAGATCAAACCAATCATACACACACAACACATACATGATATTAGAAGGATTTGATCACAAAATGAGGTCTAAATCAGACTGGTGTGGAAAAATGTGTTCAAAGTGCCAATGTGTATGTGTGAAGATGCATGATGACATGAGTTTTAAGTTCTGTGCATTTTCAGGCCAAGTGAGTCATACATACACCTTACATATGTGATATCAAATGATTTTGAGCAAGAGAAAGGGCTCAAAACTGATTGGTGCAGAAAATGACATTTAAGTTGCTTTTTGGTTTTAGGATGATGCAGTAGATTACTCAAAACCAGATTTAGGCACATTTTGATCATATGAATCATATACACATTCCTCATATATGCAAACAAGTGAGTCCAGGCAAGAAAAAAGGTTCAAACATGGCTGGTGTAAAATTTGGTGAACAAAGTGCTAGGTTTGTGAAGTGAGATGCATGAACATGTTCAATTTCTGTTCAAAACAATTTCAGGCCAATTCAAACACATACACATCTTATATTCATGATATTGAGTGGATTCAAACACCAAAATAAGTTGGAAACAGATTGTCATGAAAAGTGATTCACAAAATGCAAGTTGTCATGAAAATGAGGCATGAGATATGAATTTTCAGTTCTACATACTTTCTGACTCAATTAATCACACACATAGCATACATACATGATATTGAGTAAGTTCAAACACAATTTGGGGCTAACATAAGACTGTCATGAAAAATGAGGGTTTAAGTGAAAACTTGGCGATTTTGATACAAGACATGAAAAATGCAATTCATCATTTTAAGCACTATTGACCAAATTAACTCCACACACATATTGAATGCATGATGTTGGATGAATTTGAGCACAAATTTAACCATCTCTAGGCCTGAGATCACAGCTGGTATATTCATGGTAGAATTTGATACAAGACATGACATACTTCCAACATAATGAACCAAAATGCTAGAACATGAAATTATGGTGCAAAGCAAAGATGTAGTGTTTACATACCTCTAGTAGACTGTGTTGAGTAGATTAGAACACCAAGAAACCCAGAGGAACTTTCAAATAACACTAGCTTTGAAGCTTTCTTCTTTTTGAAGCAAGAATGTAATCCTTGTGACAGTTGGAGAAATATACTCCACCAATGATCTTTAACACTTTAGACAGTTGATAAATGATATATGAGAGGGGTCTGAGTGATTAGAACACCAAGCAAATGCATAGAACAAGTTTTGGCTGATTTTATGGCTTTTGGTCAAAGTAACTTGGTATGGAAGTTGACTTTTTTAATGGTGAGGTTTTTGAATGGTTTAAGGTCTTGGACACCTTCTATATCATATTTAAAGGTTTTGTGGATGATTGTTGAGGTGTTTGAATGTAGAGAACTGAGTTTGGCAGCAAAACTACCAAGACAGATATTTTGGTGGTTTTTGCAATTTTGTGATTTTGTGATTTTTGAAGTAAGATATGAAAGAGTGAGAGATTTGTGTTTCTCTGGTTTTTAGAATCAATATTGTCTTTCAAATGAAGTGATGAGGGCTCCCTTTTATAGGCAAATGAAGAGAGGGGGCAGATTTGGAGATTTCTTCACATGAAAGAAAGGTTTTACACCTTTGGATCAAACCTCCACAAAGGGGTTTCCTTGGCTGATAGGTAAGCCCAATAGTTAAGAAAAATGATGATTTTGAATGGGCTAAATGCAGGATAGAGAGTGTAGGTTGATGGCTGGTTCAGATTCACTTTTCCACCTCATGCTTGCTTTATGATTTCAAATGCAAGTTGTAAAGCCACTTGCAAGCCCACTTTCAAGTTTGGTTAATTCCATCTCCTCTGCACTTCCTTCACATTTCTATGCTTCAAACCCTCTACATATTAGAAACAACAACATCCAAAGGCTTTAGTTTGGTCATATTTGAGGAAAGAATGATTTTTGAACATTTGACAATGTGGGACTAAAGTGTGAAATCACCAACTTACCATAACCCTAACTTTCAGCTCACAAATCCTTTTGAGATGTGCTAGTACTTTTTAGAAAGCCCTCAAATAGATCAAAAACATTAATGCTTTCATGAGTTTCAATTTCCCAAAGGAACTTGGTCAAAAGGTCTCCCAAAGTTGCTAAAAAATGAACTTAAAAGTGAAATTTCTTAGTCTTTTTCCCTTCTAGAAATGAATTTGATCATAACTCCAAATCTATGCATTTTCTTATCATGGACCACTTAGGGACTTTTGTAGGATTTGTCAAGAGCTTTCAAATGAGCTTTGAACCAACTCAATTGGATGTGTGGTTAAGGAGTTATGGTTTAGCCCCTTTCAAAACCCTAATTTCCCAATTTTTCGATTACTCCTTCATCCTTGATCCAATGGTCATGAAAATTGATAGGCAAGTTCAATATGATATAAGGAACATTTTTTAATCACACTTTGAAGTCCAATTCCTTAAATTTGAAGAGTTGACTTTTTGGTCAACCGTACGATCGATCGGTGACTACCGAGTCGTCTGTTGACACTCTGGACCTCCTGAGACTTTGAAACTTCTTGAATGAACTTTATTAAGCTATATGAACTTAATGGATCATAATCCCACCATTAAAACACCTTCCAACATCAAAGTCAAACTACAGTTCACTTTTACTAGTCAAAAACCCTAATCGGGTGCCCTGAAATACACTGTTCTTGATTCTGGGGTAACAACCTCAAATTGGATTTTCAATTGACATTATATGATACCCTTGATCTCGTTTCATGATTGAATTAGCCTAAAACTTTGATTGATCACAAACCTTGAAGCTTCGATTTGACTGTACAAAACCCTGATTCATCTGTAACTTGACAAAGACAAACTTGCACTGGGTTAAGGTCAGATAACTCATGAGTATGCTCCTAAAATGATAATGAGAATCTAAGGGGTCAAAATTTGGGGTGCAATAGTTGCCCCTATTTAAATATCTTCACTAGATGGAACTGAGAGATGACAATCCTCGTAGAATCGCAGTGAAAGGTATTTAAATATAGAAAACCTAAAATCTTGTCCCTTAGATCCGGTGATATGCAAAAGGACAGGTCATGATATGCCATGAATTCTAAATGATGCTTGGATGCAAGACATGTGCAGAAGACAGGAAAACAAAACAACGAGTAGCTGTTGCACCCCAAAATTTGACCAACCACTTATCGCAAGTAGGCTTATGTTTCGGCTCATCTTGTATTCTGCATTTACATACCGCATTCGTTGCATTTTTGAGAATTCGTTGCATTTACATAAGTTGTTTTGAGAATTTGTGATCGTCCCGGGGTTTTCAGCTCTCGCTGTTATTTTTTAGGACATTTCGGTGTCCGGTTTTTACCGCTTATTTCGCTATGTTTGCGCATTTGTTTTCTAATCGATTTAATTGACTTCCTTGCAATTTTTAGATTTTTCCCTTATTTTCTGAAATTTTTTTAATTAGATTTTAAATAGATTTTAATAGATTTAATTGATTTTCTAGAATTTTAAATAAATATTTCTTTTTAAATTGTTTTAAATAGATTTTTGTTTCTAGATATTAAATAGGAATTTTTAATTGGTTTTTTTAATAGGATAACGCTTTTTTCTATTTTTAATAGAGTTAGGAATTAATAGGGTTAATTGGAATTAATTCATATAGATTAATTTGATTTTAATCATTTTTTTATTAGGATATTAATCATTTCTTTTTAATTAGATATTAATCATTTTGTTAATTAAGGTTAATTAGAAGCTTTAATTTGAGTCAACTTTTAATTAGACTATAATCATTAGCATTAAGTCTGAATTTAGTGGAGTTTAATTAGGGTTTAATCATTAATCCATTAATTATTGTCCATTAATCAGTGTTTAATCCCTTTAATCACACTTCAGTGGGCCATGTGTCTGATTTCTGGAGGCCCAGGTCCAAACCTCGCGCCACATGTCATGTATAAAAGCTGCCACGCGTGGCACTCTCTCACCACCACCTCATTCACTGCATGACACATCACCGCGCCATTTGTCACTCTCTCTCTCTGCATGACCCCACGTGTCTCATCCTCCTTCACCATCTCCTTTCACTGGCCGGCCATGCAACCGCCGCTGGAGCTACCCTAACGGTCGCCGAAGATCCCCGCCGAAAACTGTATTTCACACCAGAAAATTCATCAGAACTTCCTCATATTCATCCCAGATTCATCGTCTTCACCACATCCTTCATCCTGCTTCATCAATTGTTCATCATGGAACCTTCATCTTTATGTTCATATGCCTTTTTCCAGATCTTCAAGAATGTCATGGTGTTCTTCATGAGTGTTCCAGATCTGTGAAGATCTTCACCAGCGATCTTCATCTTTCTCCGGTTTCTCATCAAAAATATTCCAGAAGCTCAACCTTTCCACTGTGTTCTTCACCTTCTCCAAGCAATCTTCATCGTTCTCGCTCAACATTCATCGTCTTCCTCAGAAACTTCATCGTGTTCAAGAACAATCCCCAGAAACTACACGATCTTCATCATCGTTCGTCTCCACAATCGTTCACACCTTCATCTGATCTTCATCTGTTGCCCAGACTCGTGAATGTTCATCATGCGTCAACGTGTTCATCAAAAGCGCCATCAAGCTTGTTCATCGCTCACCTCCAAGAACGATGCAGAAATCCTCCACAAATTCAAAGAAACTCTTCCTCTGTTTGTCAACGATCCAGATCTGGATCTTCATCAACGTTCATCTTCACAAGATATTCAGTAACCAAACTCCACCGATCTTCATCCAGATCCTTCAAGACTTCATCAAGTAAACCTCTGCATGGTCATCAAACTCCAGAAACTTCACCATATTTCCTTAGCAATCAATTCCATGTCTTTCAAGATCTCGTCACGAGTTCTTCAACTGCCACCAGATCTTCAATCTTTACCGCGATCGAACTTCGAATCTCATGGTTGCACGGCGGAGACGGTTGGAGGAAGATGACGAAGGTTCTGAGGAAAGATTGAAGGAGCGGAAGAAGGGAGTATTATTTGGTGAGGTTTTGCTTTGATCGGAGGTAGAAAGTTTGAGACGGAATCAGATGGCGGCGCAGAGAAGAGAGAGGAAGGCTAGGGTTTCAGCTTCAGAATTAGGGTTGGGAGAAGAGAGGAAAGGTTCCTGTGGCTGGGTTTGGGATGTTGGGCCGAGCCCAATTAATTTTTGGGTCCATACCCCTGTTTCCAAGCATTCACCCCCCTCTGGATTGTTTTTTTGTTGTTGTTGGGTTGAGCCCAACAATAATTTTTCTAGACCATACTCCTAATTTCCAGCGCACCCTCCCACATGGCCATTGGTTTTTTTTCCCTTTGTTATTTTATTTGCTGAATTTTTTGTATTGTGGGCTTAAGGCCCAGTGGCTGTTTTTTTCTGCATTCACCCCAGTTTTGCAGATTGTACCCCCTCCCCTTTGCAATTTATTTTTTCCCTTTGTATTGGATGAATGCTTGTAATAATTTAGTTTTATTTTCCTATTTTCTTTTAGGAGATTATTGTTAGAGATTATAGTATTATACATATTTTTTAATATAGTTTTTTTCTATTTTCCTTTTAGGATATTATAGATTTAGATAGATTTTTATACTATTTTTCTTATGCAATTTCTTTTAATATTTCTTTAGAATATTTTTCTAGTAGAGTTTAATTGTTAATTTTAGGAGTAGACTTTTATTTCCATTTGTTAGTGGATTTTTCTCCTATTTTCTCTCCTATTTTCGTTTCTTATCCGATTTTATCTCTTATTTTATTTTTGGCTGGCCGTGTGACACGATTCAATTGGAGAATGATTGTCGCTATCATTTCTCTATCTTGTCTTTGACACGGATATCAATACGCTACCTCTGAGAGTTCGATTTCTCGTATAAGTCGAACCATGACGGTCTAAGCGTTACATTGGTCCTGATTCGAGCGTCCTCATCGAGGATCCAGAAAGGAGAAGATTGGAATGGAGCTTGCGCGCATGTCAGGAGCCAACGGAGCCGCTTCGTTCAACATCATCATCTTATTCAAGTCTTCAGGAAACCGTCGAGTGTTGTGAGCTGTATCGTTAGATACGTAGGAAATGACAGTTGAGGAGTTTCTTCTCAATCGTCTAGGATGTCTAGTATGGTACCCTTTGGGTGACATGCGACGTATTCGTTTCTACGTATTAGGTTCATGTGTGTGTGTCCCGAGTTCCTTCCCGTTTAGGCGTAAGCCTACTTCCTCTTTGTTCTCGCCCCCTGGCGATCGAAACCCTTTTTCTCTCGCGTTCAGGCGATTAGGACCCCTTCTCTTGCCCCTGTGCAATCGAGACTCGTCTTCCCGTCGAACTACGTTTGCTCTGATCTCTCGTGCCAGACGAGAGTACGTAGGCATAGGATGCGATATCCTAGCGAGCTATCTTTTCCCTTTCCCCTGCTTTGCTGTAGTTGGCTGAACTACAACTGCTCTGATTTCTCGTACCAGACGAGAATATGTTGGCATAGGATGCGATATCCTAGCGAGCACACTAACAACTAACTTCTTTGTTCTCTCGCTGCCGTGCGATCGAGACTTTCCCGCTGACGACTGATGTTCCCTTTCTCTTGCCCGAGCGCAATCGAGACCAGACCGTAGTTCTAGAACCCGTAGGTTCCCATACCTTTCAAACCCGACATACTACGTCCGTTCTATCACAAACAGGTAAAGCCTAAGTCTCCGTCGAGCGAGCAGCATAGGCCTAACTGCTAGAATGCGCACGCTAGTATCGTCAATCCTTTCTCTCACTCCTGTGTGATCGAGAACACCCTGTCTAGCCGTAGTTAGCCTGAACTACGTAAGCTCTGATCTTTCACGTCGTGTGAAAGTACGTAGGCACGAGATGCGATATCTCGGCGAGCCCATATTCCCCGTAGTTCCCCGAACTACGATGACTCTGACTTTCCCATTGCACAAGGGAATACATAGGCATAGAGTGTGATGCTTTATCGAGTCAATTTCTTTCTGTTTAGCTTTAACAGCCGTAGAAAGATCGTTTTTCACCCGTAGACAAACCAACAAGTGTGGATCCCATCGAGTACGATGGACGTGAGGGGTGCTAATACCTTCCCCTTGCGTAACCGACTCCCGAACCCAGACAATGGTTGCGATGACCTTGTCTTATACCCTTTTGTCAGGTTTTTCCCGATCGTTTCCTTTCCCGCTCTGAGGGATAAATAACGAAAGGTGGCGACTCTTCTGTTTAGCCGGCGCCTATTTTCACAGTAGCGACAGCTGGCGACTCTGCTGGGGACCTCTGATAGTTTCCTGGGGATCCAACGTCCCCTATGCGAGTCAATCTGAGGGATCCAACGTCCCGACGAGAGTCAATCCTAGCGCTTGTTTGCTTGTCTTCGGGTGTTTATTTTTGTGCTTTGTATATTACTGTTGTATTTACATTTCCCGCACTTATTATTATCTGTTGCTATTGTGCTGTTGTGGGAGGGGAGCTCTGATGAGTGATAAGCCGGACCTGGGCTTGAGTATGTACCTAGCATTAGAGTGGAGATTAGTGACGGACCTGTATGCTTAGCATGCACCAGTCCCCATGAAATCCACGCTCGGACGAGATTCTCTTTGATGCTTCTTGCCTGGCCCTTTGGGCTCGACAAGTTGTCTGACCCGAGGATTGTTGACTCTGGGAACCGATCACTTGTGATTCAGCTAAGTGAGGCCGCTTCAATAGATGATGATGCCACACCTTCTGGGTATCGTATCGTCCCTCTTGAAAGTCTGTGACGCTGATGACCGCATAGGATGTCGAACCTGTGTCAGTTTAGGTCCATACCCGTGAGTGGGAGGGTTTTTGCAGGAAACTTGACTTCCAGCCTACCCGGTATTTTGGTTTTCTTTCGTCAGAGCAAACTTCTCCCGTCAGCAGCGCAGCAATATTCAGAGCTTTGTGGGGGTTGTGATCCCGTGTTTGTTGCATGTTGCATTGCATTTCATGTGCATCTCATGCTTGCATGTCCGTACTCAGCTGGAACAGAGAGCTTACCAGTCTTTTGTCCAACTCGCAGTTGACTTCCCAATGTCACACCCTCATTTTCACCTTTAGCCTTTATACCGTACATTCACCATATCATACATCGTTCTATTGCATATTGAGCATCTGGGTTCACAAGGTACGGATTGGATCGGTTTGTTATTTTCGATTTTTAAATGAGATAAATGCCCTATCCTGAAATGCATAGAAGAAAAGGTTCATCACCTAAGGTTTGATCTAAGATGGAAAGTGTACTCATGTAGATTCCTTCAAGGAGAAGTTACTTGAAAATATTGGGATATTCAAGATAAATATTCATAATGAACATGAAATGCAAGGCCAAATTCAAGTTTGCTTCATTCAATGTTGTTTCAAATTCTTGGTTAAGTGGAGTTCAAATTTGCAAAGTATGAGTCAAGATCACAAGTGCATAATTTAAGACTTCATCCATTTCAAGTTTAATGGTAGGAGAAAAATCCATCATGCAAAATTCAAGATTTATGAATTTAAGATTAGAGGCAAGAATGTTACAAAGAGAAATTTTATGACATTACAAGAATGTCATGTGTTACAAGATTTCCAACTCTAAGTAATGTTTAGAAACTAATCTATTTCTAATCTTCATTCAAGTTTCTAATCAAATTCATGCCAAGACTAAGACAATGCATGCTTGGCCAATGGTGATTTTAATGTGATCCAAACCAGCCCCATGCAAGAAGTAACAAGTTGCCTCATGTCACAAGACCAAGGGAATGGCATATGATAATGCATCTAAAAATCAGAATTTCAAAATTATGTCCAAAGGTTAACATTGACCAAGAGGGTAGTCCAAGCATAAGCCAACAAAGAGGGGAAAGGATTGAGGGCAACGTAGAGGGCTGCAGAAAAAGACAACATGGGAAAGTAGTGCAGAAAAATGCAGCATAGCCATATACATGGAAATGGAATGAAAGAGAGTGACATGAGAAAAGGTGGTAAGAGACATTACCCCATGAAAAGTATGATATTTGGGGAGAAGAGAGAACCCTAGAGTGGAGAGATAAGAAGGAAGGGGTTGTAAACAAAAAGGATTCACTCTTTACACATTCAACATATCACACACACATTGCAAAAAACCAGAAAATAGAGAGAGGTAGAGAAACCTTAAAAACCAGAAAAATAGAAAGGAAGAAAAACTATAAAAAAGAGAGTAACATAGAATCACAAGAGGACCATTGAGAAGGAGAACCTTCACAACATAGAGTGAAGAGTGGAGAGCACATCCAACAAAAATTAGTGGAGGACTTGCAAGAAAGATAGAAAGCTCTTGGGTATCCATTTCAAACCTTTCTCTCTTTACTTTTTGCTTTTATATTCATTTTACTTCCTCCTGTATGTGTTGTTGTACTGAGTATATCATGTAAGGTTCTAAAGGAACCAAAAAACCATTTTTAAGAACCAATAGAAAGGAAACAAAACCACAAAAGACAGCAAAAAACAGCAAAATATTTCATTTTTCGCTTCAGGTCGCAGCGCGAACATGCAAAAACCAGAATGAAAATTTTCCCAGTTCGCGGCGCGAACACCCTTCGCGGTGCGAACATGCAAAAACTAGAATGAAAACTTTCCCAGTTCACGGCGTGAACATGCAAAAACAGAATGTTCACTTTTCTCAGTTCGCGGTGTGAACACCCTTCGCGGCGCGAACTGATCAGTTTGTTTATTTTATTTTCTTGTTGTTTTTACCTTAAAAAAGTGCCGTTTTTTTGCATGTCTCAATTTTTTTTAGCCGACTAACCCCATATGTTTGTATGATTTTAATATGTGAATATTGCTACTATCCTTGTTGATTTTTGATTCCAAAAACCATTTTCAAAAACAAACTCTCGATTTTATCGAGCCATTTTTAACCTTGTAAGCCGATTGCCTTGCGCATCGCCATCGACCTTGTCCGTATCGCTTCAAATACATCTTTACAAACAATAAACCTTGATCCAACATCAAGTGATCCTTTTTCTCGTAAAAATCCAAAACACAATAAAATATACGATTAGAATTATGCACCATGAACTTTAAAGTGGTGGAGAAGGAATGAGAATGGAATCCTCCTACACTCGTTCCGAATGTTTTGAACACAAGGCGCTCGACATGGTTATTGGAGACATTCATCTCTATCCAAAGTCTTTTGTATAATCCTAGTCAAGAATAAATTCTTCCCTAAGAAAAACCTAAAAACAACATCAACTCATCAAGCTTCTTTTGCCTTAGGGCGTCAATCCGAAAACCCTTTTTCAAGGTATAAAATCAACCAATACACAATTATTTCTTAAGTGGCCGAACTACGGCTGCTCTGATTTCTCACACATGTCGAGAATACGTAGGCATAGGATTGCGATGATCCTAGCGAGCACAATTTTCTTTCTTTCCCATCTTTAATCTTCCATACCCTTTACCCAAGGACATGTTACGTCCGTTCTACCGCAAACAGGTAACGCATAAGACTCCAGGAGCGAGCCGCAATACACCTAACTGCTAGAATGTGCACGATAGCATCGTCCACCCAACATCCTGTTTTCCACTGTAGTCCCATGAACTACGAATGCTCTGATTCTTCACTTCATACAAGTGAATATACGTAGGCACAAGGGCCCTAATCCTTGGCGAGCACTCTAATGAATAAACACCAACCCCTCTTTCTTTAAACAAGCAAGCTTTTAGAATAAAACACCCATTCACGCTAAACAACCTAGGAGGTTCCCATCGAGTACGATGGATGCGAGGGGGTGCTAATACCTACCCCTTGCATAACCGACTCTCGAACCCTAAGACTTGGTTGCGATGACCATGCTCTTTTCCCAAAGGTTTTATCGCTATTTCCCTTTCCCTCCTTGGGATAAATAAAATCCGTTGGCGACTCTGTGTCATTTTTCGCGTAGCGATAGCTGGCGACTCTGCTGGGGACTTTTTCCTAAGCGAGTCAAGCCTAACCTAGGTTGTTTTTGCGTGTTTGGGCTCTTTCCTTTTTGCTTGTTTATCGCTTTCCTTGTTTTTTTCAATTGTATCTCACCATGTTTGGTTTCATTGGTTCTTGGTATGGATTGAAAACTTTGGTGGAAAACCTTGAGGGAAAGACTCTATACCCGATTCTAGAGTATTAAAATTGAGATATGAGAGTTTGAGTAGTATGGGCTTCCGAGATGCTCATCTCGTGATAGTCGATACGAGAACATCGCTTAGAGTAGATTCATTTGAGAATGATGAGAACCGTCAAGCTCTTGGCGTGTTTGATCAACGTTTTCTCAAGAATCCATTACTCTAAGGACATTTCAGAACCCTAAACCTTTTTCCAACCAAGATTGATGGTCGCGTAGTATGGGTCCTCGAGAAGCTCTTCTCGTGTGGATCGATACGAAGACCTCTTTCAGAAGAGACTTTCTTGATGGAGTTGTTGCCTGGCAATGACTGACATACGTAACAAACAGTCAAGAAAGTCTATGACTCTGAAATCCTTGTCTAGAACCCAATGTCGATGTGTCTCGTAGTATGGGTCCCCGAGAAGTTCTTCTCGTGTGGGTCGATACGAGGACCTCACCCAAAAGAGATTCATGTAATGGAGTCATCTTCCGACATATTCATGTCATGTAAGAGGAACAGTCATGTGAATCCATGACTTTGGGATCCCAATTGAACCTTAGATCACACCTGGTGAGAACCTTGTGTTACGATCAATTAAATTTTATCCTTAATCCGTACCTTTGATCCTGTGTGCTAAAGTCAGATTAAGTACATTGCATCCCAGTGCATTCAATCCATTTCATGTGCATTGCATCTGCATTCTACATATCATTTCCCGCGAACCTCATACCACCTTTTGCTTCTAACCAGCTAGCTGATTTTCCGACACTTGCTCAGAGTTGGAAATATGTCCCAGATCACTATGGAAGAGCTTCATAAAGGCCAAGAATTGTTGAAGGAGGAGGTCAAGCAACTGAAAACTCAGATGAACTTGATTATGGAGATCCTGCAAACGCTGATGAGGAAAGAAAGTAACGCTGCAGCAGTTGTTGCCGCAAAAATGCTTGATCCTATGGAAGTACTTAAGTCCCCCTCAAGTCAAGAGATGCCTCATGAGCATGACCTACCACTCGGACCTGTGATGCGTGCTTATCAACGACCATTACTTAATCCTCAGTCAGGTCCAAGGAATCAACCACAAAGTAAGAATCTATATCCAAATCAGCGTCGAAGCTCCGCCCAACGAGGCCCGAACAGACCAAGGAGGCCAGAGAAACACTTTGACCCAATTTCTATGTTGTACAGACGACTCCTCCCTTTATTGCTCAGTAACTCTTTCGTCCAGCTAAGAGAACTTGGTCCTCCTCCAACACCTCCTCTTCTAGGCTATGATGCAAATGCCAGGTGTGTATTCCATTCTGGAGCGCCTGGATACATGATTGAGGATTGTAAAAGTTTGAAGTACCAAGTACAAGGGTTGATTGAGTTCAGATTGATTTCATTTACACCTCAAGGCCTTCAAATTAACGTCAACCCTTCATCTGGTCGGGCAGGTTCATCAGTTTCTGGCATGGAAGAAAATTTTGAAAGTGGGCATGGAAAAGGTTATCATAGTGGTCCCGATGAGCAAGAAGGCTAGCCTAACCGCGAGGCAAGAAAGAAAAAGCCCAGTACCCAATGCCGGCAACTTTTATATCTTGTCTTTTCTAAGCATTTTGTAATTTATTTCTCGTCATTTGCTACTTGTTTTTTTAAACATTGTATTATTTTGAATGGTAATATTAATGAAGTAATCATGCTTTTTGAATTAATCATGTTGCACTCGCTCATCTTTTCTTCACTTATATAAAAAACAAAAAAAAGAACACATCCATATACATCTCTCATCCACTTATTTTATCAAACCTTTATTTTAGCAAAAATTGGAGGGAGGATGACGAAAACGAAATACCCATAATTGCAGTTGTATGCTTTCAGATGAAATCCTGCTGATGATGTACAGGCATTGTTTCAAATCCCCTAAACATCGGAGATATACGGAGTTAGTCCCTAGTCAACCATGTTGAGCCTAGAAGTAGGAGTTTCCTTCGGATTTAAACCCTTATGATAAACCTGGGGCATGGGTAGTGTTCAGTTAATCTGATTGCACGTTCAGTCGCAAGATGAAATCCTTGGTATGGCATTTGTTCTTCAACAAACAACGACTTGGCAGTCACAAGCCTTTCAAAATATATATATTAAAAGAAAAGCCCGCTAATTTGAACACCTAAAGAGGAAACTTAGGCAAAAGTTAGGGATCAAAAACAAAAATCAAAAGAGGTCCTCAAACCCTCAACAAAAACAAAATAAGAATCAGTGGCTACTCAAATCAAAAAGGGTCACTAACATCCATCAAAACCAAATAAGGTGACTGCCACGTCGAACGAACCTTGAACTGTCAAGCTTACACTGTCAAGATAAGCGCGTGTGGAATTAGCTGAACATAGGACTGGAGATCATCACGAAGAAATGGTGGGGACAAATAATACTTTGAGCCTTATATCCTTTGTTTCTATAACCGTGAACCAGACCATGTTACAACCCTTAGAAAGACCTAATTGAAGCAGGGTTTATTCTGAGAGCATGCTACAGTAAGGTTGCGTAAGCTGACTCCCCACATATTTGCTAATCTTCAGTATTAGTGTCATATTATTGCTATATTTTTCACACACCAATAAATCAACACTACGTCTGGATTAATAGTCCATTCGTCACACACTTCCACATCATTCCTAATAAAATGATCTTTCAAATTTGCATGAGAATCGCATTAAAATTACCATTTGTGAATAAACAATTTGAATTGCAAGTCGGCACTTGACATCAAGGAAAGGCTAACAAAGAGTAATCAAAGAGAATTTGACCATTCATCGGAGTTGATCAGAAACAATAGCACCTTGTAGTCCTGTGGATCAGGGGCATTGACATCCAATTGCTATGAAGTTAGTTAGTCTAAAGCAAGCCCCCAAGCATCATTTGATTATGGGACGAGTCATTCAAAAGTTGGTGGATCAGAAGAGAATCATCACAAGATTCTACCAACTAGGGGCAGGCCACTCGAAGGTTCTTTGAAGTCCCTCTAATGCTAAATCAACATAAGTTAAATCGCTTCAACGCTCATTATGGGACAGGCCACTTCAAGAGTACGTCAAAGCCCATCACTCCAAGAGTCGGTTAATTAAGGACTAACCTCTTCATCACGCAAGATTCTGAGGCAGGCCATCTCGAGGTCATCTCATGACGAGCTACCTCCAATCTCTCTTTTAAGGAGAAATTCTCCAGAGACCCTTTCAGACTGGGGCAAGTTGAACTAAAACTGGGGCAATTCCTCTCCGTGTTTCAAAGGAAAATCCTCCAAAGACCCTTCCAGACTGGGGAAGGTTGAACTGAAACTGGGGCAATTCCTCCCAGTGTTTTCAGGCTTATGAAGCAGGCTCTTTCAAGCTCAAAGCGAGTGTCGGGAAATCATGCTATTAGCCCACCCGACCAAATCACCCTTATCAAATAAAAGCCTTGCTACAAGAGACCCTCATTACATTTCTAGGAAACTTCATATCATTGCATAAATCATCCTCAGGCATTAGCCGCATCGGTTTTCTCATGCATGGTGTCTTGCATACCATCTCATTCCTCGAGCCTGATCTCACAACTTGAATCCAACAACCTTCTAACCCAAATCACTTCTAAACTAGTTCTCGCCTGGTCACCCTTTTCTTTAGCCTACCCCGTAAAAATCAGTTCTCATCTGGTAATTCACCTTCAAAGCCCAACCATACTTGGCACGTCCATCACCCACAAACTTCATATTCTTACATCCCTAACAATTTTTGCATACACACTGCATCATTACATGAGTGCTTAGCCGGTCATTCTCAAGGATGCAAAATTCCTGTGGAAATCCTGACAGGATCCTTTTGGAGTGTTTATCCATTCACTTACCTTTTGTAAGTCCGTTTGAGCCTTTTACATGAGATATTTTCTCACCTTACCTTTCGTAAGCGATTTCATTGCCTTTCGCGTGAAATCTTATCCCTTCAGTTACCTTTTGTAATTCCATTTTGAGATGTCTTATCACCTTACCTTTCGTAAGGGATTTCATGGCCTTTCGCATGAAATCTTATCCTTTCGCTTCCCTTTCGTAAGCGTTTTCTCGTTGTCTTTTACATGCGACAAAACTTTGTGTTGGGTATCTTCAATCAATTTGGATGCTTGATGCCTATGTGGCCAAGAACTAAATGGTCGTCATACTTAAAGAATGTCATCTCCGCCGTTGTTCCTGTGAGGTCAAATGATGTTCTGATACCCTTTCTAAGTTTCCTCTACCTTTTGCAAGAGGATGGTTATTACCCTTCACTTACCTTTTGTAAGCCTTTCCGTGTCTTTCCCACGAAGTATCTCCTCTCTGCCTTTTGCATAGGAGACGCCTTACCGTTTGTAAGAGATTTCATGGCCTTTTGCATGAAATCTTATCCTTTCGCTTCCCTTTCGTAAGCGTTTTCTCGCTGTCTTTTACATGCGACAAAACTTTGTGTTGGGTATCTTCGATCAATTTGGACGCTTGATGCCTATGTGGCCAAGAACTGAATGGTCGCCATACTTAAAGAATATCATCTCCGCCGTTGTGCCTGTGAGGTCAAATGATGTTCTGATACCCTTTCCAAGTTTCCTCTACCTTTTGCAAGAGGATGGTTATTGCCCTCAACTTACCTTGTGAGTCTTTTTGCGTCTCTTTCACGAAATATCTTCACCTTGCCTTTCGCAACAGATTTAACTTACCTTTAGTAAGTCCCACCGTACCTTTTGTACAGGTTCTTGTCAGCTTACCTTTTGTAAGTATCCTCTCTACCTTTTGTGGAAGGAAGTTTTCTCCTAACCTTTTGTTCAGGGGTCTGCTCTGTCTTTTGCAGAAGAAAGTATGATCGTCCTCTCCCAAGGGAGTTTCCTATCTACCTTTTGTAGAAGGAATTATCTCCAAACCTTTTGTTCTGGAGTCCTATTTACCTTTTGTAAAAGGAAATTTTTCTCCTAACCTTTTGTTATGGAGTCCTTTCTGTCGTGATAGAAGGAAATACGATCATATTCTCCTAAGGGAGTCTCTGCTATTTGATATAGAAGGAGTTACTATTTCTCCAAACCTTTTGTTTCGGAGTCCTCTCTACCTTTTGTAGAAGGAATATTTCTCCTAACCTTTTGTTCTGGAGTCCTCTCTACCTTTTGTAGAAGGAATATCTTTCTCCTAACCTTTTGTTCAGGAGTCCTCCTTGCCTTTTGAAAACCGTTATTTTAGATTCCTCTCTACCTTTCATAGAAGGAATATCTCATTACGTTTATTTTTAGAGTCCTCTCTATCTTTCGTAGAAGGAATATCTCATCACAGTCGTTATTTTAGAGTCCTCTCTACCTTTCGTAGAAGGAATATCTCGCAATTGTTTATTTAAGAGTTCTCTCTACCTTTCGTAGAAGGAATATCTCATAATCAGTTATTTTTAGAGTCCTCTCTACCTTTCGTAGAAGGAATATCTCATTACGTTTTTTTAGAGTCCTCTCTACCTTTCGTAGAAGGAATATCTCATAATCAGTTATTTTTAGAGTCCTCTCTACCTTTCGTAGAAGGAATATCTCATTACGTTTTTTTAGAGTCCTCTCTACCTTTCGTAGAAGGAATATCTCACAGTTATTTTTAGAGTCTTCTCTACCTTTCGTAGAAGGAATATCTCATAATCAGTTATTTTTAGAGTCCTCTCTACCTTTCATAGAAGGAATATCTCATTACGTTTATATTTTAGAGTCCTCTCTACCTTCCGTAGAAGGAATATCTCGCAATCGTTTATTTTGGAGTCCTCTCTACCTTTCGTAGAAGGAGTATCTCACAGTCATTTATTTTCGAGTCCTCTCTATCTTTTGTAGAAGGAATATCTCCTAGCCAATTTTTGGTTCCCTATTATGAGACAGCTCTCTGACTTTTTGCAAAAGGAGTTTTAGATAACTTGTTTGTAGTATAACTTATCCTCTTGGAATTCTATAGGAGTCCTCCTTTTCCGACTGGCAAAGCATTCATGTTCATTCCGCATTATATCTCAAGCATATCATCATATCCCCCTTAACCCTTATTCGCTGACAAATACATTCCTCAAACCATCTCGTTGACCATCTACTTCCATCCTACATCTCTCCAGTTAAAAATCTCGGGTATTCTAGTATTTAATTCTCTTATACCATGAATGTCCGAGCACCTTTATCCTCCAGACATTCAGGTCCAAGAGGATTAAATAGGGGCAGTTGTCACACCCTCATTTTCACCTTTAGCCTTTATACCCTACATTCACCATATCATACATCGTTCTATTGCATATCGAGCATCTGGGTTCACAAGGTACGGATTGGATCGGTTTGTTATTTTCCATTTTTAAATGAGATAAATGCCCTATCATGAAATGCATGGAAGAAAAGGTTCATCACCTAAGGTTTGATCTAAGATGGAAATTCTACTCATGTAGATTCCTTCAAGGAGAAGTTACTTGAAAATATTGGGATATTCAAGATAAATATTCATAATGAACGTGAAATGCAAGGCCAAATTCAAGTTTGCTTCATTCAATGTTGTTTCAAATTCTTGGTCAAGTGGAGTTCAAATTTGAAAAGTATGAGTCAAGATCACAAGTGCATAATTTAAGACTTCATCCATTTCAAGTTTAATGGTAGGAGAAAAATCCATCATGCAAAATTCAAGATTTATGAATTTAAGATTAGAGGCAAGAATGTTACAAAGAGAAATTTTATGACATTACAAGAATGTCATGTGTTACAAGATTTCCAACTCTAAGTAATGTTTAGAAACTAATCTATTTCTAATCTTCATTCAAGTTTCTAATCAAATTCATGCCAAGACCAAGACAATGCATGCTTGGCCAATGGTGATTTTAATGTGATCCAAAGCAGCCCCATGCAAGAAGTAACAAGTTGCCTCATGTCACAAAATATACATGTCACAAGACCAAGGGAATGACATATGATAATGCATCTAAAAATTAGAATTTCAAATTTCTGTCCAAAGGTTAACATTGACCAAGAGGGTAGTCCAAACATAAGCCAACAAAGAATGTCATGTGTTACAAGATTTCCAACTCTAAGCAATGTTTAGAAACTAATCTATTTCTAATCTTCATTCAAGTTTCTAATCAAATTCATACCAAGACCAAGACAATGCATGCTTGGCCAATGGTGATTTTAATGTGATCCAAAGCAGCCCCATGCAAGAAGTAACAAGTTGCCTCATGTCACAAAATATACATGTCAGAAGACCAATGGAATGGCATATGATAATGCATCTAAAAATCAGAATTTCAAATTTCTGTCCAAAGGTTAACATTGACCAAGAGGGTAGTCCAAACATAAGCCAACAAAGAGGGGAAAGGATTGAGGGCAATGTAGAGGGCTGCAGAAAAAGACAGCATGGGAAAGTAGTGCAGAAAAATGCAGCATAGCCATATACATGGAAATGGAATGAAAGAGAGTGACATGAGAAAAGGTGGTAAGAGACATTACCCCATGAAAAATCTGATGTTTGGGGAGAAGAGAGAACCCTAGAGTGGAGAGATAAGAAGGAAGGGGCTGTAAACAAAAAGGATTCACTCTTTACACATTCAACATATCACACACACATTGCAAAAAACCAGAAAATAGAGAGAGGAAGAGAAACCTTAAAAACCAGAAAAATAGAAAGGAAGAAAAACCAGAAAAAAAAGAGTAACATAGAATCACAAGAGGACCATTGAGAAGGAGAACCTTCACAACATAGAGTGAAGATTGGAGAGCACATCCAACAAAAATTAGTGGAGGACTTGCAAGAAAGATAGAAAGCTCTTGGGTATCCATTTCAAACCTTTTTCTCTTTACTTTTTGCTTTTATATTCATTTTACTTCCTCTTGTATGTGTTGTTGTACTGAGTATATCATGTAAGGTTCTAAAGGAACCAAAAAACAATTTTTAAGAACCAATAGAAAGGAAAGAAAACCACAAAAGACAGCAAAAAACAGCAAAATATTTCATTTTTCGCTTCAGGTCGCGGCGCGAACATGCAAAAACCAGAATGAAAAATTTCCCAGTTCGCGGCGCGAACATGCAAAAACCAGAATGAAAACTTTCCCAGTTCGCGGCGCGAACATGCAAAAACAGAATGTTCACTTTTCTCAGTTCGCGGCGCGAACACCCTTTGCGGCGCGAACTGATCAGTTTGTTTATTTTATTTTCTTGTTGTTTTTACCTTAAAAAAGTGTCGTTTTTTTGCATGTCTCGATTTTTTTTAGCCAACTAACCCCATATGTTTGTATGATTTTAATATGTGAATATTGCTACTGTCCTTGTTGAGTTTTGATTCCAAAAACCATTTTCAAAAACAAACTCTCGATTTTATCGAGACATTTTTAACCTTGTAAGTCGATTGCCTTGCGCATCGCCATCGACCTTGTCCGTATCGCTTCAAATATATCTTTACAAATAATAAACCTTGATCCAACATCAAGTGATCCTTTTTCTCGTAAAAATCCAAAACACAATAAAATATACGATTAGAATTATGCACCATGAACTTTAAAGTGGTGGAGAAGGAATGAGAATGGAATCCTCTTACACTCGTTCCGAATGTTTTGAATACAAGGCGCTCGACTTGGTTATTCGAGACATTCATCTCTATCCAAAGTCTTTTGTGTAATCCTAGTCAAGAATAAATTCTTCCCTAAGAAAAACCTAAAAACAATATCAACTCATCAAACTTCTTTTGCCTTAGGGCGTCAATCCGAAAACCCTTTTTCAAGGTATAAAATCAACCAATACACAATTATTTCTTTAGTGGCCGAACTACGGCTGCTCTGATTTCTCACACATGTCGAGAATACGTAGGCATAGGATTGCGATGATCCTAGCGAGCACAATTTTCTTTCTTTCCCATCTTTAATCTTCCATACCCTTTACCCAAGGACATGTTACGTCCGTTCTACCGCAAACAGGTAACGCATAAGACTCCAGGAGCGAGCCGTAATACACCTAACTGCTAGAATGTGCACGATAGCATCGTCCACCCAACATCCTGTTTTCCATTGTAGTCACATGAACTACGAATGCTCTGATTCTTCACTTCATACAAGTGAATATACGTAGGCACAAGGGCCCCAATCCTTGGCGAGCACTCTAATGAATAAACACCAACCCCTCTTTCTTTAAACAAGCAAGCTTTTAGAATAAAACACCCATTCACGCTAAACAACCTAGGAGGTTCCCATCGAGTACGATGGATGCGAGGGGGTGCTAATACCTACCCCTTGCATAACCGACTCTCGAACCCTAAGACTTGGTTGCGATGAACATGCTCTTTTCCCAAAGGTTTTATCGCTATTTACCTTTCCCTCCTTGGGATAAATAAAATCCGTTGGCGACTCTGTGTTATTTTTCGCGTAGCGACAGCTGGCGACTCTGCTGGGGACTTTTTCCTAAGCGAGTCAAGCCTAACCTAGGTTGTTTTTGCGTGTTTGGGCTCTTTCCTTTTTGCTTGTTTATCGCATTCCTTGTTTTTTTCAATTGTATCTCACCATGTTTGGTTTCATTGGTTCTTGGTATGGATTGAAAACTTTGGTGGCAAACCTTGAGGGAAAGACTCTATACCCGAGTCTAGAGTGTTAAAATTGAGATAGGAGAGGTTGAGTAGTACGGGCTTCCGAGATGCTCATCTCGTGATAGTCGATACGAGAACCTCGCTTAGAGTAGATTCATTTGAGAATGATGAGAACCGTCAAGCTCTTGGCGTGTTTGATCAACGTTTTCTCAAGAATCCATTACTCTAAGGACATTTTAGAACCCTAAACCTTTTTTCAACTAAGATTGATGGTCGCGTAGTATGGGTCCTCGAGAAGCTCTTCTCGTGTGGATCGATACGAAGACCTCGTTCAGAAGAGACTTTCTTGATGGAGTTGTTGCCTGGCAATGACTGACATACGTAACAAACAGTCAAGAAAGTCCATGACTCTGAAATCCTTGTCTAGAACCCAATGTCGATGTGTCTTGTAGTATGGGTCCCCGAGAAGTTCTTCTCGTGTGGGTCGATACGAGGACCTCACCCAAAAGAGATTCATGTGATGGAGTCATCTTCCGACATATTCATGTCATGTATGAGGAACAATCATGTGAATCCATGACTTTGGGATCCCAATTGAACCTTAGATCACACCTGGTGAGAACCTTGTGTTAGGATCAATTAAATTTTATCCTTAATCCGTACCTTTGATCATGTGTGCTAAAGTCAGATTAAGTACATTGCATCCCAGTGCATTCAATCCATTTCATGTGCATTGCATCTGCATTCTACATATCATTTCCCGCGAACCTCATACCACCTTTTGCTTCTAACCAGCTAGCTGATTTTTCGACACTTGCTCAAAATTGGAAATATGTTCCAGATCACTATGGAAGAGCTTCATAAAGGCCAGGAATTGTTGAAGGAGGAGGTCAAGCAACTGAAAACTCAGATGAACTTGATTATGGAGATCCTGCAAATGCTGATGAGGAAAGAAAGTAACGCTGCACCAGTTGTTGCCGCAAAAATGCTTAATCCTATGGAAGTACTTAAGTCCCCCTCAAGTCAAGAGATGCCTCGTGAGCATGACCTACCACTCGGGCATGTGAAGCATGCTTATCAACGACCATTACTTAATCCCCAGTCAGGTCCAAGGAATCAACCACAAAGTAAGAATCTATATCCAAATCAGCGTCGAAGCTCCGCCCAACGAGGCCCGAACAGACCAAGGAGGCCAGAGAAACACTTTGACCCAATTTCTATGTCGTACAGTCGACTCCTCCCTTTATTGCTCAGTAACTCTTTGGTCCAGCTAAGAGAACTTGGTCCTCCTCCAACACCTCCTCCTCTAGGCTATGATGCAAATGCCAGGTGTGTATTCCATTCTGGAGCGCCTGGACACACGATTGAGGATTGTAAAAGTTTGAAGTACCAGGTACAAGGGTTGATTGAGTCCAGATTGATTTCATTTACGCCTCAAGGCCTTCAAATTAACGTCAACCCTTCATCTGGTCGGGCAGGTTCATCAGTTTCTGGCATGGAAGAAAATTTTGAAAGTGGGCATGGAAAAGGTTATCATAGTGGTCCTGATGAGCAAGAAGGCTAGCCTAACCGCGAGGCATGAAAGAAAAAGCCCAGTACCCAATGACTTCCGAACCCTAAGACTTGGTTGCGATGACCGACTCCCGAACCCTCGAACCCTCGAGAGGACTCCGGTGAACAATGCAGCCCAGAATATGCAGATTCTTGTCGGAGACAGAGATGCATCTTCTCTCCGTGACACAGATTGTCAGCGTTTCACTTTCCCTGTGCCAGATCGTCAGAGGGCTGCTCCGAGGGTCAATGCTGAGAACCCTAGGGCTGTTGAGGATACGAGGAGACTTCAGCTGTTGGAAGATCAGGTGGCTGCCTTGATATACAAGAATACTCTTGACCTGAATGCTGCGAGCATGTGTTTGGTACCAGGCCTTGTGTTGCCTTCAAAGTTCAAGATGCCCAATTTTGAGAAATACAAAGGGAATAGTTGTCCGAAGCTACATTTGGTTATGTTCTGCAGAAGAATGACTTCACATGTCACCAATGACAAGCTTATGATTCACTGTTTCCAAGATAGTTTGATCGGAGCATCTTTGGATTGGTACATGCAGTTGAAGAGTGACAACATCAAGTCATGGTCGAACTTAGCCAATGCCTTCGTGAAGCAGTACAACTATAACCTGGATATGGCTCCTAGTCGCGTGCATTTGCAAGAGTTATCTCGGGCGGATAATGAATCCATTAGAGGATATGTGCAGAGACGGAGAGAATTGGCTGCCAGTGTTCAACCACCGCTTGTGGATAGAGAAATGGTTGACCTTTTCGTGGATACTTTGAAAGGCCGTTACTATGACACATTGTTCAGCTGTGGAAATGCAAGCTTTGCGGACTTGATAAGAGTAGGAGAACGTGTTGAGTGTGGAATCAAGAGCAGAAAGATTCAGGACGTTCCTTATACTGCTGTTTATGAAGATGAATCAGTTTTCAGTTCTCAAGAAGAATGGGAGAAAGGCAGTGATGTTGTCTCAGAATCTCTCGTACCTCATATTCAGTATCCTGACATTTCGAGTACTCAGAGTCAGCAACCTGTTGGGTCTGTATGTCAGATATCTATTACCTGCCAGAGTCAACAGCCGTATCATCGTCAGCCGCGTCAGCACGCCCGACGAAGACCAAGGAAACCTGAAAGACAGTTTACTCAGCTACCGATGTCGTATAGTCAATTGTTGCCGGATTTGGTCAAAAGGGGGCTGATAGTGCCGAAGGAGACCGATCCAATGATCCCGCCTTATCCCCCAGGTTTTGATGCCAACGCTCGCTGTGAGTACCATGTTGGGGGCATAGGGGCATTCAACAGATGACTGTAAGGTGCTTCGAAGCCAGATTCAAGCCTTGATAGATTCTAACAGGATATCTGTCACGCCTCATGGTGTCGACCTTCCTTTATCCAGCCAAGTGGGTGAATCAGTTCAGGTTATGGGAGAATTCACTAATAGCAGATGTTTAGAGGAGTATCAGGATGACTTCGAAGATCAATCCTGAAGATGGCTGGCTCAGCAGCAAATCAAGTTTGAACAGCCCGGTTCCCAGCAACTGGCAATCTGTGTTTTATCATGTCATTTCTTTGCATTTGTAGTTTCTTTTCTGTTAAAAGCGCAAATTGCATTCGTAAAACTTGTATTGTTTTCAATTGATATTGATAATGAAATGAGTATGCATGTTTTGATTCAGTCCATTCGTGTTCACTCAATTGTTTTCATAGATATCAAACGCTTGGTTAAGCGGAATCTGGGGAGGATGACGAAGTTTAAAGACGCACGAGCTTCCAATTGTATGCTTTTGAAAATAAAACCTGCTGATGATGTACAGGCATTGTTTCAAATCCTAAACACCGGAGACATAAGGAAGATAATCCCTTGTCAACCCCTTTGAGCCTGGTAGTAGGAGTTTCTTTCGGAAAACGGAAAAATCCTCAATCTTAACCCTGGGCAGGGTAGGTGTTAGCTAATTTGACTGAGCGTCCAAATCGCAGAAAGGAGTGTCTTTTCGAGGATCAATCACACCTCTAGAGGTCGTGCCTAAGAAACCGTAGTGGTTAAGCGGTAGGAGTGAAGCAGTCACATTATGCCCTAATGAGTCAGACAACCAGTATCACATGACTTGTTAAAAAAAAAATAACGAAAAGCGAAAAGAATCAAAAGCCCGCTAAGTCAAAACTTGAAATAAAATGACTTAGGGAAAAATGAGGGCATCCCGCTGGACTTAATAATCAAAAGAAGCTCAAAGGAGCCAGTCCAGGCAAAAATTAGGGAAAGAAAAATAAAAATGAAAGGATTACAAAAGAAAAATCCTCGAACAAAATACGAGTCGTGTGACCCCAAGTGTCAAAAACAAAAAGTGAGTGGCTGTCACTCCAAAAATTCATGGTTTCTCGAACTATCGCTCCTATCCTTCAACTTCTGAGAAGTGAGCGCTAAGGTCGAATTAGCTAAACGCAAGATTGGAGAACATCAAGGTGAATGGGGGGGTGAAAATAAATTTTGAGCCTTTATCCTTTCTTTCAAAACCGTGAACCTGACCACGTTACAGCCAGAAAAAGTCCTAATTGAAGCAGGGTTTGTTTCGAAGGCATACATCGGTAAAGATCGCGTCGAAGCTGACTCCTAAAAGGGTTCTTCTTACCATGTTGGTACTAATGTTGATATTCTGATTAATGATTTGTGAATTACATGCCATAAACTGTTTTTCCTTTTCCAGTGAACAGATTGGATGTCAAAACTGTCATGTGCATTGCATTAAGATATCTTTTACGCAGAACAATTGGTTTTACTTGCGGGTAAGTGCTTGACAGCAGGAAAGTTTCCTACAGTGGAAATTCTGATCGTGATAGAATGCAGAACGCCCGAATACTCCACGAACTGGGGCAAGCTATAATCCCTAGTGATGTCAGCCATGTGATGCCAGCCATCCGAAGTCAAGTATTCTGAAGCAGTCAGGTCAAAATTTGATGAATCTCTTGAGGACAACCAGTGTATTTCCCCACAGATCAGCCAATCAGGGGCAAAGTCGTTGCAGACAGGGGCAGACCACTCTAAGAAAAGCGCCGAAGTTGCTTCTTGCCCGAGGGTCATTTGATCCGAAGTATCTCTCCGAAGTACAGAGTGATGGGGCAGTTCGTGTCCGACTATCAGGGTACAGATTTTTAGATTTCCATTCGAGGAATATCCCCATAGAGATCCCACAGGTTAGGGCAATATCGGAGGCGAAGGAATTTTTCCGCTCCGTGTCATCAGAGCTACTCAGAGCTACTCAAGCAGGTTTCAGCCGATCTTCAAGTGTGAGACAAATTTTGGGAAGTCGTGTTACCGTCCTTGACCCTTCAATCAGAAACTATGAATTCAGACAGGATGTTTTCCAGCGTCAGTCGTACCTGACCCATCATGGATAGCCCAAGAGCCCAATCCTTATTGGCAATTTTCAGGAAGCCCAATTCTCATTGGCGAGCCATTCCTAAAGCCCAATCCATATTGGCAATCACTGTGAGGCCCATCCGTGTTGGCGCATCAGTTTCAAAATCCAAGCTTCATTGGTATGTAGGAAGACTCCGTCTGTTTTCCCCAGCAAAAGTCCAATCTTCACTAGCACGTGTAAGCTATTCCCAGGGAAGTCCGATCATGCTTAGCACATTTGGTTACCCCCAGCGGAGTCGGGTCGCCTTTCCAACATTTATTTTGCTGGAATAATTCAGCGATATCCGGTTATCCCTAGCGGAGTTGGCTTTGTCTTCAGCATTTATTTTGCTGAAGTGGTTCCGTATCCAGTTTCTCCATCAGCGGAGTTGGCTTCACCTTTCCAACATTTATTTTGCTTGAATGGTTCTTCTGTGTACAGCTTTTCTCCAGCAGCTTGAGCCTGCATTTACATCTTGCATATATCATCATATTTGCATCATATTTGCATTTCATCATCAAATGCATAGCATTCCATCTTATATGGAGCATTTACACCATAGAAAAATTCAAACATACGCATATGCATACGAAGCATAAGCCAGTTTCTATCAGCCTTACGTGGCAACATGAAGTACTCTGTAATCAGTTCAGGGGCATTTATTCATCAGTTTTGATCAGAAAGCTCTTTGGTATTTGATTCTCAGATCATACGACGGTTATGCTTTGTCTATCGATCATCTAATAAAGACAGACTGTTCTTCCCGTCAATTCCTATTGACGATGTATTTCCCCCAACAGGAATTTTCTCCGTCTATCTTTAGACGTCATGAGTTCGAGTAGATTTCTCCGTCTATCATTAGACGTCGTGAGTTTTAGCAGGGTTTTCTCCGTCTATCATTAGACGTCGTGAGTTCGAGTATGGTTTTCTTTCCGTCTATCTTTAGACGACGTGAAGTTTCAGGTGATTTTTCAGCGGGTTTCTTACTGTCAGTTCATATTGATGATGTGTCTCCCCAGCGAGTTTTCTCCGTCTATCTGTAGACATCGTGAGTTTGAGTATGGTTTCTCTTTGTCTATCTTGAGACGTTGAGAGGTTTCAAGGCGACCTTTCATATATTGGCTTTCTTTCTATTTATCGGATGAGATGACATTTCAAGAGGTGTTTTTCTGGCCGTCGATCCTTATTGACGTCGAGGCTCTTTGAAGAATGTTTGGCTTTCCTAGTTGTTGATCCTTATCGACGACATGGCTCTTTGAAGGTGGTTTTCTTCCTGTCAATCCTTATTGATGATGTGGCCCCTTTGAGGATATTGTTCTTTCCATCAATTCCTGTAGACGAAAGGATTCTGAAATTTGATGGGTAGTGTTGAAGTTTATATGGTTTTCCTTCCACTAGTTCTCACTGACGATGTGGCTCTTCGGACAAGGTTTTCCTCTCGTCTATCATTAGACGATGCGAGATTTGGATTGATTTTCCTCTCGTCTAGCATTAGACGATACGAGATCAAGATTGTTTTTCTTCCTGTCTATCATTAGACGACGTGAGAGGATCAAGTGCATGTTGATCCAACCTTCGGGTTTGTTATCTGTGGCGTCACGCAGATAACTAGTGCTAAAGTCAGTTTCTTTGTCAAATGATTGATCAGTTGTTGCCGTGACAACTGGATTCAGTTTTCTGGATATTTGTTCCACAAGCAGTTTTTGCAGTTTATTTCTGCAGGTTGGCAAATTTCTGGGTTTCTTTTGTATTCAACCGTCTTCTACCTTTGAATGATTGAAAGTCGTTCGCTTCTCAACCCTTCAGGTCCAAGCCGCTTGAATAGGGGCAGCTGTTGCACCCCAAAATTTGACCAACCACTTATCGCAATTTGGCTTATGTTTCGACTCATCTTGCATTCTGCATTTACATACCGCATCCATTGCATTTTTGCAGTCAGACCGATTTTATCGGGATTACAGCCTCTCCTAGCGTCGCAGGCATTTTTGGCCAGTTCGAATAAGTTGTTTTGAGAATTTGTGCTCGTCCCGGGGTTTTCAGCTCTCGCTGTTATTTTTGAGGATATTTCGGTGTCCGATTTTTACCGCTTATTTCGCTATGTTCGCGCATTTGTTTTCTAATCGATTTAATTGGCTTCCTTGCAATTTTTAGATTTTTCCCTTATTTTCTGGATTATTTTAATTAGATTTTAAATAGATTTTAATAGATTTTATTGATGTTCTAGAATTTTAAATAGATATTTCTTTTTAAATAGTTTTAAATAGATTTTTGTTTCTAGATATTAAATAAGAATTTTTAATTGGTTTTTTTAACAGGATAACTCTTTTTTCTATTTTTAATAGAGTTAGGAATTAATAGGGTTAATTGGAATTAATTCATATAGATTAATTTGATTTTAATCATTTTTTATTAGGATATTAATCATTTCTTTTTAATTAGATATTAATCATTTTGTTAATTAGGGTTAATTAGAAGCTTTAATTTGAGTCAACTTTTAATTAGAGTCTAATCATTAGCATTAAGTCTGAATTGTTGGAGTTTAATTAGGGTTTAATCATTAATCCATTAATTATTGTCCATTAATCAGTGTTTAATCCCTTTAATCACACTTCAGTGGGCCATGTGTCTGATTTCTAGAGGCCCAGGTCCAAACCTCACGCCACATGTCATGTATAAAAGCTGCCACGCTTGGCTCTCTCTCACCACCACCTCATTCACTGCATGACACATCACCATGCCATTTGTCACTCTCTCTCTCTCTGCATGGCCCCACGTGTCTCATCCTCCTTCACCATCTCCCTTCACCGGCCGGCCATGCAACCGCCGCCGGAGCCACCCTAACGGTCGCCGGAGATCCCCGTCGGAAACTGCATTTCACACTGGAAAATTCATCAGATCTTCCTCATCTTCATCCCAGATTCATCGTCTTCACCACATCCTTCATCCTGCTTCATCAATTGTTCATCATGGAACCTTCATCTTCATTTTCATATGCCTTTTTCCAGATCTTCAAGAATGTCATGGTGTTCTTCATGAGTGTTCCAGATCTGTGAAGATCCTCACCAACGATCTTCATCTTTCTCCAGTTTCTCATTAACAATATTCCAGAAGCTCAACCTCTCCACCGTGTTCTTCACCTTCTCCAAGCAATCTTCATCGTTCTCGCTCAACATTCATCGTCTTCCTCAGAAACTTCATCGTTTTCAAGAACAATCCCCAGAAACTACACAATCTTCATCATCGTTCGTCTCCACAATCGTTCACACCTTCATCCGATCTTCATCTGTTGCCCAGACTCGTGAATGTTCATCATGCGTCAACGTGTTCATCAGAAGCGCCATCAAGCTTGTTCATCGCTCACCTCCAAGAACGATGCAGAAATCCTCCACAAATTCAAAGGAACTCTTCCTCTGTTTGTCAACGATCCAAATATGGATCTTCATCAACGTTCATCTTCACAAGATCTTCAGTAACCAAACTCCACCGATCTTCGTCCAGATCCTTCAAGACTTCATCAAGGAAACCTCTGCATGTTCATCAAACTCCAGAAACTTCACCATATTTCCTTAGCAATTAATTCCATGTCTCTCAAGATCTCGTCACGAGTTCTTCAACTGCCACCAGATCTTCAATCTTCACCGTGATCGAACTTCGAATCTCACGGTTGCACGGCGGAGACGGTTGGAGGAAGATGACGAAGGTTCTGAGGGAAGATTGAAGGAGCGGAAGAAGGGAGTATTATTTGGTGAGGTTTTGCTTTGATCGGAGGTAGAAAGTTTGAGACGGAATCAGATGGCGGCGGTGAGAAGAGAGAGGAAGGCTAGGGTTTCAGCTTCAGAATTAGGGTTGGGAGAAGAGAGGAAAGGTTCCTGTGGCTGGGTTTGGGATGTTGGGTCGAGCCCAATCAATTTTTGGGTCCATACCCCCGTTTCCAAGCATTCACCCCCCTCTAGATTGTTTTTTTGTTGTTGTTGGGCTGGGCCCAACAATAATTTTTCTGGACCATACTCCTAATTTCCAGTGCACCCTCCCACATGGCCATTGGTTTTTTTCCCCTTTGTTATTTTATTTGCTGAATTTTCTATATTGCGGGCTTAAGGCCCAGTGGCTGTTTTTTCCTGCATTCACCCCAGTTTTGCAGATTGTACCCCCTCCCCTTTGCAATTTATTTTTTCCCTTTGTATTGGATGAATGCTTGTAATAATTTAGTTTTATTTTCCTATTTTCATTTAGGAGATTATTGTTAGAGATTATAGTATTATGCATATTTTTTAATATAGATTTAATATAGTTTTTTTTTATTTTCCTTTTAGGATATTATAGATTTAGATAGATTTTTATACTATTTTTCTTATGCAATTTCTTTTAATATTTCTTTAGAATATTTTTCTAGTAGAGTTTAATTGTTAATTTTAGGAGTAGACTTTTATTTTCATTTGTTAGTGGATTTTTCTCCTATTTTCTCTCCTATTTTCGTTTCTTATCCGATTTTACCTCTTAATTTATTTTTGGCTGGCCGTATGACACGATTCAATTAGAGAATAATTGTCGATATCATTTCTCTATCTTGTCTTTGACACGGATATCAATACGCTACCTCTGAGAGTTCGATTTCTCGTATAAGTCGAACCATGATGGTCTAAGCGTTACATTGGTCCTGATTCGAGCGTCCTCATCAAGGATCCAGAAAGGAGAAGATTGGAATGGAGCTTGCGTGCATGTCAGGAGCCAACGGAGCCGCTTCATTCAACATCATCATCTTATTCAAGTCTTCAGGCAACCGTCGAGTGTTGTGAGCTGTATCGTTAGATACGTAGGAAATGACAGTTGAGGAGTTTCTTCTTAATCGTCTAGGATGTCTAGTATGGTACCCTTTGGGTGACATGCGACGCATTCGCTCCTACGTATTAGGTTCATGCGTGTGTGTCCCGAGTTCCTTCCCGTTTAGGCGTAAGCCTACTTCCTCTTTGTTCTCGCCCCCTGGCGATCGAAACCCTTTTTCTCTCACGTTCAGGCAATTGAGACCCCTTCTCTTGCCCATGTGAAATCGAGACTCGTCTTCCCGTCGAACTACGTTTGCTCTGATCTCTCGTGCCAGACGAGAGTACGTAGGCATAGGATGCGATATCCTAGCGAGCTATCTTTTCCCTTTCCCCTGCTTTGCTGTAGTTGGCTGAACTACAGCTGCTCTGATTTCTCGTACCAGACGAGAATATGTAGGCATAGGATGTGATATCCTAGCGAGCACACTAACAACTAACTTCTTTGTTCTCTCGCTGCCGTGCGATCGAGACTTTCCCGCTGACGACTGATGTTCCCTTTCTCTTGCCCGAGCGCAATCGAGACCAGACCGTAGTTCTAGAACCCGTAGGTTCCAATACCTTTCAAACCCGACATACTACGTCCGTTCTACCGTAAACAGGTAACGCCTAAGTCTCCGTCGAGCGAGTAGCATACGCCTAACTGCTAGAATGCGCACGCTAGTATCGTCAATCCTTTCTCTCACTCTTGTGTGATCGAGAACACCCTGTCTAGCCGTAGTTAGCCTAAACTACGTAAGCTCTGATCTTTCACGCCGTGTGAAAGTATGTAGGCACGAGATGCAATATCTCGGCGAGCCCATATTCCCCGTAGTTTCCCGAACTACGATGACTCTGACTTTCCCATTGCACAAGGGAATACGTAGGCATAGAGTGCGATGCTTTATCGAGTCAATTTCTTTCCGTTTAGCTTTAGCAGCCGTAGAAAGATCGTTTTTCACCCGTAGACAAACTAACAAGCGTGGATCCCATCGAGTACGATGGACGTGAGGGGTGCTAATACCTTCCCCTTGCGTAACCGACTCCCGAACCCAGACAATGGTTGCGATGACCTTGTCTTATACCCTTTCGTCAGGTTTTTCCCGATCGTTTTCTTTCCCGCTCTGAGGGATAAATAACGAAAGGTGGCGACTCTTCTATTTAGCCGGCGCCTATTTTCACAGTAGCGACAGTAACTACTCACGGGACCTGATTTTGTGGATCCGACGCTGGGGAAAACTGGGGTATAACAATCAATAGTTCCAACATGACCAGTGATAACTGAGAGGAAAATTTCACATGAGGATGTACAAAGTCCGATGAAGATGACAATCTCACTGGGGAAGAGCAAACACTCCACTGGGGAAAGAGCTAGACTCCCACCAGGGACAAGAACAACCTTCTACTGGGGAAGTGAGGAACTAGAAACACGAACCTCACTGGGGATGATCAGATGAGGAGCTTCCTATAGCGAAGAGTTCAAACGGGATCTTCAGGAATGGACTAGAAACAAAGATAAAACATATTGGGGATACTAGTGACGACTAGATCTCCGAGACTTGTCTGGGGAAAAAAAGGTTTCACTGGGGATAATGATGTCTCCCAGTTTTAACAAATGGTTCAGGCAGTGCTAGTAACCATTAGACTTTTTCGTAGGTAATGGTAACGACCAACTTGAGATAATAACAAACGAGATTTCTCAAATCCAATCGGTAACACGTAGAACTTCGACTGGGGAAATTGGTGACAACCAAATTTCAAGCAATGCCAGTAACTACTGGACTTAAAGGAGATTGGTAACGACCAAGTACGGGTATCAATGACGATTGGATTTCAAGTTATGCCAGTTACGACTGGACTTTGAAAGAAAACATGGTGACGACCAAATCAGGGTATACCAACACATGTGGTTATGAGAATGCTAGCAAGCTACTAGGCTTTAGCTGGGGAGGTTGGTAACGACCAAACCAAAAGACACCAATAACGATTGGATTCCAAGTGACGCCAGTTACGACTGGACTTCCATGGGGACAATTGGTAACGACCAACACGATATTAATGCCGATAGGACTTCACAGGGGATTTTCTAGTGACAAATAGACTTCAGAGGGAAAAGGTTGGTAACAACCGAACCAAAAGGTAATAACGAGTGAAGTTAAGACAATGCCAGTTACGACTGGACCTCAAAGGAAATCATGGTGACGACCAAAAGAAAACCAATAACGATTGGATTTCAAACACTACTAGTTACGACTGAACTTCAAGGGAGAAGGTGGTGACGACCGAATCAAAAGATACCAACGAGTGGATTTTAAGGCAATGCCAGTTACGACTGGTCTTAACAAGAAATATGGTGACGACCAAAAAACTACCAATAACGATTGGCTTCTAAAACAATGCCAGTTACGACTGGACTTTAGGCGGAAGTTCACTAGCAGTGATCGGTCATTCACGTGGAATCGACAGATAGCACACCAAACTCGAGAGACAAAATGAATCACACTGAACCCAGGCTAAAAAGGTGTATGTAGTCTTTGAAAATAAATCCAATCCTAACAGGGGGATTGAGCTTTCTAAACAAGCTATTCAGAGATGACAAAGTAAATTCAAGTGTTCAGACATCTTCTACTGGGACGAGTCTTCACATCATCGTAAGAAGTTCCTTGAGAAAACAGTCTTCAAGTTTTGATACCCACACATGACCAAAGGGAAATCAGCTGTTCGCCTTGCTTAAAATTCATTGGGGAATGTAATTGGATTGCATATCAAAGTTATGTTACCCTGAGGTTTCGGGGAAGTATGATTTTCCTCGACTCTTTTCCATGAGTTAAAGTTTTTATGTTTGTTAATCTTTTCAAGTTTATTCAAATAATTTGACCCTAATGCTTTCAAAATTATCGTTGATCAACGAACAATATTTTGCATAACAAAGAAAATGAAGGAAGTGATAAATTTGCAAAAGAAAGAATGGCTCAAAACTGATTTTATTCAAGGATGAAATCTTGCCAATGACAAAATTCCATAGAAATTTTACAAGTGAAAAAAAATGGCAACGTGGACAAGGTTACATCAAATCCCATGACTAAACTATCCCTAAAGACTAAAATTCCTCAAAATCCTTGCTTCTGACAAGAGCGGTTGGAGTGAATTCTTGTAGGACCTTCTGCGTTAGTGACAACTCATCTGATGCAGTGAAACGCCTTTGTCCCTAATTTTTGCCTGGACCGCCCTTTCGGGTTTTCAATCCACCGGGACGCTCATTTTTTCCTAAGCCGCCCTTTCGGGTTTTCAACTTAGTGTTGCACCCTAAAATTTTCTCAACCTTATTCACTTGGTTTTATGTTTCAATATCATTAGTATTTGCATATAGAGTCATGTACATAGGTTACTCATCTGCATAGCATAAGCATAGCGAGTCATTCAACAGGGGTCCAATCATTATTATCATCTCTATAGGCCTATCAAGAGGTTATTATCCTAATTCCATCTCATTCAAGTCATCAGAAAATAATTTTAAAGCAGGGAGTTCAGTGGATCAAGCATTGAGTATATCTCCTAACTGAGGGTGTCTGAGGATCAACAAGGGAAGTATGAGTTGTGAATTGAGAGCATGGAGAGTATCTAGACATCTTGGAGGACTTAGAAAGTCATTTGGAGAAGAAAACAAGTTGTTGATGTGATCACAAGAGCTACAGTTGAAGACAGTCAACTAGGGTTTCATCTGGGTCAACCCTAAGTCAACCCTAGGTCAATTGATTGATTTGAGGACATTCAGGTCTATTGAAGAGATGTGGGGTTCATCATTTGACATGGAGAATAAGGATATGTTGTTATGCTAAGAAGAAATCAAGAGAAATCAAGGAGAAGAGGAGGGTCTAAATTAGGGTTTCTATGTAAAATCCCCTAGTTTAGGTCAAATTTCCAAGCAAGATAAGTCAAAATTCAAGCTTCAAATGGCTTCTTGGACAACATGGAACTTGTAGAGGATCTCAAGACCTTTAATTTGAGTGGTGGAAGACATCAAGGAGATTTATAGAACTCAAGTTATGGTCCTTGCAAGTTACAGGTCATCTGAGGTATCTGAAATTTTGTCTGTGAAAGTGACTTGACTTCCAAGCAATTTTTACCCCTTAAGGAGATTTCAAATGAATTTCTGGTCAACCTAAGAATTGTTCCTTATTGTCTTAGCTTTCTAGAATGGTATAGTATGCATTCATATGATTTGGGGAACTCTACTTATGGTCTTGGCAAGCAAAGGGTATTTTGGTCATTTGTGAATTACAGGTCATTTTAACCTATGCCCAAAACTCATGCAAGGAAGCTTCAAATGGAAAACTTTACAACATCAAACTTGCTCCAAATGACATTTTGAGTCTAGAAAAGTGACCATGAGAGATTGGAAAGATTCATAGCACAAGGTTTCAAAATTGTTGGATTTAATGAATGAAAATGGCCTAAAAAAATGAGATTTTTCATATCTTGGCCAAATGAAGCAAAATTATAGGTCATTTTGAATGGAAAGGGCATTTTAAAGACATTGGCTAAAGTGGAATTTTGGGTTTAGTTCATAATTTGTGAGTTATTCATGGTTGCTTGCAATGTAAGAAACATAATCCAATTTCAAGGGAATTTGCACAAGGGAAACTTCTCCAAGTTTCTAGGAGGTTCTAACCTCATCTATATATTCATACAAGTTGGTTCATGCAAGGGTTGGTGCTCCCATTTGTTCAAAACCCCAAAATTTCCACACTTTCTTCAACTTGCATAAGCTTTCCAAACTCTCTCAATTTCTCACCAATCCTCCTCATTCTTGATCTGAACCTCATCACTATCATCCATAGGTTGTAATTCACACATTCATTTGGCTGAATCAATCAAGGAGAGTACCATACAAGTTTCATCCTTCAAGGTTCAAGAAATTGGAAGAACAAGATTCAGAAGGTTTGCACACGAATTATTGCATACAGAAGTAATCACCAAGCTTATTGATCACTTTCCTTTCATCACAAGCAGTTGATTTGGAAATCTTAGCACCTGTATCAAGAAATTGCACCAGGTTTGTTTTCTCTTCGTATGGCATGAATTAGTTAGAATTTTAGGGTTTTGATAGAGTAGAATGGTTAAGATAGGATAGAAGATTGATTGGGATGATTTTGGAGAAGTTTCATGAGGTTTGAGCATGATGTGTCAATTCTGTTGAGACTTATAACTCTTGGATTAAGGCACGAAAATGTGATTGGATTAGCATGCTGTGATCAGGATGAGTTGTAGATTAGTTTAGGATGAATTTTGTGGAGAATTGGAGTAGTGGAGGACAGGTGATAATGGCGGATTCTATCTGGTATCACTATCGGGTTTGCTCCTTGAATGCGTTTTAGAGAGAGGCAACACCATGGCTGTGTAGAGGGAGAGTCTTAGAGCATTTTCGGTTTTTGAATTTCATGATTTCATGGAGGTATGAAGGAGATAGAGGAGATGGAAGAATCGTGCATGAGAAGGGTTTTCTGAAACCCTAGGTGGCTGGAGGAAGAAGAAGGTATAATGGCCGTTGGATTGGAAGGAAGACTTTGACCTGACCAAGAATCGGACGCTCCATATTTAACCTGAGATTTGGGGGGAAACTTTAAAAACTGAAACGCACCGTTTCATTTAGTGGGGGGAAGTGGGCTCAGACAGCTATTCGCACCCCCCAATTTGATGGGCCCAACGCGCTGAACTTGTTATTCTTGCTTTTCTCACCCCCTTTCTTTATTTCTTTCTATTTTCATTTTTTAATTTCCTTTTATTTTCATTCATTTTTGAAAATTCATAATAAATCAGAAATTGCATATTTTTAATTCATTCTTTTTGCATTATTTTCTTTAAAGGGTCAAGAAAATTATAAAAAATAAAAATTGCATTTTATTTTTTATTTGATATTTTTCCCATATTTTCCAAATAAATAGCATTTTAAATAGTTTCATTTCATGCATGATTTTGTTATTTTTTGTTCTCTTAGATGCTTCAATATTTTTCACCCATTCTTTTTAGGTTGTTTAGTTTAGACATTAAACTTGTAGATACAATTTAGTTCCCATTTTTAGAAATTAATTTTAGGTGTTTAGTTTAGGTGTGAACAACATGAACAAACTAGGGTTTTAGGTGATGACTTAGGAGAATTAATTCACTTCCCTTAGGACTTAGAGATTGAATAGGTTAGCTATGGGACTATAGGGGCTATGGGTAGTTATTAGATCCCTTAGAGAAAAAGTCAGGATCCCCCTACTGCTATTAATATACTGTATATATCTGATTGACTGGTGTGGTGTGCCCTCTGGGGATTATTGCTTGTATGTGTGGGTATTGGGATTGTCTGGGGACTTGGGAGAGCTGAAGACTTGAGGAGATGAAGGCCATTGGAGATCCAGAGTTTGAAGATCCACTTCTAGAGTGGAAGAGGAGATTCTTGCTAGAGGATGCTGAGGAGACTAGGGTTTAGGAGCTAGGCAGAGTTCCAGATTAGAAAGCTTGTTTCTCAAACATGGATTGCCTTGTCTGCATCCATTCTTCTCTGTGATTCAGAGTCTCTCTAAGACACTCACCCCCTTCCTTTGGAAGGCTTGGTGATAGTGTCTAAGAGATAGAACTCTTGAGAGAAAATGTCTTTTGTGTTAGAAGCAGTCTGTTCACCACCCTTGGTAGTCAACTGATTGCTTAACACCCAATTCACTCTTGAGACTGATCCCTCATCCTGGAGGTTTGGACTTGAAGAAAAGCTATTGCAGATAGAAGACTGATGATCAAAGCCCTTACCTGAAGGCCATGAAGATGGAGATTGATGCTTGTTGAAGCCTGTAACTGATGGGAGATTACTTGGAGCCAGATGTTGATTCAGAGCTGCTGATGCTGTTCATCTTTCTGCTGTATTTCATTTCTTGGTGTATTGTTTGGTTTTCCTGACTGTATTGTTTGCTGTTTACCCTGGTGGGTTGAAAGTGAAGCCTGTTCACTTTTGCCTATTGTTTTCTAGGTTCGAGGTTGAGTGGGACTCCCTTGCCTCGCTTGTACTGTTACATCCATGCATTCTACCGCTTTATTATATCTGTTATTGTTTCTGTTTCTGCCTATCCCGTAGGATCTCTGTTTCTCTCTGGGCAAGAGAGGAGCATGATAGACACTAGGTTTTAACCCATGCATGATAACATTAGGTTAGTTTGTTTCCCTTCGCAACCGTAGGTTAGAGTTCTGTCTCTTCTTTCTCAAAACAAACAGAAAAAACACATAAAGATTTCAAATACAATAAAAGACACTTCTTCCGTAAAAGAATGTGAACTCATCAAAATATCATTTTTGTCCGCTTGGACTGTTAATCAGAAAAACCTTTTCAGAAGGAATAAAATCAACCAAGACAGACTTGTGTCGTACGTGGCCCAAACTACGTTTGCTCTGATCTTTCATGCTGTATGAAAGTACGTAGGCATAGGATGCGATATCCTAGCGAGCAACCTTCCCCTCCTTTCCCGTAGGTAGGCGAACTACGTTGACTCTGATTTCTCGTTCCAGACGGGAATACGTAGGCATAAAGTGCGATACTTTGCCGAGTCATTTTATTTTCATTCTCTTTTCTTTTTAACCCCTGACCTTTAGAGTAGATAGAATAACAATCCATACCCGAAAACAAGCATGGATCCCGTCGAGTACGACGGACGTGAGGGGTGCTAATACCTTCCCCTTGCGTAACCGACTCCCGAACCCAGGTTTTGGTTGCGATGACCATACCTTTCCCGTGTTGTGCGAGGTTTACTCTGAGCGTTTCCTTTCCCTCCCGTGGGATAAATAACGCACGGTGGCGACTCTTCTGTTCAGCCGGCGCCGATTTTCGCAGTAGCGACAGCTGGCGACTCTGCTGGGGATCCAACGTCCCCTGGCTGCTAAGGACTGCGATAGTTCTTATGCATTTGGGATCCAATGTCCCTTAAGAGAGTCAATCCTAACGCTTGTTTTCCCGTCGAGGATCTTGTATGGAGTTATTTTATAGTTCTAACCTTGTATTTTCAGCTTTATATATTGATTATTGTTGCTGTATCTGGGGTGTGACGGGTGTTTTGATATTGAGAGATAAGCCGGACCTGGGCTTGAGTGCACCTAGAATTAGAGTAGAAATTAGTGGGTGCCCGCTTGCTTTGCTTGCTTTGGTGTCCCATGAAATCTACACTCAGACGTGGTTCCTCTGGTTGGCCTCCTGCCCCTTCCTTTGGTTGGCGTGGGTTGCTGGTTAGTTGGATTGTCGACTCTGGGGACCGATCATTTGGAAGTTGGCTAAGTGAGGCCTCTTCAGGGATTGATGATGCCACTCCTTCTGGGAATCGTATCATCAACCCTGAAAGTCTGTGACGCCGACGACCGCATAGGATGCCGTACCTTGTGCCAGTTATAGGGCCACCCACCTGTGAGGGGATTCAGGGTTATGCAGGTAACTAGACCTTCAGACCACCGGTTTGTTTCTTGATCAGGATCCTGGATATTTATGGAGGGTTCTAAGGTCTGTCAGAGACCAGTTGGTGTGTTCCGAGGTCTGTCAGAGACTATTTGGAGATGTGTTCTGAGGTCTGTCAGAGACCAGTGGGAGATATGATTTGAGGTCTGCCAGAGACCATTCAGGTTATGATTATGGGGTCTATCAGAGACCAGTATCGAAGCTTTGTTTTAGGTCTATCTAAGACCAGGGTTTGAGGACTTCTAGAGAATCTGTCTGAGACTTCTTGATGTGGTCCAGGCTATTCAGCTACAGCTTTGGTCCCTGTTGCATGTTACTTGCATTGCATTACTGCATATCCATTACCATTTGCATTTCACTAACGTGTGTCTGTGCTGCAGGTGCATTTGCATTCCCCTAGTTCTAGTGCCCAGACTTCTGAGTGTTTGATCATGACTAGCTTAAGGAGAACAGTTGCTTACAAATTACCTACTCCTGATATTGTTCCATTACTGGGGTTGATCTCTCTTGCTGATGAGGGTGTTCGTAGGAGCTTCCGGATGAGCTATGGTAGACTACTGAGATTGGTGTGTAGACCTACAGAGGTAGAGTTAGATGGGTTGTATGCTTTAATGCAATTCTATGACCCTGCTTTGAGGTGTTTTACGTTCTATGACTTTATTATGGGACCAACCCTGGAGGAATACGCTGAGTATGTTGAGCTGCCCGTGCAGAACTAGGTTCCATTCATCCATACTGGCGCCAAGCCCAAGTCGGAGGACTTGGAAAAAGCTTTGCATATTGATGCTTCTGAGCTATTAACTACTGTTTCCCGTGGAGTCCCAGGCTTCTCACTTCAGTTCTTAGTTGGTAAAGCCCAGGAGTACGCTAAGAGCGGGTGCTGGGTTGCTTTCAATGCTGTGTTGGCCTTGTGCATTTATGGCATAATCTTGTTTCCCAATATACCGGATTTTGTGGACTTCGACGCCTTCTACTTATTTGCCGCTGGTAATCCTGTACCTACCTTACTCGGAGATCTCTACCACTCACTGCATTACAAGAATGAGAAAGGGAGAGGAAAGAATATTCATCTTTGTGTACCATTGCTGAGTATGTGGCTTGAGAGCCACCTTCCTAAGAGAAGATCTGTTGCAGAGACTACAGTCCCAGTTGGTTGGCCAGAGCGCCTGATGAGGTTATCGTTGGAAGATATGGAGTGGTTTGATCGAAACCTGTTGGGATCTGAGCTCATCTTCAGTTGTTCTAGGTACCCTAATGTGCCGCTGATAGGAAGGAAAGGGTGTATCAATTACAACCCTTCTCTATTCATTCGCCAGTTCAGATATGCACTGAAGAATCCACCTCAGGAGGAGGAAGTACAGGAATCTCTGTACTTCACAGGTGATTTGAAGGGAGAATTGCTAGCTGAGCTGCAGCATGCCTGGACACGTATTAACCGCAAAGGGAAGCCACTGTTAGGTAAGAACGATTGCCAGGCCTATGCACCTTACAGGGTTTGGATCCAGGAAAGAGCAAGTCAGTTATTAATGCCATTTCCAGCTGCACCCGTCATTGCTCCTATTCCGGCAGAAGAGCCAACTACTGTTTCTAAGGAAGCCTATGAGCAGGTTGTGAGAGAAAAAGAGGCCTTGTTGAAGATCAACGAAGGGTTAGATCAAGAGCTAGCTCAGGTACGCAGTGAGAAAAACAAGGCTGTATATGCTTTCCAACAACAAATCGAGCTGTTAAACAGGTTAGGGGCTGAGTTGACTGAGGAGAAGAAGAAGCGCGAACGTCTGGGGCAGGAGTTCAGAAGCTCCCATGACATGCTGGAATTCAAAAAGAAGGCGCTCGACGCAGCACACCGAGAGATCTCTTCTTGCAATAAGACTTGGAATGCCACGCTCACTAACAACAAGAAGAGGGAAGATAAGCTGAAGCAGCAAATCTCCGACCTCGAAGAGAAGTTGAAGTCTAGCATCAAGAAGTGCGAGGAAGAAGTGATGACCCGGTATAGTGTCCAGAATGCACTGAACAAGGCGATCAAATGCAGAGATGAAGCTGTGTCTCAAAAGCGAAAACTAGAAGATTGCTTCGGGGAAGCGACATGGGAAGAAACCGCTGAAGATGTGCGCCGTGTTCTGAAGAAAAGGAACCAACTTGTTGAAGGGCTGCTTGTTCGACCCAGTCATCCGGAGACCAAGAAGTTGATAGAAGAGTACCAGACTTTTGGGAGGATTTGATCATTTCATGTAGTAACTTGTATGCTTTATTTGCATAGTGCTGACCATCACCAGGATTGTTGGTTGAGGTCATGCCTTCTTGTTGTACTCTCAGCGGCATTGTATTCTGGTTTTCTCAGCAATATATGAGGCTTTCTGTGATTCAGCTCCGATCTTTATATCATTAGCACTGTCACTGCACTGGCACCTTCACACTAGAACTGGGGGAATGAACTTCCCTAATGCACAGACACATTACATTGCATTCATATTCATATTGCATTACAGGTAATCTTTGAATAGTGTCTTATTTCCTGCTCTGTACCAGGTACTTTCCAGGATTGCAGATCAACACCCGCACCGCTATTCTACCCGCACCAACTGTCGAAGAATCATGGATCAAATGCAGAACGAGATGCAAGATGTGCGCGAGAAGCTCGCTCTCTTTATGCAGACCATGGAAGCTATTGCAAAAGGTCAGGAGAATTTGCAGGCCATGGTCCAGCCTCTGTTGGCCCGAAATGCTGGTCACGGTAATGAGGATCATCAGTCCGTACGGGTCGATACTGTTCATGGAGACGGCACTCCCACGCCAGTGGCTCCACCTGTAGTCAATATACCTGCTGCTAATGTCAACAACGCTACCGCTGCTGTGAATGGTAACATCGGAGTTGGGAATGAGACTGCTGTCCATAACGTTGGGCTTGGTGACATCAACTTGGGAGATAATATGGGGGGTAACGACTTTGTCAATGCTGGATTCGGGTTCAACGATCAGGGATTCGATAATGCTGGGAAGTATGGTTTCAATGCTCAAGGCTTTGGGCAAGATGGTTATGGTGCGACCAATCAGGGTTACGGAGGTTTTGGAAATGGAAACGGCGCGGGGTTTATGGCTTTTGGGCCTGCTGGAGGTGTTCAAGGGTACGGCAACAGAGGCCGAGGTCCGGGGATGAATCAGGTCAGGGATGGACGAAATAATGGATATGATGGGTATGGAGCTGGAAATGGTATGTGGCAAGAAGATCAGCAGGAGGACGCCTTCTCCGGTGGAGGTTTCGAAGGGCCGATGGATGACTCCCAGAAGATCAGAATGCTGGAAGAGCAGATGAGGGGGGTCCTGAACCAAAGCGCTGTGGGCTTGGACATGGCAACAATGGGGCTGGTACCTGGCTTGAGGGTGCCAATCAAATTCAAAGCTCCTGCGTTCGATAAGTATAAAGGGGACACGTGTCCGAAAGTGCATGTACAAGCTTATTACAGAAAGATGTCTGCATACTCAACTGATGAAAGAATGCTAATGCATTTCTTTCAAGATAGCCTGTCGGGTCCTTCCTTAGAGTGGTATATGGGGTTGGAGCCAACCAATATCAAGACATGGAAGCAATTGGCAGAGGCATTTGTAGCTCACTACAAATATAACAGCGATTTGGCGCCCAATCGGGTCCAATTGGCGGGGCTATCGCAGAAGAAGGGGGAGAGCTTTAAAGAGTACGCGCAAAGGTGGCGCGATATGGCTGCCAGGGTCCGTCCTCCTGTGGAAGATAAGGAAATAAATGACATGTTCGTCGGCACATTCACAGGCTTGTTTCATGACATGCTGTTTCACACGTCTCTGGCTAGTTTTTCAGACCTAATTCTGATGGGAGAAAAGATTGAGCGTAACATTAAGCAAGGAAAATTCCAGGTGGAGGAATCGACTGCATCTGGCAGTAATAGGAAGGCTTTTGGTGGGCGCCGTCAGGGCGAGGCAAGCGCAGTATTTGGAGGCCGAGGCCGAGGCCGAGGCAGGGGACGAAACCAATATCATCATCCGCAGTAGGTGGAGAGTGTTACTATCCCGTATCAACAACAACCACTTCAGCAACAACAACCGTCTCAGCAGCAGCCAATGCAGCAGCAGCAGCCTCAGCAGGGGGCACAACAGGCTCAGCGAAGATTCCAGGGTGGCAAACCGAGAAGAGTGTTTGAGAAGCCTCCCTCAACCTATGCAGATTTGTTGCAGACATTGTTGGGATTGAACCTGGTAGAGAAAAGAACTCTGGCACCGATAACGGGAGCTCCCCCGTTTGGTTACGATGCAAGCAGGCACTGTGAGTTTCATTCTGGGGCTCCCGGCCACGATATAGAAGGTTGCCATGCTTTTAAGCACGTTGTGCAGGATCTGTTGGACAATAAGACTATCAATTTCGGAACAGCAGGTCCGAATATAGTGCAGAAGCCCATGCCTAACCACGGGGCCAACGCCATTCTGACTGAGGAAGGGTTAAATCTGATTATGAATGTCGACGATTTAAAGACGCCGCTGAGCGAGATAAAGAGCCGACTGTTACAAGGGGGTGTTTATCCAGGATGTGACGAATATTATTTGGAATGCTGGACCCTAGCTGGGGGGTGTGATGATTTGAAGAAAGGCATTTAGGCTTTAATTGATGGAGGCACATTGCAGTTTGACCGAGCGGCAACTGAAGAGCCTGCAGGGGTAGTAGCAGATAATCAGAGCGATGTGGCCACTGTAACGATTCCTCGAAAGACAATCACTATCGCAGCACCAGTCCAGCGACCACCGATCACCATAACTAAGGCCGGGCCAATCCCGTACGAGAACACGAAAGCAGTCCCCTGGTCATATGGGTTGGAGGTGTATTGTGACGGGATAAAAATTGATGTTAATAAGCAGTCAGCCGAGACTGTGGATAATGTTGTTGGTTCGGGAGGTATGACAAGAAGTGGTAGGATCTTTATATCACCGGAGGTGGAGGCCGAAAGACTAGCAAAAGGAAAAGGGAAAGCGAAAAAGAAGCAGCATCGAAAGACGTAGAGGAGTTCATGCGCTTGATTCGGAAAAGTGATTATAAGATTGTGGAGCATCTGCAGCAGACGCCGTCCAAAATATCTATCATGTCATTGCTGTTGTGTTCGGAAGCTCACAGAAATGCTTTGCTGAAAGTCCTGGATACTTCTTTTGTACCTCAAGACGTCTCTGTAAATCAGCTGGAAGGAGTGTTGGCACATGTGAATGCAGGCCACAGCTTGGGCTTTACCGACTTTGATTTGACCCCTAAAGGGAGAGATCATAATATGGCACTGCACGTATCTGTCGAGTGTAGAGGATCAGTAATGTCGCACGTATTGGTTGACACCGGATCGTCTTTGAATGTGATGCCTAAGAAGGCGATGATGAAGTTGGACGTTAGAGGAATCTTGTGTACACCCAGCGACTTGGTAGTCAGAGCGTTTGACGGCACGCGGAGAACAGTCTTTGGATCGATCACATTGCCTCTACAGGTAGGGCCGGAGGTGTTTGCAACTGAGTTTTATATCATGGATATACAGCCTGCGTACAGCTGCTTACTTGGAAGACCCTGGATTCATGGGGCTGGGGCAGTCACGTCTACCCTACATCAGAAGCTAAAATATATGGTCGGAGACAGTGTAGTCACCGTATGCGGAGAAGAAGACATCCTGGTCAGCCATCTATCGTCATTTAAATATGTGGAGGTCGACGGAGAGATCCACGAAACACCCTGCCAGGCATTTGAAGGGTTGCGTGTCAAGGACAAAGGTCCCGGGCCGAACGAAGTGCCAGAGATAGCCGTTTCATCGTATAAAGAAGCTCAAGCTCTAGTGGAGGCAGGAGAAGCAAAGGGCTGGGGCAAAGTGTTGGACATTCCTGTGAAGATGGACCGGTTCGGACTAGGATACCAACCGTCGTCATCAACTCCTTCCGTGGGGGCGCCCCGTTTCAGAGGGCCAATCACCATCTCTGCCAGTGGAGTATGTCATGAGACCGTCAACGCTGCTTCGGAATCGGATGAAGGAGACAACGACTGTGATATGGATGCCTGGATTCAGCCAAGCACGCCAGGACAAGGACTGTGCAACTGGTCTATTCAGGAGCTTGTTCCTGTGACTTTTAAACAGTAATGCTTTGCTTTATTAATTGTTGAATAATCTGATGTCTTGCCCGGGGCATCGTGATTTGCTTAGGGCTGTGTTGTTATGAACATTGCGTGTTAATCATTAAATAAATGGCGTTTTTTCATGTGCAAATACTGTAATCCCTGTCTTTCTTGTTCTATATTTTTCAATAAAATGGCAACGTGGTTATTCGCTCTATACGCATTTTGAAGCACTTAACCATTCCTTTTGCAGGATAACATTTTCAGATGACATTCTTGAACCCCCTATGACTCGTCCCGACTTCGAGCACCCGGTATTTCAGGCCGAAGAAGAGGTTGTCGAAGATAGTGACGTTCCTGAAGAACTGTCTTGGTTGGTGAAGCAAGAGGAAAGAGCCATTCTGCCTCACGACGAGGTCATCGAAATTATCAACTTGGGGTCGGAAGGGGTTGAGAAGAATATTTGTATCGGAGCCGCACTGCAGAGTGATATCAAGCGAAGACTGGTTGAAATGCTCCGAGAGTATAGTGATGTGTTCGCTTGGTCATATGAAGACATGCCAGGGCTCGATACAGATATGGTTGTGCATCGCCTGCCACTGAAAGAAGATTGCCCGCCAGTCAAACAAAAACTTCGCAGAACTCGGCCAGATATGGCAGTGAAGATCAAAGAGGAAGTCCAAAAACAGTGGGACGCTGGTTTCCTGGCTGTGACAAAATATCCCTCATGGGTTGCTAACATCGTACCAGTGCCAAAGAAAGATGGCAAGGTTCGAATGTGCGTGGATTATAGAGATTTGAATAGAGCAAGCCCAAAAGACGATTTTCCACTTCCTCACATTGACGTGTTAGTTGATAATACTGCTCAATACTCCGTATTCTCCTTCATGGATGGCTTTTCAGGCTATAATCAAATTAAAATGGCGCCAGAGGATATGGAGAAAACCACTTTCATAACGCCTTGGGGAACATTTTGCTATGAAGTGATGCCCTTTGGTTTGAAGAATGCTGGGGCAACATATCAGCGTGCAATGACGACTCTTTTCCATGATATGATGCATAAAGAGATCGAAGTTTATATGGACGATATGATTGCCAAATCCCAGACGGAGGAAGAGCATCTGGTAAATCTGCTGAAGTTATTTAAAAGACTTAGGAAGTTCAGGCTGAGGCTGAACCCTAATAAATGCACCTTCGGGGTGAGATCGGGTAAACTGCTGGGGTTTATCGTAAGTGAAAGAGGAATAGAGGTCGATCCTGCTAAAATAAAAGCGATTCAAGAAATGCCGACGCAAAAAACAGAGAAAGAGGTGCGCGGGTTTTTAGGGAGGTTGAACTACATTGCTCGGTTTATATCTCACCTAACGGCCACGTGTGAACCATTATTCAAGCTGTTGAAGAAAGATCAAGCTGTAACGTAGAACGAAAATTGTCAAAAGGTGTTCGATAAAATAAAGAAGTATCTGCAGGAGCCTCCTATTTTGATACCCCCAGTGGCAGGGAGACCCTTGATTATGTATTTGACAGTTCTTGAGGGAAGCATGGGTTGTGTTCTCGGTCAACACGACGAGACAGGAAGAAAAGAGCATGCAATCTATTACTTGAGTAAGAAATTTACAGACTGTGAATCTCGGTACTCAATGCTGGAGAAAACTTGTTGCGCGCTAGCCTGGGCCGCCAAGCGTTTGAGGCAGTACATGCTGAATCATACAACCATGCTCATCTCGAAGATGGATCCTACCAAGTATGTATTTGAAAAGCAGGCGTTGTCAGGTAGAATTGCCCGTTGGCAGATGGTCTTGACTGAATATGACATTCAATACGTCTCGCAAAAGGCTATAAAGGGGAGTGTGCTATCTGAGTATCTGGCGGAGCAGCCTATTGAAGAGTATCAATCGATGAGGTTTGATTTTCCTGACGAGGATATCATGTACCTAAAGATGAAAGATTGTGAAGAGCCGTTGCCAGACGAAGGACCAGAGTTGGGTTCCAAATGGAAGATGATATTTGACGGAGCTGTGAATACCTACGGTAGCGGAATAGGGGCAATCATCACTACGCCACACGGGTCGCACATCCCGTTTACTGCCCGATTGACCTTTGCTGTTACCAATAATGAGGCCGAATATGAAGCTTGTATAATGGGGCTTGAAGAAGCCATTGATTTGCGAATCAAACATCTGGACGTATACGGAGACTCAGCTCTGGTGGTGAATCAGATCAAAGGGGAATGGGAGACACGGCAGCCCAATTTGATACATTACATGAATTATGCAAGGAGATTATTGCCTTTCTTCGACAAGGTTGAATTGCATCACGTACCGCGGGCAGAGAATCAAATGGCTGACGCCCTGGCCACTTTGTCTTCCATGTACAAAGTCAACTTCTGGAACGAGGCTCCCCGAATCGTTATCTCTCGGCTTGACAGGCCAGCTTATGTATTTGCTATTGATGAAGCATCCGACGACAAACCATGGTATTTCGATATCCTTAATTTCCTGAAGAATAAAGAGTATCCGGCTGGGGCATCCAGTCAAGATCAGAAGACTCTCAGGAGATTAGCGGGTAATTTCTATTTGAACCCGGATGGCGTCTTATACAGAAGAAACCACGACTTGGTGTTGTTGCGTTGTGTAGACGAAAAAGAGGCGAAGCTACTCATGGAGGAAATACATGAAGGTACCTTTGGTACGCATGCTGGTGGACATGCTATGACGAGAAAGCTGCTACGGGCAGGATATTTTTGGCTGACTATGGAAACGGATTGTTTCAAGTTTGCGAGAAAGTGCCACAAGTGCCAGATCTATGCCGATAAGATCCATGTGCCTCCAAGTCCTCTGAATGTGATGTCATCGCCTTGGCCATTTTCGATGTGGGGAATCGATATGATTGGAAAGATCGAGCCAACAGCTTCTAACGGGCACCGGTTAATTCTTGTAGCAATCGATTATTTCACCAAATGGGTGGAGGCGACGTCTTATGCAAATGTAACGAAGCAAGTGGTGGCCAGATTCATCAAGAGAGATATCATTTGCCGATATGGGATCCCCGAGCGGATAATCACAGACAATGGTTCAAACCTGAACAACAAAATGATGAAGGAGCTCTGTCAGAATTTCAAGATCGAACATCACAACTCCTCCCCTTACCGACCCAAGATGAATGGCGCTGTCGAAGCGGCCAATAAGAATATCAAGAAGATCATTCAGAAGATGGTGGTGACCTATAAGGATTGGCATGAGATGCTACCTTTCGCTTTGCACGGTTATCGTACAACGGTACGCACATCAACCGGGGCAACCCCGTTCTCGTTAGTATACGGCATGGAAGCGGTATTACCATTGGAAGTTGAGATCCCTTCTCTGAGGGTATTGCGAGATGTTCAGCTGGACGAGGCAGAATGGGTGAAAGACAGGTTGAATCAACTGAGTTTGATGGACGAGAAGAGGCTAGCTTCTCTAGCATATGGTCGTTTATACCAGAGCCGAATGAAGAAGGCATATGATAAGAAGATACGTCCTCGGAGCTTTCAGACGGGCGACCTTGTGCTGAAAAGGGTTCTCCCGCCGCAAGCAGACCACAGGGGCAAGTGGACCCCCAACTACGAAGGGCCATACGTTGTCAGGAAAGTCTTCTCAGGAGGAGCGTTGTTATTGTCCACTATGGACGGTGAAGACTTTACGTCGCCTGTGAATTCGGACGCAGTTAGAAAATACTTTGCTTAAAATTGACCCGCTGGACAAAAAAAAAGAGAGTCCAGGCAAAAATGGGGCATCCTGGCGAACCAAAAACAGAATGAAAGGTTCGGGCAAAAGTTAGGGATAAAATTGAAAAAAATGTACACCCGCGAAGTTGAAAACCTACACTGGGCGGCTTCGACAAAAAAGGGTATCCCGGTGAACTGAAAACCCGTAAAGGGCGGTTCACGCAAAAGTTAGGGATTTGAAAAGCAAATGACTGCGGTCCGAATTTGATATTGCAGTGAGCATCAATGCGGGAGAATGCCTAAGGGATCGGTTATCTGATACAACCTCTTCGGAGGAGTGAATACTGGGAAAGCATTAGAGTCGGGCGAGTCATGGGAGGATCAGTTCGTGGTGTTCATCTGCATCCCGTTGCCGACATGTGTACAAATTTAATTTGTCAATATTTATGCTTCTTGTGCATACTTGTATATTTGCTTTGCGTAGCTTCCTCTTTTCAGGAGTTACATTCCGTGTACAAAACTCCGCCCATTCAGGGGCCCGATCAATAAAATACGTTATTCAGTACTTGACACTGTTTCTTTACTGTTTTATGCATGATTAACGCCTAAGTTTGATGAAACTAGCATGTGCATAACGTCACTGGCTCTTGCCAACAGTTGCTAAAGCTTCGAATTAACTGAAAATAACGTCGCTAACCTGAATCGATTTGGTTGCATAGGCTTGTCTTGCTGCAGGTTTCATAGCCGTACGAGGAAGATAATCAAGAGACTGCAGTAATAAAAGGCTCGACCCCCACGCACGTCATGCATGTTCCTTACTAAAGAAGGATCGAATTCCCCAGCTAGTCGTAGCCTATCCAAGAGGGCATGCTCCAGCCAAGCCATTTATCCTCAGCAGAGAGTGGCTCAGCCTCAGAAGATTAATATTTCCAATTAGCGAGCTGATTTTAGACGGCTCACCTTTCCCCGCAGGGTCATTTACTCTCCTCAGCGGAGTCAATTGACTTTTCCCAAGAGAATCATCCCATCCCCAGCGGAATTCTCTTCTCAGCAAGTATCCCTCCCAGTGGGACTCAAAGATTAAGGCTCTCCCCGGCAGAGTTGGTGTGGGTCATGACATTTATTTTGTCAAAATACCGTGTGATATCCGTTCACTTTCCCGCAAAAGTTCAATCATACCAGGCGCATCTGCTGTTCCCCAGCAGAATTATATCCCCCAGCAGGGTGTTAATTCAATGAGGTGTTTGGGTCAAAATCCCCATTCCCTAGCTGAGTCGACTTCACTCTTCCGGCATTTATTTTGCTGGAATAATTCTGTAGCACCTGGCTATCCCCAGCGGAGTTGGCATTATCTTCAGCATTTATTTTGCTGAAGAAGTTTCTGTACCCAGCAGTTCAAGTCTGCAGTTGCATTGGCATATAGGGTCGTACTTGCATCCACCAAATAAAAGTGTAGCATTTCCATGTCGAATGGAGCATTGCATCGCCGTCAAACATACGCATTTTTGAAACATAAACCAGGTTGGTTAACTGTTTGTTTCAAGTATTGTTTCTCATGCAGGAAGAGAGAGCCTTTGCTCAGGTGAATCAATAAATATTCAGGATTTCGACGTGAGATATCTCACGAAGTGTCAGCTTTGGCACTACTCCCCAAAGAGTTGTCAAGATGAAGTTCTCTTTGTCTCCGAACAGAGTTATTTATGAATTTCTTGTGTTTTCCCCGCCAGAGTCAGCAGGATAAGTTTCTCCTTATCCCCAAGCAGAGCTACTGGTCATCAAAGGATTCATGAATCAGAATTTCAGAGGCTACCGCCGGTTATCAGAACAGGCGTCCGGAAGTCTGATTTTCAAATATCCCCAGTGGAGCCAGCCTCAAAGTTGCTGTAACGTCAGTGATAAGAAATTTGCGGACCAATGGAAGGATGAGTCCTAACGTGGACAATTTTATTGACGGGTTTTCTGTGTGCTAGAGAAGATTGTTGGAGTGTGGAATCCTAACGTGGACATGTCCTCAAGTTGCCGATGTGTGTTAGTCCTAATGTGGAAAGGTTCGAGTTCTCGGTATTGATTGAGTGTGGAGTCCTGACGTGGACAAGATTGATCACCCTTCGTGTTGGTGTCCTGACGTGGACAATTTATTTCCAGCAGATAGCTTTATTCGTAATGGTGAAAGGTGCGTCCCGACATGGACGTTTATAGTTCTTTAAGATGACAAGATGTGAGAGTCCTGACGTGGACAAGTTTATCCTTCTTTGTGTTGTGGGCAAAGTGTGAGTCCTGACGTGGACAAGTCTTATTTCCCCAGCAAGTCAAAGACGCGCAGGTCCCGACGTGGACAAGTTCTATTACTTCAGCGGGTCAAGAGGTGAGTCCTGACGTGGACAAATCAAGACGAAATGTGAGTCCTGACGTGGACAAGGCTATTCCTTACGAGGAAAGAGAAGCTTCAGTTCCTTACGTGGAAAAGCAAGTGTAGTCCTGACGTGGACAGATTCAGAAAAGAGATTGTATTCCTTACGTGGAAAGAGATGGGTCCTTACGCGGACATACCAAAATATGATTCCTTACGTGGAAAGATTTATTCCTTACATGGATAGAAGTTGATTCCTTACGTGGAAAGAAAAAGTTGATTCCTTACGTGGAGCAGTTGTGATTCCTAATGTGGACAAGTGGAAAAATGGTGATTCCTAACGTGGAAAAGTGAGATTCCTTACGTGGAAAGTTTGAAGATGATGTTTCCTTACGTGGAAAGATTGGAGTCCTGACGTGGACATATCAAGGTGATTCCTCACGTGGAAAGAGAAGTTGTTTCCTTATGTGGAAAAGTTTAATCCCGACGCGGACAGGTCAAAGAAGTTATTCCTAACGTGGAAGAAGGAGATGAATCCCTTACGTGGAAAGGTGAGTCCTAACGTGGGCGATGTATTAATGGCATGAAGGAGTTTAGTCCTGACGTGGACAGATTCAGATCAAGATCAATTCCTAACGTGGACAGAAGGAGATTCCTGACGTGGAAAGAAAGGTTATTCCTTACGTAGGAAAGTGAGTCCTAATGTGGACGGTGTTATTCCTAACGTGGAAGAGTTTATTCCCAACGTGGACGATTTATTTCTAACGAGAAGGCAGACGAGCCATCCCCAACAAAGTTATGGAAGTTTTCCAAATCGACGAAGCAGGCGTCCTGACGTGGACAGTGTTCTGTCTCTGCGATGATAGAATCTTTTTCAGAACAATGAAAATAATCCCTAGCACGGTCGCGCGAGATCAGTGGGTTGTCATAACAGTCAGATTCAGCTGATGAATGTCGTTCCCCTAGCAGGAGCACAGTTTATTTCTGCGGTTGGCAAATTTCTGGTTTCACTAGTATTCAACCGTCTCGTACCGCGAATGTCTGAAGGCTCCGGGCTCTTCACCCCATCGGGTCCAAGTCGCTTGAATAGGGGCAGCTGTTGCACCCTAAAATTTGCTCAACCTTATTCACTTGGTTTTATGTTTCAATATCATTAATATTTGCATATAGAGTCATGTACATAGGTTACTCATCTGCATAACATAAGCATAGCGAGTCATTCAACAGGGGTCCAATCATTATTATCATCTCTATAGGCCTATCAAGAGGTTATTATCCTAATTCCATCTCATTCAAGTCATCAGAAAAGAATTTTAAAGCAGGGAGTTCAGTGGATCAAGCATTGAGTATATCTCCTAACTGAGGGTGTCTGAGGATCAACAAGGGAAGTATGAGTTGTGAATTGAGAGCATGGAGAGTATCTAGACATCTTGGAGGACTTAGAAAGTCATTTGGAGAAGAAAACAAGTTGTTGATGTGATCACAAGAGCTACAGTTGAAGACAGTCAACTAGGGTTTCATCTGGGTCAACCCTAAGTCAACCCTAGGTCAATTGATTGATTTGAGGACATTCAGGTCTATTGAAGAGATGTGGGGTTCATCATTTGACATGGAGAATAAGGATATGTTGTTATGCTAAGAAGAAATCAAGAGAAATCAAGGAGAAGAGGAGGGTCTAAATTAGGGTTTCTATGTAAAATCCCCTAGTTTAGGTCAAATTTCCAAGCAAGATAACTCAAAATGCAAGCTTCAAATGGCTTCTTGGACAACATGGAACTTGTAGAGGATCTCAAGAACTTTAATTTGAGTGGTGGAAGACATCAAGGAGATTTATAGAACTCAAGTTATGGTCCTTGCAAGTTACAGGTCATCTGAGGTATCTGAAATTTTGTCTGTGAAAGTGACTTGACTTCCAAGCAATTTTTACCCCTCAAGGAGATTTCAAATGAATTTCTGGTCAACATAAGAATTGTTCCTTATTGTCTTAGCTTTCTAGAATGGTATAGTATGCCTTCATATGATTTTGTGAACTCTACTTATGGTCTTGGCAAGAAAAGGGTATTTTGGTCATTTGTGAATTACAGGTCATTTTAACCTATGCCCAAAACTCATGCAAGGAAGCTTCAAATGGAAAACTTTACAACATAAAACTTGCTCCAAATGACATTTTAAGTCTAGAAAAGTGACCATGAGAGATTGGAAAGATTCATAGCACAAGTTTTCAAAATTGTTGGATTTAATGAATGAAAATGGCCTAAAAAAATGAGATTTTTCATATCTTGGCCAAATGAAGCAAAATTATAGGTCATTTTGAATGGAAAGGGCATTTTAAAGACATTGGCTAAAGTGGAATTTTGGGTTTAGTTCATAATTTGTGAGTTATTCATGGTTGCTTGCAATGTAAGAAACATAATCCAATTTCAAGGGAATTTGCACAAGGGAAACTTCTCCAAGTTTCTAGGAGGTTCTAACCTCATCTATATATTCATACAAGTTGGTTCATGCAAGGGTTGGTGCTCCCATTTGTTCAAAACCCCAAATTTTCCACACTTTCTTCAACTTGCATAAGCTTTCCAAACTCTCTCAATTTCTCACCAATCCTCCTCATTCTTGATCTGAACCTCATCACTATCATCCATAGGTTGTAATTCACACATTCATTTGGCTGAATCAATCAAGGAGAGTACCATACAAGTTTCATCCTTCAAGGTTCAAGAAATTGGAAGAACAAGATTCAGAAGGTTTGCACACGAATTATTGCATACAGAAGTAATCACCAAGCTTATTGATCACTTTCCTTTCATCACAAGCAGTTGATTTGGAAATCTTAGCACCTGTATCAAGAAATTGCACCAGGTTTGTTTTCTCTTCGTATGGCATGAATTAGTTAGAATTTTAGGGTTTTGATAGAGTAGAATGGTTAAGATAGGATAGAAGATTGATTGGGATGATTTTGGAGAAGTTTCATGAGGTTTGAGCATGATGTGTCAATTCTGTTGAGACTTATAACTCTTGGATTAAGGCACGAAAATGTGATTGGATTAGCATGCTGTGATCAGGATGAGTTGTAGATTAGTTTAGGATGAATTTTGTGGAGAATTGGAGTAGTGGAGGACAGGTGATAATGGCGGATTCTATCTAGTATCACTATCGGGTTTGCTCCTTGAATGAGTTTTAGAGAGAGGCAACACCATGGATGTGTAGAGGGAGAGTCTTAGAGCATTTTCGGTTTTTGAATTTCATGATTTCATGGAGGTATGAAGGAGATAGAGGAGATGGAAGAATCATGCATGAGAAGGGTTTTCTGAAACCCTAGGTGGCTGGAGGAAGAAGAAGGTATAATGGCCGTTGGATTGGAAGGAAGACTTTGACCTGACCAAGAATCGGACGCTCCATATTTAACCTGAGATTTGGGGGGAAACTTTAAAAACTGAAACACACAGTTTCATTTAGTGGGGGGAAGTGGGCTCAGACAGCTATTCGCACCCCCCAATTTGATGGGCCCAACGCGCTGAACTTGTTATTCTTGCTTTTCTCACCCCCTTTCTTTATTTCTTTCTATTTTCATTTTTTAATTTCCTTTTATTTTCATTCATTTTTGAAAATTCATAATAAATCAGAAATTGCATATTTTTAATTCATTCTTTTTGCATTATTTTCTTTAAAGGGTCAAGAAAATTATAAAAAATAAAAATTGCATTTTATTTTTTATTTGATATTTTTCCCATATTTTCCAAATAAATAGCATTTTAAATAGTTTCATTTCATGCATGATTTTGTTATTTTTTGTTCTCTTAGATGCTTCAATATTTTTCACCCATTCTTTTTAGGTTGTTTAGTTTAGACATTAAACTTGTAGATACAATTTAGTTCCCATTTTTAGAAATTAATTTTAGGTGTTTAGTTTAGGTGTGAACAACATGAACAAACTAGGGTTTTAGGTGATGACTTAGGAGAATTAATTCACTTCCCTTAGGACTTAGAGATTGAATAGGTTAGCTATGGGACTATAGGGGCTATGGGTAGTTATTAGATCCCTTAGAGAAAAAGTCAGGATCCCCCTACTGCTATTAATATACTGTATATATCTGATTGACTGGTGTGGTGTGCCCTCTGGGGATTATTGCTTGTATGTGTGGGTATTGGGATTGTCTGGGGACTTGGGAGAGCTGAAGACTTGAGGAGATGAAGGCCATTGGAGATCCAGAGTTTGAAGATCCGCTTCTAGAGTGGAAGAGGAGATTCTTGCTAGAGGATGCTGAGGAGACTAGGGTTTAGGAGCTAGGCAGAGTTCCAGATTAGAAAGCTTGTTTCTCAAACATGGATTGCCTTGTCTGCATCCATTCTTCTCTGTGATTCAGAGTCTCTCTAAGACACTCACCCCCTTCCTTTGGAAGGCTTGGTGATAGTGTCTAAGAGATAGAACTCTTGAGAGAAAATGTCTTTTGTGTTAGAAGCAGTCTGTTCACCACCCTTGGTAGTCAACTGATTGCTTAACACCCAATTCACTCTTGAGACTGATCCCTCATCCTGGAGGTTTGGACTTGAAGAAAAGCTATTGCAGATAGAAGACTGATGATCAAAGCCCTTACCTGAAGGCCATGAAGATGGAGATTGATGCTTGTTGAAGCCTGTAACTGATGGGAGATTACTTGGATCCAGATGTTGATTCAGAGCTGCTGATGTTGTTCATCTTTGTGCTGTATTTCATTTCTTGGTGTATTGTTTGGTTTTCCTGACTGTATTGTTTGCTGTTTACCCTGGTGGGTTGAAAGTGAAGCCTGTTCACTTTTGCCTATTGTTTTCTAGGTTCGAGGTTGAGTGGGACTCCCTTGCCTCACTTGTACTGTTGCATCCATGCATTCTACCGCTTTATTATCTCTGTTTCTCTCTGGGCAAGAGAGGAGCATGATAGACACTAGGTCTTAACCCATGCATGATAACATTAGGTTAGTTTGTTTCCCTTTGCAACCGTAGGTTAGAGTTCTGTCTCTTCTTTCTCAAAACAAACAGAAAAAACACATAAAGATTTCAAATACAATAAAAGACACTTCTTCCGTAAAAGAATGTGAACTCATCAAAATGTCATTTTTGTCCGCTTGGACTGTTAATCAGAAAAACCTTTTCAGAAGGAATAAAATCAACCAAGACAGACTTGTGTCGTACGTGGCCCGAACTACGTTTGCTCTGATCTTTCATGCTGTATGAAAGTACGTAGGCATAGGATGCGATATCCTAGCGAGCAACCTTCCCCTCCTTTCCCGTAGGTAGGCGAACTACGTTGACTCTGATTTCTCGTTCCAGACGGGAATACGTAGGCATAAAGTGCGATACTTTGCCGAGTCATTTTATTTTCATTCTCTTTTCTTTTTAACCCCTGACCTTTAGAGTAGATAGAATAACAATCCATACCCGAAAACAAGCGTGGATCCCGTCGAGTACGACGGACGTGAGGGGTGCTAATACCTTCCCCTTGCGTAACCGACTCCCGAACCCAGGTTTTGGTTGCGATGACCATACCTTTCCCGTGTTGTGCGAGGTTTACTCTGAGCGTTTCCTTTCCCTCCCGTGGGATAAATAACGCACGGTGGCGACTCTTCTGTTCAGCCGGCGCCGATTTTCGCAGTAGCGACACTTAGCGAGCTCTTGTTTTTCTTTCTTTTTCTCGTTTCTTTTCTTTTTCTTCAACCCTAACTTTTGCATAAGTCGTTATTTTGAGTTTTCGGATTATCGGGTGTTTTTAGGCGTAATATTTTCGTACTGCATCAGAATTCACTGGATGAGTAAGCTTCTCTCCATCCATGGTTGTGAGAATCAATGAGCCTCCTGAGAAGACTGTTTTCACAACAAACGGGTGTTGCACCCTAAAATTTGCTCAACCTATTTCACCTGGTTTCACTACTACAAAAACGTTTTTTAATAGCGTTTTTTTTTTGTTTTTTAATAGCGCTTTAAAGCGCTATTAATCAAGGCGCTATTGTAAAACAAAACTTTTAATAGCGCTTTAAAAGCGCTATTATAGTTCTGGTTATTAATAGCGCTTTTTCAAAAGCGCTATTATAGGACCTGTATTTAATAGCGCTTTTACAAAAACGCTATTATAAGTCACATATTTGATAGCGCTTTCAAACAAAGCGCTATTATAGTACCAGTAATTTGCTTTAATTTTGATAGCACTTTCAAACAAAGCGCTATTATAATACACATATTTAATAGCGCTTTCAAATAAAGCGCTATTATAAGACACATATTTAATAGCAATTTCAAAGAAAGCGCTATTATAATCCACATATTCGATAGCACTTTCAAACAAAGCGCTATTAAAATACCGGTAAATTGCTTTAATTTTGATAGCACTTTCTAACAAAGCGTTATTATAGCATGCTCTCTTCAAAACACTATTCTAATACACTTTTTTTTTTGACACCAAATCATTTATAATATATATATATATATATATATATATATATATATATATATATATATATATATATATATATATATATATATATATATATATATATATATATATATATATATATATATATATATATATATATATATATATATATATATATATATATATATATATATATATATATATATATATATATATATATATATATATATATATATATATATATATATATATATATATATATATATATATATATATATATATATATATATATATATATATATATATATATATATATATATATATGGCATTTGCATTTTATGACATTAGAATTTATAAAATAATTATAACTAAGTAGCTAAAATACTTGAAATTAAAATAATAATGACAAATGTGATACCATTAATTTGGCTTAAGAGTACTTCAAACCAAAATATTTTATAAACACAACTAAAGTATTTTGTCATGTAGTTATTAATTTGGCTAAGAGTACTTCAAACCAAATTCCAAACAAAAAGTACAATCACTTAGCTAGACATATTCTCTAAACTAATGAAAAAAACAGTAAAGTGAGAATTTCTCACAGATGGTTTATCAACCAAGTCTCTAAGATATATTTGAATTATGGTAACTGATGTTCATCACACGTTGTTTTATGGAGGAACAAGCCAGAGGACAGTCTTTCACCAACAAGCAAAGGGCACTTGATTAAATTCCAACAATAATTCACGAACGGTCTCTGATATTTTTTGGTAGCTATGACGACATCGAAACAATCAAGGCTCTATATGCTGTAGAGAGAGGTGATTGTTCAATCATCTGTTACAAGATTTGATTCATAAGTGGCAAACAAAAAAATCTCACATTTGCAACCATTTACACAACTGAACAAGTAGCGGAAATGTGATTTGAAAATATACCTTTTCAGGTTTGATTGGTTTAATTCTCAGCTGAAGCCTTCCCGCACATCCTTTGGTAACTTCCACAACCTAATAGCGCAATTATCGGTAACTATTTGCACCAATAATGAAAAGAAATGACTTCTTTAGTGAAATCAAGCTGGGATACAAAAATAACAGAACTAACAAGGTCAGTTAGACTAGTGACTATCAGAAAATAAAGAGATTTACTCAATATAGGCCATTGGTGCAGCATCGCCAACTCGAATATGAGTCTGGAGCAACCTGGTGTACCCACCAGATCTATCCCTGTACAACACAACGTCTGTTCAGTGTCACAATTAACAGTCATAAATTGGTGATTGAAATTACATCAAGTTTAATACTCACGTGTACCGTTAAGCCAGTTCTGTAAACAACTTGTGGATGACATCGTCTCCTCGCACAAAACTAGCAGTACGCCTTGCAGCACATACAGATCCCTAAAAGTTTTGTGTAAACCATAGGTCAATCCAAGTAGTGGAGCTAGAAAACTTGATGAACTTTCAAAAGTATTGTTTAATCCGACAAAACACCATACCGTTGTTTGAGACTGATGTGTTCTGGAAACTTGAAATCTTCAGGAAAAGAATGTAGGTTTGCAACCTAGTTGCAGGATGACAAATACTTTTTAAATTAGTAATATTGCTTGAAATCAAAACAATATAATTTTATAGGTACGTGCATTCTTATGCATGTGTTCGTGTTTACGCATGATAGACAAAACTTTACAAAAGTGCATGATATCCCTGAGAATAACGAAAATCCACTCACCTCTCTCGGCGTAAAGTACCTAAGACGCTGCTCCTTGAGTGATGTTTTGTCCCTCTTCATTGGCTGCACATTCAAATTGAGTTACTAACGATAGCAAAAAGTGAGACAAGTATAATACCTATGAGAATCGCTGCAAAATCATGAGAAAAATATTTTTGTACTATCACTGTGGATATACATCAGTGAATTGTTAGTTGAAGCCATCCAAAAGCCGTACCGCGGTTGCTATCAATAGTGGAGTCTGCAATTAGAGACTGAATTGCTGGAATAACAATGGCAAGTCCTATGCCATTTAAACCTCTTGAAATCGCCACCTATATATCATGCAACAAAGTTATATACTATACTACATATCAAAATTTCTTCGTTTTTCATTATGAAGAAAAGAGAAAGAAAATATGAAAATGAGTGCCTGCAAGAAGGTGGAAGAGATTGCGACGAAGAATGTAGCAACAACCCAAAGAAAAGCACCGAGAGCAATAACATGTGCATGATTGTGGCGCGTAGCGAGGTAAGCGGCTAGAGGATAACAGAAGGACTGAACGAGGGATCGGTAGAGAGTGAGAGAGCCTAACGCAGTGGGGTCGGCGTTGAGAGCAGCGTCGATCTCTTTGTATACTGCTGGTAGTAATGATGTGTCGGCTCTCTCCATGATGCCTGCTAGATTCACGAGCACCAGTGTGAGTGTTTCTGGTTTTATCTTTACAATTTGGTTTCTATGAATGATGGATAAGTGTGATATAGAAAATGAATCTCCTATGTGTATAGAGTTGTAGACCCAAATGGTGTTTCGGGGTTGACTTGGATTGGTATGGGCATGAGTATAAGAAAGTTTTGGAAAGAAGATGCATTAGTGATTGTTAAAGAGATTGTATGAGTGTGTGTGGTTCAAAACATTTCAAATTTCAAACAGTTTTGACTTTAGACCTTCTACAAATGAGATATTGTTAAACAGTTTTCTTTCCATGAAAAAGTGAATTGAGTAAGAAGAGGTTTAAATGGCATAGGACTTGCCATTGTTATTCCAGCAATTCAGTCTCTAATTGCAGACTCCACTATTGATAGCAACCGCGGTACGACTTTTGGATGGCTTCAACTAAGAAAAAAAAAGAAACTGTTAAGTTATGCCACAAAAATCTCCCGCTTCAACTGCTCTCCCTGTCAAGTTATGCATAAACATCAATAAAAAAACTCATCTACCACAATTAAATGTCAGTTATCAATAAGTTTCGAAAATAATACATCAGACCCGTGCATAGCACTGGTCAAGAATCTAGTGATAAATTACTATTACACCATTTCTGGTGCCACACAAAAACACAACAAGTGCTAGCACAATAGCACAGACACATATACCATACCCCCAATCACTACCTTGATGATCTTGTATAAACACAAGAACTGTCACTGCCATCAAAGATCCTAAATTTGCAAAGTAGAACCAATTGAGAAACTTAATCATTTCTGCAGCAAAACTGAGTTGCAAGATACACACTGAATATGAAAACAAACTATTTTTATCATCAATTTCAAACATAAATATGTAATAATTTTTAGCTTCAAAAACGCGATAGAAATGGATAGTGTACTGAATCGAAATCGAAAAGTGACGAATTTAGCATAATATGACAACCGAGTTTGCAACCATTTAATATCAATTAATCACAATTTCTCTAAGTGTGAATCGATACCAAAGTAGCATCACAAAACTATACTGTCACGTGAACATGTATGCAGGAGAATGCTACGACACTTTGATAATGCAGCAGATGCAAGCAGTCATGAACCTATAGTCCCTGTTATCGGCAACAAAGTTTTTCATGAAACTTAATCAATAATAGTGTTATTAACCTCAATATACTAGTACCCAGCTGTTGCCAAACTCATTCAACGAATCAAAATCAAAATCCAGCCAACTAATTGCACAAAACAAGCACAAAATACTCAACGCGCAAGTATAACCCAATTTGCATAATCACAAACAAAAGCAGAAATGTTAACACTAAAACAAAATGATGCTTTTACCGGTTTGTCTCATTGTTTAGGAACCACAACAAACGTTTCTGTCGCCAAGCATTTGGGTCTCCACTGATGGCAACATTAATGTCTCAATCCTTCAACGCCCAAACCTAACCTGAAGAACAACAAACCTCCCTTCGACCCACCTTACTCCGCCTAACCTGAAGATTGATGCAGCAGTTAAACAAATTCAATTGATAAGCCATTCCCTGCATGATATAAAGTTTGTCGGGTAAAGAAAGTGGAGCTGAAAACAATCCTTCTCAGTCTTGATGAATTATGTGTACCGAGAATATCTTTTGTAGAGTATACTGACCTGACATATAGCCCATTCCGATACGTCAAATATTTTACTCTCCGCACAAACGAAAGCACGCGGGATTTCCACCTGTGAAGACAAGATCAATGTTCAGAAACTAAATGCAAAAAATGAAATGAAGTCGGGAAAATTATTAGCTTACTTTTTGAGGCCTGTCAAAAACTAAAGACCCCTTATATTCGACCCATCCATCGCCGTCCTTCGCTTGATGAAACTGACAGCAATCCTGTTTCCAGATAAGATGAAAAATTCATGTAAAGTGGGCATGAAGTTGAGAGAAAGAAGAAATTTAATAATCAAGATGTAATGGATCAAAATCAGACCTGACACCATCTTGCTTTGGCCTTACTTCTGTTGGTGCACACCCAAACATGTGAATTCCCACACTTAGTGCACTGTATCTGTCTGGATTCTTTGGAACGATATTCAGTATTATCCTGAGGAGAAAACATGTACCATCATTATATTTCTAATAAAGATCATTCAGAAGATTCTACGGACTCTATGTGCAGAGCTCAGGTAGAATATGTCGGCCATTCACAAGAATATTGTGAAATTTACCTGATGTGAACTACTGTGGGATTTCTGGCAGAAACTTTTAGCCATGGATTCTTCTTTTCTTAATTGTTCATCATAGTCTCTCTTATTCACAGAGTCAGCAAGAACCTGGAAACGTGTCATAATATTTATGTCTTACATATTATAAAATGCATATGCATTTAATGCCTACATATAAAATATAAAGATAGCTTCTGCATCTTTTACATAGAACTTTACCTCGTATGCACATTGAAGCTACATAGAACTTCATAATGATTCAGACTCTTCAATATCCTTCTCATTTCATTAATTGAATTTGTTTGCTCTCTAACAAGTTTATTGACCAAAAGTTCTTTCTGCTTATCAACAACTGATGCGGAATACCGGACCCACCTAACCTGAAGAAACCCATCGAAACCGTTAAACACCGGAAACATCCCTCCGTTAACATCAAAACAGAACCGGACCTAAACCCCTCTTTTAACCCTAACTTCAACATCCGAAAATCTTCAACACAGAATCCACATTCCATCTCTCACCATTAACAGAACCACACACAAAACGCCAGAAAACTCCTTCAAACATCGGAACCCCTTCCAGAAACCTTCACCTCCGACCGTTAATCCATCCCTCACTTCAAACTGGCTTCAAACCCATTTCATCCGTAAATCCAACTTCAAAACACCCCCAAAACCAGAACCGAAAGTGGAAGAGAGATTCAAAGTGAAACAACTGAACACCTAATCATAAACCCTAACCCCTCTTTCAGTAATCCAAATCTCCATTCCTTCTGCCGTAAACCTCAAACATCAATCGATTTCCATCATCAAAACCAAACCGTTCAGAATAATCATCATCAACAAACGTAAACCAAATTCAGAAATAGAATAAGAGGAGATGGAGAGAGTTTGAAAGAGAGAGCCAGTGAAACGAGATTGAGAGAGGGGAATCCGAGTAATGATACGAAGAAGAAGGCTCTTGGCTTTTATTTTTTTTCTTTGCTGATTTATTTTTACTTTTTATTTCTTTATTTTAATAGCGCTTTTTATAAAAGCGCTATCTTAAAACACAATGATAGAAACGATAGCGGTTTCTAAGAAAGCGCTATTGTAGTTACATATTTTAATAGGGATTTTTAAAAAGGGCTATCGTAGTGCTTTTAATAATAGCGCTTTTATAAAAGTGCTATTGTAATACAACATTTTAATAGCGCTTTTTAGAAAAGCGCTATCTTAGTGAATATCTATAATAGCGCTTTTTTACAAAGTGCTATCAAAATCATATTCTCTGTACTCTTTAATAGCGCTTTACTATAAAACGCTATTATAAATATGTTTGTTTCCTTTTTAATAGCACTTATTTTAAAAACGCTATTAAAGTAGGCGATACAAAAAAGCAATTTTGGCGTAGTGTTTATGTTTTAATTGCATTATCATTTGCATAGTTACATCAGGTACATAGTCCCATCATTTGCGTATCATAACATAGAAAGTCATATAACAAGGGATCAAGTGCCATTCTTATCTAAGGAAGCACATCAAGGGGCCTTATTCAAGCTTAAGACCATCCAAGACATCAAGGAATGGGTTGAAGCTTTGAGGAGATTTGAGTGTCAACAAGTGGATTTCTTTCCTAACTTGAGGTGTATTGGAGGTTATCAATGGGGTATGAAGCATGAATTGAGGATATGGAGTGTGTACAAAGCTCATGGGATGCCTAGAAGGCCATATTGAAACTGATACAAGTCTTTGTATCAAGTTCAAGAACCATGGTTGAGGTGTGTACAAGTAGGGTTTCATCTGGGTAACCCTAGGTCAAGGAGAGCAAAGAAATGGCATCAAGACCTAGCTCTAGGTCATGAAAGTCATGGATTGATATGTTGAAGCATGTGTATGGATGAGTCAAGATAAAGTTCAAGAGAATCAAGAATGGTAGGAGGTGTTTGAGACAGGGTTCCTAGGGTAAAATCCCCTGCATAACACTGGACTTCCAAGCCACATAAGTCAAAATACAAGTTTCAAATGGATTCTTGGCCAACATGAAACTTGTAGGGCTTCTCAATATCTTTAATTTGAGTATTAGAAGTATTCAAGAAGATTTGTAGAACTCAAGTTATGGTTCTTACAAGTTACAGGTCACCAGAGGACACTGAAATTTATCTGTGAAAGTCACTTGACTTCCAAGCAACTTTTGCCCATCAAGGAGTTTTCAAATGGATTCTTGGCCAACATAAGAATTGTAGGGCTTGATCTTACCTTTAATTTTAGTACTAGAAGTCCTCAGGAAGATTCGTAGAACTCAAGTTATGATCTTGGCAATCCAGGGGTATTTTGGGAAAGTTGAATTATAGGTCATTTTTCAACATAGGTCGAAATCTCTATCTTCCACTCCTCAAATGAAAAAGTGTCCAACATGAAATGTGTTTAGAATGATGTTTTTAGGCCAATTAAGAAGTCATGAGGATTTGGATGGGCTTGTATCACAAAGTTACCAAAAATGGCTTTAAAAAAGGAGGTTTTTCAAATAAATCAAAGAGGGAAATTGTGATTTTTGAGTTATGGGTCAAAACAAGTCCATGTGATATACCATTTTGATCAGAAAATGTATTTTGAGAATGATGGGAATATTACATTTTGCAAATGAGGCCATTTTCAAGCAATTTCCTTTTGTTGCTTAAGAATGAAGTAACACACCAATACATGGCCATGGGATCCAAAACAAGGGAGATATCATAGCCATTCAATTCTAAATATCAGGAGATGAGAATTTCAAGCAAAATCAAGAGTTGTGGCAGAGCAATTCATTGACTGCACATATGAGAAATTGGAGGAGAATGAGAAATTGAAAATCTCATTCTGTTAGCTCCAGAAAGTTCTAGAGGTTTCCAATGCATTCTATATAAGCATTGCATTGGATTCAGATGAGTTTTTGGGAAGGATTGAGCCAGAAACAAGAAGGAGCCATTGAAATTTCTTCATCTGCATCAAAAATTGTGTTTGGTGATTGGGAAGGATTCAAGGCAATTCAGTGCATACAGAAGCTCCACAACACTTCATTGATCGTGTCTGGAGAAGATTGAAGGGTGATTTGAAGGTTTTCTGGTTCTGTTCACTCAAATTTTGCAGGTTAGTAAACTTCATCGTGTAGCTTGATATAGATAGAATTGTTAGGTTTTAAATGGTTAGATGTAATGTAGATCATGGCTAGGTCGTTTCTGGTAAAGAAATTTGATGATTAGAGACAAAACCTTAAGCGTGGCAATTTCTGTTAAGGCTTGGTTCTCACGATTCTTGGAGGATTAATGGTGTTTAGATGATGATATTTGATCAGTTTAACATGTAGTTCATGTTAGTCCCTTTAATTTTAAGATTGGTGACCATCGAGACTTGGTGATTTCTCTGCAACCTTGATCGGGTTTGGCTTTTGAGGGTGATTCAATGATTTTGGATGGTGGATTTGAGTTCAGGGTGAAATTTGGAGTGGATTAGGGTTTTTATTTGACTTGATTGGTGAGGTTTAGGGTTTGCTTCGCCGGAGAAGATGGTGGTTGGACCACCGGACCACCGCCTGAGACTTGACCTTCACCTGAGCTCGTTTGGACAAGATGAATACTTCACCGTTGGATCATCTTGAAGAGGAGACTTGTTATGCTGATCGTGTGGCCAAGATTCAAACTGTAATTGCCTCCATTAGTTCAATACGCACCGTTTCACTAATCCCAGTCAGCGTGTGACTGGGATGCACGTGTGGACACGTTATGGAGCCTCAGATGCGCTTACCAGTCAATTGATCCAATGGCTCCCATTTAATTCAGCATTTTTAATTTCTTTTATTTGATTTTCTTTTATTTTTAATCCATTTGATTTCTAAAATTCATAATAAATCCAATATTGATCCAAAAAATATTTTAAAAAAACCTCCATGATCTTGGATTTATTTGTGATTTTATGAAATCAAGAAATCCCATTTTCATCCATTTTTCAATTTAATTTGAATTTTTCCATTTTATTCTTTTCTTTAATTTTGTATATTTGCTACATATTCTTGCTGATTTTCTTGTGACCAATTGGTGAATGATTTTAAGTTCATTCTTGCTGGATTGATTAGATTAGGGAAGCATGTACCCTTGGAAGTTTTATCACTTTTTTGTGAATAAAATTTAGGTTAGTTTGAGAGGTGAATAGGAGAGGTGTTAGAATTAGGGTTTCAACACAAATAGTTGTAGTTTTGTGCATAGTTTGAGGATTAAATGAGTGGTCTAGGGTTTGGGATTCCTATGGGGTATTGGGTATAGGGTTAGGTTCCCTTAGAAATTTACCTAGGATTTTATGATGAGCTTTAGCATTTTATTTGATTTTTGCAACTTGTGTGGTGATTGTGGGTTCTCCATTGGATATTTGGTTTGGTTATGTTTGTGTGGGGCCATTTTGGGGATGCTTTTGGCTTGGGTTTTGCTTGGAAGACTTGAAGACCAAATGAAGTTTCTTTGGATGGCTTGAAGAAGCTTGGAGTTGAAGATTTCTCATTTGTTGGAGTGCTTGTTAGAGGCTTAGGGATTAGGATACATAGGAAGAGCATTAGAGTAGTCTTGTTTCTTCTTTCAAACATAGAGAGTTTCTTGTGCCTCTATTCCATCCCATGACACAAGGTCCCCCAAAGAAGTTCCATCTCTCCTTAGGAGGGATGTAGAGCATGCTTTGGTTGGGTAGAACCTTGAGGTACCTTTCATTTGCCATGTTAAGATCTTAGTGATTTCCTTGGGTTGTCACTAAGCCCCTTAACATTTCAAATTCATCTATTAATTGATTCTCTTCTGGAGTGATTGCATTGAAGATGGAAACCTATTGAAGATAAAGTTCGTTGAAGATTGGTGAAGATGAAGCTTGTGCCTGTCAAAGCTGGTTGTCTGTTGAAGCTAGGGTTTTGCTGCTTTTTGTTGAAGCTGTTTACTGGTTGAGGTTCATGCTTGCTGAAGATGGGGCTTATTGAAGATAGGAGCTTATCTAAAGCTTGAAGCTTGTTGAAGATTGATGATGGGGTCTTGCTTGGAGAAGTTGTTACTGTCAACCCTTTGCTGTTGGATCAACTGTAGCTGTCAGAGTTGTTGCTGCTTGTGTTGCTTATTGTAGGAGCTGGATTGTTGCTGTCAGAGCTAGTGCTGGTGTTGTTTTCTTTTGTTGTATTGTTTGTTGGCTTGTTCAGCTTGCCCCTTAGGCTTGAAGTGAATTCTGTTTCACTTTGCCTATTGTTTTCCCAGGTTCGAGGTAGAGTGGGAATCCCTTGCCTCGCTTGTATGGCTGCATTGCATACATGTTTACTGTTTACTGTATATATCTGTTTCTTTTGCTGTTTATCCCCTAGGATCTCTGTTTCCCTCTGTGCAAGAGAGAAGTATGACAGACATTAGGTTTTTATCCATGCATGACAACTTTAGGGTTGATTTGCTTCCCCTTTCAACCCTAGGTTTTTTTAGAGCTTCTTTCTCTTCCATCTCAAAACACAGTAATGAGGATAATCGGTGTCGTACGTTACGAGCCTTAAGCTATTTGAGAAAAGGTTGCTGGAGGGTCACTCTTCAGTAATCTGATTGCGTAGTGTGTTACCCTTAGGGTGACATACGACGTAGTCACTCTCAAATCATAGTCTCTAGTGCGTCAGAGATTGCAAACACACTAAAAAACACTTCTTTCGTAAAAGATTCAAAACAAACATCAAAGTGTCATTTTTGTCCGCTTGGACTTTTAATCAGAAGAAAACCTTTTCAGAAGGATCTAAAAAACAGTTAGACAAATCTGTGTCTTCCGTGGCCCGAACTACGTTTGCTCTGATCTTTCATGCGGTATGAAAGTACGTAGGCATAGGATGTCGTATCCTAGCGAGCAACCTTCCCACCTTTCCCGTAGGTAGGCGAACTACGTTGACTCTGATATCTCGTTCCAGACGGGAATACGTAGGCATAAAGTGCGGTACTTTGCCGAGTCATTTTCTTTTCTTTTTAACCCTTGATCCTTTAGAGTAGATAGAATAACAATCCGTACTAGAAAACAAGCGTGGATCCCGTCGAGTACGACGGACGTGAGGGGTGCTACTACCTTCCCCTTGGGTAACCGACTCCCAAATCCAGGATTTGGTTGTGATGACCATTCCTTTCCCTCTTTGTGTTAGGTTTACTTTGACCGTTTCCTTTCCCTCTTTTAGGATAAATAACGCACGGTGGCGACTCTTCTGTCATAGCCGGCGCCGATTTTTGCAGTAGCGACAACGGGCCGTCATAGTTAGGCATCCACTTTCCCCGTGTTTCTTTATGAACTGGTAAAATCTTTTTTAGTACAAGTTCCCCTTCTCGAAATTCTCGGACATGAACTTTCTTGTCAAAAGCCCTCTTGATCCTTTTCTGATATAACTGACCATGACACATCGCAGACATGCGCTTTTCGTCGATGAGATTTAACTGATCAAACCTTTCTCTTACCCATTCTACTTCTTCAAGCTTGGTTTCCATTATGACTCTCAAAGAAGGTATCTCGACCTTAATGGGAAGTACCGCATCCATTCCATATACCAAAGAAAAAGGGGTTTCCCCTGTTGAAGTGCGGAACGACGTTCTGTACCCATGCAAGGCAAATGGTAGCATCTCATGCCAATCTTTGTAAGTTTTCACCATCTTTTGCAAAATCTTTTTAATGTTTTTATTTGCAGCTTCTACTGCTCCATTCATCTTGGGACGATAAGGAGAGGAATTATGATGTTCAATTTTGAAGTCATCGCATAACTCTTTCATGATTTTGTTGTTCAAATTGGTACCATTGTCCGTTATGATCCGACTCGGAATTCCGTAACGACATATAATCTCTTTCTTGATAAAACGAGCCACCACTTGTCGAGTAACATTAGTGTAGGATGCGGCTTCAACCCACTTTGTGAAATAATCAATTGCAACCAGAATAAATCGGTGTCCGTTGGAAGCTTTTGGTTCAATTGCCCCGATCATATCGATGCCCCACATAGAGAAAGGCCATGGTGATGACAACACATTTAGCAACGTCGGAGGTACATGCATCTTATCTGCATAAATCTGACACTTGTGACATTTCCTGGCATATTGAATACAGTCAGTTTCCAAAGCCAACCAGTAATAACCAGCCCTCAAAATCTTTTTAGACATAGCATATCCATTTGCATGAGTACCGAACATTCCTTCATGAACATCTTGCATTAACAACTCTGCTTCTCGCCTGTCGACACATCTAAGCAGGACCATATCATGATTCCTTTTGTAGAGTACATCATCGCTGAGAAAGAATTTGGATGCTAATCGTCTTAGAGTTTTCTTATCAAGTGATGTAGCATTTGCTGGATACTCTTGTTTTAACAGGTAATTCTTTATGTCATAGATCCATGGCTTATCATCAACTTCATCTTCAACCATCTGACAGTAGGCGGGCTCGGTCTTGCGTTCGATTCGAATGAGAGTGGCATTATTGACATCCTTGTTCTCCACATTGAGGCTAACATGGCTAGGGCATCGGCAATGTGATTTTCATATCTCGGAACATGTTTGAAAGTGATTTCATCAAAATATTCCATCATCTTGACGATGTAGGCTCTATAAGGAATCAAACTTTCATGTCTAGTTTCCCATTCTCTAGTAACCTGATAGATAACCAAAGCTGAATCCCCACTGACTTCAAGAAGTTTGATTTTGAGGTCGATAGCTACCTCGAGGCCGAGAATGCATGTTTCATATTCGGCGATATTGTTTGTGCCGTCAAAATCTAACCTGGCTGTGAATGGAGTGTACCCACCTTCCGGAATCATTAAGACGGCGCATACGCCATGCCCATTGTAATTGGAGGAACCATCAAACATCATTTACCACCGAAGACTTTCCTGCGGACCCTCATCAAGACCGGGATCTTCATAATATTTTACCAACATGATGTCTTCATCTGGGAAATCAAATTTGAGAGACTCATAATCTTCCACTGGTTGATCTGCAAGATATTCTGACAAAACACTACCCTTGATAGACTTCTGGGCTACATACTGGATGTCGTATTCTGATAATAACATATGCCAACGGGCGAGTCTTCCAGTCTGAGCAGGCTTCTCAAAAATATATTTTATCGGATCCATTTTTGAAATTAACAAATTGGTATGACAAATCATGTACTGCCTCAAGCGTCTAGCAGCCCATGCCAAAGCACAACAAGTTTTCTCCAGGAGCGAATATCAACTTTCACAATCAGTAAACTTCTTACTCAAATAATAGATGGCATGTTCTTTTCGTCCAGACTCGTCCTGCTGACCTAACACACAACCCATTGAATTCTCAAGCACTGTCAAATACATGAAGAGAGGTCTTCCCGGAACCGGAGGTATTAATATTGGAGGCTCTTGAAGATAGCCCTTAATCTTATCAAACGCTTGCTGACAATCTAAATTCTAAACAATTGTCTGGTCCTTGCGTAATAATTTGAAGATGGGCTCCCAAGCAGGAGCCATATTGGAAATAAATCTGGATATATAGTTCAGTCTTCCAAGAAAACCTCTGACTTGCTTCTCAGTTTGTGGAGCTGGCATGTCTTGAATGGCTCGGACTTTATCTGGATCCACCTCAATCCCTTGGTGACTGACAATGAAACCGAGTAACTTCCCAGATCTTACTCCAAAGGTACACTTGGCTGGATTCAGTCTCAACTGATATTTTCTGAGTCTTTTAAATAATTTCAAAAGATGTTCCAAATGGTCCTCTTCGCTTTGAGATTTGGCTATCATGTCATCAATATATACCTCTATCTCCTTGTGCATCATATGATGAAATAAAGTTACCATGTCCCTTTGATAAGTAGCACCTGCGTTCTTTAGACCGAAACGCATAACTTTGTAACAGTAAGTCCCCCACGGGGTAATGAAAGTAGTTTTTTCCATGTCATCGGGATCCATCTTAATCTGATTGTAACAGGAGAACCCATCCATAAATGAGAAAACTGCAAACGAGCCGTATTATCCACCAAAGTATCGATATGCGGCAAAGGGAAATCATCCTTCGGACTGGCCTTGTTTAGATCCCTGTAATCCACAAACATTCTGACTTTCCCATCCTTTTTCGGTACAGGTACAATATTGGCCACCCATTCGGGGTATTTGGATACTGCTAAGAAACCCACATCAATCTGTTTCTTCACCTCATCTCGAATCTTGAGAGTCATGTCAGGTCTTGTCCTCCGGAGCTTTTGCTTAACCGGTGGGCATTCTGGTCGAAGTGGTAACTTGTGAACCACTATGTCGGTGTCTAGACCCGGCATATCTTGGTATGACCAAGCAAATACATCCACATATTCTTTCAAACGTTCTTCTAGTTGCTGCTTGACTTCTGCCCCTAGAGCTGCCCCAATCTTGACCTCTTTCTTGTCTTCTTCGGTGCCAAGATTAATGACTTCTACCTGTTCTTTGTAGGGTTGAAGCTATGCATACTCATGGTGTGCCAATTTTACCAGTTCATCAGGGATTTCAAAATCTTCCTCCTCATCTTCAGCTTGGTATATTGGTGAATCAAAGTCAGGAGGGAATGCAAAGTCATAGGATTTAATGGGTTTTAGGACATCACTGCACGTTGGAATGGCTTAATTTATTAAAACACACAAAGACAAATGCAGCACACAACTGAGAAAAATTGTTTTGGGTTTTTTAAGATTGCCATTTTTCTTTTTAAAATGAAAGCAAAAACAGTAAAGGAAATAACACAAGGAAATTAACAAAATAGTTCATTTTTCATTGATTTTCTTGAAAGCTCGGGGCCCTTACAAAACATTCCTATAGCCTTGGCTATGGAGATTCAAAACAATAACAAGAAAAGAAAGACAAACAAATTACTTTGACTCATGAAAGACCAAAGGAATCTCAATAGCCTCCCAGTTGCTCAAGGCAGTGTTGCAATGATACACTAACTGCTCAAGATCTTCATCTTTAAAATCTTCTTCCACAGCACTGACTTGGAAATCTCCACTGATGAATACTTCTTGTATAGTCTTCGGGCATTCCTTGTCATGTGTCGGTGTTTCATCATGATTTGGTTTGTAACCCAACCCTTGGCGATCCATTTTTGGCTTTACTTTGATAATCTCTCCCCAACCTGCAGGAATGCCTTCTTCCAGTGCAGACTTGATGCTCCGAGCGGATGCAAAAGACGGACCACTCTTAGCCACTGTTTCTTCCAACATCACCGCATTAGCTATCTCGAGTGCCTGAAAGGAAGTTTCTAATGCGCCCTCATCTGCTTCAATATACGTGAATGATGACAGATTGCTCACCATTAGGTCCTCTTCACCGTGTACAATCACTAACTTATCCCTCACAACAAATTTCATTCTCTGATGTAAGGTGGAAGTCACTGCCCCAGCGGCGTGAATCCACGGTCGTCCCAACAAACAATTATAAGCAGGGTTAATGTCCATGACTTGGAATGTAATATCAAACATATGAGGTCCGATTATAATTGGAAATTCTACCTCTCCAACAACCGTTCTTCTTGAACCATCAAAAGCTTTTACAATTAAAGACGTTGGTTTCATTTCTGCCCCTGCATATGCTAGCGTTGCGAGCGACCTGGCGGGCATTACATTCAATGAGGATCCAGTATCGACTAAAACTCGTGCCATGGTGTCTTCTTGGCATCTGACAGATATGTGCAATGCACAGTTATGATTGCGTCCTTCGTTCGGCAACTATGCATCACTAAAGCTCAGGGTGTTACAGGTTGTAATGTTGGCTATTACTGAATCAAATTGTCTGAGAGTTATGTCTTTTTTCACATGTTCCTGTTTCAATAATTATTGCAGAGCTTCTCTGTGAGCTGGAGAATTCATTAAGAGAGACAAGATCGATATCTTGCATGGGGTTTGGTGGAGCTGATCAATAATCCTGTAATCACTTTTCTGAATAATCCTTAAGAATTCTTCGTCGTCTCTTTCAGTACCTGGTACCTCTTGTTCTTTTGTCGTAGCAGGGGTAACCTCTTTCGGAGCGGCTATTGTTATCATTGGTTGATAGATTCAACCACTACGGGTCGTTTTGCTTGTACCTACAATGTTTGTCACGTTTACTTGGTCGTCTTTTACTGTCTCTTTTTGACTAACCTTCCCAGACCCCCGATCTATCACAGTCATGTCATACCTCCATGGAACAGCCTTTGTGCTTTGAAAAGGAAACGGTCTTGGTTTCTGAATAATAACCGGTCGAGGTTGATCGATAGCCAACTTGTTGAAAATAGGCTTCATACTTGTGTTGGTCGTTTTGAACACCGGAACTTTCTCACCTTTCTTTGGTAAATTAAAAATAGGCTCAATTACCAAAACTTCTTCTCTCCTCATCTTACTATAAACTTGCAATACTCCCTCATCAATCAATCTTTGTATATCTCCTCGTACCACATCACACTCTCTAGAATCACTAGAACATTCTTTACAATCATTATGGGTATTTTCTATCAATCCTGTTTTCAGTAGTTTCTCGTGAAGTAACCTCAACGGGGTTTTGATCTCTGACACACCTCAGATCATCCTCTCATCCGACACTTCTTTTACTGCATTGACCCCTCCATGGTTCGGCAATGGATTACTTTTGACATTTAGGGGAACATCATCAAAAGACAAGATCTTCTTTTCCATCAACTCCCTGACAAGATGTTTTAAAGCAAGACAGCCTTCTAAATCATGACCGGCAACACCTTCGTGAAAGGCACAATGAGCATATGGATTATAGTGAGGAGATGTAGTGTCTGGATTTAATGGTTGTGTTGTTACCAATCCCTGCTGCACTAAGGAGAGGTACAATTTTGTGTAAGTCATCAGCATCTGAGGAAGTGGAGGTTTTGTTGCTGGCCTCCGATTCTGGTAGTTCTGTCTGGGTGCCTGAGCTCTAGGCTGATGATGTTGCTGATAGGGTGGAGCATTGGGCGCTCGTTGATACCCTTATTGAACTGGCTGATATACAGGTGCTGGTTGCACTGTTTGATAACTGGGAACAGGATGACTGAAAGCCGGAGTTACAACTGCCACATATGGTTGTTGGGCATACTGCAACGGATACATTGGTTGTTGTTGCTGGGATTGCTGAACATAACTCGCTTGAGGCTGCTGAACAAAGCCTTGCTGAGGTTGTTGAACATAACTCTGCTGATACTGTTGGTAAGGCGGTCTCCAGGTGCGACTTTTTCTTCCCACGGTTACTGCATTTGTCTCCCCTTCTTTCTTTTTATGAAAATTACTGCTGAACTTCTTGACATTGTTGTTACCAGAACTGCTGAAACCGCTAGCCACCTTTCCATTCTTCATTCCCAACTCTACTCTTACCCCCACTGCTACTATATCAGAAAAACTTGCGGTTACACTACTGATCATCTTCTAATAAAATCTGGGTTCACTGTATCGACGAACCAATCTGTCAACTCTTTTTCACTCAAAGGAGGTTCCACCTGAGAGGCGGTTTCCCTCCACCTTTGTGCATACTCTTTGAAAGATTCTGAACTCTTCTGTGACATACTCAGTAACTGTCTTCTATCAGGGGCTAAATCCATGTTGTACTTGTAATGTTTCACAAAAGCATCGGCCAAGTCTTGGAAACTATGAATACGAGACTGATCCAAACCCAAATACCATTTAGCAGGAGCTCCTTTCAAACTATCTTGGAAACAGTGAATCATCAATTTGTCATCTTCCACGTGAGCGGCCATTCTTCGGTAATACATAATCAAATGTGTTCGAGGACAAGTAGCCCCAGAATACAGATCAAAATTGGGAACTTTGAATTTCGGCGGAATTACCAACCCAGACACTAAGCACATATCTCTGGCATCAGTACCAAAAATGTCATTCCCTTCCATTGCTCTGACTTTCCTGCCGATAGTCTCTACACTTTCTTTCAACTTATCATGTCGTCCACTCTCTTCTTCATACCCATTAGGACCTTCGTACACTTGTGGAGGATTATGAAAAACAGGGCGCGCTTGAATATGAACAGAAGGCTGAGTGTAAGTAGGAATAGCTTGAGGAACTTCTGGCCCTAGAGGAACTGCTTGTTGATTGACTACTGGTGGAGGTACAAAGTCAGGAGGTAACCCATATGGTGGAACATTTGCAATAGTGACTGCCGTTGGGATCGGCTCTACAGCTATGCCAATGATTTCAGAAACAACAGTGGCTTGAGTGTCCAACTTTGCACGAATGACTTGTAGGGCTTCCATGATCTGCCCTATGCCTCCTCGTAGCTCTCCGAGTTCATTATCAATTCTGTCCACATCCAAATTTTGTCCCTCCATTCTTAGGCAAGCTTGGGCTCAGGTGTTGTATCGGTGTTGAGGATTCAGTGTGATTCTTTCTGTCTCTCTCTGGAGACAAGACAACGAGGTGAGACACAACACAAGAACATGCACATGCGATGCTTATGAATGCAAAGTGCAACAATGCAAAATTAATCATTCAAGGAATCCAAAGAAATATTTGCAAACATTATAACAATGGGGAAATAAGCAAATTCAAAAGTCTTCATAGATTAATAACTGAGAGTTTTACAACAATGATTCTGAAATTGAAATACAAGTCTTCAATACAGATACATAATGAAATAAAACGGAAAACAACAGGATTTTAGATCTTCTGGTTGGACGGCCCTTCGTCTTTGGGCTGACTTCTCCTTCCACCTTGACGGATCAACTCTTGAAGCTATTCTTTCTCTTGCATAGCCTTGAAATACTTACCTCTGCAAGTCTTTCCTTCTTTTTCAGCTTTTGCCAAAGCAGCTTTTAATTCTTCTATGAGAGTAGGCTTGGGTGAGTCAAGCTCAAAGAGAGTATAAAATATCTTCAACGCTGCTTCTTTTACCCATGATAAGTAAGATTCTGAAATAGTAGAGTCGTGGTAACCTAGGGCAGTTACTCCCCTTGTGTGGACATAACGTCAAGCATACACAATTCAAGCCCTATAAGCGGGATTCTTCCCCTCTTCAATGTAAAAGCTTCTCAAAAAGTCTGGGTCCGGTTCATCCTCCATGGGGTGCCCCAACTGTCGACGAGCCAGAATAGGATTATAGCTAATGCAACCATTAATGCTGATGAGCGGTACATTCGGGAAATCTCCACAGCTTTGGATCATGGCAATCCCTCCATACATAGGGTCATACCACTTAATATCTGAGTGTTTGAGCAATAACAGCTTTTCTGTCCATGAGAGCCCATTTTGCTTATCCTAGAGGGCTGGCAATTTTGGCAAGTGCGAAATAAACCACTTGTGCAGGAGAACGGTGCAACACTCAATCCGTCCAACTCCATAACGGTTCCTACGGTGGATGGTAAAGTACGTATCAGCCAGCAAGGTAGGTACAGGATTTTTGATTAAGAAAAGGTTGATTGCATTTGCGTCCACAAAATCCTTAGCAGTCGGGAACAGGAACAGTCCGTAAATTAGTAAAACCAAGATGGCCTCAAATGCTTCAATATTCTTTGACAAGGCATAGCTTTGAGCTTTTTCATACAGGAACATAGTTGGAAATCCATATAACCCTCCCTTAGCAACCATATGAGATCGTACCTCGTCCTCCTCTAAATACGCGGCCTCTGCAACTGCTCTTTCATTAGGAGTCCCTTCTCTTCCAGAAAATGGTCTAGGAGTGACGCCTACTCCCATCAGGGCGGAATATTCTTCCAAGGTTGGTAGCAACTGATAGTCTGGAAAGGTGAAACAGTGATAGGTTGAATCATAGAACTGCATGAGTGTGGATAACATCTCTTCATATACTTGAACTTCTAGCAAAGACAACATATTCCCATACTTCTCTCTGAATGCCTCAGGGTCTTCTACTAAACTTCCCAGTTTCTTCAAGTTCTCCAATTTTGGTCTTTGGAACATAACCTCTGCTTTCTTTCCAGAATCCATCCTATAATATCTGCAAAACAATCTTTAGTTCCTTGAATGATTAATTAATGAGAATGCAAATGCAAAGGTTTCATGGAACTCAGATCAAAACATCATTTCATTTCATTGATTTTCAAGATTACAAAATATCTAGTACATTTTACAAAAGTCCTAAGGCTGACAGTATTCTAAATAAAAGTCCTCTTTTGCTTTGAGCTTTTTGATTTCTTCCTCCATCTGAGTCTTCTCAAGGATGAGTTTGTCCATAACTAGCTTCCATGGAGTTGACTGGGAGCTGGAAGGAAATAAACCTTCTTGTGTCTTCCTCTTCTTATAAGCAATCATTTCTTCATCCTTCGCCTGCAATTGTCTACGGAGTTCATCATTCTCTTCCATGGCCACTTGGTACTTGTATTTCCAGGCTATTTAAGTTTGTTGTGATTTCCTCAAAGCAATCTTTAACTTCTCCTCTTCAGACATAAAGATCATTGTATGTTCCTCCTCTAAAACCATGGGTTTCTGCTGAGGATAAGGCATCTTCAGTTGAATAGCTCTCTTTCGGACCCATTGGAGATAAGGCTCGAGAGAGACGCAATTAGGCTTCCCTAAGTCTTCCTTTCCTTTCTCATGCACTATTGCGCCCTAAAATTTGACCAACCGGGTCCCGTATCTGGCTCGATGTTTCGACGCATTTCGCATTCGCATTTACATACTGCATATAGTGCATTTTCTTAATCATGGTGATTTTCTCGGGATTACAGCCCTGCTGTCGCATTTCGGGTATTTCAGACCGGTTCGGACAATCGGAGGTTATTTTGAGAAGTCACGCGCTTCCTGGGTGTTTTCAGCTTACGCAGTGATTTTGGAGGTTCTTGGTGGCTATGTTTACTGCTTGCTTCGATTTGGTCTCGCGCTCTCGTTTATTTTGGTTGTTTGCCTTTGTTTGCATGTTTTAGGGATTTAATAGCCTTTTCTAGATTTTTAAAAGAAATTAACATAGGATTTATAGATTTTAATATGGTTTTTTAGAACGTAAATAGATTTCTTTTAACATTTTTAATAGCTTTAAATCATTTTTAGAATTTATAGAGTTTTTAATGGAATAATAGAATTTCTTTTAAATAAATAGTATAGATTTTATTGTATTAAATAGAATAGTTTGTAATAGATTTTAAATAAGAATTTTAGAATTTTAATAAATAGATTTCTTTTTATTTTTTAATAGGGTTTTAGATTAATATAGATAGTAGTAGAGATTTTAATAGCTTTTAGATTTAATTAGAGTATAATGGTTTTAGAGATTTAATAGGTTTTAATTTTGTTTAGAATATTATTAGGTTTTATTAATGGCCATTTTCATTTTAATTAGTCTTTTAGTCCACTTGATGTCCGTGTTAATCATCATCATTAGTTCATTAGTTTTAATTTTCATTTTAGGCGTTAATTGTAGTTTTAATTCTTAGTTAGTGTTAATTGAATATCCATTAGTAATTTGGTCTTCATTTAGTCTTTGATCAGTTTTTTAAGTGAGTTTAATGAGGTTTTTGCTGTTAACTAAGTCCATTTTCGTTGGGCCCAGCTGTTTTGGAGGCCCAGTCCAGTGCAGTGACACTTGTCACACTATAAGAGCTTCCGCGTGTGCACTTCAGAAGGCCCCACTTCATCCACATTTTCTGCCACGTTTCACCAGCCAGTCATTCCACGTTTTCATCACACGCGTGGCACCCTCTCATCACTTTCCACCAACACTTGGCACGCATACATTCTTCCGCTGCCACCCAACCATGACACTTGTCCACCACCTAGCTTCACCGGTTGCATGGCCGCCGACCATGCAACCACCGTAACAACCCTCGCCGGCAGCTCCCAACGACCTCCGACCACCGTCAAACTCGCCGGAGAACTAAAAATTCCAGAAATTCATTTCCAATCTTCATCTTTCTCCTCTCGCCTTCATCTTTCTCCGATCCAATAATCATCAACAAGTTCTTTTGATCTTCATCAACAATAATCATCAGTGTTCTTCAAAATTTCCAGAATCTCATCGTTGTTCATTCGTTTCCAGCCATCTTCATCAAGCTTCATCCATGTTCTTGCCAGAAATTCCTCCGATAGCTTCAAGACCTTCAAGAACGTGTGAATCCTCATCCTGATCTTCATCAAGATCCTTGAAACTCCCTCATCAGTTTACCATTTCTTTCCAGAAGATCTTCAAGATCTTCGTCCAGAAACTCATCAATGCCTTGCAAAATTTTCCAGAAAAAACAACCATCATCATCTAAGACCTTCAACGATGCTCATCCAGTGCAATGGTCTTCCATGGCTTCATAGAATCTTCAACCTTATTCATCGACGTCTCCAAGAAATTGAAAGATCCTCCATGAAGTTCTTCGTGCATGTTCATCCGCCTTCATCTTGATGCATTTTTCCAGATCACCAGATCCAGTCTTGACCTCCATTGACAACTTCGAACATCATCAAGAGACTCTTTCGTTTCTAGAATCTTGAAGAACTCGTATGGTGTTCGTCAGGTTCGTCATCAAATCTTCAAGATCGTCCTCAAACTTCAAAGTCGTTCACAAGTCTTCATCAGAACATCAAGAATGCCCACCAACAACTTCAAGAACACTAGTGGACATTCGTAATTCTCCCAGCTTGTTGTTGAATTTCTGTTGGTGTTTGCTGTTGATTCAAACGGAATTTGAAGACGATAAAGAAAAAAGAGTTCGTAAGGGAGTGATGAGAGATTGAGGTGTCTGTGATGGTTTGATTGAGAGGTGAGATGAGAGGTTACAGACGGAGAGAAAGATAGCGGTGGCGACGGCGCAAGGTTGAGAGATAAGGGAGGTAGTGAAAGTTAGGGTTTCTGAAAGTGGAACAAGGGAGAAGGTGGACCGCGCGTGGATTGGGCCGGGCCCGTTTGCTTTCGTCCGTACACCCCCGTTTGGATACACCCCTTCGTTGCTGAGTACTACTTGGTTATTGGGCTGAGGCCCAGTGAGTTTAATCCGTACGCCCCCATTTCTCTTCAAACCCCCCTCCGTCTTCGTTTGGTTGATTGGGTTGGGCCCCCTATTGAGTACACTCCTCCGTTTTCTTCTCAAACCCCCCATGCTTTTGTTTTTTTTAGAATCTCCTTAGTGGGCTAGGCCTTACCCCTGGGTCTGCAATTTGCACCCCTTTTGGTTTTTCTCTTGTTTTTTTTTTCATTATTTCTTTATATGCATTTGTTTAGATCTTTAGAAAGAAAAAGAATATTTGAGAAGAATATTGAAAAAAGGATATTAAAAAAAAAGAATATTTGAGAAGAATATTGAAAAAAAGAGATTTTAAAAGAAAAGAATATGTAATAAAAAATAGAAAAAAGATGGAGAATAGTGATATAAAAATAGTAGCATTTTTAATAATTTCTTTTAGGATATATTTCCATAGATTTTACATTTTTTAGAGGTAGTTTTAGAAGTCCACTTGTTAGGGGACTATTTTCCACTTGATTTTCCATTACAGATGGATAGGATAGTATTTTCTAGGAGTTTATTTCCCGTATTCAATCATTGTAATTTCTTCAGAATATTAATAAAACGAGATTTGTGCTGTGGTCCCCGTTCTACCCGTAGTTAGCTGAACTACGGCTGCTCTGATTTCTCGTACTGAGCGAGAATATGTAGGCATAGGATGCGATATCCTAGCGAGCACACTAACAACTAACTCTTCTATTCTCTCGCTGCTGTGCGATCGAGACTTTCCCGTTGACGACTGATGTTATCCTTTTCTCTTGCCCGAGCGCATGTGAGACCAGACCGTAGTTTTAGTTCCCATAGGTTCCCGTACCTTTAAAACCAGCTTAATCTCTCACTTCCTATGTGATCGAGAGCACCCTGTCTAGCCGTAGTTAGCCTGAACTACGAAAGCTCTGATCTTCCATGCTGTGTGGAAGTACGTAGGCACAAGACGCGAAGTCTTGACGAGCCAATTCCCTGTAGTTTCCTGAACTACGTTTGCTATGATCTTTCATGCTGTATGAAAGTACATAGGCATATGATGCGATATCCTAGCAAGCAACCTTCCCCTCCTTTCCCGTAGGTAGGCGAACTACGTTGACTCTGATTTCTCGTTCCAGACGGGAATACGTAGGCATAAAGTGCGATACTTTGCCGAGTCATTTTATTTTCTTTTAACCCCAGACCTGTAGAGTAGATAGAATAACAATCCGTACTAGAAAACAAGCGTGGATCCCGTCGAGTACGACGGACGTGAGGGGTGCTAATACCTTCCCCTTGCGTAACCGACTCCCGAATCCAGGATTTGGTTGCGATGACCATTCCTTTCCCGTCTTTGCGGTAGGTTTACTCTGAGAGTTTCCTTTCCCTCCGTTGGATTAAATAACGCACGGTGGCGACTCTTCTGTTCAGCCGGCGCCGATTTTCGCAGTAGCAACAGCTGGCGTCTCTGCTGGGGACTCCAACGGTTCCCTACGCGAGTCAATCCTAGCGCTTGTTTTCCCGTCGAGGATTTTGTATGGATTTACTTTTTCTGTATTTTACATTCAGCATTATATTATTGTTATTATTGCTGTGGGCATGCAGGTGTTCTATGATTGAGAGATAAGCCGGACCTGGGCTTGAGTGCACCTAGAATTAGAGTGGAAATTAGTGGGTGCGTGCTTGCTTTGCAGGTACTAGTGTCTCATGAAATCCACGCTCGGACGAGGTTCTTCTGGTTGACTTCTTTTTCAACCCTTTGGGTTGAGGGGGTTGTTGGTTAGTTGGATTGTCGACTCCGGGGACCGATCATTTGAAAGTTGGCTAAGTGAGGCCTCTTCAGGATATGATGATGCCACACCTTCTGGGTATCGTATCATCAGTCTTGAAAGTCTGTGACGCCAACGACCGCATAGGATGCCATACCTTGTGTCAGTTATTAGGACACCTACCTGTGAGAGGGGTTGGCTATGCAGGTAACTTGACTTCCAGATTACCGGTTTTTTTGATTGAGATTCAGTGATATTTTGAGGACAGCATTCTGAGGTCTGTTGGAGACCAGGTTCGAGTACTGTTTTGGCTTGTTGAGACCGGGTTCGAGCAGTGTTATTGGGTCTGATTAAGACCAGTATGGTGGATTCTTCTCAGCCAGGGGCACTTGGTCCCTTGTGTGTGCATTTTGCATTTTGCATGACTGTTTGCATTTGAATTTCATTTTGCATATTCATCCTCAGCCGGAATAGGGAGTTTACCCGTCTTGTCCGCTTCACCAGTTGATTTCCCGACATTCGTATTGGACTTGAGTTAGCATCTGGAAATAGCATGGCTTCAGGAGAGTAGAACTTGGTTGTTACTCGGGCGGAGTTTGAATTGTTGAAGTACCAGGTGAGTCAGATCATGGAAGCCATAACAACTATGAATAGAGGAGATAACAACAGTCAAAGGACTCCAGTGGATAATGTTGCCCAGCCTGTGCAAACCTCTGTCAGAGGTCCATATTCTCTCAATGACTCCGAGTATCACAATTTCACTTTCTCTACGCCAGATTCCCCAAGGATTTTGCCACCTCCAAGAGTTGTTCCACAGGTTGATATTCAGAACCCACTGACTGCTGAGTATATGGGAAGACTTCAGACGTTGGAAGACCAGATTGCTGCCTTGGTGAATATGAATACCCTTGATCTGAATGCTGCGAGCATGTGTTTGGTGCCAGGTCTTGTATTGCCTCCAAAGTTCAAAGCGCCCAATTTCGAGAAGTACAAAGGGGATGGCTGTCCGAAGCTACATTTGGTTATGTTCTGCCGGAGAATGACTTCGTTCGTGCATAACGACAAGCTGATGATTCACTGCTTTCAAGATAGTCTGACTGGGGCATCTCTGAGTTGGTATATGCAGTTAGAGAGTGATCAGATCCGATCATGGGCGGATTTAGCCGATGCTTTCCTGAAGCAGTATGACTACAATCCTGATGAAGCTCCTAGTCGCATGCAGCTGCAAGAATTGTCTCAAGGGAACAATGAACCTTTCAGGAAGTATGTTCAGAGATGGAGAGAATTTGCTGCTAGAGTGCAACCACCGCTTCAAGACCGAGAGTTGAAAGGCATGTTCGTAAACTCCTTGCAGAGCCCGTGCTTCGAAAGAATGCTTGGAGTTGCACCAAATTTCTCTGAATTGGTAAAGGCAGGAGAGCGCATCGAGTATGGTGGAAGAATCCAGAATGTTTCAAGCGGTCAGGCTAGCGAAACAGAATCTTTCTATAGCTTCCAAACTGAAGAAGGAATTGTGGTCAATGCAATCATGAATGATGTGGGGTATCCTCAAGTCGAATCGGTAAAATCTGTTGGGTCTCCGTCTTCTCAGCGGTCAGTATCTTCTGTGTCTCGTTATTCTGGACAGACAATTGTGCCCAGGGCATCCCATCGGGAACTTTATGTCGCTCCTCTTGCAAATCAGCAAGCCCGTGGCCGAGGTTATCAGAATCAGCGTCAGAATCAGAATCGACCTCGTAGCAACTTGGAACGAAGGAATGCTCCTTTCCATCCAGTGCCTGTGCCGTATAGCCAGATTCTTTCGCAGTTGATTCAGAATTCTTTAGTGGAACCAAAAGCTCTTAAGCCTGTTCCAGAGCCTTACCCTCCTGGGTACAATCCCCATGCTCAGTGTGGTTACCATGGTAGATCCGTGGGACATTCAACTGAAGATTGTAAAGCTTTTCAGGAAAAAGTGCAACAGTTGATCGACTGAGAGTGCATTTCCTTTCCAGAAGGAGTTTTGTTTGTTCATGCCAACCTCTCAGCTGTCTAAGCTCGTAGACTCAGAGGGTCCTTTTCAAGAAGCCAGTGGTCCAGACAGGCGGGCATCCTCAGCATTGGCAGTCCTCGGACTTTTTATCATTTGCATTTGTAGTTTCTTTTCTGTTAGTTACTACTTGCTGTAAACATTGTTTGTTTCGAATGGTGATATTAATAAAGTGACTATGCATTTTTCTGAATTAATCATGTCGTTGTCGCTCATTTATTGCATTGCATTGACAATTGCATTTTATTTACTCCACTTTATCATTATGATTAGCAAAGATTTGAGGGAGGATGACGAAATAAACTCATAACCGATGATCGTATGCTTTCAGATAAAACCTTGCCGATGACGTACAAGGCATTGTTTCAAAATCCCCAAACACTGGAGATATAAGGAGTTAGTCCCTTGTTAACCATTTCGAGCCAGGAAGTAGAAGTTTTTCGAACTTTTAAACCCTCACATCTTAACCCGGGGCAGGGTAGTTGTCAGTTAGCTTTACCGAGTGTTCAAGTCTTACAGAGGAGTGTTGCCTTTCGAGGACCAATTGCAGTTTATACCCCTCGAGGGGTCGCGTCTCGTCAACCACAGTGGTTAAACCTCACCAACCAGGAGTGAGATAGTTACAATCCTTTCGGAGCAATCAAGACAATCAGTGTCACACGACTTTGTTCCAAGAAAAAAAAGGAAAAAGAAAGCCCGCTAAGTAAAAAGAAAAAGAAAAGGCTGGAAAGCTAATACTTAGGCAAAAATTAGGGTATCCCGCTGGACTTCAAAAGAAAAAATCGAAAAGAACTCAAAGGGAGTCAGTCCAGGCAAAAGTTAGGGAATTGAAAAAAAAGGATATAAAAAGAAAAATCCCCGAACAAGGACAAAGTCGTGTGGATACAGACACCGAAAATGAAAAAGAGTAACTGTTACTCCGAAACCTTGTGAGTTCCTTAGCCATGGTCCTTGCCATTCAACATACCTCTCGAAGAGGCGAGCGCTCGAGCCACGTTAACTGAACTTTAGGATCAGAGATCATCACGTAGAAGGGGTGGGTATAAATCATAATTTGAGCCAAATATCCTTTGTTCCACGAACCGTGAACCCGACCACGATACAACCCTTAAAAGACCTAATTGAGGTAGGGTTTATTCTGAAAGCGCATTACGATAAGGTTGAGTAACCCGACTCCTTCTTGACTTGCTAATCATATCCTTGTTGTATTTTTCAATGACCACGTAAGCACTACGTTTGAACTATTGGTTCATTCGTCACTCACAGTCATGACACGTAAATGAGTGACAACATATTTTTTTCAAAATTTGCATGAACACTGCATTAAAATTACCATTCGGGATTAAACAATTTTACTTGCAGGTTAGTAGTTGACAGGAAATAAATTCCAACAGGGAATAATCGAACAGGATTGAATAATTCAACAGTCTGGATCAGAATGGTGTATGTTGGGAAACCATGTAAATCTGGGGCATTGACTTATAGTGAGTTCGGAATCAATTAGTCTGAGGAAAAGTCCCGAAGCATCGGTTGATTATGGGGCAGTTTACTTGAGAAGCAGTTGATCAAAAGCGAATCTTCTCGAGAGCCAATCAGGGGCAGCTATCCAGAATGCTATGTTTGATCAGGGTAGGTTAAATCGCTCAACGCTCGTTCAGGGGCAAGTCACGATGTTGATAGTTGTTGAATTGAGGGAAACACCGGGGTAAGCCACCGCAAGGTCGTATTGTAGCAAGGTGCTTACGGTTCAGATTGGTTTTTGCCAAGAACCAGATTAAGGCAAAGTCATTGCAGACAGGGGCATGCCATCCTAAGAGCGCAGGGGTTGTCTTTATTCGAGAGATGTTTGATTCGAAGTATTTCGCGGAAGTTCAGAATGCAGGGGCAGTTCATATCAAACCATCAGGGTACAGATTTTCAGACTATCCCACAGAGGTTCCTGCAGGCCGGGGCATAACAGAGGCGAAAGAACTGTTCTTCTACAACAGAGTTACTCAGAGCTACTGGAGTGGATTCAGCCAATATTCAAGTTTGAGACGAATGGCGGGAAATCGTGACCCTTCTACTAGAAGCCGTGAATTCAGACAGGATATTGTCCAGCATCAAGCGTGTATGACCCACCACGGATGTACAAAAGCCCCAGCCTACTTGGCACGTTCGTTTATCCCCAGTAAAGTCGTACATTCGAGAATCAGTTAATCTGGGGCAATTAGGTCGAGATTTGGCAAATCTCTCGCAGCTATGGGCACTGCTCTACGAATCAGTCAATCAGGGGCAAAAGATTATTGCAAGACTGGGGCAGAACACCCTAAAAACAAAAGATGTTGTTGGGACATTCTTTTGGGGTTTGACGTGCAGAAACATTTCAGATCTAACCTTTAGGGTACAGAGATCGAAGAGTCCTTATCAGAAGGTTGGTGCCGATTCAGGGGCAAGGTATTGTAAGTAGCACTATGGTTAGCCTTTCTTTTCCAGACGAAATGCTCGGACTGGGGCATGTTGGTATTTGTGGGGCAAATTTCCGAGAAGGAATAGAGTTCATGTCGCCCTGACCAGAGGCTTTTTGATGAAAGGCTTGATCGTTACGTGATGTGAATCTCCATGCAGGTCGCGCTTCTAAGATAACAGTGTTCCTTACTAAAGAAGGATCAAATTCCCCAGCAAGTCGTAGCTTATCCGAAGGACATTCTCCAACAAGGTTGTTTAGCCTCAGCAGAGTTGACGATTCCAAGATCAAAGGCTGTATTCAGACAGTGTGGTGTCCCCCAAAAGGATCCCCCATCCCGAGCAGAGTGGTTTAGCCTCAGAAGATTAATATTTCCAAACTTGTGAGCTGTACTCAGACAGTCTACTCTCCCCAGCAGAGATTCCCTTTCCAGTAGGGTCACTTATTCTCCCCAATGGAGCCAGTGGATTTTCCCCAAGAGAGTCGTTTCGTCCCCAGCGGAGTTCTCTCTTTGCAGCAAGTGTTTTCTTTCCTCCCAGTGGAACTCGAAGGTTAAAACTCTTCCCGACAGAGTTGGTTGTGTGTCCTGGCATTTATTTCGCCAGAATACCGTGTGATACCCGTTCACTCCCCAGCAAAAGTCCAATTTTCAGTGGCACGGGTAAGCTGTCCCTGACAGAAGTCCAATCATGATTGGCGCATTCAGTTATTCCTCAGCGAAGTTGGCTTCACTCTTCCAGCATTTATTTTGCTGGAATAATTCTGTGACGCCTGGTTACCCCCAGCGGAGTTGGCGTTGTCTTCAGCATTTATTTTGCTGAAACGGTTTTCTGTATCCCAGCAGTTCGAGCCTGCATTTGCATCGGCATATAGTGTCATATTTGCATCCACCAAATAAAAAACGCGTAGCATTTCCATGTCGAATGGAGCATTACGCCATTGTCAAACATATGCATTTTGAAACATAAGCCAGGTTGGTTAACCGTTTGTTTCTAGTGTTGTTTCCCTTACAGGTGGAGGGAGCTCTTGCTCGAATTAATTGCCAAACATTCAAGATCTCGGCGTGAGACATGTAATGATAATGTCAATTGTGGAATTATTCCTCACAGAGTTGCTTGTTTAAGTTTCTCTTACCCCTCCAGCGGAATATTTCTTCAAGGTTGTTGTTATGCCAGCATCAAAAGATTTCGTGAATCGATTTTTGGAAGTTGCCGCCTATGTTAAAGTAGTTGCCTGGCAGTGTGGATTCAGAAAATCCCTAGTAGAGTCCTTCTCAGATTTATGTCTTCCTCTTCTTATAAGCAATCATTTCTTCATCCTTCGCCTGGAGTTGTCTATGGAGTTCATCATTCTCTTCCATGGCCACTTGGTACTTGTATTTCCAGGCTATTTCAGTTTGTTGTGATTTCCTCAAAGCAATCTTTAACTTCTCCTCTTCAGACATAAAGATCATTGTATGTTCCTCCTCTAAAACCATGGGTTTCTGCTGAGGATAAGGCATCTTCAGCTGAATAGCTCTCTTTCGGACCCATTGGAGATAAGGCTTGAGAGAGACACAATTAGGCTTCCCTAAGTCTTCCTTTCCTTTCTTATGCACTATTGCACCCTAAAATTTGACCAACCGGGTCCCGTATCTGGCTCGATGTTTCGACGTATTTCGCATTCGCATTTACATACTACATATAGTGCATTTTCTCAATCATGGTGATTTTCTCGGGATTACAGCCCTGCTGTCGCATTTCGGGTATTTCAGACCGGTTCGGACAATCGGAGGTTATTTTGAGAAGTCACGCGCTTCCTGGGTGTTTTCAGCTTACGTAGTGATTTTGGAGGTTCTTGGTGGCTGTGTTTACTGCTTGCTTCGATTTGGTCTCGCGCTCTCGTTTATTTTGGTTGTTTGCCTTTGTTTGCATGTTTTAGGGATTTAATAGCCTTTTCTAGATTTTTAAAAGAAATTAACATAGGATTTATAGATTTTAATATGGTTTTTTAGAACGTAAATAGATTTCTTTTAACATTTTTAATAGCTTTAAATCATTTTTAGAATTTATAGAGTTTTTAATGGAATAATAGAATTTCTTTTAAATAAATAGTATAGATTTTATTGTATTAAATAGAATAGTTTGTAATAGATTTTAAATAAGAATTTTAGAATTTTAATAAATAGATTTCTTTTTATTTTTTAATAGGGTTTTAGATTAATATAGATAGTAGTAGAGATTTTAATAGCTTTTAGATTTAATTAGAGTATAATGGTTTTAGAGATTTAATAGGTTTTAATTTTGTTTAGAATATTATTAGGTTTTATTAATGGCCATTTTCATTTTAATTAGTCTTTTAGTCCACTTGATGTCCGTGTTAATCATCATCATTAGTTCATTAGTTTTAATTTTCATTTTAGGCGTTAATTGTAGTTTTAATTCTTAGTTAGTGTTAATTGAATATCCATTAGTAATTTGGTCTTCATTTAGTCTTTGATCAGTTTTTTAAGTGAGTTTAATGAGGTTTTTGCTGTTAACTAAGTCCATTTTCGTTGGGCCCAGCTGTTTTGGAGGCCCAGTCCAGTGCAGTGACACTTGTCACACTATAAGAGCTTCCGCGTGTGCACTTCAGAAGGCCCCACTTCATCCACATTTTCTGCCACGTTTCACCAGCCAGTCATTCCACGTTTTCATCACACGCGTGGCACCCTCTCATCACTTTCCACCAACACTTGGCACGCATACATTCTTCCGCTGCCACCCAACCATGACACTTGTCCACCACCTAGCTTCACCGGTTGCATGGCCGCCGGCCATGCAACCACCGTAACAACCCTCGCCGGCAGCTCCCAACGACCTCCGACCACCGTCAAACTCGCCGGAGAACTAAAAATTCCAGAAATTCATTTCCAATCTTCATCTTTCTCCTCTCGCCTTCATCTTTCTCCGATCCAATAATCATCAACAAGTTCTTTTGATCTTCATCAACAATAATCATCAGTGTTCTTCAAAATTTCCAGAATCTCATCGTTGTTCATTCGTTTCCAGCCATCTTCATCAAGCTTCATCCATGTTCTTGCCAGAAATTCCTCCGATAGCTTCAAGACCTTCAAGAATGTGTGAATCCTCATTCTGATCTTCATCAAGATCCTTGAAACTCCCTCATCAGTTTACCATTTCTTTCCAGAAGATCTTCAAGATCTTCGTCCAGAAACTCATCAATGCCTTGCGAAATTTTCCAGAAAAAACAACCATCATCATCTAAGACCTTCAACGACGCTCATCCAGTGCAATGGTCTTCCATGGCTTCATAGAATCTTCAACCTTATTCATCGACATCTCCAAGAAATTGAAAGATCCTCCATGAAGTTCTTCGTGCATGTTCATCCGCCTTCATCTTGGTGCATTTTTCCAGATCACCAGATCCAGTCTTGACCTCCATTGACAACTTCGAACATCATCAAGAGACTCTTTCGTTTCTAGAATCTTGAAGAACTCGTATGGTGTTCGTCAGGTTCGTCATCAAATCTTCAAGATCGTCCTCAAACTTCAAAGCTGTTCACAAATCTTCATCAGAACATCAAGAATGCCCACCAACAACTTCAAGAACACTTATGGACATTCGTAATTCTCCCAGCTTGTTGTTGAATTTCTGTTGGTGTTTGCTGTTGATTCAAACGGAATTTGAAGACGGTAAAGAAAAAAGAGTTCGTAAGGGAGTGATGAGAGATTGAGGTGTCTGTGATGGTTTGATTGAGAGGTGAGATGAGAGGTTAGAGACGGAGAGAAAGATAGCGGTGGCGACGGCGCAAGGTTGAGAGAGAAGGGAGTTAGTGAAAGTTAGGGTTTCTGAAAGTGGAACAAGGAAGAAGGTGGACCGCGTGCGGATTGGGCCGGGCCCGTTTGCTTTCGTCCGTACACCCCCGTTTGGATACACCCCTCCGTTGCTGAGTACTGCTTGGTTATTGGGCTGAGGCCCAGTGAGTTCAATCCGTACGCCCCCGTTTCTCTTTAAACCCCCCTCCGTCTTTGTTTGGTTGATTGGGTTGGGCCCCCTATTGAGTACACTCCTCCGTTTTCTTCTCAAACCCCCCATGCTTTTGTTTTTTTTAGAATCTCCTTAGTGGGCTAGGCCTTACCCCTGGGTCTGCAATTTGCACCCCTTTTGGTTTTTCTCTTGTTTTTTTTTCATTATTTCTTTATATGCATTTGTTTAGATCTTTAGAAAGAAAAAGAATATTTGAGAAGAATATTGAAAAAAGGATATTGAAAAAAAAGAATATTTGAGAAGAATATTGAAAAAAAGAGATTTTAAAAGAAAAGAATATGTAATAAAAAATAGAAAAAAGATGGAGAATAGTGATATAAAAATAGTAGCATTTTTAATAATTTCTTTTAGGATATATTTCCATAGATTTTACATTTTTTAGAGGTAGTTTTAGAGGTCCACTTGTTAGGGGACTATTTTCCACTTGATTTTCCATTACAGATGGATAGGATAGTATTTTCTAGTAGTTTATTTCACGTATTCAATCATTGTAATTTCTTCAGAATATTAATAAAACGAGATTCGTGCTGTGGTCCCCGTTCTACCCGTAGTTAGCTGAACTACAGCTGCTCTGATTTCTCGTACTGAGCGAGAATATGTAGGCATAGGATGCGATATCCTAGCGAGCACACTAACAACTAACTCTTCTGTTCTCTCGCTGCTGTGTGATCGAGACTTTCCCGCTGACGACTGATGTTATCCTTTTCTCTTGCCCGAGCGCATGTGAGACCAGACCGTAGTTTTAGTTCCCATAGGTTCCCGTACCTTTAAAACCAGCTTAATCTCTCACTTCCTGTGTGATCGAGAGCACCCTTTCTAGCCGTAGTTAGCCTGAACTACGAAAGCTCTAATCTTCCATGTTGTGTGGAAGTACGTAGGCACAAGACGCGAAGTCTTGACGAGCCAATTCCCTGTAGTTTCCCGAACTACGTTTGCTTTGATCTTTCATGCTGTATGAAAGTACGTAGGTATAGGATGCGATATCCTAGCGAGCAACCTTCCCCTCCTTTCCCGTAGGTAGGCGAACTACGTTGACTCTGATTTCTCGTTCCAGACGGGAATACGTAGGCATAAAGTGCGATACTTTGCCTAGTCATTTTATTTTCTTTTAACCCCAGACCTGTAGAGTATATAGAATAACAATCCGTACTAGAAAACAAGCGTGGATCCCGTCGAGTACGACGGACGTGAGGGGTGCTAATACCTTCCCCTTGCGTAACCGACTCCCGAATCCAGGATTTGGTTGCGATGACCATTCCTTTCCCGTCTTTGCGGTAGGTTTACTCTGAGAGTTTCCTTTCCCTCCGTTGGGATAAATAACGCACGGTGGCGACTCTTCTGTTCAGCCGGCGCCGATTTTCGCAGTAGCGACATGCACATGCCCCCAAGCTTTTAGAATTTCTCCTTTCAATTCTGAACTTCCCTTAAAGAAAATATTCTCCACATGGGCGCTATTTGGTTTGTCCTTCAAAGGATATCCAAGCTGTCGGCGAGCGAGAACAGGGTTGTAATTGATTCCTCCATTTGTACCCAGGAGAGGTACGTTACCAAAGCTTCCACAACTGTCAATGATTTTTATCCCATCGTAACTACGACTATACCAATCAATATCAGAGTGAGTAAGAGCCATAACCTTCTGAGACCACCAACCTTCCTTCCAAAAAGAATGAGCCTTAGGTAAGTGAGAAATAAACCACTTGTATAACAAAGGGACACAACAGATAACCATTCCTCCTTTATGAATATTCCTCAAGTGAACAGAATGATATGCGTCAGCTAGTAAAGTAGGCACAGGGTTTTTCTTCAAGAAAATCTTAATGGCATTGAGGTCCACAAAATTATCAATACTTGGAAACAAGAAGATCCCATAAATGAGCAGGGCAAGGATGGCTTCGAATGCATCCATACTCAAATGATCGGCATAGTATTGGGCTTTCTCAACCAAGAACTCTGCAGTCAAACCAAATACTCCTCATTTAGTAACCATGTTTTTCTGAATATCCACCAATCCTAAACGCGTAGCTTTAGCAATTTCTTCCTCCTTAGGGTCCTACTCTATGATTGGAAAAGGAGAGTCTTCAAGAATAGGCAAACCAATCAAGCAAGAATATTCCTCAAGTGTAGGTACTAGCTGATAATCAGGGAAAGTAAAACAATGATAGAGTGGATCATAAAACTGGAGAAGTGTGGAGAGAAGTCCCAGATCCATATTCTTTTTTACCCTCAATAATGACAATAAGTTCCCATACCTGCTCTTGAATCCTTCTAGATCTGTTATCACAGTGCTCAACCTTTCTATGTCATCCAAGTTAGGACTTTTGTAAGTGTACTTCATAGTTTTCTTTTTTCCACTATCCATGATGATCCTAATGTTTATAAACAAGAAATCTGAGTTCCATGGAACTTTTATGATATGATGTTCATGAATGCATGAATGCACAAAAATAGGTAAGCACAGATTCACATATACACATGGGTAAAGGTTTTAGGTTTGGAGAACATGAGCATGGAGTCAAGGTCTACCCACCCCAAAGGTATGTACTAAGGCTTTCAAAAACTGTAGAACAAGGTTCTAAAAGAGTTCCCAGAGTCCTCGACCCATCTTTCGGATATTATCAATTTCCCAAATACTTGGTGGTCGATAATATTCTCAAGAGAGTCTCGTCCAAGTGTAGTATCGCGTATCAACTATTTTGGAATTACTTCCTTATAGTCATCGCACTACATCTTAATAAGCCATAGTGGGGAAAAGGTAATCTAAAGGTCCTCAGTATCATGGGCTCCCATGTAGAAAGTAGCATTGTTTTCACGAATACTCGATCAACAAGACTAACTCTCAGAAGGGCCTCTACTGAGTGGTGGTTTTCTCAAGTCGTCTTGGTCGGGAATCAACTCCCTATAAGCCTTCTTGAATATACCTCCATCCTATCATAAGTACGCTCAAACACGGGTATAGTGTTGTCTCACCACTCAAAGTTCCCAAGATCCAACAGGGCACATATGTACATATTTACAAGTATTCACAAATATAGCAAGTATTCAAACAAGATAGGCTAAACCCTTAAAGCAATCATAATCTTCCCCAGTGAAGTCGCCATTTTTGTTGCGGTTAAAATTGGATATCAAGCTATTAAATTAACTTGAATCTTAATTCTTTTACAACTGAACTTTATTTTATCTAAAGGAAAGGTCTAAAGAAAGAAAAACCTTTTTCGCGATGTAACGACAATGCTAAGAGATTCGGGGATCGGGGTTGGTTATACCTAGGGAAGGTGTTAGCACCCTAAGCATCTGTAGTACTCTACAGGAACCTTTTGTTTGATTGTTTACTAAGTTTGTGAATATGTGCTATGGATTGGGATTAGGATAAGGGATAGGTAAAGACTTAGATGGTTTTCTATGTTTTCTCGCAAAGACATCACATCTTCTGCCTACGTATCCTAACTAGGATAGAATCAGAGCAATCATAGTTCACCTCACAAGGGAAGAAGAACACTTGATCATGATCAAGGTTCAAGGGGGAACAAACATGACAATGTTTGTGCGGAGTTTGACAAAACTCCCTATTCTAAGTTGTAATATTCAAAAGGGGAAGTAAGAAATCATGACGATGATTCTTACATAGAGTTGACAAACTCTATCCTAGGGTTCTAGTTGAAGAGCACTCCTAGTACAGGTGGGTCTTTTAGACTTAAAGCAAAGTCTAATGGTTTCTAAACTAAGTTTAAAGTGACTTAACAAAGTCAAGGAAATGGGTGAATGAGTTATCCATAACATTAGGGTTAATGGAAAGGCTTTTCCTTTGGAGAGGGACAGGAGAGGCAACTTGGATGAGAGTTAACAAACTTCATCACTTGGGGGAGAGAAAATTCTGAACAAGATAACAACATAATAAATATGCATCCATGGTGACAACCATTGAGTGAGCATGTGAAATGATAAAAACGAAAATGCATTTGATGACAATCAAAGCAGTTGGTTAAGCAGGAAGAGTGACAGTCAAGCTTCAGTGTATTTAGCAGATGAAGTGAAATGAACATGGTAACAACCAAAGATGAAGTCTTAGCATGTTAGCTAACATTTAAGAGCATTAATGCAAACAAGTATCACAGGCAATCACAAGTATATCAAAAGAAAAATTCATCTGCGTATGCGAAAACGATCACAGAACGTACACAACTTGCACATAGTCAAAAGAGATGAAAAATTAGGCAAACATGAAAATAAAAACTATGAAATGAAAGTAGATATTAAGATGAACTAAATGCAAAAAGAATGGGTGAAAAATAATTAAAACTGAGAGAGATATGAATTTTTAAAGATAGGATGAAAAATGACAAAAATTAACAAAAGGGTTGCCCTCCTCAGGGGTCGAACCCAGGTTCATGGCATGCAAGGTGCTTAAGTGACAAGGTGACTACCATTGGGGTGGCTATACATCCGTTGATGAAAGCCACCCCATAAATATATATGGGGTACCTACAAAACTTGCTGGGCACAAATCAAACACACAAAATCCTGATTTGCAAATTCATATGTAACTTGGTCATTTCTTGATGGATTTTAGCAAACCTTTAGTGTAACCTGAGTATTTTTCCATGAGGAACAAGATAGCACTTTTAGTTTTTTGAAATTCTTCCTCTATTTTAAAACCCGATAGTGCTTATGTTTTGAAGCATGAAAATGCATTTTGGAATGAATCTCATGTTACAGCCAGTTTCAGTACAAAGTAATCATGCACACATACCACATAAATGATAATGAATGAGTTCATGCAAGAGTTAGGGTTTAAATTATGCTGTGATGAAAATGGATTGTCAAGTTGCCACTTTGTCATGAATGATATGCAAGCTGATATGCAATTCTGTTTCTAGGCATATATTGGCTGAAACTAAACACATACACACATCAGATACATGATATAGGATGAAATTGGTCACAAGTTGAGGCTCCAAACAAACTGTGGTGAAACATGACATTCAAAATGCATGTTAGTGCTTGTGAAGTACATGAAGCTTTCATTTTCAATTCAAAACATTTCCAGATCAATTTAAACATCCACACATCACATATACAAGGTATTGAATGGACTCAAACACAAATTGAGGCAAAAATGAAACTGTCATGAGAAATGGTCCTTGAGTTGCAAATTGTGCTTGTGAAATGCATGATGATGAGCAACTTCAATTCCAGACATGTTCAGATCAAACCAATCATACACACACAACACATACATGATATTAGAAGGATTTGATCACAAAATGAGGCCTAAATCAGACTGGTGTGGAAAAATGTGTTCAAAGTGCCAATGTGTATGTGTGAAGATGCATGATGACATGAGTTTTAAGTTTTGTGCATTTTCAGGCCAAGTGAGTCATACATACACCTTACATATGTGATATCAAATGATTTTGAGCAAGAGAAAGGGCTCAAAACTGATTGGTGCAGAAAATGACATTTAAGTTGCTTTTTGGTTTTAGGATGATGCAGTAGATTACTCAAAACCAGATTTAGGCACATTTTGATCATATGAATCATATACACATTCCTCATATATGCAAACAAGTGAGTCCAGGGAAGAAAAAAGGTTCAAACATGGCTGGTGTAAAATTTGGTGAACAAAGTGCTAGGTTTGTGAAGTGAGATGCATGAACATGTTCAATTTCTGTTCAAAACAATTTCGGACCAATTCAAACATATACACATCTTATATTCATGATATTGGGTGGATTCAAACACCAAAATAAGTTGGAAACAGACTGTCATGAAAAATGATTCACAAAATGCAAGTTGTCATGAAAATGAGGCATGAGATATGAATTTTCAGTTCCACATACTTTCTGATTCAATTAATCACACACATAGCATACATACATGATATTGAGTAAGTTCAAACACAATTTGGGGCTAACATAGGACTATCATGAAAAATGAGGGTTTGAGTGAAAACTTGGCCATTTTGATACAAGACATGAAAAATGCAATTCATCATTTTAAGCACTATTGACCAAATTAACTCCACACACATATTGAATGCATGATGTTGGATGAATTTGAGCACAAATTTAACCATCTCTAGGCCTGAGATCACAGCTGGTATATTCATGGTAGAATTTGATACAAGACATGACATACTTCCAACATAATGAACCAAAATGCTAGAACATGAAACTATGGTGCAAAGAAAAGATGTAGTGTTTACATACCTCTAGTAGACTGTGTTGAGTAGATTAGAACACCAAGAAACCCAGAGGAACTTTCAAATAACACTAGCTTTGAAGCTTTCTTCTTTTTGAAGCAAGAATGTAATCCTTGTGAAAGTTGGAGAAATATACTCCACCAATGATCTTTAACACTTTAGACAGTTAGGAAATGATATATGAGAGGTGTTTGAGTGATTAGAACACCAAGCAAATGCATAGAACAAGTTTTGGCTGATTTTATGGCTTTTGGTCAAAGTAACTTGGTATGGAAGTTGACTTTTTGAATGGTGAGGTTTTTGAATGGTTTAAGGTCTTGGACACCTTCTATATCATATTCAGAGATTATGTGGATGATTGTTGAGGTGTTTGAATGTAGAGAACTGAGTTTGGCAGCAAAACTACCAAGACAGATTTTTGGTTGTTTTTGCAATTTTGTGATTTTGTGATTTTTGAAGTAAGACGTGAAAGAGTGAGAGCTTTGTGTTTCTATGGTTTTTAGAATCAATATTGTATTTCAAATGAAGTGATGAGGGCTCCCTTTTATAGGCAAATGAAGAGAGGGGGCAGATTTGGAGATTTCTTCACATGAAAGAAAGGTTTTACACCTTTGGATCAAACCTCCACAAAGGGGTTTCCTTGGCTGATAGGTAAGCCCAATAGTCAAGCAAAATGATGATTTTGAATGGGCTAAATGCAGGCTAGAGAGTGTAGGTTGATGGCTGGTTCAGATTCACTTTTCCACCTCATGCTTGCTTTATGATTTCAAATGCAAGTTGTAAAGCCACTTGCAAGCCCACTTGCAAGTTTGGCTAATTCCATCTCCTCTGCATTTCCTTCACATTTCTATGCTTCAAACCCTCTACATATCAGAAACAACAACATCCAAAGGCTTGAGTTTGGTCAGATTTGAGGAAAGGATGATTTTTGAACATTTGACAATGTGGGACTAAAGTGTGAAATCACCAAGTTGCCATAACCCTAACTTTCAGCTCACAAATCCTTTTGAGATGTGCTAGTACTTTTTAGAAAGCCCTCAAATAGATCTAAAACATTAATGCTTTCATGAGTTTCAATTTACCAAAGGAACTTGGTCAAAAGGTCTCCCAAAGTTGCTAAAAAATGAACTTAAAAGTGAAATTTCTCTTAGTCTTTTTCCCTTCTAGAAATGAATTTGATCCTAACTCCAAATCTATGCATTTTATGATCATGGACCACTTAGGGACTTTTGTAGGATTTGTCAAGAGCTTTCAAATGAGCTTTGAACCAACTCAATTGGATGTGTGGTTAAGGAGTTATGGTTTAGCCCCTTTCAAAACCCTAATTTCCCAATTTTTCGATTACTCCTTCATCCTTGATCCAATGGTCATGAAAATTGATAGGCAAGTGCAATATGATATAAGGAACATTTTTTATTCACACTTTGAAGTCCAATTCCTTAAATTTGAAGAGTTGACTTTTTGGTCAACCGTACGATCGATCGGTGACTACCGAGTCGTCTGTTGACACTCTGGACCTCCTGAGACTTTGAAACTTCTTGAATGAACTTTATTAAGCTATATGAACTTTATGGATCATAATCCCACCATTAAAACACCTTCCAACATCAAATTCAAACTACAGTTGACTTTTACTAGTCAAAAACCCTAATCGGGTGCCCTGAAATACACTGTTCTTGATTTTGGGGTAACAACCTCAAATTGGATTTTCAATTGACATTATATGATACCCTTGATCTTGTTTCATGATTGAATTAGCCTAAAACTTTGATTGATCACAAACCCTGAAGCTTCGATTTGACTGTACAAAACCCTGATTCATCTGTAACTTGACAAAGACAAACTTGCACTGGGTTAAGGTTAGATAACTCATGAGTATGCTCCTAAAATGATAATGAGAATCTAAGGGGTCAAAATTTGGGGTGCAACAATACTAAACCCTTGTCACAAACCAGAAAACTTCACACACACACATTGCAAAACTTGGAAAGTAGGAAAATGAAAGCAAACATCAGCTGGCAGGCCCTAGATGTGAACTGATAGAAATTGTTTAACTCAAAGTGCAAGGCAACAATGCATAACAATTCAACCAAAACAACCTTAATGTATTGCTCTTAGAGTCACTACCTCATCCTAGCAAGGGTTTCAAATTCTAGCATGTATACTAAGTCTTGGCAATGACTGATGCAAACTGAACATAACAATGTTAATGATTAATCATACTTCTCATAAGTTACAAGCCATCACAACCAAACTTTAACATGAACACTAAGTAGAAACAGCCCTAGCCATAAGTTGACTTACTCAAAATTCAAAACAGTTTCAAAAGCAGCAGTTGGCATCCAGCTCTTGGTATTCCAATCAATGTCTTATTGATGGATTCCAATCATAGCTCCAACAAATAAATAACAGCAGACCATACCAAAGTGTTTTTCAAAAGTTGATAAAAATCTGTCATAAGAAAGAAATAATGCCATTCCAAAGAATACTTCATAACTTCGTTCTCTTATTAAAGATGTTTTTGGTTTTGAATGATAAGTGCTTTGCGACAGAGAACCCTACGGTAAACGTCAACACTCGGGATAGGAGAAGGCCTACGCCTAACCACTCCACGACCATTCAAGTTTTTGTTATTAAAAGAAGTTTGAAAATGCACTCGGTATGAGACTGAGGTTTTAGGTGAGAAAGATTGTGGGAGGAAGTTATGGAAGGAGATGGTAAAAAGAGATAGGTGATGGATAAAGTCGTGTCTTCGTATTAAAAGACGAGTATTGAGACCACCTACACTATAGTGAGCATCCCTACACTCGGAGAGGAAGAAGTCTACATTTAATCCTCTCTTTTAATTCAATACAAAGAGAATATGATTTTCCTTATGGAAGAGATTTGAAAATACAATTGGTACAGGGTCGAGTTTTTTAAGGGAAAAGGGAATGGAAATGTACAAGCATCTTTGTATCAAAAGACGAGTGTCGAAATCACCCACACTACAGTGGGCATCCCAACACTCGGAGAGGAAGAAGTGTACACTTAATCCTCTCTTTTTCTTAATTCAATACAAAAGGGACTCTAATTCTCGTTGAAAGGTGTTTTTGGTTAATGCACTCGGTATAGGACCGAGGTTTTAGGAGGGAAGGTTTTGAAATGAGAACGTCTTAATGAAAGATGAAAACCAAAGAAATATCTTAAAGAAGAAAGGAATACATCTTAATGAAGATGGAAGGGGATCTTTAACAAAGATGCATCTTAACAAAGATGAGGTTTCAAAGGGGTTACGAGATAACGTGTACTTATAGGCAACATGCCTATGCAATAAAGTCACAACAAATGTAAGTGTGAAGTTTAAAAACTTCAAGGGGATTCTATATGAAATAAACATGATGCTTGCAAGCAAAAACAAATATACTCACATACACAAAGGATTGACAAACAAAAACTCACATTAAGCACAACAACTTAACTTAAGAAAATGAATAAAAAATTATGAACGATTAGGAGGGTAAAAACCCTAAAAGAAGCATGACAAATTTTAATGCAACGTGTTTTCAAAAATAAAAAAAAAACTTAGGATATTAAAATACCATTTGAAAATATGAGAAAATACAAGACAATTGCAAAAAGAATCAATTAAAAAGGATAAAAAATGACAAAGTTATGAAATTTGGAATTTTAAAAGGAAAATAAACAATTAAGTCACTAAAATAATGGAAATGGACTTGGTGGGTGTTGAACCCACCACCTCTTGATTACTAGTGCAAAAATTTGCCAAATCAACTAGGGGCGCGCGTGTGAATATGAAAGGAAAGAAAGAGAGAAAAGTATCAAAACATGAAAAATGAAAATAAAACAAAAGGGTTTATCTCCACCAAGGATCGAACCCAGGTTTGGTTGAAAGGCAAGGCGTGTGAGAAACAAGGCATAATCACTGGGGTGGCGATACATCCAAGTATTATACCACCCCATTAAATACATAAATTTACAAAAGCATGCATTCTGGAATTGATCACAGCTTCTTCAATTCTCCACCAAATTTAAATAAATTTTAGTCAAACTGGCCTAGAATTTCATAAGGAACATGATGGTATCATTAGTTTTCTCAAAATATACATAGAAAATAAAACACGATGGAAAATGCAAAAAAAGATGTTTGAAATGCTTTTTCAAAGTTGTGGTTCAAAACAGATGCATTTGGAGACATATAAAAGTCTGAGCATGTTTGAAGTGTGATATTGAGTGAATTCCAACAGAAAATTAAACCACAAGACCTCAGAATAAGAAATTGATATGGGAGTTTCAATTTGATGAAATTGATGTTGAAAGAACAAGAACAGTTATGACATCTCAATGGCAAATATCCACATAACAATGTTGATCACTAAATACTCCAACAGTTAAGAGGATCACCTAACCATCATAGCAAATTCAAGACAGTAGCAAAACCAAATTTCAAACCAAGGACAAGGTTCAGCAGTGAGGCATCCTTGTTTCAACTGCTATGCCTTAAATCAATATCTTCAAATAGATACTCACAAACTCCAACAACATACTTAAAATAGTATAACTAGGAATTTCCACACATCAAGAATCAAACAGTTGGTTTGAAAATAGAAACAAACACCTAGACTGAAACAGATGTAACCATAAGGCAATGTATACACACAAATTGTCATAACCTGTCGATCATTAGGCCTGAGCAACTTTCAAATATACAAACCAAAGATCCTACATGCCAAGATTAGTCAAAAACAAGTCCAAACAAGACCAGGTATGCCAGTTGCAAATGAAGGCTTGGAAATGCATTTTGACTACCACAAAACAAAAAGAAATATGATCAGATGGAGATATGCACAAGTTGCAAATACATGGTTCATGGATTTCAGATGCCTAGGACAATAAAAAATAGTTCCAAATCAAAACTGGTATATGGACTGCAACATGGACAAAATGCTTGATATGCTGTTTTGGTAAAATCAGAACAGTTCACCATGCAACATACATTCCTCAACTTAATACACATGAAGTGATTCAGATACATATCAAGAACACAAATTGTAGGAAAGTTCAATACAAAGACTGATGGCTCTTGAGGTAAAACATTTGAACAGAAACTGGCAGCAGCTTGTACTTGTCAAAACATCATATACACACATATAAGGTTTACATACCAAGGCAGATTGATCCTAAACAAAGTGTCCTAACAAACAAAACATGGTTCAATGGTTTTGCACAGCTAACATACTAAACCCCTGTCACAAACCAGAAAACTTCACACACACACATTGCAAAACTTGGAAAGTAGGAAAATGAAAGCAAACAACAGCTGGCAGGTGTAACAGCCCGAATTTCATTAAATAATTAATTATAGTAATTAATTGATTTAGTGGGATTTTTATTAATGTTGGAAATTAATTTTTATTAATTGAAATTAATAGAGAATTGAGAGAGAAATGGGAAGGAAAGAAAATAAGGAAGTATATAAGGAAAGTAGAAGAGAAAAGAAAAGATAGTAAGGTAAAGGAAATAGAAGAGAAAGAAGAAGAGAAAGAGGGAAGAAGAAGAGAAAGGGAGGAGAAGAAGAGGAAAGTGGAAAATCATCAAGAACCGACATCAAAGCTCCGATTAATCGAGGTAAGGGTGAGAAACATTGCTATTTGATCATTGTATACTATTATGTATGTTGGGTTTGGATTGTGGGGTAGTTTCCATCCTTTTCCATTTAGGGCAAAGTTGGATTTAATCGGGAGAACTGTGATTTAATCGGTTAAAATCTGAAATAGATGATGTAGAATAGTCTAGAAATGTTAGACTAAGAGTATTGGAGTTGGATTAGTGAGATTTGGAGTTGGTTGAGTTGGATAGCAGTAAGTGAAAAACAAAATACGCAGACATTCGCTAGCAGCTCGCTAGGCGAGCAGGTCGCGAATGCTCGCTAGGAGCTCGCTTAGCGAACAAGTAGGGAATGGTCCCAGACTTGGACAGAATGGATTTTGGTGTGTTCGCTGGTAGTGAAAGTGTAGCGAAGAGATAGCGAACGATTCGCTGGGAAGCTCGCTGTAGCGAGCAGGTACCGAATGAAGTCAGTAACTTCTGTTGAGATTCGCTAGCACGTTCGCTAGGCGAACAAGTAGCGAATACTCGCTAGGAGTCCGCTTAGCGAAGGAGTAGCGAGTATGACAGGTTGATGTTTTATTTGAGATTTATCCATAGGTTGATTGTGTGGTTCGACTATGGTTTATTGCTTCATAAATCGCATAGTTTATGTACTATTGTGATGATGTATGTTGTGGGTAGCCTACGGGCGTGAATCCTAGAATTGTGATTTGAATGTTAATTGCATCAAGTATAAATACATGTGAACATAATAGGTGATTATGTGTGTATTATTTAATGAACTTGTGAATGCTTGATGTGTATACAATTATGTGATGAGTGTGCACGAGAACATTGTGAATATGTGTGCATAACTTGTAATTGTATGATTGGTATTGTGATGTGAATACCTTGATTGTTGTGGTATATGTTGTATGTGCAATCATTGTGTAATTCTTGAAGATATGAATTATTTGAATGCATGAGATTAAGATGTCGGTCTTAAGTGCATTTGTTGTAGTTGATTGTACATGCATCATTTAGTCAAGAGGCAATGTCTGTTAGTTTCGTGGAAACTAGTGTCTTGTCCCAAACCTAGAAGAGTGGGTTTGAAGGCTTAGAGGACGGGCCTTTGTTGTCATCGGTCTAGAAGAGTGGACCCGGTTTAATGTAAAAACCGAAAAATGATAACGGGTTATCGGTCTAGAAGAGTGGACCCGGTTTAATGTAAAAACCGAAAAATGATAACGAGAGTCAGTACCGCATTGCATGAGTTGCATTGAGTTGTTGAGGCAAATTGATATATGACATATGCATGAAGAGATGCTTATGTGTGAATGATATGATTGTGGAAATGTGAGTGTATGCATGATGTGGGAATGCTTTGTGAATATTCATGTTGTCTATATATGTGTGGTAAATATATTTGACTAAGAGGGTGAATTGTGGTGAGAAATATGGAGTTGAATTATATGATTACCTATATATATATATAATCTTATGCTTTGTTAATTATGGTTATATTTCTCACCCTTCTGTTGTTTTATAATGCTCTATGAGGCATTGCAGATTAGGTTGCTGGAGTCTTTCTTTTGTGAAGCATAGCTTCATTCTTTTGAGTCGGACTGCTCTGATTAACACCGGGTAGTTAGGATGGTATAGTATTCTTTTGTGATACATTGCGATATATCAGCTGATGTGGCTTTGTAATTACCTGACATGATGTATTAATCTGGATATCTTATCTGTATGTGAATTAATATTTTGGAAATGATTAAATGATTTTATCTTCCGCTTTAATTTAAATGTTGAAAGGTGATTTCTAAACTATGAAATGTTACATATTTTATGGAGCAAATGTTAAAGTATTTCATTGGTGAAATTGTGACATTCTTCCTTTATACCTTATTCTGAAATTTTCACTCTGATAAATTTGTATATGCATTTATTTGGGGGTATAGAAGGGGGTGTTACAAAAATGGTGTCAGAGCAGGTCGGTCCGTCCGGCCAAGTTGTTAGAGTGTTTTCCTTATGTGTTATTGATATGCGTGTGTTGCATTATCAATATTGGTCGTTCTTATGTGGTTCTGTTGTTGGAATTAGTAAGATGGTTGCAGGGAGGAACGATGAAGCGATCGCAGAAGCTTTGACAAGGTTGGCGGGAGCGGTTGGGCAGAATCCTCCGGCCAATGTGAATGCGGGGAATGTTGTTGAAGATGAATTACGTGCTTTGGGGAGGTTTCAAAGGAACAATCCTCCGATTTTCAAGGGAACCCATGAGCCTGACAAAGCACAGATTTGGTTGAAAGCTGTGGAGAAGATTTTTTGGGTTATGAATTGCTCAGATACACAAAAGGTGCAGTTTGGAACTCACATGCTCGAAGAAGAAGCTGAAGATTGGTGGGGTAATACTCGCCAAAGATTTGAGGAAGAGGATATTGTGATCACTTGGGATCTGTTCAGAGAGACTTTTCTGGAGAAGTATTTTCCAGAGGATGTGCGAGGGAAGAAAGAGATTGAATTTCTGGAGTTAAAGCAAGGTAATTCGACGGTAGCGGAGTATGCGGCAAGATTTGAAGAGTTGATCAAATTTTGTCCTCATTACAATACTGCTAATGCCGAGAGGTCTAAGTGCCTCAAGTTTGTGAACGGTTTGAGACCCGAGATTAGGCAAGCTATTGGATATCAGGAAATCAGGCGGTTGAGTTAGTGAACAAGAGCAGAATCTATGATGAAGACAGTAGGGCTCGGTCTAGCCACTACAAGAGTTTAAGTGATAAGAAAGGAAAAGGTCAATTCAGAGGAAAACCTTATGTGACTCCTGCAGACAAAGGGAAGCATAGAATGGGTTATGGCAAGAGGCCAAGTGAGGGAGTTTCTACTCCGGTTAGATGCTATAACTGTGGTGAAGCGGGACATCGTGCTCCCGAATGCAAAAGTGTTGAACAGAAGTGTTTTAAGTGTGGCAAGCCAGGCCACAAGGCTCTTGAGTGTAGAAGAGGTACCAGTGTGACTTGCTACAATTGTGGCGAGCAAGGAAACATTAGTACCAAGTGTGATAAGCCTAAGAAGAATCAAGGGAGCGGAAAAGTGTTCGCTCTATCTGGATCTGAGACTGCTAGTGATGATCGCTTGATCAAAGGTACGTGTTTTATTAATGGTACACCTTTGATCGCTATAATTGATACCGGAGCTACGCATTCTTTTATTTCTTTGGATTGTGTTAGAAGGTTGAATCTTGAGTTGTCTGTGATTGGTGGCGATATGGTTATTGATACTCCTGCTATGGGTTCGGTAACTACACCGTATGTTTGTTTGAATTGTCCGTTGAGTATCTTCGGTAAAGATTTTGGAATTGATTTAGTGTGTCTTCACCTAGATCAACTTGATGTCATCCTTGGGATGAATTGGTTGAGATTCAATCGGGTTTATATTAACTGTTTTGATAAAACGGTTATTTTTCCTGAATCGGATGTTGAAAGAGATTTGTTTATGACAGCGAGACAAGTGAAAGAATCAGTGCAAGATGGAGCTAAGGTATTTATGCTTATGGCAACTTTGAGAATTGGTGGAGGTGAAGAGATTGGTGCTTTACCAATTGTTAGAGATTTTCTGGAAGTTTTCCCTGAAGAGATAAAGGATTTACCACCGGAGCGAGAGGTGGAGTTTTCAATAGATTTGATTCCTGGAACTAGTCTGATATCGATGGCTCTTTATCGTATGTCGGCATCAGAATTGAAAGAGTTGAAGAGTCAACTTGAGGATTTGCTTGAAAAGAGGTTTATTCGTCCGAGTGTGTCGCCGTGGGGTGCACCAGTGTTGTTGGTTAAGAAGAAAGAGGGTTCTATGAGGCTCTGTGTGGATTACAGACAGTTGAACAAGGTGACTATCAAGAACAAGTATCCACTTCCGAGGATTGATGATCTGATAGATCAGTTGGTTGGTGCAAGCGTGTTCAACAAGATTGATTTGAGGTTTGGGTATCATCAGATTCGCGTGAAAGCTGAGGATATTCAGAAGACTGCTTTTAGAACGAGGTATGGACACTATGAGTATTCTGTGATGCCATTTGGTGTGACTAATGCACCAGGTGTATTTATGGAGTACATGAATAGGATTTTCCATCCTTATTTGGATAAGTTTGTGGTTGTGTTTATCGACGACATCTTGGTTTATTCGAAGAGCGAAGAAGAGCATGTCGAGCATCTGAAGAGTGTGTTATCTGTGTTGAGAGAGAAGCAATTGTTTGCAAAACTTCCTAAGTGTGAGTTTTGGTTGAAGGAAGTTAGTTTCCTTGGTCATGTAATTTCGAGTAATGGTATTGCGGTTGATCCGTCGAAGGTTGAAGCGGTATCGCAATGGGAGACTCTGAAGTCAGTTTTTGAGATTAGAAGTTTCCTTGGTTTAGCCGGTTATTATCGGAAGTTTATTGAAGGATTCGCTAAGTTATCATTGTCGTTGACGCAGTTGACTAGGAAGGGTCAAGCTTTTGTGTGGGATGCCAAGTGTGAAGCGAGTTTCCAAGAACTTAAGCGAAGGTTGACGACAGCCCCTGTTTTGATTTTGCCAAATCCGGAAGAAACGTTCGTTGTGTATTGTGATGCTTCTTTGATGGGTTTAGGAGGTGTGTTGATGCAGAATAACCAAGTTGTGGCTTATGCTTCGAGGCAACTCAAAGTGCATGAGAAGAATTATCCGACGCATGACTTAGAGTTGGCCGCCGTTGTGTTCGTGTTGAAACTTTGGAGGCATTATTTGTTTGGTGCGAGGTTTGAAGTGTTTAGTGACCACAAGAGTTTGAAGTATCTCTTTGATCAAAAGGAATTGAATGCAAGGCAAAGAAGGTGGTTAGAGCTATTGAAGGATTATGATTTTGGTTTGAATTACCATCCGGGTAAAGCGAATGTAGTAGCGGATGCATTGAGTCGAAAATCATTGCATATGTCGGCGTTGATGGTGAAAGAGTTGGAATTGGTCGAGCAATTTCGGGATTTGAGTTTAGTATGTGAGAGAACTTCTTTTGGATTTAAGTTGGGCATGTTAAACCTTACAAGTGGTATTTTGGATGAAATTTGAGAAGGACAGAAATCGGATTTGAGTTTAGTTGATCGGTTGACTTTAATCAACCAAGGCCAAGGTGGTGATTTTCGGATTGATGAGAATGGGATTATGAGATGTCGGGATCGAGTTTGTGTTCCGAATGTTGTTGAGCTTAAAAAGAGTATCCTTGAGGAAGGACATCGTAGCGGATTGAGTATTCATCCAGGTGCTACTAAGATGTATCAGGATTTGAGGAAAGTGTTTTGGTGGCCTAGTATGAAGAAGGAGATTGCGGAATTTGTGTATTCTTGCTTGACTTGCCAGAAGTCAAAGATTGAGCATCAGAAGCCATCGGGTTTGATGAAGCCGTTGTTTATTCCTGAGTGGAAATGGGATAGTATCTCCATGGATTTTGTATCGGGTTTGCCGAGGACGCCGAGTAGTTTTGAGGCCATTTGGGTTATCGTGGACAGATTGACTAAATCTGCTCACTTTATCCCTATGCGTGTGGATTACCCGTTGGAGAAGTTGGCTAAATTGTATATTGAGAGGATTGTGTGTTTGCATGGTATTCCTTCGAGTATTGTTTCGGATAGAGATTCGAGGTTCACTTCGAGATTTTAGGAGAGCTTGCAGAGTGCTTTGGGTACTAAGTTGCGTTTGAGTTCAGCTTATCATCCTCAGACAGATGGTCAGACGGAGAGGACGATTCAGTCGCTTGAAGATCTTTTGAGAGCTTGTGTATTAGAAAAAGGAGGAGCTTGGGATAGCTACTTTCCTTTGATTGAGTTTACCTACAACAACAGTTTTCATTCGAGTATCGGTATGGCACCATTTGAGGCGTTTTATGGTAGGCGTGTAGGACACCATTGTGTTGGTTTGAGTCCAGAGAGAGTTCTGTTGTTGGACCCGAGTTAGTTCAACAGACTACTGATAAGATCAAGATGATTCAAGAGAAGATGAGAGTTGCTCAGAGTCGTCAGAAGAGTTATTATGACAAGAGGAGGAAGGCACTTGAATTTCAAGAGGGAGATCATGTGTTTCTTCGAGTCACTCCGATGACAGGTGTTGGTAGGGCATTAAAGTCGCGCAAGTTGTCGCCGCGTTTCATTGGTCCTTATCAGATTTTGCAGAGGATAGGAGAAGTGGCCTATAGTGTGGCTTTACCACCGTCGCTTGCTAATCTTCATGACATATTCCATGTATCTCAGTTGAGGAAATACATTGCGGATCCGTCTCATGTAGTCCAATTAGATGATGTGCAGGTGAGAGATAACCTGACTGTTGAGACATCACCTATGCAGATAGAGGATCGGAAATTGAAGCAGCTTCGAGGTAAAGAGATTGTTTTAGTAAAGGTCGCTTGGGGAGGACCGGCTGGTGGAAATGTTATTTGGGAGCTTGAGAGCTAGATGAGGGAGTCTTATCCAGAACTGTTTGAACTAGGTAACATTTTCGAGGACGAAAATTCCTAAAGTGGGGGAAAGTTGTAACAGCCCGAATTTCATTAAATAATTAATTATAGTAATTAATTGATTTAGTGGGATTTTTATTAATGTTGGAAATTAATTTTTATTAATTGAAATTAATAGAGAATTGAGAGAGAAATGTGAAGGAAAGAAAATAAGGAAGTATATAAGGAAAGTAGAAGAGAAAAGAAAAGATAGTAAGGTAAAGGAAATAGAAGAGAAAGAAGAAGAGAAAGAGGGAAGAAGAAGAGAAAGGGATGAGAAGAAGAGGAAAGTGGAAAATCATCAAGAACCGACATCAAAACTCTGATTAATCGAGGTAAGGGTGAGAAACATTGACATTTGATCATTGTATATTATTATGTATGTTGGGTTTGGATTGTGGGGTAGTTTCCATCCTTTTCCATTTAGGGAAAAGTTGGATTTAATCGGGAGAAATGTGATTTAATCGGTTAAAATCTGAAATAGATGATGTAGAATAGTCTAGAAATGTTAGACTAAGAGTATTGGAGTTGGATTAGTGAGATTTGGAGTTTTTGGAGTTGGTTGAGTTGGATAGCAGTAAGTGAAAAACAAAAAGCACAGACATTCGCTAGCAGCTCGCTAGGCGAGCAGGTCGCGAATGCTCGCTAGGAGCTCGCTTAGCGAACAAGTAGCGAATGGTCCCAGACTTGGACAGAATGGATTTTGGTGTGTTCGCTGGTAGTGAAAGTGTAGCGAAGAGATAGCGAACGATTCGCTGGGAAGCTCGCTGTAGCGAGCAGGTAGCGAATGAAGTCAGTAACTTCTGTTGAGATTCGCTAGCACGTTCGCTAGGCGAACAAGTAGCGAATACTCGCTAGGAGTTCGCTTAGCAAAGGAGTAGCGAGTATGACAGGTTGATGTTTTATTTGAGATTTATCCATAGGTTGATTGTGTGGTTCGACTATGGTTTATTGCTTGATAAATCGCATAGTTTATGTACTATTGTGATGATGTGTGTTGTGGGTAGCCTACGGGCGTGAATCCTAGAATTGTGATTTGAATGTTAATTGCATCAAGTATAAATACATGTGAACATAATAGGTGATTATGTGTGTATTATTTAATGAACTTGTGAATGCTTGATGTGTATACAATTATGTGATGAGTCTGCATGAGAACATTGTGAATATGTGTGCATAACTTGTAATTGTATGATTGGTATTGTGATGTGAATACCTTGATTGTTGTGGTATATGTTGTATGTGCAATCATTGTGTAATTCTTGAAGAGATGAATTATTTGAATGCATGAGATTAAGATGTCGGTCTTAAGTGCATTTGTTGTGGTTGATTGTACATGCATCATTTAGTCAAGAGGCAATGTCTGTTAGTTTCGTGGAAACTAGTGGCTTGTCCCAAACCTAGAAGAGTGGGTTTGAAGGCTTAGAGGACAGGCCTTTGTTGTTATCGGTCTAGAAGAGTGGACCCGGTTTAATGTAAAAACCGAAAAATGATAACGGGTTATCGGTCTAGAAGAGTGGAGCCGGTTTAATGTAAAAACCGAAAAATAATAACGAGAGTCGGTACCGCATTGCATGAGTTGCATTGAGTTGTTGAGTCACATTGATATATGACATATGCATGAAGAGATGCTTATGTGTGAATGATATGATTGTGGAAATGTGAGTGTATGCATGATGTGGGAATGCTTTGTGAATATTCATGTTGTCTATATATGTGTGGTAAATATATATGACTAAGAGGGTGAATTGTGGTGAGAAATATGGAGTTGAATTATATGATTACCTATATATATATATATAATCTTATGCTTTGGTTATTATGGTTATATTTCTCACCCTTCTGCTGTTTTATAATGCTCTATGAGGCATTGCAGATTAGGTTGCTGGAGTCTTTCTTTTGTGAAGCATAGCTTCATTATTTTGAGTCGGACTGCTCTGATTATATAACACCGGGTAGTTAGGCTGGTATAGTATTGTTTTGTGATACATTGCGATGTATCAGCTGATGTGGCTTTGTAATTACCTGACATGATGTATTAATCTGGATATCTTATCTGTATGTGAATTAATATTTTGGAAATGATTAAATGATTTTATCTTCCGCTTTAATTTAAATGTTGAAAGGTGATTTCTAAACTATGAAATGCTACATATTTTATGGAGCAAATGTTAAAGTATTTCATTGGTGAAATTGTGACATTCTTCCTTTATACCTTATTCTGAAATTTTCACTCTGATAAATTTGTATATGCATTTATTTGGGGGTATAGAAGGGGGTGTTACAGCAAGCCCTAGATGTGAACTGATAGAAATTGTTTAACTCAAAGTGCAAGGCAACAATGGATAACAATTCAACCAAAAGAGCTTTAATGTGTTGCTCTTAGAGTCACTACCTCATCCTAGCAAGGGTTTCAAATTCTAGCATGTATACTAAGTCTTGGCAATGACTGATGCAAACTGAACATAACAATGTTAATGATTAATCATACTTCTCATAAGTTACAAGCCATCACAACCAAACTTTAACATGAACACTAAGTAGAAACAACCCTAGCCATAAGTTGACTAACTCAAAATCCAAAACAGTTTCAAAAGTAGTAGTTGGCATCCAGCTCTTGGTATTCCAATCAATGTCTTATTGATGGATTCCAATCATAGCTCCAACAAATAAATAACAGTAGACCAAACCAAAGTGTTTTTCAAAAGTTGATAAAAATTTGTCATAAGAAAGAAATAATGCCATTCTAAAGATCACTTTATAACAGTTATTGTTTGGCATATCAATTAATGAATTTTAACTAGTTCCAACAACAGCTCATAACAGCCAAGCTCAAACATCCTTCAATGTAAAAACCAAGGTTTTGGTTGAAAACAGAAACAAAATGTCTTTTGTTACAATGTGGCCAAACTCTCCCCAAGACAACCAATTAAAAACAAAGTACACACAGGCTTGACACATCTATCAATTTGTCTAATCAAACTCAAACCAGAAGTGCAGCATGGTAGTGGTTCATAAATTAGACAGCATAACAAGGCATAGTCATCAACGAGCTTCAAAAAGTCATAAGAGCCATCCTATGTCCAACAACACTAAACAACTTACAAACATACTCAAAATATGCTATAAACCAAGTTTGAACTCACCAATGATTTAAAAGGATGCTATAACTAAAAATGACCTATGACTGAATCTAAACAAGTAACAACTCACATCTAGATAGCAACAACACATGGTTCAAAATGGAAGTACCATAACGCAAATCCAACCATCAAACTTCAAGACAGTTGCAAATTTGTGTGAACAAACACAAGCCAAGTTCATACATGACTTAAGGATTCTAGGAAAGCTCTAAACTTATGCACATTAAACATGATCAAGATGCCAAAACAATGAGTATATTGAATAGAGCTCACTTACCTCTTGAAGACTTTGAATGTAATTTTTAATGATAAGCTGCCTAGTTGAGAATATATGTCTTGAGTAACTGCTCCACACCACAAATGCACAGTCCAAGCAGCTTCAACCTCTTACAAGCAAGTCTTGGTGTAAAAGAAAGTCTCTTACACTTGAAGCAACAAATGGATCTTTGTGACAAATCCACCAAATTATGATGCAGTTGTTTTTAAATGTTTTGGACAGTTGACACACCTTATATCCAAGGTGTTTGAGGTGTCATGAGGGTTGAAATAGGCCTGAACAAAGAACTCCCTTGTTTTATGCAAAAAGTCAAAGTTCTCTAAGGTTGAGGGTTGACCTTTGGAAATACTAGGTTTTTGGTTGGTTTAAAAGCTTGAACACCTCCCACACATCATTTGTGGATTGTATGGATGGTTTGTGGTGATTTTGAGTGAGTGAAAATGGATTTGGAAGTTGTTTTGCTCAAGGCAGATTTTTGAGGTGTTTTGGGGGGTTTTCTTAACTTGTAAGAAAATGCAAGGTAGTATGAGAGCAAGGGTTTTCTCTTGGGTTTTAGAGTGCTCTGGTGTACCTTCCCACATATCAACTCATCATACTCTCTAAATATCAAATAGAAACATGATCCAAAGGCTGAGAATAGCTCAAGTGATCATAAAGTGAGTTTATGAAAAAATGGAAATGTTGAACTCAAGTGTTGAAAACCTCATCTTGTTGGATTCATACTCTCAACTCATAAGGGCTATGGAGGAGTTCTAGTACATTTTAGAAATCCCTCATGTAGCTCTACAACTTTCATGTTTTCATGATCCTCATATTCCAAATGGAACTAGGTCATAAATCCACTCAAAGTTGTTGAAAAACATGCCTAAAAAGTTCAATAACTTTGAATTTTTTTAAGTTATTTTTTCCTCTTGTAATGACTTTGGCCACAACTCCAAATCTATGCATTTTCTGCTCATGGACCACTACGGGACTTTTGTAGGACTTGCCAAGAGCTTTCCAATGAGCTTTGAACCAACTCAATTGGATGTGTGGTTAAGAAATTATGGCCTTGCCCCTTTCAAAACCCTAATTTTCGGATTTTTCGATTACTCCTCCATCCTTGATCCAATGGTCATGAAACTTCATGGGCAGGTGTAATATGGCATTAGGAACATTTTTGCTTCACACTTTGAGGTCAAATTCCTTATGGTTGAAGAGTTGACTTTTTGGTCAACCGAACGATCGATCGATGACTACCGAGTCAACTATTGATGTTTTGGGTCTTCTGAGGCCTTGAAACTTCTTGAGTAGACTTCAATAAGCCACATAAACTTCATGGACCATGATTCCACCATTGGAGAACCATTTAAATAAAAATTCAAACTACAGTTGACTTTTTCCCCAAATCTCCTGATCTTCAATTGACTGATCAATTGAAGCTCTTCTGATCAAAATTGATGGTCAATCTCCCATCCTCACACACCTTAGGACACATGGAAGGCCATGGAAACATGTATTGCCCTTAAAAACAAATTTATTCTGATTAAAATTGAAACCCTAATTTCACCCTTTTTGTTTGGGCATTGTGCAGATGAACTGGATGATCATGCCAACTCCACCATGACATCTGAGGTACCCAAAAAGCTCCTACCTCATGTTCACACCAATGAAAAAAAACTTAAATTTCTTGACAACCCTCTGATGGTTTGTACCAATGCCCTCTGATTAACAAAAAAAGTATGGGCAAATTTAGGGTATGACAACATGTATTTATGCAACAGGGACATTTCCCCTGGATTCTAGTTTCCAGGAAAAACATAACAATGGAGAACCCTACGGACAAGCATAGAATATCAACTCCTCGTATATAGATCAAAAGCCAACAGGCAATGTACAAGCCACAACTGAGTACAAATAAGGAAAAGATCTCAACCAACAAGCCTGGCGATGGTCAATACAACAAATAAACAGCAAAAACTACAACAGAAATAAACAAGGCGGTAAAGCAGAATGACGTGATCGGAAATCCTCTAACAGCCTCAGCGTCTCAGGATGATCCGGCCTAGCAAGTAGTCCCTGAATAAGCAAATCCTGCTGGCTAACAGTATGCTGTAGACTACCAACATGATCCTCCAAAGCTTCTTCCCCGAAACATGCCTCAAGCCTGCGTCTCTTCGAGTCAGCTCTCAACCTGAGATCCATCAAGTTCGCGATTGCTTCATTCAACCTGTACTCATTGTCTCTTCTAAGTGATGCTTCTACTGCAATCTCCCCACCTTTGGCATTAAGCTGCACCTTCAGCTTGCTGATCTGAAGTTTTAACTTGTCTTCGCGCTCCTTGTTGTTAGTGAGCGTGGCATTCCATATTGACTCAAACTTGGAGATTCTCAAGTAAGCCCTATCCAACTCTTCCTTCTTGGTGACAAGAATATTGTGGACAGCGTTCAAATCTCGGCCTGTGCGCTCTCTGTCGCTAGTCTCCTTAGTCAGATCCGTACCCAGTTTGTTCACATGCTCGGTTTGTCTCCTAAAAGAATGAAATGCATCTATCTTCTCACTTTGAAGATGGATAATCTCTTTCTCCAATTCTTCATTAGCTTTCCTCAATTCTTCCTTCTCGAGCAAAACCCGATTATACTTCTAAATATCCACTATAGTAGGTTCTACAATCTCAAGAGGGTGCACAGGCTTAGCAGACGGATATGGCATCATCAGCTCCTTGGCTCTACTCTGAATCCAAATCAAATAAGGGTCGTACGCTTGACTATTACTCTTTCCCAAGGCAACCTTTCCTCTCCCATGGACATTACTCCAGGCATGTTCAACTCTAGCTAAGGTATCCCCCTCCAACAAACCAGTGAGATACAGAGATTCCTATATCTCTTCATCCTTCGGTGGACCTCTCAATGCATACCCAAACTGTCTGATAGCAATGGACGGGTTATAGCTTATGCAACCCTTCCTTCCGACCAGCGGGACGTTAGGAAAGCTTCCACAACTATAAATAATCTCAATGCCCAATACATCCCTATCAAACCAAACAATGTCTTCGGCAGACAAAATCATCAAACGCTCGGACCATTCCGATGTACCCGCAGTATCAGAGAACGGACCAGTCTTGGGAAGGTGGCTCATGAACCATATATAGAGTAAAGGTGCACAGTAAGAAACATTTTCCCCCTCCTGTTCTCGTTCTTATAATGCACGGAATGATAAACATCACCCAACAGCGTGGGTATGGGATTCTTCGAAGCAAAGATACAGAATGCATCCACATCTACGAAGTCTGGGATATTCGAGAATAAAAGAATGCCATAAATACATAGGGCCAAGATAGCGCTGAATACCACCCAACAACCTTTCTTAGCAAACTGTCGAGCCTTATCCACAAGAAAGGTAATGGGAACCCAAACATGCCATTCCTACTAGCTAACTTCCCTTTCATCTAAGAGGCATCCAAATGTAAAGCTTTAGCAAGTCCAGCCAAATCCGGCTCTCCCTCAATATGATAGAATGGTATCTGGTTCAAAATAGGCACTCCTAGCAGTGCAGAGAACTCCTCGAACGTTGGTGCCAGCACATAACTCTGAAAGGTGAAGCCTCGCAACTGAGGATCATAGAATTGCAACAACGTCTGAAGGCTATTCAACTCATTTAAAGAAGGTTTGCAAACAACACTCAAAAGCCTCCCATAAGACTGTCTGAAGTCTTCCATAACCTTCTTGTCAGCTAAAGAAATCAAACTTCGCAGAGTTCTAATATCAGGCGAAGGAAACTTGTAGGCCAAGGTCCTTCTCAAGGGCTCCATGTCAGCAATAAGAGAACAAGATCACCAGAATCGAAGAGGAAATATACACCTACAACATAGACACATGTTAATGAAATGCAAATGAAAATGCAAATGCAAATGCAAACAAGGGATCAAGACTGATGTGTTGTTGGTCGAGAAGAACCAGCGTTTCGCCTTAGCAAGAACAAAGTACCGACAATAGGACTCACTGATAAACAAATTCACACTGTAAAGAACCGGGTATTCTGAAAGCCATGGTTTCCTGCATAACCCAATCCCTCTCACAGGTATGGATCTATCCACGTACAAGGTTCGGCATCCTATGCGTTCATCAGCGTCATAGACGGTCCCCAGAGTCGACAACCCTCAAATCTGAAATCCTCTCAACAGCCCACTAGGCCGGAAAGAAAGTCATCAAAGAGAATCTCGTTTGAGCGCAAATTTCATGGGAACTAGTGCATGCCTAACATACAGGTTCACCACTACTTTTCGCTTCTACTACTATGTTTATACTCAAGCCCAAGTACAACTTATCACTCAGTGGAACTTTTCCCCCCACAGCACAGCAGTAATGATATATGATGCTAAAAATAAATGCGAGAAAGATAAATAAAGCACATATATACAACACCCAAAGATAAATAGACAAGCGCTAGGATTGACTCGCATAGGGAACCAGAGTCCCCAGCTGAGTCGCCAGTTGTCGCAACTGCGAAAAACAACTGGCAGAAAAACAGAAGACTCACCACTTTCATTATTTATCCCAAAGAGAGGGAAAGGAAACGATCAGAAAAACCTGACGGAAAAGGGAAAGACAAGGTCATCGCAACCATGTCTGGATTTGGGAGTCGGTTACGCAAGGGGAAGGTATTAGCACCCCTCACATCCGTCGTACTCGACGGGATCCACACATTGTTGTCTATCTAAAAGGGTGTGTTGAAACTATCTAGCTAAATGTATCAGGGACAAAAGAAAAATAAAAGAGAAGTAACTCGGCAGAGCATCTCCGCTTTGTGCCTACGTACTCCCTCGTGCAATGGGAAAGCAGAGTCAACGTAGTTAGACTAACTACGGGTAAAGGGGGAAGGTTACTCGCTAAGACGTCGCATCTTATGCCTACGTACTTTCATCTGGTATGAAAGTTCAGAGCGAATGTAGTTCGGGCTAAAAGGACCACAGGTTGCTTCAAAAGTTTTTAGACCCGAGTAGGGTTAACAAGTAGTTCTAGCAGTTGGTGTATGCAGCTCGACCATTGGAGACTTAGGCGTTACCGTTTGCGGTAGAACTAAGAGTTAACGACACTCTTTTATCTGAAAAGATTTTCCTGATTAAGATCCCGAAGGATGAAAAAGGTTTAAAGTGTTTTTGTGTTTTTTAGAGAAGAAGTGTTTTGAACTTGATTTGTAACTCATGTTGCACTAAAGACTATGACTTAGGAGCGAATGCGTCGTATATCGTCCAAAGGACATATACTAACATTCTAGATAATTGAGAGGAAACCACCCAATCTTCATTTCCCAAATAGCTTAAGGGTTGTAGCGTACAACACTTGTCATTCTTTATTAAGTGTTTTATGAATGTTTGAAGATGAGAAGAGAAGAGGGAACACTAATGGGAGACTAATCAATCCTAAAAGTTATCATGCAAAGTGGACTTAGAGTTAAGATTCAAAAGGAACTACCTAATGTTATCATGCATGGTTAGGCACCTAATGTCTATCATAACTTCAAGAGATTAGAGAACTTATGGGGAGCATGGCAAAGAAAAGCAAAAAAAGAAGAAGAAAAGAAAGCATATGCAAATGAAAATGCACATATAAGATGCACAAATAGAATGAAAGTGGGAGGAAAATAGTGTGGGGCAGTAGCCTCCACAAGCTCATCTCAACCAAGCATGCATATGGAAATGCAAGAAAAGAGAAGAAGGAGAAGTGCACAAGAATAAATTAATCAAACAAGAACAAACCACACAAAGATGCACTAAAAGTGGGATGAAATGACCTAAGTCAAACAACATCAACCACACCACAAAAACTAAACCAATTGAAAGGTAAAACAAAACCCAAAGCCAAGTGAGGATGGGAGACCAAATGAGGGCAGCAAGGACCTCATAATAGGTACTCAACCATGAGCATCACAAACCAAGTGCAAAGGAAGCACAAAAGAGTCCTCAAGGATCCATCATTTTAGGTATACTTCAAGTACCTCTTCAAGAGGGACTAAGATACCTTAAATGAGGTTCCAAAGTCATTGGACAGAAAGGAGATGAAGAGAAGAAAGCTCAAAAGCAATAACAAATCACACCAAAAGGAAATGCAAACAAAAACATAAGAGAGTGCAAGCATACTTCACCTTGAAACCATAATAGAAAGCTCAAAAGAAAACAAACAAAAGAACAAGGAAGAAACCATATCATGACCTAAAGTTGAACCAACATCATCCTTAACATGTTAGCAACATGAAACAAAATGCATTGAGAGTTCAAAGGATCCAAAAATGTCATATCCAAGTCAAACTAGGTCAAGGTACATGTAATAACCTCCCTTGGAGGTAACTTGACTTGCAAGTTACCTCAAAAATAGGAAAATGGTTCAAAAATGATCAAATAAAAAGCAAAAGGTACCTAAACATGTTGGCAAACAGAGGCCAAAAGCTTAAAGCATATATCCCCTCAAAGCACCATCAAAAGAAAATAATATTCAAGACGTACCACTTTGAAATGGGAGAATCGAGGGTCAAAAGAAAAGCACCAAATGTCAACCCTAAAGTCAACCAACCAGGGGCAAAATGGTCCTTAAAAATTGTTCAACTCTTCATGGATATGAGGATCAATTTTCATTCATTAGATCAAAAAGGAATGAGAGAAACAAAATAAAGAACAAACAATGTCACAATTTAATTCATTTAAAAACACCTCCAATGTTTAATTATATTTAAAAATGAAAAATAATCTGAAAAATAAAATAAAAAATGTATAAAAAAAATAGACATCTCAAGGTTTGTAAAAAATATTTTTGTGAATTTTTTAGAACATTGGAGCTATTTTTAATGAATTAAATTCAAACAAGAAATAAAAGAAAATACTAAAAGAAATAAAAGAAAAAGAAAATGCAAGGAAAAAAGCACAACCAACGGATCTAACTACCAGTCAACAGATATGAGGGCCTAGAGCACGCCATGCAAGCGTTGAGGGATTTAAGTGAAACCGGGCGTTTCACTGGGGATTGGGTGTGGTTCGTTGACTCACGCACACGGTGAGTCTTAATCCTGGGCATTCATTCCAAAAGGAAGCAAATCCAACAGCCTACACCATGCCACGCAAGCCAAACCCTAGTCAACATTCTAAGAACAAATCTCACGCATTAGATCAACCTACTAAGTCAGCAAAGTCAGTCAGATCGTGTGGCTAGAAGATCATCTTCTTCATTTAAATCCTCAGATAAGACGGAAGTTCAGTGGTGGCCGAAGAAGACTCTGGTCGTCTTCTCCGGCGAGGGGAACAGTGCACAGAGCAAAACATGACCAAACTCAACAAATCTTATATGGAAATTAATCTAGAAATCACAAGGATCACAAATCCGTGGCTATTTTCCATTAATTCCTCACTGTCGCTACTGCGAAAAAAGAGGCCGGCAAGACAGAAGAGTCGCCACCTTTCGTTATTTTCCCCTCAGAATGGGAAAGGAAACGATCGGAAAAACCTGACGAAAAGGTATAAGAAAAGGTCATCACAACCATTGTCTAGATTCGGGAGTCGATTACGCAAGGGGAAGGTATTAACACCCCTCACGTCCATCGTACTCGATGGGATCCACGCTTATTGTGTTTATCTGACGGGTTTGTTACATCTATCTACACTAAAGGTCTGGTCTGAAAAGAAAAGAAAATGACTCGGCAAAGTGTCGCACTTTATGCCTACATATTCCCGTCTGGAACGAGAAATCAGAGTCAACGTAGTTCGCCTAACTACGAGGAAAGGTTGCTCGCCGAGATATCGCATCTCGTGCCTACGCACTTTCACACAGTGCGAAAGATCAGAGCAAACGTAGTTCGGGACACGAGAGACACGAGCTTGTCTTTTTTATCCGAGTAAGGTTAACAGACGGTTCCAACAGTTTGGTGTATGCAGCTCGACCATTGGAGACTTAGGCGTTTACCGTTTGCGGGAGAACCGGGAGTTAACAGAACTCTCCTTCTGAAAAGGGTTTCCAAGGGATTAAAGGTCCAAGGGGACAAAACGAGTTTGATCTTTGTTTTCTGTTTTTTAGAGAAGTATCTTTTATGGATGTTTGCAACTGATGTCGCACTAGAGACTATGACCTGAGAGTGAATGCGTCGCATGTCACCTAAAGGGTGTCATACTAAACATCCAAACTGTTGAAAAGAAACTCTCCAAAAATCCTTTCTCAAGTAGCTTAAGGCTCGTAGCGTACGACGTCAATTAACATTTATTACTGTATTTTGATTTTGTTTGAAGATGAGAAGAGAAAAGACGCACTACAGGGGAACTGATCCAATCCTAAAGTTGTCACGCAAAATGAACCTATGGTTGAGGTTAGACGGGAACTACCTAATGTTATCATGCATGGTTAGAACCCTAATGTCTGTCATAACTCCTCTTGAACTAGAGAAGTCAGAGTTCCTAGGGGAACATGGCAAAGGAAAACAAACAGCAAAAGAAGATAATTGTACAGAAACAACTGTAAATAAAATGCATGCAATACAACACACAAGCAGAAGGAGATAAGCTCAACTTCTAGAGCAAGCAAGCCCAAAGGCAACACACAAAAAATAGGCAAGGGAGACAGACTCAACCTTAAGCCATCAAGCAAAGTCAATCAATAACAGTCAAGCAGAGGGAGACAACCTCAACCTCTAGATGCAGACAAGCAAAGGGAGCTATTCTCAACCTTTAAGATGCTCTTAAGCCTATATCACTATATGAGAAACCTATTCTAAATGCAACACACATTCGATTAGTCACACAAGCAAAGCAGAGCAGTCAGAAGAACAACAAGCAAAATAGCAGACAAACAAACTCAACAGCAAAGCAGATAAACAGCAAACAATCAAACAGTCTGCAAACAAACAACTTCAAGTCTAAGCTATCTTCAAGAGAAGTCTTCATCTTCATGATTCAACAAGCTCCAACAAGAGAGAATAGAATTAACATCAAGATTAATGATTGATGATGGGAAGCTGGATGGAAATCAAGGGAATCCAACCTGACACTCAACCAGACATCAGAGAAAAGCACCCTCAAAGGTTCTACCTCTTGTAAAATGCCACACATCCTTCCAAATGAAATATGAGGCTTTCAAATAGGGACCTTGAATCATAGGATGAGAATGGAAAGCAATCAAAGCAATCCATGTTTATTTGAAGAAAGAGAAAGCAACTAAGCTCTTGCTAAACCCTAATTGAACAAGCTCAGAGAAAGCTTATAAAGGGAGGTCTAAACACCAAATCAAGCACCACCAACCAAGCATACAAAAGCTCTAACAAGTCTAAAACAACATCCAAAAGGAATGGAGAATTTATCTTAAGCTATAGGTCACCATTGAAGTCAATCTAAGGCAAGTGCTATGTTAGGATCATCTTAAGAACAACCTAAGTATTAAATCTATTTAAAATACTAAAACTATTTCTAAAATCCTCTAAAAATTTCTAAGGGAACCTACACATGTTAAGGACCTATGGGCAAAGGGTCAGAACCTTAATCTAAAGGGAAGTCACCTAAAGAAATCCTAAATCACAAGGCACCACATAAGAACCCTAAAATGGAAAGTCTAATGATCCTAATCCAAAACAGAACCTATTGTTGTCTAAAAAATCTAAATTAAATCATAGGGGATCATGCATCTCTAAACTACCAGCTAGCAAAACATCAGACCATGATTCAATACCAATTGCAAGAACAAAAATCAACAAAATCATGTAGCAAATATGCAAAATTAAAGAAATTAATAAAATGGAGAAAATCTAATTAAATTGAAAAATAAACAAAAATCAAATGTAAAATCACAGAAAATCTCACATAAAATGAGGATCATGGATATATTTTCCTTTTATTTTTCTGATGAAAATTGAAATTAATATGAATTAAAGTATGAAAATGAAATTAAAATAAAAGAAAATGAATTAATGAAAATCAAAATGCTGGAAAATAACACAGGCGTTGGATGGAATGACTCAGTCTCCTAATCTAAGGATCACACGCTCTCCAACTCAGATGCCACGTAACTGCCAGCCAAGATTAGTGAAACGGTGCGCTTTGGAGGGTCAAAGTTCAAGTCTCAGTTTAAATCCCATCCACACGATGAACATACAAGGTCTTCTTTTCAGCCAAATCAAACGCTTCTCCTTCATCTTCTCCAATTCAAACTCAGATGGAGGGAAACTATTCCGGTGGTCCTCAACCGTCTTCTCCGGTGAGCATCCAGTTGCAGGTCAGAGAAACTTCATAAATTTTACACAGTCTTACTCCAAATTCCACGTAGAACTCAAATATGATCTCCATTTCTCTCAACTCTCAACAGAAAATGAAACACGAAGAAGATCTTAAAATTCACCTCATTTTGAAATCTCACCAATCCTCAAACTAAAACCATAGATCTGTTCCTCTTACTTCACTGATCATCCTAAACCAAATAGATCATGTAGAATCCTCAAGATCAGGCCACAACAATTCCAAACAAAAATCACATCGCATCCTATTTTGTCTCTAATCAACCAGATTTCTATCCAAAATCCATCTATGCTTCAACTTAATGCTTAACCACATACTAATCCAGGCTAGATCATGCTAGAATCAGTGCAATTTTGAAAGTTACATACCTTGTTTTGCGCTTCAAATTGACACAGTTATGGAGTGTTTCTTGGCTTCAAATTGTGCAGAAACTTTCAATGAAGTGTGTTGAAGAAGAAGGACACCTTGAATTGCCTTGGAAACCTCTCAAACAGAATTCACGATTCTCACTTTTTGCTCTTAAACTCAAACTTCAATCTCTGCTTCCAGCACAAATCAATCACCAAACCTGAGCAAAACCTTCTTCTGAACTTAAATAGAGATGGTTTATGGGCTTTTGAGGTCCAATTGAGGCCCAAATCCAGAAATCCACATTTCACTTTTCTTTCAAAAACTCAACCATGGAGAGCACAAATTCTGGCTCAAAACTTCCCTTGGAAGCTTTCATTTTATCCCTTGTGGTCTGGTGAGAGTGTCTAGAGTGATTAGAGAGCTTGAATTCATCCCATGACCAAATTTGGATGTGTTGCTTACTCGTGAAGTAACAAGCCACAAAGCTATGAAATTGACCTCAAATGAAAATTCTAAAAATTCCAAAGTACTCAAAATGGTTTTTCTGATTAAAATGAGTACCCACCTGCCTTGTTTGAGCACAAAATGAATTAATTTGAGAATTTTCACTTAAATGCCTTTAAATTCTTCCTTTTGCAAGATTTCTCAAACCAAGTCTTACCTTAAACCAAATCAATTCCTCATGAGGACATGGTCGACCTAAAAACATCATTTTGGACAAGTTTCATGTTGAACAAAATTTCATTTGAAGCTTGCAAGATGGAGAAAATGACCTATAATGCCAAATGACCTATAATCTTACTTTCCCAAAATACCCCTAACATGTAAAGCTCATTACTTGAGTTCTACAAATCAGATGGAAAACTTCTAGTACACTTTGGAAATCTACGATCAAGACCTACAACTTTCATGTTGGCCAAAAATTCAAGAGAAACACCCTTCTAGGTGAAAAGTTCCTTAGAAATTGGTGAACTTTCACAGACAAATTTCACATTCCTCAGATGACCTGTAACTTTTCTGGGTCATAACTTGAGTTCTATAAATCTAATGGAGGACTTATAGTACTAAAATTAAAGCTAAGAACATGCTCTACAAGTTTCATGTTGGCCAAAAATGGAGATGAAACTTGAATCTTGAGATAAGTGGTCTTGAAGTTAGGCACTAAATAGGGGATTTTACCCTGAGAACCCTAATTTAGCAACTCCTCACACTTTGAATTCTTCTTGGATTGATCTTGGAATATCACCTCATGTATCTCAACACAACTATCCATGATTACAAAGACTTAGAATTTAGCTTTAATCCTCTTCAATTGCACAATTGACTTAGGATTACTCAAATGAAAACCTTAATTGCAACACCCTCAACTGTAGCTCTTCACACTTGGCAGAATGACTTGATTGAGCTCCACCATGACCCTAAAGGCACTCCATGAGCTCTATCCATAATCTATCCATGATCAAGGCTATTCAACCCACTGATGATCTTCAATTGGTCCTCAGATTAGGAGATTAACCACATACAAACAACTGAACTTATCAAGAACCCAACTCTCTTCCTGATGACTTTGGTGACTTCTCAAGCTTGAACAAGACTTCTAAATAGGCTCCTCTTGACATAAACCACACTTGATCCCCTGCTAAATGAATAATGATATGCTATGCAAATGCTAGAACAATGCAATGCTAATGCAATGAAACATAAACCAAGTGATAAAAAGGTTAGGCAAAATTTGGGGTGCAACAGCTGCCCCTATTCAAGCGGCTTGGACCCGACTGGATGAAACGCGAACGGCTTTCAGGAAATCGAGGTAAAAGACAGTTGAATACCGAAGAACCCGGAAATTTGCTAACCGAAGAAATAAACTGCACAAACTTCTTGGGGAAGAGATCCAGAAAATTGAATTCGGTTGTCACAGCAACAACTGATCAATCATCTGATAAAGAACCTGATTTCAACATCAACCACCTGTGTGACGCCACAGGCATTGAATCCAAACAATCAACTTCAAAATACGCTACAATAAGCGGGCACTACGTAAAGCGCGTCATCCCTGTACTATCCAGGATCGAGCATCGTACTAAATAAAAGCACGGTATCAGGCATCCGAAGCCTTGAACAAGCAACTCTGCGGGAAAAATCTAGCAACAACTCCAAAGTCTAATTATGAAGCCGTTCCATGCGGACAACAAACTTCAAAGTCTAATTATGAAGCCGTTTAATGTTGATAATAACTTCAAGGTCTAATATGAAGCCAATCAAGGTTGGTAAAAACTTCAAAGTCTAATTATGAAACTGTCCAAGAAACACCTCACCGAACTTCAAAGTCAAATTATGAAGCCGCTCAATGTTGACATAACCGCTACTAGAGAAAAAAATCTGCCGAACTCCAAAGTCAAATTTTGAAGTCTGCAATGCTGACGTAACAGCTACTCGGGGAAAAATCTACCGAACTTCAAAGTCAAATTATGAAGTCTGCAATGCTGACGTAACAGCTACTCGAGGAAAAATCTGTCGAACTTCAAAGTCAAATTATAAAGCCATCTAGAACTCTTCCAGGTAATTTCTAACAACAACTTCAAAGTCTAATTATGAAGCCGTTTAAAACTGACAATAGCTCCAAGGTCTAATTATGAAGCCATTGAATACCGATAATGCGCTGATATAACAAACTTCAAAGTCTAATTATGAAGCCGTTTAATATTGGCAACAACTTCAAAGTCCAATTATGAAGCCGTGCAATGCTGGCGTAACAGCAATTCAAGGAAAACCCTGTCGAACTCCAAAGTCCAATTATGAAGCCCTTCAGAACTCTTCCGGGGAATTTTTGACAACTTCAAGGTCTAATTATGAAGTCGTTCACTACTGGCACCAACTTCAAAGTCTAATTATGAAGCCGTGCAATGCTGGTAACAACTTCAAAGTCTAATTATGAAGCCATTTCAGCCATTCGAAGAAACTCTGTCGAGGAATTTGTGACAACAACTCCAAAGTCTAATCATGAAGCCGTTGTAATGCTGACGTAACAGCCACCTGGAGAGAACTCTGTCGGGGAAATTCTGACATCGACTGCCAGACCTTAACCTTGACGACGAGTATTGACCTCAACCGTCTAATCGCTGAAATATTTCTTTTAAAATGCTGATGTGGCAGCAATCTGAGGAAAACTCCATTGGGGAATTTCTTACAACAACTCCAAAGTCTAATTATGAAGCTGCGTAAAGAAAACTCCGCCGGGGAAGAATAGAAATTAATCAAGCACCTCTGATGAGGGAACACATGACAGGACGAACGTTACCATCACATATCTCATGCCACCAATCCGAATATCTGAAAATGATCCTGAACAAGAACTCCAATTACCTGTAGGGAAAAACACCTGAAAACAAAGAGGTAACCAACCTAGCTTATGTTTCAAAATGCACATGTTTGAAAATGGCATAATGCTCCATATAAGATGGAATGCTACGCATTTGGGGTAGATGCAAATATGATGATATATGCAAGATGCAAATGCAGGCTCGGCTGTCGGAGAAAAGCTGGATACAGAACCGCTTCAGCAAAATAAATGATGAAGACAAAGCCAACTCCGCTGGGGAAAGAAACAACCCTTCTAGGGGATAGTTTAACAACCCGAAATTATGAACTCTGCTAAGGATAATCAACCTACTGGAGAACCAGAAAAAGCCATCCTGCGCGGGGATGAACTTTTTCAAACCATGGACAACCTAGTTGTGCCCTGTGAGGACTTCACTGTGGATTACATGTGCACATGACTATCGCTCGGGATGCACATCACTGCCTGACCGCTTGCTAGCTTGCATCCAACTCTTGTGGGGATAAAGATGCGACTTCCATCTGCTAGGGGAGGGATACAATCATCTAGAGCCTGCTCCTACGTTAAGGGACTCCGGCTGGGGAAACACGATCCCTTATCTGCTTGCTGCGAAGGTAACGACCCTGCAAAACATAAGCAACAACAAAATATCCTATACAACGGGAAATATCTAGGTCAATAGCCTTGACAATCGCTCAGTCAATTCAAAGTTTTAACAATTATTGGCCGAGGCCTGCAAGTTTATGCACGTGCAAGTTTATCAAAAACATCGGTGCTTTCCACAAACAAAACAAGAAACAAGCATCAAGTACTGAATAGTATGCGTTTATTGATAACGGGCCTGTAAATAGGCCAAGTTTTTTACAATGGATGCAACTCCTGAAAAGAGGAAGCTACAAAACAAATACAAATATGTACAGAGGTACAAAGGAATTTGTATACATGTCGGCAACGTGGTACAGACGAACACCATGAGCTGATCCTCCTATGACTCGCCTGATTTTGACGCTTTCCCGATACTCCGTCCTTGGAAGAGATTGACTTGGATAGTCGACCCTCAGGTACTCCCAAACCACTAAGCAATGCAGTATCAAACTCAGACCGCAGTCATTTGCTTTTTCAATCCCTAACTTTTGCCTGAATCCCCCTTTGCGGGTTTTCGATTCACCGGCATACCCTTTTTTGCCGAAGTCGCCTTCTCAGGTTTTTCGACATCGCGGGTGTACATCTTTTCAATTTTATCCCTAATTTTTTCCCGAACCTTTCCTTTTTCTTTTTGGTTCGCCGGGATTCCCCATTTTTGCCTGGACTCTCTTTTTTCTGTCTAGCGGGTCTCTCTTAAGCAAAGTATTTTTAAACTGCGTCCGAGTTCACAGGGGATGAAAAATCTTTGCCAACCATGGTGGAAAACAGTAAGGCTCCTCCGGAGAAGACCTTTTGAATGATGTATGGACCTTAATAGTTGGGATTCCATTTGCCCCTGTGATCTGACTGTGGTGGGAGAATCTTCTTCAGCACAAGATCACCCGTCTGAAAGCTTCGAGGGCGCACCTTCTTGTCGTAAGCTTTCTTCATCCGGCTCTGGTATAACCGACCATATGTGATAGATGCAAGTCTCTTCTCATCCATCAAACTGAGCTGATTCAGCCTATTCCTTACCCACTCTGCCTCATCGAGTTGGACATCGAGCAATACTCTCAAAGAAGGAATCTCGACTTCCAATGGTAGGACAGCTTCCATACCAAACACCAGTGAGAAAGGTGTTGCCCCGATAGATGTGCGTAGCGTCGTACGATAACCGTGTAAAGCGAATGGCAACATCTCGTGCCAGTCTTTGTATCTCACAACCATCTTCTGAACGATCTTGTTAATGTTCTTATTGGCCGCTTCGACAACACCATTCATCTTGGGCCGATAGGGAGATGAATTATGATGCTCAATCTGGAAATTCTGGCACAATTCCTTCATCATCTTGTTATTCAGGTTCGAACCATTATCAGTAATGATTCTTTCGGGGATGCCGTAACGACAGATGATATCCTTTTTGATAAACCGGGCTACCACTTGCTTGGTAACATTGGCGTAAGACGTGACTTCGACCCATTTAGTGAAGTAATCTATAGCTACCAAGATGAACCGGTGTCCATTGGATGCGGTGGGCTCAATTTTTCCAATCATATCAATTCCCCACATGGAGAAAGGCCACGGGGACGCCATAACGTTCAGAGGGCTTGGCGGCACCTGAATCTTGTCTGCATAAATTTGGCATTTATTGCACTTCTTTGCAAACTTGAAGCAATCTCTTTCCATTGCCAACCAATAATACCCTGCCCGTAATAACTTTCGAGACATAATATGTCCGCCGGCGTGCGTGCCGAAGGTACCCTCGTGGACCTCCTTCATAAGCAGATTAGCTTCTTTCTCATCAACACATCGCAAAAGCACCAAATCATGGTTTCTCCTATACAGAACACCATCTGGATTCAAGTAGAAATTGCCTGCCAATCTCCTAAGAGTCTTCTTAACGTGGCTGGATGCCCCAGTCGGATACTCTTGGTTCTTTAGGAAATTCTGGATATCAAAATACCACGGCTTGCCATCGGAAGCTTCCTCAATGGCGAATATGAAGGCGGGCCTATCAAGGCGAGATATAAATATCCTGGGAGAATCATTCCAGAAGTTAACTTTGTACATCGAAGACAATGTCGCAAGAGCGTCAGTCATCTGATTTTCGGCCCGTGGCACATGGTGAAATTCTACTCTGTCAATGAAAGGCAACAGCCACCTCGCATAATTCGTATACGGTATCAGATTAGGCTGACGAGTCTCCCGTTCTCCCTTGATCTGGTTTACGACTAAGGCGGAGTCTCCATACACATCAAGATTCTTAATCCTCAAATCAATAGCCTCCTCGAGACCCATGATACACGCCTCATATTCAGCCTCATTGTTGGTAACTGGAAATGTCGGTCTAGCAGTGAACGGGATGTGCGTCCCATGGGGAATCGTAATGATTGCCCCAATTCCACTTCCATATGAATTCACAGCACCGTCAAAAATCAATTGCCATTGAGAACCCGACTCAGGACCTTCACCATGCAACGACTCTTCGGAATCTTTCATCTTTAAGTACATGATATCCTCACCAGGAAAATCAAATTTCATCGGCTGGTAATCATCAATGGGCTGCTCAGCCAAGTACTCTAACAATATGCTACCTTTGATAGCCTTTTGCGAGACATACTGTATATCGTACTCTGTCAGTACCATCTGCCATCGGGCAATCCTTCCAGAAAGTGTCTGCTTCTCAAAGACGTATTTGATCGGATCCATCTTCGAAATTAGCAAGGTTGTATGATTTAGCATGTATTGTCTCAGACATTTGGCAGCCCAAGCGAGTGCACAACACGTCTTTTCGAGCATAGAGTAACGGGACTCACACTGTGAACTTTTTACTCAAGTAATAGATCGCATGCTCTTTTCGTCCAGTCTCGTCATGTTGACCGAGAACACAACCCATATTGTTCTCAAGAACCGTCAAGTACATGATCAGTGGTCTCCCGGCTACTAGGGTATCAAGATCGGAGGTTCCTGCGAGTATTCTTTTATTCTTTCAAACGCCTTTTGACAATTTTCATTCCAAACAATCTCCTGATCTTTTTTCAACAGTTTAAACATGGGCTCACACGTCGCAGTAAGGTGAGATATGAACCGGGCAATGTAGTTCAACCTCCCCAAAAAACCACGAACCTCTTTCTCTGTTTTTGGCGCTGGCATTTCTTGTATCGCTTTTATTTTAGCAGGATCAACCTCTATTCCTTTTTCGCTAACAATGAACCCCAGTAGCTTACCAGATCTCACCCCGAAGGTGCACTTATTAGGATTCAGCCTCAGCCTGAATTTCCTAAGCCTCTCAAACAATTTCAAAAGATTCACCAGATGCTCTTCCTCCGTTTGGGATTTAGCAATCATATCGTCAACATAGACCTCAATCTCTTTATGCATCATGTCATGAAAGAGCGTCGTCATAGCACGTTGATATGTTGCCCCAGCGTTCTTCAAACCAAAGGGCATCACTTTGTAGCAGAACGTTCCCCACGGGGTAATAAAAGTTGTTTTCTCCATATCCTCTGGCGCCATCTTAATCTGATTATAGCCCGAAAAGCCGTCCATGAAGGAAAACACCGAGAATTGAGCAGTGTTGTTGACCAACACATCAATATGAGGAAGCGAGAAATCATCCTTAGGGCTCGCCTTGTTCAGATCCCGATAGTCAACGCACATCCGCACCTTACCATCTTTCTTTGGTACAGGTACTATATTGGCGACCCAAGAAGGGTAAGTTGTAACAGCTAGAAAACCAGCGTCCCACTATTTATGTACTTCCTCTTTAATCTTTACGGCCATATTTGGTTTCGTTCTTCTGAGCTTTTGCTTGACCGGAGGGCAGTCTTTGCGCAATGGCAGGCGGTGGAGCACAATATCAGTGTCTAATCCAGGCATATCTTCATAAGACTAAGCAAAGATGTCACTATACTCTCGAAGCATCTCGACAAGTCTCTGCTTGATATCACTTTGCAGTGCAGCCCCTATCCGGACATTCCTGACAATCTCTGCGGAACCCAAATTAACAGTCTCAATATCCTCCTGATGAGGCAGAATGATTCTCTCTTCTTATTTCAACAGACGAGTCGGCTCTTCTGGTAAGTCGTCGTCCTTAACAATTTCTTCTTCGGCTCGAAATATCGGGTGCTCAAAGTCGAAGTGAGTCATAGGGAGTTCTTGATCGGTGTCATCTGAAATATGGATCCTGCAAGAGAAAGGGTTAAATGCTTCAAATGATATGCAAACGAAACATACAACCACATTGCCATTTTATTGTAAAAATAAAAACAGAAAAACAAGGATCACAACATTTGCATGAGGAAAACGCCTTTATTTAATGATTAAAACAAAGCATACACATAAGCAGGTAGGCCCTGAAATAAAATCAATATGCCCCGGGTTGGACATAGGATTGTACAATAATCGAAAAACAAGGCATTACTGTTTCGACGTCACTTGAACAAAGTCCTGGATAGACCAGTTGCATAGGCTCTGTCCTGGCTCGCTGGGTTGGATCCACGAATCCATGTCGCAGTCGCTATCTCCATCTTCACTGTCAGACACGGCATTGATCTGCTCGAAACTGACTCCTCCCGGAGTGAACACAATCGGCCCTTTGAACTTTGGCTTGCTCTGTGATGCAGATGACGACGACAGGCGATACCCTAAACCGAACTTGTCCTGCTTAACAGGAATCTCCAGAACTTGACCCCAACCTTTGGTCTCCCCGGCCTGGACTACCGCTTGGGCTTCCTTGTATGACGACATAGCCACTTCTTGCCCACTATTTATGACAGGAGATTTGTCTCTGATCTGCACCCCTTCAAAGGCTTGGCACAATGTCTCATGGATCTCACCATCCACTTCGACATATTTGAACGATGACAGGTGGCTAACCAGGATGTCTTCCTCCCCCCATATGGTGACAATGCTACCACCGACCGCATATTTAAGCTTTTGGTGCAACGTAGACGTCACAGCCCCTGCAGCGTGAATCCACGGTCGTCCAAGCAAACAACTATAAGTTGGTTGTATGTCCATGATATAAAACACCGTGTCAAACACTTCGGGACCAACCTGGATTGGCAAAGTCAATTCTCCGAATACAGACCTTCTCGTCCCGTCAAACGCTCTCACTATCAAGTCATTGGGCGTGCAGAATACACCTCGGGTATCTAGCTTCAACAATGCTTTCTTGGGCAAAACATTCAGGGATGAGCCAGTGTCAACCAGGACATGAGACATAACAGTGCCCCTACATTCAACATAAATATGCAACGCACTATTATGGTTACGGCCCCTGAGTGTCAAATCAAAGTCTGTAAAGCCAATGCCATGCCCCGCATTCACGTGCGTAATCACTCCTTCGAGCCGATTAACGGATATCTCCTGGGGTACATAGGCAGCGTCAAGAGCTTTCAGCAACGCGTTCCGGTGAGCCTCGGAACAAAGCAACAAAGGCAAAATTGAGATCTTGGAAGGCGTCTGCTGCAGATGATCGACAATTTTATAATCGCTCTTCCGAATTAATCTCATGAACTCTTCCACATCTTTGGTCAAAACCTCTTTTTCCTTCTCTTGAGAAGGTCCTTCTTCTCTAACTTTACCTTTCCCTCTGGCAGCTCTCTCAGCTTCTATTTCTAGTGACGCAAAGATTCTACCACTGCGGGTTATGCCCCCTGCCCCCACAAGGTTATCAACTAACCCTACCGGTGTGCTCGGCAGGTTAATCTTCTCCCCATTGCAGTAAACGTCCGCCCCATAGTTCCAAGGGATGGATTTAGTGCTTTCATACGGAATAGGTCCAGCTTTGGTTATTGTGATAGTCGGCCTCTTGGGAGGCGCCGATATCGTGACAGTCTTGAACGGGTTCGTAATCGTTGCAACTTCACCCTGCTCTTCAGCTATTGCCTCAACAGGCTTTTCTTCAGCAGTACGGTTGAATTGTAGTGTACCCTCATCAATAAACCCTTGAATACCTCTTCTCAAGTTATCACAACCTTCAGGCCGGGCCAAACAATCAACACAAACAGCATCACAACCAGGGAACACTCCCCCTTTCAACAATCTGCTCTTGACATAACTTAGAGGGGTTTTCAACTCATAACCAGATTCAGACTAGCATCTTCCAGAATTGCACCCACCTGCGTAGATCTGTGAGCTGGCATCAGATTCTTCTCAATATTGGGTGCTTCATTGGCGAAGTTTATAGCCTTGCTATCTAACAAATCTTGCACCTTGTGCTTGAAAGCGTGGCAGTTCTCGACTATGACCAGGTGCCCCGAAGTGGAAGTCACAATGTGCATTAGCGTCATACCCGAAAGGAGGTGTGCCCTTTAACGGAGCCAACGTCCTTTTCTCAACTAACTGCAGTTGTAACAATGTTGGAAGAAGCTGAGCATACGGCAGTGGAGGTGCATCAAATACCCTTTTCACAGCCCTATCCCGACCTTGATATCTTTGTGGAGCAGCATTCTTTTGTCCTTGTTGCTGTTGTGGCTGTTGTTGTTGTTGCTGTTGAGGTACAAGAATTGTCACACTAGCAATCTGCTGCTGACGGTACTAGTTTTGACCTCTACCTCTTCCTCGAGAACTGTATACTGAGTTAGTATCCCCCTGTCTCTTATTCCCAAAAGCTTTTTTACCACCTCCAGCTGAGGTTGACTCTCCCGCTTGAATCTTACCAATCTTAACACCATTCTCAATGCGTTCCCCCGAGAGTATCAACTCAGAAAAATTACTCGTCGTACAATTGATAAGCCTGTCATAATACATCCCAGAGAAAGTGCCCACAAACATATCCACCAACTCCCTCTCTACCATGGGTGGGGGCACCCTGGCTGCAAGCTCACGCCACCTCTGGGCGTATTCTTTGAAACTCTCGTCGTTCTTCTGAGAAAGATTTTGGAGTTGGACCCTGTTCAGCGCAAGGTCGCTATTATATTGGTAGTGCTTGACAAAAGCTTCCGCTAACTCCTTCCAGCTACCAATTTGGGTAGGCTCTAACCCCATGTACCATTCTAATGACGGTCCTGACAAACTGTCCTGGAAAAAATGCATCAGCATCTTTTCGTCATCAGAGTAAGCGGACATTCCCCTTTATACTTGTCAAACGTGGGTGCTTTGAATTTGAGTGGCACCCTCAAACCCGGAACCAATCCCCATGTTAGCCACGTCCAGCCCCGTGGAGTTCTAATTAGCAAGATTCCTCATCTGTTCTTCCAATAACCTGAACCTTCTATCATTGTCAATGGGCATCTCAAGATCCCTGCCTGGCGGAGGGAAAGCATCTTCTTGACGATCTTCACCCAGTGAGAATCCTCATTACCATACCCGGCATAAGCAGTGTTAGGACCAAAACCAGCCCGATTGATCCTGGGACCATACCCCATATTGCCAAAACCCTGATTTCCAACACCTGGCCCAAAACCAGCATTGTGAGCACCGATACCCATACCATTGTGGCTTGCATTGCCGAAACCTGCATTACCGAAGCCCTGATTATCGTAACCCTGATTGCCATAGCCTTGATTACCACCAAAATCAGCGTTGCCAACACCAAAACCCATACCAGTATTCCCAGCACCAAGACCAGTGTTTCCAACTCCAACATTGAAACCAGCATTCCCAGCACCAATGTTTCCATTAGTTTCCACATGCCCATTTCCTTTACCAGTTACATTTCCTTTCCCAACTCTGTTACCATTCTCAGTCGCATTGAGGACAACCACTGGTACAACATCACCAGCCTGGAGAGTCTCGTCGTGAGGAGGATCAGTAGCAATTCCCCTCATGTAGCACACCCTGACTGTCAACCCTAGCAATGAGAGGCTGCACCAGAGTTTGCAGCTGCTCCTGGCCCTTGGCCACAGTTTCCATCACCTGCATGAACTGTGCCATCCTATCGCGCATCTCTTGCATCTCAGTCTGCATCTGATCCATGGCTTTCTTACAGTTGCTTCTGGTAGAGTAGCGATGAATACGCTGATCGGCAATCCTGGAACCTGCATCAACAGAGGGTTAGGAGAATAGTACAAGGTACCTGCTATGCAAATGATTTATGCATATGCAAACGTGTGTCTGTGCGTTAGGGAGATTTCTCCCCCGATTCGAGTGCCAGTGCTGATAACAAGAAGTCTGAATCTAGTCATTGAAATAACATCTCATATATAGATAAGGCCCAACGGCAGCAGTACAAAGTCAATGAATACAAGGGTAATCAATAGCATGACCTCGACCAACAAGCTTGGTGATGGTCATCCTACAACAAGAATTAGAAAAATACAAAGAGTTACAAAGATAATCAAGTGCGACAGCGGGCATGAAACTCCTCTTGCAACTCTCTAGTCTCGGGGTGATCAGGTCGAGTGAGTAACCCCTCAACAAGCAACTCTCTTTGCATAATAGTACACTGGATACCCTCAATTGAATCTTCCCACGCTCCCTGGCCAAAGCAATCTTCTAACTTTCGCTTCTTAGACTCGAACCTCTGCTTGCGATCTTTCAAGTTAGCGATAGCTTTGTTCAGCATGTCTTCGGTGGCATATCTGCGAGCAGTTTCCTCATCAAACCTCTTCTCACTAGCCTTCACCTGAGACTTCAATTTGGAGATTTGTTGTTTCAGTTTATCCTCCCTTTCTTTATTGTTGGCTATAGTGGCATTCCACTGCTGATTGAACTTGGATATTCTCCGGTATGCTTCATCCAGATTATGCTTCTTAGTAGCCAGTACATCGTTGACAGATTTGAAGTCCAGACCCAAACGCTCACGATCAGCTATCTGCTTAGTCAAGTCCGTGCCCAACCTGTTCACCAACTCTGTCTGCTTCTTGAAGGAGTGGACGACTTCGTTTCTCTCGCTTCTAACATGTGCCAACTATTTCTCCAACTCTTCATTGGCCTTTTTCAGCTCTTCTCTCTCAGCTATCACCTGATTATACTGCTGAATAGACACGGTAGTAGGCTCTTCCACCACTGGAGGGCACTCCTGCTTAGCAGGTGGAAAAGGCATCCCTATGGTCTCTGCTCTGCTCTTGACCCAGGTCACATACGGAGCGTAGGCTTGGCTATTGCTTTTACCCACCAATGATTTCCCTCGTCTACTGATATCATTCCAGGCCTGCTGAAGCTTAGATAACATATCCCCTTCTAGAAGACCGGTGAGGTACATAGATTCCTTCACCTCTTCATCCTTCGGCAGAGCCCTCAAAGCATAAGCAAACTGTCTAACAAGTAGAGATGGATTATAGTTGATACAACCCTTTCTTCCAATCAAAGGCACATTTGGAAACCCACTGCAGCTGAATATGACCTAAGTACCCAACATATCTCTATCAAACCAAACAACACTCTCTATGGATAAACTCATCAAGCGCTCAGACCACTCAGCTGTGGCTGCAGATGAAGCAAAGAGACTCTTCTTGGGCAAGTGACTATCAAACCATATGTAGAATAAGGGCACACTGCACGATACATTCTTACCCCTTCTATTCTCGTTCTTGTAATGAACAGAGTGATACACATCGCCAAATAAGGCAGGGACTGGATTCCTGATGCAAAGATATGAAAGGCATCCAAGTCTACAAAATCAGGCATGTTAGGAAACAAAATGATACCATATATGCACAGAGCAAGAATGGCGTTGAATATGATCCAACAACCGTCTTTGGCACACTGTTGGGCTTTCCCAACTAAGAACTGCAGAGAAAATCCAGGAACCCCATTCCAACTAGACAAGATCAACTCAGAGGCACCCAGATGAAGAGAAAGAGCTAGATTAGCCAGATTAGGCTTAGCATCCATATGAACAAAAGGCATATGACTCTTAATAGGCATACCCAATAACTCATCATACTCCTCTAATGTAGGTGCAAGAATGAAGTCCGGGAAAGTGAAACATCTCAATGGAGGATCATAGAACTGCAGCAAGGCATACAACCCATTCAACTCATACACAAAAGGTTTACGGACCAAACTGAGCAGCTTACCATAAGACTTTTTGAATTCTCCTCTCACCGTATCATCTGCCAAAGCAATCAAACTGGACAACAGAGCAACATCTGGAGTAGGGAGATTGTAGGCTACATTCTTCTTCAGAGATCCTATAATAGCACAACAGAAGGCAAGAAAACCAGAACCGGGGGATAATGTACCTGCAACACAGACACATGTTAATGATATGCAAATGAGTATGCAAAATGTAAAATGCAAACATGCAGCAGGGGATCAAGATGGTGCTGCTGAGAAGACCAAAGCTCTGATCCAACACAATCACAAATGCTCTGATAACACAACCCTGAAGAGGACCAATAAATATGCACTGTCGAGAACAACCACATCTCTGACGATAAGAACCCTCTGATCCCAACAATACTGATTCACTGTCAAGAAAACCAGGTAGTCTGAAGGTTAAGGTTTCCTGCAATAACCCGACCCTGCTCACAGGTATGGACCTAATCACAGACAAGGTATGGCGTCCTATGCGTTTCCCAGAATCACATACTTTCAAGAGCGCAGATATGATACCCAGAAGGTGTGGCATCATCATCTCTTGAAGTGGCCTCACTAAGTTGAGTCACAAATGATCGGTCCCCAAAGTCGACAATCCTCCAAACCAAAAACCCCTCAGGCCCAAAGGGACGGAAAAGAAGTCAACCAGGAGAACCTCGTCTGAGCGTCGATTTCATGAGACATTAGTGCCTACAAAGCAAGTACGCGCCCACTAATTTCCACAACTAATGCTAAGTACACTCAAGCCTGGGTTTGGCTTCTCACTCATCAGAGCCCCTTCCCGCAACAGTACAATAAGAATAATATACTGAAAATAAAATGCGGAAAGTAAAGTGCGGCAAATAAAACCAACAGGTAAACACACAAGCGCTAGGATTGACTCGCATAGGGAACCAGATTCCCCAATAGAGTCGCCAGCTGTCGCTACTGTGAAAAAGGAGGTCGGCAAGACAGAAGATTCGCCACCTTTTGTTATTTATCCCTCAGAATGGGAAAGGAAACGATCGGAAAAACCTCACGAAAAGGTATAGGACAAGGTCATCGCAACCATTGTCTGGATTCGGGAGTCGATTACACAAGGGGAAGGTATTAGCACCCCTCACGTCCATCATACTCGATGGGATCCATGCTTATTGTGTTTATCTGACGAGTTTGTTACATCTATCTACACTAAAGGTCTGGTCTGAAAAGAAAAGAAAATGACTCGGCAAAGCGTCGCACTTTATGCCTACGTATTCCCGTCTGGAACGAGAAATCAGAGTCAACGTAGTTTGCCTAACTATGGGGAAAGGTTGCTCGCCGAGATATCGTATCTCGTGCCTACGTACTTTCACACAGTGTAAAAGATTAGAGCAAACGTAGTTAGGGACACGAGAGACACGGGTTTGTCTTTTTTATCCGAGTAAGGTTAACAGACAGTTCCAGCAGTTTGGTGTATGCAGCTCGACCATTGGAGACTTAGGCGTTTAGCGTTTGCGGTAGAACCAGGAGTTAACAGAACTCTCCTTCTAAAAAAGGTTTCCAAGGGATTAAAGGTCCAAGGGGAGAAAAAGAGTTTGAGCTTTATTTTCTGTTTTTTAGAGAAGTATCTTTTATGGATGTTTGCAACTGATATCGCACTAGAGACTATGACCTGAGAGTGAATGCGTCGCATGTCACCCAAAGGGTGCCATACTAAACATCCAGACTGTTGAAAAGAAACTCTCCAACAATCCTTTCTCAAGTAGCTTAAGACTCGTAGCGTACGACGTCAATTAACGTTTATTACTGTATTTTGATTTTGTTTGAAGATGAGAAGAGAAAAGACGCACTAAAGGGGAACTGATCCAATCCTAAAGTTGTCATGCAAAATGAACCTATGGTTGAGGTTAGACAGGAACTACCTAATGTTATCATGCATGGTTAGAACCCTAATGTCTGTCATAACTCCTCTTGAACAAGAGAAGTCAGAGTTCCTAGGGGAACATGGCAAAGGAAAACAAACAACAAAAGAAGATAACTGTACAGAAATAACTGTAAATAAAATGCATGCAATGCAACACACAAGCAGAAGGAGCTAAGCTCAACTTCTAGAGCAAGCAAGCCCAAAGGCAACACACAAAACACAGGCAAGGGAGACATACTCAACCTTAAGCCAGCAAGCAAAGCCAATCAATAACAGTCAAGCAGAGGGAGACAACCTCAACCTCTAGATGCAGACAAGCAAAGGGAGCTATTCTCAACCTTTAAGATGCTCTTAAGCCTAGATCACTATATGAGAAACTTATTCTAAATGCAACACATATTCAATTAGTCACACAAGCAAAGCAGAGCAGTCAGAAGAACAACAGGCAAAACAACAGACAAACAAACTCAACAGCAAAGCAGATAAATAGCAAACAATCAAACAGTCTGCAAACAAACAACTTCAAGTCCAAGCTATCTTCAAGAGAAGTCTTCATCTTCATGCTTCTACAATCTCCAACAAGAGAGAAGAGAATTAACATCAAGATTAATGATTGATGATGGGAAGCATGATGAAAACCAAGGGAATCCAACCTGACACTCAACCAGACATCAGAGAAAAGCACCCTCAAAGGTTCTACCTCTTGTAAAATGCCACACATCCTTCCAAAGGAAAGATGAGGCTTTCACATAGGGACCTTGAATCATAGTATGAGAATGGAAAGCAATCAAAGCAATCCATGTTTATTTGAAGAAAGAGAAAGCAACTAAGCTCTTCCTAAACCCTAATTGAACAAGCTCAGAGAAAGCTTCTAAAGGGAGGCCTAAACACCAAATCAAGCACCACCAACCAATCATACAGAATCTCTAACAAGTCTAAAACAACATCCAAAAGGAATGGAGAATTTATCTTAAGCTATAGGTCACCATTGAATTCAATCTAAGGCAAGTGATATGTTAGGATCATCTTAAGAACAGCCTAAGTATTAAATCTATTTAAAATACTAAAACTATTTCAAAAATCCTCTAAAATTTTCTAAGGGAACCTACACATGTTAAGGACCTATGGGCAAAGGGTCAGAACCTTAATCTAAGGGGAAGTCACCTAAAGAAATCCTAAATCACAAGGCACCACATAAGGGAAGTCAGAACCTTATGGAGTGTTTCTTGGCTTCAAATCGTGTAGAAACTTTCAATGAAGTGTGCTGAAGAAGAAGGACACCTTGAATTGCCTTGGAAACCTCTCAATCAGAATTCACGATTATCACTTTTTGCTCTTGAACTCAAACATCAATATCTGCTTCCAGCACAAATCAATCACCAAACCTGAGCAAAACCTTCTTCTGAACATAAATAGAGATGGTTTATGGGCTCTTGAGGTCCAATTGAGGCCCAAATCCAGAAATCCACATTTCACTTTTCTTTCAAAAACTCAACCATGGAAAGCACAAATTCTGGCTCAAAACTTCCCTTGGAAGCTTTCATTCTATCCCTTGTGGTCTGGTGAGAGTGTCTAGAGTGATTAGAGAGCTTGAATTCATCCCATGACCAAATTTGGATGTGTTGCTTACTCGTGAAGTAACAAGCCACAAAGCTATGAAATTGACCTCAAATGAAAATTCTAAAAATTCCAAAGTACTCAAAATGGTTTTTCTTATTAAAATGAGTACCCACTTGCCTTGTTTGAGCACAAAATGAATTAATTTGAGAATTTTCACTTAAATGCCTTTAAATTCTTCCTTTTGCAAAATTTCTCAAGCCATGTCTCACCTTAAACCAAATCAATTCCTCATGAGGACATGGTTGACCTAAAAACATCATTTTGGACAAGTTTCATGTTGAACAAAATTTCATTTGAAGCTTGCAAGATGGAGAAAATGACCTATAATGCCAAATGACCTATAATCTTACTTTCCCAAAATACCCCTAACTTGTAAACCTCATAACTTGAGTTCTACAATTCAGATGGAAAACTTCTAGTACACTTTGGAAATCTAAGATCAAGACCTATAACATTCATGTTGGCCAAAAATTCAAGAGAAACACCCTTCTAGGTCAAACGTAACTTGGAAATTGGTGAACTTTCACAGACAAATTTCACATTCCTCAGATGACCTGTAAATTTTCTGGGTCATAACTTGAGTTCTATAAATCCAATGGAGGACTTCTAGTACTCAAGTAAAAGCTAAGAACATGCTCTACAAGTTTTATGTTGGCCAAAAATGGAGATGAAACTTGCATCTTGAGATAAGTGGTCTTGAAGTTAGGCATTAAATATGGGATTTTACCCTGAGAACCATAATTTAGCAACTCCTCACACTTTGAATTCTTCTTGGATTGATCTTGGAATATCACCTCATGTATCTCAACACAACTATCCATGATTACAAAGACTTAGAATTGAGCTTTAATCCTCTTTAATTGCATAATTGACTTAGGATTACTCAGATGAAAACCTTAATTGCAACACCCTCAATTGTGGCTCTTCACACTTGGCATAATGACTTGATTGAGCTCCACCATGACCCTCAAAGCACTCCATGAGCTCTATCCATACTCTATCCATGATCAAGGCTCTTTAACCCACTGATGATTGTGGCACCCAAAAATTTGCCCAACTTTTCTTTACCTAGCTTGTGTTTCATTTCATTCACATTATCATTATCATTTGCACTTCATTGACATGTATGCAGGAGATGAAGAGGTATGATTACCAATCAAGAGCTATACAAGAATATGAGGCTATCTAAGAAGGTTATTCATATGTTCAAGGGTTGATATCCTTGTCAGAGAAGTTAAAAGATCCTCAAAGAGAGTGATTGAAGCCAAAAGTATGTGTCTACTAACTTGAGAGTTGTGGGGATATCATCAGATGATTCTGAGGCTATGAGGATGTACTTGAGGTCATGAGAGAGATCATGAGAAGTGTTGAAGATCAATTTGAGGCCTAGACAGGTCATTGTACAAGATTAAGAAGACTCAGCTACGAGTGGTGCAATTAGGGTTTGACTGGGTCAACCCTAAGTCAACTGAGGATGTGAAGAAGGTTGAGATCTAATTCAAGATCCATGTGACCATGGATTGATACATTGAGATGTTATAAGGATGATTACAAGGTTAAATCATCATGATTGAAGAGTTTGAGAAGTTTCAGGCTAGGGTTTCTAAGGCTTGACAGTGTAAAATCCCCTGGCTTGACCCCTGACTTCAAGGCCATTTAACTCAAGATATGATATTCATCTCATCTTGACCCCAACATTATTCTTGTAGGGCATGGTCTTAGATTTAATTTGAGTAATAGAAGTCCTTGATATGGTTTATATAACTCAAGTTATGAGCCAGACAAGTTACAAGTCATTTGAGGCATGTGAATTTGGAGCTTGAAAGTTACCCAAATTGCATGACACTTTTGCCCTAGAAGGATGATTCCTATGAACTTTTGGTCAACATGAATGTTGTTCCTTATTCTCTTAATTTCTAAAGAGTACTAGAATTCCATGATTGGATTTGTAGAACTCAAGTTATGGCTTTGACAAGTCAAGGGTATTTTGGGTATTTGGACATTACAGGTCATTTTGAATTATGTGTCCATTTCACTATCTTGCAAGCTTCAAATGCAGTTTTGTTCAACATGAAAGTTGCTCAAAATGATGTTTTTAGCTTAGACAAGTATCAAGAGTCCATTGATATGGATTAGAACAAGTATTGGTTGAAGAAATTTCACAAAAGGACCATTTTAATGAATTAAAATGAAAAAATTCAAAACAAATGATAAGTGAATGTTTTCAAGCCAAATTTGTGCTCATTTTGATTGGAAAATAAATTATAAACACAATGGCATTATTAGAAGTTTCATTTGGGGCTTGGTTCACGGTGCTTTAGTTTGTTACTTCAAGAATAAGCTACATATCAAAAATCATTCACAAGGCACAAACAAGGACTCCTTTTGATTCAAACTCATTCACAAGGTCATATGCAAGTGGAATGAAGGTTCTAGAAGGTGGAAGCAAGGCAAATTTGTTTTTGCCATTGTTGGAATTTTGGAAGAAACTTGAAAATTGGATATCATAATTTGGGCTTTTATTAGACCTCCAAAGCCCACAAATCATTTCTATATATTGCCATGAGTGATTCCAGATGAGGGTTGGTGATGGAATGAGCTTGGAAAGGTAAGAAATACTTTGAAAAAGTTTTTTACAAGTGAAAACTGAATTTCAACTTAGAGACCATTTTTGGAGCAACTGAGCATTGAAGAAGCTTCTACTACATCATTGAGTAAATCTACAGAAGATTTGATCAAGATTCGCTCCATAACTACTCCAATTCGAAGCTCCAACTCAGGTTTTTACATTTCAAAATTATGCTCTATTCTTGATGAATTAAGATAGAATATGCATGTGGTTAGGTAGTACATGAACCATAGATGGATTTTGGATGAAAAAACTGAAGTTTAGAGACAATTTAGGAATGAACACGTTTTCTTGTTGGTGATGAATCTCTCTATTCGTGGAGTTTTAGCATGCATAAGTGTGATATTTGGAATCCTTGCGAAAAATCCTTCGAAATTGGTTCAAGAATCGTTCGATTCCGTTGAGTATTGAGAGAGATAGACATGGAAGAGCTTTGCCGGAAAACTTTACGGTAACCGTCCGGCCGTGTGCTACGTTTTTTCATCCTTGGATTTTCAATTGGAGAAGATGATACCATCACCGTCCGATCGTGGGGGAAAGGAAGACCGAGTCTTCCAATCTAACGCGCCAGAGCGCGCCACATCAGCAAGCTGCCACATCATTTAAGTGACTTCCGCTGGGCCTTGTACCAACTGCTATCTGCACCCTCACCTTGCTGGCCCATTCTAGATTTTGCCTTGGATTAATTACTGCTTGCACCACCTTCCATTCCATTTAATTTTCATTTTTCTGTTTTAATGCTGTTTGATATTAATTCATTAGAAATAGTTAAATGTTTCATAAAATCACAAACAAATACTTTCTAGCTAGCTTAAGATGTGTAGAATTTTATCATGTTTTTTATTTTAATTTTACATTTCTTTTTCAATTAAATTCGTATTTTCTCCTTTAATGTGTTTTTAATGGTTGAAAATGGATGTGCATGATTTGCTGATTTTTGTATTGGCTCATATTTTAGAATTTCGTTTTAATTTTTTGAATGCTAGCTGTAGACTTATTGATTGTTTTGTGTAATTTTTCTCAGATTTTTTTAGAGCCTTTAAATGTAGTTTTGAATTAAATCTTTGTGACCCTTCTCACTTGATGATTCATTTGCATACCTCACATTGTTCCCTCTGTTTGAACCATTTCCATTTGAATTTTTGCCCCATCCTTTTACCTGTTGATTATGTGCATATTAAGGTGCTTCCATGATTTTTGTGGTAATTTTTAGATAGCTTTTGGTGCTGTTTTGGAATTAGATCATTAGACCTTCCATTTTAGGCTTCCCTCTTAACACCTTGTGATTTAGGAATTGTTTAGAGACTTTCCCATTAGGTTTGGCCCCTAGCCTTTCTACTATAGATACCTAACATACTTAGGTTCCCCTAGAAATTTTCCTAGGATTTTAGAATTAGTTTTGGTATTTTAGATTGAATTAATACTTAGGCTAGTCTTAACATGTTCATAACATAGCCTTTCCTTTTGATTGATTACAATAATGGACCATAGATCCAGATAGTGTCCCCTTTCCTCTCTTGATAGATTGGTAGTAGATAGAAACCTCTTTTAAAACCCTTGTATCTTTAGGACAGATGTCCTTAGAAGGTATCATTTGTGGTTTCCTTAAAAGCTTAAATAGGTGGATGATTCTTCCTATAGGGGTAGTTTCCTCTTCAATTTTTCCTTGCTTGATTGGAATCCCTCTTGTGAGCAATGTTTTCTCTTGTGGAGGAATACATTGCACTATCATAAAGGGGTTGAGTCCATGAAAGCTCCGTCTCTCTTTAAGGAAGTGGAATTGGTTGAGTGTCTGTGGTAAGTTCCTGTGGAACTTACCTTATTTGTCATCTCCATTCTCCCAAATTTCCCTCATTCTTTCTTCTTTTAGGAACTTCATGAGGTAGCATAGTCCCTCCTGTGGGGGGAATGTTGCACATCTCTTGAAGGAGCCAAACCCATAGGATTCCCCCAAAATATCTTAGTTGGTTGAGTACCTGGGATAAGTTCCTGTGGACCTTACCCTGGCCTCCCAACACCCAATTTCTTTCCTTAGGTTAGAAGCTTGTATGATTACTTGTGGATTGAATCCATTATTTGTCATAAGTCCTTCTCCTCATTCATTGATTGAATTGCTTGTTGCGTTAGGATAGTGCATGATTCGAATAGTTTAAGCTAGGAGCATGACTACTTAGAGGTTGAGTGAGTCTCCCTCTACTTGTTTGCATTAAGGGTTGAGGTGATCCTCCCTTTGCTTGTGTGTTGTTTTTCTTTTTCTACTTGACGTATTTGCATAATAGAGGTTGAGTGAGCTCCCTCTGCTTGTCTGTTTTGTCTGTTTTTCTTTTGCCTGATTGCTAAGAGGTTAGTGAGTCTCCCTCTACTTGTATTGCTGCATAGCATGTGCCTCTCTACTGTTTACTGTTTATCTGTTTAAGCTGCTGCTTTATCTGTTTCTGTATACCATTGATATGATCCCCTGGGAATCTCACTTCCTTTGATAAGGAAGTGATGATTAGAACTTTAGGTTGAAACCTATGCATGATAACTTCTAGGAGTTCCCTGTTTCAAACGTCAACCATAGGATGAATCCTTGGCATGACGACGTTAGGACTTGATAGTCTCCCCATAGAGTTTGTTCTCTTCTCATCTCAAAACAACAGTAAAAAACGTAATAAAGGCAAGTTAGTATAAACGCGTTACGAGCCTTAAGCTACTTGGGAAATGATAATTGAGTGGTCTTCTCTCAATCATCTAGGATGTTTAGTATAAGTCCTTTGGACGCTATACGATGCATTCGCTCCTAAGTCATAGTCTCTAGTGCTGTATTAACTACAAACAACCATAAAAAACAGTTCTTCCGTAAAAGACAGAAAACAAACTTCAAACTATTTTACCCCGTGGCCCATAATTCAAAGGAAAGCTTTTCTGCAGAAAAGAGTGTCATTAACTCCCAGTTCTACCACAAATGGTAACGCTTAAGTCTCCAAGGGTCAAGCTGCGTACGCCAAACTGCTGGAACTGTTTGTTAACCCTACTCGAAAAACAGATGAATCTGAATTCCCGTAATCCGTATTATCCCGAACTACGTAAGCTCTGATCTCTCATACCTGTTGAGAGTACGTAGGCACAATACTGACGTATTGGCGAGCCACCTTCCCCGTAACCCGTAGTTAGCCGAACTACGTCGACTCTTGTTGCACCCCAAAATTTTCCTAACCTTTTCTTACATAGTTTATGTTTCATTGCATTAGCATTGCATTGTTCTAGAATTTGGATAGCATAGCATTGTTCATTTAACAGGGGATTAAGGGTGGAGCCTTTCTAGAGGTCTTGTGAAAGTTTGAGAAGTCACCATAATCATCAGGAAGAAGGTTGGGTTCTTAAGAAGTTCATTTGGTTGCATGGGGTTAGTCTCCTAATTTGAGGACCAATTGAAGATCATCATGGGATTGTAAGGTCTTGACCAAGGTGGGAGGGTGTTAGTAGAGCTCACTGAAGTGATTTGAAGGTCATGGTGGAGCTCATTCAAGTCATTGTGCCAAGTGTGAAGAGCCACAGTTGAGGGTGTTGCAAGTGGGGTTTTCATCTGAGTAACCCTAAGTTAACTGTGCAAGTGAAGGGGATTAAAGCTAAATTCTAGGTCTTTGCAATCATGGATAGTTGTGTTGAGACACATGATTTGATATTCCAAGATCTATGCAAGAAAAGTTTCAGGTGTGAGGAGTTGCTAAATTAGGGTTCCTAGGGTAAAATCCCCTATTTAGTGTTTAACTTCAAGACCACTTATCTCAATATGAAAGTTTCATCTCCATTTTTGGCCAACATGAAACTTGTATATCATGCTCTTAGCTTTAATTTGAGTACTAGAAGTCCTCCATTGGATTTATAGAACTCAAGTTATGGTCCAGACAAGTTACAGGTTATCTGAGGAATGTGAAATTTGTCTTTGAAAGTTCACCAAATTCCAAGGAACTTTTGACCTAGGAGGGTGTTTCTCCTAAACATTTGGCCAACATGAAAGTTGTAGGTCTTGATCTTAGCTTTCCAAATTGTATTAGAAGTCTTACATCTGATTTTTAGAACTCATGTTATGAGGTTTACAAGTTAGGGGTGTTTTGGGAAAGTAAGATTACAGGTCGTTTTCAATCATAGGTCAAAATCTCCAACTTACACATCTCAAATACAATTTTGTTCAACATGGAACTTGCGCAAAATATGGTTTTTAGGTCAACCAAGAGCTCATGTTGAATTGATTTGGTCCATAGTAAGAGTTGACTTGAGTTGGTTTTGAAAGAAGAGAAATTAAAGGCATTATTTGGTGGGAAATTCAAATAAATTGTTATTTGCACAAAATATGCCAAATGACCACTCAATTTGATCAGAAATGATGATTTAGAAACATTGGAAATTCTAGAATTTGCAATTGACCTATAATTCATGGTGTTTTGACATGTTTCTTCACTAATAAGCAACATCCCACAATTCCCTCACCAAGGCAATTTGGAAGCTCCTTGTGGTCTGAATTCATTCAAGGTGTGTTAGGCAAGTTAACTAAAGCTTCCAAGGGAAGGAATTGAGCAAGAATTCGTGCATGACATGTTGAACTTTTTGAAGAAATTTTGAAATTGGATCTTCTGAATTGGGCCTGGGCTGGGTCTCTAGAAGGTCCCAATTAGTTCTATATATGTTCAGAAACTCATTTGGGCAAGGGTTGGTGATTCATTCGTGCTGAGATCAGAGAAATCCATTAGAGTTTGAAGAAGAAAATTGCAAATTGGTTTTTGGATTCAAGCTATTTTCAAGAGGAATTGAAGGTTCTACAAGCTTTTACCATCATCACTGAGTAGATCTGGAGATTTTGAGAGCAAGAAACGAGCCATAGACACCTCTGTTTGAAGCTTCAAGTCAGGTTGGTAAATCTCAAATTTCCTCTTAATCTAGCATGATGTAGTTAGAAACAAGCTTGTGGCTAGGATCTATGTGAAGTGTAGCACATTTTAGGATTGAATTGGTAGTAATTGGTGATGATTGATCATGTGGTACTACTTCCGTTGAGGTTCGATTCTCCCTAGTCTTGAGGTTTTAGCACAATTGGAATAACTTAGGTTAATCAGTGTAAGATGAGGATCATTTCTATACCATTAATTGGACATTTGGTGATGATGAATGACATGACATAATTTGGATCTTGATTCGGTTTGTACGATCTAGGAGGATTCAATTAATTTGGATAAGTTATTCGTGATCAGTGTAAGATTCTGAGCAAGATTGATATAAGGTTTGGGATTTTTGGTTGCCTGCAAGTTGATCTTCATCGGAGAAGACGGTGGCGCCACCGTCTGGGCCACCGTCTGTGTTTTGTGTCTCGCCTGAGCTAGAGGAAGAAGAAGGTCTCGTAGCCCTTGGATCTCCCAGGAACCTTGACTCGTTATGACCATCGTGTGGATGAGATTGAATCTGAAGATTTGCCTCCAAGATGAAACGCAGCGTTTCATTTATGACTCAGCAGATGAGTCAGCTGGCTACGTGGCTGCATGCGTGTGTGATCTCTAGCTTTAGGATTTGCTTACTAAGTCTGATGATCCAATGGCTCTCATAATTCCCTGAACTTTAATTAGTTAAATTCTTTTTTTGATTTTCTTTTATTCTATTTCCATTCTAAAATCATTTTTAATTTCAATAATTGTCAGAAAAATAAAATAAAAATATGCTCATGATCCTCTCTGAATTTGTGATTTTTCTGTAGCATTAGATTTAATTGTTGATGATTTTTCAATTTAATTCATATTTTTCTTATTTTGGATATTGCATTAATTTTGCATAATTGGTACCTCTGTTTGTTGATTTTTGTTCCCTCATTTGGTTTGGAATTTTCTTGTGAATTTATGATAGATGCTAGGTTAGAGATGTATGCTCCCATATGAATTTTCTCACATTTTTTAGAAAATCATAGCTTCTGATTTAGAGGTAGGTTTAGAGCCTTTCCCCATTAATGGTCTCCCTTGATACCTTTCAACTTAGGATTTTATTAGATGACTTAGAATTGGATTTAGGCCCTGATTTTTGAACTATAGATCATTAACAAATGCATGTTCCCATGGAAATTTAATGAGATTTTTAGGATGTGTTTTGATATTTTAGATAGAATATTCAAGTTGTTTGTTCATTTGGTGCTTCAACCTTGGTGATTGTTTTGGAATGGACTCAAAGTGGGCTTTTCTTGTATGTTCGGCTTCTGGTTCCTCTTGGATGGTGTCATGGGCATGATGAAGCTTTTATGGAGTGGCTGGTGGAGCTTGGTTTGGAGCTTTTCTTTTCTTTTTGTTAGCTTTTTGTAGCTTATAAGATTAGGGTTTTTAGGAGAGAGCTTTAGAAGTAGTTTTTTTTCCCTTCAAATAAGCATGGTTGGTTTCACTTGCCTTCCATTATCATCCTATGATTCAAAGTCCTCATGTGAAAGTCTCATCTCTCCTTTGGAGGGATGTGTGACATTTTACAATGAGTAGAACTTTTGAGGAGGCCTTTCTCTAATGACTGGTTGAGTGTCAGGTGGGATTCCTTTGGTTTCCTTCCTGCTTCCCACCATCAAATACTCATCTTGTTGATTCTCTTCATTCTTGGTGGAGTGGTTTGGTAAATTTTGAAGATGGAGCATCCCTTTCCTTCTCTTGAAGATGGTGTGAACTGGAGGAGCAGTTACAAGCTTTGGATTGGATTGTTGTTAGAAGATTTCTCTGTTGTGGAGATTGCTGGCTTGTTTTCCTTGTTTGTCTGTTTTCTTCTTGTTCTACTGTATTGATGTGATTTTCTTGGAGTGTTGCATTAGATTTAGGCTTCATGTAGATGATCATAGGCCTAAGAGCATCTTAAGGGTTGAGCTTCTTCCCTTTCTTGTATTGCATTAGAGGTTGAGTTTCTCCCTCTGCTTGTATTTTTACTGTGTGGCTTTGCTTGTTGGTAATTGGTAGAGCTCAGCTCCCTTTCCTGTGTGGTGTGTGGCCTTTGTGCCTTGGTTGTTTAGAAGTTGAGCTTGGCTCCTTCTGCTTGTGTGATGCATAGCATGCATTTTATTTACAGCATTTTTTTTACAGTAATTTCTCTTTCAGTTAATTTGTTTACTGTTTGTTTTCCTTTGCCATGTTCCCCTAGGAACTCTGACTTCTCTGGCTCCAGAGAAGTTATAACAGACATTAGGGTTCTAACCATGCATGATAACATTAGTTAGTTTCCCTCCTAACCTCAACTGTAGGTCCATTTTGCATGACAACTTTAGGATTGGATCAGTTCCCTTTTAGTGTGCCTTTTCTCTTCTCATCTGCAAACAAAATCAAAATACAGTAATAAAGGTTAATTGACGTTGTATGTTACGAGCCTTAAGCTACTTGATAAAGGATTGTTGGAGAGTTTCTTTTCAACAGCCTGGATGTTTAGTATGGTACCCTTTGGATGACATGCGACGCATTCACTCTCAGGTCATAGTCTCTAGTGCGATATCAGTTGCAAACATCCATAAAAGACACTTCTCTAAAAAGCAGAAAACAAAGATCAAACTCTTTTTGTACTCTTGGACCTTTAATCCCTTGGGAAACCTTTTTCAGAAGGAGAGTTTTGTTAACTCCCGGTTCAACCGCAAATGGTAAACGCCTAAGTCTCCAATGGTCGAGCTGCATACACCAACTGCTGGAACCGTCTGTTAACTTTACTCGGATAAAAAAGTCAAACCTGTGTCTCTCGTGTCCCGAACTACGTTTGCTCTGATCTTTCACGCTGTGTGAAAGTACGTAGGCACAAGATGCGATATCTTGGCGAGCAACCTTCCCCCGTAGTTAGGCGAACTACATTGACTCTGATTTCTTGTTCCAGATGGGAATACGTAGGCATAAAGTGTGTCACTTTGCCGAGTCATTTTCTTTTCATTTCAGACCAGACTCTTAGTGTAGATAGATGTAACAAACCCGTCAGATAAACACAACAAGCATGGATCCCATCGAGTACGATGGACGTGAGGGGTGCTAATACCTTCCCCTTGCGTAACCGACTCCCGAATCCAGACAATGGTTGCGATGACCTTGTCTTATACCTTTTCCGTCAGGTTTTTTACGATCGTTTCCTTTCCCGTTCTGAGGGATAAATAACGAAAGGTGGCGACTCTTCTGTCTTGCCGGCCTCGTTTTTCGCAGTAGCGACAACTGGCGACTCTGCTGGGGAATCCAACGGTTCCCTATGCGAGTCAATCCTAGCGCTTGTGTGTTTACTTGTTGGGTTTTATTTATCGCATTTACTTTCCGCATTTAATTTTCAGTATGATTATTATTTGTGCTGTTGTGGAAAGGAGATCTGATGAGCGAAAAGCCAGACCCATGTTTGAGTGTACTTAGCATTAGTTGTGGAAATTAGTGGGCGCGTGCTTGCTTTGCAGGCACTAGTGTCTCATGAAATCCACGCTTAGACGAGGTTCTCCCGGTTGACTTCTTTTCCGGCCCTTTGGGTCTGAGGAGTTGTTGGTTTGGAGGATTGTCGACTCTGGGGACCGATCATTTGTGACTCAGCAAAGTGAGGCCAATTCAAGGGATGATGATGCCACACCTTCTGGGTATTGTATCATCGCTCTTAAAAGTATGTGACACTGGGAAACACATAGGATGCCATACCTTGTCTGTGATTTAGGTTCATACCTGTGAGCGGGGTCGGGTTATTGCAGGAAACTTTAACCTTCAGACTACCTGGTTTTCTTGTCAGTGAATCAATGTTGTTGGGTTCAGAGGATCTTATCGTCAGAGATGTGGTTGTTCTCGACAATGTGTATCTATTGGTCCTCTTCAGGGTTGTGCTATTAGAGTAGTGTGGTGATTGTGTTGGATCAGGGCTTTGATCTTCTCAGCAGCCATCTTGATCCCTTGTTGTATGTTTGCATTTTGCATTTTGCATACTCATTTGCATATGATTAACGTGTGTCTGTGATGCAGGTACCTTATCCCCCGGTTCAGGTTTTCTGGCCTTCTATTGTGCAATTATGGGGTCTTTGAGGAAGACTGTGGCCTATAAGCTCCCCACTCCAGATGTTGCTCAGTTGTCCACTTTGATTGCTTTGGCAGATGATACTGTTAGAGGTGAATTCAGAAAGTCTTATGGGAAGCTGCTCAGTTTGGTCCGTAAACCTTCTGTGTATGTTTTGAATGGGTTATATGCCTTGTTGCAGTTATATGATCCTCCTTTGAGATGCTTTACTTTCCTGGACTTCATTCTTGCACCTACATTAGAGGAGTATGCTGATTTATTGGGTGTGTCTATCAGGAGTCAAATGCCTTTTGTTCATATGGATGCTGAGCCTAATCTGGCTAATCTTGCTCTTTCTCTTCATCTGAATTCCTCTGAGTTGGTCTTGTCTAGTTGGAATGGGGTTCCTGGTTTTTCTTTGCAGTTTTTAGTTGGGAAAGCCCAACAGTGTGCCAGAGACGGTTGTTGGATTGTGTTCAATGCCATTCTTTCTCTCTGCATATATGGTATCATTCTGTTTCCTAATATGCCTGATTTTGTGGACTTAGACGCTTTTCATATCTTTGCATCAGGGAATCCAGTCCCTACCTTGATTGGCGATGTGTATCATTCCATCCATTATAAGAACGAGAATAGAAGGGGTAAGAATGTATCATGTTGTGTGCCTTTGTTCTACCGATGGTTTGATAGTCACCTACCTAAGAAGGGTCTCTTTGCTTCATCTGCAGCCATAGCTGAGTGGTCTGAGCGCTTGATGAGTTTATCAGCAGAGAGTGTTGTTTGGTTTGATAGGAATATGTTGGGTACTGAGGTTATATTCAGCTGCAGTGGGTTTCCGAATGTGCCTTTGATAGGAAGGAAGGGTTGTATCAACTATAATCCATCTTTGCTTGTCCGACAATTTGCTTATGCTTTGAGGGTTCCGCCGAAGGATGAAGAGGTGCAGGAATCTCTGTACCTCACTGGTCTTCTAGAAGGGAATATGTTATCTAAGCTTTAGCATGCTTGGAATGATATCAGTAGACGAAGGAAACCATTGTTGGGAAAAAGTAATAGCCAAGCCTACGCTTCATATGTGACCTGGATCAGAGCTAGAGCAGAGATTATAGGGATGCCTTTTCCACCTGCTAAGCAGGAATGCCCTCTAGTGGTGGAAGAGCCTACTACCGTGTCTATTCAGCAGTATAATAAGGTGTTAGCTGAGAGAGAAGAACTGAAGAAGGCAAATGAAGAGTTAGAGAGAGTTGGCACAGATCAGAAGCGAGAGAAATGAAGCCGTCCACTCCTTCAAGAGGCAAACAAAGTTGGTGAATAGGTTAGGTACGGATTTGACTAAGCAGATGGCTGAGCGTGAGCGTTTGGGTAGGGACTTCAAATCTGTCAATGACGTACTGGCCACTAAGAAACAACACTTGGATGAAGCGTAACGAAGAATATCCATGTTTAATCAGCAGAGAAATGCCACCATAGCCAACAACAAAGAGAGGTAAGATAAGCTAAAGCAGTAGATCTCCACATTGAGTGCTCAGGTGAATGCTAGTGAGAAGAGGTTTGATGAAGAGACCGCTCGCAGATACTCCACTGAAAATTTGTTGAACAAATCTCTCGCTAACTTGAAGGATCGCAAGCAGAGGTTCGAGTCCAAGAAGCGAAAGCTAGAGGATTGCTTTGGTCAGGGAGCGTGGGAAGATTCAGTTGAGGGTCTCCAGTGTACTATCCTGCAGAGAGATTTGCTTGTTGAAGGGTTACTCACTCGTCCTGATCACCCCGAGACTATAGAGTTGCTAGAGGAGTTTCGTGCCCGCGGTTGCACTTGATTATCTTTGTAGCTCGTTGTCTTTTTTGATTCTTGTTGTAGGCTGATCATCACCAGGCTTGTTAGTTGAGGTCATGCTATTGATTCCCATTGTATTTGTTGACTTTGTACTACTGCCTTGTTGGCCCATCTATATATGAGATGTTATTCTAGTGGCTATACCCGGACTTCTTGTTATCAGCACTTGCACTCTGGCACTCGAATCGGGGGGAAAATCTCCCTAACGCACAGACACACGTTTGCATTTGCATAAATCATTCGCATAGAAGGTGCTTTGTATTGTTCTCTTAACTCTCTGTTGATGCAGGTTCCAAGATTGTAGACCAATGAATTCATTGTTATCCTACCAGAAGCAACTGTAAGAAAGTCATGGACCAGATGCAGACTGAGATGCAGGAAATGCGTGACCGTATGGCGCAATTCATGCAGGTGATGGAGACTGTGGCTAAGGGCCAGGAGCAGCTGCAAACTCTGGTGCAGCCTCTAATTGCTAGGGTTGATATTCAGGGTGTGCTACATGGCGGTTTTGCTAATCATCCTTCTCGAGTCAGGAGTCCGCGAGCAGATGACACAGTGCCGGTGGTTGCCCTCAATACGACTGAGAACGATAACAGAGCTGAGAATGTGGATGTGACGGGGAATGCTTGTTTCAATGTTGGCACTGGAAATGCTGGTTTCGGTGCTGGGAATACTGGTATGGGTATTGGTATTGGCAACGTTAGTTTTGGTGGTAATTAAGGCTATGGCAATTAGGGCTAGAGAAATCTGGGTTACGGTAATCAGGGCTTCGAAAATGCAGGCTTCGGCAATGCAAGCCATAATGGTATGGGAATCGGCGTTCATAATGCTGGTTTTGGGCCAGGTGCTGGAAATCAATGTTTTGGTAATATGGGATACGGTCCTAGGATTAATCAGGATGGTTTTGGTCCTCATATTACTTATGCTAAATATGGTAATGAGGATTCTCACTGGGGTGAAGATCTCTAGGAAGATGCTTTCCCTCCTCAAGGAAGGGATTTTGAGGCACCCGCTGACAATGATAGAAGGTTCAGGTTGTTGGAAGAACAGATGAGGAATCTTGCTAATCAGAATGCCACGGGGCTGGATGTGGCTAACATGGGATTGGTCCCTGGCTTAAGGGTACCAATCAAATTCAAAGCGCCCACATTTGACAAGTATAAAGGGGATACTTGCCCGAGAGTTCACGTGCGATCTTACTATAGGAGAATGTCCGCCTACTCTGATGACGAAAAGATGCTGACGCATTTTTTCCAAGATAGCTTGTCGGGACCGTCATTGGAATGGTACATGGGGTTAGAGCCTACTCAAATCGGTAGTTGGAAGGAGTTGGCAGAAGCTTTTGTCAAGCACTACCAATACAACAGCGACCTTGCGCCTGTCGCTTCCGCGAAAATAAGGTGCCGGCAAAACAGAAGAGTCTCCACCTTTCGTTATTTATCCCTCAGAACGGGAAAGGAAACGATCAGAAAAACCTGACAAAAAGGTATAAGACAAGGTCATCGCAACCATTGTCTGGGTTCGGGAGTCGGTTACGCGAGGGGAAGGTATTAGCACCCCTCACGTCCAACCTACTCGATGGGATCCACGCTTGTTGTGTTTATATGACGGGTTGGTTTTATCTATCTATCTATCAGGGCTGGCTTAAAAAAAAGAAAATGACTCGGCAAAGCGTCGCACTTTATGCCTACGTATTCTCATCAGGGAATGAAAAATCAGAGTCAACGTAGTTCGACTAACTACGGGTTATGGGGGAACGTGGCTCGCTAATACGTCAGTATTGTGCCTACGTACTCTCAACAAATATGAGAGATCAGAGCTTACGTAGTTCGGGATAATACGGATTACGGGAGTTCAAATTCATTTGTTTTATCGAGTAGGGTTAACAAACAGTTCCAGCAGTTTGGCGTACGCAGCTCGACCCTTGGAGACTTAAGCATTACCATTTGCGGTAGAACTGGGAGTTAACGACACTCTTTTCTTCAGAAAAGCTTCCTTTGAATTATGGGCCCACGGGGCAAAAAGGTTTGAAGTTTGTTTTCTGTCTTTTACGAAAGAACTATTTTTTATGGATGTTTGCAACCAATATCGCACTAGAGACTATGACCTGAGAGTGAACGCGTCGCATGTCACCCAAGGGGTGCCATACTAAACATCCAGACTGTTGAAAAGAAACTCTCCAACAATCCTTTCTCAGATAGCTTAAGGCTCGTAACGTACGATGTTAGTTAACCTTTATTAATGTATTTTAATTTGTTTTGAGATGAGAAGAGAGAGGGACAACTAAGGGGAGACTATCAAGTCCTAATGTTGTCATGCCAAGGATTCATCCTATGGTTAAGGTTTGAAACAGGGAACTCCTAGAAGTTATCATGCATAGGTTTCAACCTAAAGTTCTACTCATCACTTCCTTATCAAAGGAAGTGAAATTCCTAGGGGTTCATGTCAATGATAAACAGAAACAGATAAAGCATCAGCTTAAACAGTAAACAATAAACGACTGTAAAATGCAATGCAATGCAAGTGAGGGAGGAAATGTGTGTGGGGCAGCAGCCTCCACAAGCTCATCTCAACCTCAAGCCAGATATGAATAACTGCAATCATACAGAGGAAATAACATGCTATCAAGCAAACACGAATCACATAGGCAAGGGAGCTGGGCTCTACCGAATACCAGCAAGCAAAGCCATACAGTAAAAATACAAGCAGAGGGAGGAACTCAACCTCTAATGCAATCATGCTCCTAGCTTAACACAATCTAAACGTGAACTTATTCTAATGCATCAAGCAAATCAAATAAGTCACATCAATACAGTTGCACAACAAGCAAACAGACAAGAAAGAAAGCAACAACTTCCACAGCTTCCCAGCAAAGCTCTCCTCTGACAGCAGTTCAGTCCTCAGTCTTCAACTGCTCTTCAAGGCTATCCTCTTCAATAGCAAGTGCCCACTTGCTGCTAATACATCACTCATAAGTATAACCTTATTTCTTTCTTCTTCAGGCTTCAGCTCCAAAGTAAACTCCACCTTCAGGCTTCAATCCCACTAGCAAGCATCAACTTGTCCCTTCAGGCACTCCAAGAATTGACCTCACAAGTATCAACTTGCTCTTCAATCTCAAGCTTCAGCTTCTTCATTCAATCTCCAATGGATTCCCCTCACAAGTATCAACTTGTTCTTCATCTTCTTCAAGCTTCAGCTCTTTCTTCAATCTCAGCTTGATCTTCTTCCCACAAGTGTCAACTTGTTCCCCTTGATCTTCAAGCTTCTACTCCAATGGCAGTCTTCAAGTACAGAGAAGTATCAACTTCTAGCCTCTTCAGTCTTCTAACAAGGAACTCTATCCTCTAGCAATGGAGAAAGATTCGTCTGACAAGAGCAATGTTTGGATGATTGGTAGCAAAGTGAAGACCAAAGGTCACCACTAAGCATCCTATCATCAGAGAAAGGGACCCTCAAAGGTTCTACCAACTGGTAAAGAGCCACACATCCTACCAAAGGAGGGATGAGGCCTTCATAGGGGACATTGCATCATAGGGAAGAATGGAAGTGATCAACACCTTCCATGTTTATGAAAGAAGAGAATCTATCTAGAAGCTCTGCCTACAAACCCTAATCTTAACACCTAATCAACACTACACCAAAAGAGGGGAAGATCTTTACATCCAAGCTTCTTCAAGCACTCCATTGCATCTTCAACTTGCTTTCATCATCCACCAAGGGTAAAAACAACACAAGCTTACTCTAAGGGAACCTAAGGGGTTAACCTAGTCAGAATAGTGCATTAGAATCATCCAAAGTTAGCACTTAAACTAAAATCAAACTAAAATAGTAAACCACATTATAAATTCCTACAAAAATTCCTAAGGGACCCTAATTCAATCATGAATCTACCATACAAAATTCAGAAGTTGAATCATCCACCAAGTTCTAGATATAAAACCTAAATCATAAGGTACTAACCATAAACCCTAAAAATGGAACACCTAAAGTTTCAACTTAAAACTACCACCTAACTTCATCACAAAAATGTGAGAAAAATCTAAGAGGAACATGCATATCTGTGCTAGCTACAAAAAAATTAAGGAAAGAATCATCACCAAGTGCTCAAACCAAATTCATCAAAATAAGGTATCAACCATGATTATTTCAATATCAATTAAAATTCAACAAATGCAAATAAAATCAAAAATGCATGAAATATTAATATTTTTTATCTAAAAAAAACTAGATTCAATCATGAATCAATGGAAAAAAGAATGGAATTATTTGAGTTAGTTTTCAATTTTTTATGGATTATTTACTAAACTATGTAAAATGATGAAAAATAAAGGAAAATAAGAGAAATTGATAAGCGTGCGTGGCAAATAGAAAATAAACCCAGTTTAATTCAATGCTGGGCCCAAAAGGGGGGGTGTGAGAAGCAGCTGCAACCCAAGCCCATGCTCCAATTCTCAATTAAGTTCAAATAAAACAAAAGAAAAAGTTGCCATGCGAAGACTCGAACCCACGCACCCCTGGTATACGCAGCGAGGAAGCAAAGCCTGGGATTTTCAACTTACCAAAACGATGTGTTTTGATGGGAGTGTTACGTGGCGCACTGAGGGACCTAGGATGGAGGTCTGAGTCAAAGTCTCCTTCAGGAATGAACGCCTCAGATTATGTCTTCTTCAATTCAAATCTCTGCAACCTCTTGCCCTGTGCGCGCGAAGACCACCGCCGGTGGCTTTTCCGGTCACCATCAAGCAACCCTAACTGCCTCCACACTCAACCATTTCACACGATTTCTACATAAAAGTTGCTCTAAATCTCACCTGGAATCCAACCGTACCACTCATTCATTCTAAAAACGCAAGAATCCAAGAGTAGCAATCTCAACCGAAAATGGCGTAAACCCTAAATTGTCACTAATCTTCAAATTACTTATCCAGAAAGCTTTTAGCAATGATCTACAATGCATCTACCCTATCAAGACCTAGCCAAACTACCTGGATCATGCTACACGATGAGAATTACATACCTGTAAATTTTGAATGCACATAGCACTGGAACCTTCAAATCAACCTCAAAGAACCTCCAGATACCTTCACTAACACCAAAGGAAGCTTCTGTATGCAATAAATTGGATTGAAACTCTCTGAATTCTTGAATTCGATTTTGACTTGCAAGCTATGAATTCAAGGTGCTCTCTCATGATTTGGCTATGATCTTGGCTCGAATTCTATCTGGAATCACTCATACACTCTAGAGGAAGATGTTGAAAGCAATAATTTGGATGGAAATGGATCAAAAGTGTGTAACCGAATTTGGTTTGCAAGAAGAAAATTCAGAACTCAATCTCTCTTTTCTCTCCCAATTCTCACCAACCTTGGCCCTGGACCAGTTCTAAAGCTTATATAGAACCAGTAGGAATGATCTAGAAGTTCCTAGAACCATCTATATGAGATATCCAATATCTCTTGCTTTTGAATTTCTCATCTCATGCTCATCCATGACAGCCCTGCTTGCAACTTGTTTTTCACCTTGATCATGATTCAATTTCTCCTCAAATGAGATTCTGAATGCATTTGGATGGATTGGTACCTTGGTTTTGATCTTGTGCATAGTTTGGTTTATGTAACTTACATCATAAGCAATCAAATGAAAATCTTTGAATGGGGCCTCAAATGAAAAAAACAACATTGCCATTGTCTTTAAAATGCATTTTACAATCAAAATGACCTATAAGTTTGTCTCATTTGGTCACCAAATGAATTATTTGAATTTTTGACCATTAAATCCTTTTAATTCTTCTTTTTTCAAAGTTTCTTGAACCAAGTATCTCCTTGAGCCATTTAAATGCCTCCTTAATGCATGGTGTAATACCCCAAATTTTGCCCTAAGATTTGTCGTCGCATTTTTATTGCATTTAATCAATTACTAACAAATTTGTGTAGTCGTTTGACTTTTTGCAGGTAAATATCATATGGCATGCATTTTTTTTCTAAAAAGTAAAAATGGCATAATTGGCAAGAGGACATGTGTAAGGAGTTATGAGTGTGAGAGGTTGAGAGTTCGAATCTCACCTTTGTCACTTTTTTTGTTTTTTATTATTTTTACTCTAAATTTTTCTATCTTTCATTAAAAAATAACAAAAATAGTTTTTTATTATTATTTAATTATTATTTTCGTATTTTAATTAAATCATTTTTTAAAATATTATTTTTTTCACTTTTTTCTAAATTATTCATAAAAATATCCAAAAAATCATAAAATAAAAAATATTGAAAAAAATTTTGTTCTTTTTATAATATTTTTGATTTTAGGAATCAATAGGATTAATAGTTTCTATTTTAAGTTTATTTTAATTATTTTAAATTATTTAAATTTTATTTTTTTTTCTTAACTAATTACTTAGTTTGGGCTTTAAAATGGGCTTTAGGGACATTATTGACAATTTGGTGTTAACCCTAATTTGTTCCCTATATATACATGTGTTGCCTTGTTGAAAAGGGGGTCAGAAGATTTTCTTCAGAAAAGAGGAGAGAGAAAGGGAGAAACAAAGGAGATCCCCAGAGAAGAAAGGAATCAGTCCCCATTTGCATTTCACCGTGTTGATACAGTTTAACAGAATGACAGTGATCTCCGTGTTGAGGAATCAGTCCTCCAGTTTTGTCATTTCACCGAAAGAGTCGAGCCTTGTCGTCGATGTCTGCATTTGCATTTGATCATATGTCATAGCATAATTCCTATACATGTGCATATCTTGGGTGCTTTATTCCCCATTTACATTTCTATCTTGGGTGCTTTACTCCCCATTTACATTTCTATCTTGGGTGCTTTATTCCCCATTTACCTCTCTATCTTGGGTGCTTTACTCCCCATTTACATTTTTATCTTGGGTGCTTTACTCCCCATTTACATTTTTATCCCGGGTGTTTTACTCCCCATTTACATTTCTATCTTGGGTGCTTTACTCCCCATTTACCTTCTATCTTTGGGTGTTTTATCCCCCATGTACCTTTTATCCCGGGTGTTTTATTCCCCGTTTACCAGATATTCCTGGGTTTACCTAACACCATGGTGTTTTACCCCCATTTAATTTTTTTCTCCCTGAGGTCGTGTTTTACTCGCGTCTTACCTTGTGGGCAAAATTTATTTACTTGGCATCATGGGTGTTTTATCCCCATTTGCGTTTTTCTCCTGAGCTCGTGTTCTACCCGCGTCTTACCTTGCGGACAATTTCTAATTTACTTGGCACCTATCAACAATTCTGTGTCGTGTCTACCCGACGTTCTTCCAGATATGACATGTCTTCTTCCCTAGTGCAATTCCTCGATGGGTCGTCCCGTGTGACGTTGTTTTGTCTGTATCCGTGCATTTGTCATTTTCATCATACGCATCATATCAGATTCATATCATATTTAGCATTATAGTTCGTTTTGTTTTGTCCATATCATTGCATAGCACTGCGTCTAAAGGCAAAAATTTCGGTTATCTGTATTTAAATCCCTCCACCATGATTTCTCGAGTCTCCGTTGCTCAAATCACCCGGTGAAGTTATTTAAATAGGGGCAACTGTAATACCCCAAATTTTGCCCTAAGATTTGTTGTCGCATTTTTATTGCATTTAATCAATTACTAACAAATTTGTGTAGTCGTTTGACTTTTTGCAGGTAAATATCATATGGCATGCATTTTTTTTCTAAAAAGTAAAAATGGCATAATTGGCAAGAGGACATGTGTAAGGAGTTATGAGTGTGAGAGGTTGAGAGTTCGAATCTCACCTTTGTCACTTTTTTTGTTTTTTATTATTTTTACTCTAAATTTTTCTATCTTTCATTAAAAAATAACAAAAATAGTTTTTTATTATTATTTAATTATTATTTTCGTATTTTAATTAAATCATTTTTTAAAATATTATTTTTTTCACTTTTTTCTAAATTATTCATAAAAATATCCAAAAAATCATAAAATAAAAAATATTGAAAAAAATTTTGTTCTTTTTATAATATTTTTGATTTTAGGAATCAATAGGATTATTAGTTTTTATTTTAAGTTTATTTTAATTATTTTAAATTATTTAAATTTTATTTTTTTTTCTTAACTAATTATTTAGTTTGGGCTTTAAAATGGGCTTTAGGGACATTATTGACAATTTGGTGTTAACCCTAATTTGTTCCCTATATATACATGTGTTGCCTTGTTGAAAAGGGGGTCAGAAGATTTTCTTCAGAAAAGAGGAGAGAGAAAGGGAGAAACAAAGGAGATCCCCAGAGAAGAAAGGCGGTCGTTCCCACAACTCGTCAGAAGGATTGGAGCTCTCCAGTGTTCCCTTATTCAAACCTTTTTCACATTTATCGAAGCAAACCTCCGCTTCGTAGGTTAAATTACTAAATCTTTTGCCTTTTCATGTTTATGTGCATATTTTGCCATGTTAATGTGTTTAGGTCCGTTAAATTACTAAACCTTTTGCTTTTTCCTGTTTATGTGCATATTTTGCCATGTTAATCTCCATGTATGTTTAGGTCCCTAGATATTAATATCAAAACCCTTTTTTATCAAAATTTTTTTTAATATCAAAACCCTTTTTTATCAAAACCTTTTTTTAAAATCAAAACCTTCTTTTTATTTATTATTAAAACCTTTTTTTAGTAAGACCTTTTTTAAAAACTGAAAAGCCTTTTTGTTCCCAAGAAGAAAAAAAAACCTTTTTGTTCCTAAAAACCTTTTCCCAAAAAAACTGAAAAGCATTTTCCCAAAAAAACTGAAAAGCCTTTTTTTTGGATGAAAAACCTTTTTTGTTTTAAAAAAACTGAAAAGACTTTTCCTCAAAAAACTTTTTTTTATAATTTAAACTTTTTTTTTATTTATAATTTTAACTTAAATATTTTTTATTAAAAGATTAAAACCTTTTTTTTATAATTAAAATATTAAAAAATTAAAACCTTTTCGTAAGGAACTCCTGATGTTTGATGTTTGTCGTGTCATTTTATGTACCTTTTATTACTTTTCTTTCTTTTGGCACTTCATGTGCATGCTCGAGGTTGAGATGTGCTTGTGGTGGCCACAGCCCCACACTATTTTCCTCCCTCACTTCATTCTAAGTGTCATTACATATTTTCATATTCTTCGTGTTTTCAGAAATGTTTCTTTGTTTCTTTATACCCTCTGCCTTTATTACTTTTCTTATTTCTGTACCTTAATTATTCCTCCATATAATGATTTGTCATATTTTCACATTTTTTACAGTTTTATCCTCCCGAAGGATTAGGTCCAGCCTTTTGGCCGCCGAGTCAATAGCCTTACCCCTTTAATGAATCAAACCCTGTTTAGCCTAGGTGTCCCGCCGTGGGCAAAATTGCTTTTATCCTAGTGTTAGGCCAAAAGAGTCGTCGTACTCTGTTTTAAGGTTTTCCGCCGTGGAATCCCTAATTTAACCCTATTTTAATTTTAATTAACATTTTTTTAACATAGAGATTGGAGTCTCTGAACAAACCTTGGCCACAGTCAAGACGTTTCTAACCTCCCTTTTGAACCTCCCTTTTGAGGGGAACTACAGTTACTCTGATTCCATTCCCGTAAGGATATGTAGGCACAAGATGCGATGTCTTGCCGAGTAAACTTAGAATTAACCCCTAGGTCTTTTTTAATTTTCAATCCTTTGTATATACCCTTAAGAAAAATAATTAATGAAATAAATAAAAATAAAATAAATAAAAGGTTCCCGTAGAGTACTACGGAAGTTTAGGGTGCTAATACCTTCCCTAAATTTAACCAACCCCCGAACCTTAGATCTCTCCCTTTTAGGTTTTTCCTTTCTTTAACCTTTCCTTCGGATAAATCAAAGACCGGTTGTAAATGAATTAAGATTCAAGTTAATCAATAGCTTGACATCCAAATTTCACCGCAACAGAAAATGGCGACTTCACTGGGGAGTCCTAACTGTTGAGGGTTATCCCTATTTTGTTTATTTTTCTTTATATATTTGTTTTATTATATATTTTGCTCACTTGTATGTATATATTGGGGTACCTTACTTGGAGTTACTGTATTGTGAGATAAGTCCTACACCCGGACTTGAGCGACCTTATGATAGGATGGCTGATATATTCGACGAGGCTTATAGGGAGTGAGTCCCGACTAAGCTAAATCGAGAATCACCGCTCAGTTGAGACACTTTCGAAAATGGTTCAGTTGATCGAGTGTAGTCGTGAAAACTTTTACCGTTATCGATTGGAGTCTGTGATACTGGGAATCGTAGTACCTTTACACCATCTTGACCTTATATAGGACGTAGTGCGGGAACTATGTGGGAGTAGTCCTACAATGGTTGCTACGCGATACTACGCTCAAACGAGGTTCTCTTGAGAATATTATCGACCCTTGAGTCAGTCGAGAAGTTGATAATATCCGAAAGATGGGCTGATAACTTTGGGCACTTTTTTAGAACCCTTGTTCTGCAGGTACAATTAACCTATAGTACACACCACTTTGGGAAGGGTAGACCTTGACTCCATTCATTGTTCCTCTAACTTAGGACCTTTTGTTTACTTATGTGTATTTGTGCTTCGCATCCATAAAGCATCATATCATTTCTAGTTTCAAGGAATTCAAAAGTCCTTTGCAAATTCAAGAAGTCCTATATTTTAAAGTCTAAAATTTTTCCCACTTTCCTAAAAGGGAATGTTTGCAATCGACCGTTGAAATTCTTGAGACCATTGCATGGAATTAGCATCACATTTTTGCATTGCATTTGTCCCCCGGTTTCTCATTCTTGGTCCTATCGTCTTCCAGTGTACCTTTGAGTCGTTAAGCTGATTCCTCGACACAGATATCAGACCAGAAACGGAACAGGAGTCACTTTGATCCTATTCTCATGACTTACACAGAGCTATATCCTGACTTAGTCCGGCAAGGACTGATTACTACAAAGGCTTTACCACCTCCTCTTAATCCTCCGGCTGGATTTAGGGCTGATCTCCATTGTGCTTCCCATGAGGGTGCCCTAGGCCATGACTTGGAGCATTGTTTTGCATTGAAGGCTAGAGAGCGTGAACTGATTAGAGACGGAATACTTGATTTTACGGATAGTCGTCCGAGCGTCCAGACAGATCCCTTGCCAACACATCAGAAATGAAGTTTTGTCACTAGGCCTTTTGTTTCTCGTTGTTTGCACTTTCCTTATTTTGTTTAAGTTGTTTGCTTTTAATTATGTTTGTACTTTCATTAATGAAATAAGCATTGCGAATTTTGATTCAATTCATTTCCGTCCATTTATTTGCATCTTTATGCTTTATTTTTCAAATGTTTACTTCTTGTCCAAAATTTTGATATGCTAAGATCGGAGGGAGGAGGATGAAAACGCTATACCCATAATTGCTGTCAGTATGCTTTCAATCAAACCTTGTTGACAATGTAAGGCATTGTTTCAATTCCCAAGCACTGGAGAAATAAGGAAGTTAATCCCTTGTTACCCCCTTAGAGCCTAGAAGTTGGAGTTTCTTTCGTTACAAAAAACCCACAATTTTAACCTTGGGATGGGTAGTTCTCAGTTAACTTGGTTGTGTGTTCATACGATACACCTTTCATTAACAAATTTTCCTTCGCACACGTCAAACAAGTGTCGAAGATGTTTTCTAATCAAAAGGTCGATGATGGTTCACCGTAATCATTAAAATCAAACAGTCACTTTCCTTCACACAAAAAAATAATATAAAAAAAGCAAAAGAAGCCCGCTAAGTCAAAACCTATGAAGGAGACTTAGGCAAAACTGGGGCATCCCGCTGACTGTAAACTCTAAAATAAACAGTTCAGGCAAAATTTAGGGATAATACAAAGAGATTTTTAAATCCTTATCTTGAAAATCCTCAATGTCAAAATAATCAAATGTTATAGGGGAGTAGTGGCTGCCTTTTCATAGGTCCCTTTGACTTCTGAATCATCACTGCTACGATCAATAAAATCCCTAACTTATGGGAACCTGAATGCATAGTATGAGTTAACTGAGCATAGGACTGAAGATCATCACGTAGATTGGATGGGTACAAATAAATTTTGAGCCTTTATCTTTTGTTTCATAAACCGTGAACCAGGCCACGTTACAACCCTCAAAAGACCTAATTGAAGCAAGGTTATTTTGAAAGTATACTACAGCAAGGTTGCGTAACCTGACTCCAAAAGATCCTTGCGAATCATTTATTTTGGCAATACACTTTTATTTTAAACTTTGAGTGTCTTGAACCGCCTTGTTCCGACTAACGACTCATGTATTTTCCATCTTTCAAAAATAATTTTTCAAAAATCGCATGAACTTTGCATTACCATGTTTGTAGGAATATTTTTGTTTGCAAATTGGCTTTCCTCTAAGGAATTTTCAAACAATGAGAAACTTGGTCAAGTGATCTTATCAGGGGCAAGTTCCTTTTACATCCTGTCAAAGAATTAGTTCAAGATTTGTTCAAGGCAATATCTTCTCAGATTTGGTTTATCCAGAGAATTGTTCAAGACCCAGACTGGGGCAAGCCCTCCGAGGATACAGCAAAACAGTCGATTCCACGAATCAGACAGCAGAAGCAGTTATCAGTTCATTTGACCTGGGGCAGTTTACTTGCCTAATCCCTAAGCAGTTATTCATCATTCCTACAGTGACTATCAACTTGATACAGTTTAACAGAATGACAGTGATCTCCGTGTTGAGGAATCAGTCCTCCAGTTTTGTCATTTCACCGAAAGAGTCGAGCCTTGTCGTCGATGTCTGCATTTGCATTTGATCATATGTCATAGCATAATTCCTATACATGTGCATATCTTGGGTGCTTTATTCCCCATTTACATTTCTATCTTGGGTGCTTTACTCCCCATTTACATTTCTATCTTGGGTGCTTTATTCCCCATTTACCTCTCTATCTTGGGTGCTTTACTCCCCATTTACATTTTTATCTTGGGTGCTTTACTCCCCATTTACATTTTTACCCCGGGTGTTTTACTCCCCATTTACATTTCTATCTTGGGTGCTTTACTCCCCATTTACCTTCTATCCTTGGGTGTTTTATCCCCCATGTACCTTTTCTCCTGAGCTCGTGTTCTACCCGCGTCTTACCTTGCGGACAATTTCTAATTTACTTGGCACCTATCAACAATTCTGTGTCGTGTCTACCCGACGTTCTTCCAGATATGACATGTCTTCTTCCCTAGTGCAATTCCTCGATGGGTCGTCCCGTGTGACGTTGTTTTGTCTGTATCCGTGCATTTGTCATTTTCATCATACGCATCATATCAAATTCATATCATATTTAGCATTATAGTTCGTTTTGTTTTGTCCATATCATTGCATAGCACTGCGTCTAAAGGCAAAAATTTCGGTTATCTGTATTTAAATCCCTCCACCATGATTTCTCGAGTCTCCGTTGCTCAAATCACCCGGTGAAGTTATTTAAATAGGGGCAACTGTAATACCCCAAATTTTGCCCTAAGATTTGTCGTCGCATTTTTATTGCATTTAATCAATTACTGACAAATTTGTGTAGTCGTTTGACTTTTTGCAGGTAAATATCATATGGCATGCATTTTTTTTCTAAAAAGTAAAAATGGCATAATTGGCAAGAGGACATGTGTAAGGAGTTATGAGTGTGAGAGGTTGAGAGTTCGAATCTCATCTTTGTCACTTTTTTTGTTTTTTATTATTTTTACTCTAAATTTTTCTATCTTTCATTAAAAAATAACAAAAATAGTTTTTTATTATTATTTAATTATTATTTTCGTATTTTATTCCCCAGAGAAGAAAGGCAGTCGTTCCCACAACTCGTCAGAAGGATTGGAGCTCTCCAGTGTTCCCTTATTCAAACCTTTTTCACATTTATCGAAGCAAACCTCCGCTTCGTAGGTTAAATTACTAAATCTTTTGCCTTTTCATGTTTATGTGCATATTTTGCCATGTTAATGTGTTTAGATCCGTTAAATTACTAAACCTTTTGCTTTTTCCTGTTTATGTGCATATTTTGCCATGTTAATCTCCATGTATGTTTAGGTCCCTAGATATTAATATCAAAACCCTTTTTTATCAAAAATTTTTTTAATATCAAAACCCTTTTTTATCAAAACCTTTTTTTAAAATCAAAACCTTCTTTTTATTTATTATTAAAACCTTTTTTTAGTAAGACCTTTTTTAAAAACTGAAAAGCCTTTTTGTTCCCAAGAAGAAAAAAAAACCTTTTTGTTCCTAAAAACCTTTTCCCAAAAAAACTGAAAAGCATTTTCCCAAAAAAACTGAAAAGCCTTTTTTTTGGATGAAAAGCCTTTTTTGTTTTAAAAAAACTGAAAAGACTTTTCCTCAAAAAACTTTTTTTTATAATTTAAACTTTTTTTTTTTTTATAATTTTAACTTAAATATTTTTTATTAAAAGATTAAAACCTTTTTTTTATAATTAAAATATTAAAAAATTAAAACCTTTTCGTAAGGAACTCCTGATGTTTGATGTTTGTCGTGTCATTTTATGTACCCTTTTATTATTTTTCTTTCTTTTGGCATTTCATGTGCATGCTCGAGGTTGAGATGTGCTTGTGGTGGCCACAGCCCCACACTATTTTCCTCCCTCACTTCATTCTAAGTGTCATTACATATTTTCATATTCTTCGTGTTTTCAGAAATGTTTCTTTGTTTCTTTATACCCTCTGCCTTTATTACTTTTCTTATTTCTGTACCTTAATTATTCCTCCATATAATGATTTGTCATATTTTCACATTTTTTACAGTTTTATCCTCCCGAAGGATTAGGTCCAGCCTTTTGGCCGCCGAGTCAATAGCCTTACCCCTTTAATGAATCAAACCCTGTTTAGCCTAGGTGTCCCGCCGTGGGCAAAATTGCTTTTATCCTAGTGTTAGGCCAAAAGAGTCGCCGTACTCTGTTTTAAGGTTTTCCGCCGTGGAATCCCTAATTTAACCCTATTTTAATTTTAATTAACATTTTTTTAATATAGAGATTGGAGTCTCTGAACAAACCTTGGCCACAGTCAAGACGTTTCTAACCTCCCTTTTGAGGGGAACTACAGTTACTCTGATTCCATTCCCGTAAGGATATGTAGGCACAAGATGCGATGTCTTGCCGAGTAAACTTAGAATTAACCCCTAGGTCTTTTTTAATTTTCAATCCTTTGTATATACCCTTAAGAAAAATAATTAATGAAATAAATAAAAATAAAATAAATAAAAGGTTCCCGTAGAGTACTACGGAAGTTTAGGGTGCTAATACCTTCCCTAAATTTAACCAACCCCCGAACCTTAGTTCTCTCCCTTTTAGGTTTTTCCTTTCTTTAACCTTTCCTTCGGATAAATCAAAGACCGGTTGTAAATGAATTAAGATTCAAGTTAATCAATAGCTTGACATCCAAATTTCACCGCAACACATGGTCAAGGTTAAAACCCCATTTTGAGCAACTTTCTAGTTGAACAAAACTTCATTTGAAGCCTCTAAGTTGGTGAAAATGGCCTATGATCACAAATGACCTATAATCACCAAATGTCCAAAATACCCTTGACTTGTCAAAGCCATAACTTGAGTTCTACAAATCCTATCAAGGACTTCTAGTACTATCTAGAAAGATAACAGGATAAGGAATAACATTCATGTTGACCAAAAGTTCATAGGAATCATCCTTCTTGGGCAAAGGTTCCATGCAAGTTGGGTAACTTTCAAGCCCCAAATTCATATTCCTCAAATGACTTGTAACTTGTCAAAGCCATAACTTAAGTTCTACAAATCCTATCAAGGACTTCTAGCACTCAAATTAAAGCTAAGACCATGCTCTACAACAACCATGTTGGGGGCAAGATGAGATGACAATCACATCTTGAGCTAAATTGCCTTGAATATAGGGGTCAAACTAGGGGATTTTACACTGTCAAGTCTTAGAAACCCTAGCCTGAAACTTCTCAAACTCTTAAATCATGATGAGTTAACTTTGGAATCATCCTTATAACATCTCAATGTATCAATCCATGGTCACATGGCTCTTGAATTAGGTCTCAACCTTCTGCAAATCATCAGTTGACTTAGGGTTGACCCAGTCAAGCCCTAGCTGCACCAATCATGGCAGAGGCTTCTTAATCTTGCACAATGACCTGTCTAGGCCTCAAAGTGATCTTCAACACTTCTCATGAGCTATCTCAAGACCTCCATTCCATCCTCATGGCCTCAGAATCATCTGATGGCTTTCCACAACTCTCAAGTTAGGAGACCTACACACTTGGTTTCAACCACTCTTTCTGAGGCTCTTTCAACTTCTCTGACAAGGATATCAACCCTTGAACACTTGAATAACCTTCTTAGCTAGCTTCATAGTCTTGTATAGATCTTTATTGGTAATCATACCTCTTTATCTCCTGCATACATGTCAATGAATTGCAAATGATAATGCTAATGTGAATGAAATGAAACATAAGCTAGGTGAAGAAAAGTTAGGCAAAATTTGGGGTGCAACAGCTGCCCCTATTCAAACGGCTTGGACCTGAATGGGTGAGAAGCGAACGGGTCTCAACCAATCAAGGTAGAAGATGGTTGAATACCAACAAACCCGAAAATTTTCCAACTGCACAAGTACACGGTACTCTGATGGGGACAAATCTTCGGAAACTGAAATGATAGTTGCACAACAACTAGCTGGAGAATACTAATTTGAATCTCTGTCAGGATGATTTTCTGATTTATCTGATATCATTGCATCCTCAAATCATCAAGGGATCACCGGTTTCACGGTAACTGGTGATTTGCCGACTGTACGGGTAAACGGTACTCCGATTGGTAGGAATATCTTCGAAACTGAGCATGATAGTTGCACGACAACTCTGCTGGGGAATTGGTCACACGGGAATTAGTGAAGGGTCTAATCTCAAATCTCCGTCAGGATGATCATCTGATTTTGCCGTAGATCTTCGTCCTCAAGTCATCAAGGGGTCACCGGTTACGCAGTAACTGGTAATGAATGGTCGATTATACCGTCGGGTACTCTGCGTCATAGTAGAAGAATTCTTGGGACTCATCAGGTCATTAGGAACTTTTTAGCAATCGAGTTAATCATGCCATCAGGCATTCAAGGGAATTTTCGGGCGTCAGCCGGACTTCATCAGTAAGTCTGGAATAAAATCTTCGGTCAATCATGAACCAAATAAGAATATACAATCTTTTGCCGTCAGGCACTCTGCGTCAGCTGAGCAAACTGCTTCGACATCGCAGCTAGACTTCATCAATAAGTCTGGGGTTTTGGCACCACTGCCGGACTTCAATCATCAAGTCTTCAAGAGAAGTTTCAACTTTTCTGTTTCAAAACCTGCTGGGGATTTCACATCTCTGCTGGGGATTCTGGAGAACTATCGAGTAACTCTGCTTCGGGGATCCAGAAATCATTCTGGGTGAATCAACTCTGCTGAGGACTTCAAGAATCATCTTGGACAAATAACTCTGCCGGAGACTTCAAGAATCATCCCGAACCCATAACTCTGTTGGAGGTTTCAGGGATCGTCCTGAGCAAACACTCTGTCGGGGACTCTAAGCATCAACTTGAGCAGGCCTCTCTGGTGACTTTACTGGGGATTTTAAGAATCGTTTTAAGCAAGCCACTTCGCTGGGGAATCCAAGAATCATCTTGGGCGAGCGACTGTGCTGGGGAATACCTGCAAAACAAGAACGGTAACGACCTAGCTCATGCTTCGTATGCATATGCTTTGACAATGGCGCAATGCTCCCCACGGTGGAAATGCTACGCATTTAGGGTAAATGCTATGCAATCATGCAAAATGCTACGACCCCATCAGCAAAATAATTGCTGAAGGGAGAATCCTCCTGTCAAGGAGAAAAAACTACTCTGGTGGAGGAAGGAATCATCCTGCCGAGGAGAAGAAATCACACCAATCTCAATTGGACTCCGCCTGGGGAATTGAACTTCAGTCGACTGCTGCCCGGGAACAAAGCTCTACGAGAACCTGAAGCCACTTAACTGGGCATACGAACCACAACTGCTGAGGAAAACGATGTCAATCGCTGAAATAAACTGCACGACCTTCGCGGCTAAAACTTTCCTGGAGATAACGACTCCGGTGGGGAAATACAGCATCAGCTATTCAACACTCTATTGGGGAAAACCAATCATGGCCTGAGCGGCTTCCAAGGACTCGACTCTCTCAAGGAACTGCAGACTCGGCTGGGGATGTAGGAATCATCCTGCTCACAGGGGAGAGCACAACTCTGTGGGGAATTTCAATTCCGCTGAAAACTTTCAGTCTTGAACTTTTGAAAGCCGCATACTTCAGCATATGACTCAGCTGGGGAAGCGACGATCCTTCAGGATACATCTGGTTAGGGAGAGAATCTTCTCTGCTTGGGGAGACATATCAATGCCTACGATCTCATGTTCAGACTCCATGGGGAGATGCTGCTACATTTGCTGGGGAAGAAGGAATCATCCTGCTTGGGGACGCATACGGCGTACTGCCTGGTATATGCTACACCTGCAACAACACAAACAAACAGACAAGATACCCTTCTCAAAGGGACCTATCAAGGTTATCATCTTGTGGCAATGTTCAAGTAATTCATTGTTTCAACAATCGGCGGCCTGGGCCAGTAAGTTTATGTATGCGCATTTTGTCAAAAACATCGGCGGCCTGGGCCAGTAAGTTTATGTATGCGCATTTTGTCAAAAACATCGGCGTTCTTTTTCGCAAACAAAACAGATAGATGCTAAACAAACAAACAGAATTGCTGAATAGTATACATTTTATTGATAACGAACCCCTGAATGGGCAAAAATGTTTTACAACAGATGCAAGCTCCTGGAATGAGGAAGCTGCGCAAATATAAAAACATAAATATACATCGGTATATACACCAATGTCGGCACTGAGGCGTAGACGAACACCATGAGTTGATCCCTCTATGACCCACTCGACTTCGATACTTCTCCGACGCTTCAGCTTCAGAAGAGATTGATTCAGATAAACGGCCCTCAGGTCTTCCAAACCACTAAACAAATACAGTCCACACGCGGAACGCAGTCATTTACTTTTTCAAATCCCTAACTTTTGCCTGAATCGCCCTTCCGGGTTTTCGATTCACCGGGATACCCTTTTTTGCCAAAGTCGCCTTTCCAGGTTTTCGACTTTGCGGGTGTACATTCTTTTCTTTATATCCCTAATTTTTTCCCGAACCTTTTTCCCTTTTTTATGGTTCGGCGGGATGCACCATTTTTGCCTGGATATTCATTTTTCTTTCCAGCGGGTCATTTTTTAAGCAAAGTATTTTTTAACTGCGTCCGCGTTCACCGGGGATGCAAAATCTTCGCCATCCATCGTGGACAACAACAAGGCTCCTCCCGAGAAGACCTTGCTGATGACGTATGGATCTTCGTAATTAGGAGTCCACTTGCCCCGGTGATCGGAGTGTGGAGGAAGAATCTTCTTCAGGACGAGATCACCCGTCTGAAAGCTTCTAGGACGCACCTTCTTATCATAAGCTTTATTCATTCGGCTTTGGTACAGACGATCATATGCAATCGATGCTAACCTCTTCTCGTCCATCAGGCTGAGTTGGTTTAGTCGGTTCTTAATCCATTCTGCCTCATCAAGTTTTACATCAACCAAAACTCGTAAAGAAAGGATCTCCACTTCTAACGGTAGGACAACTTCCATACCGTACACCAGTGAGAAAGGAGTTGCCCCGGTTGATGTACGTACCGTTGTACGATAACCGTGCGATGCAAATGGCAACATCTCGTGCCAATCCTTATAGGTCACAACCATCTTCTGCACAATCTTCTTGATGTTTTTATTGGCCGCTTCAATGGCGCCATTCATCTTCGGCCTGTAAGGAGATGAGTTGTGGTGTTCAATCTTGAAACTCTGGCACAGCTCCTTCATCATCTTGTTATTCAGATTCAAACCATTATCAGTAATGATCCGCTCGGGAATTCCGTAATGACAGATGATGTCCTTCTTTATGAATTTAGCCACCACCTGCTTGGTCACATTAGCATATGAGGCTGCCTCCACCCACTTAGTGAAGTAGTCGATGGCTACTAGAATGAAGCGATGACCGTTAGATGCAGTGGGCTCGATCTTGCCTATCATGTTGATGCCCCCCATGGAGAACGGCCACGGGGAGGACATGGCATTTAGCGGGCACAGCGGCACATGAATCTTATCAGCATAAATCTGGCATTTATGGCATCTCTTCGCGAATTTAAAGCAATCCGACTCCATCGTCAGCCAGTAGTATCCTGCTCTCAGGATCTTTCTCGTCATAGCATGACCGCCGACGTGCGTACCAAATGTGCCTTCATGGACTTCTTCCATGAGCATACTCGCTTCTTTCTCATCTACACATCTGAGTAGCACGAGATCGTGGTTTCTTTTATACAAAACTCCATCAAGATTGAGATAAAAGTTTCCAGACAGCCTCCTCAGAGTCTTCTTATCCTGGGTTGACGCTCCCGCAGGATACTCCTTAGTCATAAGGAAGGTCTGGATATCATGGAACCATGGTTTACCGTCGGAGGCTTCCTCGATCGCAAAGACTAATGTAGGTCTATCAAGACGAGAAAGGACAATTCTTAGAGCTTCATTCCAAAAATTGACTTTGTACATCGAAGCCAACGTGGCTAAGGCATCAGCCATCTGGTTTTCTGCTCTGGGCACATGATGGAGTTCCACTCGATCAAAGAACGGAAGTAGCCTTCTGGCATAGTTCATGTACAACACCAAATTCGATTAGCGAGTCTCCCACTCCCCTTTAATCTGGTTAATCACAAGTGTCGAGTCACCATATACATCTAGGTTCTTGATTCTCAAATCAATTGCTTCTTCCAGACCCATGATGCATGCTTCGTACTCCACTTCATTATTGGTGACCGAAAACGTCAGTCTCGCCGTGAACGAAATGTGGGATCCATGGGGAGTCGTGATGATCGCCCCAATGCCACTTCCGTAAGAATTAACCGCCCCGTCAAATATCAATTTCCATTGGGATTTCCTATCCGGCCCCTCGTCGGGCAACGATTCATCACAATCTTTCGCTTTAAGAAACATGATATCCTCATCAGGGAATTCAAATTTCATCGGCTGATAATCTTCGATCGGCTGTTCGGCAAGGTATTCAGACAATACGCTACCCTTGATGGCCTTCTGGGAAACGTACTGAATGTCATATTCCATCAACACCATTTGCCATCTGGCAATCCTGCCCGAAAGCACTTGCTTCTCGAAGACGTACTTGATCGGATCCATCTTCGAAATTAGCATGGTGGTGTGATTGAGCATGTACTGTCGTAAATGTTTGGCAGCCCAGGCTAGTGCACAACACGTCTTCTCCAGCATCGAGTAACGAGATTCACAGTCTGTGAACTTCTTACTCAAATAGTAAATGGCATGCTCCTTTCTGCCCGTCTCGTCGTGCTGACCGAGAACACACCCCATACTATTCTCAAGAACTGTCAAGTACATGATTAAAAGTCTTTCAGCCACTGGGGGTATCAAGATCGGAGGTTCCTGCAGATACTGTTTTATCTTATCAAATGCCTTCTGGCAATCCTCGTTCCAGATAATCTCCTGATCCTTCTTTAGTAGTTTGAACATCGGTTCACACGTGGCCGTGAGCTGAGTAATAAACCTTGCAATGTAGTTTATTCTGCCTAGGAAACCACAAACTTCTTTTTCTGTTTTTGGCGCTGGCATCTCTTGTATTGCTTTTATCTTCGCAGGATCAACCTCGATGCCTCTTTCACTCACAATAAACCCCAGTAGTTTTCCAGACCGTACCCCGAAAGTACACTTGTTAGGATTCAGCCTCAACCTGAACTTCCTAAGCCTTTCGAAAAGCTTCAGCAAATTGACCAGATGTCCTTCCTCCGTTTGGGACTTCGCAATCATGTCATCAACATAGACTTCAATCTCATGATGAATCATATCATGAAACAAAGTGACCATTGCTCGTTGGTAAGTGGCCCCTGCGTTTTTCAGACCGAAAGGCATTACCTTGTAGCAAAATGTTCCCCAGGGAGTAATAAACGTAGTTTTCTCCACGTCCTCCGGTGCCATCTTGATCTGGTTGTAACCGGAGAAGCCATCCATGAATGAAAATACGGAGAACTGAGCTGTATTGTCGACCAACACATCAATATGAGGGAGTGGGAAATCATCTTTAGGGCTTGCCCTATTCAAATCCCGATAATCGACGCACATTCGCACCTTACCGTCCTTCTTCGGTACAGGCACTATGTTGGCGACCCACGGAGGGTAAGTAGTGACCGCTAAGAAGCCAGCATCAAGCTGCTTTTGCACTTCTTCTTTGATCTTAACGGCCATATCTGGTCGCGTCCTTCTAAGCTTCTGCTTAACGGGAGGACAATCTTCTCGCAGGGGCAAGTGATGGACCACAATGTCAGTATCAAGTCCGGGCATATCTTCGTATGACCAAGCAAAGACGTCACTATACTCTCTTAGCATCTCGACCAATCTCTGCTTGACATCATTCTGCAATGCAGCTCCTATCCTGACATTCCTGACCAGTTCTTCAGACCCCAGATTCACAATCTCGATCTCTTCTTCGTGAGGCAGAATAACTTTCTCTTCTTGTTTCAACAAGCGGGCCAACTCTTCGGGAAGGTCTTCATCTTCATCAATCTCTTCTTCGGCTTGATAGATCGGGCAATCGAAGTCGTAGAGGGTCCAGAGTCGATGTCATCTGCTATGTGGATCCTGCAATAACAAGGGTTAAGCTTAAAACAAGGATATGCAGGTTAGCACAAACCCTATCGCCATTTTATTGTTTTTCAAAACAAATATAAAACAGGAATAACAGGGATCACAACATTTGAATACGAAGAAAAACGCCTTTTGATTTATTGGTAAAATGCATGTACATAATCAAACAAGGCCCTGACAATAAAACCACTATGCCCCGGGTAGGGCATAGGGTTGTACAATGATTGGAGAAAGTAAATCATTACTCTTTGCCTGTCACTTGGATGGTATCCTTGATGGACCAGTTGTTGAGGCTCTCGCCTGGTTTGCTTGGCTGGATCCAAGAGTCTAGGTCGCAATCGCTGTCTTCGCCGTCTTCAGACACTGTGTTGACACTTTCGAATATCACCCCGCCACTGGTAAACTGGATCGGCCCTTTATCGCGCGACGCACTGTGAGAAGAGGAGGCTTCAGCCGTAGGAGAGTATCCTAACCCAAACTTGTCCTGTTTGTTAGGTATCTCTAGAATTCGCCCCCAGCCTGGGGTAGATCCGGCTTGAACAACGGCCCGGGCTTCCTTGAAGGAAGAGAGAGTCATCTCTGGTTTCTCAGGGATTACTGGAGCCACGTTCTTGACTTTAACAGCTTCGAACGCCTGACACAGGGTTTCGTGGATTTCCCCATCCATCTCAACATACTTGAAGGACGACAAATGGCTCACCATTATATCCTCCTCGCCACATACGGTCACGACGCTACCTCCAACAGCATACTTGAGCTTCTAGTGCAACGTGGAGGTCACGGCGCTAGCAGAATGGATCCATGGCCGACCAAAGAGACAGCTGTAGGCAGGCATGATGTCCATGATGTAGAAGACTGCGTTGAAAGTTTCTGGCCCGACTTGGATTGGTAACGTTACCTCCGCAAAAACATGACGCTTGGTTCCATCGAAAGCCTTCACCACCAGATCACTGGGTGTGTAAATAAATCCTCGAGTATCTAACTTCATCAATGCTTTCTTAGGAAGAACATTGAGCGATGACCCTGTGTCCACCAACACATGAGACATAATTGTTCCCCTACACTCTATCGAGATGTGCAGAGCACTATTGTGGTTCCTCCCCTTCGGCGTCAGCTCCAGGTCAGTGAACCCTAACCCGTTCCCAGCATTTACATGGGCTACGACCCCTTCCAACTGGTTGACCGATATTTCCTGCGGTACATACGTGGCATTCAAGACCTTTAACAGCGCGTTGCGATGTGACTCCGAGCACAGCAACAGATTCAGGATGGAGATTTTCGAGGGTGTTTGATGGAGGTGATCCACGATCTTGTAGTCACTCTTCTTAATCAACCTCATGAACTCTTCAGCGTCCTTAACAAGTAAGTCCTTTTCTACCCCACGAGGGGTTTCCTCAACGACCTTACTCTTTCCCTTATCGGTTACCTCGGCTTTGTCCGCTTTGTCCGCCACAATCTCAGGTGGAGCGAATACTCTTCCGCTGCGAGTGATTCCGCCAATTCCCACTAGGTTATCCAGAGACCGCCCAAATGGTTCTAGGTCCAACTTCTGTCCGTTACAGTAGACGTCTGCCCCATAATGCCATGGGATAGCATTGGTGCTTTCAAAAGGTATCGGCCCAGCTTTGGTGATGGTAATCGTGGGCGGTCTGGGTGCAGAAATAGTGATCGTCTGGCGAGGGATGGTGATGGTGGAAACCTCATCATCTTGCTTTAGCATTACCTCTCCATATCCACATTCGGCCCTTCGGCTAAACTGCAAGATTCCTTCGGTCATCAGACTCTGAATCCCTTCTATCAACTGTTCACATCCATCAGGACGAATCGCACAACCCATACACAGTTCTCCACAGCCTGGGAAGAAACCTCTCTTCATCAGCTTGGATTTAACGAAGCTAAGAGGTGTCTTCAGATCCATGACGTCAGTCAAAAAATCCAAGCTCTCGTCTTCAATAATGGCATTTACTCCACCTCCCCTATGATTTGGCATAGGGTTCTTCGTGACGTTTGGCACATTATCTGAGAAATTGATGATTTTAGCGTCCACCATGTCCTGCACCTTGTGCTTGAAGGCTTTGCAGTTTTCTATTGTGTGGCCTGGTGCCTCTGAGTGAAACTCACATGTTGCATTCGCATCATAACCTGGCGGAGGTGCCCCTGTCAAGGGAGCCAGGGTTCTCTTCTGGATTAGCTGTAACTGAAGCAGAGTCTGTAACAGCTGAGCATAAAACATGGGCGGTGTCTCGAGGTGACGACTTGATAGAGGTGCCCTGTTCTGATACTTTCTGTACCCTTGCTGATTCGGTTGCTGCTGATGTGGTTGGGGTTGTTGGACAGCAGGGATGGTTATGCTAGCCACCTGCTGGTGTTGGCCCTTACCTTTTCTGCGAGCGTTGGACACGACGCTCGTCTCTCCTTCCCGCCTTTTGCCACCATACAGTTTCTTTCCTCCTCCAGCTGAGGACAGATCACCTTGAATTTTCCCCAGCTTGATCCCATTTTCAACGTGCTCGCCGGTGATGATGAGATCTGAGAAGCTTCCAGACATACTGCTGACCAATTTCTCGTAATAAACCCCTGGGAGGGTAGATACAAACATTTCAACAAGCTCCCGTTCAACCATCGGCGGCTGAACTCTAGTCGCCAATTCACGCCACCGCTGGGCGTATTCTTTGAACCCTTTGTTGTTCCTCTGTGACAAATTCTGCAGTTGGACCCGGTTCGGAGCCAAGTCACTGTTATATTGGTAGTGGTGCATGAATGCTTCAGCAAGTTCCTTCCACGTGCGCACACTGGTAGGTTCCAGACTCATGTACCATTCCAGGGATGGCCCGGACAAGCTATCCTGAAAGAAGTGCATCAGCAACTTCTCGTCTTCAGAGTGAGCGGACATTTTCCGGTAGTATGATCTTAGGTGGACGTGAGGGCAGGTGGTGCCCTTGTACTTCTCAAAGTCGAGTACCTTGAACTTGGGAGGCACCTTGAAATCAGCAATCAGTCCCAACTTGGACATGTCAACACCCATGGTGTTCAGGTTCTCGAAATTCCTCATCTTGTCCTCGAGTGCTTTAAACCTCAGACGTGCTTCAGCAGTCAGATCTCCTTCAGCACCTTTCTGTGAGAACAAATCGTCTTGACGGTCTTCTAACCATGGCTGAGGCCCATACAGATTCCCAACACCTGTGTTGCTGTTGTCGAGCCCAACATTGACATTAGCTTCAAAATTCCCATTACCGACGCCAGTCGTATTACCATTGAGCCCCATGTTAGCGATCACGTTGCCGTTACCACTACCATTCCCCCCGGTCACGGGGACACCATTCTGAGGAGTCTCAACAGGTGGAGGGGTTGGAACAGTCCCACCATGGAGTACACCATTGCTGTCAACCCTTGAAATCAGAGGCTGGACCAAAGTTCTGAGTTGGTCCTGGCCGTTGGCAACCACTTGCATGAGCTCCATGAAGCGGTCCATCCTCTCTCGGAGTTCCTGAACGTCAGTCTGCATATGCTCCATTGCTCTAGCTTGATTTGCTTTGGTCGGATATCGGTGGATTGGTCTTTGATCAATCCTGGAACAACCTGAAACAACCTATATACACAAAAGGGTTAGAAAAATCACAAAGTGCTCGTTATGCAGATGCTTCATGCAAATGCAAACGTGTGTCTGTGTGTGAGGGAGATACCCCCTGATCCTAGTGCCTGAGTGCCAGTGCTGATAACAAGAAGTCCGAGTCCAGTCATAGAAATAACATCTCATATATAAAGAAAGCTCATCAAGGCAGTACACAACGTCACTGAGTACAAGCAAAATCAGTAGCATGACCTCGACCAACAAGCCTGGTGATGGTCAGCGTACAACAATGATCAAAACAAAAGGATTACAAACATAGTCAAGTACGGCCACGGGCCCAAAACTTTTCTAACAGATCCCTCGTTTCTGGATGATCAGGCCGAGTGAGCAACCCTTCGACGAGTAACTCCCTCTGCGTAATAGTGTATTGAAGACCTTCAACTGAGTCTTCCCATGCTCCTTCACCGAAACAATCTCCTAACTTCCGCTTCTTGGATTCAAACGTCAGTTTGCGCTCCTTCAGGTTAGCAAGAGCCTTGTTGAGCAGGCCTTCAGCGGCATATCTGCGAGCGGTTTCTTCATCAAACCTCTTCTCACTAGCCGTCACCTAGGCTTTCAACTTGGAGATTTGTTGTTTCAATTTATCCTCCCGTTCCTTGCCGTTGGCTAGGGTGGCCTTCCAATGCTGATTAAACTTGGATATTCTTCGGTACGCTTCATCTAAGTGCTGCTTCTTAGTGGCCAGTACGTCATTGACAGCTTTGAAATCACGACCCAAGCGCTCACGTTCAGCTATCTGCTTAGTCAAGTCCGTCCCTAACTGGTTCACCAGCTCTGTTTGCCTCTTGATGGAATGGACGGCTTCGCTTCTCTCGCTTCTGAGTTGAGCCAATTCTTTCTCCAGTTCTTCATTTGCCTTCTTCAGCTCATCTCTTTCAGCTAACACCTGATTATGCTGTTGAATAGGCATGGTGGTAGGCTCTTCAATCACTGGAGGGCTTTCTGGCTGGGCAGGTGGAAACGGCATCCCTACAATATCTGCTCTAGCTCTGATCCAGGTCACGTATGGAGCGTAGGCTTGGCTATTACTTTTTCCCAGCAACGGCTTTCCCAGCTTACAGATACCATTCCAAGCGTGCTGAAGCTTAGATAACATGTCCCCCTCTAGAAGACCAGTGAGGTACAGAGATTCTTGCACCTCTTCATCCTTCGGCGGAGCTCTCAAAGCATAAGCAAACTGTCGGACCAGCAGAGATGGATTATAGTTGATACAACCCTTCCTGCCTATCAAAGGCACATTCGGAAACCCACTGCAGCTGAAGATAATCTCCGTGCCCAACCTATCTCTATCAAACCAGGCAATATCCTCCACTGACAGGCTCATCAAACACTCAGACCACTCAGCTGTGGCTGCAAACGAAGCAAAGGGACCCTTCTTGGGTAGGTGACTATCAAGCCATCTATAGAGCAGGGGCACACAACACGAGACGTTCTTACCTCTTCTGTTCTCGTTTTTGTAATGGACGGAATGGTAAACATCTCCTATCAAGGTAGGGACTGGATTCCCTGATGCAAAGATGTGGAAGGTGTCGAAGTCTACAAAGTCGGGCATATTGGGGAACAGAATGATGCCATATATGCACAGAGCGAGGATGGCATTGAACACAATCCAACATCCGTCTTTGGCATATTGTTGGGCCTTTCCCACTAAGAACTGCAGAGAGAAACCGTGGACCCTGTTCCAACTAGACAAGACCAACTCGGAGGCATCCAGGTGAAGTGAAGGAGCTAGACTAGCCAGATTAGGCTCAACATCCATATGAACAAAGGGCATCTGCCTCTTGATAGGCACACCTAACAAATCAGCATATTCCTCTAGTGTGGGTGCGAGAATAAAGTCTTGGAAAGTAAAGCATCTCAAAGGAGGATCATAGAACTGCAGCAAGGCGTCCAACCCATTCAACTCAAACACAGAGGGTTTACGAACCAGGCTGAGCAGTTTACCGTAAGACTTTCTGAATTCATCTCTCACAGAATCATCCGCCAAAGCAATCAAACCAGTCAGTTGAACAACATTAGGAGTGGGGTGTTTGTAAGCCACAGTCTTCCTCAGAGAACCCATGACAGCACAATAGAAGGCAAGAAAACCTGAATCGGGGGAAACAGTACCTACAACACAGACACACATTAATGAAATGCGAATGAGTATGCAAAACAATGCAAAATGCAATCATGCAGCAGGAGACCAAGACGACTGTGTTGTTGAGGAGATGAAGGTGAAGATTCTGTATCAACAAAACCACAATACTGCTCTGTCAAGAACAACCCTATCTCTGATGAGAAGTAACCCTGATATTGGACCATAAATCTGCTCTGTCGAGAACAAACACACATCTGATAATAAGGACCTCTGATACAGGACCATAAATCTGCTCTATCAAGAACAAACACACATCTGATAATAAGGACCTCTGATACAGGACCATAAATATGCTCTATCAAGAACAATCATATATCTGATGATGAGAACCTCTGATACCAACAAAGCTGATTCACTATCAAGAAAACCAGGTAGTCTGAAGGTTAAGGTTTCCTGCAACAAATCCAACCCTGCTCACAGGAATGGACCTAAACTGACACAAGTTCGGCATCCTATGCGGTCATCAGCGTCACAGACATTCAAGAGGGGTGATACGATACCCAGAAGGCGTGGCATCACCATCTCCTGAAGCGGCCTCACTCAGCTGAATTCCAAATGATCGGTCCCCAGAGTCGACAATCCTCCAAACCAACAACCCCTCAGGCCCAAAGGGCCGGAAAAGAAGTTAACCGGGAGAACCTCGTCTGAGCGTGGATTTCATGAGACACTAGTGCCTGCAAAGCAAGCACGCGCCCACTAATTTCCACAACTAATGCTAGGTACACTCAAGCCTGGGTCTGGCTTCTCACTCATCAGAATGCCCCTCCCACAACAGCACAAATAATTATATCATACTGAAAATGAAATGCGGGAAATAAAATGCGATAAATAAACACAACCCAACAAGTAATCATACAAGCGCTAGGATTGACTCTCGCAGGGGGACGTTGGATCCCCAAACTGAGTCGCATATGGGACGTTGGATCCCAGGAAACTATAGAATCCCCAGCAGAGTCGCCAGCTGTCGCTTCCGCGAAAATAAGGTGCCGGCAAAACAGAAGAGTCGCCACCTTTCGTTATTTATCCCTCAGAACGGGAAAGGAAACGATCGGAAAAACCTGACGAAAAGGTATAAGACAAGGTCATCGCAACCATTATCTGGGTTCAGGAGTCGGTTACGCAAGGGGAAGGTATTAGCACCCCTCACGTCCATCGTACTCGATGGGATCCACGCTTGTTATGTTTATATGACGGGTTGGTTTTATCTATCTATCTATCAAGGCTGGCTTAAAAAAAAAGAAAATGACTCGGCAAAGCGTCGCACTTTATGCCTACGTATTCTCATCAGGGAATGAGAAATCAGAGTCAACGTAGTTCGACTAACTACGGGTTATGGGGGAAGGTGGCTCGCTAATACGTCAGTATTGTGCCTACGTACTCTCAACAGATATGAGAGATCAGAGCTTACGTAGTTCGGGATAATACGGATTACGGGAGTTCAGATTCATCTGTTTTATCGAGTAGGGTTAACAAACAGTTCCAGCAGTTTGGCGTACGCAGCTCGACCCTTGGAGACTTAAGCGTTACCGTTTGCGGTAGAACTGGGAGTTAACGACACTCTTTTCTTCAGAAAAGCTTCCTTTGAATTATGGGCCCACGGGGCAAAAAGGATTGAAGTTTGTTTTCTGTCTTTTACGAAAGAACTATTTTTTATGGATGTTTGCAACCAATATCGCACTAGAGACTATGACCTGAGAGTGAACGCGTCGCATGTCACCCAAGGGGTGCCATACTAAACATCCCGACTGTTGAAAAGAAAATCTCCAACAATCCTTTCTCAGATAGCTTAAGGCTCGTAACGTACGACGTTAGTTAACCTTTATTACTGTATTTTAATTTGTTTTGAGATGAGAAGAGAGAGGGACAACTAAGGGGAGACTATCAAGTCCTAATTTTGTCATGCCAAGGATTCATCCTATGGTTAAGGTTTGAAACAGGGAACTCCTAGAAGTTATCATGCATAGGTTTCAACCTAAAGTTCTACTCATCACTTCCTTATCAAAGGAAGTGAGATTCCTAGGGGTACATGTCAATGATAAACAGAAACAGATAAAGCATCAGCTTAAACAGTAAACAGTAAACGACTGTAAAATGCAATGCAATGCACGTGAGGGAGGAAATGTGTGTGGGGAAGCAACCTCCACAAGCTCATCTCAACCTCAAGCCAGATATGAATAACTGCAATCATACAGAGTAAATAACATGCTATCAAGCAAACACAAATCACATAGGCAAGGGAGCTGGGCTCTACCGAATACCAGCAAGCAAAGCCATACAGTAAAAATACAAGCAGAGGGAGGAACTCAACCTCTAATGCAATCATGCTCCTAGCTTAACACAATCTAAACATAAACTTATTCTAATGCATCAAGCAAATCAAACAAGTCACATCAATACAGTTGCACAACAAGCAAACAGACAAGAAAGAAAGCAACAGCTTCAACAGCTTCCCAGCAAAGCTCTCCTCTGACAGCAGTTCAGTCCTCAGTCTTCAACTGCTCTTCAAGGCTATCCTCTTCAATAGCAAGTGTCCACTTGCTGCTAATACATCACTCATAAGTATCACCTTATTTCTTTCTTCTTCAGGCTTCAGCTCCAAAGTAAACTCCACCTTTAGGCTTCAATCCCACTAGCAAGCATCAACTTGTCCCTTCAGGCACTCCAAGCATTGACCTCACAAGTATCAACTTGCTCTTCAACCTCAAGCTTCAGCTTCTTCATTCAATCTCCAATGGATTCCCCTCACAAGTATTAACTTGTTCTTCATCTTCTTCAAGCTTCAGCTCTTTCTTCAATCTTAGCTTGATCTTCTTCCCACAAGTGTCAACTTGTTCCCCTTGATCTTCAAGCTTCTACTCCAATGGCAGTCTTCAAGTACAAAGAAGTATCAACTTCTAGCCTCTTCAGTCTTCCAACAAGGAACTCTATCCTCTAGCAATGGAGAAAGATTCATCTGACAAGAGCAAAGTTTGGATGATTGGTAGCAAAGTGAAGACCAAAGGTCACCACTAAGCATCCTATCATCAGAGAAAGGGACCCTCAAAGGTTCTACCAACTGGTAAAGAGCCACACATCCTACCAAAGGAGGGATGAGGCCTTCACAGGGGACCTTGCATCATAGGGAAGAATGGAAGTGATCAACACCTTCCATGTTTATGAAAGAAGAGAATCTATCTAGAAGCTCTGCCTACAAACCCTAATCTTAACACCTAATCAACACTACACCAAAAGAGGGGAAGATCTTTACATCCAAGCTTCTTCAAGCACTCCATTGCATCTTCAACTTTCTTTCATCATCCACCAAAGGTAAAAACAACACAAGCTTACTCTAAGGGAACCTAAGGGGTTAACCTAGTCAGATTAGTGCATTAGAATCATCCAAAGTTAGCACCTAAACTAAAATCAAAATAAAATAGTAAACCACATTATAAATTCCTACAAAAATTCCTAAGGGACCCTAATTCAATCATGAATCTACCATACAAAATTCAGAAGTTGAATCATCCACCAAGTTCTAGATATAAAACCTAAATCATAAGGTACTAACCATAAACCCTAAAAATGGAACACCTAAAGTTTCAACTTAAAACTACCACCTAACTTCATCACAAAAATGTGAGAAAAATCTAATGGGAACATGCATATCTATGCTAGCTACACACAAAAAATCAAGGCAAGAATCATCACCAAGTGCTCAAACCAAATTCATCAAAACAAGGTATCAACCATGATTATTTTAATATCAATTAAAATTCAACAAATACAAATAAAATAAAAAAATGCATGAAATATTAATATTTTTTAGCTAAAAAAAACTAGATTCAATCATGAATCAAAGGTATAAAAGAATGGAATTATTTGAGTTAGTTTTCAATTTTTTATGGATTATTTACTAAACTATGTAAAATGATGAAAAATAAAGGAAAATAAGAGAAATTGATAAGCGTGCGTGGCAAATAGCAAATAAACCCAGTTTAATTCAATGCATGGCCCAAAAGGGGGGTGTGAGAAGCAGCTGCAACCCAAGCCCATGCTCCAATTCTTAATTCAGTTCAAATTAAACAAAAGAAAAAGTTGCCATGCGAAGACTCGAACCCACGCACCCCTGGTATACGCAGCGAGGAAGCAAAGCCTGGGATTTTCAACTTATCAAAACGATGTGTTTTGATGGGAGTGTTACGTGGCGCACTGAGGGACCTAGGATGGAGGTCTGAGTCAAAGTCTCCTTCAGGAATGAACGCCTCAGATTATGTCTTCTTCAATTCAAATCTCTGCAACCTCTTGCCCTGCGCGCGCGAAGGCCACCGCCGGTGGCTTTTCCGGTCACCATCAAACATTTCACACGATTTCTACATGAAAGTTGCTCTAAATCTCACCAGGAATCCAACCGTACCACTCATTCATTCTAAAAACGCAAGAATCTAAGAGTAGCAATCTCAACCGAAAATGGCGTAAACCCTAAATTGTCACTAATCTTCAAATTACTTATCCAGAAAGCTTCTAGCAATGATCACAATACATCTAGCCTATCAAGACCTAGCCAAACTACATGGATCATGCTACACGATGAGAATTACATACCTGTAAATTTTGAATGCACAGAGCACTGAAACCTTCAAATCAACCTCCAAGAATCTCCAGATACCTTCACTAACACCAAAGGAAGCTTCTGTATGCAACAAATTGGATTGAAACTCTCTGAATTCTTGAATTCGATTTTGACTTGCAAGCTATGAATTCAAGGTGCTCTCTCACGATTTGGCTATGATCTTGGCTCGAATTCTATCTGGAATCACTCATACACTCTAGAGGAAGATGTTGAAAGCAAGAATTTGGATGGAAATGGATCAAAAGTGTGTAACCGAATTTGGTTTGCAAGAAGAAAATTCAGAACTCAATCTCTCTTTTCTCTCCCAATTCTCACCAACCTTGGCCCTGGACCAGTTCTAAAGCTTATATAGAACCAGTAGGAATGATCTAGAAGTTCCTAGAACCATCTATATGAGATATCCAATATCTCTTGCTTTTGAATTTCTCATCTCATGCTCATCCATGACAGCCCTGCTTGCAGCTTGTTTTTCACCTTGATCATGATTCAATTTCTCCTCAAATGAGATTCTGAATGCATTTGGATGGATTGGTACCTTGGTTTTGATCTTGTGCATAGTTTGGTTTATGTAACTTACATCATAAGCAATCAAATGCAAATCTTTGAATGGGGCCTCAAATGAAAAAACCAACATTGCCATTGTCTTTAAAATGCATTTTACAATCAAAATGACCTATAAGTTTTTCTCATTTGGTCACCAAATGAATTATTTGAATTTTTGACCATTAAATCCTTTTAATTCTTCTTTTTTCAAAGTTTCTTGAACCAAGTATCTCCTTGAGCCATTTCAATGCCTCCTTGATGCATCGTAAAGGTTAAAACCCCATTTGGAGAAACTTTCTAGTTGAACAAAACTTCATTTGAAGCCTCTAAGTTGGTGAAAATGGCCTATGATCACAAATGACCTATAATCACCAAATGTCCAAAATACCCTTGACTTGTCAAAGCCATAACTTGAGTTCTACAAATCCTATCAAGGACTTCTAGTACTCTCTAGAAAGATAAGAGGATAAGGAATAACATTTATGTTGACCAAAAGTTCATAGGAATCATCCTTCTTAGGCAAAGGTTCCATGCAAGTTGGGTAACTTTCAAGCCCCAAATTCATATTCCTCAAATGACTTGTAACTTGTCAAAGCCATAACTTGAGTTCTACAAATCCTATCAAGGACTTCTAGCACTCAAATTAAAGCTAAGACCATGCTCTACAAAACTCATGTTGGGGGAAAGATGAGATGACAATCACATCTTGAGCTAAATTGCCTTGAAAATAGGGGTACAACTAGGGGATTTTACACTGTCAAGTCTTAGAAACCCTAGCCTGAAACTTCTCAAACTCTTAAATCATAATGAGTTAACCTTGGAATCATCCTTAGAACATCTCAATGTATCAATCCATGGTCACATGGCTCTTGAATTAGGTCTCAACCTTCTGCAAATCATCAGTTGACTTAGGGTTGACCCAGTCAAACCCTAGCTGCACCAATCATGGCAGAGGCTTCTTAATCTTGCACAATGACCTGTCTAGGCCTCAAAGTGATCTTCAACACTTCTCATGAGATCTCTCAAGACCTCCATTCCATCCCATGGCCTCAGAATCATCTGATGGGTTTCCACAACTCTCAAGTTTGGAGACCTACACACTTGGTTTCAACCACTCTTTCTGAGGCTCTTTCAACTTCTCTGACAAGGATATCAACCCTTGAACACTTCAATAACCTTCTTAGCTAGCTTCATAGTCTTGTATAGATCTTGATTGGTAATCATACCTCTTGATCTCCTGCATACATGTCAATGAATTGCAAATGATAATGCTAATGTGAATGAAATGAAACATAAGCTAGGTGAAGAAAAGTTGGGCAAATTTTGGGGTGCAACAGCGCTGAACAGGGTCCAGCTCCAAAATCTCTCTCAGAAGAATAACGAGAGTTTCAAAGAATACGCCCAGAGGTGGCGTGAGCTAGCTGCCAGGGTGCACCCTCCTATGGTAGAGCGGGAGTTGGTAGATATGTTTGTGGGCACTTTCTCTGGGCTGTACTATGATAGGCTGATTAATTGTACGACGGCTAATTTTCCGAGTTGATACTCTTGGGCGAACATATCGAGAATGGTGTTAAGATTCGTAAGATTCAAGCGGGTGAGTCAACCTCGGCTGGTGGTGGTAAAAAGGCTTTTGGGAACAAGAGACAGGGAGATACCAATGCAGTATATAGTGATCAGAGAAGAGATAGAAGTCGGAATTGGCATAGGAAGCAGATCGCCAGCGTGACAATTCCTGTACCTCAATAGTAACAACAACAGCCACAACAACAATAGGGACGACAGGACGCCGCTCCACAGAGATATCAAGGTCGGGATAGGGCTGTGAAAAGAGTCTTTGATGCACCTCCGTTACCTTATGCTCAGCTTCTTCCAACCTTGTTACAGTTACAGCTTATTGAGAAAAGGACGCTAGCTCCGTCGAAGGGCACGCCTCCTTATGGGTATGATGTTAATGCGCATTGCGACTTCCACTCCGGGGCACCCGGTCATACCATTGAGAATTGTCAAGCGTTCAAGCACAAGGTGCAAGATTTGATAGATAGCAAAGCTATAAACTTTGGTAACGAAGCGCCCAATATTGATAAGAATCCTATGCCGCCTCATGGAACTGCAAAGGTAGGTGCTGTGTTGGAGGATGCTAGTCTGAATCTGGTTATGAATATGGACAAATTGAAAACACCTTTGGGTTATGTCAAAAGCAAATTGCTGAAAGGGGGGTGTTCCCTAGTTGTGACGCCGATTGCGTTGATTGTTGGGCCCAACCTGAGGGTTGTAATAACTTGAGAAGAGGTATTCAAAGAATGATCGACGAAGGTACACTGCAATTTGATCGCACTGCTGAAGATAAGCCTATTGAGGCAAAAGTCGAGAAGCAGGGTGAAGTTGCAACGATTACAATACCATTCAAAACTGTCACGATATCGGCACCTCCTAAGAGGCCGACTATCACAATTACCAAAGCTGGACCTATTCCATATGAGAGTACTAAAGCCATTCCGTAGAATTATGGGGCGGAAGTATATTGCAATGGGGAGAAGATTAACTTGCCGAGCCCGCCTGTAGGATCTGTTGATAGTCTTGTGGGGGCAGGGGGCATAACTCGCAGTGGCAGAATCTTTACGTCGCCAGAAGTAGAAGCTGAGAGAATTGCAAAGGGGAAAGGTAAGGTTAATGAGGAAGGACCGTCACAGGAGAAAGAAAAAGACGCTTTGACTAAAGATGTAGAAGAATTCATGAGATTGATTCGGAAGAGCGATTATAAAATTGTCGATCACCTGCAGCAGACGCCTTCCAAAATATCAATTTTGTCATTGCTGCTTTGTTCCGAGGCTCACCGGAATGCATTGTTGAAAGCTCTGGACGCTGCCTATGTACCCCATGAGATATCTGTGAATCAACTCAAATGAGTGATTGTGCACGTGAATGCGGGGCATGGCCTTGGCTTTACTGAATTTGATTTGACGCTCAGGGGCCGCAATCATAACAGTGCGTTGCACATTTCTGTCGAGTGTAGGGGCACTGTTATGTCCCACGTCCTTGTCGAAACTGGTTCATCCTTAAATGTCTTGCCCAAGAAAGCATTGATGAAGCTAGATACCCGAGGAGTAATCTGCACGCCAAGTGATTTAGTGGTGAGGGCATTTGACGGAACGAGGAGGTCTGTATTTGGAGAATTGACTTTGCCGATCCAAGTCAGTCCAGAAGTGTTTGACACCGTGTTTTACATCATGGACATACAACCAGCTTATAGCTGTTTTCTTGGACGACCATGGATCCATGCTGCAGGGGCTGTGACATCAACGTTGCACCAAAAGCTTAAGTATGCGGTCGGTGGTAGTATTGTCACTATATGTGGGGAGGAAGACATTCTGAGCAGTCACCTGTCATCATTTAAGTATGTCGAAGTGGATGGTGAGATCCACGAAACATTGTGTCAGGCCTTTGAAGGAGTGCAGATCAATGACAAATCTCCTGTCATCAGCAAGGGGCCGGAAGTGGCTATGTCGTCATACAAGGAAGCCCAAGCGGTGGTGCAAGCCGGTGAGGTTAAAAGATGGGGTCAGGTTCTAGAAATTCCTGTTAAGCAGGACAAGTTCGGCTCAGGGTATCGCCCGTCGTCATCGCCTTCACAGGGCAAGCCGAGATTCAAAGGACTGATTGTGTTCACTCCGGGAAGAGGAAGTTTTGAATAGATCAATGTTGTGTCTGACAGTGAATAAGGAGATAGCGATTGTGACATGGAGTCGTGGATCAAGCCCAGCGAGCCAGGACATAGCCTACGCAATTGGTCTATCCAGGACTTTGTTCAAGTGACGCCAAAACAGTAATGCCTTGTTTTTTCAATTATTGTACAATCCTGTGTCCTACCCGGGGCATAGAGATTTTATTTCAGGGCCTACTTGCTTATGTGTATGCTTTGTTTTAATCATTAAATAAAGGCGTTTTCCTCATGCAAATTTTGGGATCCCTGTTTTTCTATTTTTTTATTTTTACAATAAAATGGCAATGTGGTCGTGTGCTTCGTTTGCATATCATTTGAAGCATTTAACCCTTTCTCTTACAGGATCCATATTGCAGATGACACCGATCAAGATCTCCCTATGACTCACTGCGACTTTGAGCACCCGATATTTCAAGCCAAAGAAGAGATTGCTGAGGACGACGACTTACCAGAAGAGCTGACTCGTTTGTTGAAACAAGAAGAGAGAATCATTTTGCCTCATCAGGAGGATATCGAGATCATTAATTTGGGTTCAGAAGAGATTGTCAAGAATGTCCGGATAGGGGCTGCGTTGCAAAGTGATATCAAGCAGAGACTTGTCGAGATGCTTCGAGAGTATAGTGACATATTTGCTTGGTCTTATGAAGATATGCCTGGGCTAGACACAGATATCGTGGTCTACCGCTTGCCATTGTGTGAAGATTGTCCGCCGGTCAAGCAAAAGCTCTGAAGAACGAAACCAGATATGGCCGTAAAGATTAAAGAGGAAGTACAGAAACAGTGGGACGCTGGTTTCCTAGCTGTTACAACTTACCCTCCTTGGGTCGACAATATAGTACCTGTACCAAAGAAGGATGGTAAGGTATGGATGTGTGTTGACAATCGGGATCTGAACTAGGCGAGCCCTAAGGATGACTTCCCGCTTCCTCATATTGACGTGTTGGTCGACAACACTGCTCAATTCTCTGTGTTTTCCTTCATGAACGACTTTTTGGGCTATAATCAGATTAAAATGGCGCCGAAGGATATGGAGAAAACAACTTTTATTACCCCGTGGGGAACGTTCTGCTACAAAGTGATGCCCTTTGGTTTGAAGAACGTTGGGGCAACATATCAACGCGCTATGACGACTCTCTTTCATGACATGATGCATAAAGAGATTGAGGTCTATGTTGATGATATGATTGCCAAGTCCCAGACAGAGGAAGAGCATCTGGTGAATCTTTTGAAATTGTTTGAGAGGCTTAGGAAATTCAGGCTGAGGCTGAATCCTAATAAGTGCACCTTCGGGGTGAAATCCGATAAGCTACTAGGGTTCATTGTTAGCGAAAAAGGAATAGAGGTTGATCCTGCTAAAATAAAAGCAATACAAGAAATGCCAGCGCCGAAAACAGAGAAAGTGGTTCATGGTTTTTTAGGGAGGTTGAACTACATTGCCCGGTTTATATCTCACCTAACTGCCACGTGTGAGCCAATGTTTAAATTGTTGAAAAAAGACCAGGCAATTGTCTGGAATGAATATTGTCAAAAGGCGTTTGAAAACATAAAAGAATACTTGCAGGAACCTCCGATTTTGATACCCCCAGTAGCCGGGAGACCACTGATCATGTATTTGACGGTTCTTGAGAATAGTATGGGGTGTGTTCTTGGTTAACATGACGAGATTGGATGAAAAGAGCATGCAATTTATTACTTGAGTAAAAAGTTCACAGAATGTGAGTCTCGTTACTCAATGCTTGAAAAGACGTGTTGTGCACTTGCTTGGGCTACCAAACGTCTGAGACAATACATGCTAAATCACACAACCATTCTGATTTCAAAGATGGATCTGATTAAATATGTCTTTGAGAAGCAGGCACTTTCTGGAAGGATTGCCCGATGGCAGATGGTACTGACAGAGTATGATATACAGTATGTCTCGCAAAAAGCTATCAAAGGTAGCGTACTGTCAGAGTACCTGGCTGAGCAGCCAATTGATGATTACCAGCCATTGAAGTTTGATTTTTCTGACGAGGATATCATGTACTTAAAGATGAAAGACTGTGAGGAGACGTTGCATGGTGAAGGTCCTGAGTCGGGTTCCCAATGGCAATTGATTTTTGACGGTGCTGTTAATTCATATAGAAGTGGAATTGGGGCAATCATCACGACTCCCCATGGGACGCATATCCCGTTCACCACCAGATTGACGTTCCCAGTTACTAATAACGAAGCTGAATATGAGGCGTGCATTGTGGGTCTCGAGGAGGCTATTGATTTGAGGATTAAAAATCTTGATGTATATGGAGACTCCGCGCTGGTCGTGAACCAGATCAAGGGTGAATGGGAGACCCGTCAGCCCAATCTGATACCGTATATGAATTATGCAAGAAGACTATTGCCTTTCTTTGACCGGGTATTTTGATATCCAGAATTTCCTAAAAAACCAAGAGTATCCGACTGGGGCATCCAGCCGCGATAAGAAGACTCTTAGGAGATTGGCTGGCAATTTCTACTTGAATCCGAATGGTGTTTTGTATAGGAGAAACCATGATTTGGTGCTTTTGCGATGTGTTGATGAGAAAGAGGCTAATTTACTCATGGAAGAGGTCCACGAGGAAACCTTTGGCCCGCATGCCGGCGGACACGCTATGTCTCGAAAGTTATTACGGGCAGGGTATTATTGGTTGACAATGGAAAGAGATTGCTTCAAGTTTGCAAAGAAGTGCCATAAATGCCAAATTTATGCGGACAAGATTCAGGTGCCGCCGAGCCCTTTGAACGTTATGGCGTCCCCGTGGCCTTTCTCCATGTGGGGCATCGATATGATTGGCAAAATTGAGCCCACCGCATCTAATGGACACCGATTCATCTTGGTGGCTATCGATTACTTCACCAAATGGGTTGAAGCAGCATCTTACGCTAATGTCACCAAGCAAGTGGTATCCAGGTTTATCAAAAAGGACATCATCTGTCGGTATGGCATCCCCGAGAGGATTATTACTGACAATGGTTTGAACCTGAATAACAAAATGATGAAGGAATTATGTCAGAAATTCAAGATTGAGCATCACAACTCGTCTCCTTACAGACCCAAGATGAATGGCGTTGTTGAAGCGGCCAATAAGAACATCAAGAAGATAGTTCAGAAGATGGTTGTGACATACAAAGACTGGCACGAGATGTTGCCCTTCGCTTTGCACGGTTATCGTACGACGGTACGCACATCAACCGGGGAAACACCTTTCTCACTGGTGTATGGTATGGAGGTTGTCCTGCCATTAGAAGTTGAGATTCCTTCCTTGAGAGTATTGCTCGATGTCCAACTTAATGAGGCAAAATGGGTAAGGAATAAGCTGAATCAGCTCAGTTTGATGGATGAGAAGAGACTTGCATCTATCGCATATGGTCGGTTATATCAGAGACGGATGAAGAAAGCTTACGACAAGAAGGCGCGCCCTCGAAGGTTTTAGACGGGCGATCTTGTGCTAAAAAAGATTCTCCCACCACAATCAGATCACAGGGGCAAATGGACTCCCAACTAGGAAGGTCCATACATTGTCCGAAAGGTCTTCTCTGGAGGAGCCTTACTTATGTCCACCATGGATGGCGAAGATTTTTCATCCCCTGTGAACTCGGACGCAGTTAAAAAATACTTTGCTTAAAAGAGACCCGTGTAGAAGCATGCTTCATCTCAAGGTTTCAAGGTTTTGATGACAACAACAACAAGACTCAAGATCATTTCATCTGTGCAAAAATTCAAAAGCTTTCAAAAGACCAAGATCAAAGTATTATGGAAGTGATCAACATTCAAGCTTCATGTACATTTGCTCGATCATCTTTCAAGACTTGGACACAAGCTATGGTATATCAAATTCTCTAATTTAATTGATATACAAGTGTTCAAAACTATAAACTATTTTTGCATAATGCATTAACATGTTTTAAAATCATTTGGAATTGGTATAACACTTTTAAATTAATTATTTTTCAAAGTTTTTACAGTGTTAACCGATTAACCATATAGGTTAATCGATTAACGCCCTAAAATTTTAAATTCTTTGGGCCAACGTTACAGTGTTAACCGATTAACCTATATGGTTAACCGATTAACACTGAACGTTTTCTGAAAAATTGTTTCCTTTCAAGTTCAAAAATTATTTGAATGTTATACCTTTCCATGTGTTAACTCATACTCAATTATACCCTTTTGAAATGGTGTTTTGGATGATAAAAATTCTGATAATTTCAAATTAACAAACACCTCCAACAATTTTCAAAAAACAATCATTGAATTATATTTACTACTTTTCAAATAATTTCAAATACATTCAAAAAGTGTTCATACTTGCATAACCTTTCACATCCATTTGTTTGAACACTTGTATTGAGATTAAATTGTGAATTCTAATTAAAGGAGAAGATCAATCGTTGTATTGATATTACTATTGTACTCTCAAATTATAAGAAGAATTACAGAATAGTCTGTTGTGACTTGTGATCCAGGATTGTTGGACACAAGGGTTAGTGTTTTGCAAGAGGATTGTTCTTGCACACTAGTTTGTGTTGTTGTTAGATTGTAGGCCTCACCGGTTGAAGGTGTGATAGGTTGTACTTTCTAAAACAATAGTGAAAACTCTCTTTCATGTGGAAAGGGGAGTGGAGTACCTTCGGATTGTGAAGGGAACCACTATAAATCTTGGTGTCCACTTTCTTTATGCTTTCTACTACATCCATCACCAAGAACATAACCAAAGAAAAATTAAAGAACACCAAAAATCGGAAAAATTTCTATAAGCCTAATTCACCCCCCCCACCCCCTCTTAGGCATACTCTGAACTTTCAACCCGCTGGACAGAAAAAAGAGAGTCCAGGCAAAAATGGGGCATCCCGGCGAACCAAAAAGAAAAAGAAAAGGTTCGGGCAAAAATTAGGGATAAAAATTGAAAAGATGTACACCCGTGAAGTCGAAAACCTGAGAAGGTGACTTCGGCAAAAAAGGGTATCCCGGTGAATTGAAAACCCGCAAAGGGCGATTCAGGCAAAAGTTAGGGATTGAAAAAGAGAATGACTGCGGTCCGAGTTTGGTGTTGCATTGCTTAGTGGTTTGGGAGTACCTGAGGGTCGATTATCCAAGTCAATCTCTGCCGAAGACGGAGTATCGGAAAAGAATCGAATTCAGGCGAGTCATAGGAGGATCAGCTCATGGTGTTCGTCTATACCGCGTTGCCAACATGTATACAAATTTCTTTGTACCTCTGTACATATTTGTATTTGTTTTTGTAGCTTCCTCTTTTCAGGAGTTGCATCCATTGTACAAAACTTTTCCTATTTACAGGCCCGTTATCAATAAACACATATTCATTATTGGATGTTTGCTTCTCATTTTAACTTTGACTGTTTTGTTTGTGGAAAACGCCGATGTTTTTGATAAACTTGTACGTGCATGAACTTGCAAGCCTCGGCCAATAATTGTTAAAACTTTGAATTAACTGAACAATTGTCACGAATATTGACCTAGATATTTCCTTTTGTATAGGATATCTTGTTGTTGCTCATTTTTTTGCAGGGTCGTTACCTTCGCAGCGAACAGCCAAGGGATCGTGTTTCCCCAGCCGGAGTCCCTTAACGAGATAGCAGACTCTAGGTGATCTTATTTCTCCCTAGCAGATGGAAGTCGCATTTTTATCCCCAGAAGAGTTAGATGCGAGTGAGCGAGCGGTCAGGCAGTGATGTGCATCCCCAGCGGTGGTCGTGTGTACATTTAATCCCCACAGGGTACAACCAGGTTGTCCATGATTCGAAAAGGGTAGCCCCCGGGCAGGGTGGTTCTTTCTGTTCGCCAGCGGGTCTTTTTTCCTCCACTAGGATGATCATCCTCGGTAGAGTTCCTAATTCTGGACGGTAACGCTAGTCCCCAGTAGGATTGTTTCTTCTTCCCCAGCGGAGTTGACGTACCGTTCCAGCATGCATTTTGCTGGAACAATTCTGTGATACCCGGTTATCCTCAGCGGAGCTAGCTTTGTTTTCAGCATTTATTTTGCTGAAGCGGTTCTGTACCCAGTTTTTCTCCAGCAGCCCGAGCCGGCATTTGCATCTCACATGCATCATCATATTTGCAAATACGTAGCATTCCATGTCGTATGGAGCATTATACCATTATCAACATATGCATTTTGAAGCATAAACCAGGTTGGTTACCTATTTTGTTTCAGGTGTTTCCCTGCAGGTTTGGAATTCTTGTTCAGGATGGTTTCGGATGTTCAAATTCGTGATATGAGATTTGTGATGATCGCGTTCATCATATCATGTGTTCCATCATCAGAGTTGCTTGGTTAAGTTGCTCATCCTCCCCAGCGGAGTTTTCCTTGGATTGTTGTTACGTCAGCATTTTAAACCGTTGAAGTTTTTACTTGTCGTCAAGGTAAATGTCTGGCGGTTAATGTCAGCAATTCCCCAGTAGAGTCTTCCTCGGATGGCTGTTACGGCAACATTGAAAGCTTCATGATTATACCTTTGAAGTTGTTACCCATTTTCGAACAAGATGGATGTCTAGCAACCGATGTCAGAAGTCCCCGCAGAGTTGTTTGTTCAAGTCTTCGGATGCTCGATTCGCTTTTATTTAGCGTATGCCCATTTCTGAGGAAATGGAAGGTCCGTGATATTGACATTTCTCGCTTTTATTTAGCGTATGCCCATTTCTGAGGAAATGGAAGGTCAATGATATTGACATTTCTCGCTCTTATTTAGCGTATGCCCATTTCTAAGGAAATGGAAGGTCAGTGATATTGACATTTCTCGCTTTTATTTAGCGTATGCCCACTTCTGAGAAAATGGAAGGTCAGTGATATTGACATTTCTCGCTTTTATTTAGCGTATGCCCATTTCCGAGGAAATGGAAGGTCAGTGATATTGACATTTCTCGCTTTTATTTAGCGTTTGCCCATTTCCGAGGAAATGAAAGGTCAGTGATATTGGCATTTCTCGCTTTTATTTAGCGTGTGCCCATTTCCGAGGAAATGGAAGGTCAGAGATATTGACGAGATTCGCTTTCATGTAGCGTATGCCTGTTTCTGCGGAAACGGAGGATCAAGGATGTTGATGTCATGCTTTACGTAGTGCCCGCTTATCGTAGCGTTTGTCGTTGACTCGACACCTGTGGCGTCACGCAGGTGTTTGATATTGAAATCATGTTCTTTATCGGATGATTGATCAGTTGTTGCTGTGACAACCGGATTCAATTGTTTGGATGTGGTGTTCCCAAGAAGTTTGGAATTTTATTTCTTCGGTTAGCAAATTTTCGGGTTCTCTGGTATTCAACCGTCTTCTACCTCGATTACCTGAAAGCTGTTCACTTTTCATCCTATCGGGTCCAAGCCGCTTGAATAGGGGCAGCTGTTGCACCCCAAAATTTGCCTAACCTTTTCTTACTTGGTTTATGTTTCATTGTATTAGCATTGCATTATTCTAGAATTTGCATAACATAGCATTGTTCATTTAACAGGGGATCAAGTGTGGAGCCTTTCTAGAGGTCTTGTGCAAGTTTGAGAAGTCACCATAATCATCAGGAAGAAGGTTGGGTTCTTAAGAGGTTCATTTGCTTGCATGGGGTTAGTCTCCTAATTTGAGGACCAATTGAAGATCATTGAAGTGCTTTGAAGGTCATGGTGAAGCTCAATCAAGTCATTGTGCCAAGTGTGAAGAGCCACAGTTGCGGGTGTTGCAAGTGGGGTTTTCATCTGAGTAACCCTAAGTTAACTGTGCAAGTGAAGGGGATTAAAGCTCAATTCTAGGTCTTTGAAATCATGGATAGTTGTGTTGAGACACATGAGATGATATTCCAAGATCTATGCAAGAAAAGTTCCAGGTGTGAGGAGTTGCTAAATTAGGGTTCCCAGGGTAAAATCCCCTATTTAGTGTCTAACTTCAAGACCACTTATCTCAAGATGCAAGTTTCATATCCATTTTTGGCCAACATAAAACTTGTAGATCATGCTCTTAGCTTTAGTTTGAGTACTAGAAGTCCTCCATTGGATTTATAGAACTCAAGTTATGGTCCAGACAAGTTACAGGTTTTCTGAGGAATGTGAAATTTGTCTATGAAAGTTCACCAACTTCAATGGAACGTTTGACCTAGGAGGGTGTTTCTCCTAAACTTTTGGCCAACATGAAAGTTGTAGGTCTTGATCTTAGCTTTCCAAATTGTATTAGAAGTCTTCCATATTATTTGTAGAACTCAAGTTATGAGGTTTACAAGTTAGGGGTATTTTGGGAAAGTAAGATTATAGGTCATTTTCAATCATAGGTCAAAATCTCCAACTTACATATCTCAAATGCAATTTTGTTCAACATGGAACTTGCTCAAAATATGGTTTTTATGTCAACCAAGAGCTCATGGTGAATTGACTTGGTCCATAGTAAGAGTTGACTTGAGTTGGTTTTGAAAGAAGAGAAATTAAAGGCATTATTTGGTGGGAAATTCAAATAAATTGTTATTTGCACAAAATATGCCAAATGACCACTCAATTTGATCAGAAATGGTGATTTAGATACATTGGCAATTCTAGAATTTGCAATTGACCTATAATTCATGGTGTTTTGTCATGTTTCTTCACTAATAAGCAACATCCCACAATTCCCTCACCAAGGCAATTTGGAAGCTCCTTGTGGTCTGAATTCATTCAAGGTGTGTTAGGCAAGTTAACTAAAGCTTCCAAGGGAAGGAATTGAGCAAGAATTCGTGCATGGCATGTTGAACTTTTTGAAGAAATTTTGAAATTGGATCTTCTGAATTGGGCCTGGGCTGGGTCTCTAGAAGGTCCCAATTAGTTCTATATATGTTCAGAAACTCATTTGGGCAAGGGTTGGTGATTCATTCATGCTGAGATCAGAGAAAGCCATTGAAGTTTGAAGAAGAAAATTGCAAATCGGTTTTTGGATTCAAGTTGTTTTGAAGAGGAATTGAAGGTTCTACAAGCTTTTACCATCATCACTAAGTAGATCTGGAGATTTTAAGAGCAAGAAACGAGCCATAGACACCTCTGTTTGAAGCTTCAAGTCAGGTTGGTAAATCTCAAATTTCCTCTTAATCTAGCATGATGTAGTTAGAAACAAGCATGTTGCTAGGATCTATGTGAAATGTAGAACGTTTTAGGATTAAATTGGTAGTAATTGGTGATGAATGATCATGTGGTACTACTTCTGTTGAGGTTCGATTCTCCCTAGTCTTGAGGTTTTAGCACAATTGGAATAGCCTAGGTTAATCAGTGTAAGATGAGGATCATTTCTATACCATTAATTGGACATTTGGTGATGATGAATGACATGACATAATTTGGATCTTGATTCGGTTTGTACGATCTAGGAGGATTCAATTAATTTGGATAAGTTATTCGTGATCAGCGTAAGACTCTGAGCAAGATTGATATAAGGTTTGGGATTTTTGGTTGCCTGCAAGTTGATCTTCATCGGAGAAGACGGTGGCGCCACCGTCTTGTCCACCGTCTGCGTTTTGTGTCTCGCCTGAGCTAGAGGAAGAAGAAGGTCTCGTAGCCCTTGGATCTCACAGGAACCTTGACTCGTTATGACCATCGTGTGGATGAGATTGAATCTGAAGATTGAATCTGAGATTGAATCTGAAGATTGAATCTGAAATCTGAAGATTTGCCTCGTTTCATTTATGACTCAGCAGATGAGTCAGCTGGCTACGTGGCTGCACGCGTGTGTGATCTCTAGCTTTAGGATTTTCTTACTAAGTCTGATGATCCAATGGCTCTCATAATTCCCTGAACTTTAATTAGTTTAATTCTTTTTTTGATTTTCTTTTATTCTATTTCCATTCTAAAATCATTTTTAATTTCAATAATTGTCAGAAAAATAAAATAAAAATATGCTCATGATCCTCTCTGAATTTTTGATTTTTCTGTAGCATTAGATTTAATCCTCTCTGAAATTTTCATTTTTCTGTAGCATTAGATTTAATTGTTGATGATTTTTCAATTTAATTCATATTTTTCTTATTTTGGATATTGCATTAATTTTGCATAATTGGTACCTTTGTTTGTTGATTTTTGTTCTCTCATTTGGTTTGGAATTTTGTTGTGAATTTTTTATAGATGCTAGGTTAGAGATGTATGCTCCCATTTGAATTGTCTCACATTTTTTAGAAAATCATAGCTTCTAATTTAGAGGTAGGTTTAGAGCCTTTCCCCATTAATGGTCTCCCTTGATACCTTTCAACTTAGGATTTTATTAGATGACTTAGAATTGGATTTAGGCCCTGATTTTTGAACTATAGATCATTAACAAATGCATGTTCCCATAGAAAAATAATGAGATTTTTAGGATGTGTTTTGATATTTTAGATAGAATATTCAAGTTGTTTGTTCATTTGGTGCTTCAACCTTGGTGATTGTTTTGGAATTGACTCAAAGTGGGCTTTTCTTGTATGTTGGGCTTCTGGTTCCTCTTGGATGGTGTCATGGGCATGATGAAGCTTTTATGGAGTGGCTGGTTGAGCTTGGTTTGGAGCTTTTCTTTTCTTTTTGTTAGCTTTTTGTAGCTTATAAGATTAGGGTTTTTAGGAGAGAGCTTTAGAAGTAGTTTTTTTTCCCTTCAAATAAGCATGGTTGGTTTCACTTGCCTTCCATTCTCATCCTGTGATTCAAAGTGCTCATGTGAAAGTCTCATCTCTCCTTTGGAGGGATGTGTGACATTTTATAATGAGTAGAACTTTTGAGGAGGCCTTTCTCTGATGACCGGTTGAGTGTCAGGTGGGATTCCTTTGGTTTCCTTCCTGCTTCCCACCATCAAATACTCATCTTGTTGATTCTCTTCATTCTTGGTGGAGTGGTTTGGTAAAGTTTGAAGATGGAGCATCTCTTTCCTTCTCTTGAAGATGGTGTGAACTGGAGGAGCAGTTACAGGCTTTGGATTGGATTGTTGTCAGAAGATTTCTCTGCTGTGGAGATTGCTGGCTTATTTTCCTTGTTTGTCTGTTTTCTTCTTGTTCTACTGTATTGATGTGATTTGCTTGGAGTGTTGCATTAGATTTAGGCTTCATGTAGATGATCATAGGCCTAAGAGCATCTTAAGGGTTGAGCTTCTTCCCTTGCTTGTATTGCATTAGAGGTTGAGTTTCTCCCTCTGCTTGTATTTTTACTGTGTGGCTTTGCTTGTTGGTATTTGGTAGAGCTCAGCTCCCTTGCCTGTGTGGTGTGTGGCCTTTGTGCCTTGTTTGTTTAGAAGTTGATCTTGGCTCTTTCTGCTTGTGTGATGCATAGCATGCATTTTATTTACAGCATTTTGTTTACAGTAATTTCTCTTTCAGTTAATTTGTTTACTGTTTGTTTTCCTTTGCCATGTTCCCCTAGGAACTCTGACTTCTCTGGCTCCAGAGAAGTTATGACAGACATTAGGGTTCTAACCATGCATGATAACATTAGTTAGTTTCCCTCCTAACCTCAACTGTAGGTCCATTTTGCATGACAACTTTAGGATTGGATCAGTTCCCTTTTAGTGTGTCTTTTCTCTTCTCATCTGCAAACAAAATCAAAATACAGTAATAAAGGTTAATTGATGTCGTATGTTACGAGCCTTAAGCTACTTGAGAAAGGATTGTTGGAGAGTTTCTTTTCAACAGTCTGGATGTTTAGTATGGTACCCTTTGGGTGGCATGCGACGCATTCACTCTCAGGTCATAGTTTCTAGTGCGATATCAGTTGCAAACATCCATAAAAGACACTTCTCTAAAAAGCAGAAAACAAAGATCAAACTCTTTTTGTCCTCTTGGACCTTTAATCCCTTGAAAAAACTTTTTCAGAAGGAGAGTTTTGTTAACTCCCGGTTCTACCGCAAACGGTAAACGCCTAAGTCTCCAATGGTTGAGTTGCATACACCAACTGCTGGAACCGTCTGTTAACTTTACTCGGATAAAAAAGACAAACCTATGTCTCTCGTGTCCCGAACTACGTTTGCTCTGATCTTTCACGCTGTGTGAAAGCACGTAGGCACAAGATGCGATATCTTGGCGAGCAACCTTCCCCCGTAGTTAGGCGAACTACGTTGACTCTGATTTCTCGTTCCAGACGGGAATACGTAGGCATAAAGTGCGACACTTTGCCGAGTCATTTTCTTTTCTTTTCAGACCAAACTCTTAGTGTAGATTGATGTAACAAACCCGTCAGATAAACACAACAAGCATGGAACCCATCGAGTACGATGGATGTGAGGGGTGCTAATACCTTCCCCTTGCATAACCGACTCCAGAATCCAGACAATGGTTGCGATGACCTTGTCTTATACCTTTTCCGTCAGGTTTTTTCTGATCGTTTCCTTTCCCGTTCTGAGGGATAAATAACGAAAGGTGGCGACTCTTCTGTCTTGCCGGCCTCATTTTTTGTAGTAACAACAACTCTGATTTCTCATTCTCTGATGATAATACGTAGGCATAAAGTGCGACGCTTTGCTGAGTCATTTTCTTTTCTTTTCAGACCAGCCTTGATAGGTAGATAGTAAACATACTCGTCAGATAAACACAACAAGCATGGATCCCATCGAGTACGATGGACGTGAGGGGTGCTAATACCTTCCCCTTGCGTAACCGACTCCCGAATCCAGACATTGGTTGCGATGACCTTGTCTTATACCTTTTCGTCAGGTTTCTCCAATCGTTTCCTTTCCCGTTCTGAGGGATAAAACGAAAGGTGGCGACTCTTCTGTTTTGCCGGCACCTTATTTTCGCGGTAGTGACAGCTGGCGACTCTGCTGGGGAGTAAGATGGTTCCCTATGCGAGTCTCGCCTTGGACTTTCTTCCTAGCTGTCTGGGTCATCCCCAACAGCTGGTGAATCTGCTGGGGATTTCAACGTCCCCTGTGCGAGTCAATCCTAGCGCTTGCATGTTTACCTGTTGGGTTGTGTTTATTTATCGCATTTTATTTCCCGCATTTTATTTTCAGTATGATATGATTATCTGTGCTATTGTGGGAGGGGCTCTGGTAAGTGATAAGCCAGACCCAGGCTTGAGAGCTACATAGTATTAGAGCAGATTAGTGGTGAACCCGCATGTTAGGCATGCACTAGTTCCCACGCAATTTGCACTCACACGAGATTCTCTGAGATGATTTCCATTTCCAGCCCAATGGGCCGTCGAAAGGATTTCAGATCTAAGGATTGTCGACTCTGGGAACCGATCATTTGTGATTCAGCTGAGTGAGGCCACTTCAAGAGATGATGATGCCACACCTTTTAGGTATCGTATCATCGTTTCTTGAAAGTCTGTGACGCTGATGACCGCATAGGATGTCGTACCTTTTCCGTGATTAGGTCCATACCTGTGAGCAGGGTCGGGTTATTGCAAGAAACCTTAACCTCTAGACAACCTGGTTTTCTTGACAGTGAATCAGTATTGTTGGTGTCAGAGGCTTCTCGTCACCAGAGATGTGTTTGTTCTTGACAGAGCAGAATTATGGGCCTCTTCAGTCAACAGCGCAACACTCTTGATCTCTTGCTGCGTCTTTGCACTTGCATTTGCATCATCATACCATGTTTGCATTTTGCATCTAGCATTCTCATGTGCATTGTAGGTTGTTCCCGGCAGCTTCATGTTCTTATCTCTGCTTGGTTTGCATAAGTGACAGGATTGAGCAGGTCAGATTCCACAGATATCCCACTCAAGGTAATCAACAAACATCAATGGATCAAGTTCAAGCTGAAGTGCAGGAGCTCAGGGCTCTCCTGACTCAGTTCATGGAAATGATGCAGGGCCTCGCAGCAGGACAAGAACAGCTAAGAACCATAGTTCAACCGTTGATGGCACGGGTGAACAAAGAAGGTGTTGTCCAGGGAGGTGCTGGTATTATCCCTTCTGTTGGTGGTTATGTTCCACCTCCTATCCCTGTTGTTGTTACACCTCCGGGCGGAGGCGCTAAAAATGGAAATGGAAATGTTGTCGGTGGGAGTACCCACCCTGGGCTATGAACCGCCGGTCCTCGCTGGGAAGATCACCAAAGCGATATCTTTTCCATGAGAGATATGGGAGCGGCCATGCCAACTGAAGCTGAACAGAGGTTTAAACTGATTGAAGACAAGATGAAGGCCTTTGAGAATCAGAACTCTCTGGGCCTCGATATGTCTGATAAGGGTCTGGTTCCAGGAGTCAGAATTCCTCCCAAGTTCAGGGTGCCAGAATTCGACAAGTACAAAGGGACAACCTGTCCTCGAGTTCACGTCCGAGCATACTTTTGAAAGATGTCTGCATATTCTGAAGACGAAAAGCTGCTAATGCATTTCTTCCAGGATAGTCTGACCGAGGCATAATTGGAATGGTACATGGGGCTCGAGAGAACCCACATCCATAGTTGGAAAGAGTTGGCCAAAGCGTTTGTGCATCATTATCAGTATAACAGTGATCTGGCACCAACCAGGATACAACTGCAGAGTTTGTCACAAAAGAGTACTGAGAGCTTCAAGGAATACGCCCATAGATGGCGAGACTTGGCATCAAGAGTACAACCTCCCCTGATGGAGAGAGAGCTGAATGACATGTTCACGGCTACACTTCCTGGTGTGTATTATGAAAAACTGATAGGTTGCATGACTACAAATTTCTCAGATCTGGTAATAGCAGGGGAAAGGGTCAAAAGTGGTATCAAATTGGGAAAGATCCAACTCGCTCCTGTTTTTGCTAAAGATGCAAAGAAGCTGCATGTTGGAGAAACTAGTATTATGTCTACTCCAGCTCCTGGTCAATGTTCAGCCCGAAGCCAACAACCTCGTGCTCCTCGACAGCAAAACAATCGGCGCCAAAATCAAGATAGGCCCCGTAACAACCTGGAAAGGAGGACAGCTCCTCTTCACCATGTTCCAATGCCACTCTTCTAGATTCTGCCGCATCTGATTCAACACTCGTTGGTGGAGCCTAAAGCTCTCAAACCAAAGCCAGAGCCTTATCCTCCGGGATACGACCCCAGTGCTCAATGTGATTATCATGCAGGATCCCAGGGGCACGCGACTGAAGATTGCAAGGCTTTTCAAGCCAAAGTGCAACACTTGATGGACCAAGAATACATTTCCTTTTCCGAAGGAGAGCTGGTTGTGCACGTCGACCACTCGTCTGATTAAGTTTGGAGACTTCAAGGGTTGCATCTCCCTAGTCAGTGGTTCAGATACAAGAAGCCCGATTCTCGAAAGCTGGCGATCTGCATGTTATCAGTCATTTCTTTACATTTGTAGTTTCTTTCTTGTAGAATTGCAAATTTCGTTTGTAAAGCATGATTGTTTTTCAATTGATATTGATAATGAAATAAATATGCATGTTTTGAACTAATCCATTCGTGTTCACTCTATTGCTTTCTTTTATTTCAAATGCTTGTTTAAGTGGAATCCGGGGAGGATGACGAAATCCCATGATGCGTAAGCTTCCGATGCTATGCCTTTGAATAAAAAACTTGTTGATGATGTACATGCATTCTTTCAATCCCCAAACACCGGATATATAAGGAAGATAATCTCTTGTTAACCCCTTTGAGCCTAGTTGTAGGAGTTTCTTTCTGAAGATAGACAAACCCTCAATATTAACCCGGGGCAGGGTAAGTGTTAGCTGATTTGACCAAGCGTTCAAATTACACAAGGAGTGTCCATTCGAGGACCAATCACACCGCTATAGGTCGTACCTAAAAAACCATGATGGTTAAACCTGGCCGATCAGGAGTGAAACAGTCACAATTCCTTTAACAGATCACGCGAGCCGATGCCATACGATTTGTTCCAAAGAAGAAAGAAATAAAAGAATAAAAAATAAAAGCCCGCTAAGTCGAATCTTGAAAGCAAGCGACTTAGGAAAAAATTAGGGTACCCCGCTGGACTTCAAAATTGAAGGAACTCAAGAGAGTTAGTCCAGGCAAAAGTTAGGGGAGAACGAAAAAAACGAAAAAATGAAAAGCGAAAAAAGATTACAAAAGAAAGTCCTCGAGAAAGAACGAAATCGTATGGCTACCGGTGCCCAAACAAAGATCAAAAGCGAATGACTGTCACTCTAAAAAAAAGGATAATTTCCTGAATTGTCACTCAACCTTTGAAAGGTGAACGCTAAGGTCAAATTAGCTGAACGTAGGTTGGAGAACATCAAAGAGAATGGGTGGGTTAAAATGAATTTTGAGCCTTTATCCTTTCCTTCTTAAACCATGAACCAGACCACGTTACAACCTTTAAAAGACCTAATTGAAATAGGTTTGTTTCGTGAGCATACTGCGGTAAAGATCACATCGAAACTGACTCCTAGATAAGATTCCCAATACAGTGTTGTTTTAGTATTGACATATTAATGAATGATTTCATATATTTTATGTCATAAAAAAATTTCCAGTGAACAGGAATGGATTTTTGAAAACTGCCATATGCATTTCATTTGATATGTCTTTTGTGCAGAACAACTTGTTTTACTAGCGAGTAAGCGCTTGACAGCAGGAAAGTTTCCCCAATGGAAAGTGTGATCAGGATAGAATGCAGAATGCCTGAATATTTTGGTGAACCGGGGCAAGCTACGTCGAATGGTCGCAGCATGGGAGTCAGCCATCCAGAAATCGTTAATCCGGGGCAATCAGGTCGAGATTGGATGAATCTCTCGCAGCCAAGGGCACTACTCCCCACAGATCAGCCCATGAGGGGCAAAGTCATGATGAGGCTGGGGCAGGTCACCCCGAGAGCGTCGAAGCTATCCTTGTCCTGAAGGCAATTAAGCTGAAGCACCTTCTCGAGGTTTGAAATGCTAAGGTAGTACACGTCAAACCAGCGGAAGTATAGAAGGTACAGACCTCCTCGCAAGAGAGTTTTGCAGAAATCCCACGGGCTGAGGCAAAATTGGAAACAACAGAGTCATCCCTGTCCATATCATCAGAGCCAGGTAAGCAAGGATGAGTCCTTTTGTGATACCGATTCTGCAGCAAGTCGTCTTGAGTGCGTCTCATGGCAAGATTGCTTTATCCGCGAGTTAAACTAAGTCGGGGCAGTTCCTTAAGCAGGTGTATTTTCGCCCCCCAGTCAAAGTTGAACGTCGGAGAATCGGATCGTCACCCATATCGAATAACTTGAAACTTTCATGGAACCAGTCTTGTCTGGCTAACCCTCAAATCAGTTCTCGTCCAGTATATGTCAAAATGTTGAACCAGTCCCCGCCTGGTCCCTTCTTTTGGTAGTTCGTTGTTTAACCAGTCCTCGTACGGAAAACGCAGTTGCAAAGTCCAATCCCTGTTTGGCAAATCCAAAATCAATCCTATTTGATATTCGAACCAGATATCCAGTCCCTGTCTGATATCCATAATCCGGAATCAGTCCTGTCTGATCTCCTTACCCGAAGTCAATCCTATTTGATATTCGAACCAGATATCCAATCCCTGTCTGATATCCATAATCTAGAATCAGTCATGTATGATCTCCCAACCCGAAGTCAATCCTGTTTGATATTCGAACCAGATATCCAGTCCCTGTCTGATATCCATAATCTGGAATCAGCCCTGTCTGATCCCCAAACCCGAAAATCAATCCTGTTTGATATTCGCGCTAGATATCCAGTCCTTGTCTGATATCCGAAACCAGAAATCCATGCTTATACCGGAGATTATTTCTTGTATGACGACTCGACCTATGACACAAATTCTTGTCTGGTGGTTCACCCATGAATGATAGTACCTGTCTAGTACTTCCCCGTTAAATCCACTCTCGTTGGTAACCTTCCGTTCAAGGTTCAGCTCCAGCTTGGAAAACCATTTCAAAATCCAGTGCTTGTCTGGCCGGTCATTATTTTGAAGATTAATCCCTGTTTCATAAGCCCTCGACCGGTAGTCAGTCCGCGCCTGACCTACTCTGTTAAAGTCTATTTCTAGACTAATGTCCAAATGGTCCACTCTTCCAAGCAGGATGATTCCTTCTTCCCTAACAAGTTCAGCAGTGGTTCCCCACAGAGTCTGAACATGGGACCGAGAGCATTGATATGTCTTCCCAAGCAGAGATAGATTATCCCCAGCCTGACGCATCCTGAGGAAGGATCGTCATCTCCCCAGCTGAGTCATGCGCCGAAGCGTATGTTCATCCCAAGCGTTGAGTCAATGTGCAGTTTTCCCGTAGAAAACTATTCACAAGTGTTCTGATTCCGATAGTTTCAGACTGAGGTCTCCAGCGGAATTGAATGTTCCCACAGAGTTGTATTTTCCCCGGCAGGTAGGAGTGATTCCAGCGTCTAGTTACCCTCATCAGCTGAGTTTGCAAATCCCCAAGAGAGCCGAGTCCTTGGAAGCCGTTCAGGCCATAATTGGTGCTCCCCATTAGAGAGTACTAAGCAGCTGATGCTGTATTTCCCCATTGGAGTCGTTATCTCCAAGAAAGTTTTGCCGCGAAGGTCGTGCAGTTTATTTCTGCGATTGATATCGTTTCCCTCAGCAGTTTGTGGTTTGAAAACCTGGTTGAGCGGGTTCAGGTTCTTATAGAACTTTGTTCCCCTGCAGCGGTCCATTGAAGTTCATTTCCCCAGGCGGAATCCAATTGAGATTGGTGTGACTTCTTCTCCTTTGCAGGATGATTCCTTCCTCTACCAGAGTGGTTCTTTCTCCTTGACAGGATGATTCTCCCTTCAACATTTATTTTGCTGATGGGGTTGTATCATTTTGCGTGATTGCATAACATCTACCCTAAACGCGTAGCATTTCCACCGTGTGGAGCATTGCGCCATTGTCAAACATATGCATATGAAGCATGAGCTAGGTCTTTACCGATCTTGTTTTGTAGGTGTTCCTCCACATAATGGTTTGCCCAAGATAAATCTTGAATTCCCCAACAAAGTTGTGTGCTCGAAATGATTCTTGAAATCCTCAGAAGAGTAGTTTGCTTAAGATGATTCTTAAAGTCCCCAGTGAGGTAGCCAGATTTGTTTACTCAAGATGATTTTTAAAGACCCCCGCGGAGTTGTTTGTTCGAGATGATTCTTGAATTCCCCAGCAAAGTTGTTTGCTTAAGATGATTCTTAAAAATCCCCAGTGAAGTCGCCAGAGTTGGTTGCTCAAGTTGATTCTTAGAGTCCCCGACAGAGTGTTTGCGCAGGATGATTCCTGAAATCTCCAGCAGAGTTATTGGTTCAGGATGATTCTTGAAGCCCTCAGCGAAGTTGTTTGCTCAGGATGATTCTTGGAGTCCAAAGCGAAGTTGTTTGCTCAAGATGATTATTGAAGTCCCCGGCGGAGTTATTTGTCCAAGATGATTCTTGAATTCCTCAGCAGAGTTGATTCATCCAGAATGATTTTTGGAGTCCTGAAGCAGAGTTACTTGATAGTTCTCCAGGATCCCCCAGTGGAGGTATGTCATCCCCGCCAGGTTTTAAACCGAGAAGTTGAAATTTCCCTTGAAGACTTAGTGATTGAAGTCTGGCAGTAGTGCCAAATCTCTTGACTTACTGATGAAGTCCGACTGCGATGTCGAAGTAGTTCTCCTAGCTGACGCAGAGTGCCTGACGGCAAAAGATTGTGTATCCTTATTGATACGTGAATGACTAAGGATCCCATTTCAAGACTTACTGCTGAAGTCCAACTACGAGGTCGAAGTAGTTCTCCCAGCTGACGTGGAGTGCCCGACGGCGAAAGAATAGATATCCCTATTGGGTTCATGATTGACCGAGGATTCTATTTAAGACTTGCTAACGAAGTCCGGCTGACGCCCAAGATGTTCTTTGAATGCCCGATGGCATAATTATAGAGATTGTCAAAAGTTCCCAATAACCTGATGAGTCCCGAGGAATCCTTCTGCCGCAGTGTCGCAGAATGCCTGACGGAAATATCAGCTATGTATCGCCGGTTACCAAGTGACCAGTGATCCCTTGATGATTTGTGGAAGAAGCTGCAGCAAAATCAGATAATCATCCCGACAGAGATTTGAGAGTAGCCCTTCACCAGTTACCGGGTAACCGATGATCCCTTATTGACTTACTGATGAAGTCCGACAAAGATGTTGTCGACGTTCCTAGCGACATGATAAGTCCATAGGCGACGATAAGGAATTCTTCTGCAGTGGCGCAGAATGCCCGACGGCAAAATCAACCATCATTCACCAGTTACCGAGTAACCAGTGATCCCTTATTGACTTACTGATGAAGTCCGACAAAGATACTGTCGACATTCCTAGCGACATGATGAGTCCATAGGCGACGATAAGGAATTCTTCTACTATGACGCAGAATGCTTGACGGTATAATCAACCAACCATTACCAGTAACCGCGTAACCGGTGATCCCTTGATGACTTGAGGACGAAGACCCGCAGCTAAATCTGATAATCATCCCGATGGAGATTTGAGATTAGACCCTTCACCAATTACTGTATGACCAATTCCCCAGGAGAGTTGCTGTGCAACTGTCATGCTCAGTTTTTGAAGATGTGCCTACCAATCAAAGTATCGTTTACCTGTGCGGTGGCGGATCGCCTGTTGCCGTGTAACCAGTGATCCCTCGATGATTTGAGGATGCAATGATATCAGATAAATCAGAGAACCATCCTGACGGAGGCTCAGATAAGTATTTCTCTAGCTAGTGGTCGTGCAGCTATTATTTCAATTTCCGAATATTGGTTCCCATCAGAGTACCGTGTACTTGTGCAGTTGGCAAATTTCCGGGTTTGTTGGTATTCAACCATCTTTTACCTTGATTGTTTGAGAGTCGTTCGCTTCTCACCCAGTCAGGTCCAAGCCGTTTGAATAGGGGCAGCTGTTGCACCCCAAAATTTGCCCAACTTTTCTTTACCTAGCTTGTGTTTCATTTCATTCACATTTGCATTATCATTTGCACTTTATTGACCTGTATGCAGGAGATCAAGAGGTATGATTACCAATCAAGAGCTATACAAGACTGTGAGGCTAGCAAGAAGGTTATTCAGATGTTCAAGGGTTGATATCCTTGTCAGAGAAGTTAAAAGATCCTCAAAGAGAGTGATTGAAGCCAAAAGTATGTGTCTACTAACTTGAGAGTTGTGGGGATATCATCAGATGATTCTGAGGCCATGAGGATGGACTTGAGGTCTTGAGAGAGCTCATGAGAAGTGTTGAAGATTACTTTGAGGCCTAGACAGGTCATTGTACAAGATTAAGAAGACTCAGCCATGAGTGGTGCAATTAGGGTTTGACTGGGTCAACTCTAAGTCAACTGAGGATGTGAAGAAGGTTGAGATCTAATTCAAGAGCCATGTGACCATGGATTGATACATTGAGATTGCATAAGGATGATTCCAAGGTTAACTCATCATGATTGAAGAGTTTGAGAAGTTTCAGGCTAGGGTTTCTAAGGCTTGACAGTGTAAAATCCCCTGGCTTGACCTATGACTTCAAGGCCATTTAACTCAAGATATGATCTTCATCTCATCTTGACCCCAACATGATTGTTGTAGGGCATGGTATTAGCTTTAATTTGAGTACTAGAAGTCCTTGATAGGGTTTATAGAACTCAAGTTATGAGCCAGACAAGTTACAAGTCATTTGAGGCATGTGAATTTGGAGCTTGAAAGTTACCCAACTTGCATGACACTTTTGCCCTAGAAGGATGATTCCTATGAACTTTTGGTCAACATGAATGTTATTCCTTATTCTCTTAGCTTTCTAAAGAGTACTAGAAGTCCATGATTGGATTTGTAGAACTCAGGTTATGGCTTTGACAAGTCAAGGGTATTTTGGGTATTTGGACATTACAGGTCATTTTGAATTATGTGTCCATTTCACTATCTTTCAAGCTTCAAATGGAGTTTTTTTCAACATGAAAGTTGCTCAAAATGATGTTTTTAGCTTGGCCAAGAATCAAGAGTCCATTGATATGGATTAGAACAATTATTGGTTGAAGAAATTTCAGAAAAGGACCATTTTAATGAATTAAAATGAAAAAATTCAAAACAAATGATAAGTGAATGTTTTCAAGCCAAATTTGTGCTCATTTTGATTGGAATATAAATTATAAACACAATGGCATTATTAGAAGTTTCATTTGGGGCTTGGTTCATGGTGCTTTAGTTTGTTACTTCAAGAATAAGCTACATATCAAAAATCATTCACAAGGCACAAACAAGGACTCCTTTTGATTGAAACTCATTCACAAGGTCATATGCAAGTGGAATGAAGGTTCTAGAAGGTGGAAGCAAGGTAAATTTGTTTTTTCCATTGTTGGAATTTTGGAAGAAACTTGAAAATTGGATATCATAATTTGGGCTTTTATTGGACCTCCAAAGCCCACAAATCATTTCTATATATTGCCATGAGTGATTCAAGATGAGGGTTGGTGATGGAATGAGCTTGGAAAGGTAAGAAATACTTTGAAAAAGTTTGTTACAAGTGAAAACTGAATTTTAACTTAAAGGCCATTTTTGGAGCAACTGAGCATTGAAGAAGCTTCTACTATCATCATTGAGTAAATCTGCAGAAGATTGGATCAAGATTCGCACCATAACCACTCCAATTCGAAGCTCCAACTCAGGTTTTTACATTTCAAAATTATGCTCTATTCTTGATGAATTAAGATAGAATATGCATGTGGTTAGGTAGTACATGAACCATAGATGGATTTTGGATGAAAAAACTGAAGTTTAGAGATAATTTAGGAATGAACACGTTTTCTTGTTGGTGATGAATCTCTCTGTTCATGGAGTTTTAGCATGCGTAAGTGTGATATTTGGAATCCTTGCAAAAAATCCTTCGAAATTGGTTCAAGAATCGTTCGATTCCGTTGAGTATTGAGAGAGATAGACATGGAAGAGCTTTGTCGGAAAACTTTACGGTAACCGTCCGGCCGTGTGCTGCGTTTTTTCATCCTTGGATTTTCAATTGGAGAAGATGATACCATCACCGTCCAATCGTGGGGGAAAGGAAGACCGAGTCTTCCAATCTAACGCGCCAGAGCGCGCCACATTAGCAAGCTGCCACATCATTTAAGTGACTTCCGTTGGGCCTTGTACCAGCTGCTATCCGGACCCTCACCTTGCTGGCCCATTCCAGATTTTGCCTTGGATTAATTACTGCTTGCACCACCTTCCATTCCATTTAATTTTCATTTTTCTTTCATTTTTCTGTTTTAATGCTGTTTGATATTAATTCATTAGAAATAGTTAAATGTTTCATAAAATCACAAAAAAATACTTTCTAGCTAGCTTAAGATGTGTAGAATTTTATCATGTTTTTTATTTTTATTTTCCATTTTTTTTCAATTAAATTCGTATTTTCTCCTTGAATGTGTTTTTAATGGTTGAAAATGGACGTGCATGATTTGCTGATTTTTGTATTGGCTCATATTTTTGAATTTTGTTCTAATTTTTTGTATGCTAGCTGTAGACTCATTGATTATTTTTTGTAAATTTTCTCAGATTTTTTTAGATCCTTTAAATGTAGTTTTGAATTAAATCTTTGTGACCCTTCTCACATGATGATTCATTTGCATACCTCACATTGTTCCCTCTCTTTGAACCATTTCCATTTGGATTTTCCCCCTATCCTTTTACCTGTTGATTATGTGCATATTAAGGTGCTTCCATGATTTTTGTGGTAATTTTTAGATAGCTTTTGGTGCTGTTTTAGAATTAGATCATTAGACCTTCCATTTTAGGCTTCCCTCTTAACACCTTGTGATTTAGGAATTGTTTAGAGACTTTCCCATTAGGTTTGGCCCCTGGCCTTTCTACTATAGATACCTAACATACTTAGGTTCACCTAGAAATTTTCCTAGGATTTTAGAATTAGTTTTGGTATTTTAGATTGAATTAATACTTAGGCTAGTCTTAATATGTTCATAACATAGCCTTTCCTTTTGATTGATTATAATAATGGACCATAGATCCAGATAGTGTCCCCTTTCCTCTCTTGATAGATTGGTAGTAGACAGAAACCTCTTTTAAAACCCTTGTATCTTTAGGACAGATGTACTTAGAAGGTATCATTGGTGGTTTCCTTAGAAGCTTAAATAGGTGGATGATTCTTCCTATAGGGGTAGTTTCCTCTTCAATTTTTCCTTGCTTGATTGGAATCCCTCTTGTGAGCAATGTTTTCTCCTGTGGAGGAATACATTGCACTATCATAAAGGGGTTGAGTCCATGGAAGCTCCCTCTCTCTTTAAGGAAGTGGAGTTGGTTGAGTGTCTGTGGTAAATTCCTGTGGAACTTACCTTGCTTCTCATCTCCATTCTCCCAAATTTCTCTCATTCTTTCTTCTTTTAGGAACTTCTTGAGGTAGCATAGTCCCTCCTGTGGGGGGAATGTTGCACATCTCTTGATGGAGCCAAACCCATAGGATTCCCCCAAAATCTCTTAGTTGGTTGAGTACCTGAGATAAGTTCCTGTGGACCTTACCCTGGCATCCCAACACCCAATTTCTTTCCTTTGGTTAGAAGCTTGTATGATTACTTGTGGATTGAATCCATTATTTGTCATAAGTCCTTCTCCTCATTCATTGATTGAATTGCTTGTTGCATTAGGATAGTGCATGATTAGAATAGTTTAAGCTAGGAGCATGGCTGCTTAGAGGTTGAGTGAGTCTCCCTCTACTTGTTTGCATTAAGGGTTGAGATGATCCTCCCCTTGCTTGTGTGTTGTTTTTCTTTTTCTACTTGACGTATTTGCATAATAGAGGTTGAGTGAGCTCCCTCTGCTTGTCTGTTTTTTCTGTTTTTCTTTTGCCTGATTGCTAAGAGGTTGAGTGAGTCTCCCTCTGCTTGTATTGCTGCATAGCATGTGCATCTCTACTGTTTACTTTTTATCTGTTTAAGCTGATGCTTTATCTGTTTCTGTATACCATTGACATGATCCCCAGGGAATCTCACTTCCTTTGATAAGGAAGTGATGATTAGAACTTTAGGTTGAAACCTATGCATGATAACTTCTAGGAGTTCCCTGTTTCAAACCTCAACCATAGGATGAATCCTTGGCATGACGACATTATGACTTGATAGTCTCCCCATAGAGTTCGTTCTCTTCTCATCTCAAAACAACAGTAAAAAACGTAATAAAGGCAAGTTAGTATAAGCGCGTTACGAGCCTTAAGCTACTTGGGAAATGATAATTGAGCGGTCTCCTCTCAATCATCTAGGATGTTTAGTATAAGTCCTTTGGACGCTATACGACGCATTCGCTCCTAGGTCATAGTCTCTAGTGCTGTATTAATTACAAACAACCATAAAAAACAGTTCTTTTGTAAAAGACAGAAAACAAACTTCAAACCATTTTGCCCCGTGGCCCGTAATTCAAAGGAAAGCTTTTCTGCAGAAAAGAGTGTCGTTAACTCCCAGTTCTACCGCAAACGGTAACGCTTAAGTCTCCAAGGGTCGAGCTGCGTACGCCAAACTGCTGGAACTGTTTGTTAACCCTACTCGAAAAATAGATGAATCTGAATTCCCGTAATCCATATCATCCCGAACTACGTAAGCTCTAATCTCTCATACCTGTTGAGAGTACGTAGGCACAACACTGACGTATTGGCGAGCCACCTTCCCCGTAACCCGTAGTTAGCCGAACTACGTCGACTCTGATTTCTCATTCTCTAATGAGAATACGTAGGCATAAAGTGCGACGCTTTGCCGAGTCATTTTCTTTTCTTTTCAGACCAGCCTTGATAGGTAGATAGTAAACATACTCGTCAGATAAACACAGCAAGCGTGGATCCCATCAAGTACGATGGACGTGAGGGGTGCTAATACCTTCCCCTTGTGTAACCGACTCCCGAATCCAGACATTGGTTGCGATGACCTTGTCTTATACCTTTTCGTCAGGTTTCTCCGATCTTTTCCTTTCCCGTTCTGAGGGATAAATAACGAAAGGTGGCGACTCTTCTGTTTTGCCGGCACCTTATTTTCGCGGTAGAGACAATGATCTTCAATTGGTCCTCAGATTAGGAGGTTAACCACATACAAACAACTGAACTTCTCAAGAACCCAACTCTCTTCCTGATGACTTTGGTGACTTCTCAAGCTTGAACAAGACTTCTAAATAGGCTCCTCTTGACATAAACCACACTTGAGCCCCTGCTAAATGAACAATGATATGCTATGCAAATGCTAGAACAATGCAATGCTAATGCAATGAAACATAAACCAAGTGATAAAAAGGTTAGGCAAATTTTGGGGTGCAACACTCACAACCAACACAAATCGAAGACAAACAGATTTGTGCACCAAAATCAAAAGTTAACCAAACTCACTCAGTTTTGTGAAAACATCATCTACATGTTATGGAGATCACAGATCAAGTAAGAATTAAGCAAAATATCACAAGAACAAGCCATACCAGATCAAAATTGTTTGGAGCTTCATCCAACAATCATCACAAATGCCAGTTCGTTTTAGTGATTAATGATCTACATGTTGTCTAGGTCTCAAATATGCAAAAATGGCAGAGAATCATGTCATATTCAGAGAGTAAGGTTGATTTGAAAATACCTAGTGGAGAACTTCCACGGAGCCTTTAATTGATGCTTAAGCTTGAAGAAAAGTATCCAGAAACGTTCAGTGATCTTCAATGAAGCCTTTGCAACCTTTAATTTTGCTTGAATCTTGCTAAATCTCAAAAATCGTATTTCACTTGTTCTTCACTTTTTTAAAATGCTACTCCTTCAATTCTGCTTCCAAAATGAGCTCTGATGATTTGTGGATGATGGAAAGCTTATATGCAATGGATTTGGAAAGGAATAAAGCCCAATGGCAGTCCCTAGAGCCCAATTGAAATCCATGGAATTTGAGTTTTTCACTTTGGCCATGTGCACAAAATTCCTTCCAATTTGGCTCCAAAATGATGCACTTTGCTTGCTGATAGCATGAGGAGTGTGAAGGGCTGGGATTTAATCCTTGTTTGATCTCAATGGTTGATATTATAAGGGTGACTTAAGCTTGAAGAAAGCTTGAAAATTACTCATCAAAACTCACCAAATTCAAATTCTATCATTTCCATTGTGTTTGAAACAAAGTTTGCACTCAAAATATGTATCTACTTGTACAAAAATGATCCATAATGAATTTAATCCAATTTACTCATTTTAAAGCTTTTTCCATGAAAATCACTTTAGGAACTCACCATTCCAAGCCAAATTCATGACTTCTCAATGCCTGGTTGAACAATTGACACCATCTGGAGCACATTTGATGTTGGAAAAATCTCCATTTGAAGTGTGCAAGTTGGTGAAATGGACCTATAATTTTATGACCTATAATCTCACTTTCCCAAAATACCCCTAACTTGCAAGCCTCATGACTTGAGTTCTACAAATCATATGAACGACTTCTAGTACTCTTTGGAAAGCTAAGATCATGCGGAACAACTTTCATGTTCATCAAAAGTTGAGGCGAAACATCCTTCTAGGTCAAAAATGGCTTGGAAGTTGGTTGACTTTTATTGACCAAAATCACATTCATCTAATGACATGTAACTTGTCTGCATCATAACTTGAGTTCTATAAATCCAGTCAAGAACTTATAGTACTCAAAAGAAAGCTAAGAACATGCTCTACAAGTTTCTTGTTGGTCAAAAGTTCAGATGAGACTTGTATCTTGAGATAGGTGGTCTTGAAGTTAGGCACTGAACATGGGATTTTACACTGAGAACCCTAATTTAGTAACTTCTCACACACTTGATCCTTAATGAATTGATCTCGAAATGATATATTAGAAACCTCAACACAACATCCCATGACCATAGAGACTTGGAGTTGAGTTTTAATCTCCTTCAATTTCACAGTTGACTGAGGATTGACAAGATGAAAACCCTAGCTGCAACATTTTTGACTGTAGTTTCTTACACATCACACAACAACTTGAATAAGCTCCAACATGGCTCTCAAAGAACTCAATGAGCTCTCTCAACATCTCATATCCATATCATGAATTCACACTCCTCTGATAATCTTGAACTGGCCTCCAAGTTAGGAGCTGACCCACATACACCCATCCATCCTTTCACAAGATTATTGCCCACTTCTAGATGACCTGATGACCATTCAAACTTGAGTAACACCCCTTGCTTAGGCTCAACCCTCTGAGTAGACTCCTCTTGCTATGCATAACCTCTTGATCCCATGTTCAATGAAAAATGCTATGCAATGCAAATGCTAGAAAGAAATGAAATGAAACATAAACCAAGTTAAGAGAAGGTTGGGAAAATTTTGGGGTACAACACAAGGCTATTCCGTGGAACTACGGAGCCGAAGTGTATTGCAATGGACAGAAAGTAGACTTGAATGGTCCCCATACGGATTCAATAGATAATCTTGTGGGAGCAGGAGGCATTACTCGTAGTGGCCGGGTCTTTTCGTCACCTGAAGTGATTGTTGATAAGGTTGACAAGGGGAAAAAAACCAGTGGTAGTGGAAACTTCTCAGTCTGGGGAGAAGGAATCTTTGTTGAAAGACGCGGAAGAGTTTATGAGGCTGATACGGAAAAGCGACTACAAGATAGTCGATCATTTGCAGCAAACTCCTTCTAAGATATCTATCTTGTCGCTGTTACTTTGTTCTGAAGCGCATAGGAATGCACTGTTGAGAATACTGAACACTGCTTACGTGTGTTAGCTCCTAAATTTGACGCCTCAGCTAGAAAGAAGGTATCTAAGACAAAAGGGTGGAAAATAACTTGAATACAAGAAAATGGTCGAAAGAAGCAAAATAGCTAAGTCGAAGGACTCACCTAGAGGCCAAGGGTCCGACCGCCCGCAGAGACGAATGGTTTGTCGAAGTATTTGAAATTTGAATATTGGAGGGAACAGTTTTGCTTGTGGAAAATTGAGGGAGACACGTGTCACCTTGTGAATAATGGATCCATGCATTTGAGACAAGTGGCGGAAGGAGATTATGGTAGAGGTTATGAGAGGTTATTTTTTTGTTACTATAAATAGGGTGTCTTAGACAATATCCAAAGTGTGTTGTAATTTACTATTGTACAAATTACTCTTGAAATTACTCCAAGTATCCGAGTGTAGAGATAGCGAGTATTGTAAGAGAATGTACGTGATGTAAACACACCATCTTTTAACTTAATGCAATTTACTTTTTACTTTAAGTTTTACAAAGCCTTTTATTGTCTTTATTGTCTTTACCCCTTTTCCTCCTTACCTTTATTTCTCCCCTTCCTATGCAATTCTTTTCTCTTCGTCTTCAATCTAACTTCACCATTACCAACAAACTTTCTTCTCTTTTATTGGAAGCCTTACTTTACCTTTAAATTAACCCGTAGTCTAGTAGGTGTTCTTTTAGGATTCTTTTTATCCCAATATTGTTCGAGTGTGGAACTTGAATAAATTCTTAAAACCAAAAATAAATCTTTTAGCACATGTCCTAGGATTAATCTGATTGATCCTGTGAGTCACTAAAGTTAGATTTGGAAGATCAACGGTTGTTTTCCGATTTTCAAGGGAAACAAAATGGCACGCCCAGTGGGACAGTGCTAGAGAATCTATTTTATAAAACTAAACTTATAAAAAATTTGCAGTTATACTTGTCCCTTTTCGTAAGAAGGTATATTTTTATGTTACTGAGAAGTGGTAAAATTACCGCTATAAACAAAGAGACGCGATCAAGACGAAGCAGTAAGAACATGGCTAAGGATACAAACCAGCCAGATAACTCCAACCAACAAGGAGACAATTCCATCGAAGGAATAAGAGACGAGGGAGTTCCCCCTCCGATACCGTCGACTGGAGAACAAACAATGCTTCCTTTGAGGCCAGTGCCGACGCCTTCAGTACTTGGGGTGGGATCGACAGTGATAAGGCCTTATACTCAGCCAGTGTTGGAATACATTGTTCACCAAACATCGAATCCTCATATTTTGTTACGAGTAAGTTCGACGTCCAGGCAGTTTGTGCCCCCTGGTTTTTCACAGTCACCAAGAAACCCCTCATATGGGATGCCCACTGCTATGATGCAAGGGCTCCAAAGTGCACCCCTATATTCTCAGATCAGGCGATGGCTTCGCCACTACAAGGGTCAGGGTCAGGTGTGAACATGGGTCGAAACCCCCAAAGTTTAGGGGATTCGACACAAGGCCCCAATCTGACCAACACCTCAGTTGCTTGTTTGAGACAGCAGATGGATGAAAGTAACCTACAGATGGTCCAGACGTTGTCACAAACTATGGGCGAAATATTTCAACCATTAATCCAAAATACAACCCAGACCAATCAACAATTGGTGGTACAATTAACAAGATTGGCTGAATTCATGGGGTACCTCCCTTAACTAGAAACCAAGCCGCAGTAGCAGATGTCCCACGAGACAACTTGGCGAATATGGTAGAAGTCGACGTAGGAAACCAAGGAAGGATAGTCCCTCTGGTAGTCGATGGGCTTAGGGAATAGCCTTTGCAAAACTAACCCCGTGGCTTGGGAGAAAGAAATCCAGGAGTAGTGGTTGTGAATCGAAACCAAGACGCAGATAATGTAGTCCAGCATGTTTGTTGAAACAACATAGCCGTAGACAATAATCTAGCGGCCATGGTCGAGAGAATTATGGCCATAAATGGGCTAAACACTGGTTTTACCAGGCCAAACTACACTTCACCTATAGTAGACTATATCCTTCAGGCGGAGTTACCTCCTAGGACGAAAGTACCTAAATTCACTAAGTTTTCAGGAGATACGACAAAATCCACTGTCGAACATGTGGCTCGTTACCTAATCGAGGCTGGAGAGATAGCGAACGAAGAAAGCCTTAGGATAAAATACTTCCCAGGTTCTCTTACTAAGAACGCCTTCACCTGGTTCAAAACCCTTCCCCGTAACACGATATGTAACTGGACCCAGTTAGAGTGTTTGTTTCATGAACAGTTCTATATAGGTCAGACTAAATTTAGCTTAAAGGAACTAGCTAGTCTGAAGCGTAAGTTCTCGGAACCAATAGAGGAGTATCTTAATAGGTTCTGTTTGCTTAAGGCCATATGCTTCACGCAGGTCCCTGAACATGAGTTGGTCGAAATGGCCCCCGATAGTCTCGACTACTCTATTAGGAAAAAGTTGGACACCCAGTACCTAAGGGACATGGCCAGATTAGCCGATCGAGTTCGACAACTCGAAAGACTCAAAGACGAGAAGGCTAAGTTTAATAAAAATAAAAAGGTAGCTTTTGTCGAATTTAATGATAACGTCGAAGGTCTATGTGATGAGTCTATGAGTTTCGACGATGACAAAGTGGACCTTTCAGAACTCAAGCAAGGACCACCTTACTTGTGCAAAGTGTTAGCTCCCCCACAAGGGAAGAGTTATGTTGAATCTGAAAAGAATGATAGGTTCCCAAAGAAAACATATACCTTCGACATCACAAAATGTGATGAAATCTTCAATTTGTTAGTTAAGGATGGACAAATGATAGTGCCTCCTGGCGCCAAAATGCCGTCCATAGAGCAAAGGAAGAAAATAGGGTTTTGTAAATATCATAACTTCTTGGGTCATAAAACATCTCAATGTTTTCTTTTCAGGAACCTCGTTCAGAATACGATCCAAGAAGGACGTCTAAAGTTCGTAGAGAAAGCTTGTGGCCAAATGAAGGTCGACTCAGATCCTCCGCAAACGGCAGACGCAAATTACACTGAGTCGATCGAGGCTAATATGATCGAAGTTGTCAACAGTTACGATTTCTCAATCGAAGTAACTGAGGCTGCTGGCAATCCCATAGACGAAGCTGTAATGGCGAAAGTTACCATCAGCTTCGGACAAGAGAGCTGTGTCGAAATGGAAGTTGATAGTTGTGACCAGAGGGATGAAACCAAAGGACCAAGCGACAAGAACAATCCGGGTTGGGAGATAGTGACCAAGGAAACAGCCGATGACTTCGTTAAGATTGATGAAGCCACCAAAGGCGTGGAGTTAAGCTTGAAGAAGCTTAATCTCGCCAAAGAAATTGAGATTAACATGGTTCAAATCACACAACATGAGGAGGTAGCGGATAGTGAGTCAAACTACCAGGAAACACATACAAGGGAAGCCTACCCAGAGCAGGAGGAATCCATCGTTTCTTTTCTTCACCGCTACCAGGAGAAAGGTTCTAGTGTTATGCTCTGTCCCCGATGCAGCGCCATATTTGACAAGAAGGCTGCACAAAAGCTGGAAGGGACACGAAGGCTGAAGCAAGAAAATGAAAGGCCAAGATTCGACCCTCGAAGAGGCTTTCATCAGAGATCTGACCCTCGCATAAAGACTCCGATGAACAAGCCTACTAGCTTTAAGCCCAATGCTGAGCCCACTAATGGAAAGTGGACGAAGCCCAATGAGAACAAGCAGCAAGGGTAGAAAAGATGGAAAAATTTTGAAGTACAACGGGGATCTTCGTTAAGCTATCGAAAAGAATTTCAGTCTTCAAAGGCTGCTCATGTGTCAGAAAATTACAAAGGGAAGAATCCCATGTCTCGATCCCAATGGAGACGTGAACAGAGAAGAAGGAAAGCACATAGAGAAGGTGCACATAAAGACCAACCACAATCCAACACCAATATTCCCGTTGAACAGGAGGATCGAACAAGGGCCTTCGGGAAGACACCTGTAGGAAGAAAGTTGTTTCCAACACAGGTCGAAGACCAAAGGAAATCGGTCGACGATGAAATGACCGATAATTTTGATGAAGATTCTGATGATACGTTGAATATTTTGGTCAACGTAGTATCAGCAATGCCCAGGGAATTCGACAGGGTTTCAGTAGTTGAGAACTCAGACGCATATACGGACTGGGAAATAACGGCTCATAAGCCGGTATGCTATTATCTGATGAACAACGGTTGCGTCGAAGAGCAAAATGCTTTCTTTGAACGACCAACGGAGGCGGTGAAAAACCATCTGAAGCCTCTTTATATTACAGCACAAATAGAGAAGGTCCCAGTTAACAAAATACTAGTGGTTTGCGGCGCTACGGTAAACTTAATGCCGCATTTTCTGCTGAACAAAATTGGGAAAAGTGAGACAGACACCAAGCTACACAACATGGTGCTATCAAACAATGAAGGAAAGATGGGTTCGACCATGGGGGTCATTCAGGTGAATGTCATGGTCGGAACCATCACCCGTCCGACTGTCTTCATGGTGGTGGAGACCACTGCCAATTATAATCTATTACTTGGAAGAGAATGGATCCATGGATTGGGAGCAGTACCATCGTCGATGCATCAGAGGATCGCCATCTGGAGACCAGATGGTATTGTCGAAAACATCGAAGCGTATCAGGGATACTTTAAAGCACCTATAAACCATATTGATAGAGGACAGTTTGACAAACATTTTCCAGTATAGGGCCATGTGAACCTGCAGACTTCGACTTTACACCTAATGACGAAGTGTATTGCTCGTTATACCTGCATCTCGTCGAGGGTTTCTGATGAGACAAGGAAGTTCCAAGCGAAAGGTTACCATACCTTGGCGAACTTCCTGTAAACCCCACTGGCTGGGGAAGTGAGTTCGATGATGATGACTGAAGCCGCAACGCTTCAAAGGATTTCAGCCTAAGTGGCCGAGACTAAACTACAAACGGCCTTGGAGGCCGCTAATAATGAAATGGCTGAGGGAGCCAACGAAAAATCCAAACAAGCAGGTCCAGTTGGGTATTTCGACCCTAAGATTCAATACGAGGGGCAGAGACTCGAAGCCATATATGACGATGAGCCTTTGGGTTTTGAAAAGGATCTTTTGGCCAGCGATGTCAAAATGTTGGCGCAAGATCCACTGGAGGAAGTTGACCTGGGAGATGGAGTAATCAAAAGGCCAACTTATATCAACGCCAGCCTCGACCCCCAACTTAGGGTCGAAACCATTCAGTTTCTACCAGAGTACAGGGATTGTTTTGCTTGGGACTACGACGAAATGCCAGGTCTAAAGAGAGATCTAGTCAAGCATAGGCTACCAATCAAGCCTGGAAAAAAACCAGTAAAGCAGAATCCAAGGCGCTTCGCCCTTGAGTTACTCTCAAAAATAAAGGAGGAAATTGAAAGACTCCTCCGATGCACATTCATCCGTACGACCAGGTATGTCGAATGGCTAGCAAATATTATACCAGTCATAAAGAAAAACGGATCGTTAAGGGTCTGTATAGACTTTAGGGATTTGAATTCAGCAACCCCTAAAGATGAGTATTTGATGCCAGTGGCAGAAATGTTAGTCGATTCAGCTGCTGGCCACGAATACCTTAGCATGCTGGATGGATATTCTGGTTACAACCAGATTTTCATTGCTGAGGATGACGTTCCTAAAACGGCGTTCTGTTGCCCAGGGGCCTTAGGCACTTACGAATGGGTAGTGATGCCTTTTGGCCTAAAGAATGTTGGGGCAACGTACCAGCGGGCGATGAATTCAATTTTCCATGACTACATTGAGTCCTTTATGCAAATTTACATTGATGACATTGTGATAAAATATGTGTCAGGAAAGGCTCATGTGGAACACCTGCGCAAATCCTTCGTGAGAATGAGGAAATTTGGCCTCAAGATGAATCCCCTCAAGTGTGCATTCTGTGTGCAAGCAGGAGATTTTCTGGGTTTCGTAGTCCACAAGAAGGGGATCGAAATCAACCAAAACAAAACGAAGGCCATCATGGAAGCGAAAGCGCCATCCAACAAGAAGGAACTTCAGTCCTTGCTGAGCAAAATAAATTTCCTAAGAAGGTTCATATCAAATCTCAGCGGAAAAACACAAGCCTTCTCGCCATTGCTTCGAGCCACTAAGGAGAAGTTCGAATGGACGAAAGATCAGCAAGAGGCTTTCGACAAGATCAAAGACTACTTGACTCATCCTCCAGTCCTTGCACCTCCATGTCGAAACAAAAACATGAGATTGTACATAGCAGCGTCAGAAAAAACTCTAGGGAGCATGCTTGCTCAAGAGGATGAAAGTGGTGTCGAAAGAGCCATTTACTACCTTAGTAGAGTTTTAAATGATGCAGAAACTAGGTACAGTGAGATAGAGAAATTTTGCTTATGTTTGTATTTCTCATTTATGAAGTTGAAGCAATATATAAAACCAGTTGATGTTTACGTGTCTTCGCATTTTGATGTTATTAAGCACATGTTGTCCAAACCTATTTTGCATAGTCGAATTGGTAAATGGGCATTAGCATTAACTGAGTATTCATTGACTTATAGACCGTTGAAAGAGGTCAAAGGGCAAATAGTGGCAGACTTTATTGTCGACCACTCCATAAATGAAATTACCCTGAACTTTGTTGAACTAGAGCCTTGGAGGCTATACTTTGATAGGTCTAGTCACAAGAATGGGACAGGCATAGGTCTATCGATCATTTCGCCTGACAAAATTCCAACAAAATTCAAGTATAGAGTCGAGGGCCTATGTTCTAATAATGAAGCTGAATATGAAGGTTTGATCACTGGACTTGAAATTTTGTTAGAATTGGGGGCAACCAAAGTCGAAATAATGGGAGATTCAGAGGTGGTTGTAAAACAGCTAACAAAGGAAAACAAATGCGTTAAAGAAAATCTCATCATGTATTTCGTAATAGCTAACACACTACTCAAAAAATTTGAGGTCTGTACTATTCGACACATACCACGAATACACAATAAAATAGCCAACGACCTGGCGCAAGTTGCCTCAGGATACAGGGTCTCGAAGGAGAACTTACAAGAGGCAATCGAGGCCAGAGGTAAGGTGGTATATGTGGGCTTGAGACCATCAGACTTGGAAGTCACGAAATTTGGCTACGCCGACGAGGAAACCTTTGAGATTTTTATAGTCGAAGGTCTGAAAGACAAAGATTGGAGGAAACCTTTGGTCGAATACCTTCAGAACCCTTCAGCGACTACAGAACGAAAGATAAAATACCAAGCATTAAGCTACGTCCTGTTGGGGAATGAGTTATTTAAGAAAACTTCTGAGGGAGTTTTATTTAAATGCCTCAGTGAATCTGAAGCATACTTGGCATTGTCCTCAGTCTATGGTGGGACATGCGGAGCACACCAAGTAGGCCATAAGATGAAATGGCTGCTGTTTCGCCAGGGGATGTACTGGCCTACGATGCTGAAAGATTGTATCGAGTTCGCCAAAGGTTGTCAGGAATGCCAAATTCATGCTGGCATACAACATGTCCCAGCAAGCGAGTTGCATTCCATAGTCAAGCCATGGCCATTCAGAGGTTGGGCTTTAGACCTTATAGGAGAGATTCGACCTGCGTCTTCCAAAAACCAGAAGTACATTTTTGTAGGGATAAACTACTTTACCAAATGGATAAAGTCTATACCTCTACCGAAGGTAGACCAAGAAGATGTTATCGAATTCATTCAGAGGTATATCATCTACAGATTTGGCCTACCAGAGACAATAACGACAGACCAATGGTCAGTATTTACGGGTAGGAAGATGCATGAGTTTGCTAAAGAAATGGGATTTAAACTCCTTACTTCGACACCTTACTATGCTCAGGCCAATGGCCAAGTCGAAGCGGCAAACAAAGTGATAATTGGCATGATAAAGAAACAGATTGGAAGCAAGCCTAGGAATTGGCATAAGACATTGGATCAAGTCCTATGGGCATGTCGAACATCCCCGAAGGAAGCAACCAATACTTCCCCTTATCGACTCACTTTCGGCCATGACGTAGTATTGCCAGTTGAGATACACATACAGTCAGTAAGAATTCAAAGACATCATGAAATCCCTCGAGATATTTATTGGGACATGATGCTTGATGAGTTAGTCGACTTAGACGAAGAGAGATTAAAAGCTCTAGAACTCTTGAGAAGACAAAAGAGAAGAATGGAGAAATCATATAACAAGAAGGTCAAAGCAAAGACTTTCCTGGTTGGAGATTTGGTATGGAGGGTAATCCTACCAATGGACCGAAAGGTGAAGTCCCTAGGTAAGTGGTCCCCGAAGTGGGAAGGACCATTCCAGGTATCGAAGGTATTCTTCAACGGGGCATATGAAGTGACAGAGCTGAGTAAGGATGAGAGAGTATTAAAAGTAAATGGAAAATATTTAAATAAGTATAAGCCTGCACTTCGAGAAGTGAAAATATCAACAAAATAATTGCCAAAGATAAAGCGAAGCCATAATGGTAATTTAAAATATGCCAAAATGGCCCAATGTCTTACAAACAAAAAAAAGGCTCATAAAGGCCATTATAGTCTGCTCTATTACAAAAACCCAACAAACCAAAAAGGAAGATTCACCTTCATTTTAAGGTAAGTCGATTTTTGAAGTTCGAGACGACTTTGGCATTGAGCCTTATCTGCCCTCAGCTGGGCAACTTTAGATTCCAAACGACAGGCTTCCTCAGCATAGTTGACGACATGATCAAGCTCAGCTGTTAAGGAGGAGTCATCGAAGGAAGATAATTCAGCGTTCCTTTTCCTAGCCTTCGCTATCTTACCATGGAGCTTTTTAATCTTCCGTTCCCAACAGGTGATGTTCACCTCGTTAGTCAGGACCTCTTGTTTATTTTTCTCCTTTGTTTCTTCCAACTCAGCAATCTTCTCCTCAGAGTCGACAACAATGCTCCAAGCGGCTGCCTCGCTGCCAGCCTTCGTCTCAATCTCACCCTCAATCTGGGGCAACAGTCGATAGTCTTTATACACCTGGTCGATCAGGGTACCTACCTCTTGAATAACATTCGCAGCCTCAAGAGTAAGGGATTTAATGTCCACTTTTTGAAGGAGAGCTTTGAGGGGAAGATGGTTGGCAGGGCCCATCTGTAGGAGGGTAAAAAGATCCCCTTTGAAGATCTTTTGGTTGACCTTATCGAGGGCACTATCAGTTGGTGGTTTTGAGGTTTGCCCTTCGGAAGTCGAAGTACTGGGAGTACGGCTAGAAGAATGACTTCTCCTACTCAACAAAAGCCTGATATATTGTCGAGGGTTGGAAACCTTCAACGCATCCATTTCGGCGGGAGTAAGTTGAGTTTTTCCTGGGAAGAAGTTTGTTGGAATATCCTTTGGGGTAGGAGGAACGGGAGTCTTGGTTGTTTCAGCAGTTTCAGGTTCTTTGACGGAAGTGTCCACAATTTTCAATACTTTATCTTGGTTGTCCTTTGTCTTGTCGCCATCCTCCTCCATGTTATCCCCAGTGCCTTTGTCACTGGATTCATGTAATTCAGGCTGGAGCTTAGCCTGATCCTCAATGGCTTGATTACCCTCGATAGTTTTTTCATCTACAGCTAATGTCTGACCCAAAGGGGAGTTGGTCGTATCAGCCAGAGTTGTTTTCCCCTCTGAAGCATCAACTTCATCATCCACTGTAATGGGGTCAACATGAGGATTGTCGTCTTCATGATCAGAACCGTCAGTCTGAGACTGCTGGGTAGTGGTCTTTCCAGGAGATGGAGGGGCTGTGAAAGGATCAAGTTTATTAATTTCACCAAGTGAACTCACACCAGAACCCAAATCAGAAGTGGGATGATAGGTAGGCTCACCTTGGCTATTCAAGGGGTATAGCGACAGAGGAATTGCGTGGGATTAGATCGTGAAGTTCCAGCATCATCCTAGAAAAGGTGGACATTAGAGAGAATAAAGGCTAAAGAATTAGTGCAAAGACCCAAGGAAAGGTAGATGTGTAACATACCTTGACAGTTTCATCAGCGGGACTCAAATTATCACTTTCCATGGGGACAGCCGCTTGGATCGAAGCATCCCCTAAGGGAGTTGGAGTAGGTTCTTGAGGAGGATTAGTAGGTTGAGGTGTGTTGGTTACAACAGGAGCGGATGGAGCATTAGGAGAATCCACATCATGGATAATCTTTATTTTCCTTTTCACTTGAAGACTCTCACGAGGAGACTCGTCTTCATCATCAGAATCAATAATAACTTGGGGAGAAGCCCTTTTTAATCTTCTTTGAGGGGTATGTGGTTTGCGACTAGCCTGAAAACAACATGAAATGGTGAGATTGATTATGGAGATCGAGATAGTAAAAGATGCGGAAGGCTACCTTTTGACCTTCGTCCTTGACTTCAGTCCTGGCTGTTGGGGCAGCACGTTTCGGTGGAGCTGAAAAAAATAGGTGATACTAAAAACAGTTAGCAACAATAAAGCTCAGAAAGGAAAGTCCAAATAGAAGGGGGATGAACCTTCAAGAATATCGGATTCGATGCGAACATCTTCGATACTGACATGAAGGTGCCCTTTAAATGTATCGAGTGTATGTTTAGTCGGAACCACCCGCTGTGCTTTGGGCTTAGACTGCTGTCGAAGAATTTTTATAGCGTCTCCATAAATAAACTAATCTGGAAATGGAGGGGCAAGAGCCACGCCAAAACCAGCGGTTGGTAGTCGAGGGACCTTTGGGGGAAAAAGTTTAAAGGCAACCTCATACCGTTTCTCGCGAGGAACAGAAGAGGGAATCTTTAAACTATCCAGTTTTTTGGAAAATTTTTCTTTCAAGGTAACAGCAGCCTCGCGGATGGTTCGACTAACATCATCTGGTTGATAGGCAGTTTCAAAATACTTCTGGAAGGCTTGGATCTCTTCGATGTGAGTAGACGTACCTTTCTTGATCTGCTCCTGCACATCAATGAAAGCTTGGTCAATGAAGCGAGTAAAACTAGGAGCGTCAAGAAATTCTTAGGCATAATGCTTCGACCACCAGTCATAGACGTTTTGGGAGAAAAAGTAAGAAGGTTCAAAGTGAACAAGTGTGAGATAAGACTTGTGAGCATGGCGTGCCAGTTGCGTCGAACAATCCAGAGGAGATAACACAGTAAAAGGGAGGATGATATGTGACTTCTTGTCATACAAGCATCTGGGCAAGGTTTGAATTAACCCAAATTTCCTGGACACCAAGTTCGGTTGATAGGCTAGCAAGCTGGAGTGACCTTTTACAAGGTTTAGTTTGTGAGTCAGTAGGAGGGGAATGAGGAATCTCTCCCAGATTAGCTTTGACTCCTCCTCGTGTTTCTTTAAGGGAGCAGGGAAAGGTCTAGTAAACCATTATGGCCCACATTTTTGTTCGGCAAAGGGAGCCATCTTCGCGGTAAATCATGCCATTTTGCAAACATATGAACAAAGCTAGATAAATTGGATCGAAGGGAATGGCCTTCCTCGCTAGGAGTAAGTTGATCCAGGCGAGGCCATTCGAATCTTCTCTCAGCAATTGCAGGAGAACGTTCATCAACTTCACCTTTGTTGGGAAGACTGTGCTCAAAAGTGGCATTAAGCCACAACTGAAGAAGCCAGAAGGGGCCCGACAACAGCAAGTTGCCATGGCTGTCAGGATCTTTCAGTTTACATGTGCCTTCGCCTAAGGCTTCGTAAAGACTGGCCAGGATCATTTCACTGAGGCAAACGCCTCTCTTCACATGTAGTTGGCTGGCCAGGACTAGATACTTTCTCGTCACCTGCAAAGATTTGGTACAAAATACACAGCGGGATAACCACATGGCCCAAAAGGCTATGTGTTCTTCATCATCAACAGAGGTACTAGTTTTATTGTGGTAGTGTTGGACAAAAGTTGTATAAGTGTGTTTAGTATTGGCAAAACCAATGCTGTCATGACTATCGATCTTGGGATCATAAACAAGGCCATAGGGTTTTAGACCTACAATCTCAGCTACGTCGAGTAAAGTGGGTGTCATCATCCCACAAGGAAGGTGAAAATTGTTGTGAGTCCTTTCCCAGAAGAATAAGGAAGAAGCCAGCATAAGAGGGAAGTACAAAGGGCCTACCTTCAACATCATAATCAGATCGTAAATCCCAGTGTCCTTCCATTCCCGGGCTTTTACCTTCTTTATTTTCGTCAGCCAGTTGAGATAGAGTTCAGAATCTTTGATGTAGGGAGTGGCCTTAAATAATCTGGCCCCATCATGAAGATACCTAAAATCTACGTCGAAAAGGCTTAGGCTATCAGGACCGTCAGTGGAAATTTTATTGAAGTCTTTTTGCCCTAGGGGTTTAGTGGTTCTATAAGAAGGGAAGAAATCCTTAATGGCGGAGTAGTCAAGACCTGGAGGGGGTAATGGCCCAGACATGGCTAAAGGTCTCCCTGCAATAGTAACAGGAATGATTACCTGAGATTCGTAAATATGGCGTTTCTCCTCTGTCAGGGGTTCACGGATGAACTGTTGATTCTTTACCGCCTGGGGACATATCAAACTCGCAAAGGGAGGAAGTGTTGATGTAGAAGTTTGTCCTTGGGGTTGCATCTTTTTGTTCTGATGATCAGCCATTGTTGAAGGAAGTAAGAGTTTGTTGGTTGGAAGCAGAAAATTAGAGAAAAAGCAAGGAAAGTTGTGGAGAGTTAGAGAAGTTGTAAAAAAATGAAAACATCAAAGGGAAATTACTTATATAAGGTATGGAAGACTGAAAGTTTTCATCATTAAGGGGCTAGAGTTAGTGGGCCACGTGTGTGTGCAGATGTGGGATGGTAGAGGCAGTAGTTGCAATTCATGTCCCCGAGGTTGGAAAGGTGATGATGGCCCACGATTTTGTTGATTCCCGAGAAAATAGCCATGATGATAGTGACGTCATAAACGTGCATTAAGGTGGCGGAACAGTAGCTTGCGTGTTCATAGCTATTTTTCTTTTTCTCTTTCATTCCCTTTCAACTTCTCAGGCTTACATTGGTGGAAAGAGTGTCAGACGACACTGATGAGGGAAAAGCGGCGTCGAAGGTCATACGTTGTCAAAAAATGTGCTTTTCCACGGTCGAATTTGAAAAGACATTTTTGGGGGGCAATTTGTTAGCTCCTAAATTCAACGCCTCGGCTAGAAAGAAGGTATCTAAGACAAAAGGGTGGAAAATAACTTGAATACAAGAAAATGGTCGAAAGAAGCAAAATAGCTAAGTCGAAGAACTCACCTAGAGGCCAAGGGTTCGACCGCTTGCTGAGACGAATGGTTTGTCGAAGTATTTGAAATTTGAATATTGGAGGGAACGATTTTGCTTGTGGAAAATTGAGGGAGACACGTGTCACCTTGTGAATAATGGATCCATGCATTTGAGACAAGTGGCGGAAGGAGATTATCGTAGAGGTTATGAGAGGTTATTTTTTTGTTACTATAAATAGGGTGTCTTAGACATATCCAAAGTGTGTTGTAATTTACTATTGTACAAATTACTCTTGAAATTACTCCAAGTATCCAAGTGTAGAGAAAGCGAGTATTGTAAGAGAATGTACGTGATGTAAACAAACCATCTTTTAACTTGATGCAATTTACTTTTTACTTTAAGTTTTACAAAGCCTTTTATTGTCTTTATTGTCTTTACCCCTTTTCCTCCTTACCTTTATTTCTCCCCTTCCTATGCAATTCTTTTCTCTTCGTCTCAAATCTAACTTCACCCTTACCAATAAACTTTCTTCTCTTTTATTGGAAGCCTTACTTTACCTTTAAATTAACCCGTAGTCGAGTAGATGTTCTTTTAGGATTCTTTTTATCCCAATACTGTTCGAGTGTGGAACTTGAATAAATTCTTAAAACCAAAAATAAATCTTTTAGCACATGTCCTAGGATCAATCTGATCAATCCTGTGAGTCACCAAAGTTAAATTTGGAAGATCAGCGGTTGTTTTCGGATTTTCAAGGGAAACAACGTGCCACAAGAAATTTCAGTTAATCAACTCGAAGGAGTTGTTGCGCACGTAATTGCAGGGAACGACTTAGGGTTTACAGAATTGGATTTGACGCCAAGAGGCAGAAACCATAACTGTGCACTGCACATATCATTATAATGCCGAGGGGCTCTTATGTCTCACGTACTTGTGGATACGGGATCATCCTTGAACGTACTTCCGAAGAAAGCCCTAATGAAGTTGGACATGCAGGGGTTGATTTGCACACCAAGTGATTTGGTGGTGCGTGCGTTTGATGGAACCCGAAGATCTGTGTTTGGGGAGGTAACTTTGCCTATTCAGCTGGGACCTGAAGTGTTTGATGCAGTGTTTTACATCATGGATATCCAGCCGGCCTACAGTTGTTTACTAGGCCATCCATAGATTCATTCAGCGGGAGCTGTGACCTCCATGCTGCATCAAAAGCTGAAGTATATGGTTGGCAGTAGTGTTGTTACAGTGTGCGGGGAGGAGGATATAATGGTCAGTCACTTATCATCCTTCAAGTATGTCGAGGTGGACGGAGAGATACATGAAACCCTTTTTCAGGCCTTCGAAGCGGTCAAGATTAAAGACAAGTCTCATGTTGTGAGCAAAGCGCCAGAAGTGGCCATGTCTTCTTTTAAAGAGGCTCAAGCAGTGGTACAAACTGGGGCAGTGCAAGGATGGGGCCAAGTATTGGAGATTCCCACAAGCAAGACAAGTTTGGTGTAGGGTACCGACCGTCATTCTCCTCTCCTTCAGCCTCATAAAGCGCGTCGCGCTATAAAGGACCTGTGCAGTTCACTAAGGGGGGAGTTATCTTCGAGAGAATCAATGTTGTGTCTGACGAAGAGGGAGATAGTGATTGTGATATGGATGCCTGGATCAAGCCATGTACTCCAGGACAGAGCCTACACAACTGGTCCATTGAAGAATTCGTTAGAGTGACGACAGAACAGTAATGCTTTGTTTTTTCCAATTATTGAATTACCCTATGTTCTGCCCGGAGCATAGTGGTATTTTATTTCAGGGCCTTATTGTTTATGTCTGAAGATAGCTTTATCAATTAATAAAAGGGCGTTTTCTCATTCAGTTGTTGTGATCTTTGTCTTTGTCTTTTTTATTTTTCATAATAAAAATGGAAATGTGGTTTATACTTGTTTGCATATTGTTTGAAACATTTAACCATTTTTATTGCAGGATTCCTATTGCCGATGACATCGATTCAGAACCTCCTATGACTCGCTTCGACTTCGATCAACCAATATATCAAGCTGAAGAAGAGATTGATGAGGATGAAGACCTTCCTGAAGAGCTAGCTAGACTCTTGAAACAAAAAGAGAAGATCATTCTGCCTCATCAGGAGGAAATTGAGGTTATCAATCTGGGTTCCGAGGAAGTTGTCAGAAACATTCAGATAGGGGCTGCATTACATAGTGACATCAAGCAAAGACTGATCGAGATGCTTCGAGAGTATAGTGATATCTTTGCTTGGTCGTACAAAGATATGCCCGGGCTTGATACCAACATAGTGGTTCATCGCTTGCCATTGCGCGAGGAATGTCCGTCGGTCAAGCAGAAGATTAGAAGGACAAGACCAGATATGGCTGTAAAAATCAAAGAAGAAGTTCAAATGCAGTTGGACGCTGGATTTTTAGCCGTAACAACTTACCCTCAGTGGGTCGCCAACATTGTACCTGTACCTAAGAAGGACGGTAAGGTACGGATGTGTGTAGATTACAGGGATTTGAATAAGGCGAGCCCAAAGGATGACTTCCCGCTCCCTCACATTGACGTATTGGTTGACAATACTGCTCAATACTCCGTATTTTTCTTGATGGATGGTTTTTCGGGTTATAATCAGATAAAGATGGCACCAGAAGATATGGAGAAGACAACATTCATTACACCGTGGGGGACGTTCTGTTACAAGGTAATGCCTTTTGGGTTGAAAAACGCAGGGGCAACTTTACCAGCGGGCCATGGTCACTTTGTTTCATGACATGATTCATCATGAGATTGAGGTCTATGTTGATGACATGATAGCAACGTTGCAAATGGAGGAAGAACATCTGGTTAACTTGCTGAAGCTGTTTGACAGGTTCAGGAAGTTCAGATTGAGGTTGAATCCAAATAAGTGCACTTTTGGAGTTCGATCCAGAAAGTTATTAGGGTTCATTCTCAGTGAAAAAGGAATCGAGGTCGATCCTGCAAAGATAAAAGCTATACAAGATATGCCAGCGCCGAAAACAGAAAAGGAGGTCTGTGGTTTCCTGGGGAGATTAAACTACATTGCTCGGTTCATATCTCATCTCACAGCCACGTGTGAACCAATGTTTAAATTGTTAAAGAAAGATCAGGCGGTCGCCTGGAATGAAAATTGTCAGAAAGCATTTGATAAGATAAAATAATACTTGCAGGAGCCTCCGATATTGATACCCCCAGTAGCTGGAAGGCCTTTAATCATGTATTTAACGGTTCTTGAGAACAGTATGGGTTGTGTTCTCGGTCAACATGACGAGACTGGAAGGAAAGAGCATGCGATTTATTATATGAGTAAAAAGTTCACAGATTGTGAGTCCCGTTACTCAATACTCGAGAAAACGTGTTGTGCACTCGCTTAGGCTGCCAAACGTTTGAGACAATATATGCTTAATCACATAACCATGCTGATTTCAAAGATGGATCCGATCAAGTATGTCTTCGAAAAGCAAGCACTCTCAGGAAGAATTGCCAAGTGGTAGATGGTACTGACAGAGTACGATATACAATATGTTTCGCAGAAAGCCATCAATGGAAGTGATATGTCAAAATACCTTGCTGAATAGCCAATCGAAGACTATCAACTGATGAAGTTTGAATTTCCTGACGAGGATATCATGTTCCTCATAGCGAAAGACTGTGGAGAGTCGTTTCCTGATGAATGTCCAGAGAGAGGTTCTCAATGGCAGATGATATTCTACGGCGCTGTCAACTCCTATGGTAGTGGACTTGGGGCAATTATTACCACTCCTCATGGAACTCATATCCCATTAAAGCTGAGTACGAAGCGTGTATCATGGGTCTGGAAGAGGCTATTGATTTGAGAATCAAGAATTTGGATGTATATGGCGATTCAGCGCTAGTGGTTAATCAGATCATGGAAGAGTGGGAAACTCGTCAGCCGAATCTAATTCCTTACAAAGATTATACAAGGAGGTTATTACCTTTCTTTGACAGGGTAGAGCTTCACCATGTGCCGCGAGCAGAGAATTAGATGGCAGATGCCTTGGCAACGCTGTCCTCGATGTATAAAGTGAATTTTTGGAATGATGCTCCCAGAATAGTCATTTCTCACCTAGACAGGCCCGCCTTCGTATTTGCTATTGAAGAGGCTGATGATGGCAAGCCATGGTTTTATGATATACAGAACTTACTCAAGAAGCAAGAGTACCCACCAGGGGCCTCGGCTCAAGATAAGAAGACGCTAAGGAGGTTGTCTGACAACTTTTATCTAAAACCATATGGTGTGCTTTATAGAAGAAACCATGATTTGGTGTTGTTGAGATGCGCGGATGAAAAGGAAGCAACGTTGCTTATGGAAGAGGTCCACGAGGGTACTTTCGGTACACATGCCGGTGGGCATATCATGTCTCAAAAGTTATTACGAGCAGGATATTATTGGCTAACCATGGAGTCAGATTGTTTCAATTTTGCGAAGAAATGCCATAAATGCCATAAATGCCAGATTTATGCAGACAAATTTCATGTACCGCCGTGCCCATTGAATGTTATGGCGTCCCCATGGCCTTTCTCCATGTGGGGCATTGATATGATTGGCAAGATTGAGCCAACCGCATCCAACGGTCATCGTTTCATCTTGGTTGCCATTGATTACTTCACCAAATGGGTTGAAGCAGCCTCGTACGCCAATGTCACAAAGCAAGTCGTAGCCCGGTTCATAAAGAAGGACATCATTTGCAGATATGGAATACCCAAGCGAATCATTACTAATAATGGTTCGAATCTGAACAATAAGATGATGAAGGAATTGTGCCAGAATTTCAAAATCGAGCATCACACTCATCGCCCTATCGTCTGAAGATGAAAGGCGTTGTTGAAGCAGCCAACAAGAATATTAAGAAGATAGTGCAAAAGATGGTTGTTACTTGCAAAGATTGGCATGAGATGTTACCCTTTGCTCTTCACGTTTATCATACGACGGTACGCGCATCAACCGGGGCAACTCCTTTCTCGTTGATATATGGTTTGGAAGTTGTCCTACCATTGGAGGTCGAGATTCGTTCTTTAAGAGTTCTGGTCGACGTCAAGCTTGATGAGGCAGAATGGATAAAGAACATATTGAATTAGCTTAGCCTGATGGATGAGAAGAGGCTAGCATCTATCGCATACGGTCGGTTGTATCAGAGCCGGATGAAGAAAGCTTTCGACAAGAAGGTACGCCCTCGAAGCTTTCAGACGAGCGATCTTGTGCTGAAAAAGATTCTCCCACCGCAATCAGATCACAGGGGCAAATGGACTCCCAACTATGAAGGTCCATATGTCGTTCGGAAGGTCTTCTCTGGAGGAGCCTTGTTGTTAACCATCATGGATGGTGAGGATTTCACATCCCCTGTGAATGCAAACGCAGTTAAAAAATACTTTGCTTAAAAGAGACCCGCTGGACACAAAAAGAAGAGTCCAGGCAAAAATGAGGCATCCCGGCGAACCGTAAAAAGAAAATAGGTTCAGGAAAAAATTAGGGATAAAAAATGAAAAGATGTAAACCCTCAAAGTCGAAAACCTAAAAAGGCGACTTTGGAAAAAATGGGTATCCCAGTGAATCGAAAACCCGAAGGGGCGATTCAGGCAAAAGTTAGGGATTGAAAAAGCAAATGAGTGCGGTCTGCGTTGGAACTTCATTGTTTAGTGGATTGGGAGAACCTGAGGGTCGTTTATCCGAATCAATATCTTCTGAAGACGATGCGTCGGGAAAGCATCAGGGTCAGGCGAGTCATAGAGGGATCAGCTCATGGTGTTTGTCTGTGCCACATTGCCGACATTTTTGTACACTTTTGTATATTTATGTGCATATTTGTATTTGTTTTTGCGCAGCTTCCTCTTTTCAGGGTTGCATCTATTGTAAAACTTTGCCTATTTACAGGCCATTTATCAATAAACATATACTATTCAGTATCTCGTTTGTTTTGTTTTAACTTTTACTGTTTTGTTTGTGAAAAATGCCCAATGTTTTGATAAACTTGCACATACATAAACTTGCAGGCCTTGGCCAATAATTGTTAAAACTTTGAATTAATTGAACAACGTCACGAATGATGACTGAGATAGTCCCGTTTGCGTAGGATATCTTGTTCGTTTGTTCATTTTTACAGGGTCGTTACCCTTGGGGCAAAGAGGTATGGATGAAGTTCATTCTATCCCCAACCTGAGTTTATTTCCCCAGCCAGTGAAGTTCGCATCTCTATCCCCAATAGAGTTGTATGCAGTTTGAGCGAGAAGGTAGCGAGTACACTTTCCTTCAGCAGTTGGTGCACATTCAATCCCTACAGAACGCATGTCCGGATGCACTCCCCAGTGAGTTGTTATTGAATTTCCTTCCCACGGAGTAGTCTACAGCCTGGGCAGGTTCGTCCCCCAGCGGAGCAATCCCCAGCAAACGAGAAGACAATGATTTCCTCAGCAAATTTGATCTATTTTCCCCAACAGGAGGGATGGATTTTGTTTCTTTGGTATAAGTCCAATTGTTATTGGCATGAGCAAGTTTTTGCTCTGTCCCCGGCAGAGTCGTTGATTCCCCAACAGGGTTATTTTTCTTGCCCCCGCAGGGTGGTTTCTGTATCTCTAGCATTTATTTTGCTGAGTCAGTTCTGTTGCATCTGCATGCGTGCATAACATCTACCCAAACGCGTAGCATTTCCATTTCGTATGGAGCATTAAGCCATTTTCAAACATATGCATGTGAAACATAAACCAGGTTGTTATCTCTCTGTTTCAGGTGTATCGCGCAATTGGTTGATATCTTTGCCCGAGTGGTATCTAAATCCCAAGTCATGCTATTTCCCCAGCGGAGTTTCCTTGTGATCATTATCATTGGATGATTATAACTTCGTATGACTCTTGATGCTCGCTTTTATTTAGTGAAGGCCTGAGGGCGATGTCAAATGATTCTCAACTTTACAGATGCTTGACGGTGATGTCAGATATTTCTCAGTTTTGTGGTCTACTGACGGCGACGTCAGATCTTTGTTCACTCTGTGGCGTTCTGGCGGTGATGCCAGGTATTTTCTCAATATTGGGTTTTGTTTGACGGTGATGTCATACGTTTGTCTGGCGACGATGTCAGATGTTTTATCAGCATGGTGTTTTACTGACAGTGTTGCACCCCAAAATTTGCCCAACCTATTTTCTTTACCTAGCTTATGTTTCATTGCATTTCATATGGCATCAACATTTTGCATAGCATTGGTTCTTGAGGCAGGGGATCAAGGTTCTCGTGGCTCACGTTTCATTCCCGTTCAAGCAACTGAGCAGTGAGCATCATAAGAGTCGGCATTTATTTTGCCTAGCGGTCGAGCGGCCGATTTTATTTTGCAGGTTATGCTCAGATCAGGAGACAACGTTCAGTCTATATCCAGCATTATCACGGTTACAGTATTCAAGAGCAAGTGTCAAAGCTTAGCAGAGCTCAAAACGGCGAGAAACAGGCAAACAGACAGGTTTCCCTCCAAAAAGCGCCAAATTCAAATTTTTGAAAGTGTTAATCGGTTAACTCATAGGATTAACCGATTAACCAAAGGAAAATCAGCTCAGATTTGAAATTTTAACAGTGTTAATCGGTTAACGTATATGGTTAACCGGTTAACCATAGCAGATTTTGCCCTGTACGTGATTTTTCAAGCCATTTGCACTTGGGGTCCAATTTTGATCACCTTGAAACTCATTTTTACCAAAAGAAGGATATAGAATGTTCTTGAAAGTTGGTTATTTCAATTTTCCCTCCAAATTCCCATGCCTAGCTCCAAACCAACTTTCCAATCCAAAGTCCAAACCCCACCTTTGGGATCCAAACCTAGATGGTATTTAAGTGATCTACTCCAAACCAAAAGGAGACAATTCTCATTTTCACATTCATTTTCCAGAATTGATCAAAATTTTCTCTCAAATTCTCTCCATTTTCCAAAACCCACACTCAAAGCTTTTTTTCATTAGGATTCATTGATTTTTCATTGAAATCAATGAATTCTTTAGCATAAACCTTCATCCATCCTCATCTTTGGATCAATTTTCATTATCCATTTTCGTGCAAATTGAGATCTGATTTTGGAGCTTGAGTTGGAAGTGATTATTCGAAGCGTTTCGACTCAAATTTGGTGGATCTTTGTTCGTACAACTACAATTGGCTTGGATCTCGATGTTTTCCGGATTTCTAGCGTTTGAACTACTGAATTACAGCAAGATCAACACTAACCCGAGCAAATCTCCTCTTCGAAGGTTGGAGATTCTAGATCCATAAGATTTTTGAGCTTATTTTCATTTCCATGATGATTTTCATATTCGATTGAATTTTGGTGGGTTTCGATCCGTGTGAATTGCGATTGTGTTGTGTGGACATGTTTGCATGTCTATTGGTTTTCTGTTTGCAGGTGTAATTTCGTGCTTATTTGATAAGTTGATCTGTTGGATCACTTGATTAAGTGATTTTGTGCATTAAGTGCTTTTTCTGCTACTGTTTTTAGCTTCAGGTGCAGTGTTAATCGGTTAACCTATATGGTTAACCGGTTAACCAATTCAAACTTTCAAATTTTTCTAAACATTAACAGTGTTAATCGGTTAACGCATAGGGTTAACCGATTAACCTGTTCAAAACTTCAGATTTTTCAAACTTTTCAAGGTGTTAACCGATTAACAGTATGTGTTAACCGATTAACACTGTGCCAGAATGCCATATTTGTTGTTTTGTTGCATGTTCGCATACCGTATCGATTCGAATCATGATAGATCAGTGTGATGCATTAGGATTGAATTGTTTTGGCTAATTGTCACTATTTGTGGTTGATTAATCATGATGTTGTTGATATGTATGATCATTTTTCAATTGTTTGCATGCTTGCATATATGGTTCGAATCGAGTTTTGTTTGCATGTTCGTCTGCTTTCATCTCTTGTTGTTCCCACATGTTTGCATCATTCTTGCATCGCTGTTGAGGTCGAGACGCGCTTGTGGTGGCTGTTGCCCCACACATTTTTCCTCCCACCCACCATTCTAGATGTGCATTTTCATGTTTGCATTTCTCTACTTGTGATTGACTCTTCCTTTGTTCTTCTTGTGCTTTCTTGCCATGATCCCCGTAGGATTCCTAGTCCCTCTGTTTAGGATGGGAGTAGGAGAGACACTAGGCATTCAATCCAAGTATGCTAACATTAGGGTAGGTGTTTCCCCTTTCAATCAAAACTTTAGGATCCCTTTGCATGACAATGTTAGGGCCAAGTGTCCCTTAGACCTTCTGTGCGTCTTCTCTTCACATCTTCATACAATCTTAACACACTTAATAAAAATAATGTATATTGTACCATGAGCCTTATACTTGGGAAATGGTGATTGAGGGGCTACCTCTCAATTGCCTAGAGTGTTTAGTATACGTCCTTAGGACGATATGCGACGCATTCGATCCTATGTTCTAGACTTTAGTACAACATACATTATAAACACTCAAATTCAAAACACTTCTTCTCTAAAAAACACAAAAAAAATTCAAACCTTTTTCCTTCGAGATTAATCAAACTTCTTTTTCAGAAAAGACTGTTGTTAAGCTTCGGTTCTACCGCAAACAGGCTTTGTCCCTAACTGTTGGAACAGACGTTTAACTATACTCGGATAAAACACTTAATCAACCCGTGGTTTCGTGTATGCCCGAACTATGTTCGCTCTGATCTTTCATACCAGATGAAAGTACGTAGGCACAAGACGCGATGTCTTGGCGAGCAACCTTCCCCCTTCTCTCCCGTAGTTAGCCGAACTACGTTGACTCTGACTTTCCCATTGGACGAGGGAATACGTAGGCACAGAGCGGCGATGCTCTGCCGAGTCTCTTTTCTTTTCTTTTTTTGTCCCGTAAGCCTATAGTGTAGATAGATAAACAACCCTTTAGATAAACAACAAGCATGGATCCCATCGAGTACGACGGACGTGAGGGGTGCTCATACCTTCCCCTTGCGTAACCGACTCCCGAACCCAGGACTTGGTTGCGATGGCCTTGTCTTTCCCTTTTTTCGTTAGGTTTTTCCGATCGTTTCCTTTCCCTCTGTTTGGGATAAATAACGAAAGGTGGCGACTCTTCTGTTTTTCGCCGGGTGTTTTTCGCAGTTGCGACAGCTGGCGACTCTGCTGGGGACTACGGTTCCCTATGCGAGTCAATCCTAGCGCTTGTCTGTTTATCTTTTTGGGTTTTATACATACGTGTTATACTTTATTTACTTCCGCACTTTACTTTCCCACAGTTTATTTTCAGCATTATATCATTGTTATTGTGCTGTTGTGGGGAGGGAAGTTCTGTTGAGTGAAAAGCCAGACCCAGGCTTGAGAGCAAACATAGCATTAGAGTGGAGATTAGTGAAGGACCTGTTTGCTTAGCAAACACCAGTTCCCATGAAATTCACGCTTAGACGAGATCCTCTTTGGTGATTTCTTTTCTGGTCCTTAGGATTGGAATTGATTTTGGATCTGAGGATTGTCGACTCTGGGGACCGATCATTTGTGACTCAGCTAAGTGAGGCCTCTTCAGGGGGTGATGATGCCTAACCATAAATGGTGAACGTATCATCATTTCTTGAAAGTCTATGACACTGAGGAACGCATAGGATGTCGTACCTTTATCAGTGGATTAGGTCCATACCTGTGAGTGGGACTGGGGTTATGCAGGAAACCCCTACCTTCAGATTACCCGGTTGTCTCTACAGTTTGAATCCGATTTATTAGCATCAGTTGGTTCCTATCAGAGCAGTGATATGTTCTTGTTGAAGCAGAATCTTGGTCCTTCTCACTCAACAGCACAATAATCTTGATCTCCTGCATGCATCCTTAGCATTTGCATCCTTGCATTTTCATGTTGCATTTCTTTAACGTGTGTCTGTGTTGCAGGTGCGTATCTCTCCCTGGTTCTAGTGGTCTAGTTCTGTATTTATGATATGGAGACTTTGAAGTGGACAATAGCATACAGGTTTCCCACTCCAGACGTTAATCCCATGCTGAAGTTGATTGTCCTAGCTGATGGTTCAGTAACAGAAGAATTTAGGAAATCATATGGGAGGTTATTGAAATTTGTTTGCAAGCCTACTGCACACGAGATCAGTGGCTTGTATACTCTGCTATAGTTCTATGATGCTCCATTGAGATGCTTTGTGTTTCTAGATTATGTTCTAGCACCCGCTCTAGAAGAATACTCAGACTTGTTAGGCATTCCCATCAAGGATCAAATGCCTTACCATCATGTTGACACTAAGTCTAATCTGGCCAATCTTGCCGCTGCTTTACACTTGGATGAGTCTGAGTTGAAAGGAGGAGTGACTCAAAGAATTGGGATGTATGGTTTTCCTCTATCTTTCCTAGTGGAGAAGGCTCAGAAGTTTTCCAAGGAGGGCTGTTGGATCGTGTTCAACGCCATTTTAGCTCTTTGCATATATGGTACCATACTGTTTCCTAACTTGCCAGACTCCGTGGATGTGGACGCTTTCCACATTCTCGCCTCAGAGAATCCAGTACCCACTCTTCTTGGAGACGCTTACCAGTCTATCCATTATAAGAACAAAAACCGGAGAGGGAAGATTGTGTCTTGTTGTGTTCCCTTGCTATACAAATGGTTTTCCAACCACATGCCTAAAGCGGGTCCCTTTGTCTCTTCTGTGGGCACTTTAGACTGGTCTGAGCGTCTAATGGGTTTAACTGCAGAGAATATCACTTGGTTCGACAGAAATATGTTGGGTACAGAACTCGTCTACAGTGGCAGTGGTTTTCCCAATGTTCCTCTGCTTGGGAGAAATGGGTGTGTCAATTACAACCCGTCATTGTTGATCAGGCAGTTCAGTTATGCATTGAAGGAGGCTCCCAAAGAAGACGATATACAGGAATCTTTGTATCTCACTGGGCTGTTGGATGGTGATGCATTGGTTAGGCTTGAGCATGCATGGAAAAATCTTCACAAGAAAGGTAAAGCAATGTTGGGGAAGAGCAACAACAAAGCCTTTGAGCCATACTTGGTTTGGGTCCGTGAGCGAGCCACAAAATTTCTAATGCCTTATCCTGCTGCTAGACCATTATATTCTCCTATGGTCGAGAAGCCCACTACGGTCGACTTTTAGAAATACAACCAGGTGCTGCAAGAAAAGGAAGAGTTGACGAAAGCCAACGAAGAGCTAGAGAAAGAAATTGCTCAACTCCGAAGCGAGAAGAGTGAAGCCGTGTACTTCTGCAAGAAGCAAACCGAGTTACCATTTAGGTACCAGCTTAACCAAAGAGACGGATGCTCGAGAGTGTCTGGGGTTAGACTTCAAGGCTGTTAATAGTATTCTCGCCACGAAGAAGCAAGAATTGGACAGGGCATATCTGAAGATCTCTAAATTCGAGGCATTGTGGAACACTACTCTGACCAATCACAAAGAGTGAGAAGAGAAGCTAAAGCAGTAGATCGCCAAACTGAAGATTCAGCTCGAGGCCAGGAGTGAGAAGATTGAAGCTGAAGCATCACTCAGGCGTAACGCTGAGTGCAAGTTGAAAGAAGCTATGGAAAACCTGAAGGAGTGCAAACTGAGGGATGATTCCAAGAGACGCAAATTGGAAGATTGCTTCGGAGAGGGAGCCTGGGAAGACATTGTTGAAGATATCCAGAGCAACGTCAGACAGAGAGAGTTGCTTATTCGAGGATTGCTCACCAGGCCTGATCACCCCTAGACAAAGGAACTATTGGAGGATTTCCGTGTCCGCTGCCGCACTTGATTTCTTTTGTATTCTTTGTAGCTTTCATTCACTACTATATTGTTGACCATCACCAGGCTTGTTGGCTGGGGTCAATCTATTATCGTTGATTCAGTTGTACTCAGTCACTCCTGTATGCTTCCTGTGTGGGCTCTTTATATATCAGATATTGATTCGTCTCCGTAATCGGCGCCTTATTTGTCTCGCTGTTATTTTGGAACTAGAATCGGGGGGAATCTCTCTTAAAGCACAGACACATGTTTGCATTTGCATATCATCTTGCATTACAGGTACCTTGGACGTGTTTATCTGACCCCTGTGTTTTCTTTCGAAGGTGTGTTTTAGGATTGATTGCAGACCAATTCACCGTTACTCCACCCGAGCCAATCAACTTAGAGCTATGGAGCAAGTTCAAGATGAAATGCAAGAGTTTAGGGAGAGGATGTCCCAGTTCATGGACATCATGCAAGTGGTTGCTAGTGGGCAAAAGCAACTCAGAACCCTCGTGCAGCCCTTGATTGCACGCGTTGGCACCAATGGGGTTTTGTACGGAGGTGAAACTACCAACCCTCCTCATGTGGAGACTCCCCGGACTGACAATTCTGGACCGACTGTGATCATTCCCAACGCTGGAGGCAATGGGAACGTTGTGTCGCTACTGCGAAAATCGGCGCCGGCTTGACAGGAGAGTCGCCACCGTGCGTTATTTATCCCTCAGAGCGGGAAAGGAAACGCTCGAAGTAAACCTCGCAAATACGGGAAAAGGTATGGTCATCGCAACCAAAACCTGGATTCGGGAGTCGGTTACGCAAGGGGAAGGTATTAGCACCCCTCACGTCCATCGTACTCGATGGGATCCACGCTTGGTGTTTATAGGTAAAAGGGTGTATTATCTATCTACGCTAATGGCTGGTCTGAAGAGAAAATAAAAGGACAGGACTCGACAGAACATACGGTGTTCTGGGCCTACGTATTCCCTCGTGCAATGGGAAAGTCAGAGTCAACGTAGTTCGACTCCCTACGTCTAAACGGGGGAAAGGTTGCTCGCCAGGACATCGCATCCTGTGCCTACGTACTTCCATCGGGAATGAAAGATCAGAGCAAACGTAGTTCGGCTAACTACGGGTAAACAGGGGCTCTCACACAGCAGTGAGAAAACAAACTGGTCCTAAAGCTCGGGAACCTACAACTACGATCTGGTCTCAAATGCGCTCGGGCAAGAGAAAAAGATAACAATTAGTCGTTAGCGGGAAAGTCTCGATCGCACAGCCGCGAGAGAACAAAGGTTAGTCGTTAGTGTGCTCGCTAGGATATCGCATCCTATGCCTACATATCTTCGTCTGGAACGAAGAATCAGAGCAGCTGTAGTTCAGCTAACTACGGGTCAAGCTACTCAAAAAGCTCCTACAGAAAGGAAAGGGAAACCCTAAAACTATAGCTGAGAAAGGGGAATCTACATACTGCTATCACACCTGGTTGACCATTCTAATGGCTATCATAACAACTCCGCAGCGGAGAAGTCAGAGCTCCTAAGGGATCATGGCAACTGGACTGAAATACAAACAAGAAACTGCACAGTAAAGAAATACTGAAAATATGCATGAATGCAACAACTAGACAAACAAGGCACAGAGGCCGCAAACCACAAAGGCAAGGGAGCTCAGCTCTACCAAATACCAACAAGCAAAGCCACGCAATAACAAACAAGCAGAAGGAGGACCACCTCAACTTCTCATGCACACAAAGTCTACTTCTAAGATGCACCTATTCAGAACTATCTAGATGAATACCTAAGTCTAATGCAACATAACATCACGCAAGTCAAACAATCCAAAGAGACTAACCCTGAGCAGGGCCTCTAACAAACCTGAAACAATCTCCTAATAATTCCCTAAACAAAACTCTATACAATACCCTAGGCAGGGATCTAAGCAACAACTTATCAAAACCCTAAGCAGGAGGAATCAATCCCAGTCTCCAAGCTTCAGAATAAGCTTACCAGAGAAAGGAAGCTAAGCAGACAAGCTCATAGTGCCTTCCTCAGGAAAGTACCAGGAGGTTACTACTCAGGAATCATATCCTATGCGGCTCGACAACTGTGATCAGTTTATATTCCTCCTCAGGAGAAACTAAACTCACATGAAGGCTCCGGCGTCACGGGATACTTGGGAAAGAACCTATATGCACTAGAGGAACTAAGTGAACAGACCCATAGGACCTTCCTCAGGAAAGTACTAGGAGGCTGACACTTAGGAATCGTATCCTACGTGGCTCAACAACTGTGATCAGTTTACATTCCTCCTCAGGAGAAATTAAACTCACGAGTTGGCTCCAACATCACTGGATACTTAAGAAATCCTAGACAAACTACTGGAACTAAGTGAATAGACCCATAGGACCTTCCTCAGGAGAGTACTAGGAGACTTCCACTTAGGAATCGTATCCCATGTGGCTCAACAACATGTGATCAGTTCATATTCCTCCTCAGGAGAAATTAAACTCACAAGTCGGCTCCTACATCATTGGATACTTAAGAAAGAGGTGAGAAGGAAGGATGAAAGTCATTCATAGTGCCTTCCTCAGGAAAGTACCATAAACTCCCTTCAAACTTCAGGATCTCGAACCTCACAAACAGACAACAAGCTCCTAGACTAAGCCTCAATCCAATGCATCCCTGCAAGCTCCAACAGGACCTCCATCAGCTCCCACCTTCAGGAAGAGTCCACAGGCCAACAAACCTCAAGAGACTATCTCTGAAGTTCAACCACAGTTGAACTTCAAAGTCAGAAGTCATCAAGACTTCTCCTATTTTCAGGATCAGACAAATCCTATCAGAATACTCTACAAAAATCTATCAAAAATCTAATGGGAGACCTACATGGCTCTATGACAACATACTGAAAAATCAGAACAAAGTTCAACACCAGATGAAAGAACTAAAATCAGCAACACAGACATGTTCACAGACCAATTATTCAAACATCAATAACAATGAAAAAATGCAGTTAAAATGAAAATGCATGATTGAGCTAATCTTTTTGTACTATAAAATTCTACACTGAATCACGAGTCTACAGAAAAAAGAACGGAATTATTTGACCAATTCTACCATTTTTTACTAATTTTCTAATGATATGCATGCATTGAAAATATTAAACAAAATCAATTAATTGGAAAATATGCAAAATATAACAAACAAAAAAATAAAATGTCACTTTTATTTTTATTTAATTTTCTAAACATTTTTCATGAAATGGTGGAAAAAAGAATTATTGAAAAAAAACCATTATTTACATTTATTAGGAATTATTTAACATGAAAATATAAAAGGAAAAATAAAAGAAAAGAAAATGACATGGAATAGAGCTGGGGGTCTAAACAGCAAAGAATTTCAGCTTTCAATTCATTGGGCCCTCAATGGTGGGGTGCCATTAGCAGTTGGGCGCAGGCCCATGTTATTATCCAGAAAAAAAACAAGAAAACGGAACTGAGCGCAGGGGGGGGGGGGGGGGGGGCAGCGCTAGCAGTTTCTTAGTTGATCTCCAATACTGGGCTTACGCCCAGGGGTGTTATTAGCAAACTGGGGCTTAAGGCCCAATTCCAGTCACTCAGACTCTCACACGCTAGGGGAGGGAAAGCAAATTGGGAGGTGCAGCGTTCAGAAACACGCTTGGGCCTAAGCCCAATCCAAACAAACCCTAATTCAGTTACTCAGAGAACAAAACGAATTTCTCCTCCCCTAACCCTGGTACTGTTCATCAACCTCTCTGGCCGTCTTCCTCTCGTCTTCATCCTATCTCTCACATCCTCTCTGCAATTCATCCTCATCTCTTAATCTAGTCCCAGAAAACAACAAATCTTCACACATCTTACCACACTCCAATGAATCAACGCCAAATCTCACAGTTCTCTCACAGATCAAACACGAATCAAAACTCAAAAACCCTAACCAATTATTTCGCCCTAATTGTAACGAAGATCTAATAGAGAGAAGGCAAACCTGGTGTAACGCGAGGAGAACAAGGGATCTTTGAAGATTCCTGAGTATTAGGCGCGTGTTGTTGAAGAACGAAGACGCTATGAATCTGAAGCAGATGGATCTTGAAGATCCTTGAATCTGGTGGATTTCTGGAAAGCTTGCTTGCAGATTGAACGTGATTCGACGTTTCTGGGAACCTTGTTCGAAGATTGTTGGATGAATATTTAGGGTTTCTGGAAAAATTGCTTGAGGACGATGAAGATTGATGTTGGAGGTGATTTCTGGAGATTATGGATGAGGATGAAGGTTTAGTTTCTGGAAAAAAATTGATGCAAGTTTGACGTTATTCTGGAAAATCTTGATGAAGGTATGGAGGTTCAAGGCGTTTCTGGAAAACGTGGTTGAAGGTGATGAAGGTGGAAGGGAGGAGATCGGAGGAAGAGGATGGATTTCTGGGGAATTTGGTGGTTAGGTGGTGGCCGGAGTTAGTTGAGGTCGCCGGCGGTTGGTTGCTAGGGCGTTTGCATGGCCGCCGGTGGTATTCTGGTGAATCTCCGGTGAGTGATGTGAGGGAGACACGTGGTGTACATGCGCAGAGAGAGAGAGTGAGTGGGGGACACGTGTGGCGTACTGGGAGTGAGTCTGAGTGAACGTGTGTGGCGTTCTCGAGGCGAAACGCGTGGGACCTCGTTCTGCGCAACACGTGTCAGCTTTATTTATTACTCTGAAGTTTGCTGGCACTTTCCAGAAGTTTCTGGAGTCTGCTGGATTTTGGACGAATTCTGGACCATTTTTGGACTTCTGAATAATTCCTGGACAAAAAGCAAACTGGGCCTTAACAAAAACTGGACTATGGCCCATTTCGAAAAATGAAATAAAAACTGTAAAACTGAATTGAAAAATCAGAAACAATTAACTCTAATCAATATCAATTAAACTAATGATTAATCCTAACAACAATCTAAAAAAGATTAAAACTCATATTAATCTAATTAAACCTAAAAATCAATTAAAATCTAATTAAAAAAGAGATTAATGCTCTAATTTCTATATTATCCTAAAAAGACAATTAATATCTAATTAAACTCTAAAAAATGATTAAAAGTCTAATTATCCTAATTAAATCTAAAAAATTCAATTAAACTAATTAACTTCGAAAAAGTGATTAAAACTCTAATTATCCTAATTAAGTCTAAAGCAACCTAATTAAATCTAAAAATCAATTAAGATCTAATTATCTCTAAAATTCAATTAACCTAATTAAATTCTAAAAATGATTAAACTAATTAACCTAATATTTCTATTAATTCTCTATTAAACTTCTAATATTATTTAATGTCTATTAATAAAAGAAAAACTATATTATTTTCTATATTATCTAAAAAACATTAAAATCTATTTAAAACCTATAGAAAATTCTAAAATTGATTTAAAAATTCTTATAAAATCCTAAAAAGAGAATTAAACCATTAAAATATTCAAAAAATCCTATTTAAATTCCAGAAAAATTCTATAAAGCCTATTAAAATTCACAAAAGCCTATAAAACCCTAAAAATGCAGATGAATGCACAAATGACCCCCATAAAAGCGCACGAGACCAAATCGAATCGAACAGGTATCCCCGGACATCAGAATATCTTCCAAATCACTTGAAAAATCACCGAGGAGCGCACAATTTCCTGAAAATAAAACCCTGGCAATCTGGACTGGATCTGCCACATCTGATAGACAAAAATCAAGCTGTAAACTCTGATATCCCCTGTTTTGCACAGGAATCACATGTCTGAGCTGCGAATATGAATTTAAACCATGAGTCAGATAGGAAAATCAGTTGGTCAAATTTTAGGGTGCAACAGCTGCCCCTATTCAAGCGACTTGGACCTGAAGGGTTTGAAGAGCGCTCAGCCTTCAAACATTCAAAGGTACGAGACGGTTGAATACAAATAAAACCCGAAAATTTGCCAACCGCGAGCATATACTGTTAACTGCTTGGAGAATAAAGTCCAGAAAACCGAGTCCAGTCATTACGGCACCAAACTGATTAATCATCTGATAAAGAACTCCTGATTTGAATACCCGTTGCTTGTGATACCCCATATAACAAACCCTGATGGTTGCAACAACATACCTGATTCTTTCACATTGCCTACTGATAGGCAGGAAGAGAAATATACTCACATCGCCCAAAGATGGACGGGAAGACACCCTGATTGAATACTCACCTCGTCTAATGATAGACGGAAAGACAACATTAATCTCCAAATTCACATCGCCTAAGGATAGACGGGATCATCCTGATTGATGAACAAATCAATATTCACATCGTCTAAGGGTAGACGGAATCATCCTGATGAACAAATCATTATTCACATCGTCTAAGGGTAGACGGCATCATCCTGATTGATGAACAAATCAATATTCACATCGTCTAAGGGTAGACGGGATCATCCTGATTGATGAACAAATCATTATTCTCATCGTCTAAGAGTAGACGGAATCATCCTGATTGATGAACAAATCAATATTCACATCGTCTAAGAGTAGACGGAATCATCCTGATTGATGAACAAATCAATATTCACATCGTCTAAGGGTAGACGGGATCATCCTGATTGATGAACAAATCATTATTCTCATCGTCTAAGAGTAGACGGAATCATCCTGATTGATGAAACAAATCAATATTCTCATCGTCTAAGAGTAGACGGAAAGAAATAATCTCTGAATTCACGCTGTCTACTGACAGACGGGAGAAAACCTTAATCTCTATACTCACATCGTCTAAGGATAGACGGGATCATCATAACGCAATTCCACACCATCCCTTGAATCTCAGAATCCTTCTGTCTACGGGAATTGATGAAAAAGATCAACATCCTTGAAGGGGCCACATCGTCAGTATGGACTAACGGGAAGAAAACCACCTTTTAAAGAATCATGTCGTCAATAAGAATCAACGATCACGCAAACTGAACATTCTTCGAAGAGCCTCGTCATCAATAGGGATTGATGGTCAGAAAAGTCCCTCTTAAACGTCATCTCATCCAATAACCAGAAAGAGAACCGATATTCAAAATCATTTTGAAACCCCTCAACAACTAAGGATAGCCAGAGAAGACTCGCTGGGGAAACACCTCATCATATGTATGATCTGGCAATAAGAAACCCGCTGAACAATAGCTCGAAACTTCACATCATCTGCTGACAGACCGAAAGGAAAGCTACTTATTAGAACAGCTCTATTTTGAGCTCCATTGAAAATCAACCCAAAACTTCACATCGTCTACTGATAGACGGTAAGGAAAGCATATCCTGGGGAAAACCCCTTCTTGAAATCTTACTGCGATCACCCGCAACTTCACATCGTCTATGGATAGACGGAAAGAAAACCACGTTCGTACTCAGGACGTCGGAGAAATCCATTCATTGGAGGAACACATCGTCAATATGAATTGACGGGAAGAAAAGCTTGTCAACATCAGATGACTGACTGATCAAAGCATAATCGCTGTATGATCTGAGATACAAATAATCCGCTGAATCGTCTGAATACTGTTGCTGGATAAATGCCCCTGAACTGATCACAGAGTAATTCACGTGCCATATGAGGCTGATAGAAAACCTGACTTATGCTTTGTATGCCTATGCAAATGCTTTAGTCTTTCTACAGCGCAATGCTCCATTCCGGATGGAAATGCTACGCATTTTGAAAATGTCATGCAGGTATGATGCAAATATGATGCACGCAATATGTTAGCAGGCTCGAGCTGCCGGAGAAGGCCGGGTACAGAAAACCACTTCAGCAAAATAAATGCTGAAGGCGAGGCCAACTTTGCTGGGGATAACCCGGATATCACTGAATCGTCCTAGCAAAATAAATGCTGGGAGAGTGAAATCAACCATGCTGGGGATATTGAGGACTTAACCGAACGCTTTGACGAAGTAATACCCTGCTGGGGTATATAACTCCGCTGTGAAATAGCAGACGTGCTGAATATGATTAGACTCCTCTGGGAATAGCTTACCCATACCAATGGCAAATTTGACTTTGCTGGAGAAAATGGAGGGAGTCCTCCCGCGTACTGACGAAGCTCGGATCTGGAAATCGATGCACCAACACGGACGGGCTTCATAGTAACCGCAAACAGGGATTTGAGCTCTTAAGCTATCTTGCTGGGTCAGGTACGACTGACGCTGGGAAACATTCTTCCTGAATACTCAACCTTTCAGTGAAGAGTCAAGGGATAGTGGCACAACTTCCCGCATTCATCTCGCTCTCGAAAATCGACTGCATCTGCTCGAATAACTCTGAATGACCCTGCCGGTTCGGAGAACAATCAATCCTTTTGCTTCTGATATGCCCCAGCCTACATGACATCTGTGGGGATAGTCCCTGAAAAGAAATCTGCAAATCTGTTGCCTCAATGGTCTGATATAACATGCCTCAGTGTTCTGAAATTCCAAGAGATACTTCACCTCAAATGCTCCTCGAATAACTCCTGCGTGCTTAAGATGGTCTGCCCCTGACTGCAAGGATCTTGCCCCTGATTATCGGATTCAGAGTAGTACCTCCTGACTACGACGTACTCACCACACCTCAGCCTGATTGCCCCAGAGTGACTGACTTCGAAAAGCTGACCTGACTGGGAATCACAATAAAGCTTGCCCCTGCTCTCGGAACATTCAGGCGTTCTGCATTCTATCTTGACCATACTTTCCATTGTAGGAAGCTTTTCTGCTGTCAAACGCTCACTCGCAAGTAAAACAAGTTGTTCTGCATAAAAGATGTATTAACGCAACACATATGACAGCTTTGACATCCAATCTGTTCACTGGGAAAAGGAAAAACAGCTTATGGCATATAATGCACAAAACATTTATCAACATCAGTATCAACATGGTAAGAGGAACCTTTTAGGAGTCAGAATCGACACGACCTTTACCGGAGTATGCTTTCGAAACACCCTGCTTCAATTAGGTCTTTTGAAGGTTGTAACGTGGTCAGGTTCACGGTTTTGAAAGAAAGGATAAAGGCTCAAAGTTTACTTTAACCCACCCGTTCTCCTTGATGTTCTCCCATCCTACGTTCAGCTAATTTGACCTTAGCGCTCACCTCTCAGAGGCTGAAAGAAAATAGGAATGATAGTTCGAGAAACTTTTGGATTTGGAGTGACAGCCACTCATTTTTCGTCTTTGACATTTGTGGTCACACGACTTGTATTTCCATCGAGGATTTTTCTTTTGATCCTTTTCGTCTTTTCTTTTTCATATCCCTAACTTTTGCCTGGACTGACTCCTTTTGAGTTTCTTTTGATTTTTTAGTCCAGCGGGATGCCCTCATTTTTGCCTAAGTCATTTGTTTTGAAATTTTCTTGACTTAGCGGGCTTTTGATTTTTTTTCATTCTTCTTTGCTTTTGAACAAGTCGTGTGACACTGGTTGTCTGACTCTTTGGGAAATGATGTGGCTGTCCCACTCCTGATTGAACCATTGTGGTCTTTTAGGCACGACCTCTAGGGGTGTGATTGATCCTCGAACGGACACTCCTTTTGCAATTTGGACGCTCGGTCAAATTAGCTAACACCTACCCTGCCCCAGGTTAAGATTGAGGGTTTTTTCGTTCACAGAAAGAAACTCCTACTACAAGGCTCAAAGGGGTTGACAAGGGATTATCTTCCTTATATCTCCGGTGTTTAAGGATTTGAAACAATGCCTGTACATCATCAACAGGTTTTATTTCAAAAGCATACATTATCGATATTTGCATGTCGGTCATTTTCGTCATCCTCCCCAAATTCTACTTAACCAAGTGTTGGACATTTGTAAAACAGTTAGTGAACACGAATGGATTCAATCAAAACATGCACATTTATTTCATTATCATCAGTTCGAATGAAAACAACAAGTTTTACAAACAAGTTCACAAATTCAAACAGGAAAGCAATTACAAATGTAAAGAAATGACAAGCTAAAACAAAGGAAATATGCTAGCTTCCGAGAACTGGGCTTTTCACATCTGCCCTGCTGCTGAACCAGCTATCTTTATTAGAGGCAACCCGATGCTGTCCTGATCTGCTTTCAACGACTCAACCAAACTATAGAGCTCTTCCTCTTTCATTCAGATGATTTGGGGACCTCCCGGCTCGAAGCTGATTGCTGCACTATCAAGCAGATCCTGCACTTTGTGCTTAAATGCTTTACAGTTCTCAACCGTATGGCCTGGTGCCCCGGTATGGAACTCGCAAGTAGCGTCAGCATCGTACCCCGGTGGCGGTGGTCCCGTTAAGGGAGCCAATGTCCTTTTACGAACCAATTGGAGCTGAAGCAATGTCTGCAGAAGCTGTGCGTATGGTATAGGAGGAGTTTCCAAATGACGGCTTGCCAAAGGACCTTGATTCTGACCTCTTTTATACCCCCGATTATTCTGTTGCTGAGGCTGCTGCTGCCGGTATCGGGTTGACCCTTGAGCACCATTCGTATCAAATGCAACATCGGCTTCTTGATCTTCGATATACTGATTAACGCTCTCCTTATGCTTAGCCATTTGCTTTCTCAGATCTGCCCCAGGAATAGGCAACAATTGTGGGCCTGGAGATTCTGACACCATGGAGTCCAGGATACGCTTCTGACCCACTACAGCTTTGGAAACATCTGTCATTTTAACATCGATCGAGACAGGAGCAATGTGCACAGCTACGCCGCCCGGCGTGAATTCAATATCGTGCGAGTCAATCAGGTCTTGAACATTGTGCTTGAAGGCATGACATCCCTCGATGTCATGTCCGAATGCCCCGGAATGAAAATCACATTGCTTATTGGCATCGTATCCCTGAGGAAACGCTTTTGTTGGTGGTGACAACGTTCTTTTCTCAACCAGATTAAACCTCAATAAGATCTGCAAGAGCTCCGCATATGCCATAGGTGGTGCCTCAAATATTCTCCTTGGCTTCCCTTCCTGGATCCTCTGTTGAGCCGGATGTATCCTCTGTTGATGCTCAGGTTCCACATGCACAGACGGCGCGAGCTTCTTCATTGCGGCTTCAAATAGCTGATCGTCTTCTTTCCTAAGCACATTCTTGACTACCTCCATGATCAAGCTCACTTGGGTCTTCAGCTGACTGTTCTCCTCTTTGAGAATCTTCTGCTCTGAACGCAACTCTTGCATGTCTCTCATCATCTGCCCCAGCTGGCTTTGGACTTCGCTCAATTCAAACTGATTCTGTTCCATATCTCTGAAGGAATTCCTGCAACAAACTGGATGATGAAGAAATAAGACCCACGGTTCTGATACACCTGTTAAAAAATAATGCAATGCGGAAAGCAACCACACATTCATAACAAGATAAAGAGAAACCCAAGCTATAAGCAAACAGACGAACATCTCCCATACATGTACAACCAACAAAATCAGCAGGTAAGCACAAATGAGTATGAATACAACGACCCCAGCCAACAATCCTGGTGGTGGTCGACAAATACTGATGCACAAAAAGCTAAACGGATTAAGCAGAGAAAACAGATGCGGCGTCCGACGCGAAAACCTCTAGAAATTTCTCCCATACAACCGAACTTTCTGATTGGCAATCTTCAGAGCACACACTTCCTGTGGAGTCTTCCATGATATTAACTGACGAACCCCCACAACTGGAAGATGGAAAATCATTAATCTGAACACAACCTTGAGGAGTGATGCAAATACGGCTAGAGTCTAACAGATCCTGAATCTGACTTCTAAGCACTTTACAATCATTGGTGGAATGCCCCTGTGCCCCATCATGGTACTCACAGCGGGCGCTGGCATCAAACCCTGGAGGATACGGTGGAATCACCGGCTTAGTCTCTTTCGGTACTATCAATCCACTTCTGACCAGATCTGGCAACAACTGACTGTATGACACCGGCAGCTGAGTGAACTGCCTTTCAGGCTTCCTTGGTCTTCGTGGAGCATGCTGACGCGATCGGCGATAGGATGACCGTTGACTTGAAGTGTCTGAAAACTGATCCTGAGATGCTAGAGATTCTGAGGTGACGTCATCTCCTTCCCATTCTTCTTGAGAACTGACAACTGACTCAATCTTATTAACTGGGACATAAGGAACACCTCGAAACTTTCCACTCCTGAGTCCTCGCTCAACAATCTCTCCCAGCCTCATCAGGCCCACAAAGTTTGTGCAACTGAACAATTTGTCAAAATAATGGCCTTTCAGAGTACCCAGGAAGATGTCAACCAGTTCTCTTTCCGGAAGCGGTGGCTGAACACTAGCAGCCAATTCCTTCCATCTTCGCAAATACGCTCTGAATGATTCATTCTCTGCTTGAGACAATTCTTGCAGATCTACGAGACTAGGAGTCAAATCCAAGTTGTAATCGTACTGCTTCATGAAAGCTCTGGCTAAATCCACCCAAGATCGAATCTGATTACTTTCCAATTGCATATACCATCTCAACGATGCCCCAGTCAGGCTATACTGAAAGCAATGGATCATCAATTTGTCATTTCGCACAAACGAAGTCATCCTCCGACAGAACATCATCAAATGCAACTTCGGACAGCTATCCCCTGTGTATTTTTCAAATTCCGGCATTTTGAACTTGTACGGCAACACCAGGTCAGGAACCAAACACATGGCTACAGCATCCAGGTTAACGGCATCTTTCGCTTCCAAGGCTTTCATTTTCTCTTCCAATACTCGGAGTCTTCTTGGATCTACCACCCCGGTCATTGGAATATCTCTCCGGTAATTCATCGCAGGGAGAGCAACACATTGATCGTTAACAGGAGGATAGCGTTCATTTCGGGCGAGAAACTGCTCATGCCGGTCTCGGTTCTCAACAGTTGGCTGCACAACTTGGTCTGCAGTAAGATTGTTCGCTTGCGGGAAGCCTTCCATAGAATCATATTGATGATTGGACGCCACAGTAAACCCTGCCTGGGTGTCAGGAACCTGGAAATTGCCTTCAGACATAGCCACCAATTACCGGTAACTGATTACACTGCTTGATTCTACTCAACTATGCTTCAGCCCCTTGGTCGTCTTCAACACTCCACTCTTGCCTCAAACAAATCCCCGAGAATCACTTTCTGGTGAAAACAAAGGCTGGATAAGTGCTCTGACCTGCTAGAGAAATGCTATGCAGTATGATTTATGCAAACAGAAATACAAAAATGCTAACGTGCATGTGTGCATTGGAGATATTTTTCCTCCAATTCCAGTGTCAGTGGTAGCAAGACGAGATAACCCATAGAGACAATATTTGAAAAAAAAACCCTCATATATTGATTAGAATAACAGTCTTGTCCAGAAGTTACATAACTATGCTCCATACAGCTGATATGATAAGGAGGATCCCAGCCAACATGCCTGGCGGTGATCTCAACATACAGAATACAAGAGAGAAATCAAGTACGGGTACGGTTGCGGAAGTCTTCGACCATCTTCTTTGTTTCTGCATGATCTGGTTGATAAATCAAACCTTCTATCAATCGATCCCTCTTCCTGATTGTCCCCTGGATGTCTTTGACAAAGTCTTCCCAAGCCTTATCATTGGCACCGCCCCCAGGTTTGGGTCTCTTAGCATCTGCTCTATGCTGGAAATCTTCCAAATTCTTCATGGCATCTGTCAACTTGCGCTCGGCTTCGTATCGGCGACAGGCTTCTTCTTCAAGCTCTTCGTTCTTCACTTTGACCTGTTCTTCTAACTGAGCAATCTGTGTCTTCAGCCCTTCTTCTCGCTCCTTGCGCTTGGTCATAGTGAGATCCCAGTGTTCTCTGAACTTGGCTAGCTTTGTGTAGGCCCTTTCCAGCTCTTGCTTCTTAGTGGACAACACACTACTAACTGAGTCTACATCTAACTCTAGTCGCTTCTTGGTTTCAGTCAATTCCAATAGCGTAGCCTTCAGATGTTTCAGAGTTTCAGCCTGTTGCTTAGAAATATATCCTGTTTCAATATTTTCATGCCGAAGCTGGGCATTCTCCTGCTCTAAAGCCTCTTTAGCCCTGGCTAGCTCTTCTTTCTCCGCCATCAGCTGCTTGTAAACCTGAATGTCCACAGTGGTAGGCTCCTCTACCGGAGGAGGATGCAATGGCTGAACCGCTGGATACGGCATAAGGAACTTCACAGCTCGCTCACGAATCCATTCTACATATGGGCTAGGAACTCGAGTATCCCCTCTGCTACCTGAAAACTTCCCTCTCTTGTGCAAGTTTTTCCAGGCTTTCTCAAGTTTGGTCAGCATCTCTTTCCCTATTGCCCCAGTGAAATACAGAGATTCCTGTATCTCCTCGGGCTTTGGCGCTCCTTGAGGTATGTACCCAAATTGCTTGATCAATAAGGAAGGGTTATAGTTGACACAACCTTTCCTTCCTATCAACGGAACATTCGGGAATCCTTCGCCTTTGAGTATGACTTCAGCTCCAAATACCTCTTTAATGACCCATACCACGTTCTCAGCAGTTAATCCCATTAAGCGCTCGGGCCATCCTAGAGAATTGATAGATGTGACAAACGGGCCTGACTTAGGCATATGACTGGTGAACCACCTGCATAGGAGAGGTACGCAACAAGACACATTCCTTCCTCGTCGCTTTTCATTCTGATAGTGAGTTGAATGGTGGATATCTCCCAGCAAAGTAGGAACTGGGTTCTTCGCAGCCAAAATATAGAAGGCATCTGAATCAACAAAATCAGGAATGTTCGGGAACAATACGATACCATACACACATACAGCAAGGATGACGTCAAAAACATCCCAGCTACCCTTCTGGGCATATTCTCGAGCCTTCTCCACTAAGACATCCAACGGAAATCCCCATACGTCTCCTCTTCTGATCATCTTCCCAGACAACTCAGACTCTTTCAAGCACAGGATGGCAGAAAGCTCAGCCAGCTTAGGCTCAGCGTCCGTACGATAAAAAGGCATCTGCTCACGGACCGGTATATCCAGAAGTGCAGAGTACTCCTCCAGGGTAGGAGCCAAAACAAAGTCGGGAAATACAAAACACCTGAGCTCCGCGTCGTAGAACTGTAACAGAGTATAGATGCCGCTGGTCTCGTAGACAGATGGCTGATAAACGTAGGTCAGAATCCTCCCATATCTCTTTCTGAAGTCACCCATTCCTCTCTTCTTAGCAATAGCAATCAACTCTAATAATAGACTGATATTCGGCGACGGAAACTTATAGGGCAATACTCTCTTCAGGTTTTCCATGTCTTGCTAGGAACAAACACCAGAATCGGAAGGGAAAATATGTACCTGCAATACACACACGTTAGTTGAAATGCAAATGGTAATGCAATGATGCAAAATAAATAATGCAATCTGCGAACACAGGGGCTATGCTGTAGCCGGAAGAGGAATATCTCTGTGATCAAGAACAGAAAACCAACACGGTCATCAGAACCTCATGCCACTAACTACCATCTGATACTCAAAATATCAATCCCCTGGTAAGAAAACCATCTGACCCTCTGTATCTGACGAGAATACCATCTGATAATAACCTCAACCTCAGATAAGAAACCCATCTGACCCAGACAACACAACTGGAGATGAATCAAGAACACCATCTGATAAAGGTAATGAATCATGGTTTCTGAAGGCCAGTTTTCCTGCAATAACCCAGTCCCTCTCACAGGTAGGATAAACCTAATCCACGGACAAAGGTACGGCATCCTATGCGGTCATCAGCGTCACAGACTTTCATGAGTGACGATACGATTCCCAGAAGGAGTGGCATCATCAAATCATGAAGAGGCCTCTCTTAGCTGACTTCCAAATGATCGGTCCCCAGAGTCGACAATCCTCACGTCTGGACTCCCCTCAGATCCTCAGGACCGGAAAGGAGCACCTCTGCAAGAATCTCGTCTGAGCGCAGATTTTCGTAGGGAACTGTGCCTGCTCAGCAGACAGGTTCGTCTACTACTTCTCCGCAACTATATCTAGGTGTGTACTCAAGCCCAGGTCCGACTTTCACTCACAGTAACCTCCCTTTGCCCACAGCAATAATCATAATAATATAATGCTGGAAAATAAATGCGGAAAGGTAAAGGTACAGAAAAGTAAAGTGCAGAAAAGTAAAACACAATATGCACAACACCCAACCAATAAACACCCAAGCGCTAGGATTGACTCGCGTAGGGGATGGGAAACGGTCCCAGCATAAGGGATGGGAAAAGTCCCTAGATGCTATAAGTCCCCAGCAGAGTCGCCAGCTGTCGCTACTGCGAAAATCGGCGCCGGCTTGACAGGAGAGTCGCCACCGTGCGTTATTTATCCCTCAGAGCGGGAAAGGAAACGCTCGAAGTAAACCTCGCAAATACGGGAAAAGGTATGGTCATCGCAACCAAAACCTGGATTCGGGAGTCGGTTACGCAAGGGGAAGGTATTAGCACCCCTCACGTCCATCGTACTCGATGGGATCCACGCTTGGTGTTTATAGGTAAAAGGGTGTATTATCTATCTACGCTAATGGCTGGTCTGAAGAGAAAATAAAAGGACAGGACTCGACAGAACATACGGTGTTCTGGGCCTACGTATTCCCTCGTGCAATGGGAAAGTCAGAGTCAACGTAGTTCGACTCCCTACGTCTAAACGGGGGAAAGGTTGCTCGCTAGGACATCGCATCCTGTGCCTACGTACTTCCATCGGGAATGAAAGATCAGAGCAAACGTAGTTCGGCTAACTACGGGTAAACAGGGGCTCTCACACAGCAGTGAGAAAACAAACTGGTCCTAAAGCTCGGGAACCTACAACTACGATCTGGTCTCAAATGCGCTCGGGCAAGAGAAAAAGATAACAATTAGTCGTTAGTGGGAAAGTCTCGATCGCACAGCCGCGAGAGAACAAAGGTTAGTCGTTAGTGTGCTCGCTAGGATATCGCATCCTATGCCTACATATCTTCGTCTGGAACGAAGAATCAGAGCAGCTGTAGTTCAGCTAACTACGGGTCAAGCTACTCAAAAAGCTCCTACAGAAAGGAAAGGGAAACCCTAAAACTATAGCTGAGAAAGGGGAATCTACATACTGCTATCACACCTGGTTGACCATTCTAATGGCTATCATAACAACTCCGCAGCGGAGAAGTCAGAGCTCCTAAGGGATCATGGCAACTGGACTGAAATACAAACAAGAAACTGCACAGTAAAGAAATACTGAAAATATGCATGAATGCAACAACTAGACAAACAAGGCACAGAGGCCGCAAACCACAAAGGCAAGGGAGCTCAGCTCTACCAAATACCAACAAGCAAAGCCACGCAATAACAAACAAGCAGAAGGAGGACCACCTCAACTTCTCATGCACACAAAGTCTACTTCTAAGATGCACCTATTCAGAACTATCTAGATGAATACCTAAGTCTAATGCAACATAACATCACGCAAGTCAAACAATCCAAAGAGACTAACCCTGAGCAGGGCCTCTAACAAACCTGAAACAATCTCCTAATAATTCCCTAAACAAAACTCTATACAATACCCTAGGCAGGGATCTAAGCAACAACTTATCAAAACCCTAAGCAGGAGGAATCAATCCCAGTCTCCAAGCTTCAGAATAAGCTTACCAGAGAAAGGAAGCTAAGCAGACAAGCTCATAGTGCCTTCCTCAGGAAAGTACCAGGAGGTTACTACTCAGGAATCATATCCTATGCGGCTCGACAACTGTGATCAGTTTATATTCCTCCTCAGGAGAAACTAAACTCACATGAAGGCTCCGGCGTCACGGGATACTTGGGAAAGAACCTATATGCACTAGAGGAACTAAGTGAACAGACCCATAGGACCTTCCTCAGGAAAGTACTAGGAGGCTGACACTTAGGAATCGTATCCTACGTGGCTCAACAACTGTGATCAGTTTACATTCCTCCTCAGGAGAAATTAAACTCACGAGTTGGCTCCAACATCACTGGATACTTAAGAAATCCTAGACAAACTACTGGAACTAAGTGAATAGACCCATAGGACCTTCCTCAGGAGAGTACTAGGAGACTTCCACTTAGGAATCGTATCCCATGTGGCTCAACAACATGTGATCAGTTCATATTCCTCCTCAGGAGAAATTAAACTCACAAGTCGGCTCCTACATCATTGGATACTTAAGAAAGAGGTGAGAAGGAAGGATGAAAGTCATTCATAGTGCCTTCCTCAGGAAAGTACCATAAACTCCCTTCAAACTTCAGGATCTCGAACCTCACAAACAGACAACAAGCTCCTAGACTAAGCCTCAATCCAATGCATCCCTGCAAGCTCCAACAGGACCTCCATCAGCTCCCACCTTCAGGAAGAGTCCACAGGCCAACAAACCTCAAGAGACTATCTCTGAAGTTCAACCACAGTTGAACTTCAAAGTCAGAAGTCATCAAGACTTCTCCTATTTTCAGGATCAGACAAATCCTATCAGAATACTCTACAAAAATCTATCAAAAATCTAATGGGAGACCTACATGGCTCTATGACAACATACTGAAAAATCAGAACAAAGTTCAACACCAGATGAAAGAACTAAAATCAGCAACACAGACATGTTCACAGACCAATTATTCAAACATCAATAACAATGAAAAAATGCAGTTAAAATGAAAATGCATGATTGAGCTAATCTTTTTGTACTATAAAATTCTACACTGAATCACGAGTCTACAGAAAAAAGAACGGAATTATTTGACCAATTCTACCATTTTTTACTAATTTTCTAATGATATGCATGCATTGAAAATATTAAACAAAATCAATTAATTGGAAAATATGCAAAATATAACAAACAAAAAAATAAAATGTCACTTTTATTTTTATTTAATTTTCTAAACATTTTTCATGAAATGGTGGAAAAAAGAATTATTGAAAAAAAACCATTATTTACATTTATTAGGAATTATTTAACATGAAAATATAAAAGGAAAAATAAAAGAAAAGAAAATGACATGGAATAGAGCTGGGGGTCTAAACAGCAAAGAATTTCAGCTTTCAATTCATTGGGCCCTCAATGGTGGGGTGCCATTAGCAGTTGGGCGCAGGCCCATGTTATTATCCAGAAAAAAAACAAGAAAACGGAACTGAGCGCAGGGGGGGGGGGGCAGCGCTAGCAGTTTCTTAGTTGATCTCCAATACTGGGCTTACGCCCAGGGGTGTTATTAGCAAACTGGGGCTTAAGGCCCAATTCCAGTCACTCAGACTCTCACACGCTAGGGGAGGGAAAGCAAATTGGGAGGTGCAGCGTTCAGAAACACGCTTGGGCCTAAGCCCAATCCAAACAAACCCTAATCCAGTTACTCAGAGAACAAAACGAATTTCTCCTCCCCTAACCCTGGTACTGTTCATCAACCTCTCTGGCCGTCTTCCTCTCGTCTTCATCCTATCTCTCACATCCTCTCTGCAATTCATCCTCATCTCTTAATCTAGTCCCAGAAAACAACAAATCTTCACACATCTTACCACACTCCAATGAATCAACGCCAAATCTCACAGTTCTCTCACAGATCAAACACGAATCAAAACTCAAAAACCCTAACCAATTATTTCGCCCTAATTGTAACGAAGATCTAATAGAGAGAAGGCAAACCTGGTGTAACGCGAGGAGAACAAGGGATCTTTGAAGATTCCTGAGTATTAGGCGCGTGTTGTTGAAGAACGAAGACGCTATGAATCTGAAGCAGATGGATCTTGAAGATCCTTGAATCTGGTGGATTTCTGGAAAGCTTGCTTGCAGATTGAACGTGATTCGACGTTTCTGGGAACCTTGTTCGAAGATTGTTGGATGAATATTTAGGGTTTCTGGAAAAATTGCTTGAGGACGATGAAGATTGATGTTGGAGGTGATTTCTGGAGATTATGGATGAGGATGAAGGTTTAGTTTCTGGAAAAAAATTGATGCAAGTTTGACGTTATTCTGGAAAATCTTGATGAAGGTATGGAGGTTCAAGGCGTTTCTGGAAAACGTGGTTGAAGGTGATGAAGGTGGAAGGGAGGAGATCGGAGGAAGAGGATGGATTTCTGGGGAATTTGGTGGTTAGGTGGTGGCCGGAGTTAGTTGAGGTCGCCGGCGGTTGGTTGCTAGGGCGTTTGCATGGCCGCCGGTGGTATTCTGGTGAATCTCCGGTGAGTGATGTGAGGGAGACACGTGGTGTACATGCGCAGAGAGAGAGAGTGAGTGGGGGACACGTGTGGCGTACTGGGAGTGAGTCTGAGTGAACGTGTGTGGCGTTCTCGAGGCGAAACGCGTGGGACCTCGTTCTGCGCAACACGTGTCAGCTTTATTTATTACTCTGAAGTTTGCTGGCACTTTCCAGAAGTTTCTGGAGTCTGCTGGATTTTGGACGAATTCTGGACCATTTTTGGACTTCTGAATAATTCCTGGACAAAAAGCAAACTGGGCCTTAACAAAAACTGGACTATGGCCCATTTCGAAAAATGAAATAAAAACTGTAAAACTGAATTGAAAAATCAGAAACAATTAACTCTAATCAATATCAATTAAACTAATGATTAATCCTAACAACAATCTAAAAAAGATTAAAACTCATATTAATCTAATTAAACCTAAAAATCAATTAAAATCTAATTAAAAAAGAGATTAATGCTCTAATTTCTATATTATCCTAAAAAGACAATTAATATCTAATTAAACTCTAAAAAATGATTAAAAGTCTAATTATCCTAATTAAATCTAAAAAATTCAATTAAACTAATTAACTTCGAAAAAGTGATTAAAACTCTAATTATCCTAATTAAGTCTAAATCAACCTAATTAAATCTAAAAATCAATTAAGATCTAATTATCTCTAAAATTCAATTAACCTAATTAAATTCTAAAAATGATTAAACTAATTAACCTAATATTTCTATTAATTCTCTATTAAACTTCTAATATTATTTAATGTCTATTAATAAAAGAAAAACTATATTATTTTCTATATTATCTAAAAAACATTAAAATCTATTTAAAACCTATAGAAAATTCTAAAATTGATTTAAAAATTCTTATAAAATCCTAAAAAGAGAATTAAACCATTAAAATATTCAAAAAATCCTATTTAAATTCCAGAAAAATTCTATAAAGCCTATTAAAATTCACAAAAGCCTATAAAACCCTAAAAATGCAGATGAATGCACAAATGACCCCCATAAAAGCGCACGAGACCAAATCGAATCGAACAGGTATCCCCGGACATCAGAATATCTTCCAAATCACTTGAAAAATCACCGAGGAGCGCACAATTTCCTGAAAATAAAACCCTGGCAATCTGGACTGGATCTGCCACATCTGATAGACAAAAATCAAGCTGTAAACTCTGATATCCCCTGTTTTGCACAGGAATCACATGTCTGAGCTGCGAATATGAATTTAAACCATGAGTCAGATAGGAAAATCAGTTGGTCAAATTTTAGGGTGCAACACGTTGGATTAGGTAATGGCAATCCTGAGGCTGGTAATGGCAACATCGAAGCTGCTATTGGTAATATCAACGCTAATGGTAACAACGCTGGACTAAATGCTGGTAACACTGGAAATGGAAACTTCCATGGACCCGAAGCTGTGGGAATCGTCCATGGAAATGTTCATCAACCCTGGAACGAGGATCGTCAAGCTGACATATTCTTAATGAGAGGTGATGAGGCTGAGCTACCTTCTGAGGCTCGCCAGAGATTCAAAGCACTTGAGGATAAGATGAAAAGCCTTGAGAATCTGAATTCTATGGGCTCGACATGGCCAACTTGGGGCTGATCCCTGATCTCAAGGTACCACCAAAGTTCAAGGTCCCCGACTTTGATAAATAAAAGGGCACCACCTATCCTCATGTCCACTTAAGATCTTATTATAGGAAGATGTCGGCGTAATCCGACGATGAGAAACTGCTGATGCACTTCTTTCAAGATAGTCTGTCACAACCTTCACTTGAATGGTACATGGGCTTGGAGTCTGTAAGTGTACGTAGCTAGAAGGATCTTGCAGAAGCATTCGTTAGACATTACCAGTACAATAGTGACCTGGCGCACAACCGGGTCCAGCTGTAAAGTCTGTCACAAAAAAATGGGGAATGCTTTAAGGAATACGCGCAGCGCTGGCGTGAGTTGGCAGCCAGAGTACAACCGCCTATGGTTGAGCTTGAACTGGTAGACATGTTTGTGGCAACGCTGCCGGGAGTTTATTATGAAAAGCTAATCAGCAGCATGTCACGGAGCTTCTTTGACTTAATAATCACCGGTGAGCGAGTTGAGAATGGGATTAAGCTGGGAAAGATCCAGGCCGGTGAAGGTTCCTCAGCTGGAGGGAAGAAAGTGTTTGGAGGAATGAAGAGAGAGGGTGAAGCCAACTCTGTATCGGGGTCCCGGAGGAGCAGAAAGCCGACACAGAACCATCAACAACAAAGGGTCGCTAGTATTACTATCCCTGCAGCTCCACAGCAGCAGCCGCAACCGCAGAACCAAAATCAACAGGGGTATAGAAAGTACCCAGTCCGACCAGCGAATAAACGACTTGATACGCCGCCAATGCCATACTCTCAGCTACTTCAAGCGCTACTGCAATTACAACTCGTTCAGAAGAGGATGCTGGCTCCACTGACCAGACCACCTTCGTCCGGTTATGATACGAACGCTCACTGCGAGTTCCATTCCGGGGCACCCGGTCACACCATTGAAGATTGTAAAGCCTTCAAGCACGAGGTCCAAGACCCAATCAATTTCTCCGACGACGTGCCGAATGTCATTCAGAACCCAATGCCTAACCACGGATAGGCTGGGGTTAACGCAATTATCGAAGATGAGGACTTGAATTTAGTGAAGAAGGTCGGTGATCTAAAGACACCATTGAGTTTTTTCCAAGCTAAGTTGTTGAAAAAGGGCGTATTCCCAGGATGCGGGGAGTTCTGTATTAAGTGTGCAAGTCGTCTGGATGGTTGTGACCAGTTGAAGGACGGTATTCAGAGTCTAATTGATGAAGGGGTCCTACAATTTGATTGGAAGATTGAGAGCAAGTTCGAAGAAGTGCTGACCAAGCAGAACGATGAAATTGCTACAATCACCATCCCATATAAGACCGTCACCATTTCTGCTCCCAGGCCACCTACGATTACTATAACTAAAGTTGGCCCCATACCATTCGAAAGTACCAATGTTGTCCCATGGAATTATGGAGCAGAGGTTTACTGCAACAGACAGAAAATGGACTTGAAGTACCCACCGGTAGAGTCTGTGGATAACTTAGTTGGATCAGGGAGAATCACCCGCAGTGGGAGGGCGTTCTCGCCGCCTGAAGTCGGTGCCGACTGGGTGGATAAGGGTAAAGACAAAGCAGTCGTTGAAGAAACCTCTCGGGAGGTAGAAAAAGACTTGCTGGTAAGAGATGCTGAAGAGTTCATGAGGTTAATCAAGAAGAGCGACTATAAGATAGTTGACCACCTACAACAGGCGCCTTCAAAGATCTCTATACTGAACTTGTTGCTTTGCTCCGAAGCACATCGCAACACCCTGTTGAAGATCTTGAACACAACATATGTACCTCAAGAAATTTTTGTCAACCAGCTCGAAGGGGTGGTTGCACATGTCAATGCTGGCAATGGTTTGGGCTTCACTGATCGTGACTTGACGCCTAAGGGCAGAAACCATAATAATGCACTGCACATATTGCTAGAATGTCGGGGAACTGTTATGTCGCACGTGCTCGTGGATACCAGGTCTTCCTTAAATTTATTGCCAAAGAAAGAGATTATGAAGTCGGACACTCGTGGTTTGTTGTGTACACCCAGTGATCTAGTGGTGAGGGCCTTTGATGGGACCAAAGCGGTCCGTGTTCGGAGAAGTAACATTTCCCATTCAGGTGGAGCCAGAAACCTTCTGTTGCAGTGAGAATCATGATACCAAGCTATTGATTAACTTGAATCTTTAATTCCTAGATTACAACTGGACTTTAATTTATCCAAAGGAAAGGTCTAAAGAAAGAAAAACCATTTTCGCGATGTAACAACAACGCTAAGAGATTCGGGGATCGGGGGTTGGTTATGCTTAAGGTAGGTATTTCACATCCTAAACATTTGTAGTACTCTACATGAACCTTTTGTTTGTTTGCATGCTAAGTTTGGTAAATGTTTGCTAATGTTTGGGATTGGGTATAGGTTAAAACCTAAAGATAGTTTCTAAGCTTGCTCGCAAAGACGTTGCGTCCTCTGCCTACGTATCCTAACTAGGAAAGAATCAGAGCAATCGTAGTTCACCTCACTAGGGTTGAAGAACACTTGATTATGATCAAGGTTCACAGGGGAACAAACATAAGAATGTTTGTATAGAGTTTAACACAACTCTCTAGATCTATGTTATAACACTCAAGAGGGGAGTAAGTAATCATCACTATGATTCTTACATATAGTTTACAAACTCTGTCCTAGGGTTCTAGTTGAAAAAACACTCCCAGTGAAAGTGGGTTTTCTAGACTTAAAGCAAAGTCTAATAGCTTGAATGTTCTAACTTAACTAAGCTAGGGTTTAAGATGACTTCACAAAGTCGAGGGAGGGTAATGAACTATCCAATGACACAAGGGTCAATGGAGAGACTTTTCCTTTGGAAGGAGAGAGAGAGAGGCAACTTGGATGAGAACTAAAAAGTTCCATCACTTGGGGAAGAAATACTTAACAAAGCAAATGAACAATAAGCAAGATGAACAAGATTACAATCAAATGAGCATGCATATTACAATAAGCAAAGATCAAATAATACCAATGGTTACAACCGATAATCAAATATCTTTACAAAGATGAAGGTGTATCTTAACAAAGATGAAAGCATATCTTAACAAAGATTGGAAGCATATCTTAACAAAGATTGGAAACATGATGAAGGTAACAACCATGTAAACAAATCACCATTTGAAAGTAAACATGTCATAAACTCAAAGTACATTTAGGGTAACAACAACATGTATTGATGACAATCAAACACAAGCAAATTAGTTTAACCTCATAATTTAGGAGGAAATATCATGGGATTATGGTGACAACCAAGGGAGAGTAAACCCTAGCATGTTAACTAACATGGGAAGCAAAAATATCACAAGAAAATTTCAGTATGTTCAAAGAGAATTCAACAACAAGTAAGGATAGCGATCTTAACTAAGCACTAAAGTACATATGGACAAAAGACATCATAATTGAGAACAACTTGTAATATTTTTACATCATATGAAAATAGACATTAAAACAAGCATGATGCAAAAATAATGGACCAAAACAAGTTATGAAATTTTGAAGTTTTATGCAAAAATTGTACACAATATGCAAAAATAAAATGAAAAGGGCAAGAGGTGGGAGTTGAACCCACACCCTCTAGCTTGTAGGCCACAAACTTAGCCACTGAGGCAATATGCACGCGTGTTGGAGGTCGAACACAATGTTGAAGCATGAAAAAAAATAAAAAAACAAAAGGATTAGACCTCCACACGGATCGAACCCTTGTTTGGCAAGTGAAAGGTAAGTGTGCGCGCATGCTTCTACCACTGGGGTGGCTATACATCCGTGTATTTAGCCACCCCCATAAATATATATGGCATACTTTTATGGATTTCTGGGCAACTTAAACGCAGCAAGAACAAGGAACAAACATGGATGCATTTTGATTCACAACTTGGCCAAAACTCCATCAAATTCAACAAAACATGATGGCATAAATGGTTTTTCAAAACAAGGCATGGAAAATAAAACATGATGGCAGTTGCAAATATGATGTTCAAAATGCATATTGATGAGCATAAGCTGAAACAGTGAGGATTCGAATTGAAAAACAACTTGAGCAAACCATGAAGGTGATATAGAAAGTGTTCTAACAAGAAATTGATGTAAAGCAGGCCTGAAATGAGAACTGGTATATGAGTTGCAATGTGTACATGGTATGATGCATTTGAGAAACCAAAACACATATGGAACCGATTCATACTAGACAAGCTTTATACATACACTAGAAATGTATTAACAGAAAGTTTTCACACTCAAGAGTCAACATGAATTAAGTGAAACAGGAAGTTGATCAATGATTTGCAAATTCAACATAGCAATGCATGATGCCTAGCTGTGGAATTCCAAATTGAGCAGGTTTATGTCCATACAAACAGCAGATGCAAATCTCAAATATGTTGGCTAATGGTTCTAAACTCATGGATCAAGTAAAATCATGTTTAAACAAGGAAGTGGTAATGTATTGCAGGCTGTGGCAAAAAATGCAAAATGCACATGGGTTGTACATCATGGAAACATCAGTTCAGTTGCAATCAAGTCATGGAAATAAGGTATACACATCATGCATATGAGGATATATGATATTGAAATCAAAACTGAGGCATACTTTAATCATATCAACAAATGGCATGTTAGTGGAAATGCAAATAGTTTTGGATTGATGATGCAGTAAGTGAGTTTTCAAGCAATGAGGTTTCAAACCAAAACAAAAGTACACACACATCATATACATGATGACAGATAGGATGAACCAAGAAAATCAAGCATAATGCACTTAGAATAGAAATTGACATGTTGGTGGGATAGCAAAAACAATCTTGATTATGCAGTGGGGATTTTGCAAATGGAAATGGTTTCAAACCAAAACAAAAGCACACACACAACATATATGTGACAATGGATGAGATTGAATTCAAAAATTTAGCATATTGCACCTAAAATAGAAATTGGTAAGCTTTGTGGCAATGTGACAAACTGTCTTGTTAGGGCAGTGGGTGAAATTGAGGAAGCAAGCAAGAATAGATCAAATTACCAATGTGCACACATCATAAATATGATAAGGAATGTGATCATGCATTGAAATCAAGATCATAGCAGTTGGAGCAAAATTTTGGTATGTTGTTTAAATGTGAAACAATTTTTGTGAATTGATGTAGCAGCAGGTGGTTTCTTCAGGTGGTAAGGTTTCAAACCAAAACAATAACACGCAAACATCAAAATCAAGCATACAGATGAGTTTCAACTCAAACATTAGGCACATGACAGTTGGATCAGAAAAGAGGCATGTGGTAGGAAGTGAGAAAAATCTGTCTTGGCAAATATGTGGCAGCAGGGGCATTTTTCAAATTTATGAAGTTTATGTTGAAACAAACAATATGCACATACCATGAATATGCTAACAGGTGAGGATATGCTCTAGAAATAGATGAAAACTTTACCAACCAGAAAGTAGCATTTTGGAGCTCATGACATACAAAAACAACAACTTAAATATGCAGCAAGTACATTTAATGACAGATTAAGGCAAATGATAGCACACACAAGTTTCAAATAAGTGAGGCAATGATATTATGCACGTAGATCAGGTAGAAAATGATTGAAACAGAATGTGATACGTGTTTGGTGATATTTTGAAAAAAAAATGCAGTTGGGAGGATGCTATAGCAATTTGAACACATAAAGAGATTTTGCACATACAAGCACCACACACATACTCAAAACAGGTAAACAAATGAGTCTCTAGTCTTAAAGTCAAGCAAAAGTGCCCCAAACCAAAAATGATATGTTGAACCAAGTTTGATAGCAAAAACCAATAATATCTCACAACAGCCCTAATAGCAAACTTCAAGTTTCTCACATTTCCACCAAAACAAACATTATGAGCAACATCAAATGAACATTAAACAATGATTTAGAACAAAGAGATACAATTATGGCAAGCACAACAGTCCAACACAACTCATGGTAGTGATAAAGCTAGAATGACATAAAAATAGCATAATGTGAAAACAAGAGCCACATTTGATTCAAACATGATCAAGGGCAGGGGGATCCTATGAGTAACTTACAAGTTAATCCAAACATCACTAATGAGCTAGGTTTGACAGTTCTAGGGCTAAACACACCACATTTCCATGTTGGATTCCTAAAAACTACCATATAACCAAAATCTCAAAAAACAAATTAAACATGATATCTAAGAAAAACTTGTAACACATTATCCACATATAATTTACAAATGAAAACACATTAATAAAAGCAAGTAACATGACCATGAAACAAGAGTTCTTGACAAAGAACTAAAATGGGGAAGCAATGGTATATTTTCACAAAAACACTTCAAAATGACAACACATGATAATGTATGATCAATAAGGAGTTTGAATGTCACATACCTCTTGTAGACAAGGCTTGAGCAAGCTAAGAAGCTTAGAAACCCATAGATCCTCTTCCTTAGCAAAGTATTGAAACTTGCTTCCTCTTGAAGTAACAAACCACTTTTCGAGACAATTGGAGTTGTGTGATTTCCAGCTGGTTTTTTAGAGCTTAGACACTTGAGATATGATATATAGGAGGTGTTGGGAGTGTTAGAAAGGTAGTAAATGGTTCGAGTGAGAATTTGGCTTTCAAAATGCAAGAAAGTCAAACTATTAAGGTGTGGAGGTTGACTTTTGTAAAAATTAGATTTTTGAGTAGTTTGAATGTATGGACACCTTCTACACAATGTTTATGGATTGTGTATATGGTCTTGAGTGACTTAGAAATGGTAGAACTGATCTTGAGCAGTGTTTTGCTCAAGACAGCTTTTTGGTGAAAAATGGAAGTTTGAAAATTTGAGATTCTTGAGGAAATGAAAGGGAATTGAGAGCTATTGTTTCTCTAGGTTTTGGAGATTGCTCTGGTGTATCTAACTTCTTGGAACAGGCTTCCATTTATAGCCATAACAAGAGTGAGGGCAGCTTGGTATTTTGCATTTTTGGAGGGAGACTTGGATGAAAATCTTGTGGCAACCTCTTCACATCAACTCCTTGGCTCAAGGCAAGCAAAACCAGATGATATGAGAGGGGTGAAGTGGCCTGAAGCAAGGCTAGAGTGTAGAGGGACTGCAGCTGCCAACTCCTCAGAAAGTTTCTCTTTCCTCCCTTTTATTTGATTAAAATAATGTAAACTTGCTCCAACTTGCTATGTTCATTAAACCATCCTTCCTTCTGGTTTTCTCTCCATCTATACCTTGCATTTTAAGTTTGAATCATGATCCAAGGGTGGAGGATGTCTCAAGTGGTGAAAATCTGAATTTTGAGAAGTGTTGGATTGTGGTTTCAAGTGTTGACAGCCCTAACTTCTATAGTGCATAACTTTCTGCTCACACATACTATTGAGGAGTTCTACCACAATTTGGAAAGCCCTTAAGTAGCTCTATAACTTTCATGTTTCGGGGATTTGCAAATTCTATAGGGAACTAGATTGAAAAACCCTTCCAAGTCGCTGAAAAAAATCACTTAAAAAAGCTAAATAACTTAGAATTTTTCTAAGTTATTTCCCTTCTCAAAATGAATCTTGTCATAACTCCAATTATATGCATTTTTTGATCATGGACCACTTTGAGGCTTTTGCAGGATTTGTCAAGAGCTTTCTAATGAGCTTTGAACCACTTCACTTGGATGTGTGGTTAAGGAGTTATGGTCTTGCCCCTTTCGAAAACCTAATTCCCGATTTTTGTAATTACTTCTTAACCCTTGACCCAATGGTCATGAAATTTTATGGGGAGGTGTAATATGACATAAGGAACATTTTTGATTCACATCTTGAAGTAAAATTCTTTATTGTTGAAGAGTTGACTTTTCGGTCAACCGTTCGATCAATCGGTGACTACCGAGTCGACCGTTGGTGATCCGAGGATTCTGAGGACTTGAAACTCTTTGGATGTACTTTACTAAGCCATATGAACTTAATGGACCAAAATCACACCATTGAAACACTCTTTAAACCAAAAGTCAAACTACAGTTGACTTTTCCTAGTCGAAAACCCTAATCGGACATCTTGAACTGTACTGTTCTCAATTCCCAGGTGACCACCTCAAATTGAATTCATGCTTGATCCAATGAAGTATATTTGATCTTGTTTGAAGTTGAATCAATCCAAAATATTGATTGATCAGACCATCGAGGCCTCAACTTTGACAATACGGAACCCTAATTCATCTGCATCTTGACAAAGATAAACTGGAAATGGGTTAAGGTTAGTTAATCAAATGAATATGATCCTACAATGATGATGAGGATCTAAGGGGTCAAAATTTGGGGTGCAACAGATGCCCCTATTTAAATATCTTCACTAGATGGTAATGAGAGATGACAATCCTTATAGAATCGCAGTGAAAGGTATTTAAATATAGCAAACCAGAAATTTTGTCCCTTAGATCCGATGATATGCAAAAGGACGAATGCAAACATGCCATGAATCTAAATGATGTTTTATGATGCTTGAATGCAAGACAGATGCAGACACACGAGCAAAGATAAAAGAATGGAAAAACGACGAGTAACCACTCACGAGGACCCAACACACTGGGGAAAGATTCCAAGAAAAGTAAGCAAGATAGTTCAAACATGACTAAAGATGCTGTTCAGGGAAATCTTTCACGCAGGGGACACAAATTCAACCAGGGAAGACACGTCTTCATTGGGGAAAGGAGATATGAATCTTACTGGAGATAACCAGATGAGGAAGCCCACCGGGGAAGATGACAATTCTTCACTGGGGAAACGAAAGAAAAGAAAATGCAAACCACACTGGGGAAGAAACCCACTGGGGAAAACTTCCCTGGGGAAATAAATCCACTAGGGAAGCAAAGCTTCACCGGGGAAAAGACGGAACGAAGACACGACTCTCACTGGGGAAACACTTCGCTGAGAAAATTTCCTATAACGAAGAGTTCAAACGGGATCTTCAGGAAAAGGTTAGAAATAAGACCATACGCGTCGGGGAAGCTAGTGACCACTAGTTCTCCGAGACTCGACTGGAAAAGCAAAAGCTTCGGCTGGGGAGACTGGTGACGACCAGAAAAACAAATAGCTTCAAACGGTGCTAGTTTCCACTAGACTTACTGGGGATGATGGTGACGACCAATCCAAAGTTCGGTTTCCACGAAGCGATAAATACCACTAGACTTCCTGGGGATATGGTGACAACCAAATCAACAATGGTTTCCCAGAAGTGCTAAATATTACTAGACTTCCTGGGGATATGGTGACAACCACGTCGAAGTTCCAATTACACTTGGGAGTTTCCAAACAATATTGATAAAACATAGGACTTCGGCTGGGGAAGGTCGTAACAATCAACTTTTGGTACTAATAACGATTAGTTTTCAAGCAATGCCAGTAACTACTAGTCTTAGAGGGGACTAGTGATAACCAAATCGGGATATACCAATAACAATTGGTTCCGGATGATACTAGTAACTACTAGATTTAACTGGAGAAATTGGTAAGGACCGAGTCCCAGGAGACCAATGACCATTGGATTTTCAAAGAGTTTGGTAACGACCAGACCAAAGTGGTGATAACAATCTGATTTAAGCAATGCCAATAATCATTGGACTTAGGCAAACTGGTGACGACCAAATCCAGGGGTATACCAATAACAACTGGTACTGGATATTGCTAATGAAAACTAGATTTTCCAAACAATGCTAGTTACCACTAGACTTAGAAAGACTGGTAATAACCGAATCAAGAGGTACCAATAACAATTGGATTTGAAGGTAATACTAGTAATTACTAGATTCAGAAAGACTAGTAATAACCAAATCAATAGGTACCAATAACAATTGGATCCAGGCGATGCCAATAACTATTGGTTTTTTTTAGGGAATTTTGGTGACGACCAACTCAAGTACCAATGACCATTGGTTTTAAGAGGCAATACTAGTAACCACTAGATTTTTAGCAAAGATTGGTGAAAACCGAATCAAAAGAACTCCAATAACAATTGGTTAGCTTTATAACAGAATCAGTGACGACTGGGTTTGGAAAATTTTTGGTGACGACCAAATCAAAACACCGAACATAATTGGTCCTGACCAGGTGCTAGTGATTACTAGTCTCCAAAGATTCTTGGTAACAACCAGATCAAAGATGAATATTGGTAACAACCGCCCATTTGTGTAAATTGGATACTGCTAGTTACCACTAGCTTCTCGGAGATGATAGGAAACCCCAGGATGTCAACTTCGAAGCAAAATTTGTTGTAAAGGATCCAAGATAAAGGTAACGACCGAAAGATCTTAAAGGCAACAGCCAGACAATAGAGACCAAAACCAAGATACAAACCAAATGCGTATGCTGGTATGATGTTGTATGTAAAATGCAGACCGACCCGCAGGAACAAAGGAAAGCAAAACAAAGAAAACACAGAGAGGAATCGTCACACTGAGTCTCAATACTTCAAGTCAGGCGACACTTCCCTTTTTTTTTGACGTAGATAACAATCTTTCCGGATAAAATCTTTGTAATCCTGTAGAGGAGAAGTCTTGGCTTAAGAGCCAGAAATGCTGTCGAACTCATCTAGTTTAGTCAAGGGTGACATCAAACCTTCACAACTTTAGGAAATTGTGCAATGTTATCAGATTACCTCTAGAACTTTTCAATTGTTTTGTCAAATTGCATTTTCTTTTTTTTTAAAAACAAGACTTAAGTTTTTTTTTTCAAAACACATTGCTTTCAAGAAAAATTCTTATTAACGAATAAGTGAAATTGCATAACAAAAACAGAAGATCATAACAATGATTGGCCAAAATATGATTTTATTGATAGACAAGAACTTTACAAAGGGCAAAGTCTTGGGAATCTTAAACATTTTGAAAAAATGGCAAACAGAAAAGGTTACAGAATCCCATAATAATTTGGTCCTTTTAACTGTCATTTCACTTGCTTCGCTGCTTCTGACGAGAATGACAGACGTTGATCTTTCTTCTGATACCTTGCACAAGACTTTGCCTCGACGTTCTTCAGTTTTCAATCATCGGACTTTCATCTTGTTGAAGCACTGGGATCTCCTTTCTAGGTCTTCTGATTTAGGCATAGTACTTTCTCACTGCATCTGAGTTGATGGGATACTTGAGCTGTTCACCATCCATGGTCTAAAGAATTAGAGACCCTCCGGAGAAGACAATTTTTACAACAAAGGGACCATCGTAGTTGGGCATCCACTTGTCGCACATATCCTTTTGAGTTGGTAGGATTTTTCTAAGCACAAGCTCTCCTTCCCTATACTCTCTGGGATGAACCTTCTTGTTGAACGCTCTTATCATTCTTTGTTGATAGATTTGACTGTGACACATGGCCGTCATTCTTTTCTCATCAATGAGATTCAATGAGTCGAACCTTTCTTTTATCCATTCGTCTTCATCGAGCTTTGCTTCTGTTAAGATCTTTAAAGAAGGTATTTTGACTTTAATGGGTAGCACAGCGTCCATCCCATATACTAAGGAAAATGGAGTTGCCCCTGTTGAAGTTCGCACTGATGTTCGGTATCCATGTAGAGCAAACGGTAACATCTTGTGCCAATCTTTGTAGGTTATGACCATCTTTTGTACTATCTTCTTGATATTTTTGTTTGCAGCCTCAACTGCGCCGTTCATCTTAGGTTTGTACGGAGACGAATTGTGATGTTTGATCTTGAAATTGTCACAGAGTTCCTTCATCATTTTGATGTTTAGATTTGACCCATTATCAGTAATGATCTGGTTAGGAATACTGTATCGACAAATGATCTCCTTTTTGATGAAGCGAGCAACCACTTGCTTCGTCACGTTCGCATACGACGCTGCTTCCACCCATTTGGTGAAGTAATCAATTGCGACAAGGATGAAACGATGGTCGTTGGAAGCTTTTAGTTCTATTTCCCCAATCATATATATGCCCCACATTGCAAAAGGCCATGGCGATGTCATCACATTGAGAGGATGCGGAGGGACATGCACTTTGTCGGCGTAGACTTGACATTTGTGACACTTTGGAGCAAAGAGTATGCAGTCCGTCTCCAAATTTAACCAGAAGTAGCCTGCCCTTAAGATTTTCATAGCCATAGTGTGGTCGTTGGCATGAGTGCCAAACGATCTTTCATGTACTTCAGTCATTATGAGATTCGCCTCGTTTTCATCGATACATCAAAGTAAGAGCATGTCGTGGTTTCTTTTGTACAAGGTACCATTGCTGATGAAGAATTTAGACGACAATCTTCGTATTACTCTTTTGTCAATTCTGGATGCGTCAGCGGGATATTCTTGATTTTGAAGAAAGTTTTTAATGTCATGGAACCATGATTTCTCATCAACTTCTTCATCTATTGTCATGATGTATGCAGGTATTGTCCTTCTTTCAATGCGGATCGGAGGTGCCTCGTTAACAAATTGGACCTTCCACATCGATGCCATCATGGCTAGTGCATCAGCAATGTGATTTTCCGCTCTCGGTACATGCTTGAAGGTAATTTCATCAAAATATTCAGCCATCTCCAAGATATGAGTTTTGTAAGGGATCAATTTTTCATCTCTGGTTTCCCATTCTCCTTTGAGCTGGTAGATCACTAAAGCAGAGTCACCGATCACTTACAAGATCTTGATGCGAAGATCGATAGCAGCTTCCAACCCTAAGATGCAGGCTTCATACTCGGCGATGTTGTTCTTACACGAGAAACAAAGTCGGGTCATGACGGCGGTATACCCTCCAGTTGGATTTTTCAAAACATCTCCGACACCATGTCCATTCTTGTTTGATGCTCCATCGAACATCATTTCCCAGCGGGATCCAGGCTCGGGACCTTCTTCTAGACCAGGCTCTGGTTTTGTGTGTTGAATATACATCACATCTTCATCAGGAAAATCAAACTTGAGTGGTTGATAATCTTCCATAGGATGCTCTGCGAGGTGTTTCGACAAGACACTTCCTTTGATATACTTCTGAGCAACGTACTAAATATCGTACTCTGATAAGAGCATATGCCATTTGGCCAATCTTCCGGTCTGAGCTGGATTTTCAAAGATGTACTTGATGGGGTCTATCTTAGAAATCAGCATTGTGGTATGACAAATCATGTACTGTCTCAGACGCTTGGAGACCCATGCTAAGGCACAACAGGCTTTTTCCAAGGGAGAGTAACGACTCTCGCAATCGGTGAACTTCTTGCTCAGATAGTAGATTGCGTGTTCTTTCTTTCCTGACTCATCAGTCTGGCCTAAGACACAACCCATTGAATCTTCTAGTACTGTCATATACATGAACAAAGGTCTTCCGGGTACGGGAGGAATCAACATCGGAGGCTCTTGTAAGTATTGCTTAATTTTCTCAAATGCGGCCTGGAAGTTTTCATTCCATACTACTGTCTGATCTTTTCGTAACAACTTGAAGATCGGCGTGCAAGTATGAGTTAGATTGGAGATGAATCTGGAGATATAATTTAGACGTCCAAGGAAGCCTCTGACTTGTTTCTCTGTTTTAGGAATAGGCATCTCCTGGATTGCTTTAACTTTGTCAAGGTCTACTTCAATTCCTCGTTGACTAACGATGAAACCAAGTAACTTGCCTGAGCGAACTCCGGAGGTGCATTTTGCTGGATTTAACCTCAAATGATACTTTCAAAGTCTCTCAAATAGCTTCAACAAATGATACAAGTGGTCTTCTTCACTTTGAGATTTTGCGATCATATCATCCACATATACTTCGATTTCTTTGTGCATCATATCATGAAAGAGTGTAACCATGGCCCTTTGATACGTTGCCCCTGCGTTCTTCAAACCGAAAGGCATAACCTTATAACAATAGGTGCCCCAGGGTGTGATGAAGTTTGTCTTCTCCTTGTCAGCTAGATCCATTTTTATCTGATTATAACCAGAAAATCCGTCCATGAACGAGAATACTGTGAAGCTTGTTGTATTATCCACCAAAGTATCAATATGTGGTAAAGGGAAGTCGTCCTTCGGACTTGCTTTGTTTAAATCCTTGTAATCGACGCACATCCTGACCTTGCCATCCTTCTTTGGAACTGGTACGATGTTTGCCACCCATTATGGATATTTAGATACCGCTAAAAAGCCTGCATCAATTTGTTTCTTGACTTCGTCTCGGATCTTAAGACCCATGTCTGGTCTTGACCTGCAAAGTTTTTGTTTGACCGGAGGACACTCTGGCTTCAGGGGGAGCTTGTGCATAACAATGTCAGTATTCAACCCTGACATGTCTTGATAAGACCAAGCGAATATGTCGACATAATCTCTGAGGAGCGTTATCAGCTTGCTTTTGATCTCGGGCCCCAATGATGCCCCAATCTTGACTTCTCTTTTTTCTTCTTCTGATCCCAAATTGACGACCTCAGTCTGCTCTTTGTATGGCTGGAGATACACATCTTCGTATTCAGCCATTCTCTTCAACTCTTTTGGGACTTCTAACTCTTCATCAGTCTCTTCTTCAGCTTGAAAGATAGATGAACCACTAGTAGAAGGAGCCAAAGGATCATAGGATTCTGTGGTGGATGAAGGTATTCTGCATGTTTTATTTTTGGGAACAATTAGACACACACACACAGACATGCAGATGAAGGGTTGTTTTTATTTTTCAAAAAGATTGCCATTTTTCCTTTTAACAAAAAGAGTGAAAATGATGCGCAAAATAATAAACAAGAGTTTTAACAAAAACACTTTTTCATTAATGATTTTCAAATTGCAAAGTGGCCCAATACAAAATAATTCGCAAGCCTTGGGCAAGACCAGGAATTTTAAAGAAAAACACAAAGCTAACAAGCAGAGTGAATTACTCTAAAGGTAAAAATATGGGAATTTCCACAGCCTCCCAGTTGCGCAAAGCTGCTCCTCCCCTAGTTATTAGATGATCCAGATTACCATCCTCATCTTCAGCAATGATGGTGTTGATTTTTACTCCGCCACTAGTGAATATCTCCTTCAAAGACTTCTTCTTCATGGTGTTTTCCTCTGGCTCGCCTTCTAGAGTTGGTTTGTAACCCAACCCTTGTCGATCATTTTTGGCTCGAGCGTTAACTTCGATGACCTCTCCCCATCCCAATGGGATTCCAACTTTCAGTGCCGCCTTGATACTCTAAACAGAGGCGAATGATGGGACGCGAATTATGTTCGATTCGTCAACTAGAACAGCGTGAGCTATTTCTAGTGCCTGGAAGTTTGTCTCAAGGGAATCTTCATCGGCTTCGATATACCAGAATGAGGACAGGTTGCTTACCATTAAGTCCTCTTCTCCATGAACAATGACCAACTGGTCATCCACAACAAATTTCATTTTCTGGTGGAGAGTATAAGTAACAGCGCCAGCTGCATGAATCCATGGTCTTTCCAGTAAACAACTGTAGACCGGATTAATGTCCATCACCTGAAAGGTGACTTCAAAGATTTGTGGTCCAATCAGGATAGGAAGATCAACCTCCCCTATCACAACTCTCCTGGATCCATCAAATTCCTTCACTATGAGAGAAGTTGGCCTCATGGTAGCACCTTGATAAGCCAGCTTGGCTAGCGTCCTTTTTGGCATCATGTTGAGCGATGATCCTATGTCAACAAGAACTCTGGACATTGTATCTTCCTCACATTTGATCGACACATGTAGAACACGATTGTGCTTATGTTTCTCAGCTGCCAGATCGTTGTCGTCAAAGCTCAGCATGTTGCAGGCAGTGATATTTGCTACAATGGAGTCAAATTTCCCCACTGTAATATCTTTGGTAACATGGGCTTGTGTCAAGATTTTGAGCAAATCCTGTCGATGCGTCGGAGAGTTAAGAGTAAAGCCATGACCGAGATCTTAGATGGTGTTTGATTTAGTTGGTCCACCACCTTGTAATCACTTCGTCTGATGATTCTTAGGAACTCTTCTTCATCACTTTTGATGCTTTCTTTTCCTTTAACTAAAGGCTCTTTAGTGACGACTGCCTCTGGAATGGGCTTCTGGGGAACAACAACTTTTGGAATCGAAATTGCTGGTGGAGGAGCCACATTGTATGTTCGAGGTTGGTAAATGCGACCACTTCGGGTCATCTTGCTTCCACCGGCAATGTTAGCTACATTTGCGGGCTTCCTTTCTTTGAAGATCCCTTCGCACCACGAATGGTCCTGCTTCGGTGTTACAGCCCTTGGGAGAGGTTTGGATCCTCCCCTTGGTTTAAACCTGGCTTGTCCCCTCCCGAATTTCGGGGGTGCATCGTCGCGGAATATTGGCCGGACGTTCTTGTAGTTGTTGTTGTTGTTATTATTTCTGAACACAACTCTTTTGTTGGGCTCTTCTGGCATGTTAAACACAGGTTCGATGACTGCCACATCTTCCCCTTTTTTTCTGTGAGCGATTTCTATCATCCCCTGTTCGATCATTGCTCGAATGTCTTTCTTCACAACGTCACAACCCTCTGGATTCAGCATGCACTCTTTGCAGTTTTCGTGAGATGTCTTAAGCGTCCATGCTTGAGCAAGACGTTTGTGTAGGTCTGCCAATGGCACCTTGATCTCACCAATAGTGGTAACTTTCTTGTCTTCTGACCCTTCACCTTCTTCAGTGATGGCATTGACTCCGCCATGATTTGGCAGAGGGTTGTTCTTTACATTTGGATGATTGTCTTCAAAGGAAAGGATTCTCTTTTCAATTAATTCACGAACGAGGTGCTGCAGTGCGAAGCAACCTTCAAGATCGTGGCCTGGAGCATTCTCATGAAATAAGCAGCGAGCGTTGGCATTGTAGTAGAACTGGAGTGGATTAGGTGGAGCACCTAATTTTCTTGTTTTAACCAACCCTATGTCTATCAACATGGGAAACAGATCGATGTAGCTCATGGGAATAGGCTGTATTTTTGGCCTATTTTCCTGATAATTCTCCCTTGGAGCCCTGTTCTGAGGCTGTTGATCTTGCGGCTGATGGTATTGTTGTTGATTGTTAGAGTGATATTTTTGCTGGTTGCCAGAATGATACTGGTGCTGATAACTGGATGCCCCAGGCTGGGGACCCTGCTGTGATGATGGTTGAAAAACGGGAGTCACCGCTGCTATATACGATGATGGATGGTACTGCTGGCGATGGCTCATTGAGTTTTGCGCCTTTTTCCCATATGTGATCGCACTTACACCTCCCTCTTTCTTTTTGTGAAAATTACTGACCGGTTTCTTTGTTGTACTGGCACTTGATTAGTATTCGGAGTAGCCACCTTTCCACTCTTTAAACCCGCTTCAACTTTGACCCTTACTGCCACAATATCAGAGAAATTGGTTGTGACACTGCTGATCAGTCGTTCATAGAATTCTGGCCGGACTGTATCCACAAACCAGTCTGCCAACTCCTTTCCGGTAAGGGGTGGTTCTACTTGAGCTGCAGTTCCGCGCCATCCTTGCGCATACTCTTTAAAGGTTTCAGTGCTTTTCTGCGTCATGCTGAGAAGCTGACGACGGTCGGGAGCTAAGTCCATGTTGTACTTGTACTGTTGAATAAAAGCATCTGAAAGGTCTTGGAAACTGTGGATCTTTGCTTGATCCAAACTGAGATACCATTTATCCGACGCTCCTTTAAGACTATCTTGGAAACAGTGTACCAACAACTTGTCATTTTCAATATGCGGAGCCATCCGCCTACAGTACATGATTAGGTGCACTTTGGGAAAAGTAGTCCCCTCATATTTGTCGAATACTGGCATCTTGAATTTCTGAGGAAATACCAAACCAGACTCCAGACATAGGTCCTTGGCATCAGACCCAAAGACATGGCTTCCTTCGATGGCCCTCATCCTCTTAGCCATAATGTTCATCTCTACCCTTAATTTTTCGTGTTTTTCATCTTCGGCTTCAGAACCGTCAGGTATGTCAAAGATCGGTTGTTGATTGTTGAAGACCAGTCACACTGTAGTGGGTCCACCCGCCTGAGTGAAAATAGGATTCCTGATTGTTGAATCAAACAGTGGATTAAGACTTGAAGATTGCATATTGCTAAATGGTGGCACAAAATCCCGAGACATGCCATAAGGAAATTCTGCAGTGGTGACCGGAGCTACCGTGACATTGGTTGCTGCCGTGGCGACTTCGAAAATTACCATAGACTGTGTGTCCATCTTTGCCTTGATTATATTGAGAACTTCCATAATCTGGATGACGTCACCCTTGATTCCTTCAATGTCGTTGTCCATCTGATCGAACCTCTGTTCATTATCTGCCATCTTCTTTTGAGCTCTGGATCGAGTGTTGTATCTGTGAGTATTTAGCGTGACTCCTTCTCTCTTTTCTCTCTCTGAACAAGAACAAATGATGAGCTGCAGAACCCAGATGCAAGACCCATGCAGGATGAAATGCGAATGAAAATGTAGATGCAGATGCATAAACCATTCAAGGAAAAACAATTTTTTGTTTACAAACAAAAAAGTTGGAACAACATGTAACAACATGCTCAAAAAGCGTTTTTTCATTGATAGCTGGAAATCTATTACAATAGAGGGCCCTTGCTAAAAAGCAAGACCTTTCTTACAAGAATTGAAAGTAAATGCAACATTAGGATTTCAATCCTTTTTAGGGAAAGCAGGGAAATGGTGAAACAAAGATCATTCTAAGAAGATGATCCTTCTCCTTCTTGGACTTAAACATGAATTTGGTCCTGGCGGATAATTTCCCACAGGTCTTCGTTCTCTCGTTGCGCTTTGATCAAAGTGTATTTCAGCTCTTCCCTAGTTGTGGGGACCTCAGGTTCCATAGTTATCTCATAATCATGAGTATAGAACATGGTCATGGAAATTTCTTTCGACCATAGCAAATACCCTCTGGAAGTTAAACAGCTTGCATTCTCCATTGGGGTTATGCCCAGGAGGTGATGATCTCTTTCAGCATATTGAGCACAAGCTTCTAGTTCGGGGTTGCGACCAGTTTCGCAGAAGCAAGGCCTTGACAGTTCCGGTTCGGGGTTGCGACCAGTTTCGCAGAAGCAAGGCCTTAACAGTTCCGGTTCGGGCTATGGTCCGGCGGGATACCCATATTGATGTCGGGCAAGCACAGGATTGTAGGTAATAACCCCCTCCATCCCAATGAGAGGCACACTGGGGAAGTCTCCATAACTAGGGATCATGACTAAATCACCAAGGTTGGTGTCATACCATGTGATGTCATAGTGCCTGAGAGTGATGAGTTTAGAAATCCATGCGCTTTTGGTGGGAGGCCTCCAAAGGATATGAGTCCTAGGTAGATGAGAAGTAAACCACCGGTCAAGTAGTGCGAGGCAGCATGAGAATTGCCCACGATCGTACAAGATGAAGCGGTGGATGACTATGTAAGTATCAGCTAATATCTCGTTCACCGGGTATTTGATGATGAAAAGACGGATCGCCTCTTCACTGATGAAGTCATAACGGCTTGGGAAGAGATACAGCCCATATATCAGAAATGCCAGAATTGCTTCAAAGATGCCCAGATTTCTGTTTTCATAATGATATTTAGCCATCTCCATTAGAGGCCCTACCTCCATTCCGTACCATCCTCCTTTCGCTTTCATTGGTGGTAAATCCTCTAGCTTGATATGAAGGGCTTTAGCCAAATCCCTTTTCTTCGGTTTTCCATAAGGGAGTTTGAAAGTCCACGGAATCTTCAAATAGTCAGTATACTCCTCGATGGTTGGGAGTAGCTGAAAGTCTGGAAATACGAAGCAGTGGTAGGTTGTAGAGTAAAACTCAACCAAAGCTTGCAGCATGGGTTCGTTGACCGGAGCACTTATTAGTGGTAGGAGGTCTCCATATTTGGCAATGAAAGCAGCGGGGTTTCGGACAAGTCTCGTTAACATCCTTAGACAGCCCAATCTCAGATCCGGAAACGGAAGCATGTCTCTTCTCACCATGTTGTTGTCTGCAAAAAGAAAAGTTTGAATTTCCTTGAATGGTTAGAAGGAATGCAAATGCAAATGCAAATGGTTTCATGGAACTCAGATATTTACAAACATCAGGAGTCGCCATTTCATTGATCAACAAAATAGGTTTACAAAGTATTGTTTCCTCTTACAATAGTTTTAAACATAAACAACAGCTAAATGAACCCTATCAAGGTTCCCCTAGCAGCCTTAAGTTGAGCTTCTCGATTTTTCTTTCCATCTGAGCCTTCTCAAAGATGAGCCTGTCCATAATTATCTTCCATGGAGTAGACTGAGGCTCATAAGGTTCTTCTAGTGCTTTCCTCTTCTTACAAAAGAGGATTTTTTTGGCTTTCAACTGGAGTTGTCTCTGGAGCTCCGCATTCTCTTCGATGACTACTTGATACTTGTGCTTCCAAGCTTCTTCGGTTTGTTGTGCTTTGACTAAAGCAATCTTCAACTTTTCTTCTTCAGACATGAAGACCAAAGGGCGTTCTTCCTTCAAAGCCATAGGCTCTTGCTTAGGATAAGGCATCCTTAGCGTGATGGCTCTCTTTCGAACCCATTGAAGGTAAGGTTCCAAAGAAACACAGTTGATTCTTCCAAGATCCTTTTTCCCTTTCTTGTGTGGATGCTTCCAAGCCTCTAGAATTTTTTATTTTAGTTCTTGATTATCTTTTTCTTCTTTGAAGAAAATGTTTTCCACTTGAACACCATTGGGTTTGTCCTTTAGAGGGTATCCCAATTGTCGGCGGGCGAGTATTGGATTATAACTGATTCCTCCATTAGCACTAAGAAGAGGTACATTGCCAAAATCCCCATAACTATCAATGATCATTGTCCCATCATAGTCACGACTATACCAATCAATATCGGAGTGGGTAAGAGCCATGATCTTTTACGACCTCTGATGTTTACAAACAACAAAGTCTGAGTTCCATGAAACCATATGATGATATGATGTTATGAATGCAAAATGCATAAACACAGGCAAATGCAACTGCACACAACACAAGCTTAGGTTTAAGGACAAGCATGGATTCAAGGTCTATCCATCCCCAAGGGTTGTACTATGGATTAATTGTACCTGCCGAACGGGTTCTACAAAGTCCCCAGAGTCATCAACCCATCTTTCGGATATTATCAATTTCCCAAATCACTTGGTAATCGATAATATTCTCAAGAGAATCTCGTCTGATTATAGTATCGCGTATCAACTATTTTGGAAATACTTCCTTATAGCCATCACACTACGTCCTAATAAGGCCAAAGTTGGGTAAAATGTATTCTAAAAGTCCACAGTGTCATGGGCTCCTTCGTTGAAAGTAGCATTGTTTTCACGAATACTCGATCAACAATACTAAACCTTCAAGAGGGCCTACACTGAGTGGTAGTTTCTCAAGTTAGCTTGGTCGGGAATCAACTCCCTATAAGCCTTCTTGAATATACCACCATCCTATCACAATTGCACTCAAGTCCGGGTATAGGACCGTCTCACCACTCAAAGCACCCAATACCCAACAATCAAACAAATAGACTGACAAATATACATGTTAAGCAAATATTTACAAATATAGCATGAAATTAAACAAAATAGGCTAAACCCTCAAAATAAGATTCCATATCCCCAGTGAAGTCACCATTTCTGTTGCGGTGGAAATCGTGATACCAAGCTATTGATTAACTTGAATCTTTATTTCTTAGATTACAACCGGAATTTAATTTATCCAAAGGAAAGGTCTAAAGAAAGAAAAACCCTTTTCGCGATGTAACAACAATGCTAAGAGATTCGGGGATCGGGGGTTGGTTATGCTTAGGGTAGGTATTTCACATCCTAAACATTTGTAGTACTCTACAAGAACCTTTTGTTTGTTTGCATGCTAAGTTTGGTAAATTTTTTCTAAGGTTTGGGATTGGGTATAGGTTAAAACCTAAAGATAGTTTCTAAGCTTGCTCGCAAAGACGTTGCGTCCTCTGCCTACGTATCCTAACTAGGACAGAATCAGAGCAATCGTAGTTCACCTCACTAGGGTTGAAGAACACTTGATTATGATCAAGGTTCACAGGGGAACAAACATAACAATGTTTGTATAGAGTTTAACAAAACTCTCTAGATCTATTTTATAACACTCAAGAGGGGAGTAAGTAATCATCACTATGATTCTTACATAGAGTTTACAAACTCTGTTCTAGGGTTCTAGTTGAAAAAACACTCCCAATGAAAGTGGGTTTTCTAGACATAAAGCAAAGTCTAATAGCTCGAATGTTCTAACTTAACTAAGCTAGGGTTTAAGATGACTTCACAAAGTCGAGGGAGGGTAATGAACTATCCAATGACACAAGGGTCAATGGAGAGACTTTTCCTTTGGAAGGAGAGAGAGAGAGAGAGGCAACTTGGATGAGAACTAAAAAGTTCCATCACTTGGGGAAGAAATACTTAACAAAGCAAATGAACAATAAGCAAGATGAACAAGATTACAATCAAATGAGCATGCATATTACAATAAGCAAAGATCAAATAATACCAATGGTTACAACCGATAATCAAATATCTTTACAAAGATGAAGGTGTATCTTAACAAAGATGAAAGCATATCTTAACAAAGATTGGAAGCATATCTTAACAAAGATTGGAAACATGATGAAGGTAACAACAACATGTATTGATGACAATCAAACACAAGAAAATTAGTTTAACCTCATAATTTAGGAGGAAATATCATGGGATTATGGTGACAACCAAGGGAGAGTAAACCCTATCATGTTAAATAACATGGGAAGCAAAAATCTCAAAAGAAAATTCAAGTATGTTCAAAGAGAATTCAACAACAAGTAAGGATAGCGATCTTAACTAAGCACTAAAGTTCATATGGACAAAAGACATTATAATTGAGAACAACTTGTAATATTTTTACATCATATGAAAATAGACATTAAAACAAGCATGTTGCAAAAAGAATGGACCAAAAATGATAAAATATGAACAAATTATGAAATTTGGAAGTTTTATGCAAAAATTGTACACAATATGCAAAAATAAAATGAAAAGGGCAAGAGGTGGGAGTTGAACCCACACCCTCTAGCTTGCAGGACACAAACTTAGCCACTGAGGCAATATGTGCGCGTGTTGGAGGTGGAACACAATGTTGAAGCATGAAAAAAAACAAAAAAAACAAAAGGATTCGACCTCCACGCGGATCGAACCCTTGTTTGGCAAGTGAAAGGTAAGTGTGCGCGCATGCTTCTACCACTGGGGTGGCTATACATCCGTGTATTTAGCCACCCCCATAAATATATATGGCATACTTTTATGGATTTCTGGGCATCTTAAACGCAACAAGAACAAGGAACAAACACGGATGCATTTTGATTCACAACTTGGCCAAAACTCCATCAAATTTAACAAAACAAAAGTCTATCTTGAGTGGATTTTAACAAGGATTATGATGGCATAAATGGTTTTTCAAAACAAGGCATGGAAAATAAAACACGATGGCAGTTGCAAATACGATGTTCAAAATGCATATTGATGAGCATAAGCTGAAATAGTGAGGATTAGAATTGAAAAACAACTTGAGCAAACCATGAAGGTGATATAGAAAGTGTTCTAACAAGAAATTGATGTAAAGCAGGCCTGAAATGAGAACTGGTATATGAGTTGCAATGTGTACATGGTATGATGCATTTGAGAAATCAAAACACATATGGAACTGATTCAAACTAGACACGCTTTATAAATACACTAGAAATATATTAACAGAAAGTTTTCACACTCAAGAGTCAACATGAATTAAGTGAAACAGGAAGTTGATCAATGATTTGCAAATTCAACATAACAATGCATGATGCCTAGCCATGGAATTCCAAATTGAGCAGGTTTATGTCCATACAAATAGCATATGCAAATCTCAAATATGTTGGCTAATGGTTCTAAAGTCATGGATCAAGTAAAATCATGTTTAAACAAGGAAGTGGTAATGTATTGCAGGCTGTGGCAAAAAATGCAAAATGCACATGGGTTGTACATCATGGAAACATCAGTTCAGTTGCAATCAAGTCATGGAAATAAGGTATACACATCATGCATATGAGGATATATGATATTGAAATCAAAACTGAGGCATACTTTAATCATATCAACAAATGGCATGTTAGTGGAAATGCAAATAGTTTTGGATTGATGATGCAGTAAGTGAGTTTTCAAGCAATGAGGTTTCAAACCAAAACAAAAGTACACACACATCATATACATGATGACAGATAGGATGAACCAAGAAAATCAAGCATAATGCACTTAGAATAGAAATTGACATGTTGGTGGGATAACAAAAACAGTCTTGATTATGCATTGGGAATTTTGCAAATGGAAATGGTTTCAAACTAAAACAAAAGCACACACACAACATATATGTGACAATGGATGAGATTGAATTCAAAAATTTAGCATATTGCACCTAAAACAGAAATTGGCAAGCTGTGTGGCAATGTGAAAAACTGTCTTGTTAGGGCAGTGGGTGAAATTGAGGATGCAAGCAAGAATAGATCAAATTACCAATGTGCACACATCATAAATATGATAAGGAATGTGATCATGCATTGCAATCAAGCTCATAGCAGTTGGAGCAAAAATTTGGTATGTTGTTGAAATGTGAAACAGTTTTGGTGAATTGATGTAGTAGCAGGTGGTTTCTTCAGGTGGTAAGGTTTCAAACCAAAACAATAACATGCACACATCAAAATCAAGCATACAGATGAGTTTCAACTCAAACATTAAGCACATGACAGTTGGATCAGAAAAGAGGCATGTGGTAGGAAGTAAGAAAAATCTGTCTTGGCAAATATGTGGCAGCAGGGGCATTTTTCAAATTTATGAAGTTTATGTTGAAACAAACAATATGCACATACCATGAATATGCTAACAGGTGAGGATATGCTCTAGAAATGGATGAAAACTTTACCAACCAGAAAGTAGCATTTTGGAGCTCATGACATACAAAAACAACAACTTAAATATGCAGCAAGTACATTTAATGACAGATTGAGGCAAATGATAGCACACACAAGTTTCAAATAAGTGAGGCAATGATAATATGCACATAGATCAAGTAGAAAATGATTGAAACAGAATGTGATACGTGTTTGGTGATATTTTGAAAAAAAATGTAGTTGGGAGGATGCTATAGCAGTTTGAACACATAAAGAGATTTTGCACATACAAGCACCACACACATACTCAAAACAGGTAAACAAATGAGTCTATAGTCTTAAAGTCAAGCAAAAGTGCTCCAAACCAAAAATGATATGTTGAAACAAGTTTGACAGCAAAAACCAATAATATCTCACAATAGCCCTAATAGCAAACTTCAAGTTCCTCACATTTCCACCAAAACAAACATTATGAGCAAGATCAATTGAACATTAAACAATGATTTAGAACAAAGAGATACAATTATGGCAAGCACAACAGTCCAACACAACTCATGGTAGTGATATTGCTAGAATGACATAAAAATAGCATAATGTGAAAACAAGAGCCACATTTGATTCAAACATGATCAAGGGCAGGGGGATCCTATGAGTAACTTACAAGTTAATCCAAACATCACTAATGAGCTAGGTTTGACAGTTCTAGGGCTAAACACACCACATTTCCATGTTGGATTCCTAAAAACTACCACATAACCAAAATCTCAAAAAACAAATTAAACATGATATCTAAGCACAAAATTTTAACACATTATCCACATATCATATAAAAATGAAAACACATTATTAAAAGCAAGTAACATGACCATGAAACAAGAGTTCTTGACAAAGAACTATAATGGGGCAGCAATGGTATATTTTCACAAAAACACTTCAAAATGACAACACATGATAATGTATGAACAATAAGGAGTTTGAATGTCACATACCTCTTATAGACAAGGCTTGAGCAATCTAAGAAGCTTAGAAACCCAGAGATCCTCTTCCTTAGCAAAGTATTGAAGCTTGCTTCCTCTTGAAGTAACAAACCACTTTTCAAGACAGTTGGAGTTGTGTGATTTCCAGCTGAGTTTTTAGACCTTAGACACTTGAGATATGATATATAGGAGGTGTTGGGAGTGTTAGAAGGGTAGGAAATGGTTCAAGTGAGAATTTGGCTTTCAAAATACAAGAAAGTCAAACTATTAAGGTGTGGAGGTTGACTTTTGTAAAAATGAGATTTTTGAGTGGTTTGAATGTATGGAAACCTTCTACACAATGTTTATGGATTGTGTAGATGGTCTTGAGTGACTTAGAAATGGTAGAACTGATCTTGAGCAGAGTTTTTCTCAAGACAACTTTTTGGTGAAAAATGGAAGTTTGAAAATTTGAGATTCTTGAGGAAATGAAAGGGAATTGAGAGCTATTGTTTCTCTAGGTTTTGGAGATTGCTCTGGTGTATCTAACTTCATGGAAGAGGCTTCTATTTATAGCCAAAACAAGAGTGAGGGCAGCTTGGTATTTTGCATTTTTGGAGGGAGACTTGGATGAAAATCTTGCCAAATCTTGTGGCAGCCTCTTCACATCAACTCCTTGGCTCAAGGCAAGAAAAACCAGATGATATGAGAGGGGTGAAGTGACCTGAAGCAAGGCTAGAGTGTAGAGGGACTCCAGCTGCCAACTCCTCAAAAAGTTTCTCTTTCCTCCCTTTTATTTGATTAAAATAATGTCAACTTGCTCCAACTTGCTATGTTCATTAAACCATCCTTCCTTCTGGTTTTCTCTCCATCTATACCTCACATTATCAGTTTGAATCATGATCCAAGGATGGAGGATGTCTCAAGTGGTGAAAATCTGAATTTTGAGAAGTGTTGGATTGTGGTTTCAAGTGTTGACAGCCCTAACTTCCATAGTGCATAACTTTCTACTCACACATGATATTGAGGAGTTCTACCATAATTTGTAAAGCCCTTAAGTAGCTCTATAACTTTCATGTTTTGGCGATTTCCAAATTCTATAGGGAACTAGGTTGAAAAACCCCTTCCAAGTCGCTGAAAAAAATCACTTAAAAAAGCTAAATAACTTAGAATTTTTCTAAGTTATTTCCCTTCTTAAAATGAATCTTGTCATAACTCCAATTCTATGCATTTTGTGATCATGGACCACTTTGAGGCTTTTGCAGGATTTGCCAAGAGCTTTCCAATGAGCTTTGAACCACTTCATTTGGATGTGTGGTTAAGGAGTTATGGTCTTTCCCCTTTCGAAAACCTAATTCCCGATTTTTGCAATTACTTCTTAACCCTTGATCCAATGGTCATGAAATTTTATGGGGAGGTGTAGTATGACATAAGGAACATTTTTTATTCACATTTTGAAGTCAAATTCTTTATTGTTGGAGAGTTGACTTTTCGGTCAACCGTTCGATCAATCGGTGACTACCGAGTCGACCGTTGGTGATCCGGGCATTCTGAGGACTTGAAACTCTTTGGATGGACTTTATTAAGCCATAGGAACTTGATGGACCAAAATCCCACCATTGAAACACTCTTTAAACCAAAATTCAAACTACAGTTGACTTTTCCTGGTCGAAAACCCTAATCGGGCATCTTGAACTGTACTGTTCTCAATTCCCGGGTGACCATCTCAATTCCCGAAGCCTCGATTTTGACAGTACGGAACCCTAATTCATCTGCATCTTGACAAAGATAAACTGGAAATGGGTTAAGGTTAGTTAATCAAATGAATATGATCCTACAATGATGATGAGGATCTAAGGGGTCAAAATTTGGGGTGCAACACCTTCAATGCAGTATTTTATATCATGGATATCCAGCCCGCCTACAAGATGGTGAGACATTATGGTGAGCCATTTGTCATCTTTTAAGTATGTAGAAGTGGACGGTGAGATTCACGAGACGTTGTGCCAAGCATTCGAAACTGTCAAAGTTAAGGATTCGGTTCCAACCTCAAGAAAAGCACCTGAAGTGGCTCTCTCTTCTTTCAAAGAGGCTCAAGCTGTGGTACAAACGGGTTCATCTCAAGGCTGGGGGCAGGTGCTGAACATCCCCAACAAGCAAGATAAGTTTGGCTTAGGCTATCATCCCTCCTCTGCTTCATCCTCTCAGAATGCGCCGTGTTACAAGGGGCCGATTCAGTTCACTAAGGGTGAAGTCATATTCGAACAGGTCAATGTTGTGTCCGATAGGGAAGGGGACAGTGATTGTGATATGGAGGCATGGATCCAGCCGTGTGGGCCAGGGCAGAGCCTTAGCAATTGGTCCATCCAGGATTTCATCCAAGTGACCAGTAAAGAGTAATGATTTGCTTTTTCCAATTATTGTACAACCTTGTGTCCTACCCGGGGCATAAAAGTTTTATTGTATGGGCCTTGCTTGCTTATGCATGTACATATTATCAATAAATCAAAGGGCGTTTTCTTTGCATTCAAATTTTGCGATCTCTGTTCTTCTTGTTTTTTTTTGTTTAAACAATAAAATGGCAATGTGGTTTGTGCTGACCTGCACATTATTTTTTAAGCATTTAACCATTTTCACTGCAGGAATCACACTACAGATAACATCGATCCAGAACCTTCCACGACTCATTTCGACTTTGATTGCCCGATATATCAAGCTGAAGAATAGATTGACGAGGATGAAGACCTTCCGGAAGAGTTGGCTCGGCTTTTGAAACAAGAAGACAAGATCATTCTGCCTCATGAAGAAGTTATTGAGATTGTTAATCTGGGGTCTGAAGAAGTGGTCAGAAATGTCAGAGTAGGGGCTGCGTTACAGAGTGACATCAAGCAAAGACCGATCGAGATGCTTCGAAAGTATAGTGATATCTTTGCTTGGTCCTATGAAGATATGCCCGGACATGACACTGACATAGTGGTTCATCACTTGCCATTGCTTGAAGATTGTCCTCCAGTTAAGCAGAAGCTTAGAAGGACACGATAAGACATGGTCGTTAAAATCAAAGAAGAAGTCCAGAAGCAGTTGGATGCCGGATTCTTGGCCGTGACTACTTACCCTCCGTGGGTCGCCAACATAGTGCATGTACCGAAGAAAGACGGTAAGGTACGGATGTGTGTGGATTATCGGGATTTGAACAGGGAGAGCCCTAAAGACGATTTCCTGCTCCCTCATATTGACATATTGGTCGACAATACTGCTCAATTTTCTGTATTTTCATTCATGGATGGCTTCTCCGGCTATAACCAGATTAAGATGGCACCCGAAGACATGGAGAAAACTACATTCATTACACCATAGGGGACGTTCTACTATAAGGTAATGCCTTTTGGGTTGAAAAATGCAGGGGAAACTTACCAGCGGGCTATGGTCACTTTGTTTCATGATATGATTCATCATGAGATCGAAGTATATGTTGATGACATGATAGCAAAGTCCCAAATGGGGGAGGGACATCTGGTCAACTTGCTGAAGCTATTTGAGAGGCTTAGGAAATTCAGGTTGAGGCTGAATCCTAACAAATGTACTTTCGGGGTGCGGTCCGGAAAACTTCTGGGGTTTATCGTAAGCGAAAAAGGCATCGAGGTTGATCCTGCCAAGATCAAGGCCATTCAAGATATGCCAACGCCTAAAACTGAAAAAGAAGTTCGTGGTTTCCTGGGGAGATTGAACTACATTGCTCGGTTCATATCTCAGCTCACGGCCACATGCAAATCAATGTTCAAGCTATTGAAAAAATATTAGGCGGTTGTCTGGAATGAGGATTGCCATAGGGCATTCGACAAAATAAAAGAATATTTGCAGGAACCTCCAATTTTGATACCCCCAGTCGCTGGAAGGCCTTTAATCATGTACTTGACGGTTCTTGAGAATAGCATGGGTTGCATTCTTGGTCAGCACGACGAGACCGGCAGAAAGGAGCATGCCATTTATTATCTGAGTAAAAAGTTCACAGATTGTGAGTCCCGTTACTCAATGCTGGAGAAAACGTGTTGCGCACTCGCATGGGTAGCCAAGCGTTTAAGACAGTATATGCTCAATCACACAACCAAGCTAATTTCGAAGATGGATCCGATCAAGTATGTCTTCGAGAAGCAAGCCCTTTCAGGGAGGATTGCTAGGTGGCAGATGGTACTGACAGAGTACGACATCCAGTACGTATCCCAAAAGGCCATCAAAGGAAGTGTTATGTCAGTGTACCTTGCTGAACAGCCTATCAAAGACTATCAGCTGATGAAATTCGAGTTTCCCGATGAAGATATTATGTTCCTCAAGATGAAGGACTGTGATGAACCACTGCCCGATGAAGGACCAGATTTTGGCTCCCAGTGGAAGCTAATATTCGATGGTGCAGTTGATTCCTTTGGAAGTGGAATCGGGGCAATCATTACGACTCCCCAGGGATCTCACATTCCATTCACTACCAGATTAACTTTACCGGTCACCAACAACGAAGCAGAATATGAGGCATGTATCATGGGTTTAGAAGAAGCCAATTATTTGAGAATAAAAAACCTGGATGTATATGGTGACTCATCACTCGTTGTTAACCAAATCAAAGGGGAGTGGGAGACCAGGCAACCAAACTTGGTCCCTACATGAATTATGCGAGGAGGCTGCTACCCTTCTTCAATCGAGTGGAATTCCACCATGTGCCGAGGGCAGAAAATCAAATGGCTGACGCTTTAGCAACCTTGTCCTCAATGTACAAGGTTAATTTTTGGAATAAAGCTCCTAGAATTAACATCTCACGCCTCGACAGATCTGCATTTGTAATTGCAATTGAGGAGGCCAACGATGGCAAGCCGTGGTTCTATGATATCCAGAACATCCTCAAGACCAAGGAGTATCCGGTGGAGGCGTCGACCCAAGATAAGAAGACTCTTAGGAGGTTGTTTGGCAATTTCTACCTCAACTCGGATGGGGTTCTCTATAGGAGGAATCATGATCTAGTACTACTCAGATGTGTGGACGAAAAAGAAGCAAGCTTGCTTATGGAAGAGGTCCATGAAGGCACATTTGGTACTCACGTCGGCGGGCATGCCATGGCTCGGAAGATATTACGAGCAGGGTATTACTGGCTGACAATGGAGTCGGATTGTTTCAAATTCGCGAAGAGATGTCACAAATTCCATATTTATGTAGACAAAATCCATGTGCCACCGTGCCCATTGAATGCTATGTCGTCCCCGTGGCCGTTCTCCATGTGGGGCATCGATATGATCGGCAAGATCGAGCCCACTGCATCCAACGGACACCACTTCATCCTGGTGGCCATCGACTACGCCACCAAGTGGGTAGAGGCAGCGTCGTACGCTAAAGTTACCAAGCAAGTGGTATCACAGTTCATAAAGAAGGACATCATCTGCAGATATGGAATTCCCGAGCGGATCATTACGGACAATGGTTTGAATCTGAACAATAATATGATGAAGGAGTTATGCCAGAACTTCAAGATTGAACATCACAACTCATCGCCTTATCAGCCGAAGATGAATGGCGTTGTCGAAGCGGCCAACAAAAACATAAAAAAGATAGTGCAAAAGATGGTTGTCACTTACAAAGATTGGCATGAGATGTTGCCCTTTGCCTTGCACGGTTATGGTACGACGGTACGCACATCAACCGGGGCAACTCCTTTCTCACTAGTGTATGGTATGGAAGCTGTCCTACCGCTAGAAGTCGAGATTCCTTCTTTAAGAGTTCTGGTAGATGTGAAACTCGATGAAGTAGAATGGATAAAGAATAGATTGAATCAACTCAGCCTGATGGATGAGAAGAGGTTAGCATCCATTGCATACAGTCAGTTGTATCAGAGCTGGATGAAGAAAGCTTACGACAAGAAGGTGCGCCCTCGAAGCTTTCAGTCGGGTGATCTTGTGCTGAAAAAGATTCTCCTGCCACACTCAGATCACAGGGGAAAATGGACAGCCAACTACGAAGGTCCGTATGTCGTCAGAAAGGTCTTCTCGGGAGGAGCCTTACTGTTATCCACAATGGACGACGAAGATTTCGCATCCCCTGTGAACGTGGACGCAGTTATAAATTACTTTGCTTGAAATAACCCGCTGGAAAGAAAAAAGAATATCCAGGCAAGAATGGGGCACCCCGGCGAACCATAGAAAAGGAAAAGGTTCGGGAAAAATTTAGGGATATAAATGAAAAGATGTACACCCGCAAAGCCGAAAACCTGAAAGGGCGGCTTTGGCAAAAAAGGGTATCCCGGTGAATCAAAAACCCAAAAGGGCGGTTCAGGCAAAAGTTAGGGACTAAAAAAGCAAATGACTGCGGTTCACGCGGGAAATTTCATTGCTTAGTGGTTTGGGAGACCTGGGGGCCGTTTACCCAAATCAATCTCTTATGAAGATGAAGTGTCGGGAAGGAATCGAATTCGAGTGAGTCATGGAGGGATCAGATTATGGTGTTCGTCTACACCACATCGCCGGCATTTGTGCATATTTGCTATGTATTTCTATAATATATTTGCGCAGTTTCCTCATTCTAGGAGCTTGCATCTACTGTAAAACATTTTGCCTATTTACAGGCGCATTTTATCAATGAACATACTATTCAGTACTTGGTTCACCTCGTGTTTGTTTTATCTTTTACCTATTTTGTTTGCGAAAAAACGCCCGATGTTTTTGTTAAAATGCACATACATAAACTGGTTGGCCTAGGCTAATAATTGTTGAAACATTGAATTGCCTGAACATTGTCATAGATGATAACCTCGATAGGTCCCTTTGTGAAGGGTATCTTGTCTGTTTGTTCATTTTGCTGCAGGATTGTGATCCTCGGGGCACGTTGTCAGAGATGTATCCTTGTCATTTCCCTAGAGAAGTCACAAGTGGCAGGTGTGAAACCTACTCTCCGGATAAACAAGGTTGAATTTCTTTCCGCCAAGTAGAGGTGTGAGACCCACTCCTCAGCAAATCAGGATGGGATTTCTTTCCGAGCAGAAGTGGAATCTCCTCAGCAAGTTTTGTTGTGTTCCCCCCACAGAGTCTGAGCGTTGGACTGTGAGCACTGGCTTGTCTCCCCAAGAACAGATAGGTTCTCCCCAACCAGAGTCTATTCCCCAGCAGTTGGAGTTGGCGTCTCTATCCCCAGTAGAGTTATGTGCAAGATAACGAGAGCAGTCAAGTATGTATCCTTTGTCCCCGGTAGTTGGTCGGTACACAGCCAATCCCCACAGACTGCAGGTATATACTTACTCCCAAGCAAGTCGAGATCAGGGTTCCTTCCACCAGGCAGGTGTGGCATTTTCCCTAGCAGTGAGTTAGTACGTGGTATCTCCAACAGGATTATTTGATTCCCCGCAGAGTTGTATCCTTCTCGACAGTTAAGATCAATTACAACGTCTGGTTGTCTATCCTCGGTCGAATTTACAGCCCCCCAAGAGAGTCGTATCCCGGAAGGCCAATCGTGGCATTGTTTCTCTTCAGTAGGTGAGAGTGGTTGTTTGGAAAGCTGTTTTGTCTCCCTATTGGATTCGTCTATGTCCCCAGAAGAGTTCGTATTCTAGAAAGCCGTTCATGTAATGTTTCCCAGCTGAGTTAGCCGGTCAGGTTTCGATCCTTAGCATAAGTCCAATCATTGTTGGCACGTATAAGCTATTCCCAGCAGGATTGTTTTTTTCCCCCAGCAGAGTTGGCTTCGTCTCTCCAGCATTTATTTTGCTGGAGCAGTTCCTTTGCATTTTGCATTGTGCATAGCATCTACCCAAATGCGTAGCATTTCCATTTCGTATGGAGCATTACGCCATTTTCAAACATCTGCATCTTGAAACATGAGCTAGATTGTTACCTTTCTGATTTCAGGTAATTGCCATCTCCTATGGGTGATCTTCAAGCTCTGACTTTTCTGTTGAGAATTCAGGCCCCGACTTCTTCGATGAAGGTACATATTCCGGTGAATTTTCAATTTGAGATGTTTTGTTTTACCCGTGCAGTGCCCAGACTCCGATTGGTTATTCTAATTCTGATGAACTCCATGATGGTACTTCTGCTCCGTTGAATGGTTAGATTCCGTTGAGCGTTCAGTTCATGACGTATCCCTGTATCTGTTGATTATCCAGACTCCGGTGAATCCCCAGTGAGGGTTTGCTTCATTGAGGGTTCCGCCTCTGATTTGTTTCATTGAGGGTTCCGCCTCTCATTTGTTTCATTGAGGGTTCTGCCTATGATTTTCTTCATTGAGGGTCCTGCCTCTGATTTTCTTCATTGAGGGTTCTGCCTCTGACTTGCTTCATTGAGAGTTCCGCCTCTGATTTGTTTCATTGAGGGTTCTGCCTCTGATTTTTTTCATTGAATGTTCCGCCTCTGATTTGTTTCATTGAGTACCCCGACTCTGGTTCCTCGCGCGAGTGTCTTGGCTCCGGTTTGTTCATTCGTTTATCGCGGAGTGTCTTGGCTCCGGTTTGTTTTGTTTATCTCGTTGAGCGTCTTGGCTCTAGTTCTTTCGTTCGTTTCTCTTGTTGAGTGTCTTGGCTCCGGTTTATTCATTTGTTTCTTGCGTGAGTGTCTTGGCTCCGGTTTGTTTGTTCGTTTCTCGCGTGAGTGTCTTGGCTCCGGTTTGTTCATTCGTTCCTCGCGCGAGTGTCTTGGCTCCGGTTTGTTTCGTTCGTTTATCGCGGTGAGTGTCTTGGCTCTGGTTTGTTTTGTTTATCTCGTTGAGCGTCTTGGCTCCAGTTCTTTCGTTCGTTTCTCTCATTGAGTGTCTTGGCTCCGGTTTGTTCGTTCGTTTCTCGCGTGAGTATCTTGGCTTCGGTTCATTTCGTTCGTTTATCGCGTTGAGTGTCTTGGCTCCGGTTTGTTCCAGTTTATCTCGTTGAGTGTTCATACTCTGGCCCGTTCCAATTAATGATGTATTCCTCATTTCGTTGAGTACCTAGGCTCCGACAGGTTTTGTTGATTCGTTGTGTTTTACCCAGATTCTGACCATTTTGACATGTTACTCTTCAGCCCTATGGCGTTCCAACCACGACACCAGTTGTGTCCTATAGTCCCTCAGCAGAGTTACTTGATTAAGTCTCTCTTGCCCAACGGAATGTTCGAGACATTAGTCATGCTCAATTTTGTGGTTGGAAAATTTTTGGGTTTCTTTGGTATTCAACCGTCTTTTACCTTGATTGGTTGAGAGTCGTTCGCTTCACACCTAGTCAGGTCCAAGTCGTTTGAATAGGGGCAGCTGTTGCACCCCAAAATTTGCCCAACCAATTTTCTTTACCTAGCTTATGTTTCATTGCATTTCATATGGCATCAGCATTTTGCATAGCATTGGTTCTCGAGGCAGGGGATCAAAGTTCTCGTGGCTCAAGTTTCATTCCCATGCAAGCAACTGAGCAACGAGCATCAGAAGAGACGACATTTATTTTGCCCACGGTCGAGCGGCCGATTTTATTTTGCAGGTTATGCTTAGGTCAGGAGACAATGTTCAGTCTATATCCAGCATTATAACGGTTACAGTATTCAAGAGCAAGTGTCAAAGCTTGGCAGAGCTCAAAACGGCGAGAAACAGGCAAACGGGCAGGTTTCCCTCCAAAAAGCGCCAAATTCAAATTTTTGAAAGCGTTAATCGATTAACACATAGGGTTAACCGATTAACCAAAGGAAAATCAGCTCAGATTTGAAATTTTAACAGTGTTAACCGGTTAACGTATATGGTTAACTGGTTAACCATAGCAGATTTTACCCTGTACGTGATTTTGCAAGCCATTTGCACTTGGGGTCCAATTTTGATCACCTTGAAACTCATTTTTACCAAAAGAAGGATCTAGAATGTTCTTGAAAGTTGGTTATTTCAATTTTCCCTCCAAATTCCCATGCCTAGCTCCAAACCAACTTTCCAATCCAAAGTCCAAACCCCACCTTTGGGATCCAAACCTAGATGGTATTTAAGTGATCTACTCCAAACCAAAAGGAGCCAATTCTCATTTTCACATTCATTTTTCAGAATTGATCAGAATTTTCTCTCAAATTCTCTCCATTTTCCAAAACCCACACTCAAAGGTCTTTTTCATTAGGATTCATTGATTTTTCATTGAAATCAATGGATTCTTGAGCATAAACCTTCATCCATCCTCATCTTTGGATCAATTTTCATTATCCATTTTCGTGCAAATTGAGATCTGATTTTGGAGCTTGAGTTGGAAGTGATTATTCGAAGCGTTTCGACTCAAATTTGGTGGATCTTTGTTCGTACAACTACAATTGGCTTGGATCTCAAAGTTTTCCGGATTTCTAGCGTTTGAACTACTCAATTACAGCACGATCAACACTAACCAGAGCAAATCTCCACTTCAAAGGTTGTAGATTCTAGATCCATAACATTTTTGAGCTTATTTGCATTTCCATGATGATTTTCATATTCGATTGAATTTTGGTGGATTTCGATCTGTGTGAATTGCGATTGTGTTGTGTGGACATGTTTACATGTCTATTGGTTTTCTGTTTGCAAGTGTAATTTCGTGCTTATTTGATAAGCTGATCTGTTGGATCACTTGATTAAGTGATTTTATGCATTAAGTGCTTTTTCTGCTGCTGTTTTTAGCTTCTAGTGCAGTGTTAATCGGTTAACCTATATGGTTAATCGGTTAACCAATTCAAACTTTCAAATTTTTCTAAACTTTAATAGTGTTAATCAGTTAACGCATAGGGTTAACCGATTAACTTGTTCAAAACTTCATATTTTTCAAACTTTTAGAGGTGTTAACCGATCAACAGTATGTGTTAACCGATTAACACTGTGCCAAAATGCCATATTTGTTGTTTTGTTGCATGTTCGCATACCGTATCGATTCAAATCACCATAGATCAGTGTGATGCATTAGGATTGAATTTTTTGGCTAATTATCACTGTTTGTGGTTGATTAATCATGATGTTGTTGATATGTATGATCATTTTTCAATTGTTTGCATGCTTGCGTATGTGGTTCGAATCGAGTTTCGTTTGCATGTTTGTCTGCTTTCATCTCTTGTTGTTCCCACATGTCTGCATCATTCTTGCATCACTGTTGAGGTCGAGACGCGCTTGTGGTGGCTGCTGCCCCACACATTTTTCCTCCCTCCTACCATTCTAGATGTGCATTTTCATGTTTTCATTTCTCTACTTGTGATTGATTCTTCCTTTGTTCTTCTGGTGCATTCTTGCCATGATCCCCATAGGATTCCTAGTCCCTCCGTTTAGGATGGGAGTAGGAGAGACATTAGGCGTTCAATACAAGTATGCTAACATTAGGGTAGGTGTTTCCCCTTTCAATCCAAACTTTAGGATCACTTTTCATAACAACATTAGGGCCAAGTTTCCCTTAGACCTTCCGTGCGTCTTCTATTCTCATCTTCATATAATCTTAACACACTTAATAAAAATAATGGATATTATGCCATGAGCCTTATACTTGGGAAATGGTGATTTAGGGGCTACCTCTCAATTTCCTAGAGTGTTTAGTATACGTTCTTAGGACAATATGCGACACATTCGATCCTAGGTTCTAGACTTTAGTACAACATACATTATAAACACTCAAATTCAAAACACTTCTTCTCTAAAAAACACAAAACAAATTCAAACCTTTTTTCTTCAGGATTAATCAAACTTCTTTTTCAGAAAATAGTGTTGTTAAGCTCCGGTTCTACCGCAAACAAGCTTTGTCCCTAACTGCTGGAACAGACGTTTAACTCTACTCGGATAAAACACTTAATCAACCTGTTGTTTCGTGTCCGCCCGAACTACGTTCGCTCTAATCTTTCGTACCAGATGAAAGTACGTAGGCACAAGACGCGATGTCTTGGCGAGCAACCTTCCCCCTTCTCTCCCGTAGTTGGCCGAACCACGTTGACTCTGACTTTCCCATTGCACGAGGGAATACGTAGGCACAGAGCGACGATGCTCTTCCGAGTCTCTTTTCTTTTCTTTTTTTGTCCCGTAAGCCTATAGCATAGATAGATAAACAACCCTTTAGATAGACAACAAGCGTGGATCCCGTCGAGTACGACGGACGTGAGGGGTGCTCATACCTTCCCCTTGCGTAACCGACTCCTGAACCCAGGACTTGGTTGCGATGGCCTTGTCTTTCCCTTTTTCATTAGGTTTTTCCGATCGTTTCTTTTCCCTCTCTTTGGGATAAATAACAAAAGGTGGCGACTCTTCTGTTTTTCGCCGGGTGTTTTTCGCAGTTGGTGATGATTTGTGTTTGAAGCTCCAAATTGTTTCTCTTCGATTTGGTTTATGTGTGCATGATCAATGAAAACTAGTGGCATATTTGTGATCTACGTGAGATGTAAATGATTTTTGACCTAAATTTTGTATGATTTGGTTGAGTATTATGTATGCCTTGCCAGAGCTTCGTCGGAGAAGACGACCGGAATAGTGTTTCCGGCCGTCTGGTTTTGGTCCCCTCCGTTTTCAGTTTCAAATGAGGAAGATGACCACGTGTGCGTGTATGTGCCATTGGATCTGTTTACTTTTGTGTGTATGGCCATGATTAAGATCTACCATGCACTGTGATCCTTTGGATTTAAATGGTGTGTTTCATTTAAACGATTAATCTGGCCACGTGTTGCACTGTGATCCTTTGGATTTGATTACCTTTTGATCTGTCTGCCCAGATTGTGATCCACCAAGCACCTGGTTTGACTCACCACATGTGATCCACAAGCACTCACGTTTTGTTTTTTGGTTGTTTGGACTTGGGCCTGTTCATGCTATTCCCACCCCCTTTACTGAGCCCACTTGATTTTCAACGTGTTTGGGCTGCTATTTGCACCTTCTTATTTATTTTATTTTATTTTTATTTTCTTTTTTTGTTTTTGTTTTGAATCTGTTTGGATTTAATTCAACATAAATACTTCCAATGATCCAAAAATTACATAAAAATAGTTTCTAGACACTTTGAAATGTATATTATTTTTAAGAAATTTTTATTTTATTTTTTGGATTTATTTTGAATTAAAATGGGATTATTGGATTGGAAGTGTTTTTGTTGAACTATTTCTTGACATGCTTTGTTTCATGATTTGTTTCTTCTTTTCCTTTTTGATCCAATGACTGAAAATTGATTCTCATATCCATGACGAGTTGATCAATTTTTTAGGACCATTTTGCCCCTATTGGTTGACTTTTGAGTTGACTTTTGATGCATTTCATTTGACCCTCGACAATCCTCATTCACAATGGAACACCCTTGTGAATCAATTTCTTTGGTGGTGTTGTGAATTGATTTTGATTGTGATTTCTTGGCCTCCATTTGCCAACATGTTTAGGTACTTTGTGCATTTTATTTGATTATTATTGAACCATTTTCCTAATTTTGAGGTAACTTGCAAGTCAAGTTACCTCCATGGGAGGTTCATACATACACATTGACCTAGTTTGCCTTGGAGATGACATTTTTTGGATCCTTTGAGCCCTAATGCCTTTTGATTCATGTTGTTAACATGTTAAGGATGATGCTTGATCATTTTTAGGTCATAACATTTGGTTTTGCTTGTTCATTTGTGTGTTTCCTTTGTTGCTTCCATTTAAGGTTTCCATATGTGACTTATTTGCATCCTTTTGTGTGATTGCCTCTTGTTCTTTTCTTCTTCTCTTTTCTTCTTTTCATATGCATGCTTGGTTGAGATGAGCTTGTGGAAGCTACTGCCCCACACTACTTTCCTCCCACTTTCATTCTACATGTGCATCTTATGTTTGCATGTTCTTTCTTCTTCTTCTTCTTTTGCTTTTCTTTGCCATGCTCCCCATAAGTTCTCTAACCTTTTGAGGTTATGATAGACATTAGGTAGTTCCCTTTTGTATCCCAACTTTAAGTCCACTTTGCATGATAATTTTAGGATTGATTAGTCTCCCATTAGTGGTCCTTTCTTCTCTTCTCATCTTCATACAAGCTTAATACACTTAATAAAGATAATGGATATTGTGCCATGAGCCTTATACTTGGGAAATGGTGATTGGGGGGACACATCTCAATTGCCTAGAGTGTTCAGTATACGTCCTTAGGACAATATGGGATGCATTCGATCCTAGGTTTTAGACTTTAGTACAACATACATTATAATCACTCAAATTCAAAACACTTCTTCTCTAAAAGACACAAAAACACTTCAAACCTTTTTCACCCTTTGGGGTTCTTAATCAAGGAAAATATTTTCATAAAAAGAGTATTGTTAACTCTTAGTTCTATCACAAACGGTAACGCATAAGTCTCCAATGGTCGAGCTGCATACACCAACTGCTAGAACTACTTGTTAACCCTACTCGGGCCTAAAAACTTTTGAACCAACCTGTGGTCTTTTTAGCCTGAACTACACTTGCTCTGATCTTTCAAACCAGATGAAAGTACGTAGGCATAAGACGCGACGTCTTGGCGAGCAAACTTTCCCCTTTCACCCGTAGTTAGCCGAACTACGTTGACTCTGACTTTCCTATTGCACGATGGAATACGTAGGCACAGAGCGGCGATGCTCTGCCGAGTCTTCTCTTTTCTTTTTCTTTTGTCCCTTGACCTTTAGCTAGATAGATGATCACCCTTTTAGATAGACAATAATGCGTGGATCCCGTCGAGTACGACGGACGTGAGGGGTGCTAATACCTTCCCCTTGCGTAACCGACTCCCGAATCCAGACTTGGTTGCGATGACCTTGTCTTTCCCTTTTCGTCAGGTTTTTCCGATCCTTTCCTTTCCCTCTCTTTAGGATAAATAACGAAAGGTGGCAACTCTTCTGTTTTCCGCCGGTTGTTTTTCGTAGTTGCGACAATTAGGGGTGAGATGTTTTGGATATATGTTGCTGTTCTTGATTGTTTAATCATGATTTTGTCGACAAGCGTGTCCGTTTTCCACTTGAATGCACACTTTCGTAGTTGTTGTTAAAGGTGATGATGTGTTTGCATTTCATGTTTGCTTGCCTTCTTCCATCCTTCTTCTTTGCATTTCTATTTGCATGCTTGAGGTTGAGATGTGCTTGTGGTGGTGTTTACCCTACACTTTGTACCTCCCTCACTTTCATTCTAATTGTGCATTACATGTTTGCATACTTGCATTTTTCATGCATCCTTTTTCTTCTTTTGTCTTCCTTGGCCATGTTCCCTTAGGACCTCTAATCCTTCTTGTTCAAGATTGGTTATGATAGACCTTAGGCTTGAATCCATGCATGATAACATTAGGTAGCATTCCCTTTTCATCTCAACCATAGGTGCATTTTTGTATGAGAACTTTAGGTTGAGTCTTAGTCTCCCTTTATAGTGTCTTTCTTTTCTCATCTTCAAACTTTCTCAAAACATCTAATAAAGGTTAAAGATTTTTGTACGTTACGAGCCTTAAGTACTTGGGAAATGGTGATTGAGGGGCCTCCTCTCAATTATCTAGAGTGTTTAGCGTATGTCCTTTAGGTGATATGCGACGCATTCGCTCCTAGGTCATAGTCTTTAGCGCAACATGTATTACAAACAATAATCAATGCACTTCTTCTCTAAAAAACATAAAAACTAACTTCAAAACTTTTTATCCTTTGGGATTTAATTTGGAAAACCTTTTTTCAGAAAAAGAGTGTTGTTAAGCTTTGGTTCTACCGCAAACAGGCATCGTCCCTAACTGCTAGAACGGAGGTTTAACCCTACTCGGGCCTAAAACATTTTGAACCAACCGGTGTTCTTGTTAGACCGAACTACGTTTGCTCTGATTTCTCGTACCAGACGAGGATACGTAGGCACAAGACGACGATGTCTTGGCGAGCAACCTTTCCCCACTTTCACCCGTAGTTTTCTGAACTACGTTGACTCTGACTTTCCCATTGCACGAGGGAATACGTAGGCATAAAGCGGTGATGCTCTATCGAGTCTCTTTTCTTTTCTTTTGTCCCTGAGTCGTAGCTTAGATAGTAAAAACCCTTTTTAGATAGACAACAAAGCATGGATCCCGTCGAGTACGACGGACGTGAAGGGTGCTAATACCTTCCCCTTGCGTAATCGACTCCCGAACCCGAGACATGGTTGCGATGACCTGTCTTTTCCCTTTTTCGTTAGGTTTTCTCAGATCGTTTCCTTTCCCTCTTTTGGGATAAATAACGAACAGTGGAGACTCTTCTGTCATTGTCGGCCCCTCTTCGCAGTGATGCGACAACAATATATAAAAAAAACCTATAAAACTTGAATTAAATGCAGGAAAGCATGAAATAATACGAATGAAAATAAACTTTGATTATGGCAGCTGGCTTGTGATTCAAGAGTACATAAACTTAAACTAAAGTTGTCATAATCTCTTAATGCGAGCGATTATCACTTTGAGTGCAAATTTGTGCTTAAAACTAAAACTTCAGAGCTTCCGCGCAATACTTGGATGTTCAAAACTAAGAAAACTAGCTCTTATATAGAGGTCTAGTGCTCCAAAATTGTTTCCCAACGTGTAGAATAGATTGAGAAAAAGTAGGGAAGTCGGGAAGAGTGGGTCAATTGGGCCTTCACATATTCTACCAATGCACCTGAATGGCAACCGCGATTAGACTCATGGCGAGTGCCATGATCTTTAAGTGGAAATGTGACGTGGCTGGGTGCAATGGTGAACGCCATTTGGTAATGGAAAATGCCATGCACCAAAAACTTGTATTTTCCTGCATTTTTCTTCCTTTCTTGCTCATTTTCTAATTTCTTCCCATAGACACTCCATAATTGAATAGTTCCTAAAATGTAAACAAAACAAGACATAATACTAATAAAACGTGACAAAATGACATAAAATAACATACAAATCAGGTCGAAATACACGATACGTTTTCAAGTTATTAAACTCCCCCACACTTAGATCATTGTTTGTCCTCAAGCAATCAACCAACATGTTAAAAGAAATAAACATGGATTTGAAACATAGGCATAATGAGACTCTAATCATACGTGGCATTATGACTAATTATAGATCGATAGGTACTAACTATCAATGCCAAGGATACCGTAGTGACACATATCCTCATTTCACAATCGAAAACTCCCCCTTATGCAAGCCAATCTGAATCATGCCATTATAACTCAACCTAGGTTCTTTGTTATTTTTCACCCCTTTTCATTCAAGTGCAATCACATCAAGCATGTTATCCTCACATGTACATGGTAACTAAACCTGTTACTGTCTAAGGATCTCATTATTGGTTCATTTTTTTTATATTTTCTATGTCTATTGAACTTAAAGAGTCTGCTCCATTAGGCTAAGTGGTCAGTTGAGGACCATCTAACTTAGAAGGAACATATCTCGTCATTCATTTTTCTCTAAAAATTATTTTCATTTAAGCTCGGAGATTATACACATATTTGCATTGGTTTCTTACTTAGTGTGTGCTTAAGGATAATGCATACTGCTAGTATACACGACTTAGGGGCTACTTTAAAAATTAGAGCCTAAGGTCTTGGCATAATGGGTATTCAAATTTGATATCGCTTAATTAGGGAGTTTAGGGTGTTAGGTCTGTATCTATGTTATTGAAACTTTCCTAATCCTTTCTAACATAGCCTAAACAACCTATATACTCTTAGAGTACCGTGCCATAAATCAAAGCAAAAAAAAATTGTTGGAGGTTAAAATTTAAAATTTCGGGGAAATTCAATAACAAGTGAAAAAATTCATGCATCAAGACTCAACATCACATGACTCGACCAAATACTAGAAACAAATAAAGTCATAAAACATAAAATAAACTAGAAAGTAATAAAATAGAAAGCGATAAAGTCCCCCCCCCCCCCCCCCTCCCCCCCCCCCCCCCCCACACACACACACTTAAACCAAACATTGTCCCCAATGTTTTGATAAAAGGTGGAAAAGGAATGAAAACCTGGTATGACGGCTACTGACGGCCTCAACCTCGTGTTCGTGGTTGTCCACCTCGACCAAATTGAGGAGACAATACACCCACATGATGCATGTACTCAAGTAATCCTTGGCAAGTAATCCTTGCACACCTACTCGCATCTCTGCCATCTCATAAATTAGGCCTTACATGTTATGCTCGGTCCTTCCTATGTAGTCATGTTGGTGTGCCTGGAGCTGCTGGATATGTGTCATTATGTCAATCTGCTGACTCTACATGTCTCTAATCAGCTGATCATGCTCGGAATCCAAAGTGTTACATGTCATGGCTCATTAAGGACATCGTCAAGTGCGGTTCTGATGGAGGCATAATCATTCCCTTCTTGAGACCGGTGTCGAGAGGACGTACCGGTAAAAGTTTCAGGCAGGCCATGTGTGATGTGTGTGTGTGTGTGTCAGTCTCGGGAAAATCATGCTCCATATCATTAATATCGCCATCAGTGGTATTTCCCTCATTAGCTCAAATATTAGCATTATTGCTAGGCCCTAAGGCATATAAATCATAGGTCTAGTTGTTCCTTACTTGCACATCAGTGCATGCGGAACAAGGTAGAATAATATTATTAACAACTCGATTATTAACCATCAAATGATACCTACCGTCTAGTTTATTCTTAATTAACTTTGTACTAAGGCATACATCCATATCTAGGAAGGGTGTAGCAAGGGGCTCTATTGTGGCCAACTTAGTGTTTACGTCCAATGCACAGGATATGGATGTTATTAGCCCTCTAATGCAAATGGGACAGGCGCCCCTAATGCTAACAGACTGTAGATGTGTAAGCATGAATAGTGTAGGGTTTACTTGAGTTTGTTCAGTGCGCAATGCAAAAAGTAAAGTTCTTTCAAATTCACCCTTTCGTTATTCACCCGTCCAAAAATGGTATTAGCTAAAATTCGATGCACATAATGAATAGTCGGGTTATGGATAATGGTAGATTTTAGGCCTTCCTAATCGGTGGCCTCACCAGTGAGTTGTTTCTAGAAACGGAAAGCATCAATCGTCCAATTACCCTCTAAGGGTCCTTCACATGCACAACCATCTCCATATGGGATTGCAGCAGGTCGGCAAGCTGGTCTTGGCTAAACTCGTAACCACTATAGAACATTTTAAACCTAATAGTGCTTACGATATATTGAGTTCCTACCAGTGTGTGGTAATTGAACAAAATTAAAAAATCATAGGTAAGCCTAATGTATGTATGACAAGTTAAAGCGCAAAATTTTGTTATTCCTAGATTTCCTAACATCCAATTAACACTAGTCATCAAGCCTAAACTACATTGAGCAGATTCATCAGTATACCTTATACGTGTGACCTCGCGATTGAACAACTTCATGTATTTTTTTTTCTTTGTGCCTCTCCTTCTACACCTTCTCCAAAAAATATTCCCATGAAGTTTACCTCTGCCCTTGGTGCTTTAACAACTCTAGGAGGCATTGTAGAGAGAAGAGTGAGAGAAAATGGGTAGGAGTTGTTTGTAGTAGAGAAGGAGTGAGAGTGATATGTTTAGAATGAGGGTTTTAAAATGATTAGGGTAGTGGAGTGGAAGAATGAAGGTTATGGAGGTAGTGGGAAGAGTGATTTTAGAGGAATGGGGAAAGTTAGAAAAAAACGTGGCAAGAGGTTTAAAACGCGCATTCTGCCAATCTACTGTCATGGAGAACGACATTAGCTTTAAAATTCTATTTTTCAAAAATTCATGCCAATGGAAAACGCCAAGAGCCTTTTGGAAAATTCCATTGGCCTTGGGCACACAAAAAATTAAGTTTTAGGCATTAAAAAGAGGATTGTAAGTGCTTCATTGATTATGTTAAGGTCAAAAATTATGTCAGGTTTAATAAATTAGCATATGGCCTTAGCGAAATCAATCGGGATATGAATTTGGAAGAATAAAGTAAAATTGAAAGATAAATGGAAAAATGAAATATTCACATTAAATAATGACGGGACTGAAAATTGCATTAAGAAAAACGAACAAATCATGGGTTGCCTCCCGCTTAATGCTAGTTTTACGTCAGTAGCTCAACAAAGAACGTTAAAAACTAACGAGAAAACAATGAAATCCTAATTAAAAAGCATGGAACTCCTAATCTTGGAAAAACGGGAAATAGATTTTCCTCTCCCACACTTAAACTGTGCAGTGTCCTCATTGTTCAAATGAAGGGTATGAATGCGGTAAAATCAAGTAGAATCAGCCATTATGGCGTCTGGTAGTCTCGAAAAGTCTTCTTATGGAGTAAATGTTTTGGTAGAGGTGATCAAACAACTCATGAGTCGCGTCCATAAAGCCATGGAAATTCATGCGCATGGTAGTGAAATCTCCTCTAAGTGTAGCAACTTTGGTCCTGAAGGCGTCAATTGTAGCATCATAATTAGCGGGATGAGTGTCACAAGCAGTAGAAGCGAGTGAATTAGCATAAGAGAGAGGATCTGGGTGATGCTCACAAAAGGAAAGCGAAGGGATAGGATTTTACGCAAAAAGTGATGAAATACCTTACAAAAGGTAAGGTAATTTCCTTACAAAAGGCACATAGGGAGTTGCAAAATGATAATCATCGGAAAAGACAACGTCCACTAGAATGTTGTACCCTCTATAAGAACTTGCTAGTCAATCGTGCAAATGATGCAAAAATGCATGCAAAATGCTAGGGATATGAGAGTCTGGAGAAACGGTTGTGCCAAGCATGGTTGGGCTTGCTGGGGAAAAGGAGATATGTAAGGTGAAAGGCACTAGTCAAAGGTGTTTTTACAGAGAAATTCCAGCTGAAAGCGGCTCTACAACCAAAAAAGGTGGCAAATATGATCGGGCTTTGGGCTGGACGGGGAACGAGTTGAACTTCCTGACACCGCTTCTTCACGATGCAATCATGTTTCGGAGATACTAGGACTCCCAATTTTTGTGTCGGTTTCCCTTGGGCTAGATGATTCTTGTCTCGACCAAGTCATTTTGTGGTTTTGATGGTATTTTTTCCTGTTGCTTGGAGTCATGGTCACCCTATAGACACCTTAAGAGGAGAAGTAATCCCTTACTTTCTTTCCACCACAATACTATCAGGTGCAATACTTATCACCTATAAAACAAATTTTGCAAACATATGGTAAGAAATGGAAGAGAAATCTTTTTGATGAAAGTAATCTTGATTGTTGAAGACCCATAAACGGGTAAATTATAAGAGGAGGCAATTCCTAAAAGAGGTATTTGCTTGGAAAGAAAATGGATAAAAAATAGCAATGGAAATGATGAAATCACTCCCTATCGAGTTTCAATCCTGCTATGACCCATATATCTCTGAAGACCCTTTATGTCTTTCTTTTGAGTGCAATGATTGCATTAATCTTTCCCAATTAGAGTTTAGTGATCAAGGAGGAAAATTCCCATGTCCTCTCAGAATACAGTTTTTCCTTTTGAATCCCTAACTTTTTCCTAGACTGCCGTTTTCGGGTTTTCAGCCTACCGAGATACCCTTTTTTTCCTAAGTTACCTTTACGGGTTTTAACTTAGCTGGTTATTTCTTTTGTTGTTGTCCCTAATTTTTTCCTGGACCTTCTTCTTTTTACATGGTCCACCAGGACGCCCATTTTTTTGCATGGATTTTCTTTTTGGTCCACCGGGTCTATCTTTTAGGCATAATATTTTTTAACTGCATCTGAATTCACAGGGGATGAAAGATCGTCACCGTCCATGGTCGAGAGAATCAAGGCTCCACCAGAGAAAACCTTTTTCACCATATATGGACCCTTATAGTTCGGTGCCCATTTTCCCCTTGGATCGATGCGAGTTGGCTGAATTTTCCTCAAGACTAGGTCTCCTTCTTCAATGTGTCGCGGGTGAAATTTCTTGTCAAAGGCTCTCTTTAACCGCTTCTGGTATAATTGACCATGACATATGACCGTCATGCACTTCTCATCGATGAGATTAAGCTGGTCGAGTCTTGCTTGCACCCATTAAGCTTCGTCTAGCTTGACGTCTGCTAAAATCCTCAAGGAAGGAATCTCTACTTCAATAGGCAGTACTGCTTCCATTCCATACATGAGAGAGAATGGGGTTTCCCCAGTAGAAGTGCACACCGAAGTGCAGTAGCTATGTAGCGCAAATGGCAACATCTCGTTCCAGTCTTTACATGTTTTCACCATTTTCTGGACAATCTTTTTTATGTTTTTATTCGCCGCCTTAACAACTCTATTCACCTTTGGGAGATATGGGTACCTCAAGCGAAGCTTTTGTCTGGATGTGTCCCTTATGTATCAAAACCGGAAAAAGTTCAGTGTATGTCATAGGAATGAGATCAAAGTCTAGTCTTCTGTGCACACGGTCCTGGTTATTGAATTGTGGTTGATTTTGCTAAGGAGATTGTTGATTTTGTTGACGTTGTGGTTGTGGAGCTCGGGGACCTTAAAGTTGTTGGTATGGCTGAGCAAACTGTGGTTGATAAGCCGAAGTATTGAGTACCGGTGTTACAACAACAACTTGCTGAGATTGTTGATACCTTCTCCTCGGTCGTTCTTGATGTACGACACGCACATCTTGTTCTTTCTTCTTTATAAAATTACTTATGGACTTTTTTGCACTGCTAGGGGTACTTCCTTCCCGAGCTAACCTTCCTTCCCAAACCCTTTCTTCCAGACACATACCCATATTTACCATCTCAGTGAAATCACTGGGTGCACTGGCTACTATCCTCTCATAGAAAAACGAACCGAGTGTCTTCAAGAAGATCTTGGTCATTTCTTTCTCTTCTAGTGGTGGTGTAACTTGAGCGGCTAACTCGTGTCAGCGCTGATCATATTCTTTGAAGCTTTCTTTGTCCTTCTGAGTCAGGTGCCATGTCAACATTATACTTATACTGTTTAATGAAGGCTTTATAGAGATCAGGGAAAGTTCAAGTCTTCGCACCGTCTAACCCCATGTACCGTTTGAGTGCTGCACCTGTTAGACTGTCTTGGAAATAGTGGATAAGTAGTTAATCATTGTCTATTTGTGCTAGCATCTTCTGAGCATACATGACAAGATGGCTCTGTGAACAGGTGTTTCCTTTGTATTTTTCGAAATTCAGAACCTTGAACTTTGGAGGGACTTTAACATTTGGAACCAAACAGAGATGGGGAGCACTTTTTCCGAACAATTCTTTTCCCCGGAGAGCTTTCAGTTCTTTCTGAATTTCTGAGAACTTATCCTGAAATTCATCCATCCTTTCTTCAAACCCCACAGTTTCACTTGGACATCCATGATACACCGACTCTTCTAAGACATACGGAGTGGTATTTATATTTGGCGGTGGCATGGTCATCACAGAAGTAGTAGCAGGAATGGTAGTTACAACAGGAACAATGGTTACAACAGGAACTTTAGAGACAAGTGGATGGTAACCGGCTAGAGTAAAGAAGGGAGGCATTCCCCATGGGAAGCCTGGTGGCGTGCTGTACGGAGGTTCGGTAGTAGAAGGCACCATCGGGATCAGCGCTGATACAATTTCAGAAATGACAGTTCTCTAAGTGTTTTCTTAAGTGTTGTGTGCTGATTGATTTGATAGAGCTTCAACCAACCCATTTAGCCTTTCTAAACTTTCCTTCTTAGTAGTGAATTCATCATGGAGCATTCAGTTCTCTTGTTCAATTTAATCCATTCTTCTAAGCTGACTGGCTCGAGTATTATTTCGGTGATTCAGCTTGTCTGTGAAGATGAAGCAAGAGTAAAAACCTGGAATGCAAAGGATGTTATGCTGATGCATGCATAAATGCAAATGAAACTTCAAGAAACTAAAAAGTGTATTTGCCGATATTGTAACAACAAGATTTTTTAGGATAACTGAAAAACTCATTTTATTACTCAAATTGGAGAAATATTACAAAGTGAAAGTACTCCTTCAAGATTTTGATTACATTAAAAGCACTGAAAATATAAATAAAAAGAAACTTAGAAGTCTAATCCATTGATTATGGTTCCTTCTCCCCGTGAAGGTCCTCCATGAGTTGATTAATTTGTTCCTGCATCTTCGTTTTTTCAATAATGAGCTTGTCCACATACTGTTTCCAAGCTACAGAGGTTGGAGGAAAATCAGCACTAGTGGTTGGCCCTGATGAGGTCTGAGGGGAAAATAAATCCTCTCGCACCTTCCTTTTCTTCGAGGGTTCCTCTTCCTTTTGTTGCAGCCCCAAGCGTTTTTTAACTTTTCAGATTCACTAAAGCATTTTTCAGCTTCCCTTCTTCATTTGTAACAGTCCAGGTAGAATCTCGGAGTGTCAACACCATGGGTTCATGGAAGGGAAAAGGCATCTTCATCTCAAGATCCCTTTCTCGTACCCATTGTAGATAAGTATCTGAAACGATATAGTCAGGGTACCCTAATGCAGTCATTCCTTTCTTGTGAATGTGGCACCATGCTTGTAATATCCTAGCTTTGAGCTCCAAATTTTCTCCTTCCTTGATGAAAATTCCTTCCAGCAAGGTTCGATCTGGTCTCTCCTTCAATGGGTGTCCCAGTTGTCTGCATGCTAAAACAGGATTATAATTGATACATCCTTTTGTCCCAACGAGAGGTACATTTGGGAAATCTCTGCAGCTGTCTGTCGCTACTGCAAAAAAATGAGGCCGGCAAGACAGAAGAGTCGCCACCTTTCGTTATTTATCCCTCAGAGCGGGAAAGGAAACAATCGGAAAAACCTGACGCAAAGGTATAAGACAAGGTCATCGCAACCATTGTCTGGATTCGGGAGTCGGTTACGCAAGGGGAGGGTATTAGCACCCCTCACGTCCATCGTATTCGATGGGATCCACGCTTGTTGTGTTTATCTGACGGGTTTGTTAGATCTATCTAAACTAAAGGTCTGGTCTAAAAAGAAAAGAAAATGACTCGGCAAAGCGTCGCACTTTATGCCTACGTATTCCCGTTTGGAACGAGAAATCAGAGTCAACGTAGTTCGCCTAACTACGGGGAAAGGTTGCTCGCCAAGATATCGCATTTTGTGCCTACGTACTTTCACACAGCGCAAAAGATCAGAGCAAACGTAGTTCGGGATACGAAGAACTCAAGTTTGTCTTTTTTATCTGAGTAAGGTTAAGAGACGGTTCCAGCAGTTTGGTGTATGCAGCTCGACCATTGGAGACTACGACGTTTACCGTTTGCGGTAGAACCGGGAGTTAACAGAACTCTCCTTCTGAAAAAGGCTTCCCAAGGGATTAAAGGTCCAAGAGGACAAAAGAGTTTGATCTTTGTTTTCTGTTTTTTAGAGAAGTGTCTTTTATGGATGTTTGCAACTGATATCGCACTAGAGACTATGACATGAGAGTGAATGCGTCGTATGTCACCCAAAGGGTACCATACTAAACACCCAGACTGTTGAAAAGAAACTCTCCAACAATCTTTTCTCAAGTAGCTTAAGGCTCGTAACGGACGACGTCAATTAACCTTTATTACTGTATTTTCAGTGGTTTGCAGATGAGAAGGGCAACGACGCACTAAAGGGGAACTGCTCCAATCCTAAAGTTGTCATGCAAAATTGAACCTATGGTTGAGGTTAGAAGGGAACTACCTAATATTATCATGCATGGTTAGAATCCTAATGTTTGTCATAACTTCTCTTGAACAAGAGAAGTCAGAGTTCCTAGGGGAACATGGCAATGGAAACAACAGTAAACAGAAAAACTGTACAAGAAAGAAAATACTGTAAATAAAATGCATACAATGCATCACACAAGCAGAAGGATCCAAGCTCGACTTCTAAACAAGCAAGGCACAAAGGCCACACACAACACACAGGCAAGGGAGCTGAGCTCTACCAAATACCAGCAAGCAAAGCCACACAGTAAAAATACAAGCAGAAGGAGAAACTCAACCTCTAATGCAATACAAGCAAGGGGAGAAGCTCAACCCTTAGGATGCTCTTAGGCCTACGATCATCTACATAAAGCCTAAATCTAATGCAACACTCCAAGCAAGCCATATCAAAACAGTAGAACAAGAAGAAAATAGACAAACAGGAAAAACAAGCCAGCAATCTCTTCAGCAGAGCAATCTTCTGACAGCAATCCAATCCAAAGTCTGTAACTGTTCTTCAAGTCCACACCATCCTCAAGAGAAGGAAAGGGATGCTCCATTAAGCTCCAACACAAGGGAAGAGAATAAACATCAAGACATATTGGATTGATGATGGGAAGCAGGAAGGACACCAAAGGAATCCCACCTGACACTCAACCAGTCATCAAAGAAAGACATCCTCAAAGGTTCTACCTATTGTAAAATGCCACACATCCTTCCAAAGGAAATATGAGGCTTTCACATAGGGACCTGGAATCATAGGATGAGAATGGAAAGCAATCAAAGCAATCCATGTTTGAGGAAGAAAGAAAACTACTTTTAAGCTCTCTCCTAAACACTAATTCCTATAAGCTATAAGGAAGCTACCAAAAGGAAAGAAGAACTCCAAGCCAAGCTCCACAATCAACTTCATAGAAGCTAAAACATGCCATTAACATCATCCAAGAAGAACCACAAGCTCACCAAGCACCAAAAGCCACCAATGAAGGCAAAACAAAACAACCACCAAGTTAGGAGCACAAAATGAACAACCTAATTGTAAATACTATCTAAAATAGCAAACTAGATTCTAAAAATCTACAAATTTTCCTAAGGGAACATGCAAGTGTTAAGAACCTATAGTTCAAATACCAGAGCCTAATTCAACTTCTAAGGCCACTAATAAAATCCTAAATTGTAAAGTGTCAAAGGGAAGCCATGAAAGGGAAGGCTCTAAAACCCTAATCTAAAACAGAACCTATGATTATCTAAAAATCAAGAGAAAATTCCTGAGGCAACATAGACCTCTAATCTACAATCCAGCAAAAAAATCAGCCCAATATTCAATACCAATTGCAAGAACAAAAATCAACAAACAGATGTGTCAACTATGCAAAAATAAAGAAATATAAAAAATGAGAAAAATCAAATTAAATTGCAAAATCATCAAAAACTAAATCTAACAGCATGGAAAAATCACAAATTAAAAGAGGAGCATGAGCATATTTTTGGATTATTTTTCTGATCAAAAATGAAATTAAAATGAATTAAAGTAAGAAAATGCAATTAAAATAATATGAAAATGATTAAGAAAATCAAATAAGCCAGAAAATATCACAAGCGTTGGATCAGTGGACTCAGTAAGCTAACCTAAAGGCTCTCACACGCTCCACCTCACACGCCACGTAGCTGCCAGGTCAAAAAATGAAACGCAACGTTTCCCATTCAAAAGTTCAAAATCCTCAGATTAAAACACAACCACACGATGATGATACTTTGTCAATGCTTCAGTCAGATCCAATGAACCACAACCTTCGTCCTCATTTAAATTCTCAGATGGAGGGAAGCTCTCAGACGGCGGCCGGAGATGACCTCCGGTCATCTTCTCCTGTGAGCATGTACTTACAGGTTATGGAAACTCAACAAACTTAACATCATCTCACTCCAAATTTTTTCCTGATCTCAAATATCACCTTCAAATCCTCTAAATCCTATTAGATTTTAAAACACGAAGAAGATCTCAAAGTGCATTTCAATCTGAACTCTCACCAAAACTCAAACTATTGGTATGAATGTAATCCAGATCTAACACTGATCATCACATGCTATTCCAATTGAATCAAAGCCTCAAGATCAGATCAATTCACATCCAAATAGAAATTATGTCATCACCTAATTTGTCTCTATTCCTCAAATTTCTGATCCAAATTTCATCTACATCTCAAATCAAAACCTATCCACATACTAATCATGCCTAGATCATGCTATAACCAGTGTAAATTTGAAAACTACATACCTGACTTTGAGCTTCAAATTAAGGTATCTAGGGTACGATTATGGCTTCAAAACACTGCAGATTCACTCAATGCATGATGAGGAACGTGTTTGTAACTTCAATTTGCTTAGATCTGGCTTGAAAATGAAAACACGATTTTCAACTCCTTCAAGCTCCAACTTCAATCCTTGGTTCTGGTGTGAAATGATCTCCAAAATGGAGCAAAACCTCTCACACAACTTAAATACAATTGGTTTGTGGGCTTTAGGGGTCCAAATGAGGCCCAAAACAGAAAAACCAATTTTCAAATTTCCTTCGCAAAACCAACCATGGTGGATGCGTGTTCTGACTTGAAACTTCCCTTGGAAGCTTGCAATCAACTCCTTGTAGTCTGGTAAGGGTGTTTGGAGTGATTTGAGTGCCTGAACTTATCACAAAATCAAATTATGAAGTGTAACTTACTTGTGAAGTAACAAACCATATCACCATGAAATTGACCTCAAATGGAAATTCTAAAATTTCCAAAGTGTTTATAATTGTTTTTCAGATCAAAATGAGTATTCATATGGTCCATTTTGAGCACAAATGAATTGATCATGAATTTTTCAATCAAATACCTTTAAATTCTTCCTTTTGCAAAATTCTTCAAACCAAGTCTCACCTAAATCCAAATCAATTCATCATGAGTATATGGTTGACCTAAAAACATCATTTTGAGCAGGTTTTGTGTTGAACAAAATTGCATTTGAAGCTTGCAAGAAGGCGAAAATGACCTATAATGCCAAATGACCTATAATCTTAATTTCCCAAAATACCCCTAACTTGTAAACCTCATAACTTGAGTTCTACAAATCAGATGGAAGACTTCTAGTACAATTTGGAAAGATAAGATCAAGACCTACAACTTTCATGTTGGCCAAAAGTTTAAGAGAAACACCCTTCTAGGTCAAAAGTTCCTTGGAAGTTGGTGAACTTTCACAAACAAATTTCACATTCCTCAGATGACCTGTAACTTGTCTGGACCATAACTTGAGTTCTATAAATCCAATGGAGGACTTCTAGTACTCAAATTAAAGCTAAGAGCCTGCTATACAAGTTTCATGTTGACCAAAAGTGGAGATGAAACATGCATCTTGAGATAAGTGGTCTTGAAGTTAGGCACTAAATAGGGGATTTTACCCTGAGAACCCTAATTTAGCAACTCCTCACACCTTGAACTTTTCTTGCATAGATCTTGGAATATTATCTCCTGTGTCACAACACAACTATCCATGATTACCAAGACCTAGAATTAAGCTTTGATCCTCTTCAATTAGTCAGTTGACTTAGGATTACTCAGATGAAAACCCTACTTGCAACACCTTCAATTGTGGCTCTTCACACTTGGCACAATGACTTGATTGAGCTCCATCATGACCTTCAAGGAACTCTATGAGCTCTACTCACACCCTCTCACCTTGGTCAATACATCACCCTCCATTGATGATCTTCAATTGGTCCTCAAATTAGGAGACTAACCCCATACAAACAAATGAACTCCTTAAGAACCCAACCTTCTTCCTGGTGATTATGGTGACTTCTCAAGCTTGAATAAGACCTCTAGATAGGCTGCACACTTGATCCCCTGTTAAATGAACAATGCTATGCAAATGTTAGAACAATGCTAGAACAATGTTATGCTATGCAGTGAAACATAAACCAAGTGATAAAAAGGTTGGGCAAAATTTGGGGTGCAACAACTGCCCCTATTCAAGCGGCTTGGACCCGACTGGATGAAGAGAGAACGTCTTTCAGGCAATCGAGGTAGAAGACGGTTGAATACCAGAGAACCCGGAAATTTGCTAACCGAAAAAGTAAACTTCCAAACTGCTTGGGAACACCACCTCCAAACAATTGAATTCGGTTGTCACGACGACAACTGATCAATCATCCGATAAAGAACCTGATTTCAATATCAACCACCTGCGTGACGCCACAGGTGTTGAATCGACATACCATTTTCAAATGTACACGACCGTAAATGGGAACTACGTAAAGCATGACGTCAATATCCTTGATCCTCCATTTCTGCAGAAACGGGCACACGCCAAATAAAAGCGAATCTCGTTAATATCACTGACCTTCCATTTCCTAAAAAGTGGGCATACGCTAAATAAAAGTGAGCAATGTCAATATCTCTAACCTTCCATTTCCTTAGAAATAGGCAAACTCTAAATAAAAGCGAACAATGTCAATATCTCTGACCTTCCATTTCCATGGAAATGGGCAAACGCTAAATAAAAGCGAGCAATGTCAATATCTATGACCTTCTATTTCCTCGGAAACGGGCACACGCTAAATAAAAATGAGCAATGTCAATATCTCTGACCTTCCATTTCCTCGGAAATGGGCATACGCTAAATAAAAGCGATCAATGTCAATATCACTGACCTTCCATTTCCTCGGAAATGGGCACACGCTAAATAAAAGCGAGCAATATCAATATCTCTGACCTTCCATTTCCTCGGAAATGGGCACACGCTAAATAAAAGCGAGAACTATCAATATCACTGACCTTCCATTTCCTCGGAAATGGGCACACACTAAATAAAAGCGAGCAACTGTCAATATCACTGACCTTCCATTTCCTCGGAAATGGGCACATGCTAAATAAAAGAGAGAACTGAGCATCCGAAGACTTGAACAAACAACTCTGTGGGGAACTTCTGACATCGGCTGCCAGAGATCCATCTTGAACGAAAATGGGTAACAACTTTGAAGGTATAATCATGAAGTTTTCAATGTCGACGTAAAAACCATCCGAGGAAGACTCTACTGGGGAAATTCTGACGTCAACCACCAGACATTTACCTTGACAATAGGTAATGACTTCAACGGTCTAATCCCTGCAATCTTTCCCTTTAGAATGCTGACGTAACAGCAATCCGAGGAAAACTCCGTTGGGGAAAAAAAGAAACTTAACCAAGCAACTCTGATGAGGGAACACATGATAGGACGAACGCGATCATCACATATCTCATGTCAAGAATTTGAACATCCGAAACCATCCTGAACAAGAATTCCAAACCTGCAGGGAAACACCTGAAAACAAAGAGGTAACCAACCTGGCTTATGTTTCAAAATGCATATGTTTGACAATGGTGTAATGCTCCATATAAGATGGAATGCTACGTATTTGATTAGATGCAAATATGATGATATATGCAAGATGCAAATGCAGGCTCGAGCTGCTGGAGAAAAGCTGGATACATAACCACTTCAACACAATAAATGCCGAAGACAAAGCCAACTCCGTCGGGGATAACTGGGTATCACAGAATTATTCTAGCAAAATAAATGCTGGAAAGGTACACCGACTCCACTGGGGGAAGAAATGATCCTGCTGGGGGACTAGATTTACGATCCGAAATTACGAACTCTGCTGAGGATGATCAACCTAGTGGAGGAAAGATGATTTACTGGAGAACAGAAAAGGCCATCCTGGGGATTACATCACTGTCGGGAAGCTTTCTAACTCGCATCCAACTCTTTTGGGGATAAAGATGTGGCTTCCATCTGCTGGGGAGGGATAGAATCACATAAAGCCTGCTCCTACGTTAAAGGACTCCGGCTAGGGAAACACGATCCCTTAGCTGTTTGCTGCAAAGGTAATGACCCTGCAAAACATGAGCAACAACAAGATATCCTATACAAAAGGAAATATCCAGGTCAATAGCCGTGACAATTGCTCAGTCAATTCAAAGTTTTAACAATTATTGGCCTAGGCCTGCAAGTTTATGCATGTGCAAGTTTATCAAAAACATCGGCGTTTTCCACAAACAAAACAAGAAAAAGTTAAAACAAGAAACAACATCAAGTACTGAATAGTATGCATTTCATTGATAACGGGCCTGTAAATAGGCAAAGTTTTGTACAATGGATGCAACTCCTGAAAAGAGGAAGCTACAAGATAAATACAGATATGTACAGAGGTACAAAGAAATTTGTATACATGTCGGCAATGTGGTACAGACAAACACCATGAGCTGATCCTCCTATGACTCGCCTGACTCCGACGCTTTCCCGATACTCCGTCTTCGGAAGAGACTGACTTGGATAATCGACCCTCAGGTACTCCCAAACCACTAAGCAATGCAGTATCAACCTCGGACCGCAGTCATTTGCTTTTTTAATCCCTAACTTTTGCCTGAATCGCCCTTTGCGGGTTTTCAATTCACCGGGATACCCGTTTTTGCCGAAGTCGCCTTTTCAGGTTTTCGACTTCGCGGGTGTACATCTTTTCAATTTTTATCCCTAATTTTTCCCCGAACCTTTTTCTTTTTTCTTTTTGGTTCGCCGGGATGCCCCATTTTTGCCTGGACTCTCTTTTTTCTGTCCAGCGGGTCTCTTTTAAGCAAAGTATTTTTTAACTGCGTCTGAGTTCACAGGGGATGAAAAATCTTCGCCATCCATGGTGGACAACAATAAGGCTCCTCCGGAGAAGACCTTTCGCACAATGTATGGACCTTCATAGTTGGGAGTCCATTTGCCCCTGTGATCTGATTGTGGTGGGAGAATCTTCTTTAGCACAAGATCGCCTGTCTGAAAGCTTCGAGGGCGCACCTTCTTATCGTAAGCTTTCTTCATCCGGCTCTGATATAACCGATCATATGCGATAGATGCAAGTCTCTTCTCATCCATCAAACTGAGTTGATTCAATCTATTCCGCACCCATTCTGCCTCATCAAGTTGGACATCGAGCAATACTCTCAAGGAAGGAATCTTAACTTCTAATGGTAGGACAACCTCCATACCATACACCAGTGAGAAAGGTGTTGCCCCGGTTGATGTGCGTACCGTAGTACGATAACAGTGCAATGCGAAGGGCAACATCTCGTGCCAGTCTTTGTATGTCACAACCATCTTCTGAACAATCTTCTTGACGTTCTTATTGGCCGCTTCGATAGCGTAATTCATCTTGGGCCGATAGGGAGATGAATTAGGATGTTCAATCTTGAAATTCTGGCACAGTTCCTTCATCATTTTGTTATTCAGGTTCGAACCATTGTCAGTAATGATTCTTTCGGGGATACCGTACTGACAGATGATATCCTTTTTGGTAAACCTGGCTACCACTTGCTCGGTGACATTAGCATAAGACGCTGCTTCAACCCACTTGGTGAAGTAATCGATAGCCACCAAGATGAACCGGTGTCCATTAGATGCGGTGGGCTCAATTTTGCCAATCATATCAATGCCCCACATGGAGAAAGGCCACGGGGACACCATAACGTTCAAAGGGCTCGGCGGCACCTGAATCTTGTCTGCATAAATCTGGCATTTATGGCATTTCTTTGCAAACTTAAAACAATCTCTTTCCATTGTCAACCAATAATAACCTGCCCGTAACAACTTTCGAGACATAGCGTGTCCGCCGGCGTGCGGGCCAAAGGTTCCCTCGTGTACCTCTTCCATGAGTAGATTAGACTCTTTCTCATCAACACATCGCAAAAGCACCAAATCATGGTTTCTCCTATACAGAACACCATCCGAATTCAAGTAGAAATTTCCAGCCAATCTCCCAAGAGTCTTCTTATCGCGGCTGGATGCCCCAGTCGGATACTCTTGGTTCTTTAGGAAATTCTGGATATCAAAATACCACGGCTTGCCATCGGAAGCTTCCTCAATGGCGAATATGAAGGCGGGCCTATCAAGGCGAGAGATAACTATTATGGGAGCCTCATTCTAGAAGTTAACTTTGTACATTGAAGACATTGTCGCAAGAGCATCAGCCATCTGATTTTCTGCGCGTGGCACATGATGAAACTCTACCCGGTCAAAGAAAGGCAACAGTCTCCTTGCATAATTCATATATGGTATCAAATTGGGCTGACGGGTCTCCCATTCCCCTTTGATCTGATTCACGACTAACGTGGAGTCTCCATATACATCAAGATTTTTAATCCTCAAATCAATAGCCTCCTCGAGACCCATGATACACGCCTCATATTTAGCTTCGTTGTTGGTAACTGGAAATGTCAATCTAGTCGTGAACGGGATGTGCGTCCCATGGGGAGTCGCGATGATTGCCCATATTCAACTTCCATATGAATTCACAGCACCGTCAAAAATCAATTGCCATTGGGAACCCGGCTCAGGACCTTCACCAAGCAACGAATCTTCGCAGTTTTTCATCTTTAAGTACATGATATCCTCGTCAGGAAAATCAAACTTCATTGGCTGGTAATCATCGATTGGCTGCTCAGCCAGGTACTTTGACAATACGCTACCTTTGATAGCCTTTTGCGAGACATACTGTATATCGTACTCTGTCAGTACCATCTGCCATCGGGCAATCCTTCCAGAAAGTGCCTGCTTCTCAGAGACATATTTGATCGGATCCATCTTCGAAATCAGCATGGTTGTATGATTTAGCATGTATTGTCTCAAACGTTTGGCATCCCAAGCAAGTGCACAACACATCTTTTCTAGCATTGAGTAACGAGATTCACAATCTGTGAACTTTTTACTCAAGTAATAGATCACATGCTCTTTTCGTCCAGTCTCGTCATGTTGACCGAGAAAACAACCCATACTGTTCTCAAGAACTGTCAAGTACATGATCAGCGGTCTCCCGACTACTGGGGGTATCAAAATCGGAGGTTCCTGCAAGTACTCTTTTATTTTTTCAAACGCCTTCTGACAATTTTCATTCCAGACAATTGCTTGGTCTTTTTTCAACAGTTTAACCATTGGGTCACACGTGGCAGTTAGGTGAGATATGAACCGGGCAATGTAGTTCAACCTCCCCAAAAAACCACGAACCTATTTCTCTGTTTTTGGCGCTGGCATCTCTTGTATCGCTTTTATTTTAGCAGGATCAACCTCTATTCCTTTTTCGCTAACAATGAACCCCAGTAACTTACCAGATCTCACCCCGAAGGTGAACTTATTAGGATTCAGCCTTAGCCTGAACTTCCTAAGCCTCTCAAACAATTTCAAAAGATTTACCAGATGCTCTTCCTCTGTCTGGGATTTGGCAATCATATCGTCAACATAGACCTCAATCTCTTTATGCATCATGTCATGAAAGAGTGTCGTCATAGCACGTTGATACGTTGCCCCATCGTTCTACAAACCAAAGGGCATCACTTTGTAGCAGAACGTTCCCCACGGGGTAATAAAATTTGTTTTCTCCATATCCTCCGGCGCCATTTTAATCTGATTATAGCCCGAAAAGCCATCCATGAAGGAAAACACAGAGAATTGAGCAGTGTTGTCGACCAACACGTCAATATGAGGAAGCGGGAAGTCGTCCTTAGGGCTCGCCTTGTTCAGATCCCGATAGTCAACGCACATGTGCACCTTACCATCTTTCTTCGGTACAGGTACTATATTGGCGACCCAAGGAGGGTAAGTTGTAACAGCCAGGAAACCAACGTCCCACTGTTTCTGCACTTCCTCTTTAATCTTTACGGCCATATCTGGTTTCATTCTTCTGAGCTTCTGCTTGACCGACGGACATTCTTCAAGCAATGGCAAGCGGTGGACCATAATATTTGTATATAACCCAGGCATATCTTCATAAGACCAAACAAAGATGTCACTATACTCTCGAACCATCTCGACAAGTCTCTGCTTGATGTCACTTTGCAGCACAGCCCCTATCCGGACATTCCTGACAATCTCTTCTGAACCCAAATTAATGACCTCAATATCCTCCTGATGAGGCAGAATGATTCTCTCTTCTTGTCTCAACAGACGAGTCAGCTCTTCTGGTAAGTCGTCGTCCTCAACAATCTCTTCCTCGGCTTGAAATATCGGGTGCTCAAAGTCGAAGCGAGTCATAGGAAGATCTTGATCGGTGTCATCTGCAATATGGATCCTGCAAGAAGAAGGGTTAAGTGCTTCAAATGATATGCAAACGAAGCATACAACCACATCGCCATTTTATTGTAAAAATAAAAATAGAAAAACAGGGATCACAAAATTTGCATGAGGAAAATGCCTTTATTTAATGATTAAAACAAAGCATACACATAAGCAAGTAGGCCCTGAAATAAAATCTCTATGCCCCGGGTAGGACATAGGATTGTACAATAATCGAAAAACAAGGCATTATTGTTTCGACGTCACTTAGACAAAGTCCTGGATATACCAGTTGCAGAGGCTCTGTCCTGGCTTGTTGGGCTTGATCCACAAATCCATATCACAGTCACTATGGCCTTCTTCACTGTCAGACACATTGTTGATCTTGTCAAAACTGACTCCTCCCGGAGTGAACACAATCGGCCCTTTGAATCCTGGCTTGCTCTGCGAAGATGATGACGACGGGCGGTACCTTAAGCCGAACTTGTCTTGCTTAACAGGAATCTCCAGAACTTGACCCCAACCTTTAACCTCACGGGCTTACACCACCGCTTGGGCTTCCTTGTACGACGACATAGCCACTTCCGGCCCCTTGCTGATGACAGGAGATTTGTCGTTGATCTGCACTCCTTCAAAGGCCTGACACAATGGCTCATGGATCTCACCATCCACTTCGACATATTTAAACGATGACAAGTGACTGACCAGAATGTCTTCCTCCCCACATATAGTGACAATACTACCACCGACTGCATACTTAAGCTTCTGGTGCAACGTCGATGTCACAGCCCCTGCAGCATGGATCCACGGTCGTCCAAGCAAACAGCTATAAGCTGGCTGTATGTCCATGATGTAAAATACGGTGTCAAACACTTCTGGACCGACCTGGATCGGCAAAGTCAATTCTACGAATACAGACCTTCTAGTCCCATCAAATGCCCTCACTACCAAGTCACTTGGCGTGAAAATTACACCTCGGGCATCTAGCTTTAGCAATGCTTTCTTTGGCAAGACGTTTAAGGATGAGCCAGTGTCAACAAGGACGTGGGACATAACAGTGCCCCTACACTCGACAGAAATATGCAACACACTGTTATGGTTGCGGCCCCTAGGCGTCAAATCAAAATCAGTAAAGCCAAGGCCATGCCCTGCATTCACGTGTGCAATCACTCCTTCGAGCTGATTCACGGATATCTCATGGGGTACATAGGCAGCGTCTAGAACTTTCAACAACGCGTTCCGGTGAGCCTCGGAACAAAGCAGCAATGACAAGATTGATATTTTGGAAGGCGTCTGCTGCAGATGATCGACAATTTTGTAATCACTCTTCTGAATTAATCTCATGAACTCTTCCACATCTTTGGTCAAAGCCTCTTTTTCCTTCTCCTGCGACGGTCCTTCCTCATTGACCTTACCTTTCCCCTTTGCAATTCTCTCAGCTTCTACTTCTGGCTACGTAAAGATCCTGCTACTACGGGTTATGCCCCCTGCCCCCACAAGATTATCAACGGACCCTACAGGCGGGCTTGGCAGGTTAATCTTCTCCCCATTGCAATACACTTCTGCCCCATAATTCTAGGGGATGGCTTTAGTACTCTCGTACGGAATAGGTCCAGCTTTGGTAATTGTGATATTCGGCCTCTTGGGAGGTGCCGATATCGTGACAGTTTTGAACGGTATTGTAATCGTTGCAACTTCACCCTGCTTCTCAGCTATTGCCTCAACATGCTTTTCTTCAGCAATGCGATCAAATTGAAGCGTACCTTCGTCGATCATCCTTTGAATACCTCTTCTCAAGTTATTACAACCCTCAGGTTGGGCCAAACAGTCAATGCAATCATCATCACAACCAGGGAACACCCCCTCTTTCAGCAATCTCCTCTTGACATAACCAAAAGGCATTTTCAACTCATCCACCTTCATAATCAGATTCAGACTAGCATCCTCCAAAATTGCACCCACCTGCACCGACCCGTGAGTTGGCATAGGATTCTTCTCAATATTGGGCGCTTCATTACCAAATTTTGTAGCTTTGTTATCTATCAAATCTTGCACCTTGTGTTTGAATGCTTGACAATTATCGATGGTATGACCGGGTGCCCCGGAGTGAAAGTCGCAATGTGCATTAACGTCATACCCATAAGGAGGCGTGCCCTTCGGTGGAGCTAGCGTCCTTTTCTCAACAAGCTGCAACTGCAACAAAGTTGGAAGAAGCTGAGCATAAGGTAGCGGAGGTGCATCAAAGAATCTTTTCACAGCCCTATCCCTACCTTGATATCTCTATGGAGCAGCGCTCTGTCATCCCTGTTGCTGTTGTGGCTGTTGTTGTTTCTGTTGAGGTACATGAATTGTCACACTGGCGACCTGCTGCCTATGCCAATTCCGACTTCTGTCCCTTCTCCGAGAGCTGCATACTGAATTAGCATCCCCCTGTCTTTTGTTCCCAAAATCCTTCTTACCACCTCCAGCTGAGGTTGACTCACCCGCTTGAATCGTACCAATCTTAACACCATTCTCGATACGTTCCCCCAAGAGTATCAACTCGGAAAAATTAGTCGTCGTACAATTAATGAGCCTGTCATAGTACAGCCCAGAGAAAGTGCCCACAAACATATCTACCAACTCCCGCTCTACCATGGGTGGGTGCACCCTGGCAGCCAACTTACGCCACCTCTGGGCGTACTCTTTGAAACTCTCGTTATTCTTCTGAGAGAGATTTTGGAGTTGGACCCTGTTTGGCGCAAGGTCGCTGTTGTATTGGTAGTGCTTGACAAAAGCTTCTGCTAACTCCTTCCAACTACCAATTTGAGTTGGCTTTAACCCCATGTACCACTCCAATGACGGGCCCGACAGACTGTCCTGGAAAAAATGCATCAACATCTTTTCATCATCAGTGTAGGTAGACATTCTCCGATAGTAAGATCGCACGTGAACTCTCGGGCAAGTATCCCCCTTATACTTGTCAATTGTGGGCGCTTTGAATTTGATTGGTACCCTTAAGCCAGGGACCAATCCCATGTTAGCCACGTCTAGCCCCGCGGAGTTCTGATTAGCAAGATTCCTCATCTGTTCTTCCAACAACCTGAACCTTCTATCATTGTCAGCGGGCATCTCAAAATCCCTACCTGGAGGAGGGAAAGCATCTTCCTGGCGATCTTCGTCCCAGTGAGAATCCTCATTACCATATTCAACATAAGCAGTATGAGGACCAAAACCAGCCTGATTGATCCTAGGACCGTATCCCATATTACCAAAACCTTGATTTCCAGCACCTGGCCCAAAACCAACATTGTGAACGCCCATTCCAACACCCTTGTGACTTGCATTGTCGAAACCTGCGTTACCGAAGCCCTGATTGCCGTAACCCTGATTTCTATAACCCTGATTGCCATAGCCTTGATTACCACCAAAACCAGCGTTGCCAATACCAATACCCATACCAGTATTCCCAGCACCAAGACCAGCATTCCTAGTGCCAACATTGAAACCAGTATTCCTCGTCACATCCACATTCTTAGCTCTGTTATCATTCTCAGTCGTATTGAGGACAACCACTGGTATCGTGTCATCTGCTCGAGGAGTCCCGACTCGAGAAGGATGATTAGCAAATTCGCCATGTAGCACACCCTAACTATCAACCCTAGCAATCAGTGGCTGCACCAGAGTTTGCAGTTGCTCCTAGCCCTTAGCCACAGTCTCCATCACCTGCATGAACTGCGCCATCCTATCGCGCATCTCTTGCATCTCGGTCTGCATCTGATCCATGGCCTTCTTACAATTGCTTCTAGTAGAATAGAGATGAATTCGCTGGTCGGCAATCCTGGAACCTGCATCAACAGAGAGTTAGGAGAACAGTACAAGGTACCTGCTATGCGAATGATTTATGCAGATGCAAACGTGTGCCTGTGCATTAGGGAGATTTTTCCCCCGATTCGAGTGCCCGAGTGCAAGTGTTGATGACAAGGAGTCCGAGTCTAGCCACTGAAATAACATCTCATATATAGATGGCCCAACAAGGCAGCAGTACAAAGTCAATGAATACAATAGGAATCAATAGCATGACCTCAACCAACAAGCCTGGTGATGGTCATCCTACAACAAGAATCAGAAAAAAAATACAAAGGGCTACAAAGATAATCAAGTGCGACAGCATGCACGAAACTCCTCCAGCAACTCTCTAGTCTCGGGGTGATCAGGTCGAGTGAGTAACCCCTCAACAAGCAACTCTCTCTGCATAATAGTACACTGGAGACCTTCAACTGAATCTTCCCACGCTCCCTGGCCAAAGCAATCCTCTAACTTTCACTTCTTAGACTCGAACCTCTGCTTGCGATCTTTCAAGTTAGCGAGAGCTTTGTTCAGCAAATCTTCAGTGGCGTATCTGCGAGCGGTATCCTCATCAAACCTCTTCTCACTAGCCTTCACTTGAGCCTTCAATTTGGAGATCTACTGCTTTAGTTTATCCTCCCTTTCTTTGTTGTTGGCTATGGTGGCGTTCCACTGCTGATTAAACTTGGATATTCTTCGGTACGCTTCATCCAAGTGCTGTTTCTTACTGGCCAGTACGTCATTGACAGATTTGAAGTCCCGACCCAAACGCTCACGCTCAGCTATCTGCTTAGTCAAGTCCGTACCTAACCTGTTCACCAACTCTGTTTGCCTCTTGAAGGAGTGGACGACTTCATTTCTCTCGCTTCTGATCTGTGCCAACTCTTTCTCTAACTCTTCATTTGCCTTCTTCAGCTCTTCTCTCTCAGATAACACCTGATTATACTGCTGAATAGACACGGTAGTAAACTCTTCCACCACTGGAGGGCGCTCCTGCTTAGCAGGTGGAAAAGGCATCCCTATAGTCTCTGCTCTGGCTCTGATCCAGGTCACATATGGAGCGTAAGCTTGGCTATTACTCTTCCCCAACAATGACTTCCCTCGTCTACTGATATCATTCCAGGCATGCTGAAGCTTAGATAACATATCCTCCTCTAGAAGACCGGTGAGGTACAGAGATTCCTGCACATCTTCATCCTTTGGCAGAACTCTCAAAGCATAAGCAAATTGTCTGACAAGTAGAGACGAATTATAGTTGATACAACCCTTTCTTTCAATCAAAGGCACATTCAGAAACCCATTGCAACTGAATATAACCTCAGTACCCAACATATCTCTATCAAACCAAACAACACTCTCTGCTGATAAACCCATCAGTTGCTCAGACCACTTAGTTGTGGCTGCAGATGAAGTAAAGAGACCCTTCTTGGGTAGGTGACTATCAAACCATCTGTAGAATAAGGGCACACAACATGATACATTCTTACCCCTTCTATTCTCGTTTTTGTAATGGACAAAATGATACACATCGCCAATCAGGGTAGGGACTGGATTCCCTGATGCAAAGATATGTGTTGCACCCCAAAATTTGACCAACCGATTCCCATATCTGGTTTATGTTTTGACGCATTTTGCATTCGCATTCACATACTGCATGCATTGCAATTTTCTCAGTCATATTGATTTTATCGGGATTGCAGCCCCTGGCGTTTCAGGCAGTTCAGGCCGGTTGGAATAAGTGTATTTTGAGAATTGATGCTCGTTCCCTGTGTTTTCAGGCCATCTCGGTGCCCGGGTTTCGCTATGGTTGCGCAATTGTTCTCTAATCGATTTAATCGGCTTCCTAGGTTTTCGAGGATTTTCTCTTTTATTTTCTAGATTTTAATGCATTTTAATAGTTTTTTTAATAGATTTACTTGATTTTTTTAGATATTAAATAGGTTAGTATTTTTTTTAATAGAATTTAATAGATTTTTATATATAGATTTTTTTAATAGAAGTAAATAGATTTTTTAGATTTTTAAATAGATATTTTTTAATAGTTTTAATGGATTTTTAGTCTATTAGATATTAGTTTTTTATCATTAAATAGAATAGTTTAATATAGATTTTAAATAGTCTTTTTAGATTTTTTTTTAATAGTTTTTGATATAGTTTTAAAAAAAGGGAGGGTATAATAATGTGAGATCTTAGTTTTAATAAATAGTGATAAGATTTTTTGATATAGAGTTTTAATAGATTTATTATTTTTCTAGACTTTAATTGGAATTTTAAATAGGTTTTTAGATATTAAATAACTCTTTTTCTGTTTTTTTAATAGGTTAATTAAAGTTATTTTTGTTTTTTAATTAGGATTAATTAGAGGTTTTGATTAGGGTTTTTTTTAATTAATTTCGTTTTGCTTTAATTAGGGTTTAATTAGGTAGGTCATTAATAGAGTCTTTAGTTTAATGCAGAGTTAATCAAATCATTAGCAGTTAATTAAGTCTTAATCAGAGTCTTAGTCATTAAGTGGGCCATTATCCAGTCAGAATTCAGTCAAAAGCCCAAGTCAAAGGTCCAAATTCCTGCCATGTGTCGTATAAAAGGGCCCCCACGTGTGGCCTTCTCTCTCTTCCACCTCATCACTCACACCACTCTCTCTTTCTGCCACCTATCTCCCTCTGACCCCACGTGTCTCTCTCTCCCTCTTTCTCAGTGCCACGCGTCCCTCTCTGAAACCTCCACCACAACCCCTCATTGCATGCTAGCCACGTAACTCCCCACCGTTCCCCTTCGCCGCCGGCCATGCATCCCCGTCCCCAACGCCATAACAGTCGTCAGAACTTCTAACTGTCGCCGGGACCTGTAATTCACCGGAAACTGCAAATTTCGCCCAGAATTTCGCTGATCTTCATTGTTCTTCATCTACATCCTCCATCAATCTCTCACCGGAGATTCAAGACCTCGCCGGAGAATTCATCGGAATCACCGTGTTTTTTCCAGAAAACCTTCAACGAGCAAGAACATTCATCATCTTCATCTCCAGATTTCCTCCAAATTTTCCAAAAACATCAAGAACCTCATCCATCTGCAAGCGTCTTCGCCAAGAACATCCATCAAGATCGCTCCAGATTTCAGCTCTCTTTAAGATCTTCACAAATCCTCGCACATTCAACAGAGATCTTCAACGACGTTCTTCAAATCATCAGGTTTTCTCGTCAAAACATCAAAGTGATCTTCATCGTCCAGCTTCAAGATCCGTAGATCTTCACGCGTCTTCATCTTCGCCATCTTAATCAGGTACGTCCAGAAATCAAACTCGTCTTCATCACGTTTCCAGGTTTTCTTTAAAACTTGATACCTCCATAGTTTGTTGGTTAGCTATAGATTGAGGTTTTCATGATTGTTAGGTTTGAATTGGGATTAGGTTAGAATCTGGTGTTAGGTTGAACATCGGAGAGGTGTGAAGCGAGGTTTGGTTGAGGGAGTTGTTCTGAGAGGTGAGTTTTTTCGTGGTGATGAATTGGTAATGATGGAAGCTGAGGAAGTTTTGTGTGAGAGTTTTGTTTCAGAGAGTGAGTTTGAGAGAGGGGTAATTGCGCCGCTAGGGCTTACTGGGAAGGACGATGAACAGTGAAGGAGGGGAGTGAAGGATTATGGTTTTGTTGCCGAATTTGGGTAACAATGGATTCGGGTTCAGGCCCATTGTGCTTGTTTGCTGATCATACCACTATTTTTCCCATTGAACCCCCTCTTTGTTGGTTTTTCATTTTGGGCCCTAGGCTAGAATTGCTAATCGCACCCCCAATTGGAGGCCCAATCAGAAACCAAGGCAAAGTAATTGCTATTTGCCCCCAGGATTTTTCATTTTTTCCTTGTGTTTTTTTAATGTTTTTCTGAGTGGTATTGGGCTTAGCGCGCCTGATATTGGCACCCCCCCTGAGCCCAATTCATTTTTGAACTGCAGGAATTACTATTCGCCACGCCTGTTTTTTCATTTTTAATTGATTTTCATTTTATTTTTATGTTTGCATATAGGTTAGCAAATAATTCACAATAAATTGAAAAATGATCATTTTAGGATGGGATTTTTTCCCTAGTTTCCTTAGGACCTCTAGAAAATTTTGAAATAATAAAAACATTAATTTCTTGCATTTTATTTTTTTGGTATATTTTACAATATTATTGCTTTTATTTTGCATTTGTTTAGTACTTAATTTTTCTGAATTTAGTATGAGAGATTGGTGCATTATTTTTGTTTGATTATTGTGAGGTTGATTAGATTAGGGAAGCATGTACCCTTAGGAATTTTGTCATATTTTTGTGACTAAAACTTAGATTAATTTGAGAGATAGATAGGAGAGGTATCAGAATTAGGGTTTCACAACAATTAGGTGCAGTTTAGGGCATAGTTTTGGGGTTTTAAAATTGATTTAGGTCTTGGGGTTCATATGGGGTATAGGGTATATTGTTAAGCTCCCTTAGAAATTTAATTAGGATTTTATAGTGAGTTTTACTATTTTTACTTAATTTTTTCAATTTGGTTGATATTGGTGTGTTTCCCACTTGGGATGTTGCTTTCTTTGTTGGGTTTTGGGCATTTCAATTGGGCTTAGGGCTTGGGTTTTGCTTGTTGGAGTTAATGAATACCTTGGATGATGATTGAAGACAAGGGATAGAGCTTGATGCATGAAGATTCCTTTCCTGGCAGATGGTTTTTGAAGACATAGGAGATAGGAGAAATAGGGAGAGCCTTAGATTAGATTGATTTCTTCTTGCAAATATAGAAAGCATCTTGTGCTTCTATTCCTCCCTATGACATAAAGTCCTTCTAAGGTATTCACATCCCTCCTTTGGAGGGATAAGTGGCTTATTCTGGAAGTAAAACTTTGAGGGAACCTTTCTCTTATAATGCTAAACACTTATAGGCTTCCTTTGGTTGTCAATGAGCTGTTTAGCATTTCAACTTAATCTGATAAGTGATTCTCTTCTGGAGTGTCTGCATTGAAGATTGGAAGCCTTTTGAGGATAAGAAGTGCATTGAAGATTGGTGAAGATGAAGCCTGTACCTGTCAAAGCTGGATATCTGCTGGATTTAGGGTGTTGCTGCTGTTTGAAGCTGTCTATTTGTTGGGGTTTATTGCTTGCCAGAGCTGGGGTACTTTTGAAGATAGGAGCTTATCTAAAGCTTGGGGATCATTGAAGAGTGAAGATGGGATCTTGCTTGAAGTTGTTACTGTCAACCTGATTGTTGTTAATCAACTGTAGCTGTCAGAGCTGATGCTGTTTGAACTGCTTACTGTAGGAGCTGGTGTTGCTGTCAGAGCTGGTGTTGGGTTTTATTTTCCTTTTCTGTATTGTTTGTTGGCTTGTTCAGCTTGCCCCTTAGGTTTGAAGTGAAGCTGTTTCACTTTGCCTATTGTTTTCCCAGGTTCGAGGTTGAGCGCGACTCCCTTGCCTCGCTTGTATTGCTGCATCTCATGCATTTTACTGTTTACTGTATATATGTTGTTTCTTTTCCGTTTATCCCCTAGGATCTCTGTTTTTCTCTGTGCAAGAGAGAAATATGACAGACATTAGGTGTTAACCCATGCATGACAACATTAGGGTAGTTTGGATTCCCATTCTCAACCATAGGATTTTAGAGCGTCTTTTCTTTTCTCATCTCGAAACAATCAAAAATACAATAAGATTTCAAACATCATTAAAAGACAGTTCTTGCGTAAAAGAATGAAAACCAATCAAAGTGTCATTTTTGTCCGCTTGGACCCGTAATCAGGAGAAAACCTTTTTCAGAAGGATAAAAACAATCAAGACAGACTGGTGTCATACATAGCCCGAACTACGTTTTCTCTGATCTTTCATGCGGTATGAAAGTACGTAGGCATAGGATGCGATATCCTAGCGAGCAACCTTCCCCTCCTTTCCAGTAGGTAGGTGAACTACGTTGACTCTGATTTGTCGTTCCAGACGGGAATATGTAGGCATAAAGTGCGATACTTTGCCGAGTCATTTTATTTTCTTTTAACCCTTGACCCTTAGCGTAGATAGAATAACAATCTGTACTAGAAAAACAAGCGTGGATCCCGTCGAGTACGACGGACGTGAGGGGTGCTAATACCTTCCCCTTGCGTAACCGATTCCAGAATCCAGGATTTGGTTGCGATGACCATTCCTTTCCCGTCTTTGCGGTAGGTTTACTTCGAGCGTTTCCTTTCCCTCTTTTGGGATAAATAACGCACGGTGGCGACTCTTCTGTTTAGCCGGCGCCGATTTTCGCAGTAGCGACAATATGAAAAGCGTCCAAGTCTACAAAATCAGGCATATTAGGAAACAAAATGATACCATATACGCAGAGAGCAAGAATGGAGTTGAATACAATCCAGCAACCGTCTTTGGCACACTATTAGGCTTTCCCCACTAAGAACTGCAAAGAGAAACCAGGAACCCCGTTCCAACTGGACAAGATCAACTCAGAGGCATCCAGATGAAGAGAAAGAGCTAGATTAGCCAGATTAGGCTCAACATCCTTATGAAAAAATGGTATCTGACTCCTGATAGGTATACCCAATAAATCAGCATACTCCTCTAATGTAGGTGCGAGAATGAAGTCCGGGAAAGTGAAACATCTCAAAGGAGGATCCTAGAACTGCAGCAAGGCGTATAACCCATTCAACTCATACACCGAAGGCTTACGGACCAAACTGAGCAGCTTCCCATAAGACTTTCTGAATTCACCTCTCACAGTATCATCTGCCAAAGCAATCAGACTGGACAACTGAGCAACATCTGGAGTGGGGAGCTTATAGGCCACAGTCTTCCTCAGAGAACCCATAATAACACAACAGAAGGCAAGAAAAACTTGAACCGGGGGATAATGTACCTGCAACACAGACACACATTAATGATATGCAAATGAGTATGCCAAATGCAAAATGCAATGCAACAGAGGATCAAGATGGCTGCTGAGAAGACCAAAGCTCTGATCCAACACAATCACAACACTGCTCTGATAGCACAACCCTGAAGAGGACCAATAAATACACATTGTCGAGAACAACCACATCTATGATGATCAGAACCCTCTGAACCCAACAACACTTATTCACTATCAAGAAAACCAGGTAGTCTGAAGGTTAAGATTTCCTGCAATAACCCGACCCCGCTCACACGTATGGACCTAATCACAGACAAGGTATGGCATCCTATGCGTTCCCCAGTGTCACAGACTTTCAAGAGCGATGATACGATACCCAGAAGGTGTGTCATCATCATCCCTTGAAATGGCCTCACTCTGCTGTGTCACAAATGATCGGTCCCCAGAGTCGACAATCCTCCAAACCAACAACCCCTCAAGCCCAAAGGGCTGGAAAAGAAGTCAAACGGGAAAACCTCGTCTGAGTGTGGATTTCATGAGACACTAGTGCCTGCAAAGCAAGCACGCGCCCACTAATTTCCACAACTAATGCTAAGTACACTCAAGCCTGGGTCTGGCTTCTCACTCATCAGATCCCCTTCCCACAACAGCACAATAATAATCATACAGAAAATAAAATGCGGAAAGTAAAGTGCGATAAATAAAACCCAACAGGTAAACACACAAGCGCTAGGATTGACACGCACAGCGAACCGTTGGAGTTCCCCAGCAGAGTCGCCAACTAGCGCTACTGCGAAAAATAAGGCCGACAAGACAGAAGAGTCCCCACCTTTCGTTATTTATCCCTCAGAGCAGGACAGGAAACGATCGGAAAAACCTGACGCATAGGTAAAAGACAAGGTCATCGCAACCACTGTCTGGATTCGGGAGTCGGTTACGCAAGGGGAAGGTATTAGCACCCCTCACGTCCATCGTACTCGATGGGATCCATGCTTGTTGTGTTTATATGACGGGTTTGCTAGATCTATCTACGCTAAAGATCTGGTCTAAAAAGAAAAGAAAATGACTCGGCAAAGCGTCACACTTTATGCCTACGTATTCCCGTCTGGAACGAGAAATCAGAGTCAACGTAGTTCGTCTAACTACGGGGAAAGGTTGCTCGCCAAGATATTGCATCTTATGCCTACGTACTTTCACATAGCGTGAAATATCAGAGCAAACGTAGTTCGGGATACGAAGAACACAGGTTTGTCTTTTTTATCCGAGTAAGGTTAACAGACGGTTCCAGCAGTTTGGTGTATACAGCTCGACCATTGGAGACTTAGGCGTTTACCGTTTACGGTAGAACCGGGAGTTAACAAAACTCTCCTTCTGAAAAAGGCTTCCCAAGAGATTAAAGGTCCAAGAGGACAAAAGAGTTTGATCTTTGTTTTCTGTTTTTTAGAGAAGTGTCTTTTATGGATGTTTGCAACTGATATCGCACTAGAGACTATGACCTGAGAGTGAATGCGTCGCATGTCACCCAAAGGGTACCATACTAAACACCCAGACTGTTGAAAAGAAACTCTCCAACAATCTTTTCTCAAGTAGCTTAAGGCTCGTAACGTACGACGTCAATTAACCTTTATTACTGTATTTTCAGTGGTTTACAGATGAGAAGGGAAACGACGCACTAAACGGGAACTGATCCAATCCTAAAGTTGTCATGCAAAATTGAACCTATGGTTGAGGTTAGAAGGGAACTACCTAATGTTATCATGCATGGTTAGAATCCTAATGTCTGTCATAACTTCTCTTGAACAAGAGAAGTCAGAGTTCCTAGGGGAACATGGCAATGGAAACAACAGTAAATAGAAAAACTGTACAAGAAAGAAAATACTGTAAATAAAATGCATACAATGCATCATACAAGCAGAAGGAGCCAAGCTCGACTTCTAAACAATCAAGGCACAAAGGCCACACATAACACACAGGCAAGGGAGCTGAGCTCTACCAAATACCAGCAAGCAAAGCCACACAGTAGAAATACAAGTAGAGGGAGAAACTCAACCTCTAATGCAATACAAGCAAGGGGAGAAGCTCAACCCTTACTCTTAGGCCTACGATCATCTACATGAAGCCTAAATCTAATGCAACACTCCAAGAAAGCCATATCAAAACAGTAGAACAAGAAGAAAACAGACAAACAGGGAAAACAAGCCAGCAATCTCTACAGCAGAGTAATTTTCTGACAGCAATCCAATCCAAAGTCTGTAACTGTTCTTCAAGTCCACACCATCCTCAAGCGAAGGAAAGGGATGCTCCATCAAGCTCCAACACAAGGGAAGAGAATAAACATTAAGACATATTGGATTGATGATGGGAAGCAGGAAGGACACCAAAGGAATCCCACCTGACACTCAACCAGTCATCAAAGAAAGACATCCTCAAAGGTTCTACCTATTGTAAAATGCCACACATCCTTCCAAAGGAAAGATGAGGCTTTCACATAGGGACCTTGAATCATAGGATGAGAATGGAAAGCAATCAAAGCAATCCATGTTTGAGGAAGAAAGAAAACTACTTTTAAGCTCTCTCCTAAACCCTAATTCCTATAAGCTACAAGGAAGCTACCAAAAGGAAAGAAGAACTCCAAGCCAAGCTCCACAATCAACTTCACAGAAGCTACAACATGTGTCGCTTCCGTGAAAATAAGGTGCTGGCAAAACAGAAGAGTCGCCACCTTTCGTTATTTATCCCTCAGAACGGGAAAGGAAACGATCGGAAAAACCTGACGAAAAGGTATAAGACAAGGTCATCGCAACTATTGTCTGGGTTTGGGAGTCGGTTACGCAAGGGGAAGGTATTAACACCCCTCACGTCCATCGTACTCGATGGGATCCATGCTTGTTGGGTTTATATGACGGGTTCGTTTACTATCTACCTATCAAGGCTGGTCTGAAAAGAAAAGAAAATGACTCGGCAAAGCGTCGCGCTTTATGCCTACTTATTCTCATCAGAGAATGAGAAATCAGAGTCAACGTAGTTCGACTAACTACGGGTTACGGGGAAGGTGGCTCGCCAATACGTCAGTATTGTGCCTACGTACTCTCAACAGGCTTGAGAGATCAGAGCTTACGTAGTTCGGGATAATACGGGTTACGGGGATTCAGATTCATCTGTTTTACCGAGTAGGGTTAACAAACAGTTCCAGCAGTTTGGCGTACGCAGCTCGACCTTTGGAGACTCAGGCGTTACCGTTTGCGGTAGAACTGAGAGTTAACAACACTCTTTTCTTCAGAAAAGCTTCCTTTGAATTACGGGCCCACAGGGCAAAAAGGTTTGAAGTTTGTTTTCTGTCTTTTACGGAAGAACTGTTTTTTTATAGTTGTTTGCAACTAGTATCGCACTAGAGACTATGATCTGAGAGTGAATGTGTCGCATGTCACCCAAAGGGTGCCATACTAAACATCCAGACTGTTGAAAAGAAACTCTCCAACAATCCTTTCTCAGAAAGCTTAAGGCTCGTAACGTACGACGTCAGTTAACCTTTATTACTGTATTTTAATTTGTTTTGAGATGAGAAGAGACAACATGCTCAACTAAAGGGAGACTATCAAGTCCTAACGTTGTCATGCCAAGGATTCATCCTATGGTTGAAGTTTGAAACAAGGAACTCCTAGAAGTTATCATGCATAGGTTTCAACCTAAATATCTATCATCACTTCCTTGTCAAAGGAAGTGAGATTCATAGGGGATCATATCAATGGTAAACAGAAACAGATAAAGCATCAGCTTACACAGTAAACAGTTAACGACTGTAAAATGCATGCAATGCAAGTGAGGGAGGAAATGTGTGTGGGGCATCAGCCTCCACAAGCTCATCTCAACCTCAAGCCAGATATGAGTAATTGCAATCATACAGGAAGAAATAACATGCTATCAAGCAGATCAAGTGACTGCAATCATATAGAGAAAATGAAATCAAATGCCCTCAAGCAGATAACAAACCACATAGGCAAGGGAGCAGGGCTCTACCGAATACCCGCAAGCAAAGCCATACAGTAAAAATACAAGCAGAGGGAGCAACTCAACCTCTAGTGCAATCATGCTCCTAGCTTAACACAATATAAACATGAACTTATTCTAATGCATCAAGCAAATCAAACAAGTCACATCAATACAGTTGCACAGAAAAAAAACAGACAGGAAAGAAAGCAGATCAACAGCTCCCACAGCAAAGCAATCCTCTGACAGCAGTTCAGTCATCAGTCTTCAACAGCTCTTCAGGGCTATCATCTTCATTAGCAAGTATCAACTTGCTTCTTCAAGCTTCTAACACATCCAACATAAGTATCAACTTATTCTCTCTTTCTCAAGCCTCAACTCTTTAGTAAATTCCACCTTCAGGCTTCACCCATAATATCAAGTATCAACTTGGCCCCTGCAGGATCTCAATGTGTCAACATAAGTATCAACTCAATCTTTCTTCTTCAAGCCTCAGCTCCTCACTCAATTCCAATTTGATCTTCTTCACAAGTGTCAACTTATTCTTCTGGGCCCTCAAGCTTCAGTTCTCTCCTCCTTACAAGTATCAACTTGCTTTCCCTGATCTGCAAGCTCCAGCTCCTAAGAGTAATCTTCAAACAAAAAGAAATAGCAACCTCTAGCATCTTCAATCTTCTGATAAGGAACTCCATCCTCTAGCAAGGGAGAGAAATTCATTTGACATGAGCAAAGTTTGGATGATTGGTAGCAGAGTGAAGACCAAAGGTCACCACTAAGCATCCTATCATCAGAGAAAAGGACCCTCAAAGGTTCTACCAACTTGTAAAGAGCCACACATCCTACCAAAGGAGGGATGAGGCCTTTACAAAGGGACCTTACATCATAGGGAAGGATGGAAGTGATCAACATCTTCCATGTTTATGAAGGAAGAGAATCTATCTAGGAGCTCTGCCTACAAACCCTAATCTTATCACCTACTCAACACTACACCAAAAGAAGGGAAGATCTTCACATCAAAGCTTCTTCAAGCATTCCATGGTAGCCCAAGCTTGTCTTCAACATCATCCAAGAGCAAGAGAGACAAAACCCTAATCTAAGGGAACTAAAGAAGTCATTCTAGTTGAATTAGTGCATTAGAACCATCTAAAGTTAGCATCTAAACTAAAATCAAACAAAAATAGTAAACTACATTGTAAATTCCTACAAAAATTCCTAATGGATCCTAGTTCACTCATGAATCTACCATACAAAAAACAGAGGTTGAATCATCCACCAATTTCTAAAAATAAAATCTAAACCACAAGGTATCAACCATAAACCCTAAAAAAGGAGCTCTTAAAGTTTCAACTTAAAACTACCACCTAACTTCATCACAAAAATGTGAGAAAAATCTAGGGGGATCATGCATATCTATGCTAGCTACACACAAAAAATCAGGGCAAGAATCATCATCACATGATCAAACCAAATTCAACAAAATCAAGCATCAACCATGATTATTTTAATGTCAATTAAAATTTAAAAATTCTCATAAAATAAAAAAATGTATGGAATATTAATATATTTTATCTAAAAAATACTAGATTCAATCATGAATCCATGGCAAAAAGAATGGGATTAATTGAGTTATTTTTCCATTTTTTATGAATTTTCCAATAACCATGTATGAAGTGAAAAATAAAATGAAAATCCAAGGAAATTAATAAGCGCGTGGTGTGAATAGCAAATTAATTCAGTTCATTTTAGGGTTGGGCCCAAAAAGGGGGTGTGAGTATCAACTATTGCCTAAGCCCACCCAGATTACATTAATGAAACACTGCGTTTGAACATAACTCAGAAATCATTCACAAACTATCTTTCACGCGTGGTCGTTGGATGAGGTCTTCAGTAAAAGTCCACCTAGGATCTAATGGCTATCAAGTCATCTTCAACCTTTTGAATTTCTGAGTTTCCTCCCTCTACGCGCGCTAGAGTCACTGCCGGTGACTTCTCCGATCAACCTTCCACAACCCTAACTCTCTATAGAATCCACCATTGGCCACGATTCCTTGATGAATCTTGTCCCAAATTTCCTCAGGAATCCATTCATGCCATTAATTCATTCTAAAAACTCAAGTTTCGCAAGAACACAATCTCAACCCAAAATTGTAACAACCCTAATTGGTCACTAATCTCCAAATTGATGATCCAAAAACCTTCCTACATCAATCTACAATGCATCTAACACAATAATTCCCATTGATTCTACCTAATTTAAGCCATGGAACAAGAGCTGCATACCTGGTAAACTTGAGCAAACAAAGTGGTTGAATCTTCAAATCAACCCTCAAGAACTTGCAGAATCCTTCACTAGCCTCCAATCAATCTTCTGTATGCAAAGAAAAGGATTGAAATGCCCTGGATTCTTGAAACCGATTCTGAGTTGCAAGCTTCCAACTCCAATGGCTACTTCACGATTCCTCCACAACTTGGCCTTGAATTTGATCTGGGATCAATCACCAACCTCAGAGCAAGCTATTGAGATCAATTTCTTGGACTGAAATGACCTCTAACCTTGTAACAGATCTTGATTTGCAATGTGCAAACTCAAAATGCAATCTCACTCTCCTCTCTCAATCCTCACCAACCTTGGCCCTGAATCCCTTCATATGTTTATATAGAACATGAATGAATGATCTAGAAAGTTCTAGATCACTCTAATGAGAAATTCAATATCTCACTTCACTTGAAAATCCAATCTCATGGTATACTCAAGACAGCCCTTGCATCAGCTTGTATTCATTATGATTCTCATCCAAATTCTCTCCAAATGAGATTATGAAAGTGTTTGGATTGAAAGGAGCCTTGGTTATGCCTTGCATATTGGTTTGACAATTGTTACTTATGATGTAAGTAACCACTTTTCAAAGCAAGTACTCAAATTAACCCTCAATTCAAAATTGTGGCAATGTCAATGCTCTTAAAATGTGTTTTACAATCAAATTGGTATGTCATATGGCTTGGTTTGGACATGTAGATCAAAAAATCCCAATTTCCATCTTTGGTTCATTTGAAATTCATCCTTATTTTAGGCCATTTTTGTGATTTTGTGAAGCAAGCTATTCCAAGCTCTCATGACCTCTTGGCTAGCCTTAAAACATCATTTTGAACAAGTTTTATGTTGAACATTTTCCCATTTGAAGCTTGCAAATAGGAGTTATGGCCTTATGATTGAAATGACCTATAATCTCCAAATGACCAAAATACCCTTGACTTGTCAAAGCCATAACTTGAGTTCTACAAATCCTATCAAGGACTTCTAGTACTCTCTAGAAATCTAAGAGGATAAGGAACAACATTCATGTTGACCAAAAGTTCATAGGAATCATCCTTCTAGGGAAAATGTTTCATGCAAGTTGGACAACTTTCAAGCTCCAAATTTACATGCCTCAGATGACCTGTAATTTGTCAAAGTCATAACTTGACTTCTACATATCCTATCAAGGACTTCTAGCACTCAAATTAAATCTAAGATCATGCTCTACAACATTCATGTTGGGGATTTTACACTAGGGGATTTCCTTGAAGATAGGGGTCAAACTAGGGGATTTTACACTATCAAGTTTTAGAAACCCTAGCTTGAAACTTCTCAAACTCTTCAATCATGATGAGTTGACTTTGGAATCATCATTATAACATCTCAATGTATCAATACATGATCACATGGCTCTTAGGTCAAGTCTCAACCTTCTTCAAATCATCAGTTGACTTAGGGTTGACCCAGTCAAACCCTAATTGCACCACTCATGGCTGAGGCTTCTTAATCTTGCACAATGACCTGTCTAGGCATACAAGTGATCTTCAAACCTTATTATGAGCTCTCTCAAGGCCTCAAGTCCAACTTCATGGCTTCAAAATCATCTGATGATCTTCCACAACTTTCAAGTTAGGAGACCTACACACTTGGCTTCAACCACTCTCTCTGAGGATCTTTTAACTTCTCTGACAAGGATATCAACCCTTGAACACTTGAATAACCTTCTTAGCTTAGCTTCATAGTCTTGTATAGATCTTAATTGGTGATCATACCTCTTGATCTCCTGCATACATGTCAATGAAATGCAAATGATAATGCTAATGTGAATGAAATGAAACATAAGCTAGGTAAATAAAAGTTGGGCAAATTTTGGGGTGCAACAGCTGCCCCTATTCAAACGGCTTGGACCTGACTGGGGTGAGAAGCGAACAGCTCTCAAACAATCAAGGTAAAAGTCGGTTGAATACCAAGACCCGGAAATTTGCCAACTGTCCAAGTACACGGTGCTCTGATGGGGACAAATCTTCGGAAACTGAAACAATAGCTGCACGGCAACTAGCTGGAGAAATACTGATCTGAATCTCCGTCAGGATGATTCTCTGATTTATCTGATATCATTGAATCCTCAAATCATCAAGGGGTCACCGATTACACGGTAACTGGCGATCTGCTAACCGCACAGGTAAACAATACTTGGATTGGTAGGAACATCTTCAAAACTGAGCATGGCAGTTGTACGGCAACTTGCTGGGGAATTGGTCACACGGTAACCAGTGATACACGGTCGACCATGCCGTCAGGCATTAGAATTCCTCGGGACTCATCAGATCAACAATCCAGTTAATCATGCCATCGGGCATTCAAAGAAGTTTTTGGGCTTCAGCCGAACTTCATCAGTAAGTCGGGAATAGGATTCTCGGTCAATCATGAACCAAATAGGGGTATCTAAGCCATTGCCATCAGGCATTCCGCATCGGCGGGGAGGACTGCTTTGACCTTGTAGTTAGACTTCATCAGTAAGTCAGGGGTTTTGGCACTACTGCCAGACTTCAATCATCAAGTCTTCAAGGGAAGTTTCAACTTCGCTATTCAGAAACCTGCTAGGGATGACGCATCTCCGCTGGGGATTCTGGAGAACTATCAAGTAACTCTGCTTCGGGGATTCAGAAATCATTCTGGGTGAATCGACTCTGCTGAGGACTACAAGAATCATCTTGGACAAATAACTCCGCCAGAGACTTCAAGAATCGTCCTGAACCCATAACTCTGCTGGAGATTTCAGGAATCATCCTGATCAAATACTCTGTCGGGGAACTCTAAGCATCAACTTGAGCAACCCTCTCTGGCGACTTCATTGGGGATCTTAAGAATCATCTTAAGAAAACCACTTCGCTGAGGAGTTCAAGAATCATCTTGGGCAAACGACATTGCTGGGGGGATTCAAGAATCACCTTGGGCCAAACACTCTTCTGAGATTTCAGGAATCATCCACCCTGTCGGGGAACACCTGCAAAACAAGAACAGTAACGACCTAGCTCATGTTACATATGCATATGTTTGACAAGGGCGTAATGCTCCCCACGGTGGAAACGCTATGCCTTTAGGGTAAATGCTATGCAATCATGCAAAATGCTATGACCCCATCAGCAAAATAAATGCTGAAGGGAGCATCCTCCTATCAAGGAGAAAGAACCACTCTGGTGGAGGAAGGACTCTTCTTGTCGAGGAGAAGAAGTCACACCAATCTCAATTGGATTCCGCCTGGGGAACTAACTTTAGTCGAATGCTGCAGGGGAATAAAGCTCTACGAGAACCTGAACCTGCTCATCTGAGTATACGAACCACAAACTTCTGAGGGACACGATGTCAATCGCAAAAATAAACTGCACGGCCTTCGCGGCTAAACTTTCCTGGAGATAACTGCTCCGGTGGGGAAATATAGCATCATCTATTCAACACTCTACTGGGGAAAAACCAATCATGGCCCCCCGGCTTCCAAGGACTCGGCTCTCTTGGGGATCTGCAAACTCGGCTAGGGAAGGAGGAATCATCCTGCTTACAGGGGAGAGTACAACTTTTTGGGGAATTTCAATTCTCCTGGAGACTTCAGTCTGGAACTATCAATTGCTGCACGCTTCAGTATATGACTCAGCTGGGGAGATGACGTTCCTTCAGGATACATCTGATTGGGGAGAATCTTCTCTGCTTGGGGGGACAAATCAATTCCTACGATCTCATGTTCAAACTCCACGGGGAGGTGTTGTTGAACTTGCTGGAGAGGAAGGAATCATCCTGCTTGGGGACACACACGACGTGCTGCCTGGTACGTGCTACACCTGCGACAACACAAACAAACAGACAAGATACCCTTCTCAAAGGGACCTATCAAGGTTATCATCTTGTGACGATGTTCAAGTAATTCATTGTTTCAACAATCAGTGGCCTAGGCCAGTAAGCTTATGTATGCGCATTTTATCAAAAACATCGGTGTTCTCTTTCGCAAACAAAACAGATAAGTGCTAAACAAACAAGAAGAATTGCTGAATAGTATATATTTTATTGATAATAGACCCCTTAATGGGTAAAAATGTTTTACAACAGATGCAAGCTCCTGGAATGAGGAAGCTGCGCAAAAATAAAACACAAATATACATCAGTATATACACAAACGTCGACAATGAGGCGTAGACGAACACCATGAGTTGATCCCTCTATGACCCACTCGACTTCGATACTTCTCTGACGCTTCAGCTTCAGAAGAGATTGATTCAGATAAACGGCCCTCAGGTCTTCCAAACCACTAAACAATGAAAGTCCATACGCGGAACGCAGTCATTTGCTTTTTCAAATCCCTAACTTTTGCCTGAATCGCCCTTTCGGGTTTTCGATTCACCGGGATACCCTTTTTTGCCAAAGTCGCCCTTCCAGGTTTTCGACTTTGCGGGTGTACATCTTTTCAAGTTATATCCCTAATTTTTGCCCGAACCTTTTTCCTTTTTTATGGTTCGCCGGGATGCCCCATTTTTTCCTGGATATTCTTTTTCTTTCCAGCGGGTCATTTTTAAGCAAAGTATTTTTTAACTGCGTCCGCGTTCACCGGGGATGCAAAATCTTCACCATCCATCGTGGACAAACATAAAGCTCCCCCCAAGAAGACTTTGCTGACAACGTACGGACCTTCGTAATTGGGAGTCCACTTGCCCCGGTGATCGGAGTGTGGAGGAAGAATCTTCTTCAGGACGAGATCACCCGTCTGAAAGCTTCTGGGACACACCTTCTTATCATAAGCTTTCTTCATTCGGCTCTGGTACAGACGACCATACGCAATCGATGCTAATCTCTTCTCGTCCATCAGGCTGAGTTGGTTTAGTCGGTTCTTAATCCATTCTGCCTCATCAAGTTTCACGTCAACCAAAACTCGCAAAGAAGGAATCTCAACTTCTAGCGGTAGGACAACTTCCATACCGTACACTAGTGAGAAAGGAGTTGCCCCGGTTGATGTATGTACTGTTGTACGATAACCGTGCAGTGCAAATGGCAACATCTCATGCCAGTCTTTATAGGTCACAACCATCTTCTGCACAATCTTCTTAATGTTCTTATTGGCCACTTCAACGACGCCATTCATCTTCGGCCGGTAAGGAGATGAGTTGTGGTGTTCAATCTTGAAACTCTGGCACAACTCCTTCATCATCTTGTTATTCATATTCGAACCGTTATCAGTAATGATCCGTTCGGGAATTCCGTAACGACAGATGATGTCCCTCTTTATGAATTTAGCCACCACCTGCTTGGTCACATTAGCATATGAGGCTGCCTCCACCCACTTGGTGAAGTAGTCGATAGCTACTAGAATGAAGCGATGACCGTTAGATGTAGTGGGCTCGATCTTGCCTATCATATCAAAACCCCACATGGAGAACGACCACGGGGAGGACATGACATTCAACGGGCACGGCGGCACATGAATCTTATCAGCATAGATCTGGCATTTATGACATCTCTTCGCGAATTTAAAGCAATCCAATTCCATCGTCAGCCAGTAATATCCCGCTCTCAGGATCTTTCTCGTCATAGCATGCCCGCCGGCGTGCGTACCAAATGTGCCCTCATGGACTTCTTCCATGAGCATACTCGCTTCTTTCTCATCTACACATTTGAGTAGCATGAGATCGTGGTTTCTTTTGTACAAAACTCCATCAGGATTGAGATAAAAATTTCCAGACAGCCTCCTCAGAGTCTTCTTATCCTGGGTTGACGCTCCCGCAGGATATTCCTTAGTCATAAGGAAGGTCTGGATATCATGGAACCATGGCTTGCCGTCGGAGGCTTCCTCGATCGCAAAGACGAATGCAGGTCTATCAAGACGAGAAAGGACAATTCTTGGAGCTTCATTCCTAAAATTGACTTTATACATCGAAGCCAACGTGGCTAAGGCATCAGCCATCTGGTTTTCGGCTTTGGGCACATGATGGAGTTCCACTCGATCAAAGAACGGAAGCAGCCTTCTAGCATAGTTCATGTACGGCACCAAATTCGATTGACGAGTCTCCCACTCCCCTTTAATCTGGTTAATCACAAGTGTCGAGTCACCATATACATCTAGGTTCTTGATCCTCAAATCAATTTCCTCTTCTAGACCCATGATGCATGCTTCGTACTCCGCTTCATTATTGGTGACCGGAAACGTCAGTCTTGCAGCGAACGGGACGTGGGATCCATGGGGAGTCGTGATGATCGCTCCAATGCCACTTCCATAAGAGTTAACTGCCCCGTCAAATATCAATTTCCATTGGGATTTCCTATCTGGCCCCTCGTCGGGCAACGGTTCATCGCAATCTTTTGCTTTGAGAAACATGATATCCTCATCAGGGAATTCAAATTTCATCGGCTGGTAATCTTCGATCGGCTGTTCGGCAAGGTACTCAGACAATACGCTTCCCTTGATGGCCTTCTGGGAAACATACTGAATGTCATATTCCGTCAACACCATTTGCCATCTGGCAATCCTGCCCGAAAGCGCTTGCTTCTCGAAGACGTACTTGATCGGATCCATCTTCGAAATTAGCATGGTCGTATGGTTGAGCATGTACTGTCGTAAACGTTTGGCAGCCCAGGCTAGTGCACAACACGTCTTCTCCAGCATCGAGTAACGAGATTCACAGTCTGTGAACTTTTTACTCAAATAGTAAATGGCATGCTCCTTTCTGCCCGTCTCGTCGTGCTGACCGAGAACACACCCCATACTATTTTCAAGAACTGTCAAGTACATGATTAAGGGTCGTCTGGCCACTGGGGGTATCAAGATCGAAGGTTCCTGTAGATATTGTTTTATCTTATCAAATGCCTTTTGGCAATCCTCGTTCTAGATAATCGCCTGATCTTTCTTCAGTAGTTTGAACATCAGTTCACACGTGGCCGTGAGCTGCGAAATAAACCTTGCAATGTAGTTTATTCTGCCCAGGAAACCACGAACTTCTTTTTCTGTTTTTGGCGCTGGCATTTCTTGAATTGCTTTTATCTTCGCAGGATCAACCTCGATGCCTCTTTCACTCACGATAAACCCTAGTAGTTTTCCGGACCGTACTCTGAAAGTACACTTGTTAGGATTCAGCCTCAACCTGAATTTCCTAAGCCTCTCAAAAAGCTTCAGCAAATTGACCAGATGTCCTTCCTCCGTCTGGGACTTCGCAATCATGTCATCAACATAGACTTCAATCTCATGATGAATCATATCATGAAACAAAGTAACCATTGCTCGTTGGTAAGTGGCCCCGGCGTTCTTCAGACCGAAAGGCATTACCCTGTAACAAAATGTTCCCCAAGGTGTGATAAACTTAGTTTTCTCCACGTCCTTCGACACCATCTTGATCTGATTGTAGCCGGAGAAGCCATCCATGAATGAAAACACGGAGAACTGAGCTGTATTGTCGACCAACACATCAATATGAGGGAGCGGGAAATCATCTTTAGGGCTCTCCCTATTCAAATCTCGATAATCGACGCACATTCGCACCTTACCATCCTTCTTCGGTACAGGCACTATGTTGGCGACCCACGGAGGGTAAGTAGTGACCGCTAAGAAGCCAGCATCAAGCTGCTTTTACACTTCTTCTTTGATCTTAACAGCCATATCTGGTCGCGTCCTCCTAAGCTTCTGCTTAACGGGAGGACAGTCTTCTCGCAGCGGCAAGTGGTGGACCACAATGTCAGTGTCAAGTCCGGGCATATCCTCGTATGACCAAGCAAAGATGTCACTATACTCTCTCAGCATCTCGACCAATCTCTGCTTGACATCACTCTGCAATGCAACCCCTATCTTGACATTCCTGACTAGTTCCTCAGAACCCAGATTCACAATCTCGATTTCTTCCTCGTGAGGCAGAATGACTTTCTCTTCTTGTTTCAACAAGCGGGCCAACTCTTCGGGAAGGTCTTCGTCTTCATCAATCTCTTCTTCGGCTTGATAGATCGGGCAACCGAAGTCGAAGTGAGTCGAAGAAGGTCCAGAGTCGATGTCATCTGCTATGTGGGTCCTGCAATAACAAGGGTTAAGCTTAAAACAAGGATATGCAGGTTAGCACAAACCCCATTGCCATTTTATTGTTTTTCAAAACAAATATAAAACAGGAATAACAGTGATCACAACATTTGAATACGAAAACAAACGCCTTTTGATTTATTGGTAAAATGCGTGTACATAATCAAACAAGTCCCTGACAATAAAACCACTATGCCCCGGGTAGGACATAGGGTTGTACAATGATTGGAGAAAGTAAATCATTACTCTTTGCCTGTCACTTGGATGATATCCCTGATGGACCAGTTGCGGAGGCTCTGGCCTGATTTGCTTGGCTGGATCTAAGAGTCTAGGTCACAATCACTGTCTTCGCCGTCTTCAAACACTGCGTTGACACTTCCAAATATCACCCCGCCACTGGTAAACTGGATCAGTCCTTTACCTCGCGACGCACTGCTAGAAGAGGAGGTTTCAGCCGCAGGAGAGTATCCCAACCCAAACTTGTCCTGCTTGTTAGGTATCTCTAGAATTCGCCCCCAGCCTGGGGTAGATCCGGCTTGAACAACGGCCCGGGCTTCCTTGAAGGAGGAGAGAGTCATCTCTGGCTTCTCAGTGATTACAGGAGCTACGTTCTTGACTTTAACAGCTTCGAACGCCTGACATAGGGTTTTGTGGATTTCCCCATCCATCTCAACGTATTTGAAGGACGACAAATGGCTCACCATTATATCTTCCTCGCCACAAACAGTCACGATGCTTCCTCCAACAGCATACTTGAGCTTCTGGTGCAACGTGGAGGTCACAGCGCCAGCAGAATGGATCCATGGCCGGCCTAGGAGACAGCTGTAGGCAGGCATGATGTCCATGATGTAGAAGACTGTGTTGAATGTTTTCGGCACAACTTGGATTGGCAACGTCACCTCCCCGAAAACATGACGTTTGGTTCCATCGAACGCTTTCACAACCAGGTCACTGGGTGTGCAAATCAATCCTCGAGTATCTAACTTCATCAATGCTTTCTTCGGAAGAACATTGAGCGATGACCCTATGTCCACCAACACATGAGACATAATCGTTCCCCTACACTCTATCGAGATGTGCAGAGTGCTATTGTGGTTTCTTCCCTTCGGCATCAGCTCCAGGTCAGTGAACCCTAACCCATTTCCAGCATTCACGTGGGCTACGACCCCTTCCAACTGGTTGACCGATATTTCCTGCGGTACATATGTGGCATTCAACACCTTCAGCAGCGCGTTGCGATGTGCCTCAGAACACAGCAACAAATTCAGGATGGAAATTTTCGAGGGTGTTTGATGGAGATGATCCACGATCTTGTAGTCACTCTTTTTAATCAACCTCATAAACTCTTCGGCGTCTTTAACAAGTAAGTCTTTTTCTACCCCACGAGGGGTTTCTTCAACGACTTTACTCTTTCCTTTATCGGTTACATCAACTTTGTCCGCTTTATCCGCCACAATCTCAGGTGGAGCAAATACTCTCCCGCTGCGAGTAATTCCGCCAATGACCACCAGGTTATCCACAGACGACCCTGATGGTTCCAGTTCCAACTTCTGTCCGTTGCAGTAGACGTCTGCCCCATAATGCCATGGGACAGCATTGGTGCTTTCAAAAGATATCGGCCCAGCCTTGGTGATGGTAATCGTGGGCAGCCTGGGTGCAACAATAGTTATCGTCCGACGAGGGATGGTGATGGTGGCAACCTCATCATCTTGCTTCAGCATTACCTCTCCAGATCCACATTCGGCCCTTCGGCTAAACTGTAAGATTCCTTCGGTCATCAGACTCTGAATCCCCTCTACCAACTGTTCACATCCATCAGGACAAATCGCACAGCCCATACACAGTTCTCCGCAGCCTGGGAAGAAACCTCTTTTAACCAGCTTGGCTTTAACGAAGCTAAGCAGTGTCTTCAGATCCTTGACCTCAGTCAATAAATCTAAGCTCTCGTCTTCAATAATGGCGTTCACTCCACTTCCCCTATGATTCGGCATAGGGTTCTTCGTGACGTTCGGCACATTATCTGAGAAATTGATGATCTTAGCGTCCACCATATCCTGCACCTTGTGCTTGAAGGCTTTGCATATTTCTATCGTGTGGCCCGGTGCCCCTGAGTGAAACTCACAAGTCGCATTCACATCATAACCTGGCGAAGGTGCCCCTGTCAAGGGAGCCAGGGTTCTCTTCTGGATTAGCTGTAACTGGAGCAGAGTCTGTAACAGTTGAGCATAAGACATGGGCGGCGTCTCGAGGTGACGGCTTGACAGAGGTGCCCTGTTCTGATACTTTCTGTACCCTTGCTGATTCGGCTGCTGCTGCTGCTGCTGTGGCTGTTGGACCGTTGGGATGGTTATACTGGCCACCTGCTGGTGCTGGCCCTTGCCTTTCCTTCGAGCGTTGGACACGGCGCTCGTCTCTCCTTACCTCCTTTTGCCACCATACGGTTTCTTTCCTCCTCCAGCTGAGGACAGATCACCTTGAATTTTCCCCAGTTTGATCCCATTTTCAACGTGCTCACCCGTGATAATGAGATCTGAGAAGCTTCCAAACATACTACTGACCAATTTCTCGTAATAAACCCCTGGGAGGGTGGCTACGAACATTTCAATAAGCTCCCGTTCAACCATCGGCGGCTGAACCCTAGCTGCTAATTCACGCCACCTCTGGGCGTATTCCTTGAACCCTTCGTTGTTCCTCTGTGACAGATTCTGCAGTTGGACCCGGTTCAGAGCCAAGTCACTGTTATATTGGTAATGGTGCACGAATGCTTCAGCAAGTTCCTTCCACGTGCGCACACTGGTAGGCTCCAGACTCATGTACCATTCCAAGGATGGCCCGGACAAGCTATCCTGAAAGAAGTGCATCAGCAACTTCTCGTCTTCAGAGTGAGCTGACATTTTCCAGTAGTATGATCTCAGATGGACGCTGGGGCAAGTGGTGCCCTTGTACTTTTCAAAGTCAGGTACCTTGAACTTGGGAGGCACCTTGAAATCAGCAATCAGTCCCAACTTGGACATGTCAACACCCATGGTTTTCTGGTTCTCGAAATTCCTCATCTTGTCCTCGAGTGCCTTAAACCTTAGCCGTGCTTCAGCAGTCAGCTCCCCTTCAGCACCTCTCTGTGAGAACACATCGTCTTGACGGTCTTCTAACCATGGCTGAGGCCCATACAGATTTCCAACACACGGGGTTGCCGTTGCCTAATCCAACATTGACGTTAGCTTCAAAATTCCCATTACCGACGCCCGTCGTATTACCGTTGAGTCCCATGTTAGCGATTACATTGCCGTTGGCACTGCCATTCCCCCCGGTCACGGGGACGCCATTCTGAGGAGTTTCAACAGGTGGAGGGGTTGGAACAGTCCCACCATGGAGTACGCCATTGCTGTCAACCCTTGAAATCAGAGGCTGAAATAAGGTTCTGAGCTGATCCTGGCCGTTGGCGACCACTTGCATGAGCTCCATGAAGCGGTCCATCCTCTCTCGGAGTTCTTGAACTTCAGTCTGTACTTGCTCCATAACTCTGGCTTGATTTGCTCTGGTCGGATAGCGGTGGATAGGTCTCTGATCAATCCTGGAACAACCTGAAACAACCTGTATACACAAAAGGGTTAGGAAAAACGACAAAGTGCTCGTTATGCAAATGCTTCATGCAAATGCAAACTGTGTCTATGCGTTAGGGAGATTTCCCCCCGATCCTAGTGCCTGAGTGCTAGTGCTGATAATAAGAAGTTTGAGTCTAGTCATGGAAATAACATCTCATATATAAAGAAAGCCCATCAAGGCGGTACACAACGTCACTGAGTACAAGCGGAATCAATAACGTGACCTCAACCAACAAGCCTGGTGATGGTCAGCATACAACAATGATCAAAACAAAAGGAATACAAATAGTCAAGCACGGCCACGGGCGCGAAACTCTTCTAACAACCCTTTCGTTTCTGGATGATCAGGCCGAGTGAGTAAACCTTCGACGAGTAACTCTCTCTGCATAATGGTGTATTGAAGACCTTCGGCCGAATCTTCCCATGCTCCTTCGCCGAAACAATCTTCTAGCTTCCGCTTCTTGGATTCAAACGTCAGCTTGCGCTCCTTCAGGTTAGCAAGAGCCTTATTGAGCTGGCCTTCAGCGGCATATCTGCGAGCGGTTTCTTCATCAAACCTCTTCTCACTAGTCTTCACCTGGGCTTTCAGTTTGGAGATCTGTTGCTTCAGCTTATCCTCCCGTTCTTTGCCGTTGGCTAAGGTGGCCTTGCAATGCTGATTAAACTTGGATATTCTCCGATACGCTTTATCCAAGTGCTGCTTCTTGGTGGCCAGTACGTCATTGATAGCTTTGAAGTCCCGACCCAAACGCTCATGCTCAGCCATCTGCTTAGTCAAATCCGTACCTAGCTGGTTCACCAGCTCTGTTTGCATTTTGAAGGAATGAACGGCTTCGCTTCTCTCGCTTCTGAGTTGAGCCAATTCTTTCTCCAGTTCTTCATTTTCCTTTTTCAGCTCATCTCTCTCAGCTAACACCTGATTATGCTGCTGAATGGGCATGGTGGTGGGCTCTTCAATCACTGGAGGGCTTTCTAGCTGGGCAGGTGGAAACGGCATCCCTATGACATCTGCTCTGGGTTTGATCCAAGTCACATACGGGGTGTAGGCTTGGCTATTACTTTTTCCCAGCAATGGTTTTCCCCGCTTACAGATACCATTCCAAGCGTGCTGAAGCTTAGATAACATATCCCCCTCTAGAAGACCAGTGAGGTACAGAGATTCCTGCACCTCTTCATCCTTCGGCGGAGCTCTCAAAGCATAAGCAAACTGTCGGACCAGCAGAGATGGATTATAGTTTATACAGCCCTTCCTGCCTATCAAAGGCACGTTCGGAAACCCACTGCAGCTGAAGATGATCTCGGTACCCAACCTATCTCTATCAAACCAGGCAATATCCTCCGCTGACAGACTCATCAAACGCTCCGGCCACTCAGCTGTGGCTGCAGACGAAGCAAAGGGACCCTTCTTGGGTAGGTGGCTATCAAGCCATCTATAGAGTAAGGGCACACAACACGAGACATTCTTTCCCCTTCTGTTCTCGTTTTTGTAGTGGACGGAATGATAGACATCTCCTATCAAGGTAGGGACTGGATTCCCTGATGCAAAGATGTGGAAGGCGTCGAAGTCTACAAAGTCGGGCATATTGGGGAACAGAATGATGTCGTATATGCACAGAGCAAGGATGGCGTTGAACACGATCCAACATCCGTCTTTGGCGCACTGCTAAGCTTTTCCCACTAAGAACTGCAGGGAGAAACCGGGAACCCTGTTCCAACTAGACAAAACCAGCTCGGAGGCATCTAGATGAAGTGAGGTAGCTAGACTAGCCAGGTCAGGCTCAGCATCCATATGAACAAAAGGCATCTGCCTCTTGATAGGGACACCTAACAAATCAGCATACTCCTCTAGTGTAGGTGCGAGAATAAAGTCCTGGAGAGTAAAGCATCTCAACGGAGGATCGTAGAAATGCAGCAGGGCGTGCAACCCATTCAACTCAAACACAGAGGGTTTACGGACCAAACTGAGCAGTTTACCGTAAGACTTTCTGAATTCATCTCTCACAGAATCATCTGCCAAAGCAATCAAACCAGTTAGCTGAACAACATCAGGAGTGGGGAGCTTGTAAGCCACAGTCTTCCTCATAGAACCCATAGTAGCACAATAGAAGGCAAGAAATCCTGAATCGGGGGAAACGGTACCTGCGACACAGACACACGTTAATGAAATGCAAATGGATATGCAAAGCAATGCAAAATGCAATCATGCAGCAGGAGATCAAGACGACTGTGCTGTTGAAGATATGAAGGTTTTGTATCAACAAAACCACAATACTGCTCTGTCAAGAACAACTGCTATCTCTGATAGGAAGAAAACCCCGGCATCGGACCATAAATCTGCTATGTCAAGAACAAACACACATCTGATAATAAGGACCTCTGATACAGGACCATAAATCTGCTCTATCAAGAACAATCATACATCTGATAATAAGGACCTCTGATACATGACCAAAACTCTGCTCTGTCAAGAACACATATACATCTGATGATGAGAACCTCTGATACCAACAAAACTGATTCACTATCAAGAAAACCAGGTAGTCTGAAGGTTAAGGTTTCCTGCAATAAACCCAACCCTGCTCACAGGTATGGACCTAAACTGACACAAGTTCGGCATCCTATGCGGTCATCAGCGTCACAGACATTCAAGAGGGGTGATACGATACCCAGAAGGTGTGGCATCACCATCTCCTGAAGCGGCCTCACTCAGCTGAATTCCAAATGATCGGTCCCCAGAGTCGACAATCCTCCAAACCAACAACCCCTCAGGGCCAAAGGGCCGGAAAAGAAGTCAACCGGGAGAACCTCGTCTGAGCGTGGATTTCATAAGACACTAGTGCCTGCAAAGCAAGCACGCGCCCACTAATCTCCACAACTAATGCTAAGTACACTCAAGCCTGGGTCAGGCTTCTCACTCATCAGAATGCCCCTCCCACAACAGCACAGATAATCATATCATACTGAAAATAAAGATGCGGGAAATAAGATGCGATAAGTAAACACAACCCAACAAGTAAACATACAAGCGCTAGGATTGACTCTCGTACAGGGACGTTGGATCCCCATATTGACTCGCATAAGGGACATTGGATCCCCAGGAAACTATGAACTCCCCAACAGAGTCGCCAGCTGTCGCTTCCGCGAAAATAAGGTGCCGACAAAACAGAAGAGTCGCCAACTTTAGTTATTTATCCCTCAGAACGGGAAAGGAAACGATCAGAAAAACCTGACGAAAAGGTATAAGACAAGGTCATCACAACCATTGTCTGGGTTCGGGAGTCGGTTACGCAAGGGGAAGGTATTAGCACCCCTCACGTCCATCGTACTCGATGGGATCCATGCTTGTTGGGTTTATCTGACGGGTTCGTTTACTATCTACCTATCAAGGTTGGTCTGAAAAGAAAAGAAAATGACTCGGCAAAGCGTCGCGCTTTATGCCTACGTATTCTCATCAGAGAATGAGAAATCAGAGTCAACGTAGTTCGACTAACTACGGGTTACGGGGAAGGTGGCTCGCCAATACGTCAGTATTGTGCCTACGTACTCTCAACAGGCTTGAGAGATCAGAGCTTACGTAGTTCGGGATAATACGGATTACGGGGATTCAGATTCATCTGTTTTACCGAGTAGGGTTAACAAACAGTTCCAGCAGTTTGGCGTACGCAGCTCGACCTTTGGAGACTCAGGCGTTACCGTTTGCGGTAGAACTGGGAGTTAACAACACTCTTTTCTTCAGAAAAGCTTCCTTTGAATTACGAGCCCACGGGGCAAAAAGGTTTGAAGTTTGTTTTTTCTCTTTTACGGAAGAACTGTTTTTTATGGTTGTTTGCAACTAGTATCGCACTAGAGACTATGATCTGAGAGTGAATGCGTCGCATGTCACCCAAAGGGTGCCATACTAAACATCCAGACTGTTGAAAAGAAACTCTCCAACAATCCTTTCTCAGATAGCTTAAGGCTCATAACGTACGACGTCAGCTAACCTTTATTACTGTATTTTAATTTGTTTTGAGATGAGAAGAGAGAACAGGCTCAACTAAAGGGAGACTATCAAGTCCTAATGTTGTCATGCCAAGGATTCATCCTATGGTTGAAGTTTGAAACAAGGAACTCCTAGAAGTTATCATGCATAGGTTTCAACCTAAAGTTCTATCATCACTTCCTTGTCAAAGGAAGTGAGATTCCTAGGGGATCATATCAATGGTAAACAGAAACAGATAAAGCATCAGCTTACACAGTAAACAGTTAACGACTCTAAAATGCATGCAATGCAAGTGAGGGAGGAAATGTGTGTGGGGCATCAGCCTCCACAAGCTCATCTCAACCTCAAGCCAGATATGAGTAATTGCAATCATACAGGAAGAAATAACATGCTATCAAGCAAATCAAGTGTCTGCAATCATACAGAGAAAATGAAATCAAATGCCCTCAAGAAGATAACAAACCACATAGGCAAGGGAGCAGGGCTCTACCGAATACCCGCAAGCAAAGCCATACAGTAAAAATACAAGCAGATGGAGCAACTCAACCTCTAGTGCAATCATGCTCCTAGCTTAACACAATCTAAACATGAACTTATTCTAATGCATCAAGCAAATCAAACAAGTCACATCAATATAGTTGCACAAAAAAAAAAACAGACAGGAAAGAAAGCAGATCAATGATCACACTAAAATTCACCGTATTTCTGACTCCGATTTCGCATGCATTCTTAGCTTTTATTGTTGTTTTGCTTTGTTATCGCTTTGTTTTCTTATGTTTTCAGGTTTTTATAATAATCGGAGCTTGAATCGGGAAAAGGAGCGAAAAAGGAGTGAAAACGGACGAAAACCTAGAAATTCAGCATTTTGCACTTGCGGCACCCACTGTGGCGGGCGCCATAGGGTTAGCCATGACGTGGCCACGTCTCAAGACCACTCCTCAACCTCCAAGACCCACGATCCCCACTCCATCATCCCCTGTAGGGACCGTGGCGGGCGCCATAGGCCCTGTGGCGGGCGCCACAAGGCAAAAATCCACAACCTCCACTTTTTAGTGGAGGGGCGTCCCGGTCATTTCGCGCTTTCAGTTTCTCCTATAAATAGGACCTTAGATTTTCGTTTTTCTTCATCCAGAATTAGAATTCTCTAGGCATATATCAGTTATAAAGCAGTTGCCATTCCACATCGGGGTGCCTCTGCAATCGAGTGATCGAGTCTGTAATCTGTCTGTGGTTCGAGTTTTGGAGCACTCTGGAGGAAGTTAATCCTGCCGCTATTTTAATTCCAGTTAGTATTTTATTTTTCCGCATTGCTTTACATTTATTTATTTTCTCGCACTTTACTTTGTTTATTTCCCGCACTCGCACATTTACGTTGTTTATTTCCCGCACTCGCACATTTACGTTGTTTACTTCCCGCACTCGCACATTTACTTTGTTTACTTCCCGCACTCGCTCATTTACTTTGTTTACTTCCCGCACTCGTTTTAAATTACTCATATGAAAAACTATAAAAAGAATATTTACTTTATCATGTCTAACTAATCCCATAAAGGTTAGAATGTAAGGATCGTAATTAAACCAGTAATCAGTATAATTGTTCGTGGAAACACCTAAGGGCTATTTTATCTTTCAATTCAAGTAATTGTTTTTAACTATTTCAAAAACAGCCAAAAGCGCTTTGTATAGTTCATTAGGAGTTTTTAGATTAAAAAGAAAAGAGATTTTAAAACGATTTTCGGACGCGTTATGAGATTTAGAGTCTGGTTCATAAGAACCTCTTTTTGCTAAGAAGTCCAGGTTAAAATACTTTTCAACTTTGTTAAGAAACTATATTTCTTAAAAATAGGTTTACTACTCTAACGCAGTACGCACCTTTTTATCCGTGACAATAGGAGGGGTTGATTAGAGAGTACAACTCGGTTCTGAATACGCGAAAGCGACAGTTCCTGTTAAATTAGTTCTTTTCAAAGGAGAAAACATTGCCCATAAGTAGTTCCATTAACAAGTACTGGATTATCATTGATTGCGTGAATTACATTCGAGCCTGTCTTTTATTTATTATTTAAAATTATAATTTTATTTACCATTGCACCCTTACTAAAACCCTTAAAAATAGTTGCCTTAGATAAACACCATAACAACAGGTACGATAGATTGACACTTGGTCTCTGTGGATTCGATAATCTTTTATATTACTTTGACGTGATTCGTACACTTGCGAAAAACACGCATCAAGTTTTTGGCGCCGTTGCCGGGGACCAATATCGTCAAATTTCATTACCCTGTAGTTATACCGTTTAGACTAAGGTTGTTACCCACCGGTCAATGCGAAAGACTCGCAGTGCCGGAAGTTTAGTAGACCCTCTAGCTGAACCTGAACGTTACGCTCGCGCACGTTTATTTTTTCATAGGAATAGGAGAGCTATGGCCGAAGATCAAAATCGAAGACCTCTTAAGGACTTCGCCCAACCATCAAACGAGGAACCTAGTTCCAGTATAGTAAACCCCGCTATCCCAGCCAATAATTTTGAACTTAAGCCATCCCTGCTGCAATTAGTGCAACAGAGACAATTCGCAGGTCTCGCTACTGAAAACCCGAACCAACATTTAAAAAACTTTCTTCAATTAGCAGACACCTTTAAAACCAATGGAGCTTCTCCTGAGGCAATACGCTTAAGATTATTTCCCTTTTCCCTCAGAGACAAAGCTCTATCATGGTTAGATTCCCTTCCACCCAATTCAATAACAACTTGGGATGACCTTAGAAAAGTTTTCCTTGCTAGATATTTTCCCCCAAGTAAGACCGCTCTTCTTCGAAACCTAATAACTAGATTTACCCAACACCAAGGAGAGTCGTTGTTCGAAGCCTGGGAGAGATATAAAGAACTATTAAGAGCATGCCCACACCATGGCCTAGAGAATTGGCTAATCATCCAAACCTTCTATAATGGACTTCTTTATAACACTAAAATGACCATCGACGCTGCCGCTGGTGGCGCACTAATGAACAAACCTTACCCTGAAGCTAGTGCCCTTATCGAGGATATGGCCCAAAACCATCAATCATGGGGAGTAGAACGAGCGACAGTGGAAAAGAAGGAAGCCCAAGGAGGAATACATGAGCTAAGCTCTATAGACATGATGCAGGCTAAAATGGACGCGTTGGCCCTTAGAGTCGAACATATGTGTACAACTCCGAATACTGTTGCCGCAGTTTCGCCGAATTGTGAGATATGTGGAACGCAAGGACACCAATCCGCCGAATGCAATCTGTTGAATGAAACCAACACTGAGCAAGTGAACTATACCCAAGGGAACCCATTTTCAAACACATATAACCCTGGATGGAGGAATCACCCAAACTTCTCCTACAAAAATAATAACCCTATCCAAAATACCGCACCTCCGAGACAACAAGGTTACCAAGCCCCTAGAACAAATCAACCTATGCAACCTGTACCACCTAGCCCGAGCTTTGAGGAAGTTGTAAAAGATTTTATCGTTGCTCAAAAACAACAAAACAAAGAGTTCATGAACCATAACGTCCATGTTAACGAACTAATTACCAAGTTAGGAACCAAGGTTGATCAAATTATTACTCATAATAAGATTCTTGAAACCCAGATCTCTCAGGTAGCATTAAACCAAGCCCCACAGACTACACCTGGAGGATAGTTCCCTGGACAACCTCAACAAAACCCGAAAGGGCAAGCTAATGCCATTACTCTACGAAGTGGAACCGCTTATAAGGAACCTTTAAACCCTAGATTAAGTGAGCCCGAAACTTCTGAGAGGAATGAGGAAAAGGAACCAGAGAAGCCTGAAACCCTGGAAAGTCAAGAAAAATGAGAAGAACCTAAAAATAAAACCTATGTACCGCCACCGCCATACAAACCACCAATACCTTACCCTCAAAGATTAAAGAAAACCCAAATCGATAATCAATATCAAAAATTCGTTAAGGTTATAGAAAAACTTCACGTAGAAATCCCCTTTACAGAAGCCATCACCCAAATACCTTCTTATGCTAAGTTTCTCAAAGACATACTTACAAATAAACGTAGACTCGAAGATCCGAAACCCGTGGAATGTAATTCTATTTCCGAAAATAGGTTAGCAAAGAAAGATAAAGATCCCGAAAATTTTTCCATTCCTTGTGTTTTGGGGAATCATGTCATCGAAAAAGCTTTTCTAGACTTAGGAGCTAGTGTGAGCTTAATGCCTTTAGCAGTTTGTGAGAGATTAAACTTAGGAGAATTACAACCTACTAAGATGTCACTTCAATTAGCCGATAGATCCGTTAAATACCCTATAGGCATACTTGAAGACGTCCCTGTTAGGATAGGTCAGCTGTTTATACCTACTGATTTTGTTGTCATGGACATTAAAGAAGATGACGACATACCAATCCTCCTAGGTAGACCGTTCTTATCGACTGCTGGAGCCGTAATAGATGTTAAAAAGGGAAAACTAACTTTTGAGGTAGGTGGCCAGAAGATAGAATTTATATTGTCAAAATTTCTTATGGCACCTGTGATAGGAGATTCTTGTTATGCCTTAGATATCATCGAAGAATGTATTAGGGAATTAGAACAAGAAGAAGAAACTGAATCTATAAAATTGCCATCAACCCTTATTTTGGAAGATGACAATTGTAAAACACCCTACATTGATGATAACCTTCACGAATGTTTATCTCTAACCCCAGATCCTATGCCTTGCCCTATAAAACCGGCCGTAAAACTTAAGGAACTGCCTAAAAACCTGAGATATGAATTTCTTGATGAAGATATGAACCGTCCAGTTATAGTCAGTGCTACCTTAAACCAAGAAGAAACCGATCAATTATTAGAAGTTTTACGTAGGTACCCCTCAACCTTAGGATATAAGATCTCTGATCTAAAAGGAATAAGCCCATCCGTATGCATGCATCGGATTTTGCTTGAAGAAGATTCAAAACCTTCTAGAGAACACCAACGTAGAATAAATCCTATAATGAGTACTGTAGTTAAGACTGAAGTTCTTAAGTTACTAGAGGCAGGTATAATATATCAGATCTCGGACAGTAAATGGGTGAGTCCTGTGCATGTAGTACCTAAAAAGGGAGGCATCACAGTCGTGCAAAACGAGAAGGGCGAACCTGTAGCAAAAAGAACTGATGGAGGTTGGCGTATGTGCATAGATTATAGAAAATTAAATAAAGCAACTAGGAAGGACCATTTCCCATTACCATTCATAGACCAAATGTTGGAGCGCCTAGCCAGACACTCTTACTTTTGTTATTTAGATGGATATTCAGGATTCTTCCAAATACCTATTCACCCCGAAGATCAAGAAAAAACTACCTTTACATGCCCAGTTGGAACCTTTGCCTATAGAAGAATGCCTTTTGGACTTTGTAATGCTCCTGCAACTTCCCAACGCTGCATGATGTCTATCTTTGCTGATTATTTGGATGGAATCATGGAAGTATTTATGGACGATTTCTCAGTTTGTGGGTCAGATTTCAAAAATTGTCTTGTCAACCTTGAGAAAATCCTGGAGAGATGTGTGGAGGTAAACCTTGTGCTAAATTGGGAAAAATGTCATTTCATGGTCACCGAAGGGATTGTTTTAGGACATATAGTTTCCGAAAAAGGTATAGAGGTAGATAAAGCAAAAATAGAAGTCATAGAGAATCTAAAACCGCCGAAGACTATCAGGGAGATAAGAAGTTTTCTTGGACATGCCGGATTTTACCGACGTTTTATCAAGGATTTCTCCAAAATAACAAAGCCCTTAACTGGTCTTTTAATGAAAGATGCTGAGTTCATCTTCGATGAAAAATGTACTGAAGCATTTAATCTTCTGAAGCAAGCTCTGATTTCAGCACCTATAATGAAACCCCCTGATTGGTCGGAACCGTTTGAGATAATGTGTGACGCCAGTGATTATGCTGTTGGAGCCGTTCTAGGTCAGAGAAAAGATAAGAAGTTACATGTGATTTATTATGCCAGTAGAACCCTAGACGCTGCACAGCTCAACTACGCAACAACCGAAAAAGAGCTCCTAGCTGTAGTTTTTGCAATAGACAAATTTAGATCTTATCTAGTAGGAGCCAAGATTATAGTTAACACCGACCATGCTGCCATTCGTTACTTACTAAGCAAAAAGGATGCCAAGCCTAGGTTACTTCGATGGATTCTATTATTACAAGAATTTGATTTGGATATCCGTGACAAGAAAGGCACTGATAATGTGGTAGCTGATCACCTATCTAGGCTAGAATACCTGAAACCTGATCCAGTACCCATAAATGACGATTATGCCTACGATAGACTGATAGCCCAACTAGAAACCATTGAAGATGATAACCCAGACCCTCATGAGCAATTTCATAAATCCTTAGCTATAAGCAATGTACCTTGGTATGCAGATTTTGTTAATTACCTAGCCGCTGACATCATACCCCCTGATCTAAACTACCACCAGAAGAAGAAGTTCTATAGTGATGTGAGAAACTTCTATTGGGACGATCCATTTCTTTTCAAGAGAGGTAAAGATGGCATTTTCCGCCGTTGTGTTCCAGAAGAAGAGGTAAATAATATAATTGAGCATTGTCACTCTGCACCCTATGGTGGACATGCAAGCACATCTAAGACCTACGCCAAGATTCTTCAAGCTGGCCTATTCTGGCCTACTATGTGGCGTGATGTCCATGCTTTCATTGTCAAGTGTGACAGATGCCAACGCACAGGAAATATTTCAAGACGTAATGAAATGCCGTTAAGAAATATCCAAGAAGTAGAACTCTTCGACGTATGGGGTATAGACTTTATGGGACCGTTCCCACCATCTTTTGGAAATCAGTACATATTAGTAGCTGTTGACTACGTGTCTAAATGGATTGAAGCTATCGCCGCACCCACAAACGACACCAGAGTAGTCATCAAATTATTCAAGAATTATATATTTCCCAGGTTTGGAACACCCCGTTTAGTCATAAGTGATGGAGGATCACACTTCATATCGAGAATATTTGATAAACTTTTAAGCAAGTATGGAGTTAAGCATAGAGTAGCAACACCATACCACCCACAGACCAATGGACAAGTGGAAGTATCTAATAGGGAGATAAAACAAATCCTCGAGAAGACTGTCTCTATATCTAGAAAAGATTGGGCGCAGAAACTTCAAGAAGCATTATGGGCCTATAGAACCGCTTTCAAAACTCCTATAGGAACAACCCCTTATCAACTGGTCTATGGAAAATCATGTCACTTACCATTTGAGTTGGAGCATAAGGCCTATTGGGCCATCAAAACTTTGAATTTGGATTACTTGACAGCTGGTGAGAAACGTATCCTTGATATCCACAAATTGGAAGAGCTCAAACAATCTGCCTACGAAAATGCCATCATATACAAAGAAAGAACAAAAGCTTGGCATGACAAAAGAATCATAAGAAGAGACTTCAAAATAGGCGATCCTGTTCTCCTGTTCGATTCTAGGTTACGACTATTTCCAGGTAAACTCCGTTCGAGATGGACTGGCCCTTTCGAAGTATCTAAGATCCTGAGATCCGGTGCTATTGAAATCAAGAACCAAACATGTAAACCGTTCATAGTCAATGGACAGAGGTTGAAGCCCTACGCAGGAGGTGACATTCCAACAACATACACCCGTCATACTCTGAGTGATCCACCATATCCTTCCAATGATGTTTAAATATCGGTCGTCGAGCTAATGACGTTAAACAAGCGCTGCATGGGAGGCAACCCATGGTTTTTCTTATTTTTGTACTTTTTATTTTTACTTTATTTTAATTTGTTATTATGTCAGGACTCACGATTGAATGTTTTATGTGCTTTCAGGACTTGTTTGCTAACCTTGTACAGAATGCAGAACCCTGATAACATGCACGTGGCCTTTAGAGATGATGCACAGAGAGAGCGTTACTATGTTCACATGAGACGCCCTATGGCTCCTACCAGGTACCCTGACCATGACTGCATGGATGCCTTGGGGATAGAGCCAAGCGTCAGATTTTTATGCCATCAACTCCAGTGGGACCAGTTTGACGACAGGAACGACACTTATAGGAACCTGACTCTTGAGTTCCTCAGCTCGTTTCATCATGACCCTTGGGCTGGACCCGATGGACTCGCTGTTTTCAGGTTGTTCGGGATTGACTACTCATTCTCTCACAAAGGGTTTGGTGATTTACTAGGTTTCCAGACTACTCCTGATGCTATTCCAGAGACTCCGATGGGGTATTTTATGAGCAGAGAAGTGGAAAAGTTTTGGACTAAAATATCAGGCGGAGGGAGCCAAGATCCTTCTACCCAGTTTTCTCAGGTAATCCACAACCCTGCATTGAGGTACTTCCAGATGATTCTAGCACATTCTTTCCTAGGTTTTCCAGATACAGAGACACTGCTAAGTGAAGAGGAGATTTTCCTACTGTTTTGTGCGACTCAGTCTCGCCCTGTTGCTTGTGGCAATTTTCTACTGAAGGGCCTTGCTAGTGTTGCCAGATCATCAGTAGGAATCATCCATGTCGGTGGGATTGTTACACAGATTGCTACTGCATTGGGTTTGTCTCGCAAGCTATTGCACCTCAGGACCTTCTGCCGCTACACCACCCTGGATATTGATTTTTGTCTTGATAGAGGACTGATGAGGAGGGCTTCTTTTGAGCCCAACATGTTTAGATTGCTGATCGACGGTGAAGCGATACACTACTTTACATTACCAGATCCGCTGATGACCAGTGTCCATGATCCTGCCAATTGGAGTTATGCTCTAGAGGGTTATGGAGAGACTGTCGAAGAGCCGAAATCGCCTCCCGCCGCTGAGTACACTCCTACACCTCTTACTCCCCGAATCACTGTTATGTCTAACAATATGTCTCTGCAGCCACCTGACCTACAAACACAGATTTATGAGCTCCGCAAGGAGACTGCCCTGCTCAAGCAGGAAGTGGCAGACTTAGAGTTACAGATACAGGTTTCTGATCTCACTCATGCCTCAGAGACCGATGCTCTACATCAGGCGATCGACGAGCTTCGGAGGGAGATAGCTGAGATTCGTGGATCAAGCCAGGATAAGAAACCTACCACATAACTCATTCCACCCTGACAGCACTACCCTAGTATTTAACTTCCTTTTATTTATCGCATTTCCAGACATATTTTACTTTATTGCAGCTTTTACATTTTCATGCACTTTGAATTCCTTATATATATATACATATTATGCACTAATTTTTATTTTTCTTTTTCTTTTTTGATTTTTAATTATTTTATTTTTGTCGTACAAAGAAAAAAATATATAAGACAAAAATATGCAAGCCAATGCCTTGAAAAGAAGAAGAAAACGCTATTCAGACCCCCCGGAAGACAAAGGTGCAAGGAAGGCCCAAAGGAGGATCCAAAACCACAAGGCCCAGGAATTGGCCTTGTGGCGGGCGCCATAGGCCCTGTGGCGGGCGCCACACCGTATCAACCAACAAATACGGGATTCAATCCCCATTTCCACCATTTTCATCCCTTTCTTCACCAAAAACCCATTTTTCCAACCTTCTAAATCCTCCTTGAACCCCATTAAAGCTCCCCCATTTCCAAAATACCCTCCATCCATAAAACATATCCAACATCCATTTCCATTTTCATCCATCAAAAACCAAAAAAATCAAAACTTTATCATTCCCCTCATAAACCACTTTTCTACTATTTTCACTACCTAAGGAGCTTTTCAACAATGGAGTTCAACGGATTTATTCTTCGTGATGGAAGACCGGGCGAAAGGCAACGGAAAATTATTCAGAGGCTTCAAAGTCGAGAAATCCTCTCGACTAGGTACGTCGACGATAACTGTCTGTATGCTTTGGGTATTTATCATAGTGTTTTTAATTTATTAGAATTTCTAGGCTTGCATAATATTTTCATTAATCAGGAACCTACCTATGAGAGGCTGACAACTGAGTTTTTGAGTTCTTTGATATACACTGTCAGTCCTGACACTGCTAGCACTGTCGGTACTGTTATTTTTAGACTATTTGGAATTGAATATGAATTCAGTACCAATGAGCTAGCAGATTTGTTAGGAATCCCTCATAGGGAAGGTTCGATTTGTGAGGCACCTTTGGATGCTGAATGGTCGGCCGAGGTATTTACCTTCTGGCTAAGGCTTTCAAGTACTTCAATTAATTCTTTTGAAGGGATACTTGCGTCGACCATTCACAACCCGGCCATAAGAGTTTTTAGACTTCTTTTGGCATGTACTATTTTTGGCCGGGAAAGTCCAAACAAGGTTAATGCTCGTGAACTCCTATTTTTGCAAGGATGCCTCACTAGAACCCACATCAATCCGGTCCCGTTTATGCTTGCCCACATGACTTTATTTACTAATAAAACAGGACCGATTGTTTTTGGAGGGCTTGTTACGTCTATTGCTCGGGCTCTTGGCCTGAATGATGAGATAGCTACACTTGAACCACTACCTCCTCGCACAATTAATTTAAAATTTCTGAAAGACATGAAATTGTGCCGAACAAGGAGAGAAGGTGGTTATGAGTTGATGGTTCATGGGGTAGCTATCCCATCTGTTGCTTTACCATGCAGTAGACGTACTGATGTACGTGATGAAAGGAACTGGACCTATGATCTTAATGCTCCACGTGTTTTGGGTCCACTTCCTCCTAATATTCCCGATGGGGAGGCACATGACACTGATGATGAGTATGATCGGAGAGAGCAGTCTCCCATCCCTCACATGTCCCCCCATCGTCCTTCACAGTCACACACTGCACCATCTTCCTCTAACCCTGTTGCAGGTACTGCTCCTGGATTCTTTGTCACCGAGGAGATGTGGCGTGATATGACAGCTAGAGAAGAAAGGCGTGATGGCCTTCTCTCTACTATTTCACAGCAGCTGACGGACAATATGAGTTTCATGCAACAATCGCGATTGGTTTCGGATCGTTCTTATAGCAACGTTTGCCGTACCTTGAACGATATTTCATTAGAGCAGAACCGTCAGAGAGAGTTCAACAGCCGACACTACCAGCTTGTAGAGGCTACTCAGGGTTCCATCTTGGGTAACCTTCGAGAGGTCCGGAGTGCTCAGGCTGCTTTATCAGCACGACTCGACCGGAGGGACCAGCATCGTAGTAGATCCCGTCGTTCCAGACCATCACATCAGGACGACGAAGACACCAGTGCCCCTCCTCAGTAGTCTTTTTCCAGGTTACCCCCCTTATCTTATTTCGAAACATTGGGGACAATGTTCGATTTAAGTGTGGGAGGGGATTTTATTGCTTTCTGTTATTTCCCTTTTTAGTTAATTTCCTTTCAGTTATTTCCCTTTTCAGTAATTTATTTTTCTTAGATAATGCATGAGTCTGACGAGTCACCAGTATAGTGTCTTTTTAGTTCATCTTCATTTTTTTCCCATTTCCTTAGCCTTACCAGAAAATTTTCAAAAAGAAAACAATGTTGTCTCACATGTTTTTTGGGCTTTGAGACAGGTTTAGATTAGGATATGGTGACTTAGGTCAACTTTTTGAAACATCAGAACCATTTTTAGCACCATAGACCTCTTGAATATAGGAATCACTCCTAAACCCCACCACCATGGCCTTTACTATCATTCAAAAAATTGTCCTAAGTAGTTTATTTTAGCAGTCAGCTCCGGCCTAAGCATACTCTACGTAGGGGGCCGATGAATATAAGTGAATGATCCAGTGCTAATAAAAAAAAAAAAAGAAAAAAAGGCAAACTCTGGTATAGGTGACCCTCACAAAGTCATTTAAACCGAAAAAAGAGAAGAAAAAAAATTTTTGCCACAAAAAGAAAAAAAATTGCAAGTCACCTATTGTTAGTTGGTTCAGAGGTATCTGGCACTGAACTTGGTAGGGCGGATTACGATCCGATCCCCCGCAGCTACATTTAGGCGAAATAAAAACAGGTTTACACATGCTTATGTGCCAGAAACCTTATGTTATGGATCAGAATCACTAACCGGTCACTCTACTATGAAGCATGTACGGATAACGGGCTTAATGTGATTGCGCCTGAATGAAAAGGACACAAAAAGATGAGAAGATAGGCCTAGGTATCGTGGGATGACATGGAGTGGTTAATATAGGATTGAAGTTTGTGTTTGTGTTACTATGGTACCCTTGGTTCACTTAGTTAGTATCTGTCACTGCATCCTGACTTGAACTTAGAATCCCTTTAGCCCAAAGACAAGTGTTGACACCATATTTTCTTAAGCTTTAATGTTTGCTTGAGGACAAGCAAAGGTTTAAGTGTGGGAGAATTTGATCACACTAAAATTCACCGTATTTCTGACTCCGATTTCGCATGCATTCTTAGCTTTTATTGTTGTTTTTCTTTGTTATCGCTTTGTTTTCTTATGTTTTCAGGTTTTTATAATAATCGGAGCTTGAATCGGGAAAAGGAGCGAAAAAGGAGTGAAAACGGACGAAAACCTAGAAATTCAGCATTTTGCACTTGCGGCACCCACTGTGGCGGGCGCCATAGGGTTAGCCATGACGTGGCCACGTCTCAAGACCACTCCTCAACCTCCAAGACCCACGATCCCCACTCCATCATCCCCTGTAGGGACCGTGGCGGGCGCCATAGGCCCTGTGGCGGGCGCCACAAGGCAAAAATCCACAACCTCCACTTTTTAGTGGAGGGGCGTCCCGGTCATTTCGCGCTTTCAGTTTCTCCTATAAATAGGACCTTAGATTTTCGTTTTTCTTCATCCAGAATTAGAATTCTCTAGGCATATATCAGTTATAAAGCAGTTACCATTCCATATCGGGGTGCCTCTGCAATCGAGTGATCGAGTCTGTAATCTGTCTGTGGTTCGAGTTTTGGAGCACTCTGGAGGAAGTTAATCCTGCCGCTATTTTAATTCCAGTTAGTATTTTATTTTTCCGCATTGCTTTACATTTATTTATTTTCTCGCACTTTACTTTGTTTATTTCCCGCACTCGCACATTTACGTTGTTTATTTCCCGCACTCGCACATTTACGTTGTTTACTTCCCGCACTCGCACATTTACTTTGTTTACTTCCCGCACTCGCTCATTTACTTTGTTTACTTCCCGCACTCGCTTTAAATTACTCATATGAAAAACTATAAAAAGAATATTTACTTTATCATGTCTAACTAATCCCATAAAGGTTAGAATGTAAGGATCGTAATTAAACCAGTAATCAGTATAATTGTTCGTGGAAACACCTAAGGGCTATTTTATCTTTCAATTCAAGTAATTGTTTTTAACTATTTCAAAAACAGCCAAAAGCGCTTTGTATAGTTCATTAGGAGTTTTTAGATTAAAAAGAAAAGAGATTTTAAAACGATTTTCGGACGCGTTATGAGATTTAGAGTCTGGTTCATAAGAACCTCTTTTTGCTAAGAAGTCCAGGTTAAAATACTTTTCAACTTTGTTAAGAAACTATATTTCTTAAAAATAGGTTTACTACTCTAACGCAGTACGCACCTTTTTATCCGTGACAATAGGAGGGGTTGATTAGAGAGTACAACTCGGTTCTGAATACGCGAAAGCGACAGTTCCTGTTAAATTAGTTCTTTTCAAAGGAGAAAACATTGCCCATAAGTAGTTCCATTAACAAGTACTGGATTATCATTGATTGCGTGAATTACATTCGAGCCTGTCTTTTATTTATTATTTAAAATTATAATTTTATTTACCATTGCACCCTTACTAAAACCCTTAAAAATAGTTGCCTTAGATAAACACCATAACAACAGGTACGATAGATTGACACTTGGTCTCTGTGGATTCGATAATCTTTTATATTACTTTGACGTGATTCGTACACTTGCGAAAAACACGCATCAATCAACAGCTCCCACAGCAAAGCAATCATCTGACAGTAGTTCAGTCATCAGTCTTCAACAGCTCTTCAGGGCTATCATCTTCATTAGCAAGTATCAACTTGCTTCTTCAAGCTTCTAACACATCCAACATAAGTATCAACTTATTCTCTCTTTCTCAAGCCTCAACTCTTCAGTAAATTCCACCTTCAGGCTTCACCCCTAATATCAAGTATCAACTTGGCCCCTGCAGGCTCTCAATGTGTCAACATAAGTATCAACTCAATCTTTCTTCTTCAAGCCTCAGCTCCTCACTCAATTCCAATTTGATCTTCTTCACAAGTGTCAACTTATTCTTCTGGGCCCTCAAGCTTCAGTTCTCTCCTCCTTACAAGTATCAACTTGCTTTCCCTGATCTGCAAGCTCCAGCTCCTAAGAGTAATCTTCAAACACAAAGAAGTACAACCTCTAGCATCTTCAATCTTCTGATAAGGAACTCCATCCTCTAGCAAGGGAGAGAAATTCATTTGACATGAGCGAAGTTTGGATGATTGGTAGCAGAGTGAAGACCAAAGGTCACCACTAAGCATCCTATCATCAGAGAAAAGGACCCTCAAAGGTTCTACCAACTTGTAAAGAGCCACACATCCTACCAAAGGAGGGATGAGGCCTTTACAAAGGGACCTTACATCATAGGGAAGGATGGAAGTGATCAACATCTTCCATGTTTATGAAGGAAGAGAATCTATCTAGGAGCTCTGCCTACAAACCCTAATCTTATCACCTACTCAACACTACACCAAAAGAAGGGAAGATCTTCACATCCAAGCTTCTTCAAGCATTCCATGGTATCCCAAGCTTGTCTTCAACATCATCCAAGAGCAAGAGAGACAAAACCCTAATCTAAGGGAACTAAAGAAGTCATTCTAGTTGAATTAGTGCATTAGAATCATCTAAAGTTAGCATCTAAACTAAAATCAAACAAAAATAGTAAACTATATTGTAAATTCCTACAAAACTTCCTAAGGGATCCTAGTTCACTCATGAATCTACCATACAAAAAACAGAGGTTGAATAATCCACCAAGTTCTAAAAATAAAATCTAAACCACAAGGTATCAACCATAAACCCTAAATATGGAGCTCTTAAAGTTTCAACTTAAAACTACCACCTAACTTCATCACAAAAATGTGAGAAACATCTAGGGGGATCATGCATATCTATGCTAGCTACACACAAAAAATCAGGGCAAGAATCATCATCACATGATCAAACCAAATTCAACAAAATCAAGCATCAACCATGATTATTTTAATGTCAATTAAAATGTAAAAATGCCCATAAAATAAAAAAATGTATGGAATATTAATATATTTTATCTAAAAAATACTAGATTCAATCATGAATCCATGGCAAAAAGAATGGGATTAATTGAGTTATTTTTCCATTTTTTATGAATTTTCCAATAACCATGTATGAAGTGAAAAATAAAATGAAAATCCAAGGAAATTAATAAGCGCGTGGTGTGAATAGCAAATTAATTCAGTTCATTTTAGGGTTGGGCCCAAAAAGGGGGTGTGAGTATCAACTATTGCCTAAGCCCACCCAGATTACATTAATGAAACACTGCGTTTGAACATAACTCAGAAATCATTCACAAACTATCTTTCACGCGTGGTCGTTGGATGAGGTCTTCAGTCAAAGTCCACCTAGGATCTAATGGCTATCAAGTCATCTTCAACCTTTTGAATTTCTGAGTTTCCTCCCTCTGCGCGCGCTAGAGTCACTGCCGGTGACTTCTCCGATCAACCTTCCACAACCCTAACTCTCTATAGAATCCACCATTGGCCACGATTCCTTGATGAATCTTGTCCCAAATTTCCTCAGGAATCCATTCATGCCATTAATTCATTCTAAAAACTCAAGATTCGCAAGAACACAATCTCAACCGAAAATTGTAACAACCCTAATTGGTCGCTAATCTCCAAATTGATGATCCAAAAACCTTCCTACATCAATCTACAATGCATCTAACACAATAATTCCCATTGATTCTACCTTATTTAAGCCATGGAACAAGAGCTGCATACCTGGTAAACTTGAGCAAACAGAGTGGTTGAATCTTCAAATCAACCCTCAAGAACTTGCAGAATCCTTCACTAGCCTCCAATCAATCTTCTGTATGCAAAGAAAAGGATTGGAATGCCCGGGATTCTTGAAACCGATTTTGAGTTGCAAGCTTCCAACTCCAATGGCTACTTCACGATTCCTCCACAACTTGGCCTTGAATTTGATCTGGGATCAATCACCAACCTCAGAGCAGCTATTGAGATCAATTTCTTGGACTGAAATGACCTCTAACCTTGTAACAGATCTTGATTTGCAATGTGCAAACTCAAAATGAAATCTCACTCTCCTCTCTCAATCCTCACCATCCTTGGCCCTGAATCCCTTCATATGTTTATATAGAACATGAATGAATGATCTAGAAAGTTCTAGATCACTCTAATGAGAAATTCAATATCTCACTTCACTTGAAAATCCAATCTCATGGTATACTCAAGACAGCCCTTGCATCAGCTTGTATTCATTATGCTTCTCATCCAAATTCTCTCCAAATGAGATTATGAAAGTGTTTGGATTGAAAGGAGCCTTGGTTATGCCTTGCATATTGGTTTGGCAATTGTTACTTATGATGTAAGTAACCACTTTTCAAAGCAAGTCCTCAAATTAACCCTCAATTCAAAATTTTGGCAATGTCAATGCTCTTAAAATGTGTTTTACAATCAAATTGGTATGTCATATGGCTTGGTTTGGACATGTAGATCAAAAAATCCCAATTTCCATCTTTGGTTCATTTGAAATTCATCCTTATTTTAGGCCATTTTTGTGATTTTGTGAAGCAAGCTATTCCAAGCTCTCATGACCTCTTGTCTAGCCTTAAAACATCATTTTGAACAAGTTTTATGTTGAACATTTTCCCATTTGAAGCTTGCAAATAGGAGTTATGGCCTTATGATTGAAATGACCTATAATCTCCAAATGACCAAAATACCCTTGACTTGTCAAAGCCATAACTTGAGTTCTACAAATCCTATCAAGGACTTCTAGTACTCTCTAGAAAGCTAAAAGGATAAGGAACAACATTCATGTTGACCAAAAGTTCATAGGAATCATCCTTCTAGGGCAAAGGTTTCATGCAAGTTGGACAACTTTCAAGCTCCAAATTCACATGCCTCAGATGACCTGTAATTTGTCAAAGTCATATCTTGAGTTCTACAAATCCTATCAAGGACTTCTAGCACTCAAATTAAATCTAAGATCATTCTCTACAACATTAATGTTGGGGGAAAGGTGAGATGACAATCACATCTTGAGTTAAATTGCCTTGAAGATAGGGGTCAAACTAGGGGATTTTACACTATCAAGTCTTAGAAACCCTAGCTTGAAACTTCTCAAACTCTTCAATCATGATGAGTTGACTTTGGAATCATCCTTATAACATCTCAATGCATCAACCCATGATCACATGGCTCTTGGGTCAAGTCTCAACCTTCTTCAAATCATCAGTTGACTTAGGGTTGACCCAATCAAACCCTAATTGCAACACTCATGGCTGAGGCTTCTTAATCTTGCACAATGACCTGTCTAGGCATCCAAGTGATCTTCAAAACTTATCATGATCTCTCTCAAGAACTCAAGTCCAACTTCATGGCTTCAAAATCATCTGATGATCTTCCACAACTTTCAAGTTAGGAGACCTACACACTTGGCTTCAACCACTCTCTCTGAGGATCTTTTAACTTCTCTGACAAGGATATCAACCCTTGAACACTTGAATAACCTTCTTAGCTTAGATTCATAGTCTTGTATAGATCTTAATTGGTGATCATACCTCTTGATCTCCTGCATACATGTCAATGAAATGCAAATGATAATGCTAATGTGAATGAAATGAAACATAAGCTAGGTAAAGAAAAGTTAGGCAAATTTTGGGGTGCAACAACATGCCCTTAACATCATCCAAGAAGAACCACAAGCTCACCAAGAACCATAAGCCAACAATGAAGGCAAAACAAAACAAGCACCAAGTTAGGAGCACAAAATGAATAACCTAATTGTAAATTCTATCTAAAATAACAAATTAGATTCTAAAAATCTACAAATTTTCCTAAGGGAACATGTAAGTGTTAAGAACCTATAGTTCAAATACTAGAGCCTAATTAAACTTCTAAGGCCACTAATAAAATCCTAAATTGTAAAGTGTCAAAGGGAAGCCATGAAAGGGAAGGCTCTAAAACCCTAATCTAAAACAGAACCTATGATTATCTAAAAATCAAGAGAAAATTCCTGAGGGAACATACATATCTAATCTACAATCCAACAAAAAACTCAGCCCAATATTCAATACCAATTGCAAGAACAAAAATCAACAAACAGATGCGTCAACTATACAAAAATAAAGAAATATCAAAAATGAGAAAAATCAAATTAAATTGCGAAATCATCAAAAATTAAATCTAACAGCATGGAAAAATTACAAATTAAAAGAGGAGCATGAGCATATTTTTGGATTATTTTTCTGATCAAAAATGAAATTAAAATGAATTAAAGTAAGAAAATGCAATTAAAATAATATGAAAATGATTAAGAAAATCAAATAAGCCAGAAAATATCACACGTGTTGGATCAGTGGACTCAGTAATCTAATCTAAAGGCTCTCACATGCTCCACCTCACACGCCACGTAGCTGCCAGGTCAAAAAATGAAACACAACGTTTCCCATTCAAAAGTTCAAATCCTCAGATTAAAACACAGCCACACGATGATGATACTTTGACAATGCTTCAGTCAGATCCAACGAACCACAGCCTTCGTCCTCATTTAAATTCTCAGATGGAAGGAAGCTCTCAGACGGCGGCCGGAGATGACCTCTGGTCATCTTCTCCAGTAAGCATGTACTTACAGGTTATGAAAACTCAACAAACTTAACATCATCTCACTCCAAATTTTGTCCTGATCTCAAATATCACCTTCAAATCCTCTAAATCCTACTAGATTTTAAAACACGAAGAAGATCTCAAAGTGCACTTCAATCTGAACTCTCACCAAAACTCAAACTATTGTTATGAATGTAATCCTCATCTAACACTGATCATCACATGCTATTCCAATTGAACCAAAGCCTCAAGATCAGATCAATTCGCATCTAAACAGAAATTATGTCATCACCTATTTTGTCTCTAATCCTCAAATTTCTGATCCAAATTTCATCTACATCTCAAATACAAACCTATCCACATACTAATCATGCCTAGATCATGCTATAACCAATGTAAATTTGAAAACTACATACTTGACTTTGAGCTTCAAATTGAGGTATCTAGGGTACGATTCTGGCTTCAAAACACTGCAGATTCACTAAATGCTTGATGAGGAACGTGTTTGTAACTTCAATTTGCTTGGATCTGGCTTGAAAATGAAAACACGATTTTCAACTCTCTTCTTCAAGCTCCAACTTCAATCCTTGGTTCTGGAGCGAAATGATCTCCAAAATGGAGTAAAACCTCTCACACAACTTAAATACAATTGGTTTGTGGGCTTTAGGGGTCCAAATGAGGCCAAAACAGAAAAACCAATTTTCAAATTTCCTTCACAAAACCAACCATGGTGGATGCGTGTTCTGACTTGAAACTTCCCTTGGAAGCTTGCAATCAACTCCTTGTAGTCTGGTGAGGGTGTTTGGAGTGATTTGAGTTCTTGAACTTATCACAAAATCAAATTATGAAGTGTAACTTACGTGTGAAGTAACAAACCATATCACCATGAAATTGACCTCAAATGGAAATTCTAAAATTGCCAAAGTGTTTAAAATTGTTTTTCTGATCAAAATGAGTATTCATATGGTCCATTTTGAGCACAAATGAATTGATCATGAATTTTTCAATCAAATACCTTTAAATTCTTCCTTTTGCAAAATTCTTCAAACCAAGTCTCACCTAAATCAAAATCAATTCATCATGAGTATATGGTTGACCTAAAAACATCATTTTGAGCAGGTTTTGTGTTTAACAAAATTGCATTTGAAGCTTGCAAGATGGAGAAAATGACCTATAATGCCAAATGACCTATAATCTTACTTTCCCAAAATACCCATAACTTGTAAACCTCATAACTTGAGTTCTACAAATCAGATGGAAGACTTCTAGTACAATTTGGAAAGCTAAGATCAAGACCTACAACTTTCATGTTTGCCAAAACTTTAAGAGAAACACCCTTCTAGGTCAAACGTTACTTGGAAGTTGGTGAACTTTCACAAACAAATTTCACATTCCTCAGATGACCTGTAACTTGTCTGGACCATAACTTGAGTTCTATAAATCCAATGGAGGACTTCTAGTACTCAAATTAAAGCTAAGATCCTGCTATACAAGTTTCATGTTGACCAAAAGTTGAGATGAAACTTGCATCTTGAGATAAGTGGTCTTGAAGTTAGGCACTAAATAGGGGATTTTACCCTGAGAACCCTAATTTAGCAACTCCTCACACCTTGAACTTTTCTTGCATAGATCTTGGAATATTATCTCATGTGTCACAACACAACTATCCATGATTACCAAGACCTAGAATTAAGCTTTGATCTTCTTCAATTAGTCACTTGACTTAGGATTACTCAGATGAAAACCCTACTTGCAACACCTTCAACTGTGGCTCTTCACACTTGGCACAATGACTTGATTGAGCTCCATCATGACCTTCAAGGCACTCTATGAGCTCTACTCACACCCTCTCACCTTGGTCAAGACCTCATCCTCCATTGATGATCTTCAATTGGTCCTCAAATTAGGAGACTAACCCCATACAAACAAATGAACTTCTTAAGAGCCGAACCTTCTTCCTGATGATTATGGTGACTTCTCAAGCTTGAATAAGACCTCTAGATAGGCTGCACACTTGATCCTCTGTTAAATGAACAATGCTATGCAAATGTTAGAACAATGCTAGAACAATGTTATCCTATGCAGTGAAACATAAACCAAGTGATAAAAAGGTTGGGCAAATTTTGGGGTGCAACACTATCGATCATTCTAATTCCACCATATAAAGTGTCATACCATACAATGTCCGAATGAAAGCGCCATGACTGTCTTTGGCCAGCAAGGTGCCTCTTTTAACTCCCAGATACTTGGAAACCATGTCAAGCGAGAAATGAACCACGAGTAAAGAAGAGCAGTACAACAAACAATATGACCTCCTCCTTCAGAGTTTCTCAGATGGATTGCATGGTAGGTATCAGCTAGTAGAGTAGGAACTGGATTCCGGAGGATGAAGATTTTGATGGCATCCATGTCAACAAAGTCGTCGACTATTAGAAACAGAAAAATCCCGTAGGCTAGTAGTGCAATGGTAGCTTCAAGTATTGCAACATCCTTCATATCAGCATGATGGAGAATTTTCTCTATCAATAATTCAGCTGGAAATCCAAGGACTCCTTCCTTAGTGGTCATGTGAGCTTGAATGTCATTTACACTTAGGCGTGTGGAATTTGTAATTTCCTGATCGCTGGGTGTGTCTTCCCATCTGGAAAACAGAGTTTGGGATGTGATAGTCATTCCCATAAACGCAAAATACTCTTCCAAAGTTGGCGTCAACTGGTAATCAGGAAAAGTGAAACAACGGTAAAGGGGATTGTAGAACTAAACGAGCGTGTCCAGCAGCCTATCAATCATCATGAGTCTTAGAAGTGGAAAGATTCTTCCATATTCAGCTGAGAAAGTTAGACGGTTGTCGATTAGACTTACCAATTCCCTTAAGCTCTCAATGTTTGGACTCTTGAAGGTGTACTTCAACGTTTCTTTTCTAAAATCCATTTTACAATATCTGCAAAAAAAATTGGGTTTCTTGAAGTGTTAGAGAAAAATGAAATGCAGAGATGCGAATATGAAAGGCTTCATCGAATTCCAGTACTTATAAACATTGTAGGATATCAAAAGAAATTCATCTATTATTTTATAATGGATTACAAATAAACATTCTTAAAAGAGTATTAAGATAACATCTAAATAAAAGCTAATAAAGCCCTAAGAAAGTTTTTTATTCTTCTCCTTAATCTGCTCCTCCAGTTGGGCCTTCTCAAAGATGAGTTTGTCTACAATCAGCTTCCAAGGGGTAGTTTCAGGGTTAGAGGAAAATAAATCCTCCTGTACTTTTCTCTTCCTGCAGGAAAGTGAGTCTTCATTTTTCAACTGAAGTTGTTTCTGAAGTTCATCATTTTCTTCAATGACCACCTGATATTTATTTTTCCATGCTTTTGACTCCTGCTGTGCTTTGCTCAAAGCAATCTTTAATTCTTCAGCTTCAGACATGAAAATTAGAACAAGTTCCCTCTTCAAAGGCATAGGCTCTTGTCGGGGATAAGGCATCTTTAGTTTGATAGCTCTATCTCTGACCCACTGAAGGTACGGCTCGAAAGAAACACAATTAGGCTTCCTCAGGCTTTCCTTCCCTTTCTTATGTAAGTGACACCATGCAACCACAATCTTCTCTTGAAGTTCCTTGTTGTCCTTAAAGAAAATACCTTCCACATGTACACTCTTGGGTTGATCTTTTAAAGGATACCATAACTAACGGTGAGCCAAAACATGATTGTAACTAATTCCTCCATTAATGCTAAGGAGAGGTATATTAGCAAAATCTCCACAGCTATCAATAATTAATATCCCATCATACACACCGTTATACCACTCAATATCCGAGTGGGTCAGAGCCATAATTTTCTATGACCAACATCCTTTACTGAGATCCCAAAAATACCTAGACTTGGGCAAGTGCGACATAAACCACTTGTATAACAAAGGCACACAACAAGTAATCATCCCTCCACCATGAAGATTTCGGAGATGCACTGAATGGTAAGCATCAGCTAGTAAAGTTGGTACCAGATTGTTCTTCATGAAAGCTTTGATGGCGTTAAGGTCAACAAATCCTTCAAAACTTGGGAACAAGAGCACTCCATAGATAAGTAAGGCAAGAATTGCTTCAAATGCGTTCATGCTCATATGATCAGCGTAATATTGGGCCTTTTTAATCAGGAAGTCTGTTGTTAATCCAAAATTTCCACCTTTAGTAATCATATTGTCTTTGATATCAAATAACTTCATATGTATAGCTTTAGCAATGTCCTTTCTTTAGGGTTCTTCTCCAAGAAAGGGAAAGGAGACTCATCCAAAATGGGCAAAGCAAGCAATTGAGAATATTCTTTTAAAGTAGGCAAGAACTGATAATCTGGGAAAGTAAAGCAGTGATAATCTGGATCGTAAAACTGCAGCAAAGTAGAAAGAAGTTTGTCATCCACTTGAACCTTCAACAAAGATAAAAGCTTCCCATACTCGTTTCGGAATCCTTCTTGATCTTCAACCAATGCTCCCAACTTCCTTAGGTCATCCAATTTATGACTCTTAAAAGAATATTTTAAGGTGTTTTTTATTTTGCAATCCATAATGGTCCTACAATGTTTATAAATAAAGTTGAATTCCATGAAACCAATGTAATATGATGCTTATGAATGCAAGGATGCACAGACACAAATAAGCACACACACGAAGATGCACACATATAAACAAAACAAATAGGGAAACCTAGGTTGGTAAGCAACGAGCATGGAGTAAAAGGGTATACTCATCCCTAAGTGATGAGTACTAAAGGTTATTGTACTTTTAGAACAAGGGTTCTAAGAGGAGCCCAAAGTCATCAGTCCATCTTTCGGATATTATCAATTTCCCGAATACTCGGTGGTTAACAATATTCTCAAGAGAACCTCTTTCAAGTGTAGTATCGCGTATCAACTATTTTTGGGACTACTCCCTCATAGTTATCGCACTACGTCCTAGGAAAGGCCAAGTTGAGTTAAGCGTAACTAAAGGTTTCCAGTATCACAAGCTCCTAGGTCGAAATAGTAAGTGTTTTCATGAATACTCGTTCAACAATACTATTTTCAAGAGGGCCTCAACTGAGAGGTGATTCTCAAGTTAGCTTGGTCGAGAATCAACTCCCTATAATCCTTCTCAAATATATCACCTTCCTATCAGAAGTACACTCAAGTCCGGGTGTAGGACATTTCTCACCACACAAGGATATCAACCCCAAAGCATAAACAAATATAAATAAGCATATATATACAAATAAGCAGATATATACAACAATAAACACAAAATAGAACAAGTTAGGGGAAACCCTCAGGGATCAGTCCCCAGTGAAGTCGCCATTTCTGTCGCGGTGAGAGTCGGATATGAAGTTATTGATTAACTTGAATCTTAATTCATTATTCACCACCGGTCTTTAATTTGTCCAGTGGAAGGGAAAAAGATCGAATTACTCAAAAGTATGCAATGCAAATGTAAAGTTAGAGAGTCTAAGGTTCGGGGGTTGGTTAAACTTAGGGAAGGTATTAGCATCCTAAATATTTGTAGTACTCTATATAAAGTTATTGTTGTTTGCTAAGGATGAAAGACCTAGGGGTTTATTTTTAAGTATACTCGCCAAGAAGTCGCATCTTGTGCCTACATATCCTGACGGGAGTAGAATCAGAGTATTCGTAGTTCCCCTAAAGGGATTGAGGAAGCATTGGCTATGGCAAAAGTTCCAGGCGGGAGAAGGTTTTTTGACTGATTCTAGGAGAAGAGATGAGTCAGCATCTTAGGGAGGATACTCGACTTAACCTCCACAAATGCATCGAAGACTGTATTTTCGTCACATTGAGAGAAGGCATCCAACTCGGATTTAATCGACGAGTATGCCACATACCTCTCTCAAGCGAAAAAGATTCTACATCTCGCGATTATTATGGGGTAGGAGAATTACGTCTCGATTACGCAGATGAATCACGTCTAATTCTCTTGTGGGGAGAATAGAGGATTGAATTAAGTTATAAGTTGTCTAAGTTGAAAGATCTTAAGGGAATCTATCATGACTTAAGATGTAAGGATAACCTATGTTGATCGACTTGAGAATACAAGGATCAAGCGGGGGGAAATGATGCAGATGAAATGTAGTATATATGAATTGTGAGGTCACAAACAAATTCTTCCCTTGGATACAACATGCAATCATAAAAAAACCATAAATAATTATTAAGCACGAATAGGCAAGTAAGAGCATGTGATCAAACGAAAATGGGTTGGGGAGTTGATATTGAAAATAAAAAAGGGACCTCTATTCTAATGTTATCATGCGATAGTTAATTCTACTTTCTATCTTGATCTTATTCAACGGTAACTAAAGCGAATCAAAGACACTCATACTAACACAGGATAACAAGAACGCACATTAGGAGAAACATCAAGAATCATAATCGGCATCAATTAATCCATTAACTAGGATTTCCAATTATTAATCGAGATCTTAATTAAATAGAATTTTAATTAACCTATTAAATTCTTAATTAATTAAATCTCCAAGGTTAAGAAGAAATTGCCTTTAACCTACCAACGTAAATCAAATTATTATTATTATTATTATTATAAACTTGTACAAATAAAAAAATAATTCAAAATTAAACAACAAAAAAAAACAAGGCTGAAAAAAAAGATGGGCTTTTGGCGTAAGGTCCATTTTGGTTATCATAAAATGATGGAAAAACAAAAACAAAAGAGGGTATGGGCCGGCTATCAAGCCCACGGATAACTACATGTCAAACGCAAGCACAAAAGGTGGATCGACCCTCTCCCTTCTCTCATCAACTATCTGTCGCAACATTTCTCCCTCTTCGCACACGAGCAAAAGCATCGAAGGGAAAACCTAGCTTGTTCCTAACTTCGCCGGAGTAAGCTTGCTAATCACTTCTCATCCATAGTTTCAATGGGTTCAATTACACTCGTGTCGCGCCAAAAGAAGAATGAATGAACAGAAGTTTACCTCGGATTTGAAATCAAGGTACCAAATCTCGTCAATGTCGTGGATTTCCACTGTCGTTCGTGTTGCAAATCAGTGATACGTGCGTTACTTCTAGTCGTTTCTGATCCCTATCACTTCTGTCCTTCTCGGTGCGTATGTTTACAATTCTGTTGTCGTTGTCGATATTGTTACCTTGATTTTGCAGCTTCGTAATAGTCGTGGGTTACAATGGTATGTTATGCTTGAATTTCTTAACTTTCGAAATGTAATGCTTGTGTATCATGGTTGTATTTCTCCGTTATTTTTCTGCAGTGCATAGTTGTATGTGGTGAAGGGTAATAAATCTTCGATTTTGGTGTGTGCGAGTCTTGCGGTGAGAATAGGATATCAAATTATTGATTAATTTGAATCACAAATTTTTTGTTCACAACCGGTCTTTTATTTATCCGAAGGAAAGGTTAAAGAAAGGAAAAACCTACTTTGCATCGTTAACATGATGCGGGGAAAGATCTAGGGTCCCGGGGTTGGTTAAGCTTAGGAAAGGTATTAGCATCCTAAACTTCTATAGTACTCTACAGGAACCTCATGTTTTATTGTGCTATTGCTAAAGTTATCTGCTTAAGGGTAATGCTAAGGGTTAAAAGGTAAAGAGAAAGACCTAAGGGTTAGTCCTAAGTTTACTCGCCAAGACTCGCATCTTGTGCCTACATATCTGAGGTAGGGGATGGAATCAGAGTAATCTTAGTTCCCCTTAAAATGGAGGAAGAGAAACTTCTTGACTGTGGTCAAGGTTTCAAGGGGAATCAACGTTCATAGGGAAGCGTTTACGTGGAGTGTGGCGACTCCTAATTTTACATTGTAAATTTGAATTGAAAAGGGTGGCGTAATTATTCCACGGCGGGAAACTTACATGAGTACGGTGACTCGGATCCTAAGGATAGGATGGGTGATGGTTAAGGAATATTGACACGGCGGTCAAACGGTTAGACCTTTCCTTCAGACGGCAGAACGGTAAAAATAATAGCAAAAGTTATCTAAGCAACGATATTGAAATATGGAATAATATGAAAGTGATAGGAATGAGATGTGAATAGCAATAACAATGTTAAATAATGTACAAAATAAAATATAAAAACAAAGGTTAGCATCAAGTTCATGAATAATCGAGAATGATGTTAGGAATGAAGGATAAAAATTAAACAAAGATTAGAATTAGTCAAGATAGGGTTTTGGGGTGTTTTTGAAAAAAAAGTTTGAATTAAAATTAAATTAAAACCAGTGTGTGTGAGTTATTTTTTAAATAAAAAGTTAGAAATTTTGATGAAAAAAGTGTTCGGATCTTAATTTTAAAAAAGGGAGTGCTTTGATAAAAAAAATGTGTTAGAGTTTTAAGAAAAAAATGGTTAGAATTTTAATTAGGATTTAAGAAAGGTAGTAGTAGAATTTTAATTTAAAGAAAGAGTCAACTTTAATTTTAAGAAAAGTCGTTAATTTGATTAAAAAAGTGCTAGTTAATAATAAAAAAAACAGTAATCATTTTTAAAAGAAAAGAAAAGTTTAATTTTGAAAAAAAGTTAATTTAAATTGTTTTAGTTAGAATTAAACAAATAAAACAAAATAAACAAATAAATAAAAATAAATAAAGGAAATGGGTCGGGCTGGGTCATTACCCCCAGACCCGACCCGTCTGGCGTTATATAAAAGGGGGGCTGAAAGTTTTTAGGGTTTTAAACGCTATTTGCAGGAGCGGCGGCGGATTCCCCATGGGGTCTTTTCTGCATTTTTTTTCTCTCCTTTGCCACGACTTCCTTCTTCTTCACACCGTTTCTCTTCTCCATTGCCTTCATGCATAATTTCTTCTCTCTGTTTCATATCTGGAAAAAAAAAAGCAACAAGAAAAATGAGAACCCTTTTTTGGATGGCTTACGTTTTCCTTGATGGTTTTGTACGTTCTTGATGATTCTCGTGATGTTATTGATGCTTTTCAATGATTTTTTTGATGAAGCTTGTAGGTTTCGGTTTGGTTTTTTTTTAGAGACGATGATGATGAGACGATGGTGATTCGTCTCTCTGAGTCCAGTTGGTGTTTGACGGCCTGGCTTATGATTTCTGATGCTTGCGGATGGTTTTCGTCCGTGTTAGAGTCGACGATGGTGTTCTTGGTTTAGAAATTTCGACCGCCGTTTTTATGTCTTGAGGGCGGATGATCCCTTTTTAGGGTTTCGGCCGTTTTGGATGAATTTCTGATGGTGATGCTTTAGGGTTTTTCGCTGCCCATCTGGATGAACTTCTGATGCGTTTTATACTATTTGATTTTCATCTTTTCATTCTTATTTTTGGGCCTGGATCAGATTTTTTTGTGATATTATTTTTTATGATGGATCCTGAGATTTGATTTGCGGATTTTTATATTTTGATGATAAAAAAGGATCCGGATTTGGCTTTGATTTGCTGTTGAAAAATGATTTTGATATTAATTTCTATTTCACTCTAGATCCCTAATTCTGGGTAATGAGATCCGGCTTTGGTTTGTTGGATTGTTTTCTGATCTAGATTTGGCTTAAGGACCCGTTTGACTGAAAAATCATTTTTTACAAAAAGCTCTTTTCCTCTCTCTTAAGAACAAAATTCTGTCGGTTTTGGCCCGAGGTCAGAAAGTGAAAACCGGGAGTTGGCGATGAACTTTTTGTTGCCCTCTCGAAATGCCCGCTGATGATATTTTTCTGAAAATAAATAAATGACTTTTTTCGATTAAACTGTCCTCTAACCAATTGACATTTTTTGTATCTGACGTGTCTTGTTTTGCAGGTTTTGTTGGCGAATCGAAGAAACTCGAAGATCTGGAAACGGAATACCGGACTTAGAAACTTAGGACAAAACTTAGGATTTTAATTTGTAATCCTCGAAAAGTGTAAATTCCTACTTGATGTAATTTGAAATTTGTACGGAACTTGATCTAGAATAAAAATAAATTCGGCCTTTTAATAAAATGAGTTTTAATTTTTCCAGATAAATTCCAAGTCGTATCTTGAATAAACCTGACATTTGTAACCCAAATCGAATCAACTGATACTTGAGAAAAAACAAAATTGATATTCACTATAAATTTGATGCAAACTATAATTCCACTGCACCTCTAAAATTTAAACTCGTAACCAGTAGAGAAAGAAAAACGATTGCATGCTTGAACTTGTTTAGATAACTTCCTTGAAATAATTCTCGCACCGATTCAAATCCAAACCCATTCATATTTTATTTCCCTCAAATAAACATGGATTATAAATCAAACAGCATTCCAAAACCCAATCTGATGACTAAATCCGGTTCTCGAATAAGGATGGACTACATGAAGAAGAATCTGACGTCAATACTGTCATAGAAATCCAAACCAATCTTGAACCGAAGTTGCATAATCCGGGGGACAGGAAACCCTAGTTGCTTGGGGAATCCTCTGACAATGAATTGGCTCTGTAATCATCAAAAGACTGTGAACTGGTGATACGTCTGCACTGATATGAATTAAAAGGTACGCGGTATTATTTTATTGCAAAATGAACAAACTGAGTAAATCAGATAGCGGTTGGTTAAGACAAAATATGGAACAAAATGACATGCGAAATGATGATCTTAAGGTAAAATTTGGGGTATGACAGTGTCAAACTTGGGGTGCTCACTTAGGCTAGGCAATGACGTATTTGTTTGCAGCAATAAAGTAGAATTTCAACCAGGATTTTTATGCTAAAACCAAATATAATGGCCGCATAAAACTGATAGTGACTTCTGTTCTGAGTTTCGAAAAAAAATGCCTCTAATGAAAACTAAAGAGCAGATGGCGGTACAACCTTATCAATCAACTCGTATGTTAATGATAGCAAGCTTTTACAAATGTGATTTTTCCGAGTTCAACTCCTTCGCCATTTGTAATGTCGGTATTTTCGTAAATCCATTTTGATAGCAACTTGGAATAAGCTAGAAACTCTCCTTTGAGCAAACTATCAATATTAAAGAAAGACTTTTATAAAGAAAAAAAAATCTAAGGCATCCAAATTCAAATACTCAAAGAGAAAGCGTCCATTTTGAAGCATGATGTCTTCATACTTTCAAATAAACCTCTTATTTTTTTAAAAAAAACTTGTGATTATGCATATGATATTGATAGCTCTCCATGGTCGATTTCCAATTATACACAATTACTGCTAAATAAAATATTTCCATTAGTAATCTGCAACCATTCTAAATGAGGAACTTTATCAATTGAAAAGTAAAAATACTACAATCATCTATAATTAATAACAAAATTATGGTTAGTCACAATAAACCTGTATACCCCAAATCCTACGTCTTGAAGATGATATGCGAGACAATGCAGCGAGAGGTGAGATCTTAGAATTAAAAATTAAGGTGCGACAATATGCAATGCTCAAAAGACTCTCGAGACCTTGTGATTATCATAGGTATCATAGAAATGTGATCAAATAGTAAAATGCACATTTTTGAAAGCACAAGTCAGAGTCAATGTAGTTCGGAAAACTACGGGTGAAAGGGGGAAGGTTGCTCACCAAGACATCATTGTCTTGTGCCTACGTATCCTCATCTGGTATGAGAAATTAAAGCAAACGTATTTCGGGCCGACACGACCACAGATTGGTTCAATTGTTTCAGCTAAGTAGGGTTAAATAATGGTTCCAGCAGTTAGGGACGATGCCTGTTTACGGTAGAACCAAAACTTAACACACTCTTTCTGAAAATGATTTGAAAACAATCCCGAAGGATAAAAAGGTTTGATGTTTTGTTTTGTGTTTTTTATGAAGAAGTGAATTGAGTTAAGTTTGTAACTCATGTTGCACTAAAGACTATGACTTGAAGGCGAATGTGTCGCATATCGCCCAAAGGGCATACGCTAAACCCTCTAGACAGATTGAGAGGAGGCCCCCCAACTATCATTCCTCAAGTACTTAAGGCTCATAGTGTATAACACTTATTATCCTTTATTAGGTGTTTTAAGAGATTTAGGAGATGAGAAGAGAGAGAGAGACACAAACTCTAAGGGGAATCTAATCAACCCTAATGTTCTTATGCAAGATGCTCCTAAAGTTGGGATTAAGAGGGAAAGAAACTATGCTAATGTTATCATACAAAGGATTGAACACCTAATGTCTCTCCTACTCCCATCTTAAATAGAGGGACTAGGAATCCTAAGGGATCATGGCAAGAGAACCAAGTAAACAACAGATAATTCAATCAAAAATGAAATGAAAGAAAAAGGAGTTGACTTGAACAAGTCAAAAGCAATGCAAAAATGAAATGCAAGGATGCAAAGATGAGTCATGAGAATCAAATTATGCATCAAAAACAAGTTATCAAAAGGATTTTATCAAGTTCAAAAGAGTGAGATGAAATGGGAGAAGTTACAACCCCTACAACCATTCAAACATCAATCACTAAAACAAAGACCAAGCATAAAACACAAGCAAGCGCCATGATCAAATAGAAGATGGGAGAAAATGGGCTTGGGCAGCAAGCAACATGTGAAATATCTCAATTAAATATCTCATATTGATCATGAATGAGCAAAGAGCAAACAAGTGCAAAAGATTGATCCATCATTCAAGACAAACTCAAAGTAAGAACATGGATACTAAATTATCTTGAATGAGGACCAAAGCCCAAGGGGCAGAAGTGAAACCATAAGAGAAAGGTCCAAAAAAAAGTGGAAAACAAAGCCTAAGCAAGAACCAGGTCAAGGTAAGAGGAAGAAACAAAGTTCAAATCCATGTTCAACACTTAAAATCAAGTGGAATACCCTAACTTCCAAGTAACTTGTAACACAAGTTACACAAGTGTATGACCTAAAAATGCAAGACCAGCGCCTTAATCATGTTATGAATGAGTATCAAGACTCATAGGGTGCATATGGGATCCATCAAAGTCATTTCCCAAAAGAGCTAGGTCAAACTAGTTTGTATGAACTTCCTATAAGTCGACTTTACTTGCAAGCTTCATCAAAAATAAAAGAAATGTTCAATAAATTCCAAATAAAATGCATAAAGTAACCAAGTCCAATGGCAAAAAGAAGCCAAAGTTTCAAAGACAAACTCAATTTTAGGCATCACCAAATAATTTGATTAACAAGGGTGCTCCACCTTTTTGAGTATTGATCGAGGGTCAAAAAAATTCAAATCAAAGTCAACCATAAATTGATCAAACATGAACCAAAAGGACTGGGACGCCGGAGCTAAGGCTCTGGTCGTCTTCTCCGGCCAGCTCGCCGGAGACCAGTCACCGAAACACAACAAAAATGTGCAAATCCGGTATGGTTCGAAAGCTCTACTTACAAGGGACTCAAATCTACCAATGGATTATGAAAATGGTCCATGAATAAAGACAATCGAACGCATGAAGATTGGGATGCACATTCTGAAAACTCATCAAGAAGTCACGAAATTAATGCAAACATTACCTATGATACATAGGGTTTCAGATGCATTCCAACATGAACCTAATACAAGTCTAGAATGAGAGAAAACTTGAGGGAAACCTACCAAACGGAGCATTTCCGTTGACTCTTCAAATGGCCAGCAAGCTTCAGTTTAAGCTTTCCAAACTCTTCCCTAAACTCTGGTGAAGAACAAGCAAGCAGAAAATTGGAGAAATCACCCAAGAAATGCTTGATTTGAAGATGTGAAAGTCTTGGAAAATCTGAAGTGTGTGAGCTCTCTCTCTCAGCTAGCAACCATTCTCATGGTTTAGGGCAAATATTGAGCTTAAGTATCATGGGTTTATGGCAACCATGCATGCCCATAATGACTGTATGAGTTGATTCCAAAAAATGACCAAAAACTTCCATTCTGGATTACACACAGGTTTTGCACTTTCTACACCACATGAGCTCAGCAATATGAAGTGTGTGAAGTGTATATGTGAGCTGAATTGATTTGGGCTTTGTATTTGATCCATACTTCAAGTTTGAAATAAAAAAATTTATGGAAGGAAATTTGAAAATGAGGCCTTTCATGGCATTTTATGTTGGTCCATTTGTGGTAAGTTTCTTCATGATCATGTGTTGGTGTAAAATGACTCAAAATGAGTAGCAAATATGACCTATAATGTACCAATTTCATACCATGACCAAAAATAAAGATTTCACTCTAAAGGTCTCCTACATGGCCATGTAATTCAACAATCCAAATTCATTTTGAGTTCAATGGTGTAAATAAGACTCTTAGGCACAAGTTTCATGTTGGCCAAAATTGGATTTGAAGTACATGAGTCCATGAAACTGACCATTGAACAAGATGACCTATAATGAACTTTTCCAAAAATAACCTTGCCTTGAAAGATCCATAACTTGAGTTCTACACATGATAAAGAGGACTTCTAAGACTTTATGAAAATCTAAGGTCATTAGGAACAACTTTCATGTTTACTTAAAGTTGAGGGGAAACTTGCTTCTAGGTCAAAACTGCCTTGGAACTTAGTTGACTTTTAGTTGACCAAAATTCTATTCATCTGAGACCCCTAACTTGTTGGAATCATAACTTGAGATGTACAAACCCAATGGATGAGTTCTTGTACTCAAAAGAAAGCTAAGAACATTCTCTACAAGTCTCATGTTTTCATGAAAAGGAGATTGAGCTTGCAACATAGGGTAAAATACCTTTGAAGTTGGGAAATAGAGAAGGGGATTTTACACTGAAATCATCTGAAACCCATAGTTAGTAACCTCTTGAACTCTTGATTCCTCTTGATTTTATCTCATCACGACATTTCAAATGCTTTAATGTAACTTCCCATGGCTTGTATGACTTGAAAACCAGTTTGGAAACCTCTTAAGTCCATAGTTGACCTTGACTTGACCAGATGAAACCCTAATTCCAAACCCCTTGATTGAGGCTCTTGCAGATGAATTGCATGACTACACAAACTCCACAATGACCCCTAGGGTACTCAATGAGTTTGTATACCATGTCCTCTTCAAGATAGAGACCTCATGAATCCCTGATGATCCTCTGATGATCCACAAGATATGAGACAACATCCACACACCAATCTCTCCTTCCAAGGAGCTCTGACCCTTCTCCATGATGATGAAACCCTTGATGGCTCGCACAAATACCTCTTGCTTGAGCTTGAAACCAAAGAGAACCTCCTCTTGAATGGCACAACAACTTTTGATCCCCTGCTAAGAACAATGCTATGCAAATGCAATGAAACATAAACCTCGTTAAGAAGAAAAGGTTGGTCAAATATTGGGGTACAGCAGCTGCCCCTATTCAAACGACTTGGACCTGAAGGGATGAAAAGCGAATGATTTCAAACTTTCAAGTTAAAAGATGCTTGAATACCAAAGAACCCGGTTATTTGCCAACCGCAAAAAGAAACTGTAATTGATAACCGTAACCGAAAAACTCTGTTGGGGAAAATGTGATAAGATGAATGCATCCATCAAAGATGTCATTCTACCGAGGTCTGGATACCACTCAGGCGAGACAAATCATTGGCTGGGGTATGGATATCGTGCGGCTAAAGGGAACAATTGTAATCTGTCGGGGAGTGGATACCGCATAGGCCAGATATAAACCAACATTCGTCGGGGTCTGGATACCACACGTGCCAATGGAGTAATCACTAGCTAGGGTCTGGATACCACACGAGCTAAGGAAACAAACCAGTGGAAGCCGGGGTCTGGATACCACACGGGCTTGAGCAAGTAAAACCGGTGGAAGCCGGGGTCTGGATATCGCACATGCTTGAACAAATAAAACTGGTGGAAGCCGGGGTCTGGATACCACACGAGCTAAAGAAATGAACCGGTGAAAGCCACAGTCTGGATACCACACGGGCTTGAGAAATGAACTGGTGGAAGTCGGGGTCTGGATACCACACGGGCTTGAGAAATGAACCGGTGGAAGCCGGGGTCTGGATACTGCGCAGGCTTAAGAAATATATCAGTAATATGAACACATCTGTCAATAACTCTTGTTGGGGTATGGATGCCACACAGGTTTGAGAAAACACCATAATTTTCCGGGGTCTGGATACTGCATAGGAAAAAGAAATAAACCGGTGCGATCTGGGGTCTGGGTATCACACGGGCTCAATAAACGATCGCTAGCCAGGTGTCATACCCCAAATTTGTCCTACCTCAATATTTAATGAATGTTTCACTTCTTCACAACTCCGGACCATGATTCTCCAAGACTTCGTTTATAAAGACCTTGTGTGTGCTCATTGTGGTTAATAATCCCTAGCAATTTATGATGAAGAGCATGCCTCTAGCCCCTTATGCCGAAACTCATGTGTGTCCTTGTTCTCATGGTCAAACATATATGATATGGTCAATGGCATAAAATACACTATTGGATCTATCTCGCAACATATTTGTTGGTTTTCAACAAATTTAAACCCTATTTCCACTTGATTACAAATGTGTCTAAAGGTTATTCAAGCCTCACTATAGGTTACTTGTTATGATCCGCACTTAATTCAAGTTGTTCAAAGATACTTCACATGATGCTTCTAGACACGGTCGATTAAGCCTTAGGCTTTGTTCGAATTGATTACAAGCGTCAAGCTATGTTTGGATTCTAAATTAGTTTGTGACAAACTTAGATTTAGCTTGCCACTTTCAAGTCATAATTGAATTAGAAAATCAGTTTGTGACAAACTTAGATTTAACTTGCAAATTTCAAGTCATAAAATACAAGTTACAAATTAGACCACTTCAGGGCATAATCTAGTTTTTTGAAAATTTGATTGTCAGTCCATTAATTGGCGCCATGTTGATTTTAAGTCACACGATAATGTAGTTTCAGGCTTTGTTTCAAGTTGTATTTCAAGGATAAGTTGGGCCATGTTTCAAAGTCTGTTCATGGAATTGAAAATAGACAAGTTATTTCAAGAGGTACCAAGTCATTCACTAGCTATTGAAAGGTGTCAAGTTAGAAGCCACAATTGCAAGAGGTGGTCAAAATTCATGTATAAAGATTCATAGGATACAATAGTAAGAAAGTTATCAATCGGTACTGATGGTGGATTAGTAAAGTAAATGTTATCGCTAAGCAAGGTTCAAATATGGACTCAAAGGTTACAAATAAACACAAGTTTCTATCACAAGAAAAGGTGGGAAATACCAAGATGCAGATGAATATTCTATCGTAGCTACATTCATGGCGGCATTACAACAGAGACCAAGGCACAATTTTCTACAAATAATAAGACTTATAAACTTTGTTTTGATTACATAGACTAATTTCTTTCTTCCTAGTAAGAAGCTTCCATGGATTAAAGTAATACATCAAAAGATTACAAGATCTTAAAGTTACAAAAAAACAAAATAATTGCAAAAGTTCAACTTTGGTTCAAATGCAGAATAATATATAAAGTTCCAAAATTTTTTAGGCCCCATGTTGCCTTCAACTCTATGCCAAACTAACCCATGATGAAGTCAAGCAACATGCAATCTCCTCCATCCCAAGGTCTTCAAGGATGCTCTTTGTCACGGCCTCCTTTACCAAGAAAAGAATAAAGTTTGTCAATATAGTGCATAAAAAAGGATTTTGGATACAAAACCATCTCATGTATGATACAAGTAAAGATCACGACAACTAATTTACAAACCAAAGCCATGATACATCAAGAATTCCCTATCAAGATGTTGTCAAGATAAAACAAGTGATGTTCTCAACAGAATAAGCAGACACTGGAAATTCGGAAAGTAATCCATGAAGTTGCAAAATACAAGCCAAGTTTCATGATTTCATTTGATTTATGTTAAAACTATGAAATCCAAATGAAGCTACGGTTGGTCCGTTAGTTTAAGGAGGATTCATGGTAATATCATTTAAGCTTAAAAGTTGTAAGTTACAAAAGATGTTGTCTTTCCACAGATATGTAAGCATGAACATATGAGTTGAATTGAAAATGAACTTACTTATCACTATTGGTAAGTGAATCTTGTAAGTTCTTGATTGATCTACCCTTTGCCGATGCTTTCCAAAACCCTGTGACCCTTTGCATATGACAGAATTTAAGCAGCACGAACACACGACATCCTTGTAGGAGTTTCTTTAATACGAAATAGGAAATTCAAGGAGCAACAGAGTGCACCACAGGAGGTGCTGCAAAGTCATAGCAAAATCAGGTGAGCAGGATTAACAATAAAAATGCCATTCCATACCAAGTTGAAGCATGTACATGAAAATTGGCACAAACCACACAGAGATTAGCAAAGTTCATAGTGTAAAAATCTGTCACAAGAGAAGTTTGAAAGAGGAGAAGCGCATAGGTCTGATCCCCAACAAGCAAGGGTCTGTTTTAACCTTAATACTTAATGAGAGATGGTCTTCTAATAAGATCACATAGAGGGAAGCATCAGTGGACTTTGGCGCTGTCTCCTCGTACGTGTCGTATATCAAAGCTGTAAAAGCATATGCAGAAGGTTATGGAAGGAAGCTACTGGATCAAATATCACCTAAGAGAAAGTCATAAGAAGAAGTGTTTACCTTTGTTGATTGTTACTTTCGTCAATCCGTCGAAACCGATATCATGACTTTGTCACAACCTATGGATAAATTTGCAGAAGCTTTATGCTTAAGTTATCACCATGATTCATAGATGGTACCCTGCATTATTTTCAACGAAAACAGCCAGAAGAGCAAGTCAGAAATGTTGACTACCAATGGCAGTAAAAAGTTAAATAACTCCACACTTACAGACAGTAAAATTCAGTAAGAAAACTAGATATTTTGGAAACGCTACAGAAAAATCAAAGAATGAGTCACTACCCCTGGTCCCCACTCTAAAAAATTCTCTTTAACGGTTTTGAAATAGATAGCTCACAACCTCACGCATTTGAAGGGATTCTTCTCAGATTTTATCCCTTTTGGTGTATGAATTTTTCCTCTAAATTCCCCTATAAATAGAACCCTGATCATCCACAAAGGAGGAAGAAAAAAAACCTAAGGGTACTCTGCTAAAACCACCCTCAACCCATCCTAAAGCTCTTTGTTTCCAAATCTTCTCAGAGCTCACATCAGAGCTCTGTGTAAGGTGAGCTTAACCGTGTTTACACACCCTTAAGATACAACATTCCCATCAAACCATAGACAAAACGGTAAAGGAGGAGAAAGCAAGAAACCATGCACAAACGAGGAAGAAGAGTCACATATCATACCTTCAGGTCAGTCGATAACAAAACACCGACCCAAAACTATTCGGTGGATGTTCTTCCTTTCTTCATTTGATTTTTTATTTGATGATGATGTAGCCAATCATATGAATTGTTGTTTTGATGTTTTAATTTTGAAACTTTTGAAACTAGGTTTAGATCGTTGATCTGAAATTTTGTTGTGGTTGTAAAAATGATAATGAATCTAAGACAAAAACGAGGTTCACATTTGAGCGAGTCGAAACAATGAGAGATATGCTTAAGGTTTTGTTGGAAAATAATAAGATTAAGGTTAAGGTTTTGAGAGTTGTGGGTCATTGAAAGGAGTTAAAAAACCAGAGTTTCAGAGAAAGAAAAATGGTGTTGAATCTGAAAGAGGAATAGAGATTGATTTAGAAGAGAGAATCATATGAAGTTTTTTCTGGTTGCAGATTTCATTTTTTAAAGAGTCACACTTTGTAATTATTTAAGTTATAATAGCTAGGAGGTGCATGCATTTAGTTTCTTTTCCCAAGGGTAACTCGTGGGAAGCACCATTATTGCTATCTAGAAAAAAAAACATTTATTGCAGTTTTTTTCAAACTTCACCATATTTCATTACTTTGACCGTTGGAATACGAGTGTTAGAAGTTACTAGGTATCCCTTGAGAACTATGGACCACCTTCCATTCGTGAGAAACCCGCTTCTTGTGTGTTTCTTTCCAAGTTGGTTGGGCCTTAGGCCTTTAGGCTCTCAGCCTAGCTGGGCTTCAAAAGACCACGCCCTCCTGCATTATGCACCCCTAATCTGTCTTGGTTTAATTTAATTAATCTTATTTTAGGGGTTAATTAAGTTAATAATTGTTATTATCTTTATTTCAACCCATATTGTTAGGGCGTAATATTATTAGATAATTGCTTTTAGAAAAATGATTTCTAAATTAAATTAATAGAGGATTACTTATCCCATTGATTAATATTAATTAACTATTTAATATAATTGACCCTCAAAATGTTATCTTTATATTTAAAATCATAATTTTTTAAATCATTTTCCTAAATAAATTTATATGAAAGTGGGGGATCCATAGAGTCTAGCACTCTTTGGGTCCTTAAGCGATTGCTCTCGAGGTGCACGACTTGAGTTGTGGTCGTTTCGTCTTTCATCTTTAAAAAACTTTTAATCATTTCGGATATTTTCTCAAACTAAAATATTAAACCTTTAGAAAACTATACTTTATTAGTTAATTTAAAACCTTTTTCTAAAATATTAAACTTTTCTCAAAACAATTAATTATGATTAAGCTTTTCTTAAAACCTTTTTATAATTGATTTATTAATTTTATATATGAAAATTAAAACTATTTTTAACCAAATTAAATTATTCTCTTAAAACAAACCTCAAAATAATTGAATTCTTGGATCTCGCCTTCCTTGGATTCCCGAGGGACTACTCTTAGGGCGTACGCCTTAAGTTGTGATCGTTTCATCTTTCATCCCTTAAACTACCTAACTTTGTTTAAACCTCCGAAGTTTATAAACCTTAATTCGAGCGATATGCTTACTCTAGTTTAATCTACGTACGTTAATATTTTCAAATTATTTTCTTAGTTAAAATTACGAAAGAATCGAGTTCTTGGAGTCTTGCACTCCATGAATTCGAGAGTGATTATTATTGAGGCGTACGCCTCGAGCAGCGTGTCATTCGAACTTTCGTTCCTAAAACATATGCCCTAATTATTTGGACAAGTACCATTCACTGTCCAACAAACATATTTCATAATTAATGGAATGAAAAAGGTGTCGTTGGTATCTAGCATTCCAATGATATCCCGATTAATTGGTTGCGAGGCCGACGTCTTGCTTATCGAATAGTCGTCATTCCTCCTAAATATACAACTCGTCTAATCTCGTTTTCTCGCTTCCGTGCGATCGAAACCTTAGATACCTATTCAACCCAATCCTCTTTTATCGCCCTCGTGCGATTGAAACTTTTCAAACACTAAATTCCTCTCCCTCGTGCGATTTCCAACCCAAATACTTTTTACCAAGGACATTGTTTAGTCTATTCTTCCGCGCATATGAACTCGTGCTTCAACCTCCCCTAGCGAGCAGACAAGCCAACGTTTAGCAGTTAGAATGTGACCTAAACTTTCGTTCGACTCAAATACACCTTTTACCAAAGAACATTGTTCAGTCCATTCTTCCACGCATATAAACCCGTGCTTCAGCCTCCCCTAGCGAGCAGACAAGCCAATGTTTAGCAGTTAGAATGCGACCTAAACACTCGTTCGTTTATAAACCTTTTACCGTAGTTGGCCAAACTACGGATGATCTGATTCTTCATTCTTCTTTGAATGTAATATATGTAGGCATAAGATTGCGATGATCTTGGCGAGCACAATTCCCCACATTTCCCCACAAATCCATAATTCCCTCCTTTTCCCGTAGTCCCACGAACTACGATGCTTTGACTTTCCCATTGCACAAGGGAGTACGTAGGCACAAGGGCCCTAATCCTTGGTGAGCACACTATCTTAAAACCACCTATTTTCCCCCTTATAATAAAATCCTTAGAAGAAAACAAACAAGCTTAGCTAACTTTACTCTCGAATCGAATCAAGAGGTTCCCGTTGAGTACAACGGATGTAGAGGGTGCTAATACCTTACCTTTATGTAATCTACTTTCGAACCTAGAATTTGGTTGCTACGACCATGTTCTTGTATCTTTAAAGGTTTTATCGATATTTTCATATTCCTTCCTTGGAATGAGTAAAGTTCGGTGGCACTCTGTTTGAACGTTTTTTCCGCGTCCATCGCGAGGATCGTATTTTTCGAGGTACGACACCAGGTTCTGGATACTGCACATGCTAATGAAATAAAACGGTATGAGCCGGGGATCTAGATACCACACAGGCTCAAGAAATAAACCGGTATGACTCGAGGTCTAGATACCACACGGGCTAAAAAGATAAACCATCACTATTGGAGATACACCTAAAAACAAGAGGTAACAACCTGGCTTATGTTTCAAATTCATATGTTTGAATATGGTGTAATTCTCCATAAGAAATGGAAATGCTACGAGTTTGAGGATGTTATGCATGATGCAAATGCAAAGGAACCACTCCAGTAAGATAAATGCCAAAGAAAAACAGAATCAACTCCGCTGGGGATGATCGGGTGCCAAGTACAATTGGACTTATGTCGGGGAAAATAAACCCTAGATGGCTTCCTGGAAGAGAACCCTCTTGGGTAAACTATTCTTCTGAGAATAAAATCCATTCCACTAGAGATTACAAAATCAACTCTGCTGAGGAAAATGGCCCTGGATGGCCTGCCAGAATACAAGTCTTATAGGGAACAAAAGACTTGGCTGTGGAAACGAATCCACTCTACTGGGGGAAATCAACATTGGATGACCTTTTAGAATACGACTCTACTGGTGTCAAGAACGGGATAAAGCAAACTGCGGGGACTTACTTCACTCTGCCAGAGATTCCTCTATGTTGGCAATTTGAATCCACTCTGCTAGGGATAATGAAGAAGATTTATTGGGAAGATATCCCAAAATTTATCTGCTGAGGATGAAAATTCTTCGGGTCAATCCTATTATGTGGGGAAGAAAACATTCCACTGACTTTTCTGGGGACCTGCAGGGGATGAGAATTAACTAGGAAAAAATCCCAAAAGAAAATCACTCTGACGAATACCAATAACCAACTAGATTCTTCTACGGACAACAACTGCATTGGGGTTCACCTAATGAGGGAATCAACATCTACCTCTGCTTGGGGAAATGAGTAAAAAACTCAACAATATCAACCTCTGCTTAGGGAATTGAGTCCCTGACTTGAACTCTAAGGGGAAAGGAGTCAAAGATTTAGACTATGTGGGGGTAACGACACTGTACTCATCCCACAGCTGGGAGAATAATCCCAAATACCTGCTAGGGATAACCAAGAACTCAACCTACTGGGGAGGAACTAGTCATACTCCACTGGGGATAGCTTTCTGGAATAACCTCAAGAATGAGAGCCCTGCAACAAATATAAACAAAGTATCTTATATACAACAAGAGCTATCTCGATTATTATCCATGACATCGTTCAAGCAAATCAAAGTTTTGATCATGATTAGCAGAGCCCACAAGTTTATGTATGCAATGTTTTATCAAAACATCAGGCATTTTTTGCAAACAAAACAGTAAAAGCTAAAACAAGCACGAAAGCTTTCTGAATAATATATACTTCATTGATAAATAGCCTGTAAGTAGGAAAATTTACAACAGATGCAACTCCTGAAAAGAGAAAGTTGCGCAAATAGTATAGAGATACAACATATTTTGCAAAATGTCGGCAATATGGTACAGACAACCACCATGTGTCGATTCATCTATAACTCGCATAACTTTGTTGCTTCTCCAACGCTCCGTTCTCTAAAAAGAATGACTTGATTGATTGAGCCTTGGGTTCTTCCAGAATCCACTGTGCTCGGAAGATCAATATGCAGACCATAGTCATTTGCTTTTTCAACTCCCTAACTTTTGTCTGAATCGCCCTTGCGGGTTTTCGATTCACGGGGATACCCATTTTTGCCAAAGTCGCCTTTTCAGGTTTTCAACTTTGCGGGTTAACATCTTTTTCTTTTTATCCCTAATTTTTTCCCGAACCCATTCTTTTTATGGTTCGCCGGGATGCCCCATTTTTGCATGGATTTTCTTTTTCTTTCCAGAGGTTCTATTTAAAGCAAAATATTTTTTAACTGCATATGTATTCACAGGGGATGTGAAATCTTCGCCATCCATGGTTGAAAGTAGAAAGGCTCCTCCTGAGAAGACTTTCTTTACAAAGTATGGTCCTTCATATTTGGGAGTCCATTTTGCCCCTGTGATCTGTCTGTGGAGGGAGAATCCGCTTCAACACTAAGTCACTTGCCTGAAAGCTCCGAGGGCGCACCTTCTGATCAAAAGGTTCATCCTGCTCTGATACAAACGACCATATCCAATGGCCGCCAACCTCTTCTCGTCCATCAGGCTGAGTTGATTCAATTTGTTCCTCACCCATTCTGCCTCATCAAGCTGAACATCAACCAAAACTCTCAAAAAAGGAATCTCGACTTCCAATGGTAGGACAACTTCCATACCATACACTAGCGAGAAAGAAGTTGCCCTGGTTGAAGTACGTATCGAGGTACGATATGCGTGTAATGCGAAGGGGAACATCTCGTGCCATTCTTTATAGGTCACAACCATCTTCTGAACAATCTTTTTTATTTTCTTATTGGTCACCTCGACATCGCCATTCATCTTCGGACTATAGGGAGAAGAGTTGTGATGCTCAATTTTGAAACTCTAGCATAGTTCCTTCATTATCTTGTTATTCAAATTTGAACCATTATCAGTAATGATTCTCTCGGGCACTCCGTAACGACAGATGATGTCCTTCTTAATGAATCGAGCCACGACCTGTCTGGTGACGTTGGCAAAAGAAGCTGCTTCAACCCACTTAGTGAAATAATCAATTGCCACTAAGATGAAGCGGTGTCCATTGGATGCGGTCGTCTCAATCTTATCGATCATATCAATGCCCCACATGGAAAAAGGCCAGGGAGACGGCATGACATTCAGAGGATTCGGCGATACATGCATTTTATCAGCATAAATATGGCATTTATGGAATTTCTTGGCATATTTGAAACAATCGGACTCCATAGTCAACCAATAGTAGTCTGTCCTTAAAAGTTTTCGAGACATTGCATGTTCGCCTACATGCGTTCCAAAAGCACCCTCGTGGACCTCTTCCATAAGCAAACCTGCTTCTTTTTCGTCCACGCATCTCAACAGAAGCAGATCAAAGTTTCTTCGGTAGAGTACATAATCCTTGTTCAGATAGAAGTTTCCAGACAGTCTTCTCAAGGTCTTCTTATCCCGGCTCGATGCCCCAGGCGGATATTCTTGATTCTTCAGGAATTTTCTGATATCATAATACCATGGCTTTCCATATGAGGTCTCCTCTATTGCAAATACGAACGCTGGCCTATCAAGGCGTGAGATGACAATTCTCGGAGCGTCGTTCCAATAATTCACCTTGTACATCGAGGATAAGGTAGCCAAGGCATCTGCCATCTGATTCTTTGCCCTTGGAACATGATGAAACTCTACCCTGTCGAAGAAAGGTAGCAACCTCCTTGCATAGTTCATGTAGGGAATCAGGTTGGGCTGACGAGTCTCTCATTCTCCTTTGATTGGATTGACTACCAAAGCTGAATAACCATAAATATCAAGGTTCTTGATTCTCAGATCAATCGCTTCTTCAATACCCATGATACATGCTTCATATTCAGCTTCGTTATTGGTGCATGGAAATGTTAACCTGGCAGTAAATGGTATGTGCGAACCATGGGGATTCGTAATGATTACCCCAATTCCGTTGCCATAAGAGTTAACAGAACCATCAAAAATCATTTGCCATTGGGAACCCAGCTCAGGACCTTCATCAGGTAACGACTCATCGCAGTCTTTCATCTTCAAGAACATGATATCCTCATCAGGAAATTCAAACTTCATTGGCTGATAGTCATCGATTGGTTGCTCTGCGAGATACTCTGAGAGAACACTTCCTTTAATAGCCTTTTGGGAGACGTATTGAATGTCGTATTTTGTCAAAACCATCTGCCATCTGGCCATCCTTCCCGAAAGTGCTTGCTTCTCGAACATGTACTTAATTGGATCCGTCTTTGAAATAAGAATGGTTGTGTGATACAACATATATTGCCTTAAGCATTTGGCGGCCTAAGCAAGTGCACAACACGTCTTTTCTAACATTGAGTATCTAGATTCACAATCTGTGAACTTTTTACTCAAGTAGTAGATGGCATGTTCTTTTCTTCTTGTCTCGTCGTGTTGACCGAGAACACAACCCATGGAGTTCTCAAGAACCATTAAGTACATTATCAATGGTCTTCCAGCCACTGGAGGCATCAGTATCGGAGGCTCCTGCAAATATTCTTTTATTTTTTCAAATGCCCTTTGGCAATTATCATTCCAGACAACCGCTTAATCTTTCTTTAACAGCTTGAACATTGGTTCACATATGGTTGTGAGGTGATATATGAACCTTGTAATGTTGTTCAATCTACCTAGAAAACCACGAACCTCTTTCTCTGTTTTCGGTGCTGGCACTTCCTGTATAGCTTTTATTTTTGCAGGATCGACCTCGATTCCTTTTTCACTGACTATAAACCCCAATAGCTTTCCCGACCATACACCAAAAGTGCATTTGTTCAGATTCAACCTTAGTCTGAATTTCCTTAACCTTTCAAACAGCTTCAACAAATTCACCAGGTGCTCTTCCTCTGTTTGTGACTTTGCAATCATGTCATCAACATAGACCTCAATCTCATGATGAATCATATCATGAAACAAAGTCACCATCGCTCGCTGATAGGTTGTCCCTGCATTCTTCAATCCAAAGGGCATTACCTTATAGAAAAAACTCTCCCACAGCGTGATAAAGGTCGTTTTCTGCATGTCCTCCGGGGCCATCTTGATCTGGTTATACACGAAGAAACCGTCCATGAAGGAAAACACTGAATATTGGGTCGTGTTATCAACAAGCACATCAATGTGGGGGAGCGGGAAATCGTCTTTTGGGCTCGCTCTGTTTAGATCACGGTAATCTACACACATTCTGACCTTACCATCCTTCTTTGGTACAGATACAATATTAGCGACCCACGGAAGGTAATTCGTCACGGCAAGAAAAACGGCGTCCAACTGCTTCTGGACCTCTTCTTTGATCTTAATTGCCATGTCCGATCTAGTTCTTCCTAGCTTATGTTTCACAGGTGGGCACTCTTCTCAAAGAGGCAAGCGATGAACCACAATATTCATATCAATTCCGGGCATATCTTCGCATGACCAAGCAAACACATCCTTATACTCTCAGAGCATTTCTACCAGTCTTTGTTTGACACTATTCTCTAAAGAAACCCCTATTCTGAATTCCTTTCTATCTTCCTCTGTGCCCAGGCTGACGACTTCGATTTCTTCCTGATGAGGTAGAATAACCTTCTCTTCTTGTCTTAGCAACCTGGCGAGCTCTTCAGGCAGGTCTTCGTCTTTTTCAATCTCTTCTTCATCTTGAAAGATTGGATTATCAAAGTCATACTGAGTCATAGACGAGTCTAAATCAGTGGCACCTACTATGTGAAACCTGCAATGATGATGATTTGATGCTTAAAATGATATGCAAACAACACAAACCACATTGCCATTTTACTGTTAAAAATAAAAACAAGAATAACAAGGATCACAATATTTGAATGTAAAAACGCCCCTTGATTAATGATAAAACAATTGTTCAAAACATAAATAAGAATAAGGCCCTACAGACAAAGACCGCTATGCTCCGGGTAGAACATAGGGCTGCACATAATCAAAAACAAGATAATTACTCTTCATGGGTCACTTGGACAATTTCTTCGATAGTCCAGTTGTTTAGGTTTCGGCCGGGAATACATGGCTGGATCCATGCATCCATATCGCAGTCACTATCACCTTCATCCTCGGACACAGCGTTGATTTGATCAAATATCACCCCACCACTTGTAAATTGGATTGATCCTCTGTAGCATGGCACGCTCTGCGAAGAAGAAGACGACGAAATGTACCCCAGTCCAAACTTATCTTGTTTATTGAGGATGTTCAATACCTGCCTCCAACCCTGAGATGATCCAGATTTTACCACAGCTTGCGCTTCTTTGAATGATAACATAGCAACCTCAAGAACACCGCCCATAACTGGCACATTCTCTCTGACCTGGACTGTCTCAAACGCCTGACATAGAGTCTCATGTATCTCCCCATCAACTTCCACATATTTGAACGAGGACAGATGGCTGATCATAATATCCTCCTCACGACAGACGGTGACAATGTTACCCCCCACCATATACTTTAATTTCTGATGCAAGGTCGAGGTCACTGCCCCTGCCGAGTGAATCCAGGGCCGACCTAACAAGCAATTGTATGCTGGTTGGATATCCATTATGTAGAAGACGACATCAAAAATCTCAGGGCCAACCTGGATTGGAAGAGTTACTTCTCCAAACACAGACCTCCTTATCCCATCAAATGCTCGCACAATTAGATCACTAGGAGTGCATATTATTCCTTGAGTGTCAAGCTTCATTAAAGCCTTTTTGGGCAACACATTAAGTGAAAACCCAGTATCCACCAGCACGTGAGATAAAATACCCCCTCTGCACTGAATGTAAATATGCAGGGGGTGTTGCACCCTAAAATTTGACCAACCGATTCTCCTATCTGACTCGTGGTTTAAATTCATATTCGCAAATCAGGCGCACGATATTTGTGCACAGACAGAGGATATCAGGGCTACAGCTTGGTTTTCATCTATCAGATACCGCAGATCCAGTCCAGATCATCAGGGTTTTATTTTCGGGAAATTTGTGCGCTCCTCGGTGATTTTTAGCTTGCATAGTGATTTTGGGATATGCTGATGCCCGGGGTTCTCTGTTCGATTCGATCTGGTCTCGTGCGCTCTTTTATGGTGGTCATTTGCATTTGTCTGCATTTTTTAGGGTTTAATAGACTTTTGTGGATTTTAAATAGGCTTTATAGATTTTTCTGGAATTTAAATAGGGTTTTTGTATTTTTTAATAGTTTAAATCATTTTTTAGAATTTTATATAGATTTTTAAAATAGATTTAATAGTTTTTTTGTCATTTTTAGAATATAAAAGAATTTAAATAGTTTTAGTTGTTTTAGATAATATAGAAAATATTATAGACTTTTCTTTTATTTTAATAGAAGTTTAATAGTTTTTAAAATAGAAATAAATAAAGTTTGTTTTAATATAGTTCTTCTTTTAAGTAGATATTAAATAATAGTATAAAATTTTAATAGGAATTTTATGGGATTTTAATAGAATTTTAATAGAATTTTAAATAAATGGTAGATTTTAAGTAGGATTTTAATAGATTTTCTTTTTGAATTTTAATAGAGATTTTATAGAAATTAATAGAGTTTTATTAATTTTTTAGATTTCATTAGGATTTAATTAGGTTAATTAGGATAGATTAATCTCAGTAAGAGTTAATTGTAGTTGATCATTTTCAGTTAATTAGGTTTAGTGTTAATAAGGTTTTAATTAGTTTTAAGTAGGTTTAATATTTTAATTCAGTTTTTTTACAGGTTTTGACAATATTTTCGTATGGGCCCAGTACAGCTTTTTTGGAGGCCCAGAATGCCATCGAGTCCATCAGTGTTTTTTGTTCATTCTGTCCAGAAGAGTGACACTTGTCACTATAAAGGGGCGCCACACGTCCACGCGAGGCCCCACCACCACACCAACTCTGAATTCACCAGCTCCTGCCACGCGTCCCACTACCCTCTCCTTCTGCCAGCGCGTCTCACGCGTGTCCCCACCTCTGACCTCCCCTTCACCACTTATCACCACCACAGCTCTTCGCCGGAGCCTCACCAGAACCCTGCCGCCGGCCATGCATCCACCCTGAACCTCCCCAACGGCCACCGTCTAACCGTCTCCGGCCACCGTCCTTGCCGGAAACTGCAAAAAAACCCAGAATCATCCAAACCCTTCGTTCTTCTCCAACCTTCCTCCGTCCACCTTCATCATCACCTCGCCGGAGAACTCGTCCTTCGCCGGAAACGTCAAGAAAAATTCTCCAGATCACCTTCCATCTTCATTGTTCTACAAGCGCGATTTGCCAGAACACGTTCGAACATTCATCTTCATCCAAAGATTTTCCAGAACGTGTTCGAATGTTCATCGTTCTTCATAAGGAAATTCCAGAATTCTTCAACCTGCGTCAATATCTTTTCCAGAAATCACCACGCATCATCATCAAGAACATGCGAATCCTCCTCTGATCAACCTTCAACCACGATCACCCAATATTTCACAGATCTGTACAAGATTCGTCAGTTCCAAGATTTGTAAGATCTTCATCAAGATCTCGTCGCTGTTCATCACTAAGAGTTGTTCTTCGCGTCATCAAATCTTCAGCAAATATCCAGAAATCTTCAAAGATCGTCGTGAGCTCGTTTGAGGTTCTTCGAAGCTCCATCGTTCCCATCGTGTAAACCCAGGTTTGTCCCTCTTCGTCATCTCTCCATTGTCATGAATTCAATAGATTAGGATGAAGGTGGCCTCGATTAGGATGAGCTGGTTAGTTAGGGATTAAGAGTATAGGGGGATTTTGTTTGTTCTTGTGTGATGACGGCTGTGAGGTTGAATGGATTGGGAAAGAAAGAGGAGTTGCAGAGAGGGTGAGGAAGACGAAGACGGCTAGGGTTTAGACGGTGAACAGTGTTCAGATGGAGGGAGAGGAAGATAGGTTTTGTTAACTGGTTAATTGGGCTAGGGTTTGGGCAGCGTTTAGGCTCAAACGCATTTTTGCTGAAACTATTCCCTCATTGCTAGTTCCCCCCCCCCCCCCCCCCCATGCGTGTTAGGGACAAAATAATTTTGGTCTGGGCCTTAGGCCCAAGTGCTATACACACCCCCGTGTGTAAGCCTCTTTGGAAGAATAACCAGAAAACTGGCTTACTGCACCCCCCGCGCGTTTTCCTTCTTTTTTTTATTTTCCATTGGATTCTGATGAGACTGGGCCCTGCGCCCATGTGCTTTCCACACCCCCATAGCGTGAAGCCCAATGAAGAATAACATGAAAAACATGCTGTTTGAACCCCCCTCCCCATTTATTCCAATTTTAGTTTTTAATTTCTTTTAATATTTTCTTGTATATTGTAAAATTCATAATAAAATGAAAACAATTGATTTTTGAGTTCTTGTTTTTTCTACCACTTCATGAAAATGTCTAAAAAATTAAATAAAAATAAAAATGCCATTTTATTTTTGTTTACTATTTTTGGTATATTTTCCATTTACATGACTTTTTTTAATATTTTTTAGTGCATGCATATTATTAGAAAATTCATAAAGAATAGTAGATTCGACCAAATAATTCCGTTCTTTTTTCTGTAGACTCGTAATTCAATGTAGAATTTTACAGTACAAAAACATTAGCTTAATCATGCATTTTAATTTTAAGTGCATTTTTTGTATTGTTTGGATATTAATAATTGGTTTGTGGATATGTCTGCTTTGTTGATTTTAGTTCTATCATCTGGTATTGAATTTTGCTCTGATTTTTTAGTATGTTGTCATAGAGCCATGTAGGTTTCCCCTAGATTTTTGATAGATTTTTGTAGGGTGTTATGATTGTTTTTGTCTGAGCTTGAGGATAGGAGAAGTCTTGATGGCTTCAGACTTTGAAGTTCAACTGTGGTTGAACTTCAGAGATAGTTTCTTGTGGTTTGAGGATCTGTGGTTTCTTCTTGAAGATGGAGGCTGGATGAAGTCCTGTTGGAGCTTGCAAGGATGCAGTGGCTTGAGGCTTAGTCTAGGAGCTTGTTCTCTGTTTGTGAGGTTCGAGATCCTGAAGTTTGAGGGAAATTTATGGTACTTTCCTGAGGAAGGCACTATGAATGACTTTCATTCTTTCTTCTCGCCTCATTCTTAAGTATCCAATGATGTTGGAGCCTTCATGTGAGTTTAGTTTCTCCTGAGGAGGAATGTAAACTGATCACATGTTGTTGAGCCACATGGGATACAATTCCTAAGTGGAAGCCTCCTGGTACTTTCCTGAGGAAGGTCCTATGGGTCTATTCACTTAGCTCCCTTAGTTTATCTAGGATTTCCTAAGTATCCAATGATGTTGGAGCCAACTTGTGAGTTTAATTTCTCCTGAGGAGGAATGTAAGCTGATCACAGTTGTTGAGCCACATAGGATACGATTCCTAAGTGGAAGCCTCCTAGTACTTTCCTGAGGAAGGTCCTATGGGTCTACTCACTTAGTTCCATTAGTTCAGATAGGATTTCTCAAATATCCAATGATGCCGGAGCCTCCATGTGAGTTTAGTTTCTCCTGAGGAGGAATGTAAACTGATCACAGTTGTCGAGCCGCATAGGATATGACTCCTGAGTGGTAACCTCCTGGTACTTTCCTGAGGAAGGCACTATGAGTTTGTCTGCTTAGCTCCCTCTCTTTGGTAAGCTTGTTCTGAAGCTTAGAGACGGGGATTGATTCCTCTTGCTTAGGGTTTTGATTAGAGTTTTGCTTAGAGTTTTGCTTAAGGTGTTGCATAGAGTTTTGTTCAGGGATAAATTAAGCTTGTTTCAGGTTTGTTAGGGGTCTTGCCCAGGAGTAGTTTCTTGTTTTGTAGATAGAGGTTTGTCAGATTAGCTAGCCTTCTCTTTGTGTTGTTTGACTTGTGTGGTGTTGTGTTGCATTAGACTTAGGAATTCATCTAGATAGTTCTGAGGTAGGTGCATCTTAGAAATAGGCTTGGTGTGCATAAGAAGTCGAGGTGGTCCTCCTTCTGCTTGTTTGTTATTGAATGGCTTTGCTTGTTGGTATTTGGTAGAGACGAGCTCCCTTACCTCTGTGGTTTGCGGCCTTTGCACCTTGTTTGTTTAGTCGTTGCATTCATGCATATTTCTAGTATTTCTTTACTTTGCAGTATTTCTTGTTTGTCGTTTAGTCCTGTTGCCATGATCCCTTAGGAGCTCTGACTTCTCCGCTGCGGAGTCGTTATGATAGACACTAGGATGGTCAACCAGGCGTGATAGCAGTAGGTAGATTCCCCTCTTTAGTCATAGTTTTAGGGTTTCTTTTCCCTTTCCTTTCAGTAGGAGCTTTTGAGTAGCTTGTGTCGTAGTTAGCTGAACTACAGCTGCTCTGATTCCTTGTGCCGGACGAGGATATGTAGGCATAGGATGCGATATCCTAGCGAGCACACTAACAACTAACCTTTGTTCTCTCGCGGCTGTGCGATCGAGACTTTCCCGCTGACGACTAATTGTTTCCCATTTCTCTTGCCCGAGTGCATTTGAGACCAGATCGTAGTTGTAGGTTCCCGAACCTGTAGAATCAGTTTGTTTTCTCACTGCTGTGTGAGAGCCCCCTGTTTAGCCGTAGTTAGTCGAACTACGTTTGCTCTGATCTCCATGCCGTGTGGAAGTACGTAGGCACAGGACGCGATGTGCTGGCGAGCAACCTTTCCCCTGTTTAGACATAGGTAGTCGAACTACGTTGACTCTGACTTTCCCATTGCACGAGGGAGTACGTAGGCCCAGAACACCGTATGTTCTGTCGAGTCCTGTCCTTTTCTTTTTCTTTTTCAGACCGACCATTAGCGTAGATAGATGAACACCCTTTTCCTTATAAGCACCAAGCGTGGATCCCATCGAGTACGATGGACGTGAGGGGTGCTAATACCTTCCCCTTGTGTAACCGACTCCCGAATCCAGGTTTTGGTTGCGATGACCATACCTTTTTCCCGTCTTTGCGAGGTTTACTTCGAGCGTTTCCTTTCCCGCTCTGAGGGATAAATAACGCACGGTGGCGACTCTCCTGTCAAGCCGGCGCCGATTTTCGCAGTAGCGACAGCTGGCGACTCTGCTGGGGATATATAGCATCTAGGGACTTTTCCCATCCCTTATGCTGGGACCGTTTCCCATCCCCTACGCGAGTCAATCCTAGCGCTTGGGTGTTTATTTGTTGGGTGTTGTGCATATGTGTTTTACCTTTCTGCACTTTACTTTTCCGTACCTTTACCTTTCCGCATTTATTTTCCAGCATTATATTATTGTGATTATTGCTGTGGGCAAGGGAGGTTACTGTGAGTGAGAAGCCGGACCTGGGCTTAGTATGCACCTAGATATAGTTGTGGAGAGTAGTAGACGAACCTGTCTGCTGAGCAAGCACAGTTCCCTACGAAATCTACGCTCAGACGAGGTTCTCGCAGAGGTGCTCCTTTCCGGTCCTGAGGATCTGAGGGGAGTCCAGACGTGAGGATTGTCGACTCTGGTGACCGATCATTTGGAAGTCAGCTAAGTGAGGCCTCTTCATGACTTGATGATGCCACTCCTTCTGGGAATCGTATCGTCATTCATGAAAGTCTGTGACGCTGATGACCGCATAGGATGCCGTACCTTTGTCTGTGGATTAGGTTTATCATACCTGTGAGGGGGATTGGGTTATTGCAGGAAAACTGGCCTTCAGAAACCATGATTCAGTACCTTTATTTGACGGTGTTCTTGATTCATCTCCAGGTGTTGTCTGGATCAGATGGGTTTCTTATCTGAGGTTGATTCTATTATCAGATGGTTTTCTCGCCAGATACAGAGGTTCAGATGGTTTTCTTACCAGGGGATCGATATTTTGAGTATCAGATGATAGTTAGTGTCATGAGGTTCTGGTGACTATGGTGGTTTTCTGTTCTTGATCACAGAGATGTTCCTCTTCAGGCTACAGCACAGCCCCTGTGTTCACAGATTGCATTATTTATCATATTGCATCATTGCATTACCATTTGCATTCAACTAACGTGTGTGTATTGCAGGTACATATTTTCCCTCCCAGTTCTGGTGTCTGTTTCCTAGCAAGACATGGAAACCCCGAAGAGAGTGTTACCCTACAAGTTCCCATCTCCGGATATCAGTCTGTTGTTAGAGTTGATTACTATTGCTAAGAAGAGGGTAATGGGTGACTTCAGAAAGAGATATGGGAGGATTCTGACCTATGTTTATCAGCCATCGGCCTACGAGATCAGCGGCATTTATACCCTGTTACAGTTTTATGATGCGGAGCTCAGGTGTTTCGTTTTTACTGACTTTGTTTTGGCTCCTACCCTGGAGGAGTATTCTGCACTCTTGGATGTACCGATCCGCGAGCAGATGCCTTTCTATCGTACGGACGCTGAGCCTAATCTGGTTGAGCTTTCTGCCATCCTGTATTTAAGAGAGTCTGAGCTGTCAGGGAAGATGATCAGAAGAGGAGATGTATGGGGATTTCCATTGGATGTCTTGGTGGAGAAGGCTCGGGAGTATGCCTAGAAGGGTAGCTGGGGTATTTTTGACGTCATCCTTGCTGTATGTGTTTATGGCATCGTGTTGTTCCCGAACATTCCTGATTTTGTTGACTCAGATGCTTTCTATATTTTGGCTGCGAAGAACCCAGTTCCTACTTTGCTGGGAGATATCCACCATTCAACTCACTACCAGAATGAAAAGCGGCGAGGAAGGAATGTGTCCTGCTGTGTACCTCTCCTGTGCAGGTGGTTCACCAGTCATATGCCTAAGTCAGGCCCTTTTGTCACCTCTATTGATTCTCTAGGATGGCCGGAGCGCTTGATGGGGTTGACTGCGGAGAATGTGGTATGGGTTAATGAAGAGGTATTCGGAGTTGAGGTCATACTCAAATGCGAAGGATTCCCGAATGTTCCGTTAATAGGAAGGAAAGGGTGTGTCAATTACAACCCTTCCTTATTGATCAGGCAATTTGGGTATGTACCTCAGGGAGCGCCGAAGCCCGAGGAGATACAGGAATCTCTGTATCTCACTGGGGCAATAGGGAAAGAGATGCTGACCAAGCTCGAGAAGGCATGGAAGAACTTGCACAAGAGAGGGAAGCCTTCAGGTAGCAGAGGGGATATTCGAGTTCCTGGCCCGTATGTGGAATGGATTCGTGAGCGAGCTACGAAATTCCTGATGCCTTATCCAGCGGTTCAGCCATTGCATCCTTCTCCGGTGGAGGAGCCTACCACTGTGGACATACAGGTATACAAGCAGCTGATGGCGGAGAAAGAAGAGCTAGCAAAGGCTAAAGAGGCTTTAGAGCGGGAGAATGCCCAGCTTCGTCATGAAAAGATTGAAACAGGATATTTTTCTAAGCAACAGGCTGAAACTCTGAAACATCTGAAGACTACGCTATTGGAATTGACTGAAACCAAGAAGCGTCTGGAATTAGATGTAGACTCAGTTAGCAGTGTATTGGCTACTAAGAAGCAAGAGCTGGAAAGGGCCTACACGAAGCTAGCTAAGTTCAGAGAGCACTGGGATCTCACTATGGCCAAACGCAAAGAGCGGGAAGAAGAGCTGAAGACACAGGTTGCTCAGTTAGAAGAACAGGTCAAAGTGAAGACTGAAGAGCTTGAAGAGGAAGCATGCCGCCGATACGAGGCCGAGCGCAAACTAATTGATGCCGTGAAGAATCTGGAAGATTTTCAGCATAGAGCAGACGCCAAGAGACCCAAACCTGGGGATGGTGCCAATGATAAGGCTTGGGAAGACTTTGTCAGGGACATCCAGGGAACGGTCAGAAAAAGGGATCAGCTGATAGAAGGTTTGATTTATCAACCAGATCATGCAGAGACGAAGAAGATGGTCGAGGATTTCTGCAACCGTACCCGTACTTGATTTTTTCTCTTGTATTCTGTATGTTGAGATCACCACCAGGCATGTTGGCCGGGATCCTCCTTTATCATATCAGTTGTATGGAACATAGTTATGTAACATTTTGACAAGACTGATATTCCAATAAATATATGAGGGTTTTTCTAAATATTGTCTTTATGGTTTATCTCGTCTTGCTACCACTGACACTGGAATTGGAGGGGAAATATCTCCAATACACACATGCACGTTAGCATTTTTTGTATTTCTGTTTGCATAAATCATATTGCATAGCATTTCTCTAGCAGGCCAGAGCACTTATCCAGCCTTTGTTTTCACCAGAGGGTGATTCTCGGGGGTTTGTTTGAGGCAAAAGTGGAGTGTTGAAGACGACCAAGGGGCTGAAGCAGATTTGAGCAGAATCAAGCAGCATAGTCGGTTACAGGTAATTGGTAGCTATGTCTGAAGGCAATTTCCAGGCTCCTAACACTTTGACAAGGTTTACTATGGCGTCCAACCATCAGTATGATTCTATGGAAGACTTCCCGAACAAACTTACTGCAGACCAAGTTGTACAACCTACTATTGAGAACAGAGATCGACATGAGCAGTTCGTTGCCCGAAATGAACGTTATCCTCCTGCTAACAATCAAGGTGTTGCTTTCCCTGTGATGAATTACCAAAGAGATATTCCAATGGCCGGGATGGTAGATCTAAGAGCTCTCGAAAATGATAGAAGACTCCGAGCGTTGGAAGAAGGAATAAAAGCCTTGAAAGTGAAAGACGCTGTTAACCTGGATGCTGTAGACATGTGTTTGGTTCCTGATCTGGTGTTGCCGTACAAGTTCAAAGTGCCGGAATTCGAAAAGTACACGGGAGATAGTTGTCCGAAGCTGCATTTGATGATGTTTTGTCGAAGGATGACTTCGTTTGTGCGAAATGACAAATTGATGATCCATTGCTTTCAGTATAGCCTGACTGGGGCATCCTTGAGGTGGTATGTGCAGTTAGAGAGTAATTCGATTCGATCATGGGTGGAGTTAGCCCGAGCTTTCATGAAGCAGTACGATTACAACCTGGATTTGGCTCCTAGTCTCGTACATCTGCAAGAATTATCTCGGGCGGAGAATGAATCATTCAGAGGGTATTTGCGAAGATGGAAAGAATTGGCTGCTAGTGTTCAACCACCGCTTCCGGAAAGAGAAATGGTTGACATCTTCTTGGGTACTCTGAAAGGCCAGTATTTCGACAAATTGTTCGGTTGCACAAGCTTTGTGGGTCTGATGAGAATGGGAGAGCTTGTTGAGAGAGGACTCAAGAGTGGAAAGTTTCGAGATGTTCCTTATGTCACAGTTAATAAGAATGAGTCAGTTGTCAGTTCTCAAGAAGAGTGGGAAGGAGATGACGCCATCTCAGAATCCCTAGCATCTCAGGATCGGTTTTCAGACACTTCAAGTCAACGGTCATCTTATCGTCGATCGCGTCAGCACGCCCCACGAAGACCAAGGAAGCCTGAAAGGCAGTTTACTCAGCTACAGGTGTCGTACAGTCAGTTGTTGCCAGATCTGGTCAAAAGTGGATTGATAGTGCCGAAAGAGACTAAGCCGGTGATTCCACCGTATCCTCCAGGTTTTGATGCCAGCGCCCGCTGTGAGTACCATGTTGGGGCACAGGGGCATTCAACAAATGATTGTAAGGTGCTTAGAAGCCAGGTTCAAGATCTGTTAGACTCTAGCCGTATTTGCATCACTCCTCAGGGTTTTGTTCAGATTAATGATTTTCCATCCTCCAGTTGTGTGGGTTCGTCAGTTAATGTCATGGAAGACTCCACGGGAAGTGTGTGCTCTGAAGATTGTCAATCAGAGAGTTCAGTTGAATATGGGAGAAGTTTTTAGAAGTTTATGTGTCGGGTGTCGCATCTGTTTTCTCTGCATAATCCGTTTAGCTTTTGTGCACTAGTGTCTGCCGACCACCACCAGGATTGTTGGCTGGGGTCATTGTATTCGTACTCATTTGTGCTTACGTGATGCTTTTGTTGGTTATACATGTGTGGGAGATGTTTGTCTGTGTGTTGATAGCTTGAGTTTCTCTTTATCTTGTATCGAATATGTGTTTGCTTTCTGCATTGCGTTATCGTTTAACAGGTACATCAGAACCGTGGGTCTTATTTCCTCATCGTCCAGTTTGTTGCAGGAATTCCTTCAGAGGTATGGAACAGAATCAGTTTGACTTGATTGAAGTCCGAAGCCAGCTGGGGCAGATGATGAGAGACATGCAAGAGATGCGTCTGGAACAGAAGATCCTCAAAGAGGAAAATAGGCAGCTGAAGACCCAAATGAGCTTGATCATGGAAGTAGTCAAGAATGTGCTTATGAAAGAGGATGATCAGCTATTTGAAGCCGCAATGAAGAAGCTCGTGCCGTCTGGGCCTGTGGAACCTGAGCAGCAGCAACAAAAGATGCATCCAGCTCCATGGAGGATCCAGGAAGGGAAGCCAAAGAGGGTATTTGAGGCGCCGCCTACAACATATGCTGAGCTCTTGCAGACTTTATTGAGGTCTAATCTGGTTGAAAAGAGAACGTTGGATCCACCCACAGGAGCGATTCCTCACGGGTACGATGCCAGTAAGCAATGTGAGTTTCATTCTGGGGCATTCGGACATGACATCGAGGGTTGTCATGCTTTTAAGCACAATGTTCAAGACCTGATTGACTCGCACAATATTGAATTCACGCCGAGCGGCGTAGCTGTACGTATTGCTCCTATCCCAGTCGATGCTAAGATGACAGATGTTTCTAAAGCTGCGGTAGGTCAGAAACGTATCCTGGACTCCATGATGTCAGAATCTCGCTGCCCACAACTGTTGCCTATTCCTGGGGCAGATCTGAGAAATAAAATGGCTAAGCATAAGGAGGGCTTTGATCAGTACAGTGAAAGTCAAGAAACCGATGTTGTATTTACTACGAAGGGTGTTCAAGAGTCAACCCAGTACCAACAACAACAGCAACAATCTCAACAGTGGAAAAGGCAGCAGCATCCCAATCAGCGAAGAGCTCAAAATCAGAAGCCATTGAGGGTATTTAAGGTACCTCCGATGCCGTATGCCGAACTTCTTCAGATGTTGCTACAATTGCAGTTGGTTGAGAAGAGGAAGTTAGCTCCACTGACAGGTACACCTCCAGCAGGTTATGATATCAAGGAGCGCTGTGATTTCCATTCAGGAGCACAAGGGCATAACATTGAAGATTGTCTGGCTTTCAAGCACAAAGTGCAGGATCTACTTGATAGTGCAGCAATCAGCTTCGGGCGAGAAGGGTCCAAAATCATCTGAATGAAGGAGGATGGGCTCTATAATCTGGTGGGGTCGTTGAAAGTTGATCAGGACAGCATCGAATTGTCTCTAATAACTGATTGCGAAGATAGCGGGTTCAGCAGCAGGACAGATGCGAAAGCCCGGTTCTCGGAAGCTAGCATTTTTCTTGTTTTATCTTGTCATGTCTTTACATTTGTAGTTTCTTTCCTGTTTAAAATGCAAATTTGTTTGTAAAACTTGTTGTTTTCATTCAATTGATGATAATGAAATAAATATGCATGTTTTGATTAAATCCATTCGTGTTCACTAATGGTTTTTTACAAATGTCCAACGCTTGGTTAAGAAGAATCTGGGGAGGATGACGAAAATGAACGACGTGCAAAATTCTGATTGTATGCTTTTGAAATAAAACCTGTTGATGATGTACAGGCATTGTTTCAAATCCCTAAACACCGGAGATATAAGGAAGATAATCCCTTGTTAACCCCTTTGAGCTTTGTAGTAGGAGTTTCTTTCTGAAAACGAAAAACCCTCAATCTTAACCTTGGGCAGGGTAGGTGTTAGCTAATTTGACCGAGCGTCCAAATTGCAAGAGGGTTGTCCGTTCGAGGATCAATCACACCCCTAGAGGTCGTGCCTAAAAGACCACAATGGTTCAATCAAGAGTGGGGAAGTCACATCATTCTCCGATGAGTCAAGCAATCAGTGTCATATGACTCGTTCGAAAAAAAGAGAAAGCGAAGAAAAAAGAATCAAAAGCCCGCTAAGTCGAAAAGCAAACAAATGACTTAGGCAAAAATGAGGGCATCCCGCTGGACTTAAAAAAGTCAAAAGAAACTCAAAAGAGTCAGTCCAGGCAAAAGTTAGGGAAAAGGAAAAAATGAAAGGATGACAAAATAAAAATCCTCAAAGGAGATACGAGTCGTGTGACCTCAAGTGTCAAAGACGAAGAATGAGTGAGTGTCACTCCAAAAACCAAAAGTTTCTCGAACTATCACTCCTATCTTTCAGCCTCTGAGAGGTGAGCGCTAAGGTTGAATTAGCTGAACGTAGGATGGGAGAACATCAAGGAGAACGGGTGGGTTAAAATAAACTTTGAGCCTTTATCCTTTCCTTCAAAACCATGAACCTGACCACGTTACAACCTTCAAAAGTCCTAATTGAAACAGGTTGTTTCGAAAGCATACTTCGGTAAAGGTCGCGTCGATTCTGACTCCTAAAAAGGTTCCTCTTACCATGTTGGTACTGGTGTTGATATTCTTGATAAGTGTTTTGTGCATTTTTATGCCATAGACTGTTTTTGCCTATTCCCAGTGAACAGATTGGATGTCAAAGTTGTCATATGTGTTGCATTAATATGTCTTTTATGCAGAACAACTTGTTTTACTTGCGAGTGAGCGCTTGACAGCAGAAAAGTTTCCTACAGTGCAAATGTATGTTCAGGATAGAATACAGAGCGCCCGAATGTTCCGAGAGCAGGGGCAAGCTACTATCGTGATCCCCAGTCAAGTCAGCCTTTCGAAGTCAGTTATCCTGGGGCAATCAGGATGAGATTCAGGCAAATACGGCGTAGTCAGGGGCACTACTCTAAATCAAATAATCAGGGGCAAGGTCATTGCAGTCAGGGGTAGGCCATCTTAAGCGCGCAAAGGTTATTCGAGAAGCATTTGAGGTGAAGTATCTCTCGGAAGTTCAGAACGCCGGGGCATGTCATATCAGACCATCAGGGCTCAGATTTGCAGATTTCCTTTCGAGGACTATCCCCACAGAGGCCCCGCAGGCTGGGGCATATCAGAAGAGAAAGGATTGTCTTCTCTGTATCAGCAGGGTCGTTCAGAGGTATTCGAGCAGACGCAGTCAATCTTCAAGAGCGAGGCGAATGTCGGGAAGTCGTGTCACTATCCATTAACTCTTCCACTAAAAGGCTGTGTATTCAGGCAGAGTGTTTTCCAGCGTCAGGTGTACTTGACCCCTCGCAGATGGCCTAAAAGTTCAAATCCATGTTGGCGATCACTGTGAGGCCCATCAGTGTTGGCGCATCGGTTTCCAGATCCGAGCTTCATCAGTACGCAGGAAGACTCCGTCTATTTTCTTCAGCAAAGCCCAATTTGTCAGTGGCACGGGTAAACTATCCCCAGAGGAGTCCAATCATACTCGGCATCTGCTATTTCACAGCAGAGTTATAATCCCCAACAGGGTATTACTTCGTCGATGGTGTTCGGTTAAGTTCCCAATATCCCCAGTGGAGTTGATTTCACTCTCCCAGCATTTATTTTGCTGGGATAATCCTGTGATATCCGGTCTATCCCCAGCGGAGTTGGCTTCGTCTTCAGCATTTATGTGGCTGAAGTGGTTTTCTGTACCCAGCTTTCTCCAGCAGCTCGAGCCTGCACTAGCATATTGAATGCATTATCATATTTGCATCATACTTGCATGTCATTGTCAAAATGCGTAGCATTTCCGTCCTGAATGGAGCATTACGCCATAGAAAGATTAAAGCATATGCATATGCATACGAAGCATAAGTCAGGTTTTCTACCCGCCTCACATGGCGCGTGAATTACTCTGTGATCAGTTCAGGGGCATTTATCCAGCAGTAGTGTTCAGACGATTTAGCAGATTATTTGTATCCCAGATCATACAACAATTATGCTTTGATCAATCAGTCATCTGGTATCGGCAGACTTTTCTTCCCGTCAATTCATATTGACGATGTGTTCCTCCAATAAGTGGATTTCTCCGTCTATCATTAGACGTCTTGAGTTTGAACGTGGTTTTCTTTCCGTCTATCCTTAGACGATGTGAAGTGTTGGGTGATTTTCAGTGGGGTTCAAGACGGGGTTTCTCTAGCAAGTGGCTTTTCTTTCCGTCTATCAGTAGACGATGTGAAGTTTCAGGTTATTGTTCAGCGGGTTTCTTATTGTTAGATCATACAGATGGGGTGTTTCCCCAGCGAGTCTTCTCCGGCTATATTTGATTATTGAGGGGTTTCAAAACGATATTTCGGATAGTGGTTTTCTTTCTGTTTATTGGATGAGATGACGTTTCAAGAGGGACTTTTCTGACCGTCAACCCTTATTGATGTCGAGGCTCTTCGAAGAATGTTCAGTTGTCGTGATTGTCGATTCTTATTGATGACATGGTTCTTTGAAGGTGGTTTTCTTCCCGTCGGTCCATACTGACGATGTGACCCCTTTGAGGATATTGTTCTTCCCATCAAGTCCTGTAGGCGAAAGGATTCTGCAATTTGATGGATGGTGTTGAAGTGCGTATGGTGTCTTTCCGTCTACCCTTAGACGATGTGAGTAGGGAGATTATGAATGTCTTTCCGTCTACCCTTAGACGATGTGAGTATGGAGATTAATGCTTTCTTCCCGTCTACCCTTAGACGATGTGAGTATGGAGATTAATGGTGTCTTTCCGTCTACCCTTAGACGATGTGAGTATGGAGATTAATGCTTTCTTCCCGTCTACCCTTAGACGATGTGAGTATGGAGATTAATGGTGTCTTTCCGTCTACCCTTAGATGATGTGAGTATGGAGATTATTTCTTCCCGTCTATCCTTAGACGATGTGAATATTGATTTGTTTCATCAATCAGGATGATCCCGTCTATCTTTAGACGATGTGAGTATGGAGATTATTTCTTCCCGTCTATCCTTAGACGATGTGAATATTGATTTGTTTCATCAATCAGGATAATCCCGTCTACCCTTAGACGATGTGAGTATGGAGATTAATGGTGTCTTTCCGTCTATCCTTAGACGATGTGAATATTGATTTGTTTCATCAATCAGGATGATCCCGTCTATCCTTAGACGATGTGAGTATCAATCAGGGTGTCTTCCCGTCCATCTTTGGACGATGTGAGTATATTTCTCTTCCTGTCTATCGGTAGGCAATGTGAAAGGATCAGGTGTTTTGTTGCAACCCTAGGGTTTTGTTATATAGGGTATCACAGGTAATTGGCATTCAAATCAGGAGTTCTTCATCAGATGATTGATCAGTTTGGCGCCGTAATGACTGGGCTCAGTTCTGGACTTTATTCCCCAAGCAGTTTACAGTATATGCTCGCGGTTGGCAAATTTTCGGGTTTTATTTGTATTCAACCGTCTCGTACCTCCGAATGTTTGAAGGCTGAGCGCTCTTCAAACCCTTCAGGTTCAAGCCGTTTGAATAGGGGCAGCTGTTGCACCCTAAAATTTGACCAACCGATTCTCCTATCTGACTCGTGGTTTAAATTCATATTCGCAAATCAGGCGCACGATATTTGTGCACAGACAGAGGATATCAGGGTTACAGCTTGGTTTTCATCTATCAGATACGGCAGATCCAGTCCAGATCATCAGGGTTTTATTTTCCGGAAATTTGTGCGCTCCTCGGTGATTTTTAGCTTGCATAGTGATTTTGGGATATGCTGATGCCCGGGGTTCTCTGTTCGATTCAATCTGGTCTCGTGCGCTCTTTTATGGTGGTCATTTGCATTTGTCTGCATTTTTTAGGGTTTAATAGACTTTTGTGGATTTTAAATAGGCTTTATAGATTTTTCTGGATTTTAAATAGGGTTTTTGTATTTTTTAATAGTTTAAATCATTTTTTAGAATTTTATATAGATTTTTAAAATAGATTTAATATTTTTTTGTCATTTTTAGAATATAAAAGAATTTAAATAGTTTTAGTTGTTTTAGATAATATAGAAAATATTATAGACTTTTCTTTTATTTTAATAGAAGTTTAATAGTTTTTAAAATAGAAATAAATAAAGTTTGTTTTAATATAGTTCTTCTTTTAAGTAGATATTAAATAATAGTATAGAATTTTAATAGGAATTTTATGGGATTTTAATAGAATTTTAATAGAATTTTAAATAAATGGTAGATTTTAAGTAGGATTTTAATAGATTTTCTTTTTGAATTTTAATAGAGATTTTATAGAAATTAATAGAGTTTTATTAATTTTTTAGATTTCATTAGGATTTAATTAGGTTAATTAGGATAGATTAATCTCAGTAAGAGTTAATTGTAGTTGATCATTTTCAGTTAATTAGGTTTAGTGTTAATAAGGTTTTAATTAGTTTTAAGTAGGTTTAATGTTTTAATTCAGTTTTTTTACAGGTTTTGACAATATTTTCGTATGGGCCCAGTACAGCTTTTTTGGAGGCCCAGAATGCCATCAAGTCCATCAGTGTTTTTTGTTCATTATGTCCAGAAGAGTGACACTTGTAACTATAAAGGGGCGCCACACGTCCACGCGAGGCCCCACCACCACACCAACTCTGAATTCACCAGCTCTTGCCACGCGTCCCACTACCCTCTCCTTCTGCCAGCGCGTCTCACGCATGTCCCCACCTCTGACCTCCCCTTCACCACTTGTCACCACCACAGCTCTTCGCCGGAGCCTCACCAGAACCCTGCCGCCGGCCATGCATCCACCCTGAACCTCCCCAACGGCCACCGTCTAACCGTCTCCGGCCACCGTCCTTGCCGGAAATTGCAAAAAAACCCAGAATCATCCAAACCCTTCGTTCTTCTCCAACCTTCCTCCGTCCACCTTCATCATCACCTCGCCGGAGAACTCGTCCTTCGCCGGAAACGTCAAGAACAATTCTCCAGATCACCTTCCATCTTCATTGTTCTACAAGCGCGATTTGCCAGAACATGTTCGAACATTCATCTTCATCCAAAGATTTTCCAGAACGCGTTCGAATGTTCATCGTTCTTCATAAGGAAATTCCAGAATTCTTCAACCTGCGTCAATATCTTTTCCAGAAATCACCACGCATCATCATCAAGAACATGCAAATCCTCCTCTGATCAACCTTCAACCACGATCACCCAATATTTCACAGATCTGTACAAGATTCGTCAGTTCCAAGATTTGTAAGATCTTCATCAAGATCTCGTCGCTGTTCATCACTAAGAGTTGTTCTTCGCGTCATCAAATCTTCAGCAAATATCCAGAAATCTTCAAAGATCGCCGTGAGCTCGTTTGAGGTTCTTCGAAGCTCCATCGTTCCCATCGTGTAAACCCAGGTTTGTCCCTCTTCGTCATCTCTCCATTGTCATGAATTCAATAGATTAGGATGAAGGTGGCCTCGATTAGGATGAGCTGGTTAGTTAGGGATTAAGAGTATAAGGGGATTTCGTTTGTTCTTGTGTGATGACGGCTGTGAGGTTGAATGGATTGGGAAAGAAAGAGGAGTTGCAGAGAGGGTGAGGAATACGAAGACGGCTAGGGTTTAGACGGTGAACAGTGTTCAGATGGAGGGAGAGGAAGATAGGTTTTGTTAACTGGTTAATTGGGCTAGGGTTTGGGCAGCGTTTAGGCCCAAACGCATTTTTGCTGAAACTATTCCCTCATTGCTAGTTCCCCCCCCCCCCCCATGCGTGTTAGGGACAGAATAATTTTGGTCTGGGCCTTAGGCCCAAGTGCTATACACACCCCCGTGTGTAAGCCTCTTTGGAAGAATAACCAGAAAACTGGCTTACTGCACCCCCCGCGCGTTTTCCTTCTTTTTTTTATTTTCCATTGGATTCTGATGAGACTGGGCCCTGCGCCCATGTGCTTTCCACACCCCCATAGCGTGAAGCCCAATGAAGAATAACATGAAAAACATGCTGTTTGAACCCCCCTCCCCATTTATTCCAATTTTAGTTTTTAATTTCTTTTAATATTTTCTTGTATATTGTAAAATTCATAATAAAATGAAAACAATTGATTTTTGAGTTCTTGTTTTTTCTACCACTTCATGAAAATGTCTAAAAAATTAAATAAAAATAAAAATGCCATTTTATTTTTGTTTACTATTTTTGGTATATTTTCCATTTACATGACTTTTTTTAATATTTTTTAGTGCATGCATATTATTAGAAAATTCATAAAGAATAGTAGATTCGACCAAATAATTTCGTTCTTTTTTCTGTAGACTCGTAATTCAATGTAGAATTTTACAGTACAAAAACATTAGCTTAATCATGCATTTTAATTTTAAGTGCATTTTTTGTATTGTTTGGATATTAATAATTGGTTTGTGGATATGTCTGCTTTGTTGATTTTAGTTCTATCATCTGGTATTGAATTTTGCTCTGATTTTTTAGTATGTTGTCATAGAGCCATGTAGGTTTCCCCTAGATTTTTGATAGATTTTTGTAGGGTGTTATGATTGTTTTTGTCTGAGCTTGAGGATAGGAGAAGTCTTGATGGCTTCAGACTTTGAAGTTCAACTGTGGTTGAACTTCAGAGATAGTTTCTTGTGGTTTGAGGATCTGTGGTTTCTTCTTGAAGATGGAGGCTGGATGAAGTCCTGTTGGAGCTTGCAAGGATGCAGTGGCTTGAGGCTTAGTCTAGGAGCTTGTTCTCTGTTTGTGAGGTTCGAGATCCTGAAGTTTGAGGGAAATTTATGGTACTTTCCTGAGGAAGGCACTATGAATGACTTTCATTCTTTCTTCTCGCCTCTTTCTTAAGTATCCAATGATGTTGGAGCCTTCATGTGAGTTTAGTTTCTCCTGAGGAGGAATGTAAACTGATCACATGTTGTTGAGCCACATGGGATACAATTCCTAAGTGGAAGCCTCCTGGTACTTTCCTGAGGAAGGTCCTATGGGTCTATTCACTTAGCTCCCTTAGTTTATCTAGGATTTCCTAAGTATCCAATGATGTTGGAGCCAACTTGTGAGTTTAATTTCTCCTGAGGAGGAATGTAAACTGATCACAGTTGTTGAGCCACATAGGATACGATTCCTAAGTGGAAGCCTCCTAGTACTTTCCTGAGGAAGGTCCTATGGGTCTGCTCACTTAGTTCCATTAGTTCAGATAGGATTTCTCAAATATCCAATGATGCCGGAGCCTCCATGTGAGTTTAGTTTCTCCTGAGGAGGAATGTAAACTGATCACAGTTGTCGAGCCGCATAGGATATGACTCCTGAGTGGTAACCTCCTGGTACTTTCCTGAGGAAGGCACTATGAGTTTGTCTGCTTTGCTCCCTCTCTTTGGTAAGCTTGTTCTGAAGCTTAGAGACGGGGATTGATTCCTCTTGCTTAGGGTTTTGATTAGAGTTTTGCTTAGAGTTTTGCTTAAGGTGTTGCATAGAGTTTTGTTCAGGGATAAATTAAGCTTGTTTCAAGTTTGTTAGGGGTCTTGCCCAGGAGTAGTTTCTTGTTTTGTAGATAGAGGTTTATCAGATTAGCTAGCCTTCTCTTTGTGTTGTTTGACATGTGTGGTGTTGTGTTGCATTAGACTTAGGAATTCATCTAGATAGTTCTGAGGTAGGTGCATCTTAGAAATAGGCTTGGTGTGCATAAGAAGTTGAGGTGGTCCTCCTTCTGCTTGTTTGTTATTGCATGGCTTTGCTTGTTGGTATTTGGTAGAGACGAGCTCCCTTACCTCTGTGGTTTGCGGCCTTTGCGCCTTGTTTGTTTAGTCGTTGCATTCATGCATATTTCTAGTATTTCTTTACTTTGCAGTATTTCTTATTTGTCGTTTAGTCCTGTTGCCATGATCCCTTAGGAGCTCTGACTTCTCCGCTGCGGAGTCGTTATGATAGACACTAGGATGGTCAACCAGGCGTGATAGCAGTAGGTAGATTCCCCTCTTTAGTCATAGTTTTAGGGTTTCTTTTCCCTTTCCTTTCAGTAGGAGCTTTTGAGTAGCTTGTGTCGTAGTTAGCTGAACTACAGCTGCTCTGATTCCTTGTGCCGGACGAGGATATGTAGGCATAGGATGCGATATCCTAGCGAGCACACTAACAACTAACCTTTGTTCTCTCGCGGCTGTGCGATCGAGACTTTCCCGCTGACAACTAATTGTTTCCCATTTCTCTTGCCCGAGTGCATTTGAGACCAGATCGTAGTTGTAGGTTCCCGAACCTGTAGAATCAGTTTGTTTTCTCACTGCTGTGTGAGAGCCCCCTGTTTAGCCGTAGTTAGTCGAACTACGTTTGCTCTGATCTTCCATGCCGTGTGGAAGTACGTAGGCACAGGACGCGATGTCCTGGCGAGCAACCTTTCCCCTGTTTAGACATAGGTAGTCGAACTACGTTGACTCTGACTTTCCCATTGCACGAGGGAGTACGTAGGCCCAGAACACCGTATGTTTTGTCGAGTCCTGTCCTTTTCTTTTTCTTTTTCAGACCGACCATTAGCGTAGATAGATGAACACCCTTTTCCTTATAAGCACCAAGCGTGGATCCCATCGAGTACGATGGACGTGAGGGGTGCTAATACCTTCCCCTTGCGTAACCGACTCCCGAATCCAGGTTTTGGTTGCGATGACCATACCTTTTTCCCGTCTTTGCGAGGTTTACTTCGAGCGTTTCCTTTCCCGCTCTGAGGGATAAATAACGCACGGTGGCGACTCTCCTGTCAAGCCGGCGCCGATTTTCGCAGTAGCGACAGGGGGTGATTGTGGTTTCTCCCTTTAGGTGTCAAATCCAGATCAGTAAATCCTAATCCATTTCCAGCATTCACATGCGCCACCACTCCTTCCAGTTGGTTCACTGATATCTCTTGTGGCACATATGCAGTGTTCAGAATCCTAAGAAGGGCATTATGATGTGCCTCAGAGCACAGTAATAAAGATAAGATTGACATTTTTAACGGGGTTTGTTGTAGATGGTCCACAATCTTATAATCGCTTTTTCTAATTAGACGCATGAATTCCTCAGCGTCTTTCAACAAAGCGTTCTTTTCAGCGCCTTGAGAACTTTCTTCAATAACAACTTTCACTTTTCCCTTATCCTGTTTTTCAGCATTAACTTCTGGAGGTGCAAACACTCTCCCACTTCTCGTCATTCCGCCTGTTCCCACCAAATTATCCACCAAATCAGACGTCATTCCTTTCAGCTCTTGTTTTTTACTGTTACAAAAGACTTCAGCGCCATAATTCCACGGGATCGCCTTAGTGCTTTCATAAAGGACAGGCCCTGCCTTGGTGATTATGACAGTAGCCGGCCTCGGCGGCGCAGATATATTAATGGTTTTGAATGGAATTGAGATTGTGGCAACCTCATCCTGCTCTTGACCAATCACCATTTTAGATTTTTCTTCGCCAATTCAGTTAAATTGTAGTACACCTTCATTCATTAATATTTGCACATGATTTTTCAAGTCCTCACATCTCTCAGGATGAGCCAAACAACCTTCAAAGTTTTCCATACAACCAAGTGTCGCATCGCTGCGATGGAGGTTCAGCAAGGACAGAAGAGTCGTCACCGTTTGTTATTTATCCCAAAGGATGGAAAGGAAATGATCAGAGAAAACCTACGAAAAAAGGGAAAAGACAGGTCATCGCAACCATATCTCGGGTTCGGGATTCGGTTACGCAAGGGGAAGGTATTAGCACCCCTCACGTCCGTCATACTCGACAGGATCCACGCTTGTTGTCTATCTAAAGGGTGTTAATACGGGTGAAGGACATCGATAGAGCATCGCCGCTCTATGCCTACGTCTCCCTCATACAATGGGAAATTCATAGTCAACGTAGTTCGGAAAACTACGGGTGAAGGTGGGGAAGGTTGCACGCCAAGACATCGTCGTCTTGTGCCTACGTATCCTCGTCTGGTACGAGAAATCAGAGCGAACGTAGTTCGGGCTAACAAGACCACAGGTTGGTTCAAGTGTTGTACCCGAGTAGGGTTAAAACATAGTTCTAGCAGTTAGGTGTATGCTGCTCGACCATTGGAGACTTAGGTGTTACCTGTTTGCGGTAGAACAAAGAGTTAGCAAAACTCTCTTTATGAAAATGGTTTCCACTTAATCCCGAAGGATAAAAAACAGTTTGATGTTTGTTTTTGAGTCTTTTAAGAAGAAGAAGTGAATTGATTTTGGTTTGTAATTCATGTTGCACTAAAGACTATGACTTCGGAGCGAATGCGTCGCATATCGCCCAAAGGACATACGCTAAACACTCTAGAAAATTGAGAGGAGGCCCCCAATCATAATTTCCCAAATGCTTAAGGCTCGTAGCGTACAACACTTATTATCCTTTATTATGTGTTTTGAAAGTATTTTGAGATGAGAAGAGAAGACACACTCTAAAAGGGAGACTAAACTGAAAATAATGTTATCATGCAATATACACCTATGATTGGGATTAAAAGGGAAGACTACCCTAATGTTATCATGCTTGGATTCAAACCTAATATCTATCATAATCTATCTTGAACAAGAAAGATTAGAGGTCTTAAGTGAACATGGCAAAGGAAGACAAAAGAAGAAGAAGAAGAAGAAAGCATAAGTGAAAAAGAAAGGAGAAAGAAGATAAAGATGCAAACATGCAATGCAACACAAAGATGAAGAGGGGGGGGAAAGGTGTGGGGTAACAACCACCACAAGCACATCTCAACCTCTTCAAGCAAACCAAAGAATGTAAAACAAATGAGAGATGCAAACAAGAGAAATTGAACAATTTCAAACCAAAAGAAAGTTCTCAAAGTGGCCTCTCATCCAAGTCAAAATCAAAGTGCAAACAAGAGGCACCAAATCAACTTGGATGAGCCCCCAAAGTACTAGGACAGAAGTGAGAACAAGAGAAGAGGGTAGGCAAACCAAAGAAAGAAGCAAGCCAAAGCAAGTTACAAGATAAGGCATGGTAAAGAACCTAAGTTCTATACATTTTCAACATTAGAAGACAAATTGAAAGCCTTACAAAGATGCAACTTACAACAAGAACCAAACAATTTTATAACCTAAAAATTTGCAACCAGCCATTTCATCATGTTAGAAATGTGAATCAAGAGGAGTTGGAAGCATATGGGATCCACAAAGGTCATTTCCCACCCAAACTAGGTCAACTAGTATGTGTGAACCATCCTTAGGGGTAGCTTGACTTGCAAGGTACACCAAAAATAGGAAAATTATTCAAATAAAACCAAATAAAAAGCACAAAGCTCACAAAGATGTTGGCAACCAGAGGCCAAATCAACACAAACAAAGTCCATTCAAAGCATAACCAAAGAAATTGATTCACTAAGGGTGCTCCACTTTGAAGGAGGGTTGTCGAGGGTCAAATAAATTTCATGTTCATCAAAAGTTGAGAAGAAACATGATTCTAGGTCAAAAGTTCCATGGAAATGAGTTGAATTTTGTTGACTGAAAAATATGTTCATTTGAGACCCATAACTTGATGGCATCATAACTTGAGTTCCACAAATCCAATGGATGAGTTCTAGTACTCAAAAGAAAGCTTAGAACATGCCCTACAAGACTCATTATTATAAGAAAATGAGATTAAACTTGTATCTTGAGGCAAATGGTGTCGCTACTGCGAAAATCGGCGCCGGCTGAACAAAAGAGTCGCCACCGTGCGTTATTTATCCCAAAGGAGGGAAAGGAAACGCTCAAAGTAAACCTACCGCAAATACGGGAAAAGAATGGTCATCGCAACCAAATCCTGGATTCGGGAGTCGGTTACGCAAGGGGAAGGTATTAGCACCCCTCACGTCCGTCGTACTCGACGATATCCACGCTTGTTTTTCTAGTACGGATTGTTATTCTATATACGCTAAAGGTCTGAGGTTAAAAGAAAATAAAATGACTCGGCAAAGTATCACACTTTATGCCTACGTATTCCCGTCTTGGAACGAGAAATCAGAGTCAGCGTAGTTCGCCTACCTACGGGAAAGGAGGGGAAGGTTGCTCGCTAGGACATCGCATCCTATGCCTACGTACTTTCATACAACATGAAAGATCAGAGCAAACGTAGTTCGGGCTACGGAATACACAAGCTTGTCTGAATGTTTTTATCTCCTTATGAAAGGGTTTTTCCTGATTAAGAGTCCAAGCGGACAAAAAATGACGTTTTGATGTTTGTTTTCAGTCTTTTACGCAAGAACTGTCTTTTATGATGTTTGCAATCTCTGACGCACTAGAGACTATGATTTAAGAGTGACTACGTCGTATGTCACCCTAAGGGTAACACACTAAGTAATCAGATTATTGAAGAGTGACCCTCCAGCAAACTTTCTCAAATAGCTTAAGGCTCGTAGCGTACGACATCGATTATCCTTATTACTGTGTTTTGAATGGTTCTGAGATAGAAGAGAAAGAAGCTCTAAAAACCCTAGGGTTAGAAAGGGGAATCAAAACTACCCTAATATTGTCATGCATGGATAAGAATCCTAATGTCTGTCATAATTCCCTTCTGCGCAGAGGAAATCAGAGATCCTAGGGGATAAACAACAAAAGAAACAGCAGATATACAGTAAAACAGTAAAATGCATGAGATGCAGCAATACAAGCGAGGCAAGGGAGTCCCACTCAACCTCGAACCTGGGAAAGCAATAGGCAGAGTGAAACAACTTCACCTCAAACCTAAGGGAAAATCAACAAACAATACAGCAAAGAAAACCACACCCAACACCAGCTCAGACAGCAACAACAGCTCTTACAGCAAGCAGTTCAAGCAGCACCAGCTCTGGCAGCTACAGTTGATTAACAGCAAAAGGTTGATAGTAATGCTTCAAGCAAGCTCCCATTTCCCCTCTTCAATGATGTTCAAACTTCAGATAAGCTCTTATCCCCAATAATCTCCAGCTCTAGCAAGCACTGAACCCCAACAGTCAACAGACAACTTTAGTTGGCAGCAAAACCCTAGTCTTCAACATATATCCAGCTTTGACAGGTACAAGCTTCATCTTCACCAGTCTTCAATGAACTTCTTATCTTCAATGGGCTTATAATCTTCAATACAGACACTCACAGAAGAGAATCAACTAACAGATGAAGTTGGAATGTTAAGAGGCTTAGTGATAACCCAGGGAAATCACTAAGATCTTAACACAGTAAGTGAAAGGTATCCTCAAGGTTCTACCCAATCAAAGTATGCTCTACATCCCTCCTAAGGAGAGATGGAACTATTTTTGGGGACCTTGTGTCATAGGATGGAATAGAGGCACTAGAAGCTCTCTATGTTTGACAGAAGAAATCAGTCTACTCTAGAGCTCGCCCTATATCTCCTATCTCCTGAGTCTTCAAAAGCAACCTTCAAGTAAGAAAATATCCAAGCTCCAAGCATCATCATTTGTCTACAATCATCTTCCATGTCTTCACATAATCCTAAAGCCAAGCACAAGCCCCAACACCCAAAGAAAAGGCCCAATACCCATCAAGCAACACAACATCCCAAGAGGGAAAACACCAATATCAACCAACTTACAAAAATCAAATAAAATGGAAATACTCATCATAAAATCCTAGATTAATTACTAAGGGATCCTAACTAGGTACCCTGTACCCCACATACACCCCAAGGCCTAAATCAAACTAAAACCCTCAAAACTATGTGTTGAAATGCACCTATGTCAAGTAGAAACCCTAATTCTAGCACCCTAAAGTTCCTTATTCAAAACTAACTAAAATTAAATTAAAAAATGTGATAAAATTCTAGGGGGAACCTAATACTCTAATCTAATCATGGCAAAAAGAATCACATCAAAAATCAAAATCACATGATCATACTAAATTCAGAATGTTGCATTATCAAACAAAGATGAAATAAAAGCAATTAAAAGTAAAAATAAACCAAAAAATGAAAAATGAATGAAATGCCAATTTTATTCTTTTATAATTTTCTTGATGTCTTGATGAAAATGAGGGAAAAAATACCATGTAAAAATAACCATTTTTCAATTTGTTATGATTTTTCAAAGATCCTAAAATAAATGTGAAATGAAATGAAAAATAAAAATAAAATGGAAAGGGAGCGTGTCAAATAGCAATTGAGACTAGTTCAAATCGTCAGCTGGGCCCAAAGGGGGGTGCAGATAACCAAGCGCGCATTAGGCCCAGTTACATCAGAAATTAAATGGAAAAATAGAAAGAAAATGAGAATGGAATCTCACCAAACCTAAAATTGAGTGGCCTAAACTCTTCACCACTTCACCCTGATCAATTCTAACTATCAACCTAAGATTCTATCATCAAGAACAACAAGATAATCGCATGAACAGAAATTGCATCAATCCACTAATGGTCTCTAAATCAAACCTAATGCTACCGGAAAGCTTCATACACTAACCTACATTGAATCTAACTAATCAAAACAGATTGAAACTACCTAAATCATGCCATGGAGTGAAGTTTGCATACCTGTAAATTTGAGACGAACAGAGTCCTCAAACCTTCAAATCAATCCTCAAAAGCTTCCAGATTCCTTCAATGGAGTATAAGCAAGCTTCTGTATGCAAAGAACTTGATTGAAATGGCTTGAATCTTTGAATTCGATTCTGAGTTGCAGATGAAAAATTTCAAAGGCTATCACACGATTCTTCTCCAATCTTGCTCAATTATCCATCTGGAATCATTCACCAATGCTAGAGCAAGCTTCTGAGATCAAAAGAATGGATTGAACTTGGCTGAAACTGTGTAACAGAATTCTGTTTGCAAATCGAAAAGTGAATATGAAATCTCTCCAATCTCCCTCAATTCTCTCCAACTCTAGCTATGAATCACTTCATAGATACATATAGAATGTGTTTGAAGACCCTAGAAAGTTCTAGATTGATCCAATGAGAAAATCAACTTCTCATGTCATGAAAATCTCATCTCATGTTATGTTCAAACCAGCTCATGTTTTAGCTTGTATTTGCACTCAATTCTGATCCAAATTTTCCTCTAATGAGATATTGGATGTGTTAGGATGAAATGTAGCCTTGGTTATGCCTTGAAGTGTGATTTTGCATATGTGCCTTATGATGCAAGTAGCCCATTTACAAAGCAAGTCATAAAAATAACCCTCAATTCAAAATTGTGGAAATGTCAATGTTCTCAAAATGCATTTTACAATCAAATTGGTATGTCATATGGCTTGGTTTGGATTTTTAGATCAAAAACCCCAATTTTTAACTTTGGTTCATTTAAAATTCACCTTCATTTTAGGCCATTTTGGTGACTTTGTGAAGCAAGCCATTCCAAACTCTCATGACCTCTTATCTAGCCTAAAAACATCATTTTGAATACATATCATGTTGAACATTTTTCCATTTGAGGAGTGGAAGATGGAGATTTGGACCTATGTTGAAAAATGACCTGTAATTCAACTTTCCCAAAATACCCTTGGATTGCCAAGACCATAACTTGAGTTCTACAAATCCTCTTGAGGACTTCTAGTACTAAAATTAAATCTAAGATCAAGATCTACAACTCTTATGTTGGCCAAGAATCCATTTGAAAACTCTTTGATGGGAAAAAGTTGCTTGGAAGTCAAGTGACTTTCACAGATAAATTTCAGTGTCCTCTGAGGACCCATAACTTGCAAGAACCATAACTTGAGTTCTACAAATCTTCTTGAAGACTTCTAGTACTCAAATTAAATCTATTGAGAAGCTCTACAAGTTTCATGTTAACCAAGAATTCATTTGAAGCTTGCATTTTGACTTATCTGGCTTGGAAGTTAGACCTAAATTAGGGGATTTTACACTAAAACCCTAATTTAGTAACTCCTCTTCTTCTTGATTCTCTTTGATTTATCCTTGGCACAACACCGCACATGTATCCACATATCAATCCATGAATCCAACATCCTCCAATTAAGCCTTGATGCTCTTCAATCACTCAGTTGACCTAGGGTTGACCCAGATGAAACCCTAGTTGACTGTACTTCAACTCTGGCTCTTGTACTTGTATCAATGACTTGTCTCCTCTTCCAAATGACCCTCTAGGTCTTCCATGATCTTTGTACACATTCCATGGCTCACACACTCATTGACGATCTTCAACACCCCAAGATTAGGAGAGAAATCCACTGGTTGACCTTCACCCTTTTCAAAGCTTCAACTCTTTTCTTGATTACTTGGATGGTCTTGAACTTGAATAGAAACCCCTAGCTAGGCCCCTTCTCTTGGTAGACACCTTGATCCCTTGTTGGAGGCATGTTATTCTATGATATGCAAATGATTGGGCTATGTACATGGCTTATTATGCAAATGACAATGCAATTGAAACATAAACCAGGTGAAATAGCTTGAGCAAATTTTAGGGTGCAACAGCTGCCCCTATTCAAACGGCTTGGACCCGACTGGGTGAAGAGCGAACGGCCTTCAAACATTCGAGGTACGAGACGGTTGAATACTAAGAACCCAGAAATTTTCCAACCGCAGAAATAAACTGCACCACTGCTTGGGGAACACCATCCATCAAGTGAACCTGATTGTTACGGTAACAACTGATCAACCCCCTGATACAGGTCTGATTTCAACACTAACTGCCTGTGCAGCACCAAACTTGTCAATATAGGAATAACCAGGACGACTTCACCGGGGAAGTACTTCTGTCAACAAAACATGATTCTGCCAACGATATAGGAAAATAACTCCGCCATCATTACGGGGAATAACACCGTCATCACTACGGGAAATACTCTGTCACCACTACAGGAAAACAACACCGCCACCGCTACGGGTAATACTCTATCACCACTACAGGAAAATAACACCGCCATTGCTACGGGTAATACTCTGTCACCACTACAGGAAAATAACACCGCCATCGCTACGGGTAATACTCTGTCACCACTACAGGAAAATAACACCGCTATCGCTACGGGTAATACTCTGTCATCACTACAGGAAAATAACACCGCCATCGCTACGGGTAATAACTCCGCCACCACTACGGGTAATAACCTTGAATACAGCTCATCTGCCTATCTTTGCAGTAGCTAACTCCATCAATCAAATGGGTAACACAATACGAGTCTAGTCTTCAAATTTTTAGTGCGGACGCGGCAATAAATCTGAAAAGGACTCTATTGGGGGATTTTCTGAACCCAAACTGCCAGACACCTACTTCGACATAGGTGGAAACTTCCAAAAATTGATTCACGAAACCTTTTGATAACGACATAACAACAATCTTGAAGAAATACTCCGCGGGAGGGGTAAGAGAAACTTAAACAAGCAACTCTGTGGGGAATAATGACAAGACGAACATTATCATCACATGTCTCATGCTGAGACTTTTAGTATTTGGTAATTGATCCGAGCAAGAGCTCTCTCCACCTGCAAGGGAAACAACACTTGAAAACAAAAGGTTAATCAACCCGGCTTATGTTTCAAAATACGTATGTTTGACAATGGCGTAATGCTCCGTACAACACGTATATGCTACGCGTTTTCGGGTAGATGCAAATATGTCACTATATGCAAATGCAAATGCAGGGTCAAGCTGCTGGGGAAACTCTGACAAGCTTGCTTCAACACGGCTGTTGAGAGCAAATACCGCCCTGTTGGGGATGAACGAGTATCATAAAATCCTCCGGCAAAATAAATGTCGGTCATACAACCAACTCCGCCGGGGAGAGATTAAACTTTGACTTCCACTAGGAGGAACGAACATCCTCGGCTTGGTAGAGAAACTCAGCTGGGGAAGAAGCGACTTGGCCGGGAAACATGAACCTTCCGGGGAAACGCACTGTCTGGACACAACTTACAAATTCGGAGCTACCACTCCGCTGGGGATAATCATCCTGACGGAGGCATGACGACCTACGGGAAGAAAACCATCTTCTATGGGAATAATCCTTCTGAACCGACTATGACTTGGCTAAACTCTACGGGAATCCTCCAAGTTGGGGATTAATCGTTCACATACTCGACTCTTTGGGGAGTGCAACCTTTGCAGAGGATACTGATCTTGACTGGCTGGGGATATCCTCTGGGGATAAGTTGCGACTAGCTGGGGAAATTGATCTCTTCGGTAAGGGATAACAACCTCTGGGGATGAGGTGCAACCTGTATGGGGATTGGCGTTGTGCAAAGTTAAGTCTTTCACCACGAACCTCCGGCTGGGGCCACAATTTCTGATTGTCCGCTTTAAGGGTGAGAACCCTGTAAAACACAAACGAGGCAAGACAAATCTATACCACCAACTCTATTCGGGTTAGTGTCCGTGACATTACTTCAGTCAATTCGAAGTTTTATCAATCATTGGCAAGGGCCAGCAAAGTTATGCAAATGCAAGTTCATCGGAACATTGGCGTTTTTCACATACAAAACAGTAAAGCACAATCATCAAATACTGAATAACATGTTTTATTAATAACAGGCCCCTGAATAGGCAAAGTTTTATACATCGGATGCAACTCCTGAAAAGAGGAAGTTATGCACACACACATACATATATGCACGAAAAGCATAAAAATACAAATACAACTCGAATTTGTACACATGTCGGCAACGTGGTGCAGACAAACATCGTGAGCTAATCCTCCTATGACTCGCCTGACTCTGGCGCTTTCCCGGTATTCAATTTTCGGAAGAGATTGTGTTGGATAAACGAACCCTCAGGTACTCCCAAACCACTAAGCAATACTGGTATCGAATTTGGACCGCAATCATTTGCTTTTTAAATCCCTAACTTTTGCGTGAATCGCCCATTGCGGGTTTTCAATTCACCGGGATACCCTTTTTTGCCGAAGCCGCCCAATGCAGGTTTTCGACTTCGCGGGTGTACATCTTTTCAATTTTATCCCTAACTTTTGCCCGAACCTTTTTATTCTGTTTTTGGTTCGCCGGGATGCCCCATTTTTGCCTAGACTCTCTTTTTACTGTCCAGCGGGTCACTTTCAAGCAAAGTATTTTTTAACTGCGTCCGAATTCATAGGAGATGAAAAGTCTTCACCATCCATGGTAGATAGCAGCAAAGCTCCTCCAGAGAAGACTTTTCTGACAACGTAGGGCCCTTCGTAATTAGGGGTCCACTTGCCCCTGTGGTCTGTCTGTGGCGGGAGAATCCTTTTCAGCACAAGATCACCCATCTGAAAGCTTCGCGGACATATCTTCTTATCGTATGCTTTCTTCATTCGGCTCTGGTACAACCGACCGTATGCGAGAGAAGCTAGCCTCTTCTCATCCATTAAGCTCAGCTGATTCAGTCTATCTTTAACCCATTCTGTCTCGTCAAGTTGGACATCTCGTAAAACCCTCAAGGAAGGAATCTCAACCTCCAACGGTAACACTGCCTCCATTCCATATACCAACGAGAAAGGGGTTGCCCCGGTTGATGTGCGTACCATCGTACGATAACCGTGCAAAGCGAAAGGTAGCATCTCGTGCCAGTCCTTATACGTCACGACCATCTTCTGAACAATCTTCTTTATGTTCTTATTGGCCGCTTCAACAGCGCCATTCATCTTGGGTCGGTAAGGAGAAGAGTTGTGATGTTCAATCTTGAAATTCTGGCACAGCTCTTTCATCATCTTGTTATTCAAATTCGAACCGTTTTCGGTGATGATCCGCTCAGGGATCCCATATCTGCAGATAATATCTCGTTTGATAAATCTGGCTACCACTTGCTTGGTGACATTAGCATAGGATGCTGCTTCCACCCACTTGGTGAAGTAATCAATTGCCACCAAGATGAACCGGTGTCCATTGGATGTCGTAGGCTCGATCTTGCCAATCATATCAATTCCCCACATCGAGAATGGCCACGGTGATGACATCACATTTAGAGGACTTGGGGGTACATGGACCTTGTCCGCATAAATTTCGCATTTATGGCACCTCTTTGCAAACTTGAAATAGTCTGTGTCCATAGTTAGCCAGTAATAACCTGCCCGCAGCAGTTATCTCGTCATAGCATGCCCACCAGCATGTGTACCAAATGTACCCTCATGTATCTCTTCCATGAGTAACTTTGCTTCCTTCTCGTCTACACATCGTAGCAACACCAAGTCGTGGTTTCTTTTGAACAGGACACCGTCCGGGTTCAAATAGAAATTACCAGCCAATCTCCTGAGAGTCTTTTGATCTCGACTGGATGTCCCAGCCAGATACTCCTTGTTCTTCAGGAAATTCTGGATGTCATAGTACCAGGGTTTATCATCAGATGCTTCGTCAATGGCAAATATGAAAGCGGGTCTGTCAAGCCGAGAGATAACAATCCGGGGAGCCTCGTTCCAGAAGTTAACTTTATACATGGAAGACAATGTCGCCAGGGCGTCAGCCATTTGATTTTCTGCTTGCGGCACATGATGCAATTCAACCTTGTCAAAGAGGGGCAACAATCTCCTTGCATAATTCATATATGGTATCAAATTGGGATGATGAGTCTCCCATTCTCCTTTTATCTGGTTTACCACTAGAGCCGAGTCTCCGTATACATCCAGATGTTTGATTCGCAAATCAATGGCTTCTTCCAGACCCATAATGCAAGCCTCATATTCGGCTTCATTATTGGTAACCGGAAAGGTCAATCGAGCAGTAAAGGGGATGTGCGACCCTTGAGGGGTGGTGATGATTGCCCCTATTCCGCTACCATAGGAATTCACAGCTCCATCAAATATTAACTGCCATTTGGAACCCAATTCTGGTCCTTCGTCCGGCAACGGTTCTTCACAATCTTTCATCTTTAGGTACATGATATCCTCATCAAGAAAATCAAACCTCATCGATTGGTAGTCTTCAATAGGCTGCTCCGCAAGGTACTCCGACAACACACTACCTTTAATATCCTTCTGAGAAACATATTGGATGTCGTATTCGGTTAACACCATCTGCCATCGGGCAATTCTTCCGGAGAGTGCTTGCTTCTCGAACACGTATTTGATTGGATCCATCTTTGAAATGAGCAAGGTTGTATGATTTAGCATGTATTGCCTCAAACGTTTGGCGGCCCAGGCTAGCGCACAACACGTTTTCTCGAGCATTGAGTATCTGGACTCACAATCTGTGAACTTCTTACTCAAATAGTAGATCGCATGCTCTTTACGTCCTGTCTCGTCGTGTTGACCGAGAACACAACCCATATTTTCCTCCAGAACCGTCAAATACATGATCAACGGTATCCCGGCCACTGGGGGTATCAAAACAGGAGGTTCCTGCAAGTATTCTTTTATCTTATCGAACGCCTTTTGACAATTTTCATTCCAGGTCACAACCTGGTCCTTCTTCAACAGCTTGAATAACGGCTCGCACGTCGCAGTTAGGTGAGATATGAACCGGACGATATAGTTCAATCTTCCTAAAAACCCGCGCACCTCTTTTTCTGTTTTAGGCGTTGGCATTTATTGTATTGCTTTTATTTTCGCAGGATCAACCTCTATTCCTTTTTCGCTCACGATAAACCCCAACAGTTTACCCGATCTCACCCCGAAGGTGCACTTGTTAGGGTTCAGTCTCAACCTGAACTTCCTAAGCCTCTTGAACAATTTCAGCAGATTAACCAAATGCTCCTCCTCCGTCTGGGATTTGGCAATCATATCGTCGACATAAACCTCGATCTCTTTATGCATCATGTCATGAAAGAGAGTCGTCATAGCGTGTTGATATGTTGCCCCAACATTCTTTAACCCGAAGGGCATCACTTTGTAGCAAAATGTTCCCCAGGGAGTAATGAAAGTAGTCTTCTCCATGTTTTCTGGCGCCATTATAATCTGATTATAGCCCGAGAAGCCATCCATGAAGGAGAATACAGAGAATTGAGCGGTGTTATCAACCAGCATATCGATGTGAGGAAGTGGAAAGTCATCTTTCGGGCTCGCTTTGTTCAAATCACGGTAGTCTACGCACATTCTCACTTTACCGTCTTTCTTTGGCACTGGCACAATATTAGCGACCCATGAGGGATATTTGGTAACAGCTAGGAAACCAGCATCCCACTGTTTTTGAACTTCCTCCTTGATCTTCACAGCCATGTCCGGTCTAGTTCTTCGGAGTTTCTGCTTAATAGGCAGACATTCCTCTCGCAGTGGCAGACGGTGAACAACCATATCCGTATCCAATCCCGACATGTCCTCGTACGACCAAGCAAATATATCGCTGTACTCTTTGAGCATCTCAACCAACCTTTGCTTGATGTCGCTTTGCAGTGCAGCCCCTATACGGATGTTTTTCTCAACCCCTTTCGACCCCCAAATTCATAATCTCAATGACTTCCTCATGAGGCAGAATGATTCTTTCTTCTTGTTTCAATAACCAGGTCATCTCTTCTGGCACTTCGCCATCTTCGACAATCTCTTCCTCAGCCTGAAATACCGGGTGCTCGAAGTTGAAGCGAGTCATAGGCGGTTCATAGATGTCATCTGAAATAGTAATCCTGCAAAGGAAATGGTTAAATGCTTCAAAACGCATACAAAGCCGATAACCACGTTGCCATTTTATTGTAAAAATAAAAACAGGAAAAACAGGGATCACAACATTTGTATATGAGAAACGCCTTTATTCATGATTAAACAATGTAATGTACATAACCAAATGGCCCTAAGCAAAATCATTGTGCCCCAGGTAGGACACAGGATTACTCAACAATTAAGAAAACAAATTATTACTGTTTAGTTGTCACAGGAACAGTTTCCTGGATAGACCAATTGTAGAAACTTTGTCCTGGCATGCTTGGCTTGATCCACGCGTCCATATCACAGTCGCTATCTCCTTCTTCCGAATTGGAAACAGTATTGATAGTCTCAAAGCTCACCCCGCTTGGTATGATGGTTATGGGCCCTCTGAATCTGGGCGCTCCTGAAGAGGATGCTGATGGCGAAGGATGATATCCAAGCCCGAACCTGTCATTCTTCACGGGAATCTCCAACACCTGACCCCAACCCTTGGTCTCGCCTGTCTGCACTAGAGCCTGAGCCTCTTTGTACGATGATACCGCTACATCTGATGTCTTGGGTACTGGAGCTTTGTCTTTAATCTTTATCCCTTCAAATGCTTGACAGGGTGTCTCATGAATCTCGCCGTCGACCTCCACATATCTGGATGAAGACAGATGGCTAACCAGAATATCTTCTTCTCCGCAAACGGTGACGACACTGTCCCCCACCATATACTTCAACTTTTGGTGCAACGTGGATGTGACTTCCCCAGCAGCGTGAATCTAAGGTTGTCCAAGAAGACAACTATATGCTGGCTGGATGTCCATTATTCAGTTTCAAAAATTTCCGGCCCCACTTGCAATGGTAATGTTATTGATCCGAAAACTGACATCCTCGTTCCATCGAACGCTCTTACCACTAAGTCATTGGGTATGCAGAGAATCCCCCTGATATCCAACTTCATCATAGCTTTCTTCGAAAGCACATTCAGGGAAGACCCGGTGTCTACTAAAACATGGGACATGACCGTGCCCCTGCATTCAACTGATACGTGCAGCGCCATATTATGCTTTCTCCCTCTTGGAGTCAAATCAAAATCGGTAAAGCCCAAACTATGCCCTGCATTAACATGCGCCATCACCCCTTCTAATTGATTCACGGAAACATCTTGGGGAACGAATGACGTGTCTAGGATCTTCAACAAAGCGTTCCGATGGGCCTCGGAACATAATAGCAGTGACAAGATCGAGATCTTTGATGGCGTTTGCTGGAGGTGCTCCACGATTTTGTAATCACTTTTACGGATGAGCCTCATAAACTCTTCCACATCCTTAAGCGATGTTTCCTTTTCCTTTATCTGCGAGGGGACACTCTCGTCTACTTTGGCTTTCCCCTTTGCCAATCTTTCTGCCTCTACCTCAGGCGATGTGAAGATTCTTCCGCTTCTGGTCATACCTCCTGTTCCGACAACATTATCTACAACCCCAGCTGGTTGTTTATTTACTTCAATTTTCTCACCGTCATAATATACCTCCAACCCATAAGTCCATGGTACTGCTTTAGTACTTTCAAAAGGGACCGGTCCTACTTTGGTGATAGTGATCGTCGGCCGCCTGGCGGGCGCCGTTATTGTTATTGTTTTCCTTGGAATTGTTATCGTCGCAACATCGTTTCGCTCATCATACAATGCCTCTACCGGCTCTTCAACCGCTGTTCTATCAAACTGCAATGTTCCTTCATTCATCCAAGCCTGAATACCCTGTTTCAACTCATTACAACCCTCTGGTTGTATCCAACAATCCAAGCAAAATTCGTCACACCCTGGGAATACACCCCCTTTTAACAACCTACTTTTGATCTCACCTAACGGTGTCTTCAGCTAATTGACATCCGTCACTAGATTCAAATTCTCCTCGGTCAGGATTGCGTTTGCCCCGTGATTGGGCATAGGCTGTTGTACTATATTTGGACCTGCCTGTCCAAAGTTGATAGCTTTGCTGTCCAACAAGTCTTGGACTTTATGCTTAAACGCATGACAACCTTCAATATCATGTCCGGACGCCCCGGAGTGGAAATCACAGTGCTTACCAGCATCATAGCCAAACTGAGGATTGCCCGTTAATGGTGCCATGGTCCTTTTCTCGACCAACTTCAACCCTAGCAGTGTTTGAAGCAGTTCGGCGTATGTTGAAGGAGGCATTTCAAATACTCTCCTTGGCTTGCCCTCTAGGATTCTGCGTTGGGCGGGGTGTTGCCTTTGTTGTTGCTACTGCTGCGGCTGCTGCTGTTGTTGTTGTTGTTGTGGAAAAGGGATGGTAACACTAGCGACCTGTTGATGTTGAGCATACTGACTTCGTCCTCTGCCCCGGCCCCTGCCACCAAACACGGCACTAGTATCACCTTGCCGTCTACCACCGATGCTTTTCTTGTACCTCCGACGGGGGTAGACTCACCTGCGTGGAATCTTCCAACCTTAATACCGTCTTCGACCATCTCACCCATAAGAATCAAATCTGAAAAACTACTTAGCGAAACATTAAACAATTTTTCGTAATATATCCTCGTAAATGTCCCAATGAACATGCTATTCATTTCTCTTTCAGCTAACGGAGGATGTACTCTTGCTGCCATATCGCGCCATCTATGTGCATACTCTTTAAAGCTTTCCTCTTTCTTCTGCAACAAACCTTGCAATTGAACTCGGTTCGGTGCCAGATCACTATTATACTTATAATGCAGGACGAAAGCATCCGCCAATTGCTTCCAGGTTTTGATTTGAGCGGGCTCCAACCCCATGTACCACTCGAGTGACGGTCCTGATAGGCTGTCTTGAAAGAAATGCATAAGCACCCTTTCGTCATCCGAATACGCGGACATCCTTCTGTAATAAGCGCGGACATGCACCTTAGGGCAAGTGTCCCCCTTATATTTTTCGAAAGTGGGGGCTTTGAATTTCAGCGGTACCCTCAGCCCAGGCACCAGGCCCATAGTAGCCATGTCTAATCCGGTAGAATTCTGATTAACCATACCCTTCACCTGTTCTTCAAGCATCTTAATCCTCTGAGTATTGTCAACGGGTCCCTCAAATCCCATACCTCTTCCAGAAAAGGTGTCCTCTTGACAGTCTTCGCCCCAGTTCACATTTTCGTTTCCGTACCCGTTATAACCAGTGTTGCGACCATACCCTTGCTGATTAGTCATAGGACCTCGTCCCCCATTACCATAACCTTGATTGACCCCGACATGCCCAAAACCAGTGTTGACAGGAATCAATCCAGCACCATTTCCACCATAACCCTGGTTAGTGTTACCAAAACCGTCGTAGCCGAAACCCTGAGTGTTGAAGCCAAACTTTCCGCCCTGATTGCCGTACTCAAACCCCTGGTCATTATAGCCGAACCCATTGTTACCAGAACCGTTACCTCCATTGTAGTTACCACCGCCCAGATTGGCGTCTCCGAATCCAACATTGTTAACAACAGTCAATTTTTGGAATGAAGCTCCAAGAATTGTTCTTTCTCGTCTTGATAGACCTGCATTCGTCTTTGCGATCGAGGAAGCCTCCAATGGCAAGCCATGGTTCCATGATATCCAGACCTTCCTTATGACTAAGGAGTATCCCGCGGGAGCGTCAACCCAGGATAAGAAGACTCTGAGGAGGCTATCTGGAAATTTTTATCTCAATCCTGATGGAGTTTTGTATAAAAGAAACCACGATCTCGTGCTACTCAGATGTGTAGATGAGAAAGAAGCGAGTATGCTCATGGAAGAAGTCCATGAAGGCACATTTGGTACGCACGCCGGCGGGCATGCTATGACAAGAAAGATCCTGAGAGCAGGGTATTACTGGCTGACGATGGAGTCGGATTGCTTTAAATTCGCGAAGAGATGTCATAAATGCCAGATTTATGCTGATAAGATTCATGTACCGCCATGCCCGTTGAATGTCATGTCCTCCCCGTGGCCGTTCTCCATGTGGGGCATCGACATGATAGGCAAGATCGAGCCCACTGCATCTAACGGTCATCGCTTCATTCTAGTAGCTATCGACTACTTCACCAAGTGGGTGGAGGCAGCCTCATATGCTAATGTGACCAAGCAGGTGGTGGCTAAATTCATAAAGAGGGACATCATCTGTCGTTACGGAATTCCCGAACGGATCATTACTGATAATGGTTCGAATCTGAATAACAAGATGATGAAGGAGTTGTGCCAGAGTTTCAAGATTGAACATCACAACTCATCTCCTTACCGGCCGAAGATGAATGGCGTCGTTGAAGCGGCCAATAAAAACATTAAGAAGATTGTGCAGAAGATGGTTGTGACCTATAAAGATTGGCACGAGATGTTGGCATTTGCACTGCACGGTTATCGTACAACGGTACGTACATAAACCGGGGCAACTCCTTTCTCACTGGTGTACGGTATGGAAGTTGTCCTACCGTTGGAAGTTGAGATTCCTTCTTTGCGAGTTTTGGTTGACGTGAAACTCGATGAGGCAGAATGGATTAAGAAACGACTAAACCAACTCAGCCTGATGGACGAGAAGAGGTTAGCATAGATTGCGTATGGTCGTCTGTACCAGAGTCGAATGAAGAAAGCTTATGATAAGAAGGTGCGTCCTAGAAGCTTTCAGACGGGTGATCTCGTCCTGAAGAAGATTCTTCCTCCACACTCCGACCACCGGGGCAAGTGGACTCCTAATTACGAAGGTCCGTACGTCGTCAGCAAGGTCTTCTCGGGAGGAGCCTTGTTGTTATCCACGATGGATGGCGAAGATTTTGCATCCCCGGTGAACGCGGACGCAGTAAAAAAATACTTTGCTTAAAAAATGACCCGCTGGAAAGAAAAAGAATATACAGGCAAAAATGGGGCATCCCGGCGAACCATAAAAAAGGAAAAAGGTTCGGGCAAAAATTAGGGATATAAAGAAAAGAATGTACACCCTCAAAGTCGAAAACCCGGATGGGCGACTTTGGCAAAAAAGGGTATCCCGGTGAATCGAAAACCCGAAAGGGCGGTTCAGGCAAAAGTTAGGGATTTGAAAAGGAAAATGATTGCATTCCGCGTGTGGACTTTCATCGTTTAGTGGTTTGGAAGACCTGAGGGTCGTTTATCTGAATCAATCTCTTCTGAAGCTGAAGCGTCGGAGAAGTATCGAAGTTGAGTGGGTCATAGAGGGATCAACTCATGGTGTTCGTCTACGCCTCATTGCCGACATTTGTGTATATACTGATGTATATTTATGTTTTATTTTTGCGCAGCTTCCTCATTCCAGGGGCTTGCATCTGTTGTAAAACATTTTTACCCATTCAGGGGTTCGTTATCAATAAAATGTGTACTATTCAGCAATTCTGTTTGTTTGTTTAGCACATATCTGTTTCGTTTGCGAAAAAGAACGCCGATGTTTTTGATAAAATGCGCATACATAAACTTACTAGCCTAGGCCACTGATTGTTGAAACAATGAATTACTTGAACATCATCACGAGATGATAACCTTGATAGGTCCCTTTGAGGAGGGTATCTTGTCTGTTTGTTCGTGTTGTTGCAGGTGTAGCATATACTAGGCATTACGCCGTATGCGTCCCCAAACAGGATGATTCCTCCTTCTCCAGCAAGTTCAGTAGTACCTCCCCGTGGAGTTTGAACATGAGATCGTAGGCATTGATATGTCTCCCCAACCAGAGAGGATTCTATCCCCAATCATATGCATCTTGAAGGATCGTCGTCTCCCCAGCCGAGTCATATACTGAAGTGTACAGCACTCGATAGTACAGACTGAAGTCTCCAGGAGAATTGAGATTCCCCACAGAGTCGTACTCTCCCCAGTAAGCAGGATGATTCCTTCTTCCCCAGCCGAGTATGCAAACCCCCAAGAAAACCGAGTCCTTCGAAGCCGTTGAGGCCATGAGTGGTTTTCCCCAATAGAGTGTTCAATAACTGACGCTGTATTCCCCCACCAGAGTGGTTCTTTCTCTTTGACAGGAGGATTCTCCCTTCAGCATTTATTTTGCTGATGGGGTCATAGCATTTTGCATGATTGCATAGCATTTACCCTAAACGCGTAGCATTTCCACCGTGTGAAGCATTGCGCCATTGTTAAATATACGCATATGAAACATGAGCTAGGTCGTTACTGTTCTTGTTTTGCAGGTGTTCCCCAGCAAAGTCGTTTTCCCAAGACGATTCTTGAACTCTCCAGCGAAGGTGTTTGCTTAAGATGATTCTTAAAATCCCCAGCGAAGTCGGCAGAGTTGGTTGCTCAAGTTGATGCTTAGAGTCCCCGGCAGAGTGTTTGCTCAGGATGATTCCTGAAACCTCCAACAGAGTTATTGGTTCAGGATGATTCTTGAAGTCTCCGGCGGAGTTATTTGTCTAAGATGATTCTTGAAGTCCTCAGCAGAGGTGATTCACCCAGAATGATTTCTAGATCCCCGAAGCAGAGATACTTGATAGTTCTCCAAAATCCTCAGCGGAGATGTGTCATCCCCAGCAGGTTTGAGCAGAGAAGCTGAAGTTTCCCTTGAAGACTTGATGATTGAAGTCCGGCAGCGGTGCCAAAACCCCAGGCTTACTGATGAAGTCTAACTGCGATGTCGAAGCAGTTCGCCTAACTGCGATGCAGAGTGTCTGACGGCAAAGGATTGTGTATCCTTAGTGGTTCCTGATTGATTAAGGATTCCCTTTGAAGACTTACTGACGAAGTCCAACTGTGAAGTCGAAGCAGTACTCTCAGCTGACGCGGAGTGCCTGATGGCGGAAGTTTGGATATCCCTATTTGGTTCATGATTGACCAAGAAGTCTACTCCCAACTTACTGACAATGTCCGACTGACGCCCGGAAAGTCCTTTGAGTGCACGGCGGCATAATTAACTTGATGGTTAAAATGTTCCTAATGACCTGATGAGTCCCGAGGAATTCTTCTGCAGCAGTGTCGCAGAATGCTTGATGGCAATGTCAACTATGTATCGCCGGTTACCGTGTAACCGGTGACCCCTTGATGACTTAAGGACGAATATCTACAGCAAAATCAGATGATCATCCTGACTGAGATTTGAGATTAGACCTTTCACCGGTCACCGTGTGACCAATTCCCCAGCAGAGTTGTCGTGCAACTGTCATGCTCAGCGTCGAAGATGTTCCTAACAATCAGAGTATCGTTTACCTGTGTGTGGTTGGCAAATCACCTGTTACCGTGTAACCAGTGATCCCTCGATGATTTGAGGACACAATGATATCAGATAAATCAAAGAATCATCCTAACGGAGATTCAGATCAGTATTCTCCAGCTAGTTGCCGTGCAGCTATTATTTCAGTTTCCGAAGAGATTTGTTCCCATCAGAGTACCGTGTACTCGTGCAGCTGGCAAATTTCTGGGTTTGTTGGTATTTGTCGCTTCCGCGAAAATAAGGTGCCGGCAAAACAGAAGAGTCGCCACCTTTCGTTATTTATCCCTCAGAACAGGAAAGGAAACGATAGGAAAAACCTGACGAAAAAGGGTAAGACAAGGTCATCGCAACCGTTGTCTGGGTTCGGGAGTCGGTTACGCGAGGGGAAGGTATTAGCACCCCTCACGTCCGTCGTACTCGACGGGATCCATGCTTGTTGTGTTTACTGTACAAGTTGGTTTATCTATCTACCTATCAAGGCGGGTCTGAAAAGGAAAGAAAAATGACTCGGCAAAGCGTCGCGCTTTATGCCTACGTATTCTCATCAGAGAATGAGAAATCAGAGTCAACGTAGTTCGACCTACGACGGGTTACGGGGAAGGTGGCTCGCCAATACGTCAGTATTGTGCCTACGTACTCTCAACAGGCTTGAGAGATCAGAGCTTACGTAGTTCGGGATAATACGGATTACGGGGATTCGGATTCATCTGTTTTATCGAGTAGGGTTAAACAGCAGTTCCAGCAGTTAGGGACAAAGCCTGTTTGCGTTGGCGCTGAAGTTTAACGACACTCTTTTCTTCAGAAAAGCTTTCCTTTGAATTACGGGCCCACGGGGCAAAAAGGTTTGAAGTTTGTTTCTATCTTTTACGGAAGAACTGTTTTTTATTGTGTTTGCAATTTCAATCGCACTAAAGACTGTTGGAAAGAAGCTCTCCAACAATCCTTTCTCAGATAGCTTAAGGCTCGTAACGTACGAAAGAAATCATTCATGATTACTGTATCTTAATCTGTTTTGAGATGAGAAAATAACAGGCTCAACTATGGGGAGACTATCAAGTCCTACTGTTGTCATGCCAAGGATTCATCCTATAGTTGAAGTTTGAGACAGGGAACTCCTAGAAGTTATCATGCATAGGTTTTAACCTAAAGTTCTAATCATCACTTCCTTATCAAAGGAAATGAGAGTCCTAAGGGATCATGTCAATGATAAATAGAAACAGATAAAGTATCAGCTTAAACAGTAAACAGATATACAGTAAAATGCATGCAATGCAAGTGAGGGAGTAAATGTGTGTGGGGCAGCAGCCTCCACAAGCTCATCTCAACCTCAAGCCAGATATGAATAGCAGTAATCATACTGAAGATATAACAACATGCTATCAAGCAGGATATAAGAGACTGTAATCATACAGAAAGGTAACATGCTATCAAGCAGATTAAACCACATGGGCAAGGGAGCAGGGCTCTACCGAATACCCACAAGCAAAGCCATACAGTAAAAATACAAGCAGAGGGAGCAACTCAACCTCTAGTGCAATCATGCTCCTAGATTAAAGTCAATCTAATCATGGACTTATTCTAATGCATCAAGCAAGTCAAACAAGGCACATCAATACAGAAAATAAAACAGACAAGAAAGCAGATCAACAACCCCCTCTTCCAAGCTTCAGCTCTCCTGACAGCAACTCAGTCTTCAGACTTCCCTCACCATTCAATGCTATCATATTTCATGACAAATATCAATTTGCTCTTCAGGTTCCCCCCTTCAACATAAGTTTCAACTTAAACTTCACTTCTCCAAGCTTCCAACTTTCCAGTCAATTCCACCTTCAGGCTTTGCTCTTAACCACAAGTATCAATTGGCTTCCTTCAGATTCTGAATCATCAATGTAAGTATCAACTTATCTTTTATTCCTCAGCTTCAGCTTTACACTCATTCTCAATTGAATCTTCTTCACAAGCATCAACTTGGTCTTCTTGCTCTTCAAGCTTCAGCTTCTCTGAGTAACCTTAAATCACATGGGAGTGTCAATTTCATCCTTCAGTCCTTGAGCCTCAGCTCTTCATTCATTCTTTACTGGATCTTCAAGTATCCACTTGTTCTTCTTGCTCTTCAAGCTTCAGCTACAATAACAATGCTCAAGGAATCATCCTCTTCCACACTCTTCAATGAAGTCTTCATCTTCAAACTCAAGCTCCACATCTTTCCAAGGTACTCAAACCAGAAGAAATCACTTAACTGGATAAGCTAGGATATTAAACTGCTTATTGACCACCAAAGGAGGCCTATAAGGGTTTAACATCAAAAGAAGGGTTCCCTCAAAAGTTCTACTTCCTAGGTACCATCACTTATCCCTCCAAAGGAGGGAGGTGAATACCATGGAAGGACTTTTAATCATTGGGAGGAATGGAAGCACAAGATGCTTTCCAAGTTTGTGAAAGAAATCATTCTAACTACAAAGCTCTCCCTATGTCCTATCTCCTAACCTTCATCAGAAACCTTCAGGCACAGGCAAATCCAGAGCTCCAAGCAACTTCAAGCCACCTCAAGCATCCTCCTCTTGTCTTCAACTTGTCCTCAACTTTAATCAAAGGTAAACCAAGCACAAACCCTAATCTAAGGGAACTAAATGAGTTAAACTAGTTGAATTAGTAAATTAGGATCACCTAAAACCTAGCACTAAAGTTAGTCATAACTAAAATACTAAAATCAATTGTAAAATCTTACAAAAATTACTATGGGAACCTAGGTCAATCATGACTCTATGACATTAGTTTCAAAGATCAAATCATCAAATTGGACCTAGAACTAAAATCTACATTCTAAGGTATCAACCTAAAACCCTAAAAAGGAAGCATCTAAACATCAATCTAGAAATCATACCTATTTTCATCACAAAAATGTGAGAAAATTACTATGGGATCATACACATCTAACCTAATCACACACAAAAAATTAGGCCAAGAATCATCACTATGAGATCACACAAAATTCTACAAAAATATGCATCAAACATAAACATTTTAATATCAATTAAAATACAAAATTCCAATTAAATCATAAATTAAATGAAATGAAAATATTTTTTCTCTAAAAAATATTAGACTCAATCATGAGTAATATGCAAAAAGAATGAGTTGGATTGGATTAATATTCAATTATTTATGAATTTTTCAAGAATCATGAAATAAATGGAAATTAAATGAAAATCCAATGAAAATAACCAAACACACGGTGTAAATAGCATTCATTTCCAGTTAAAATCATGGGTTGGGCTTGCTGGGGGGTGTGGATAACACTCATATTACTAAGCCCAAACGCTTGGATAAATGAAACGCATCGTTTCATTTGAAATCCTTCACAACTCAGAAATAAAACACAACCCTTGGATTAGCTTCTAGTCAACGGTCAGACCAAGATCCAATGGTGTACACTTCATCTTCTCCATTTCAAAGCTCTGAGCTTCGCGCCCAGCTCCTGCCACCGCCGATGGAGCTCCGGTCGTCTTCCCCAACCCTAGTTCACTCTAGGAGTCTCCAATGCAAATGGTCAAAACACGAAACACACTCCAAATCTTGCCACGAACTCAATCATGCCACTAGTTTCTTCTGAAACCCCAAGAATCAACATCTCCCAATCTCAACCGAAAATGGTGATCTTCCTATTTTGTCTCTAATTCAACAATTAACCATCTGAAAACCATCCTAGGCCATTCTACAACTAATCTAACACCCTAATTCAACCTAATTCTACCTAAATCAAGCTATAGGAAGAAGGTTACAAACCTGGAAAATCTTGAATAAAAGATGCACGAAATCTCCACTTCAAGCTCTCAAATCTTCTGGACACGATCACTGAACCTCCTCCTTGCTTCTGTATGCAAAAGATTCAATGGAAAGTGCTTCAATCTTGAAACACGATGAAGAGTTGCAGGTGCTGAAAATCACTTGCTTCCCCATGATCTAGCCACCAATCCTTCTTGGAAATGATCTGGAATTGATCCTTGATACTCAGGGAAGAAGAACCAATCAAGAAAATGGAAGGAAATGGAAGAAATTGATGAAACTGATTTCAATTTCAATCTACGAAAACTCAATTCCAAACTATACTCAAACCTTCAATGATCACCAACCCTTGCCATGGATGCATTCTACTCAATATATAGATGAAGTTTGGATGATCTAGAACCCTCTAGATCCTTCCAATGAGATTTTACATATCTCATGTCATGAGATTTTGAATCACCTACCATGCCATGCTCACTTCTGTTTACAGCTTGAAATTCATCTCAATCTCCTTCAATTTCTCCCCTAGTGACAATTTGGAAGAGTTTAGCTTGCCAAGTTCCTTGCCTATGCCTCAATTCTAAGTTTTGCAAATGTTGCTTAATATGCAAGTAACCAATTTCCAAAGAAAGTCCATGATTTAGACCTCAAATCAAAAATGTGGCTAAACCATTGTCTTTAAAATGTTTTCTAGAGTCAAAATGATATATTACATGCCATGGTTTGGATGTGTAGCTTGAAAATTTCAATTTCCAACTTTGACTTATTTAACTTATGCCTTCATTTTAGGTCATTTTTACCATTTTGAGCTACAAGCCTTTTCAACATCTAATGACCTCCTTAATAGCCTTAATACATCATTTTAAGCAAGTTTGATGTTGACGATTTTTCCATTTGAAGCTTGGAAATAAGAGTTATGGCCTTATGCTTGAAATGACCTGTAATCTCCAAATGACCAAAATGCCCTTGACTTGTCAAAGCCATGACTTGAGTTCTACAAATCCTATCAAGGACTTCTAGTACTCTCTAGAAAGCTAAGAAGATAAGGAACAACATTTATGTTGACCAAAAGTTCATAGGAATCATCCTTCTTGGGCAAATGTTTGATGCAAGTTGGGTGACTTTCAAGGCCCCAGATTCACATACCTCAGATGACCTGTAACTTGTCAAAGTCATAACCTGAGCTCTACAAATCCTATCAAGGACTTATAGTACTCAAATTAAAGCTAAGAACAATATCTACAACATTCATGTTGGGGGCAAGATTAGATGACAATCACATCTTGAGCTAAACTGCCTTGAAGATAGGGGTCAAACTAGGGGATTTTACACTGTCAAGCCTTAGAAACCCTAGCTTGAAACCTCTCAAACTCTTCAATCATGATGAGTTGACCTTGGAATCATCCTTATAGCATCTCAATGCATCAATCCATGATCACATGGCCCTTGAATTAGGTCTCAACCTTGTTCAAATCATCAGTTGACTTAGGTTGACCCAGTCAAACCCTAATTATACCACTCATGGCTGAGTCTTCTTATCCTTGCACAATGACCTCTCTAGGCTTCATGATGGATTTCAAGACATCTCATAAGCTCTCTCAAGGCTTCAAGTCTAACTTCATGGCTTCAGAATCATCTGATGACTTCCCACAACTCTCATGTTAGGAGGCACACACTCTTGGTTTCAACCAGTCTCTCTGGGACTCTTTCAACTTCTCTGACAAAGATATCAACCCTTGAACACTTGAATAACCTTCTTGGCTAGCTTCAAAGTCTTGTGTAGCCCTTGATTGATACTCATACCTCTTGATCTCCTGCATACATATCAATGAAATGCAAATGATAATGCTAATGTGAATGAAATGAAACACAAGCTAGGTAAAGAAATGTTGGTCAAATTTTGGGGTGCAACAGCTGCCCCTATTCAAACGGCTTGAACCTGACTGAGTGAGGAGCGAACGGCTCTCAACCAATCAAGGTGCGAGACGGTTGAATACCGATAAACCCAGAAATTTTCCAACTGCACAAGTACGCGGTACTTTGATGGGAACAAATCTTCGAAAACTGAAATACTAGCTGCACAGCAACTAGCTGGGGAATGGGTCACACGGTAACCGGTGGTACACGGTCGATCATGCCGTCAGCATCAAGATTCTTCGGGACTCATCAAGTCAACAATCAAGTCAATCATGCCGTCGGGCAATTCAAGGAAATCAGCCGGACTCCATCAGTAAGTCGGGAATAGAATTCTCGGTCTATCATGAACCGATTGGGGATATCCAAACTTCCGCCATCAGGCACTCCGCATCAGCTGGGAGAATCACTTCGTCAGCATGGTCGGACTTCAATCATCAAGTCTTCGAGGGAAGTTTCAACTTCGCCGTTCAGAAACCTGCTGGGGATGACACATCTCCGCTGGGGATTCTGGAGAACTATCAAGTAACTCTGCTTCGGGGATCCAGGAATCATTCGGGATGAATCATCTCTCCTGAGGAAATCAAGAATCATCTTGAACAAATAACTCCGTGGGGACTTCAAGAATCGTCCTGAACCGATAACTCTGCTGGAGATTTCAGGAATCATCCTGAGCAAACACTCTGCCGGGGACTCTAAGCATCAACTTGAGCAATCGACTCTTTTGACTTCGCTGGGGCTTTTAGGAATCATCTTAAACGAACGCCTTCGCTGGAGAATTCAAGAATCATCTAGGGCCGAAGACTTCACTGGGGACTTCAATAATCATCTTGAGCAGGCGACTCCGTTGGGGAGAATTCAAGAATCATCTTGAGCAATCAATTATGCGGCGGAACACCTGCAAAACAAGAACGGTAACAACCTAGATCATGCTTATTATGCATATGCTTCGGCAATAGCGCAATGCTCCACACGGTGGAAATGCTACGCGTTTATGATAACTGCTATGCAGTCATGCAAAATGATGCGATCCCTTCGGCAAAATAAATGCTGAAGGGAGAATCCCCCTGTCAAGGAGAAATAACCACTCTGATAGGGGAAGGAATCATCCTGCTGAGGAGAAAAAGGTCCCGCCAATCTCAATCGGGCGCTGTGGGGGACTGAACTTCAGTTGACTGCTGCAGGGGAACGAAGCTCTACGAGAACCTGGACCTGCTGAGGGAAAGCGATGTCAATCGCGGAAATACTGCACGGCCTCTACGGCTACTTCCCTGTAGATAACAGCTCCGGTGGGGAGACACAGCATCAGCTATTCAACACTCTACTAGGGAAAACCGATCATGGTCCCAACTGCTTCCAAGGCCTCGGCTCCCTTGGGGATCTGCAGCCTCGGCTGGGGAAGAAGGAATCATCCTGCTTACGGGGGAGAGTACGACTCTGCGGGGAATTTCAATTCCGCTGGAGACTTCAGTCTAGAACTTTCAATTGCTGCACGCTTCAGTATATGACTCAGCTGAGGAGATGACGTTCCTTCAGGATACATCTGATTGGGGAGAGAATCTTCTCTGCTCGGGGAAACATATCAATGCTTACGATCTCGCGTTCAGACTCTGTGGGGAGAGGCTGCTGAACTTTGCTGGAGAAGAAGGAATCATCCTGCTTGGGGACGCATACGGCGTACTGCCCGGAATATGCTACACCTGCAACAACACAAACAAACAGACAAGATCCCCTTCTCAAAGGGACCTATCAAGGTCATCATCTTGTGACAATGTTAAAGTAATTCATTGCTTCAACAATCAGTGGCCTAGGCCAGTAAGTTTATGTATGCGCATTTTGTCAAAAACATCGGCGTTCTTTTTCGCAAACAAAACAGATAAATGCTAAACAGACAAACAGAATTGCTGAATAGTATACATTTTATTGATGACGAACCCCTGAATGGGTAAAAATGTTTTACAACAGATGCAAGCTCCTGGAATGAGGAAGCTGCGCAAAAAGGTAAAAAACATAAATATACATCAGTATATACAAATATCGGCAACGAGGCGTAGACGAACACCATGAGTTGATCCCTCTATGACCCACTCCACTTCGATACTTCTCCGACGCTTCAGCTTCAGAAGAGATTGATTCAGATAAATGGCCCTCAGGTCTTCCAAACCACTAAACAATGAAAGGCCACACGCGGAACGCAGTCATTTGCTTTTTCAAATCCCTAACTTTTGCATGAACCGCCCTTTGCGGGTTTTCGGTTCACCGGGATACCCTTTTATGCCAAAGTCGCCCATCCGGGTTTTCGACTCCGCGGGTGTACATTTTTTCAATTTATATCCCTAATTTTTTCCCAAACCTTTTTCCTTTTTTATGGTTCGCCGGGATGCCCCATTTTTGCCTAGACTCTCTATTTACTGTCCAGCGGGTCGCTTTCAAGCAAAGTATTTTTTAACTGCGTCCGCGTTCACCGGGTGTCGTTTGCGCGAAAATAAGGTGTCGGCACAACAGAAGAGTCGCCACCTTTCGTTATTTATCCCTCAGAACGGGAAAGGAAACGATCGGAAAAACCTGACGAAAAAGGGTAAGACAAGGTCATCGCAACCGTTGTCTGGGTTCGGGAGTCGGTTACGCAAGGGGAAGGTATTAACACCCCTCACGTCCGTCGTACTCGACGGGATCCACGCCTGTTGTTTTTACTTGGACGGGTTGGTTTTATCTATCTACCTATCAAGGCTAGCTTAAACAGAAAAGAAAAATGACTCGGCAAAGCGTCGCACTTTATGCCTACGTATTCTCATCAGAGAACGAGAAATCAGAGTCAACGTAGTTCGACCTACGACGGATTATGGGGGAAAGTAGCTCGCCAATACATCAGTATTGTGCCTACGTACTCTCAACAGGTATGAGAGATCAGAGCTTACGTAGTTAGGGACACTACGCTTAGTTTCCTGTCTTTTACGAAAGAAGTGTTTTTTATTGTGTTTGCAATTTCAATCGCACTAGAGACTATGACCTGAGAGTGAATGCGTCGCATGTCACCCAAAGGGTACCATACTAAACATCCAGACTGTGGAAAAGAAACTCTCCCACAATCCTTTCTCAGATAGCTTAAGGATCGTAACGTACGAAAGAAATCATTCATGATTACTGTATCTTAAATTGTTTTGAGATGAGAAGAGAACAGGCCTAACTAGGAGGGAGACTATCAAGTCCTACTGTTGTCATGCCAAGGATTCATCCTATGGTTGAGGTTTGAACAGGGAACTCCTAGAAGTTGTCATGCATAGGTTTCAACCTAAAGTTCTATCATCAATTCCTTATCAAAGGAAATGAGAGTCCTAAGGGATCATGTTAATGATACATCGAAACAGACAAAGCATCAGCTTAACAGTAAAATGCATGCAATGCAAGTGAGGGAGGAAATGTGTGTGGGGCTTCAGCCTCCACAAGCTCATCTCAACCTCAAGCTAGAATGAATAACAGTAATCATACTGAAATATAACAACATACTATCAAGCAAAATACAGTAAACTGCAATCATACAGAAGAAAATGAAATCATGCTATCAAGCAAACAAACCACATGGGCAAGGGAGCTAGGCTCTACCGAATACCCGCAAGCAAAGCCACACAGTAACAGTACAAGCAGAGGGAGCAACTCAACCTCTAGTGCAATCATGCTCCTAGATTCTACTTAGTCTAGTCATGGACTTATTCTAATGCATCAAGCAAGTCAAACAAAACATGTCAATACAGAAGAAAACAGAAAAGGAAGCAGATCAACTCCTCTCTCAACTTCAAGCTTCAGCTCTTCCAACAGCAACTCAGTCTTCAGACTTCAATCACTCTTGACAAATATCAATTTGCTTTTCCAAGTTTCAACCCTTCAACATAAGTTTCAACTTATCTTCCCTGAGCTTCAGCTCCTTGATCAGTTCCACCTTCAGGCTTCACCATTAACCATAATTATCAACTCGATTCCTTCAGGATCTCCAGGTATCAAAGTAAGTATCAACTTCCTTTGTTCTTCAAGCTTCAGCTCTTCAGAATCAATCTCAATTGAACCCTCTTCCTAAGTATCAACTTAGCCTTCAAGCTTTCAAGCTCTCCCTGCTTTACCAGTCTCAACTTGGTCTTCTCTTCTTGCAAGCTTCAGCTTCTTAGAGTAACCTTCAATCACTTAGAAGTATCAACTTCATCCTTCAGTCTTTAAGCATCAATTCTTCATTCAGTCTTTACTGGATCTTCATGGGGTCTTCAAGTATCAACTTGCCCTTGTTGCTCTTCAAGCTTCAGCTGGAATGATAATGCTCAAGGATTCATCCTCTTCCACACTCTTGAATGAAGTCTTCATCTTCCCACTCAAGCTCAACATCTCTCAAGACATTCAAACCAGAGGAAATCACTTAACTGGACAAGCTAGGGTGCTAAACTGCTTATTGACCACCAAAGGTGACCTATAAGGGTTCAACATAAAAGGAATGGTTCCCTCAAAAGTTCTACTTCCTAGGTACCATCACTTATCCCTCCAAAGGAGAGAGGTGTATACCATGTAAGGGCTTTGAATCATAGGGAGGAATGGAGGTGAAAGATACCATCCATGTTTAAGAAAGAAGTTAACTAGGTCTAAGCTCTTCCTAATCCCTAACCCTAAAACAATCAACAAAACAAACAAGATCAAGCTCTCAATCTCCTCAATGCTCCTACTATGCTCCTCAATGCTCCTCAAAGCAATACCAAGCTCTCCAAGCCCACAAAGCAAAGCAAACAACATTACAAGCCCACAAAGGCAACACAAACAATCATCAACTACAAAAATCATCTAAAAATACGATACCACTATATTAAAACCTAATATAATTTCTAAGGGATCCTACATACCTACCCTTAATACCCTTATATGCCCCAATGTCTATCTTGACATAGAAACCCAAAATTCTAGTGTTATTGTGGACCTATGTTGAGGATTGATCTAATTCTACACAACCTAAAATCATCAAAGAAAAATAAACCTAAAATTCATCAAAAAATTATGGAATAAATCCAGGGGTAAGCTAAAGTCCTAATCTAACTATCCTAAAAAGAATGGCCTAAAAATATGGAGGGAACTAGCTACACAAAATTCTACAAAACCATGTATCAACATAAAAGAATTAAAAAGCTATTAAAATAGAAAATATACAAAAAATACTAAAAATGCATGAAATGCAAATATTTTTATTTGACAATTTTCTAGACATCAATATGAAATAGGAGAAAAAATCCCCATGCAAAAATCATTAATTTTCTATTTCTTATGATTTTTCAAAGATTAACATAAAATGGAGAAAAAGAAATGAAAAAGATAAAACTTGGGTGCAGATAGTAACTATGTCCAGTTCAATTCATCACTGGGCTCAGAGTGGGGGTGCAGAAAGTATAAGCGCTAGGCCCAAAACTAATCAGAAAAACAATTAATAAAACATAAAGAAAATGAAAAACACACGGTGTATAAAGCAACAAAATTCAGTTAAAAAACCAATGGGCCATGAATTAGGGGTGTGATCAGCAATCCAGCCCAAATCCCCTTTTAATGAAACGATGCGTTTCATGCTGGTAAGAGTTTCCCTCTTCAAATTAAATTCAATCTCAGTCGTGAGATCTCCACCCAGTCAACAAGTCCTGCTTCATCCAATGGTTATGCATTTGTCTTCTACCTCTGGCTAGGGTTCTTAAAGAAGCCATGGAAATGCAGAGCTTCAAGCTCCATCTTCCTCCAACTCGAACCTTATCAAATCTCCATGGAAAATGGAAATTCAAAACCCTATCTTGTCCAGAATTTCATGCTGAATCTAACCATGATCTTAAAATCAATTGAAACATCCTAAATCTCCAAACCCGATCCAAGATCAAAGATATGCTCAATCATCAACTTCAACAATTCTTGCAATTAACTACCTCAGATTAATCACCAACTCACACTGATTGATTCTTGATGTCTAGTTCATGCTATATCTTAATATAACTCGAGTTCTTGGTCCAAACAAAAATGGTGATGCCAACTGAAACTTAACCAATTACTCTCAAACTCTTCAGAAATGATCACCTACTGGTCTCTAACCTTTCTAACCTAACCATTCTACCTAAAGATGCATAAATTATGGTGTAGAATGAATTTTGCAAACCTGGTATTTCTTGATTAACAGATGGTGAAAACCTTCACTTCAAGCCTTGTAATTCTTCAGAAACCTTCCTTGGATGATGATAGAGCTTCTGTTTGCAAGAGATTGGATGGAGAATGCTTGAATCTCAGAATTCGATTCTGACTTGCAACCTTGAAAATTCAATTGCCAACTTCTCAAATCACCATGGTTTTACTCTCAAATTGATCTGCACAGCTTCACTATGATCAATGGAGTGTGTTTAGATTGAAAAAGGGAATGAAAATGGTTCAGAATATAGAATTCACTTTCAACTTGCAATGGAAGCAAGTGAAATGGCCAACTCTCTCTTCTCTCAAATCTTACACCAACCCTGCATCTGAGCAAGTTCTATATGTTATATAGAGTGGTTTAGAATCATCTAGAACCATCTAGAACCTTCCCATGAGAAATTGGAAATCTCATGTCATGATTTTATGAATTCACTCATATCATGTGCTATCTCATGACATAGCCCTTGTAGCAACCAATTCTGACTTGAAATTCTCCCCATATGATGATATATGATGTGTTACAACCCTTAACTAACTTGTACATTGAGTTTCTTTGAGTTTTGCCTTTGTGCCTCAAGATGCAAGCAAGCCATTTCCAAAGCAGCCCCACGATCTAGGCCTCAAATCAAAATTGTGGCTGAACCATTGTTTTTAGAATGTCTTTTAGAGTCAAAATGACCTATTATATGCCATGGTTTGGATGTGTAACTTGGGATTTCCAATTTCAACTTATGTAACTTATGCCTCCATTTTAGGTCATTTTCATCACTTTTTGATACAAGCCTTTTCAACATCTCATGACCTCCTTACTAGCCTTAAAACATCATTCTAAGCAAGTTTTATGTTGAATATTTTCCATTTGAAGCTTGGAAATAGGAGATATGGCCTTATGCTTGAAATGACCTATATCCTCCAAATGACCAAAATGCCCTTGACTTGTCAAAGCCATAAGTTGAGTTCTACAAATCCTATCAAGGACTTCTAGTACTCTCTAGAAAGCTAAGAAGATGCTCTATAACATTCGTGTTAACCAAGAATTCATAGGAATCATCCTACTAGGGAAAAGTTGGATGCAAGTTGGGTGACTTTCAAGGACCCAGATTCACATACCTCAGATGACCTGTAATTTGTCAAAGTCATAACTTGAGCTCTACAAATCCTATCAAGGACTTCTAGTACTCAAATTAAAGCTAAGAGCAAGCTCTACAACATTCATGTTATGGGGAAGATGAGATGACAATCACATCTTGAGCTAAACTTCCTTGAAGACAGGGATCAAACTAGGGGATTTTACACTGTCAAGCCTTAGAAACCCTAGCTTGAAACTTCTCAAACTCCTCAATCATGATGAGTTGGTCTAGGAATCATCCTTATAGAATCTCAATGCATCAATGCATGATCACATGGCTCTTGAATTAGGTCTCGACCCTCTCCAAATCATCAGTTGACCTAGGGTTGACCCAGTCAAACCCTAATTCCACTACTCATGGCTGAGTCTTCTAAAACTTTGTGCAATGACCTCTCTAGGCCTCATGATGGCTTTCAAGACATCTCATAAGCTTTCTCAAAGCTTCAATTCCATCCTTATAACCTCAGAATCATCTGAGGGGCTCCTACAACTCTCAAGTTATGAGACACACAACCTTGGTTTCAACCAATCTCTCTGAGGATCTCTTGAGTTCTCTGACAAGGACATCAATCCTTGAACACTTGAATAACCTTCTTGGCTAGCTTCAAAGTCTCATATAACTCTTGCTGGGTAACCATACCTCTTGATCTACTGCACCTATATCAATGAGAAGCAGATGATCATGCTAGTGAACACAAGCTAGGTAAATAAATGTTGGTCAAATTTTGGGGTGCAACAGCTGCCCCTATTCAAACGGCTTGAACCTGACTGGGTGAGGCGAACGACTCTCAGCCAATAAAGGTGCGAGACGGTTGAATACCGATAAACCCGAATATTTGCCAACTGCACAAGTACGCGGTACTCAGATGGGAACGAATCTTTGAAAACTGAAATAATAGCTGCACGGCAGCTAGCTGGAGAATTGGTCACACGATAACTGGTAATACATAGTCGATCACGCCATCAGGCATCACGATTCCTCGGGACTCTTCAGGTCAACCATCAGGTTAATCATGCCATCAGGCATTCGAAGAAAACTGTCGGGCATCAGCCGGACTTCAACCATTAGGTTGATCATGCCATCAGGCATTCAAAGAACTTGTCGGGCATCAGCCGGACTTCAACCATCAGGTTGATCATGCCATCAGGCATTCAAAGAACTTGTCGGGCATCAGCCGGACTTCAACCATCAAGTTGATCATGCCATCAGGCATTCAAAGACCTTGTCGGGCATCAGCCAGACTTCGTCAGCAAGTCGGGAATAGAATTCTTGGTCAATCATGAGCCAACTGGGAACATCTAAACCTCTGCCATCAGGCACTCCGCATCAGCTGAGAGAACTGCTTCATTAACACGGTCAGACTTCAATCATGGAGTCTTCAGGGGAGGTTTCAACTTCGCCGTTCAAAAACCTGCTGGGGATGTCGCATCTCCGCTGGGGATTCTGGAGAACTATCAAGTAACTCCACTTCGGGGATCCAGAAATCATTCTGGATGAATCAACTCTGCTGAGGACTTCAAGAATCATCTTGAACCAACAACTCCGCCGGGGACTTCAAGAATCATCTTGCACCGGTAACCATGCTGGAGCTTTCAGGAATCATCCTGAGCGAACACTCTGTTAGGGATTTCAGGAATCATCCTGGACAACCTTTACTGGGGACTCTAAGTATCAACTTGAGCAACCAACTCTGGTGACTGCGCTGGGGTCTTAAGAATCATCTTAAGCAAATGGCCCTGCTGGGGAATTCAAGAATCATCTTGAACCAAAGACTTCACTGGGGACCTCAAGAATCATCTTGAGCAAGCGGCTTCGTTGGAGAGAATGTCAGGAATCATCCTGAGCAATCGATTCTGCAGCGGAATACCTGCAAAACAAGAACGGTAACAACCTAGATCATGTTTATTATGCACATGCTTCGGCAATGGCGCAATGCTCCACACGGTAGAAATGCTATGCGTTTATGATAAATGCTATGCAGTCATGCACAATGATTCGATCCCGTCAGCAAAATAAATGCCGAAGGGAGAATCCTCCTGTCAAGGAAAAAGAACTACTCAGATCGAGGAATCATCCTGCTGAGGAGAACATGGTCACGCCAATCTCAATTGGACTCCGCAGGGGACACAACTTCAGTTGACTGCTGCGGGGGAAACAACTTCAGTTGATTGCTGCAGGAGAACGAAGCTCTACGAGAACCTGGACCTGCTGAGGGAAAGCGATGTCAATCGCGGGAATAAACTGCATGGCCTTCTCGGCTACTTCCCTGGAGATAACACCTCTGTGGGGAAACAACTTCGGCTGTTCAACCTTCCACTGGGGAGAACCAATCATGGCTTGAGCAGCTTCCAAGGATTCGGCTCTCTTGGGGATCTGCAAACTCGGCTGAGGAAGGAGAAATCATTCTGCTTGCCGGGGAGTACGACTCCGTGGGGAATCTCAATTCCGCTGGGGAAGAAGGAATCATCCGACTTCGAGGGAAAGTACGACTCTGGTGGGGAATTTCAATTCCGCTGGAGACTTCAGTCTTGCACCATCAGTTGCTGCACACTTCAGCGTACGAATAGTTTCCTACGACACCTGCACTTGTGACCCGGTGCTGGGGGATGGACACGCGCTTCGGCTCCTGACTCAGCTGAGGAGATGACGTTCCTTCAGGATGCATCTGATTGGGGAGAGAATCATCTCTGCCTGGGGAGACATATCAATGCTCACGATCTCGCGTTCAGACTCTGCGGGGAGAGGCTACTGAACTCTGCTGAAGAAGGAGGAATCATCCTGCTTCAGGGATGCGCACGGCGCACTGTCTGGAACATGCTACACCTGTAACAACACAAACAAACAGACAAGATACCCTTTTCAAAGGGGCCTATCGATGTTATCATCTTGTGACCATGTTTAAGCAATTCATTGTTTCAACAATCAGTGGCCTAGGCCAGTAAGTTTATGTATGCGCATTTTATCAAAAATGTCGACGTTCTTTTTCGCAAACAAAACAGGTAAATGCTAAACAGACAAACAAAATTGCTGAATAGTATGCTTTTTATTGATAACGAACCCCTGAATGGGTAAAAATGTTTTACAACAGGGGCAAGCTCCTGAAATGAGGAAGCTGCACAAAAATAAAACATAAATATACATCAGTATATACAAATGTCGGCAACGAGGCATAGACGAACACCATGAGTTGATCCCTCTATGACCCACTCGACTTCGATACTTCTCCGACACTTCAGCTTTGGAAGAGATTGATTCAGATAAACGGCCCTCAGGTCTTCCAAACCACTAAACAATGAAAGTCCACACGTGGAACGCAGTCATTTGCTTTTTCAAATCCCTAACTTTTGCGTGAACCGCCCTTTGCGGGTTTTCAGTTCACCGGGATACCCTTTTTTGCCGAAGCCGCCCAGTGTAGGTTTTCGACTTCGCGGGTGTACATTTTTTCAATTTATATCCCTAATTTTTCCCGAACCTTTTATTATGTTTTTGGTTCGCTAGGATGCCCCATTTTTGCCTGGACTCTCTTTTTTTTTTGTCCAGCGGGTCACTTTCAAGCAAAGTATTTTTTAACTGCGTCCGCGTTCACCGGGGATGCAAAATCTTCACCATCCATCATGGATAACAACAAAGCTCCTCCCGAGAAGACCTTGCTGACGACGTACAGACCTTCGTAATTCGGAGTCCACTTGCCCCGGTGATCGGAGTGTGGAGGAAGAATCTTCTTCAGGACGAGATCACCCGTCTGAAAGCTTCTAGGACGCACCTTCTTATCATAAGCTTTCTTCATTCGGCTTTGGTACAGACGACCAAATGCAATCGATGCTAACCTCTTCTCTTCCATCAGGCTGAGTTGGTTCAGTCGGTTCGTAATCCATTCTGCCTCGTCGAGTTTCACATCAACCAAAACTCGCAAAGAAGGGATCTCCACTTCTAACGGCAGGACTGCTTCCATACCGTACACCAAGGAGAAAGGAGTTGCCCCGGTTGACGTACGTACCGTCGTACGATAACCGTGCAGCGCAAATGGCAGCATCTCGTGCCAGTCTTTGTAAGTCACAACCATCTTCTGAACAATCTTCTTTATGTTCTTGTTGGCTGCTTCAACGACGCCATTCATCTTCGGCCGGTAAGGAGATGAGTTGTGGTGTTCAATCTTGAAACTCTGGCACAGCTCCTTCATCATCTTGTTATTCAGATTCGAACCATTATCAGTAATGATCCGCTCGGGAATTCCGTAACGACAGATGATGTCCCTCTTTATGAATTTAGCCACCACCTGCTTGGTCACATTAGCATATGAGGCTGCCTCCACCCACTTGGTGAAGTAGTCGATAGCTACCAGAATGAAGCGATGACCGTTAGATGCAGTGGGCTCGATCTTGCCTATCATGTCGATGCCCCACATGGAGAACGGCCACGGGGAGGACATGACATTCAACGGGCACGACGACACATGAACTTTATCAGCATAAATCTGGCATTTATGACATCTCTTCGCGAATTTGAAGCAATCTGATCCCATCGTCAGCCAGTAGTATCCTGCTCTCAGGATCTTTCTCACCATAGCATGCCCGCCGGCGTGCGTATCAAATGTGCCTTCATGGACTTCTTCCATGAGCATACCCGCCTCTTTCTCTTCTACACATCTGAGTAGCACGAGATCGTGGGTTCTTTTATACAACACTCCATCAGGATTGAGATAAAAGTTTCCAGACAGCCTCCTCAGAGTCTTCTTATCCTGGGTTGACGCACCCGCAGGATACTCCTTAGTCATAAGGAAAGTCTGGATGTCATAGAACCATGGCTTGCCGTCGGCGGCTTCCTCGATTGCAAAGACGAATGTCGGTCTATCAAGACGGGAAAGGACAATTCTTGGAGCCTCATTCCAAAAATTGACTTTATACATTGAAGCCAACGTGGCTAAGGCATCAACCATCTGATTTTCCGCCCTGGGCACATGATGGAGTTCCACTCGATCAAAGAACGGAAGTAGCCTTCTGGCATAGTTCATGTACGGCACCAAATTCGATTGACGAGTTTCCCACTCCCCTTTAATCTGGTTGATCACAAGCGCCGAATCACCATATACGTCTAGATTATTGATTCTCAAATCAATTGCCTCTTCTAGACCCATAATGCATGCTTCGTACTCCGCCTCGTTATTGGTGACGGGAAACGTCAGTCTCGCAGTAAACGGGATATGGGATCCGTGGGGAGTCGTGATGATAGCCCCGATGCCACTTCTGTAGGAATTAACCGCCCCATCGAATATCAATTTCCACTGGGATTTCCTATCTGGCCCCTCGTCGGGCAACGGCTCATCGCAATCCTTCGCTTTGAGGAACATGATATCCTCATCAGGGAATTCAAATTTCATCGGCTGGTAATCCTCGATTGGCTGTTCGGCAAGGTAATCAAACAATACGCTTCCCTTGATGGCCTTCTGGGAGACGTACTGAATATCGTATTCCGTTAACACCATTTGCCATCTGGCAATCTGTCGCTTGCGCGAAAATAAGGTGCCGGCATGACAGAAGAGTCGCCACCTTTCGTTATTTATCCCTCGGAGCGGGAAAGGAAACGATCGGAAAAACCTGACGAAAAAGGGTAAGACAAGGTCATCGCAACCATTGTCTGGGTTCGGGAGTCGGTTACGCAAGGGGAAGGTATTAGCACCCCTCACGTCCGTCGTACTCGACGGGATCCTCGCTTGTTTGTTTACTTGGACGGGTTGGTTATAATCTATCTACCTATCAAGGCTGGCTGAAAAAGAAAAGAAAAATGACTCGGCAAAGCATCGCACTTTATGCCTACGTATTCCCATCAGAGAATGAGAAATCAGAGTCAACGTAGTTCGGCTAACTACGGGTTATGGGGGAAGGTTGCTCGCTAGGACATCGCATCCTATGCCTACGTACTTTCATCTGGTATGAAAGATCAGAGCAAACGTAGTTCGGGAAACTACTGAAAACTCAACTAGGAGGGAGACTATCAAGTCCTATTTGTTATCATGCCATGGATTCATCCTATGGTTGAGGTTTGAACAGGGAACTCCTAGATGTTGTCATGCATAGGTTTCAACCTAAAAGTCTATTATCAAATCCTCAGCAGAGGAAATGAGAGTCCTAAGGGATCATGTCAATGATACACAGAAACAGACAAAAACATCAGCTTTAACAGTAAAATGCATGCAATGCAAGTGAGGGAGGAAATGTGTGTGGGGCTTCAACCTCCACAAGCTCATCTCAACCTCAAGCCAGTCATGCAATAACAGCAATCATACTGAAAATAATCACCATGCTATCAAGCAATGAATAGGTAAAAGAAATGAAGTGCCATCAGGCAAACAAACACTCATGCTTGAGAAAGAATCAACTACTCTCTAATCCTAACCCTAATCACAGAGTCTAATCAAATCAAAGCAAAGCTCTCAAGCACAACCCTAAACAGGAGAAAACAATCCCAGTCTTCAAGCTTCAGAACAAGCTTACCAAAGACAGGGAGCTAAGCAATCAGACTCATAGTGTCTTCCTCAGGAAAGCACCAGGAGGTGTATACTCAGGAGTCATATCCTACGTGGCTCAACCACTGTGATCAGTTTACATCCCTCCTCAGGAGAGATTAAACTCACAAGCAGGCTCCAACATCACTGGATATTTAGGAAATCCTATCTGAACTAGTGGAACTAAGTGAATAGACTCATAGGACCTTCCTCAGGAAAGTACTAGGAGGCTTCCACTTAGGAGTTGTATCCCATGTGGCTCAACAACATGTGTTCAGTTTACATTCCTCCTCAGGAGAAATTAAACTCACAAGTTGGCTCCAACATCATTGGATACTTAAGAAATCCTAGATCAACTAGTGGAACTAAGTGAATAGACTCATAGGACCTTCCTCAGGAAAGTACTAGGAGGCTTCCACTTAGGAGTTGCATCCCATGTGGCTCAACAACAGGTGATCAGTTTACATTCCTCCTCAGGAGAAATTAAACTCACAAGTTGGCTCCAACATCATTGGATACTTAAGAAAGAGGTGAGAAGGAAGAATGAAAGTCATTCATAGTGCCTTCCTCAGGAAAGTACCATGAACTTCCTTCAAACTTCAGGCTCTCAAACCTCACAGACAGGAGATGAGACAAGCTCTGGGTCTCTGAATCCTGATCTACAAGCTTCCCTTCATGATGCTCTCCATCAATATCCTCAAGGCAACACAAGCCCTTCAGCAAATTCCTCAGAAAGATCCCCACAGATGAACAGATAACCCACTGTCAAGCAATGATGGAGGAGGCTCGTGGGGATGCTTGCAAGGCTTGAAATTGGTCCAAGATGCTCCTACAATGGTGAAGAACCTTCTGTTTGCACTTGTGTGGGAGGAAGTGGCTTGTAGTAGAAGGTATCTTGGATTGTTTCAACTTGAAGAAATGGCTTCAATGGCTATCTCTCCTTCTTTCTCCTCTGACTTGATTCCAACTTTCACCAACCCTAGACTCTCCACAATGCATTCCTTATATAACAATTGATGGATGTTTCTAGAATCATCTAGAATGTGATGGAAGTTTCTTTAAAATCTCATGTTATGCCATATTGGTTATCTCATGATATATCACCTCTAACCAACTTACACACCTTTTAAAATCTCACCACATGATAATATGGAATGGTAAGGAAGCTCACATGCCTTGTAATTGCCTTATGTTAAGTTTTCCAACATTGCCTTCTTTTTCAAGTAACAAATTTCCAAAGGAACCTCATTTTTTAAGCTTCAAATGAAAAATCTACTTAAACCAATCTTCTCAAAATGGCTTTTCCAATCAAAATGATATATTGGATGACCTATTTTGGATTTGTGGATCTCCCAAATCACTTTTCAATTTCAACTTTTCAAAGTTATAAGTCATTTTTAGTTCATTTTTGACCAATCATGGAATCTTGTGCTATGAGCTTTTTCAACAATTTGTGACCTTCTTTCTAGACTTAAAATCACATTTTGAGCAACTTTCATGTTTTAAGTTTTTCCATTTGAGGCTTGGAAATAGGAGTTTTAGGCATTGGCTAAAATGACCTATAACTGACAAATGACCAAAATACCCCTGCCTTGTTCAAACCATAAGTTGAGTTCCACAAATCCAATCAAGGACTTCCACCACTCAAATTAAAGCTAAGAAGATCCTCTTCAACATTCATGTTGACCAAGAAACCATAGGAATCAACCTACTAGGGCAAAAGTTGTCTGCAAGTTGGGTGACTTTCAAGGACCCAGATTCACACACCTCTGCTGACCTGTAATTTGCCAAGACCATAACTTGAGCTCTGTAACTCCTATCAAGGACTTCCACCACTCAAATTAAAGCTTAGAACAAGCTCTACAACATTCATGTTGTGGGGGAAATGAGATATCAAACACATCTAGTGCTAAAACTGCCTGGAAGATAGGGATCAAATTAGGGTTTTTCACTGACAATCCTCAGAAACCCTGACTTGAAACTTCTCAAACTCCTCAATCATGATGAGTTGGTCTAGGAATCATCTTTATATAATCTCCCTACATCATTCCATGATCTCATGGCCCTTGGATTGAGTCTCAACCTTCTCCAAATTTTCAGTTATCCTAGGGTTGACCCAGTCAAAACCCTAATTCTACCATTCATGGTTGAATCTTCTGAATTCTTGCACAATGACTTCTCTGGGCTTCATGGTGGCTATCAAGGCATCTCATAAGCTTTCTCAAAACATCAAGTTCATTCTCAAAGTCTCAGAATCATCTGAGGGGCACCCACAACTCTCAAACTGTGAAGCACACAACCCTGGTTTCAACCCATCCCTCTGAGGATCTCTTGAACTTTCAAACACCCAATGAATGAATAAATGTTGGTCAAATTTTGGGGTGCAACAGCTGCCCCTATTCAAACGGCTTGGACCTGACTGGGTGAGAAGCGAACGGCTCTCAACCAATCAAGGTACGAGACGGTTGAATATCGGTAAACCCGAAAATTTGCCAACTGCACGACCCCATGATATTCTGCGGAGAACAAACCTTTGAACGCTGCAATACTAGCTGCTCAACAACTAGCTGGAGAGATACTGATCTGACGTCGCCGCCGGAAACAAACATCATTCTGAGAGACACTCGACATCGCCGTCGTATCAACATCATCTCTGCTGGGGATTTAAGGAATCTGACATTGCCGTCAAACAAACATCCAACCTCGCTGCCTGAAACAAACATAATCTGACCTGGGGTTCACCCCTGGTGAATGGAACAAAAAGTACACTTACATACCTGAAGCTACTCCGCTGGGAAGGAGAGACTTAACCGAGCACACCCTGATCTGGGGTTCACCCTCAGAACCATGACGAACATCGGAATACTGCTGCACACTGCCCGCCGTAGAACTTCAACATTAAAGATATATGAAACCCTGGCCCCTGGCCACTTCCAGCTTCAGCTAGGAAAGATCTTCAAGTACTTATGAAGATAGATGAAACCCTGGCCCCTGGCCACTTCCAGCTTCAGCTAGCAAAGATCTTCAAGTACTTCTGAAGATAAGCATCCTTGGCCTCCAAGGATGGCAACTCTGCAGGAGGTATCCTTCGACTTCAGTCTGAAGAAAGTGATCCTTGGCCCTCAAGAATACATGCATCTGCCTTCAGGCAACTCCGCCTCTGCTATAGAGCATCCGAGACTTCAGTCAGGGGTATACTTCGGCCTTCAGCCCGAACAATGAATCCTAGGTCCTTCACGACCTTGGGGGATAACCTTGCCTTTAGGCACCTTTGCTTCAGCATAAGAAATCTGTGACTTTAGTCAGAGAAATGGTATCCTGAGCCATTCATGACTCTACGGGGATTCAAACACTTTGCCTTCAGGCAAACCTCCGCTTCAGCTGGAGAAACATCTTCGACTTCAATCAGAAGACGTATCATTCACTTGATCGCGCTCAATCATCACCTCAGGACAACTGACTTGGTCTTCAGACTCACACGAATCACTCTGTTGTATCTACAACCCTGGAACCTTGTCTTCAGCTACCTGTTGATTCTTCAACACGGAAATCTGGACTCACCGGAACCTTCTGATATCGCCTTCGGGCGCTTACGAAATCCATCTTCAGATTAGACATCGTTGTTGGAGCAGACATACCACGCTGCTCTGGTCTTCAAGAATCATCTTGACCAAACAGATTCATCGGGCGTCTTCAAGAATCGTCCTGAACTAATAACCTTTCTGGAGCAAACATTCTGTTGGGAATTCCAGGAATCTTCCTAGGCAACTCCTGCTGGAGGCGCTATTGGGGAACTCAAGTATCATACTAGGCGAACCACTCGGGAAGCTGCACTGGGGTCTTAAGAACCGTCTTAAGCAAATGGCCCTGCTGAGGGACTTGAGAATCATCTCGAACCGAAGTCTTTGCTGGGGATCTCAAAAATCATCTTGAGCGAGCGACTGCGGGGATCACCGGGGTCTTCAGAATCATCTAAGAAAATAACCTTGCTGGGGAGAACTTCAAGAATCGTCCTGAGCAACTGGTCTTTCGGTAGTACACCTGTAAAACAAGGATGATAATGACCTAGATCATGCTCATGATGCATATGCTTCAGCGTTATGCAGTCATGCTCAATGCCATGCACTCATGCTTAATGCTATGCAATCGTGCTCAATGTTATGCAATCGTGCTCAATGTTATGCAATCATGCACAATGATATGCAATCATGCACAATAATGCGATCCCGTCAGCAAAGTAAATGCCGAAGGGGGAAATCCTCCTGTCAAGGAGAAAGAACCGCTCAGATGGAGGAGTCATCCTGCTGAGGAGAACGTGACCACGCCAATATCAATTAGGCTCTGTCTGGGGAATTGATTTTCCGCGAACAGCTGCAGGGGAACAACTTCAGCTGACTGCTGCAGGGGATGAAGCTCTACGAGAACTTGGATATGCTGATATCAATCGCGAGAATGAACTGTGCGGCCGTCTCGGCTACTCTTCTGGGGATGACCACTCTGTGGGGAGCCAACTTCAGCTGCTCAACACTCCACCGGGGAAAGACCAGTCATGATCCGATCAACTTCCAAGGACTCGGCTCTCTTGGGCATCTGCAAACTCGGCTGAGGAAGGAGAAATCATTCTGCTTTACTGGATAGAGTGCGACTCTGGGGAAATGCAGCATCAGCTGCCCCATGCTCTGCTGGGGAAAATTGATCATGATCTGATCAACTTCCAAGGATTATGCTTTTCTGCGGACTCAGCCGGGGAGAGAAATCATTCTACTTCACTGAAGAGTACGACTCTGATGGGGAATTTCAATTCTGCTGGGGAAGAAAGAATCATCTGACTTCGGGGGAGAGTACAACTCTGCCGGGGAATACAACATCAGCTGTTCCAACACTCTACTGGGGAAGAAGGAATCGTCCGTCTTCAGGAGAGAGCCTGATTCTGGTGAGGAATCTCAATTCCACTGGAGACTTCAGTCTGGCACTATCATTTACTGCATACTTCGGCATACGACTAGCTTCCTGCGAAACCTGCACTTGTGACCCGGTGCGGGGGGGACACCTTCTTCGGTGACTTTACTGGGGAAAACACGAGCTTCGGCACCCGAACATTCCTATGAAATCTGCACTGGTGACCCGGTGCTGGGGAAAGATGACATCATTCTTCGGTGCTCGACTTAGCTGATGAGGTGACGTTCCTTCAGGACGCGTTTGCTTGGGGGAAGAGAATCACCTCTACCTGGGGAAGACATATCAATGCTCACTATCTGATTCTGATTCCGCGGAGGAGAGATCACTGAACTCTGCTGAAGAAGGAGGACTCATCCTGCTTCGGGGATACGCACGACACATCTTCTGACGGGTGCTATACCTGCAACGACACAAACAAACAGACAAGATACCCTCCTCAAAGGGGCCTATCAGGGTTATTATCTCGCGACAACGTTCAATTAATTAATTGTTTCAACAATCAATGGGCTTAGGCCCGCAAGTTTATGTATGCGCATTTTATCAAAAAAAAAACACATCGGCGTTATCATTCGCAAACAAAACAGATAAATGCAAAACAGACAAGTAGAATTGCTGGATAATGTGCATTTTATTGATGGTGAACCCCTGAATGGGTAAAAATGTTTTACAACAGAGGCAAGCTCCTGGAATGAGGAAGCCGCGCAAAAAGGAAAACATAAATATACATCAGTATATACAAATGTCGGCAATCGAGGCGTAGACGAACACCATGAGTTGATCCCTCTAAGACCCACTCGACTTCGATACTTCACCGATGCTTCAGCTTTGGAAGAGATTGATTCAGATAAACGGCCCTCAGGTCTTCCGAACCACTAAACAATGAAAGTCCATACGCGGAACGCAGTCATTTGCTTATTCAAATTCTTAACTTTTGCGTGAACCGCCCTTCCGGGTTTTCAGTTCACCGGGATACCCTTTTTTGCCGAAGCCGCCCAGTGTAGGTTTTCGACTTCGCGGGTGTACATTTTTCAATATATCCCTAATTTTTGCCCGAACCTTTTATTCTGTTTTTGGTTCGCCGGGATGCCCCTTTTTTGCCTGGACTCTTTCTTTTTTGTCCAGCGGGTCGCTTTCAAGCAAAGTATTTTTTAACTGCGTCCGCGTTCACCGGGGATGCAAAATCTTCACCATCCATCGTGGATAACAACAAAGCTCCTCCCGAGAAGACCTTGCTGACGACATACGGCCCTTCGTAATTCGGAGTCCACTTGCCCCGGTGATCGGAGTGTGGCGGAAGAATCTTCTTCAGGACGAGATCACCCGTCTGAAAGCTTCGAGGACGCACCTTCTTATCATAAGCTTTCTTCATTCGGCTTTGGTACAGGCGACCAAATGCAATCGATGCTAGCCTCTTCTCGTCCATCAGGCTGAGCTGGTTCAGGCGATTCGTCACCCATTCTGCCTCATCAAGTTTCACATCAACCAAAACTCGCAAAGAGGGAATCTCCACTTCTAGCGGTAGGACAGCTTCCATACCGTACACCAAGGAGAAAGGAGTTGCCCCGGTCGACGTACGCACCGTGGTACGATAACCGTGCAAGGCAAACGGCAGCATCTCGTGCCAATCTTTATACGTCACAACCATCTTCTGAACAATCCTCTTGATGTTCTTGTTGGCCGCTTCAACGGCGCCATTCATCTTCGGCCGATAAGGAGATGAGTTGTGGTGTTCAATCTTGAAGCTCTGGCACAGCTCCTTCATCATCTTGTTATTCAAATTCGAACCATTATCAGTAATGATCCGCTCGGGAATTCCATAGCGACAGATGATATCCCTCTTAATGAATTTAGCCACCACCTGTTTGGTCACATTAGCGTACGAGGCTGCCTCCACCCACTTGGTGAAGTAGTCGATAGCTACCAGAATAAAACGATGACCATTGGACGCGGTGGGCTCGATCTTGCCTATCATGTCAATGCCCCACATGGAGAACGGCCAAGGGGAGGACATGACATTCAATGGGCACGGCGGCACATGAACTTTATCAGCATAAATCTGGCATTTGTGACATTTCCTCGCGAATCTGAAGCAATCCGACTCCATAGTCAACCAGTAATATCCTGCTCTCAGGATCTTCCTCGTCATGGCATGCCCGCCGGCGTGCGTACCAAATGTGCCCTCATGGACTTCCTCCATGAGCATATTGGCCTCTTTCTCATCTACACATCTGAGTAGCACGAGATCGTGGTTTCTTCTATACAGCACTCCATCAGGATTGAGGTAAAAGTTTCCAGATAGCCTCCTCAGAGTCTTCTTATCCTGGGTAGACGCACCCGCAGGATACTCCTTAGTCATAAGGAAGGTCTGGATGTCGTGGAACCATGGCTTGCCGTCAGTGGCATCCTCGATTGCGAACACATATGCTGGTCTGTCAAGACGCGAAAGGACAATGCTTGGAGCCTCATTCCAAAGATTGACCTTATACATTGAAGCCAACGTGGCTAAAGCATCAGCCATTTGATTTTCAGCCCGGGGTACATGATGAAGTTCTACTCGGTCGAAGAACGGAAGCAGCCTCCTGGCGTAATTCATGTACGGCACTAGATTCGGTTGACGAGTCTCCCACTCCCCTTTGATCTGATTGATTACAAGCGCTGAGTCACCGTATATGTCTAGATTCTTGATTCTCAAATCAATTGCCTCTTCTAGACCCATAATACATGCTTCATACTCGGCCTCGTTGTTGGTAACTGGAAACGTCAGTCTCGCAGTAAACGGGATGTGGGATCCGTGAGGAGTCGTAATGATAGCCCCGATACCACTTCCATAGGAATTAACCGCTCCGTCGAATATCAACTTCCACTGAGACTTCCTATCCGGCCCCTCGTCGGGCAATGGCTCCTCGCAATCCTTTGCTTTGAGAAACATAATGTCCTCATCAGGGAACTCGAACTTCATCGGCTGATAGTCTTCGATTGGCTGTTCGGCAAGGTAATCAGACAATACGCTCCCTTTGATGGCTTTCTGAGAGACGTACTGAATATCATATTCTATTAACACCATCTGCCATCTGGCAATCCTGCCTGAAAGAGCCTGCTTCTCGAAGACGTACTTGATCGGATCCATCTTCGAAATCAGCATAGTGGTGTGATTGAGCATATACTGTCGTAGACGTTTGGCAGCCCAAGCTAATGCACAACACGTCTTCTCCAGCATCGAGTATCGAGATTCACACTCAGTGAACTTTTTACTCAAGTAATAAATGGCATGCTCTTTCCTGCCCGTCTCGTCGTGCTGACCGAGAACACACCCCATGCTACTCTCCAGAACTGTCAAGTACATGATTAATGGCCGTCCAGCCACTGGGGGTATCAAGATCGGAGGTTCTTGAAGATACTGCTTTATCTTATCGAATGCCTTCTGGCAATCTTCATTCCAAGTAATCGCCTGATTTTTCTTTAACAATTTGAACATCGGTTCACAAGTGGCCGTGAGCTGGGAGATAAACCTTGCAATGTAGTTTATTCGGCCCAAGAAACCACGAACTTCTTTTTCTGTTCTCGGCGCTGGCATCTCTTGGATAGCTTTTATCTTTGCAGGATCCACTTCAATACCTCGTTCACTAACGATAAACCCCAATAACTTTCCGGACCGCACCCCGAAAGTGCACTTGTTAGGATTCAGCCTCAGCTTGAACTTCCTAAGCCTTTCAAACAGCTTCAGCAAATTGACCAGATGCTCATCCTCCGTTTGGGACTTTGCAATCATGTCATCAACATAGACCTCGACCTCATGATGAATCATATCATGAAACAAAGTTACCATTGCTCGCTGGTAAGTGGCCCCTGCGTTCTTCAGACCGAAGGGCATTACCTTGTAGCAAAACGTGCCCCAGGGGGTAATAAACGTCGTTTTCTCCATGTCCTCCGGCGCCATCTTAATCTGATTGTAACCGGAGAAGCCATCCATGAACGAAAACACGGAAAACTGGGCTGTATTGTCGACCAACACATCGATATGAGGCAACGGGAAATCATCCTTAGGGCTCGCCCTATTCAAGTCCCGATAATCGACGCACATACGTACCTTACCGTCCTTCTTCGGTACAGGTACTATGTTGGCGACCCACGGAGGGTAAGTGGTAACGGCTAGAAATCCTGCGTCCAACTGCTTCTGGACCTCCTCTTTGATTTTTACAGCCATGTCTGGTCTCGTCCTCCTGAGCTTCTGCTTGACTGGAGGGCAATCTTCTCGCAACGGCAAGCGATGAACCACGATATCTGTGTCAAGTCCGGGCATATCCTCATATGACCAAGCAAAGACGTCACTATACTCTCGAAGCATCTCGACCATCCTATGCTTGACATCCTTCTGCAGCGCAGCCCCGACTCTGACATTCCTGATAAGCTCCTCAGAACCCAGATTTATGATCTCAATCTCCTCCTCATGAGGCAGAATAACCTTCTCCTCTTGTTTCAACAAGCGGGCCAATTCTTCCGGAAGGTCCTCGTCTTCATCAATCTCATCCTCGGCTTGATAGATCGGGCAATCAAAGTCGTAGTGAGCCGTAGAGGGTCCAGAGTCGATGTCATCTGTTACGTGGATCCTGCAATAACAAGGGTTAAGTTTAAAGCAGGAATATGCAGGCTAGCACGAACCTCGTTGCCATTTTGCTGTTTTTCAAAACAAGCATAAAATATGAATAACAGAGAACACAATATTTGATTACGAAGAAAACGCCTTTTATTTATTAACAAAATGCATATACATAATCCAACAAGGCCCTGACAGTAAAACCACTATGCCCCGGGCAGGACATAGGGTTGTACAAAGATTGTAAAAAGCAACTCATTACTCTTCACTTGTCAGTTCGATAATCTCCTTGATGGTCCAGTTGTGAAGGCGCTCGCCTGGTTTGCTCGGTTGAATCCAGGCATCGAGATCACAGTCACTGTCCCCGCTGTCCTCTGACGCTGCGTTGACACTCTCGAAGATCACTCCCCCTTTGGTGAATAGGATCGGCCCCTTTCCACGAGACGAGCTACCAGAAGAAGTTGAAGCTTCAGCTTCAGGAGAATATCCCAATCCAAACCTATCCTGTTTGAATGGTATATCCAAGACGTGCCCCCAGCCTGGGGTGGAACCAGCTTCGACAACGGCTCTAGCTTCCTTAAACGAAGAGAGGTTCACCTCTTGCTTCTCTGCAACAACGGGAGCTACCTCCTTCACCTTGACGGTCTCAAACGCCTGGCAAAGAGTCTCATGGATCTCGCCATCCATTTCGACATACTTGAAGGACGACAGGTGGCTTACCATGATGTCCTCCTCTCCACAAACTGTCACTATGCTGCCCCCAACAGCATATTTAAGTTTCTGATGCAACGTAGACGTCACAGCACCAGCAGAATGAATCCACGGCCGACCTAAGAGGCAACTATAGGCGGGCATGATATCCATGATGTAGAACACCGCATTAAACGTCTCTGGACCGACTTGAATCGGCAGGGTCAATTCTCCAAAGACGTGGCGTTTGGTTCCGTCAAAAGCCTTCACGACCAGGTCACTGGGCGTGCACAGCAGTCCCCGGGTATCCAACTTCATCAGTGCTTTCTTCGGAAGCACGTTCAGCGAGGAACCCGTATCTACTAGGACATGTGACATAATCGTGCCTCTGCACTCTATCGAGACGTGCAAGGCATTGTTGTGATCTCTTCCCTTGGGCGTCAGCTCTAAATCTGTAAAACCCAGCCCATTACCAGCGTTGACATGGGCTACCACTTCCTCAAGTTGATTAACCGATATCTCCTGCGGCACGTATGCAGCATTCAATACTTTCAGCAACGCGTTGCGGTGCGCTTCAGAACACAGCAACAGGTTAAGAATCGAGATCTTCGACGGAGTCTGGTGAAGATGATCTACAATCTTGTAGTCACTTTTCCTGATCAGCCGCATGAACTCTTCTGCGTCTTTAACCAACAAGTCTTTTTCTGCCCCTGCAGGAACCTCTTCAACAGCTTTGCCTTTGCCTTTGTCCACAGCATCAGCCCGGACTACCTTCTCTGCCGCACCCTCTGCCGGCGCGAACACTCTGCCACTTCTGGTGATACCACTGGCCTCAGCAAGATTCTGCGCAGTCGATCTGGGCGGCTCAATCTCTACCTTCTGGCCATTACAATACACTTCAGCGCCGTAATGCCATGGCACGGCATTGGTACTCTCGAACGGGATTGGTCCAGCTCTGGTGATGGTAATAGTAGGTGGACGAGGTGCAGAAATGGTGATAGGGTGGCGAGGAATGGTGATGGTAGCAACTTCGTCCGCCTGCTTCAGCACGACTTCCCCTGACGCCTTCTCAATGCTTCGACTGAACTGCAAAATACCCTCGGTCATCAGACTCTGGATACCTTCACTCAACTGCTCACACCCGTCAGGAAGTGTAGCACATGCCATACAAAATTCTCCACACCCGGGAAAGAAGCCTTTCTTTAGCAGCTTAGCTTTAACAAAACTCAGCGGCGTCTTCAAATCTCTGACATCAGTCAGCAAGTCTAAATTCTCTTCAGTAATGACGACATTCACTCCGCCGCCCCTATGATGAGGCATTGGATTCTTGGTGACGTTGGGCACGCTGTCAGAAAAGTTTATTATCTTGGCGTCAATCATGTCCTGGACTTTGTGCTTAAAAGCTTTGCAATTCTCAACTGTATGGCCAGGTGCCCCAGAATGAAATTCACAAGTAGCATTAGCATCGTACTCGGGTGGTGGTGCCCCTGTCAAGGGAGCTAGCGTCCTTTTCTGAACCAGTTGGAGCTGAAGCAACGTCTGCAGAAGCTGGGCATACGACATAGGAGGAGTTTCCAAATGACGGTTTGCCAGGGGACCCCGATGCTGATATTTCTTATATCCCGGATTATTCTGTTGCTGAGGCTGCTGCTGCGGCTGTGGGGGAGCAGCTGGGATGTTTATGCTAGCGATCTGAGACTGAGGGCCCTTGCCCTTTCTCCTAGCATTAGTGACAGCACTGGCATCGCCCTCTCGACGCTTGCCAGTATAAGGTTTCTTGCTAGCTCCTCCAGATGAGGATGATTCGCCTTGAATCTTGCCGATCTTTATACCATTTTCAACATGCTCGCCCAAAGTGATGAGGGCCGAGAATGTCCCGGACATGCCACTAACCAACTTCTCATAATAGACTCCGGGAAGAGTAGCCACGAACATCTGTACCAACTCACGCTCAACCATCGGCGGTTGAACCCGAGCAGCCAATTCACGCCACCGCTGGGCGTACTCCTTGAAGCTTTCATTGCTTCGCTGCGAGAGATTCTGAAGCTGAACCCGGTTGGGAGCCAAGTCGCTATTATACTGATAGTGGAGAACAAATGCTTCAGCGAGATCTTTCCACGTTCGCACAGCAGCGGGTTCCAAACCCATATACCATTCAAGCGATGGGCCAGAAAGACTATCCTGAAAGAAGTGCATCAGCAGCTTCTCATCATCGGAGTAAGCGGACATCTTTCTGTAATACGATCGGAGATGAACACGGGGACAAGTAGTGCCTCTATACTTCTCAAAGATAGGCACCTTAAACTTGTGAGGTACTTTAAAGTCAGCAATCAGCCCAAGTTTGGACATGTCAACGCCCAATGTGTTCTGATTTTCTATATCTCTCATTTTATCTTCCAGCGCCTTGAACCTGAGTCTTGCTTCAGCAGTCAACTCAGCCTCTACACCTCTCTGAGAGAAAATGTCGTCCTGATGGTCCTCCAGCCATGGTTGAGGCACCACCATATTTCCTGCACCAACATTGCCCACGGTAACATTGGCTCCCAAACCACCATTGACGGCGCCCGCCGCATTAAGTCCGAGATTAGTCATAAGATTGCCGTTAGCACTACCGTTGCCCCCGGCAGCAGGAACAACGTTCTGAGGAGTATCACCTTGAGGAGGAGGAGTGGGTACGGCCCCGCCGTGAAGAACTCCATTGCTGTCAACCCTGGAGATGAGAGGTTGAACCAAAGTCCGTAGCTGGTCTTGCCCGTTTGCAACTACTTGCATCAGCTCCATAAAACGATCCATCCTTTCACGAAGCTCCTGAACATCTGATTGTACCTGGTCCATGATTCTCGTTTGATTGGCGCGAGTTGAGTAGCGGTGGATGAATCTTTGATCAATCCTGAAAGCAGCTCGGAACCTGAGTACCTGAAAAACCTGTCAAGATCAAAGGTTAGGAAAAGCAACAGAATGTATGTCATGCAAGAATGCTTCATGCAAATGCATGCGTGAGTCTGTGTGCTTGAGAGATTTCCCCCGATCCTGGCATCTGCTGACAATAATAAGGAGAGGAATTTAGGCCCAATCATGGAGACAGCAACCTCACAGACACACGCTAATGGAATGATTATGCAAGCTAATGCGAAATGCAGGCATGCAACAATATATCCAAGGCTGCTGTGGAGATTCGATGTCAACAGTCACTGCTGAGAAGGAAACCCCGGTGTAAACCCACTGATCTGATCTGTTGTGAATAACCATCTGGTAGGATCGAGATCAAGATTCTGCTCTGACAAGAACGAAGGCCTGATAATGAAAAACCCTGGATGCAAGATCAAGGAATATCTGTTGGAGAAGTCTTCAGACCCCAAATCACAAATCTGCCCTCTCAAGAACAAATACACGGCTGCTGATGAGATCTTCAAACCTCACTCAAAACCTGCCCTATCAAGAACAAAATAAAAACTGCTGACGAGATCCTCAGACCTCACTCAAAAATCTGCTCCATCCAGAACAAACCTCTGATAACAATACCCTGATCAAAGCCTGCTCTATCAAGAACAGACAAATACCCGATGATAAGATCCTCTGATCAAACCCTTGTTCTATCAAGAACATATCTGCCACTGAGAACCCAACATAACTGATTCACTGTCAAGAAAACCAGGTAGTCTGGAGGTCAAAGTTTCCTGCAATATCCCAACCCCACTCACAGGTATGATGGACCTAATCCACGGACAAAGGTACGGCATCCTATGCGGTTGTCAGCGTCACAGACATTCATGAGTGACAATACGATTCCCAGAAGGAGTGGCATTGTCAAGTCATGAAGAGGCCTCTCTTAGCTGACTTCCAAATGATCGGTCCCCAGAGTCGACAACCCTCACGTCTGGACTCCCCTCAGATCCTCAGGACCGGAAAGGAGCACCTCTGCAAGAATCTCGTCTGAGCGCAGATTTTCGTAGGGAACTGTGCCTGTTCAACAGACAGGTTCGTCTACTACTTCTCCGCAACTATATCTAGGTGTGTACTCAAGCCCAGGTCCGGCTTTTCACTCACAGTAACATCCCTCTCCCACAGCAGCACAGATAATCATATCAAACTGGAAATAAAATGCGGGAAATAAAATGCGGGAAGTAAAGATGCGATAAATAAACGCAACCCAACAAGCAAACACACAAACGATAGGATTGACTCGCGTAGGGGATGGGAAACGGTCCCAGCATAAGGGATGGGAAAAGTCCCTAGATGCTATCAGGTCCCCAGCAGAGTCGCCAGCTGTCGCTTGCGCGAAAATAAGGTGCCGGCATGACAGAAGAGTCGCCACCTTTCGTTATTTATCCCTCGGAGCGGGAAAGGAAACGATCGGAAAAACCTGACGAAAAAGGGTAAGACAAGGTCATCGCAACCATTGTCTGGGTTCGGGAGTCGGTTACGCAAGGGGAAGGTATTAGCACCCCTCACGTCCGTCGTACTCGACGGGATCCTCGCTTGTTTGTTTACTTGGACGGGTTGGTTATAATCTATCTACCTATCAAGGCTGGCTGAAAAAGAAAAGAAAAATGACTCGGCAAAGCATCGCACTTTATGCCTACGTATTCCCATCAGAGAATGAGAAATCAGAGTCAACGTAGTTCGGCTAACTACGGGTTATGGGGGAAGGTTGCTCGCTAGGACATCGCATCCTATGCCTACGTACTTTCATCTGGTATGAAAGATCAGAGCAAACGTAGTTCGGGAAACTACTGAAAACTCAACTAGGAGGGAGACTATCAAGTCCTATTTGTTATCATGCCATGGATTCATCCTATGGTTGAGGTTTGAACAGGGAACTCCTAGATGTTGTCATGCATAGGTTTCAACCTAAAAGTCTATTATCAAATCCTCAGCAGAGGAAATGAGAGTCCTAAGGGATCATGTCAATGATACACAGAAACAGACAAAAACATCAGCTTTAACAGTAAAATGCATGCAATGCAAGTGAGGGAGGAAATGTGTGTGGGGCTTCAACCTCCACAAGCTCATCTCAACCTCAAGCCAGTCATGCAATAACAGCAATCATACTGAAAATAATCACCATGCTATCAAGCAATGAATAGGTAAAAGAAATGAAGTGCCATCAGGCAAACAAACACTCATGCTTGAGAAAGAATCAACTACTCTCTAATCCTAACCCTAATCACAGAGTCTAATCAAATCAAAGCAAAGCTCTCAAGCACAACCCTAAACAGGAGAAAACAATCCCAGTCTTCAAGCTTCAGAACAAGCTTACCAAAGACAGGGAGCTAAGCAATCAGACTCATAGTGTCTTCCTCAGGAAAGCACCAGGAGGTGTATACTCAGGAGTCATATCCTACGTGGCTCAACCACTGTGATCAGTTTACATCCCTCCTCAGGAGAGATTAAACTCACAAGCAGGCTCCAACATCACTGGATATTTAGGAAATCCTATCTGAACTAGTGGAACTAAGTGAATAGACTCATAGGACCTTCCTCAGGAAAGTACTAGGAGGCTTCCACTTAGGAGTTGTATCCCATGTGGCTCAACAACATGTGTTCAGTTTACATTCCTCCTCAGGAGAAATTAAACTCACAAGTTGGCTCCAACATCATTGGATACGTAAGAAATCCTAGATCAACTAGTGGAACTAAGTGAATAGACTCATAGGACCTTCCTCAGGAAAGTACTAGGAGGCTTCCACTTAGGAGTTGCATCCCATGTGGCTCAACAACAGGTGATCAGTTTACATTCCTCCTCAGGAGAAATTAAACTCACAAGTTGGCTCCAACATCATTGGATACTTAAGAAAGAGGTGAGAAGGAAGAATGAAAGTCATTCATAGTGCCTTCCTCAGGAAAGTACCATGAACTTCCTTCAAACTTCAGGCTCTCAAACCTCACAGACAGGAGATGAGACAAGCTCTGGGTCTCTGAATCCTGATCTACAAGCTTCCCTTCATGATGCTCTCCATCAATATCCTCAAGGCAACACAAGCCCTTCAGCAAATTCCTCAGAAAGATCCCCACAGATGAACAGATAACCCACTGTCAAGCAATGATGGAGGAGGCTCGTGGGGATGCTTGCAAGGCTTGAAATTGGTCCAAGATGCTCCTACAATGGTGAAGAACCTTCTGTTTGCACTTGTGTGGGAGGAAGTGGCTTGTAGTAGAAGGTATCTTGGATTGTTTCAACTTGAAGAAATGGCTTCAATGGCTATCTCTCCTTCTTTCTCCTCTGACTTGATTCCAACTTTCACCAACCCTAGACTCTCCACAATGCATTCCTTATATAACAATTGATGGATGTTTCTAGAATCATCTAGAATGTGATGGAAGTTTCTTTAAAATCTCATGTTATGCCATATTGGTTATCTCATGATATATCACCTCTAACCAACTTACACACCTTTTAAAATCTCACCACATGATAATATGGAATGGTAAGGAAGCTCACATGCCTTGTAATTGCCTTATGTTAAGTTTTCCAACATTGCCTTCTTTTTCAAGTAACAAATTTCCAAAGGAACCTCATTTTTTAAGCTTCAAATGAAAAATCTACTTAAACCAATCTTCTCAAAATGGATTTTCCAATCAAAATGATATATTGGATGACCTATTTTGGATTTGTGGATCTCCCAAATCACTTTTCAATTTCAACTTTTCAAAGTTATAAGTCATTTTTAGTTCATTTTTGACCAATCATGGAATCTTGTGCTATGAGCTTTTTCAACAATTTGTGACCTTCTTTCTAGACTTAAAATCACATTTTGAGCAACTTTCATGTTTTAAGTTTTTCCATTTGAGGCTTGGAAATAGGAGTTTTAGGCATTGGCTAAAATGACCTATAACTGACAAATGACCAAAATACCCCTGCCTTGTTCAAACCATAAGTTGAGTTCCACAAATCCAATCAAGGACTTCCACCACTCAAATTAAAGCTAAGAAGATCCTCTTCAACATTCATGTTGACCAAGAAACCATAGGAATCAACCTACTAGGGCAAAAGTTGTCTGCAAGTTGGGTGACTTTCAAGGACCCAGATTCACACACCTCTGCTGACCTGTAATTTGCCAAGACCATAACTTGAGCTCTGTAACTCCTATCAAGGACTTCCACCACTCAAATTAAAGCTTAGAACAAGCTCTACAACATTCATGTTGTGGGGGAAATGAGATATCAAACACATCTAGTGCTAAAACTGCCTGGAAGATAGGGATCAAATTAGGGTTTTTCACTGACAATCCTCAGAAACCCTGACTTGAAACTTCTCAAACTCCTCAATCATGATGAGTTGGTCTAGGAATCATCTTTATATAATCTCCCTACATCATTCCATGATCTCATGGCCCTTGGATTGAGTCTCAACCTTCTCCAAATTTTCAGTTATCCTAGGGTTGACCCAGTCAAAACCCTAATTCTACCATTCATGGTTGAATCTTCTGAATTCTTGCACAATGACTTCTCTGGGCTTCATGGTGGCTATCAAGGCATCTCATAAGCTTTCTCAAAACATCAAGTTCATTCTCAAAGTCTCAGAATCATCTGAGGGGCACCCACAACTCTCAAACTGTGAAGCACACAACCCTGGTTTCAACCCATCCCTCTGAGGATCTCTTGAACTTTCAAACACCCAATGAATGAATAAATGTTGGTCAAATTTTGGGGTGCAACACAATCCTGCCCGAAAGAGCCTGCTTTTCGAAGACGTACTTGATCGGATCCATCTTCGAAATTAGCATGGTGGTGTGATTGAGCATGTACTGTCGTAGACGTTTGGCAGCCCAGGCTAGTGCACAACACGTCTTCTCCAGCATCGAGTAGCGAGATTCACAGTCCGTGAACTTCTTACTCAAGTAGTAAATGGCATGCTCCTTTCTGCCCGTCTCGTCGTGCTGACCGAGAACACACCCCATACTATTCTCAAGAACTGTCAAGTACATGATTAGAGGCCGTCCAACCACTAGGGGTATCAAGATTGGAGGTTCTTGAAGATACTGCTTTATCTTATCGAATGCCTTCTGGCAATCCTCATTCCAGATAATTTCCTGATCTTTCTTTAAAAGCTTGAACATCGGTTCGCACGTGGCTGTGAGCTGAGAGATAAACCTTGCAATGTAGTTTATTCTGCCCAAGAAACCACGAACCTCTTTTTTTGTTTTCGGCACTGGCATTTCTTGTATGGCTTTTATCTTCGCAGGATCAACCTCGATGCCTCGTTCACTCACGATAAACCCCAGTAACATTTCGGACCGTACTCCGAAAGTACATTTGTTAGGATTCAGCCTCAACCTGAATTTCCTAATCCTCTCGAAAAGCTTCAATAAGTTGACCAGATGTCCCTCCTCCGTTTGGGACTTCACAATCATGTCATCAACATAGACCTCAATCTCATGATGAATCATGTCATGAAACAAAGTTACCATTGCTCGTTGGTAAGTGGCCCCTGCGTTCTTCAGACCGAAGGGCATTACCTTATAGCAAAATGTTCCCCAGGGAGTAATAAATGTCGTTTTCTCCATGTCCTCCGGTGCCATCTTGATCTGATTGTACCCGGAGAAGCCATCCATGAACGAAAACACGGAGAACTAGGTTGTGTTGTCGACCAACACATCGATATGAGGCAGCGGGAAATCATCTTTAGGGCTCGCCCTATTCAAATCCCTATAATCGACGCACATGCGTACCTTACCGTCCTTCTTCGGTACAGGCACTATGTTGGCGACCCACAGAGGGTAAGTGGTGACCGTTAAGAAGCCAGCATCAAGTTGTTTCTGCACTTCTTCTTTGATCTTAACGGTCATATCTGGTCTCGTCCTCCTAAGCTTCTGCTTAACGGGAGGGCATTCTTCTCGCAGCGGCAAGTGGTGGACCACGATATCCGTGTCAAGTCCGGGCATATCTTCGTATGACCAAGCAAAGACGTCACTATACTCTCTTAGCATCTCGACCAATCTCTGCTTGACATCACTCTGCAATGCAGCCCCTATCCTGACATTTCTGACGAGCTCTTCAGAACCCAGGTTCACGATTTCGATCTCCTCTTCATGAGGCAGAATAACTTTCTCCTCTTATTTCAACAAGCGGGCCAACTCTTCAGGAAGGTCTTTGTCTTCATCAATCTCTTCTTCGGCTTGATAGATCGGGCAATCAAAGTCGAAATGAGCCGTAAAAGGTCCAGAGTCGATGTCATATGTTATGTGGATCCTGCAATAACAAGGGTTAAGCTTAAAACAAGGATATGCAGGTTAGCACAAACCCCATTGCCATTTTATTGTTTTTCAAAACAAATCTAAAACAGGAATAACAGAGATCACAATATTTGAATACGAATAGAACGCCTTTGATTTATTAACAAAATGCATGTACATAATCCAACAAGGCCCTGACAATAAAACCGCTATGCCCCGGGTAGGACATAGGGTTGTACAATGATTGGAAAAAGTAAATCATTACTCTTCACTTGTCATATGGATGATATCCTTGATGGTCCAATTGTTGAGGCCCTCGCCCGGCTTGCTTGGCTGAATCCAAGAGTCGAGGTCACAGTCGCTATCTCTGCTGCCTTCAGACACCGCGTTGATGCTTTCGAAAATCACTCTGCCACTGGTAAATTGGATCGGCCCTTTACCTCGAGACGCACTGCTAGACGAAGAAGAAGAAGCTTCAGGAGAATATCCCAACCCAAACTTATCTTGCTTGTTGGGTATCTCCAAAATTCGCCCCCAACCTGGGGTAGATCCGGCTTGGACAACGGCCCGAGCCTCCTTGAACGAGGAGAGAGTCATCTCTGGCTTTTCGGTGACCACAGGAGTTACGTCCTTCACTTTGACAGCTTCGAACGCTTGGCATAGAGTCTCATGGATTTCGCCATCCATTTCAACATACTTAAAGGATGACAAATGGCTCACCATTATGTCCTCCTCGCCGCACACGGTTACGATGCTTCCCCCGACAGCATATTTGAGCTTTTGGTGCAACGTGGAGGTCACGGCACCAGCGGCATGGATCCATGGCCGGCCCAAGAGACAACTGTAGGCAAGCATGATGTCCATAATATAAAAGACCGCGTTGAACGTTTCCGGACCGACTTGGATCGGCAGGGTCACCTCCCCGAAAACGTGGCATTTAGTTCCGTCGAACGCTTTCACAACCAGATCACTGGGTGTGCAGATCACTCCACGAGTATCCAACTTCATTAACGCCTTCTTCGGAAGGAAATTAAGCGATGAACCCATGTCCACCAGCATGTGCGACATGATCGTGCCCCTACACTCTATCGAGATGTGCAGGGCGCTATTGTGATTCCTCCCTTTTGGCGTCAGCTCTAAGTCTGTGAAACCTAACCCATTGCCAGCATTTACATGGGCTACAACCTCCTCTAGCTGATTCACCGATATTTCTTGCGGTACGTATGCGGCGTTCAACACCTTCAGCAGCGCGTTGCGGTGTGCTTCAGAACACAGCAACAGGTTGAGAATGGAAATCTTCGAGGGCGTCTGATGGAGATGATCTACAATTTTGTAGTCACTCTTTTTAATCAACCGCATGAAATCCTCAGCATCTTTAACAAGCAAGTCTTTTTCTGCCCCACACGGGACTTCTTCGACGACTTTACTTTTGCCTTTATCGGCCGCATCAGCTCTGACCGCTTTATCCGCTACGACCTCTGGTGGTGCAAACACTCTTCCGCTGCGACTAATACCACTGATTCCCGCAAGGTTCTCCATAGTCGACCCATACGGTTCTAGCTCCAACCTCTGTCCGTTGCAATAGACTTCAGCCCCATAATGCCACGGAACGACATTAGTGCTCTCGAAAGGTATCGACCCAGCTTTGGTGATAGTAATTGTAGGCGGTCTGGGCGCAGAAATAGTTATTGTCCGGCGAGGGATGGTGATGGTGGCGACTTCATCGGCCTGCTTCAGCACTACCTCTCCTGATCCACTTTCAGCCTTCTGGCTAAACTGCAGAATCCCCTCAGTCATCAGACTTTGAATTCCTTCTACCAACTGCTCACATCCATCAGAATGCGTGGCACAGTCCATGCATAGCTCTCCGTAACCTGGAAAGAACCCTCTTTTCAACAACTTAGCTTTGAAGAAGCTAAGTGGCGTCTTCAGATCTCTGACGTCAGTCAACAGATCTGCACTCTCTTCTTTGATAATGTAGTTCACTCCGCCTCCCCTATGGTTCGGCATAGGATTCTTTGTGACATTAGGCACATTATCGGAGAAGTTGATGATCTTGGCATCCACTAAGTCCTGCACCTTGTGCTTGAAGGCTTTGCAGTTCTCGATTGTGTGGCCTGGTGCCCCTGAGTGGAAATCGCAAGTGGCATTGGCGTCGTACCCTGGTGGAGGTGCCCCTGTCAAGGGAGCCATCGTCCTCTTCTGGACCAACTGTAGCTGAAGCAAGGTCTGCAAGAGTTGCGCGTACGACATGGGCGGTGCCTCGAAGTGACGGTTTGCCAAAGATGCCTGGTTCTGGTACTTTCTATATCCCTGTTGATTCGGTTGCTGCTGCTGCTGCTGCTGCTGCGGAGTTGCCGGGATATTTATACTAGCTACCTGCTGCTGAGGGCCTTTGCCCTTCCTTCGAGCGTTGGTCACAGCGCTCGCTTCTCCTTCTCGCCTTTTACCAGCATAAGGTTTCTTTCCGCCTCCTCCAGCTGAGGATGCCTCACCTTGAATTTTCCCGATCTTGATCCCATTCTCGACGTGTTCACCCATGATAATGAGATCCGAGAACTTCCCAGACATACCGCTGACTAACTTTTCATAGTAAACCCCTGGGAGGGTGGCTACAAACATCTGCACGAGCTCTCGTTCAACCATCGGCGGTTGAACTCTGGTTGCCAACTCACGCCACCGCTGGGCGTACTCCTTAAACCCTTCATTATTCCTCTGCGACACATTCTGCAGCTGGACTCGGTTCGGGGCCAAGTCGCTATTGTACTGGTAGTGGTGCACAAACGCTTCAGCAAGATCCTTCCATGTGCGCACACTAGTGGGCTCCAGACCCATGTACCACTCAAGGGATGGCCCGAAAAGACTGTCTTGGAAGAAGTGCATCATCAACTTCTCGTCTTCGGAATAGGCAGACATCTTCCTGTAGTACGATCTCAGGTGGACACGAGGGCAAGTGGTGCCCTTATATTTTTCGAATTCAGGTACCCTGAACTTAGGAGGTACCTTGAAGTCAGCAATTAATCCCAGCTTGGACATATCAACGCCCAAAGTATTTTGATTCTCAATATCTCTCATTTTATCTTCCAGTGCCTTGAATCTAAGATGCGTTTCAGCATTCAGCTCTCCTTCAGCACCTTTCTGAGAGAACACATCGTCCTGACGATCCTCTAGCCATGGCTGAGGCACAAACAGATTCCCGACGCCTGCATTGCCGTTGCCCGGCCCGATATTGACATTAGCTCCCAGACTCCCATTACCGACGCCATTCGTATTGAGTCCGATGTTGGTCATCACATTGCCATTAGCACTGTCGTTTCCCCCGGTCACGGGGACACCATTATGTGGAGTCTCAACTGGTGGAGGAGTAGGCACGGTCCCACCGTGGAGCACGCCGTTGCTATCAACCCCGGAGATCAAAGGCTGAACCAAAGTTCTGAGCTGATCCTGGCCATTGGCGACCACTTGCATGAGCTCCATGAAGCGACCCATCCTTTCGCGGAGCTCCTGAACATCAGTTTGCACTTGATCCATGATTCTGGTCTGATTAGCTCTAGTCGGATAACGGTGAATCGGTCTCTGATCAATCCTGGAACCACTGGAAACAACTTGGGACAACCTGTGAAAACCTGAAAAACCTGTAAACACAAAAGGGTTAGGAAAAACAACAAAATGCTCGTCATGCAGATGCTTCTTGCAAATGCATGCGTGTGTCTGTGTGTTAGGGAGATCTCCCCCGATCCTAGTGCCTGAGTGCCAGTGCCGATAATAATAAGAAGAAGTCCGAGTCCAATCAGGGAAACAACAATCTCATATATAAAGAAAGCCTATCAAGGCAGTACATAGCATCAGCGAGTACAAGATGAATCAACAGCGTGACCTCAGCCAACAAGCCTGGTGATGGTCAGCATACAACAATAATCAAAACAAAAGGAATACAAATAGTCAAGTACGGCCACGGGCGCGATACTCTTCTAACAACTCCTTCATTTCTGGATGATCTGGCAGCGTGAGTAACCCCTCGACGAGTAACTCCCTCTGCACAATGGTATACTGAAGACCTTCGACCGAACTTTCCCATGCTCCTTCGCCGAAGAAATCTTCTAATTTCCGCTTCTTGGACTCAAACGTCAGCTTGCGCTCCTTCAGGTTAGCGAGAGCTTTGTTGAGCTGGCCTTCGACGGCGTATCTGCGGGCGGTTTCCTCATCAAACCTCTTCTCACTGTCCTTCACCTGGGCTTCTAGTTTGGAGATCTGTAGCATCAGCTTATCCTCCCGCTCTTTCCTGGTGGCCAGGGAAGCCTTCCAGTGCTGGTTGAACTTGGATATCCTCCGATATGCCTCGTCCAAGTGCTGCTTCTTCGTAGCCAGTACGTCGTTGACAGCTTGGAAGTTTTGACCCATGCGTTCATGCTCGGCTATCTGCTTAGTCAGGTCTGTCCCCAGCCGGTTCACCAGCTCTGTCTGCCTTTTGAAAGAATGAACGGCTTCGTTCCTCTCGCTTCGGAGCTGAGCCAATTCCTTCTCCAGTTCATCATTTGCCCGCTTCAATTTGTCTCGCTCAGCCAACACCTGATTATGCTGCTGAATGGGCACAGTAGTAGGCTCTTCAATCATTGGAGGGCTTTCCGGCTTGGCATGAGGAAATGGCATCCATATAGCATCGGCCCTGGCTCTGATCCAAGTTACATACGGAGGGTAGGCTTGATTGTTGCTTTTTCCCAGCAATGGCTTCCCTCGCTTACTGATACCATTCCAAGCGCGCTGAAGCTTGGATAACAAATCCCCTTCCAGAAGACCAGTGAGGTACAAAGATTCATGTACCTCTTCATCCTTCAGCGGAGTTCTCAAAGCATACGCGAACTGTCGAACCAGCAACGACGGATTGTAGTTTATACAGCCTTTCCTGCCTATCAAAGGCACATTTGGAAACCTGCTGCAACTGAAGATCACCTCAGTACCCAACCTATCTCTGTCGAACCAGTCAATATCCTCTGCAAATAGACTCATCAAACGCTCAGGCCACTCAGCTGTGGCTGCAGACGAGACAAAAGGACCCCTCTTGGGTAGATGGCTATCAAGCCATTTGTACAGCAAAGGTACGCAGCACGAGACATTCTTCCCCCTCCTGTTCTCGTTTTTGTAGTGGATAGAATGGTAGACATCTCCTATCAAGTTAGGGACTGGATTCCCTGAAGCAAAGATATGAAATGCATCGAAGTCTACAAAATCGGGCATGTTGGGGAACATAATGATGCCGTATATGCATAGAGCGAGGATGGCATTGAATGCGACCAAACATCCGTCTTTGGCACACTGCTGAGCCTTACCCACTAGAAACTGCAAGGAGAACCCAAGAACCTTGTTCCAACTAGTCAATACTAACTCGGAGGCGTCCAGATGAAGTGAAGGAGCTAAACCAGCCAGATCAGGCTCAGCATCCATATGAACAAAAGGCATTTGCCTCTTGATAGGCACCCCTAGCAAATCAGCATACTCTTCCAGCATGGGTGCAAGAACAAAATCCTGGAAAGTGAAACATCTCAACGGAGGGTCGTAGAACTGCAACAGAGCGTGCAACCCATTCAACTCGAACACAGAAGGTTTATGAACCAAACTGAGCAACCTGCCGTAAGATTTTCTGAACTCATCCCTCACAGAATCATCTGCTAAAGCTATCAAACCAGTCAGCTTAACCACATCAGGGGCAGGGAACTTGTACGCCACGGTCTTCCTCAGAGAACCCATAACAATACAATAGGAGGCAAGAAATCCTGGATCGGGGAAAACGGTACCTGCAACACAGACACACGTTAATGAAATGCAAATGAATATGCAAACTAATGCAAAATGCAATCATGCAATAAGAGATCAGGGCAACTGGTGTTGTGGAGATTTTGTATCAACAAAACCATGACGCTGCTCTATCAAGAACAACCACTGATAAGAAGAAACCCCGGTGTAGGACCACAAATCTGCTCTGTCAAGAACAACCATCTGATAGGGCCGTATACATAGGATCATAATTCTGCTCTATCAAGAACAAATGTCTGATAATGAGGACCTCTGATGTAGGACCAAGAAATCTGCTCTGTCAAGAACAAACGTACACCTGCTGATGAGATCTTCAGACCCCAATCAAAAATCTGCTCTATCAAGAACAAACATACATCTGCTGATGAGATCTTCAGACCCCAATCAAAAATCTGCTCTATCAAGAACAAACAACTGATGACAAAAACTCTGCTCTATCAAGAACAAATACACATCTGATGATAAGATCCTCTGATCAAAACCTGCTCTATTAAGAACAGTCATATATCTACAGATGAGAACCTCTGGTACCAACAAAACTGATTTATTGTCAAGAAAACCAGGTAGTCTGAAGGTCAAAGTTTCCTGCAATGAACCCAACCCTGCTCACAGGTATGGACCTAAACTGACTCAAGTCCGGCATCCTATGCGTTCATCAGCGTCATAGACATTCAAGAGGGGTGATACGATACCCAGAAGGTGTGGCATCACCAGCTCATGAAGCGGCCTCACTCGGCTGAATCACAAATGATCGGTCCCCAGAGTCGACAATCCACCAAACCAGCAACCGTCTCAACCCAAAGGGTTGAAAGAGAATCCAACCGGGAGAACCTCGTCTGAGCGTGGATTTCATGAGACACTAGTGCCTGCAAAGCAAGCACGCGCCCACTAATTTCCACAACTAATGCTATGGTGCACTCAAGCCTGGGTCTGGCTTCTCACTCATCAGAATGCCCCTCCCACAACAGCACAGATAATCATATCATACTGAAAATAAAATGCGGGAAATGAAGTGCGAGAAGTAAAATGCGATAAATAAACACAACCCACAAGTAATCATACAAGCGCTAGGATTGACTCGCGTAGGGAACCTTTGAAGTCCCCAGTAGAGTCGCCAGCTGTCGCTTGCACGAAAATAAGGTGTCGGCACAACAGAAGAGTCGCCACCTTTCGTTATTTATCCCTCAGAACGGGAAAGGAAACGATCGGAAAAACCTGACGAAAAATGGTAAGACAAGGTCATCGCAACCGTTGTCTGGGTTCGGGAGTCGGTTACGCAAGGGGAAGGTATTAGCACCCCTCACGTCCGTCGTACTCGACGGGATCCACGCCTGTTGTTTTTACTTGGACGGGTTGGTTTTATCTATCTACCTATCAAGGCTGGCTTAAACAGAAAAGAAAAATGACTCGGCAAAGCGTCGCACTTTATGCCTACGTATTCTCATCAGAGAACGAGAAATCAGAGTCAACGTAGTTCGACCTACGATGGATTATGGGGGAAAGTAGCTCGCCAATACATCAGTATTGTGCCTACGTACTCTCAACAGGTATGAGAGATCAGAGCTTACGTAGTTCGGGACACTACGCTTAGTTTCCTGTCTTTTACGAAAGAAGTGTTTTTTATTGTGTTTGCAATTTCAATCGCACTAGAGACTATGACCTGAGAGTGAATGCGTCGAATGTCACCCAAAGGGTACCATACTAAACATCCAGACTGTGGAAAAGAAACTCTCCTACAATCCTTTCTCAGATAGCTTAAGGCTCGTAACGTACGAAAGAAATCATTCATGATTACTGTATCTTAAACGGTTTTGAGATGAGAAGAGAACAGGCCCAACTAGGAGGGAGACTATCAAGTCCTACTGTTGTCATGCCAAGGATTCATCCTATGGTTGAGGTTTGAACAGGGAACTCCTAGAAGTTGTCATGCATAGGTTTCAACCTAAAGTTCTATCATCAATTCCTTATCAAAGGAAATGAGAGTCCTAAGGGATCATGTCAATGATACACCGAAACAGACAAAGCATCAGCTTAACACTAAAATGCATGCAATGCAAGTGAGGGAGGAAATGTGTGTGGGGCTTCAGCCTCCACAAGCTCATCTCAACCTCAAGCCAGAATGAATAACAGTAATCATACTGAAATATAACAACATGCTATCAAGCAAAATACAGTAAACTGCAATCATACAGAAGAAAATGAAATCATGCTATCAAGCAAACAAACCACATGGGCAAGGGAGCTAGGCTCTACCGAATACCCGCAAGCAAAGCCACACAGTAACAGTACAAGCAGAGGGAGCAACTCAACCTCTAGTGCAATCATGCTCCTAGATTCTACTCAGTCTAGTCATGGACTTATTCTAATGCATCAAGCAAGTCAAACAAAACATGTCAATACAGAAGAAAAACAGAAAAGGAAGCAGATCAACTCCTCTCTCAACTTCAAGCTTCAGCTCTTCCAACAGCAACTCAGTCTTCAGACTTCAATCACTCTTGACAAATATCAATTTGCTTTTCCAGGTTTCAACCCTTCAACATAAGTTTCAACTTATCTTCCCAGAGCTTCAGCTCCTTGATCAGTTCCACCTTCAGGCTTCACCATTAACCATAATTATCAACTCGATTCCTTCAAGATCTCCAGGTATCAAAGTAAGTATCAACTTCCTTTGTTCTTCAAGCTTCAGCTCTTCAGAATCAATCTCAATTGAACCCTCTTCCTAAGTATCAACTTAGTCTTCAAGCTTTCAAGCTCTCCCTGCTTTACCAGTCTCAACTTGGTCTTCTCTTATTGCAAGCTTCAGCTTCTTAGAGTAACCTTCAATCACTTAGAAGTATCAACTTCATCCTTCAGTCTTTAAGCATCAATTCTTCATTCAGTCTTTACTGGATCTTCATGGGGTCTTCAAGTATCAACTTTCCCTTGTTGCTCTTCAAGCTTCAGCTGGAATGATAATGATCAAGGATTCATCCTCTTCCACACTCTTGAATGAAGTCTTCATCTTCCCACTCAAGCTCAACATCTCTCAAGACATTCAAACCAGAGGAAATCACTTAACTGGACAAGCTATGGTGCTAAACTGCTTATTGACCACCAAAGGTGACCTATAAGGGTTCAACATCAAAGGAATGGTTCCCTCAAAAGTTCTACTTCCTAGGTACCATCACTTATCCATCCAAAGGAGAGAGGTGTATACCATGGAAGGACTTTGAATCATAGGGAGGAATGGAGGTGAAAGATACCATCCATGTTTAAGAAAGAAGTTAACTAAGTCTAAACTCTTCCTAATCCCTAACCCTAAAACAATCAACAAAACAAACAAGATCAAGCTCTCAAGCTCCTCAATGCTCCTACTATGCTCCTCAATGCTCCTCAAAGCAATACCAAGCTCTCCAAGCCCACAAAGCAAAGCAAACAACATTACAAGCCCACAAGGGCAACACAAACAATCATCAACTACAAAAATCATCTAAAAATAGGATACCACTATATTAAAACCTAATATAATTTCTAAGGGATCCTACATACCTACCCTTATATGCCCCAATGTCTATCTTGACCTAGAAACCTAAAATTCTAGTGTTATTGTGGACCTATGTTGAGGATTGATCTAATTCTACACAACCTAAAATCATCTAAGCAAAACTAACCTAAAATTCATCAAAAAATTATGGAATAAATCCAGGGGGAAGCTAAAGTCCTAATCTAACTATCCTAAAAAGAATGGCCTAAAAATATGGAGGGAACTAGCTACACAAAATTCTACAAAACCATGTATCAACATAAAAGAATTAAAAATCTATTAAAATAGAAAATATACCAAAAATACTAAAAATGCATGAAATGCAAATATTTTTATTTGACAATTTTCTAGACATCAATATGAAATAGGAGAAAAAATCCCCATCCAAAAATCATTAATTTTCTATTTCTTATGATTTTTCAAAGATTAACATAAAATGGAGAAAAAGAAATGAAAAAGATAAAACTTGGGTGCAGATAGTAACTATGTCCAGTTCAATTCATCACTGGGCTCAGAGTGGGGTGCAGAAAGTATAAGCGCTAGGCCCAAAACTAATCAGAAAAACAATTAATAAAACATAAAGAAAATGAAAAACACACGGTGTATAAAGCAACAAAATTCAGTTAAAAAACCAATGGGCCATGAATTGGGGGTGTGATCAGCAATCCAGCCCAAATCCCCTTTTAATGAAATGATGCGTTTCATGCTGGTTAGAGTTTCCCTCTTCAAATTAAATTCAATCTCAGCCGTGAGATCTCCACCCAGTCAACAAGTCCTGCTTCATCCAATGGCTATGCATTTGTCTTCTACCTCTGGCTAGGGTTCTTAGAGAAGCCATGGAAATGCAGAGCTTCAAGCTCCATCTTCCTCCAGCTCGAACCTTATCAAATCTCCATGGAAAATGGAAATTCAAAACCCTATCTTGTCCAGAATTTCATGCTGAATCTAACCATGATCTTAAAATCAATTGAAACATCCTAAATCTCCAAACCCGATCCAAGATCAAAGATATGCTCAATCATCAACTTCAACAATTCTTGCAATTAACTACCTCAGATTAATCACCAACTCACACTGATTGATTGTTGATGTCTAGTTCATGCTATATCTCAATATAACTCGAGTTCTTGGTCCAAACAAAAATGGTGATGCCAACTGAAACTTCACCAATTACTCTCAAACTCTTCAAAAATGATCACCTACTGGTCTCTAACCTTTCTAACCTAACCATTCTACCTAAAGATGCATAAATTATGGTGTAGAATGAATTTTGCAAACCTGGTATTTCTTGATTAACAGATGGTGAAAACCTTCACTTCAAGCCTTGTAATTCTTCAGAAACCTTCCTTGGATGATGATAGAGCTTCTGTTTGCAAGAGATTGGATGGAGAATGCTTGAATCTCAAAATTCGATTCTGACTTGCAACCTTGAAAATTCAATTGCCAACTTCTCAAATCACCATGGTTTTGCTCTCAAATTGATCTGCACAGCTTCACTATGATCAATGGAGTGTGTTTAGATTGAAAAAGAGAATGGAAATGGTTCAGAATATGGAATTCACTTTCAACTTGCAATGGAAGCAAGTGAAATGGCCAACTCTCTCTTCTCTCAAATCTTACACCAACCCTGCATCTGAGCAAGTTCTATATGTTATATAGAGTGGTTTAGAATCATCTAGAACCTTCCCATGAGAAATTGGAAATCTCATGTCATGATTTTATGAATTCACTCATATCATGTGCTATCTCATGACATAGCCCTTGTAGCAACCAATTCTGACTTGAAATTCTCCCCGTATGAGATATATGATGTGTTACAACCCTTAACTAACTTGTACATTGAGTTTCTTTGAGTTTTGCCTTTGTGCCTCAAGATGCAAGCAAGCCATTTCCAAAGCAGCCCCATGATCTAGGCCTCAAATCAAAATTGTGGCTGAACCATTGTTTTTAGAATGTCTTTTAGAGTCAAAATGACCTATTATATGCCATGGTTTGGATGTGTAACTTGGGATTTCCAATTCCTAATTTCAACTTATTTAACTTATGCCTCCATTTTAGGTCATTTTCATCACTTTTTGATACAAGCCTTTTCAACATCTCATGACCTCCCTACTAGCCTTAAAACATCATTATAAGAAAGTTTGATGTTGAAGATTTTTCCATTTGAAGCTTGGAAATAGGAGATATGGCCTTATGCTTGAAATGACCTATATCCTTCAAATGACCAAAATGCCCTTGACTTGTCAAAGCCATAAGTTGAGTTCTACAAATCCTATCAAGGACTTCTAGTACTCTCTAGAAAGCTAAGAAGATGCTCTACAACATTCGTGTGGACCAAGAATTCATAGGAATCATCCTACTAGGGAAAAAGTTGGATGCAAGTTGGGTGACTTTCAAGGACCCAGATTCACATACCTCAGATGACCTGTAATTTGTCAAAGTCATAAATTGAGCTCTACAAATCCTATCAAGGACTTATAGTACTCAAATTAAAGATAAGAGCAAGCTCTACAACATTCATGTTGTGGGGAAGATGAGATGACAATCACATCTTGAGCTAAACTGCCTTGAAGACAGGGATCAAACTAGGGGATTTTACACTGTCAAGCCTTAGAAACCCTAGCTTGAAACTTCTCAAACTCCTCAATCATGATGAGTTGGTCTAGGAATCATCCTTATAGCATCTCAATGCATCAATCCATGATCACATGGCTCTTGAATTAGGTCTCAACCCTCTCCAAATCATCAGTTGACCTAGGGTTGACCCAGTCAAACCCTAAATCCACCACTCATGGCTGAGTCTTCTGAAACTTTGTGGAATGACCTCTCTAGGCCTCATGATGGCTTTCAAGACATCTCATAAGCTTTCTCAAAGCTTCAAGTCCATCCTTATAACCTCAGAATCATCTGAGGGGCTCCTATAACTCTCAAGTTATGAGACACACAACCTTGGTTTCAACCAATCTCTCTGAGGATCTCTTGAGTTCTCTGACAAGGACATCAATCCTTGAACACTTGAATAACCTTCTTGGCTAGCTTCAAAGTCTCATATAACTCTTGCTGCGTAACCATACCTCTTGATCTACTGCACCCATATGAATGAGAAGCAGATCATCATGCTAGTGAACACAAGCTAGGTAAATAAATGTTGGTCAAATTTTGGGGTGCAACACCGGGGATGCAAAATCTTCACCATCCATCGTGGATAACAACAAGGCTCCTCCCGAGGAGACCTCGTTGACGACGTATGGACCTTCGTAATTGGGAGTCCACTTGCCCCGGTGATCGGAGTGTGGAGGAAGAATCTTCTTCAGGACAAGATCACCCGTCTGAAAGCTTCTAGGACGCACCTTCTTATCATAAGCTTTCTTCATTCGGCTTTGGTACAGACGACCATGCGCAATCGATGCTAATCTCTTCTCGCCCATCAGGCTGAGTTGGCTCAGCCGGTCCTTAATCCATTCTGCCTCGTCGAGTTTCACATCAACCAAAACTCGCAAAGAAGGGATCTCCACTTCTAACAGTAAGACGGCTTCCATACCGTACACTAAGGAGAAAGGGGTTGCCCCGGTTGATGTACGCACCGTGGTACGATAACCGTGCAATGCAAACGGCAGCATCTCGTGCCAATCTTTGTAGGTCACAACCATCTTCTGAACAATCTTCTTTATGTTCTTATTGGCTGCTTCAACGACGCCATTCATCTTCGGCCGGTAAGGAGATGAGTTGTGGTGTTCAATCTTGAAACTCTGGCACAACTCCTTCATCATCTTGTTATTCAGATTCGAACCATTATCGGTAATGATCCGCTCGGGAATTCCGTAACGACAGATGATATCCCTCTTTATGAATTTGGCCACCACCTGCTTGGTCACATTAGCATATGAGGCTGCCTCCACCCACTTGGTGAAGTAGTCGATAGCTACTAGAATGAAGCGATGACCATTGGATGCAGTGGGCTCGATCTTGCCTATCATGTCGATGCCTCACATGGAGAACGGCCACGGGGAGGACATGACATTTAACGGGCACGGCGGCACATGAACTTTATCAGCATAAATCTGGCATTTATGACATCTCTTCGCGAATTTAAAGCAATCCAATTCCATCGTCAGCCAGTAGTATCCTGCTCTCACGATCTTTCTTGTCATAGCATGCCCGCCGGCGTGCGTACCAAATGTGCCTTCATGGACTTCTTCCATGAGCATACTCGCCTCTTTCTCATCTACACATCTGAGTAGCACGAGATCGTGGTTTCTTTTATACAAAACTCCATCAGGATTGAGATAAAAATTTCCAGACAACCTCCTCAGAGTCTTCTTATCCTGGGTTGACGCTCCCGTAGGATACTCCTTAGTCATAAGGAAGGTCTGGATGTCATGGAACCATGGCTTGCCGTCGGAGGCTTCCTCGATCGCAAAGACGAATGCAGGTCTATCAAGACGAGAAAGGACAATTCTTGGAGCTTCATTCCAAAAATTGACTTTATACATCGAAGCCAACGTGGCTAGGGCATCAGCGATCTGATTTTCTGCTCTGGGCACATGATGGAGTTCCACTCGATCAAAGAACGGAAGTAGCCTTCTGGCATAGTTCATGTACGGCACCAAATTCAATTGACGAGTCTCCCACTACCCTTTAATCTGGTTGATCACAAGTGCCGAGTCACCATATACGTCTAGGTTCTTGATTCTCAAATCAATTGCTTCTTCTAGACCCATGATGCATGCTTCGTACTCCGCTTCATTATTGGTGACCGGAAACGTCAGTCTCGCAGTGAACGGGATATGGGATCCGTGGGGAGTCGTGATGATCACCCCAATGCCACTTCCGTAAGAATTAACCGCCCCGTCAAGTATCATTTTCCACTTGGATTTCCTATCTGGCCCCTCGTCGGGCAACGGTTCATCGCAATCCTTCGCTTTAAGAAACATGATATTCTCATCAGGGAATTCAAATTTCATCGGCTGGTAATCCTCGATTGGCTGTGCGGTCAGGTAATCAGACAGTACGCTTCCCTTAATGGCCTTCTGGGAAACGTACTGAATATCATATTCAGTCAACACCATTTGCCATCTGGCAATCCTGCCCGAAAGCGCTTGCTTCTCGAAGACGTACTTGATCGGATCCGTCTTCGAAATTAGCATGGTGGTGTGATTGAGCATGTACTGTCGTAAACGTTTGGCAGCCCAGGCTAGTGCACAACACGTCTTCTCCAGCATCGAGTAACGAGATTCACAGTCAGTGAACTTCTTACTCAAGTAGTAAATGGCATGCTCCTTTCTGCCCGTCTCGTCGTGCTGACCGAGAACACACCCCATACTATTCTCAATAACTGTCAAGTACATGATTAGAGGCCGTCCAGCCAGTGGGGGTATCAAGATTGGAGGTTCCTGTAGATACTGCTTTATCTTATCAAATTCCTTCTGGAAATCCTCGTTCCAGATAATCGCCTGATCTTTCTTTAACAGTTTGAACATCAGTTCACACGTGGCCGTGCGCTGAGAAATAAACCTTGCAATGTAGTTTATTCTGCCCAGGAAACCACGAACTTCTTTTTCTGTTTTTGGCACTGGCATTTCTTGTATCGCTTTTATCTTCGCAGGATCAACCTCGATGCCTCTTTCACTCACGATAAACCCCAGTAACTTTCCGGACCGTACTCCGAAAGTACACTTGTTAGGATTCAGCCTCAACCTGAACTTCCTAAGCCTCTCAAAAAGCTTCAGCAAATTGACCAGATGTCCCTCCTCCGTTTGGGACTTCGCAATCATGTCATCAACATAGACTTCAATCTCATGATGAATCATGTCATGAAACAAAGTAACCATTGCTCGTTGGTAAGTGGCCCCTGCGTTCTTCAGACCGAAAGGCATTACCTTGTAGCAAAATGTTCCCCAAGGAGTAATAAACGTTGTTTTGTCCATGTTCTCCGGCGCCATCTTGATCTGGTTGTAACCGGAGAAGCCATCCATGAACGAAAACACGGAGAACTGAGTTGTATTGTCGACCAACACATCAATATGAGGCAGCGGGAAATCATCTTTAGAGCTCGCCCTATTCAAATCCCGATAATCGACGCACATTCGTACCTTACCGTCCTTCTTCGGTACAGGCACTATGTTGGCGACCCACGGAGGGTAAGTAGTGACCGCTAAGAAGCCAGCATCAAGATGCTTTTGCACTTCTTCTTTGATCTTAACGGCCATATTTGGTCGCGTCCTTCTAAGCTTCTGCTTAACGGGAGGACAATCTTCTCGCAGCGACAAGTGGTGGACCACGATGTCAGTATCAAGTCCAGGCATATCTTCGTATGACCAAGCAAAGACATCACTATACTCTCTTAGCATCTCGACTAATCTCTGCTTGACATCACTTTGCAGTGCAGCCCCTATCCTGACGTTCCTGACGAGTTCTTCAGAACCCAGATTCACAATCTCGATTTCTTCTCCATGAGGCAGAATAACTTTCTCCTCTTGTTTCAACAAGCGGGCCAACTCTTCAGGAAGGTCTTCGTCTTCATCAATCTCTTCTTCGGCTTGATATATCAGGCAATCGAAGTCGAAGTGAGCCGTAGGAGGTCCAGAGTCGATGTCATCTGTTATGTGGATCCTGCAATAACAAGGGTTAAGTTTAAAACAAGGATGTGCAGGTTAGCACAAACCCCATTGCCATTTTATTGTTTTTCAAAACAAATATAAAACAAGAATAACAGAGATCACAATATTTGAATACGAAGAAAAACGCCTTTGATTTATTAACAAAATGCATGTACATAATCCAACAAGGCCCTGACAATAAAACCACTATGCCCCGGGTAAGACATAGGGTTGTACAATGATTGGAAAAAGTAAATCACTACTCTTCAATTGTCATCTGGATGATATCCTTGACGGACCAGTTGGTAAGGCCCTCGCCTGGCTTGCTTGGTTGGATCCAAGAGTCGAGGTCACAGTCGCTATCTCCGCTGTCTTCAAACACCGCGTTGATGCTTTCAAAAATCACTCCGCCACCGATAAATTGGATCAGCCCTTTACCTCGCGACGCACTGCTAGAAGAAGAAGCTTCAGCTCCAGGAGAATATCCCAACCCAAACTTGTCTTGCTTGTTAGGTATCTCCAAAATTCGCCCCCAGCCTGGGGTAGATCCGGCTTGGACAACGGCCCGAGCTTCCTTGAATGAGGAGAGAGTCATCTCTGGCTTTTCGGTGACTACAGGAGCTACGTCCTTCACTTTGACAGCTTCGAACGCTTGGCATAGAGTCTCATGGATTTCTCCATCCATCTCAAAATACTTAAAGGACGACAAATGGCTCACCATTATGTCTTCCTCGCCACACATAGTCACGATGCTACCTCCGATGGCATACTTGAGTTTCGGGTGCAACGTGGAGGTCACGACACCCGCAACATGGATCCACGGCCGGCCCAAGAGGCAGCTGTAGGCAGGCATGATGTCCATAATGTAAAAGATTGCGTCGAACGTTTCCGGCCCGACTTGGATTGGCAGGGTCACCTCCCCGAAAACGTGGCATTTAGTTCCATCGAATGCTTTCACCACCAGATCACTGGGTGTGCAAATCACTCCACGAGTATCCAACTTCATTAATGCCTTCTTCGGAAGAACATTAAGGGACGACCCCGTATCTACCAACACGTGCGACATAATCGTGCCCCTACACTCTATCGAGATGTGCAGAGCGCTATTGTGGTTCCTCCCCTTCGGCGTCAGCTCCAGGTCTGTGAGACCTAACCCATTTCCAGCATTTACGTGGGCTACGACCTCTTCTAGCTGATTTACCGATATTTCCTGCAGTACATATGCGGCATTCAACACCTTCAGCAGTGCGTTGCGATGCGCTTCGGAACACAGCAACAAGTTCAGAATGGAAATCTTCGAGGGCGTCTGATAGAGATGATCCACAATCTTGTAGTCACTCTTTTTAATCAACCGCATAAACTCCTCGACGTCTTTAACGAGTAAGTCTTTTTCTGCCCCACGTGGGATATCTTCAACGACTTTACTTTTACCTTTATCGGCCGCATCAGCTCTAACCGCTTTATCCGCCACGACCTCTGGTGGTGCAAACACTCTTCTGCTGCGAGTAATACCACTGATTCCCGCAAGGTTCTCCACATACGTACCAAACGGTTCTAGCTCCAACTTCTGTCCATTGCAGTAGACTTCAGCCCCATAATGCCATGGGACAACATTAGTGCTCTCGAAGGGTATCGACCCAACTTTGGTGATAGTAATTGTGGGCGGTCTGGGCGCAGAAATAGTTATCGTCTGGCGAGGGATGGTGATGGTGGCAACCTCATCATCTTGCTTCAACCTCATCGTCATCAGACTCTGGATCCCCTCTATTAGCTGTTCACATCCATCAGAATGTGTGGCACAGTCCATACACAGCTCTCCGCATCCTGGAAAGAAACCTCTTTTCATCAGCTTAGCTTTAACGAAGCTAAGCGGCGTCTTCAGATCTCTGACGTCAGTCAACAAATCCAAACTCTTGTCTTCGATAATGGCATTTACCCCGCCTCCCCTATGATTCGGCATAGGATTCTTCATGACATTTGTCATATTATCCGAGAAGTTGATGATCTTGGCATCCACCATGTCCTGCACCTTATGCTTGAAGGCTTTGTAGTTCTCTATTGTGTGGCCTGGCGCCCTTGAGTGAAACTCACAAGTTGCATTCGCGTCGTACCCTGGCGGAGGCGCCCCTGCCAAGGGAGCCAAAGTTCTCTTCTGGATCAACTATAGCTGAAGCAAAGTCTGCAATAGTTGCGCGTACGACATGGGTGGTGTCTCGAGGTGACGGCTCGACAGGGGTGCCCGATTCTGATACTTTCTGTACCCCTGTTGATTCGATTGCTGCTGCTGCTGCGGATGCTGTGGCTGTTGAACTGCCGGGATAGTTATGCTGGCCACCTGTTGGTGAGGGTCTTTACCCTTCCTTCGAGCGTTGGTCACAGCGCTCGTTTCTCCTTCTCGTCTCTTGCCAGCGTAAGGTTTCTTTCCGCCTCCTCCAGCTGAGGATGACTCACCTTGAATTTTCCCAAGCTTGATCCCATTTTCGATGTGCTCACCTGTGATAATGAGATCTGAGAACGTTCCAGACATACCGCTGACCAACTTCTCATAGTAAACCCCTGGGAGGGTGGCTACGAACATCTGCACAAGCTCACGTTCAACCATCGGCGGCTGAACCCTGGCTGCCAACTCACGCCACCGCTGGGCGTATTCCTTAAACCCTTCGTTGTTCCTCTGCGACAGATTCTGCAGCTGGACTCGGTTCGGGGCCAAGTCGCTATTGTATTGGTAGTGGTGCACAAATGCTTCAGCAAGGTCCTTCCACGTGCGCACACTAGTAGGATCCAGACTCATGTACCATTCGAGGGATGGCCCGGAAAGGCTGTCTTGAAAGAAGTGCATCAGTAACTTCTCGTCCTCGGAATGAGCAGACATTTTTCTGTAATACGATCTCAGGTGGACGCGAGGGCAAGTGGTACCCTTATACTTTTCAAAGTCAGGTACCTTGAACTTGGGAGGTACCTTAAAATCAGCAATCAGTCCCAACTTGGACATATCAATGCCCAAAGTGTTCTGATTCTCGATATTTCTCATCTTATCTTCGAGTGCCTTGAACCTTAGACGTGCTTCAGCATTCAGCTCCCCTTCAACACCTCTCTGAGAGAAAACATCGTCCTGACGATCTTCTAACCACGGCTGATGCCCGAACAGATTACCAACACCTGCGTTGCCGTTGCCCAGCCCAATATTGACATTAGCTTCAAAATTCCCATTACCGACGCCCGTCGTATTGCCATTGAGTCCCATATTAGCGATCACATTGCCGTTGGCACTGCCATTTCCCCCGGTCACGGGAACACCATTCTGTGGAGTTTCAACGGGTTGAGGAGTAGGCACAGTCCCTCCATGGAGTACGCCATTGCTATCAACCCTTGAAATCAAAGGCTGAACCAAAGTTCTGAGCTGATCCTGGCCATTGGCGACCGCTTGCATGAGCTCCATGAAGCGATCCATTCTTTCGCGGAGTTCCTGAACATCAGTTTGCACTTGCTCCATGATTCTGGTTTGATTAGCTCTGGTCGGATAGCGGTGAATAGGTCTCTGATCAATCCTGGAACCACCTGAAACAACCTGGAAACACAAAAGGGTTAGGAAAAAACGACAAAGTGCTCGTTATGCAAATGCTTCATGCAAATGCAAACGTGTGTCTGTGCGTTAGGGAGATCTCCCCCGATCCTAGTGCCTGAGTGCCAGTGCTGATAATAAGAAGTCTGAGTCCAATCATGGAAATAACAATCTCATATATAAAGCAAGCCCATCAAGGCAGTACACGGCATCAATGAGTACAAGAAGAATCAATAGCGTGACCTCAACCAACAAGCCTGGTGATGGTCAGCCTACAACAATGATCAAAACAAAAGGAATACAAATAGTCAAGTACGGCCACGGGCGCGAAACTCTTCTAACAACCCCTTCGTTTCTGGATGATCAGGCCGAGTGAGAAACCCTTCAACGAGTAATTCCCTCTGCACAATGGTGTACTGAAGACCTTAGACCGAATCTTCCCATGCTCCTTCGCCGAAACAATCTTCTAGCTTTCGTTTCTTGGACTCAAATGTCAGTTTGCGCTCCTTCAGGTTAGCGAGAGCCCTGTTGAACTGGCCTTCGGCGGCATATCTGCGAGCGGTTTCTTCATCAAACCTCTTCTCACTTGCCTTCACCTGGGCCTCCAGCTTGGAGATCTGTAGCATCAGCTTGTCCTCCCGCACTTTCCTGGTGGCTAGGGAAGCCTTCCAGTGCTGGTTGAACTTGGATATCCTCCGATACGCTTCGTCCAAGTGCTGCTTCTTCGTAGCCAGTACGTCATTGACAGCTTTGAAGTCTTGACCCATGCGTTCACGCTCGGCTATCTGCTTAGTCAGGTCTGTCCCCAGCTGGTTCACCAGCTCTGTTTGCCTTTTGAAGGAATGAACGGCTTCGTTTCTCTCGCTTCGGAGCTGAGCCAATTCTTTCTCCAGTTCTTCATTTGCCCACTTCAATTCATCTCGCTCGGCTAACACCTGATTATGCTGCTGAATGGGCACAGTAGTAGGCTCTTCGATCATTAGAGGGCTTTCTGGCTTGGCCGGAAGAAACAGCATCCCTATAGCATCTGCTCTGGCTCTGATCCAAGTCACATACGGAGGGTATGCTTGATTATTGCTTCTCCCCAGCAACGTTTTTCCCCTCTTACTGATGCCATTCCAAGCGCGCTGAAGCCTAGATAACAGATCCCCCTCTAGAAGACCAGTGAGGTACAGAGATTCCTGCACCTCTTCATCCTTCGGCGGAGCTCTCAAAGCGTACGCGAACTGTCGGACCAGCAAAGACGGATTATAGTTTATACAGCCCTTCCTGCCTATCAAAGGCACGTTCGGAAACCCACTGCAGCTGAAGATAATCTCGGTACCCAGCCTATCTCTGTCAAACCAGTCAACATCCTCTGCAGATAAACTCATCAGACGCTCGGACCACTCCGCTGTGGCTGCAGACGAAACAAAGAGACCCCTCTTGGGCAGATGACTATCAAGCCATTTATAAAGCAAGGGCACACAGCATGAGACATTCTTGCCCCTTCTGTTCTCGTTTTTGTAGTGGACGGAATGGTAGATATCTCCTATCAAGGTAGGGACTGGATTCCCTGAAGCAAAGATGCGAAAGGCGTCGAAGTCTACAAAATCGGGCATATTGGGGAACATAATGATGCCATATATGCACAGAGCAAGAATGGCGTTGAACACGACCCAACACCCGTCCTTGGCGCACTGCTGAGCCTTACCCACTAAGAACTGCAAGGAGAAACCGGGAACCTTGTTCCAATTAGACAATACCAACTCGGAGGCATCCAGATGAAGTGAAGGAGCTAGACTAGCCAGATCAGGCTCAACATCCATATGAACAAAAGGCATCTTCCTCTTGATAGGCACACCTAACAAGTCAACATATTCCTCCAGTGTGGGTGCGAGAACAAAATCCTGGAAGGTGAAGCATCTCAACGGAGGATCGTAGAACTGCAGCAGAGCGTGCAACCCATTCAACTCGAACGCAGAAGGTTTACGAACCAAACTGAGCAATTTGCCGTAAGATTTTCTGAACTCACCTCTCACAGAATCACCAGCCAAAGCAATCAAACCAGTCAGCTGCACAACATCAGGGGCAGGGAGCTTGTAGGCCACGGTCTTCCTCAGAGAACCCATAACAAATACATAGGGGAAAACGGTACCTGCAACACAGACACACGTTAATGAAATGCAAATGAGTATGCAAAGCAATGTAAAATGCAATCATGCAGCAGGAGATCAAGGCAACTGCGCTGTAGAGCTTCTGCATCAGCAAAACCATAATCCTGCTCTATCAAGAACAACCACTATCTCTGATAATAAGAAAACCCTAGTATTGGACCACAAATCTGCTATGTCAAGAACACACACGTATAGGACCATAAACCTGCTCTGTCAAGAACAAACATCTGATAATAAAGACCTCCGATACAGGACCAAAAACTCTGCTCTGTCAAGAACACACATCTGATAATCAGAATTTTGCTCTGTCAAGAACAACCATGCATCTGCTGATGAGATCTTTAGACCCCTATCATAAATCTGCTATGTCAAGAACACACATATATATCTCTAAATGTAAGGTCCTCTGATACAGGACCAAAGCTCTGCTCTGTCAAGAACAATCATGTATCTAATGATGGGATCCTCATATCCCAGTCATAAACCTGCTCTGTTAAGAACAAATACACATCTCTGGATATAAGGTCCTCTAATACAGGACCAAAAACTCTGCTCTGTCAAGAACAATCATATCTGATGATGAGAACCTCTGGTACCAACAAAACTAATTCACTGTCAAGAAAACCAGGTAGTCTGAAGGTCAAAGTTTCCTGCAACAAACCCAACCCTGCTCACAGGTATGGACCTAAACTGACTCAAGTTCGGCATCCTATGCGTTCATCAGCGTCACAGACATTCAAGAGGGGTGATACGATACCCAGAAGGTGTGGAATCACCAGCTCATGAAGCGGCCTCACTCAGTTGAATCACAAATGATCGGTCCCCAGAGTCGACAATCCTCCAAACCAACAACCCCCTCAACCCAAAGGGTTGAAAAAGAAGTCAACCGAGAGAACCTCGTCTGAGCGTGGATTTCATGAGACACTAGTGCCTGCCAAGCAAGCACGCACCCACTAATTTCCACAACTAATTCTATGTTCACTCAAGCCTGGGTCTGGCTTCTCACTCATCAGAATGCCCCTCCCACAATAGCACAAATAATCATATCATACTGAAAATAAAATGCGGGAAATAAAATGCGATAAATAAACACAACCAAACAAGTAATCATACAAGCGCTAGGATCGACTCTCGCAGGGGACGTTGGATCCCCAAACTGACTCGCGTACGAGACGTTGGATCCCAGGAAACTATCAAGTCCCCAGCAGAGTCGCCAGCTGTCGCTTCCGCGAAAATAAGGTGCCGGCAAAACAGAAGAGTCGCCACCTTTCATTATTTATCCCTCAGAACGGGAAAGGAAACGATCGGAAAAACCTGACGAAAACGGGTAAGACAAGGTCATCGCAACCGTTGTCTGGGTTCGGGAGTCGGTTACGCGAGGGGAAGGTATTAGCACCCCTCACGTCCGTCGTACTCGACGGGATCCACGCTTGTTGTGTTTACTGGACAAGTTGGTTTATCTATCTACCTATCAAGGCTGGTCTAAAAAGGAAAGAAAAATGACTCGGCAAAGCGTCGCGCTTTATGCCTATGTATTCTCATCAGAGAATGAGAAATCAGAGTCAACGTAGTTCGACCTACGACGGGTTACGGGGAAGGTGGCTCGCCAATATGTCAGTATTGTGCCTACATACTCTCAACAGGCTTGAGAGATCAGAGCTTACGTAGTTCGGGATAATACGGATTACGGGGATTCAAATTCATCTGTTTTATCGAGTAGGGTTAAACAGCAGTTCCAGCAGTTAGGGACAAAGCCTGTTTGCGCTGGCGCTGAAGTTTAACGACACTCTTTTCTTTAGAAAAGCTTTCCTTTGAATTACGGGCCCACGAGGCAAAAAGGTTTGATGTTTGTTTCTGTCTTTTACGGGCCGACAACATTATCTACAACCCCAGCTGGTTGTTTATTTACTTCAATTTTCTCACCGTCACAATATACCTCCAACCCATAAGTCCATGGTACTGCTTTAGTACTTTCAAAAGGGACCGGTCCTACTTTGGTGATAGTGATCATCGGCCGCCTGGCGGGCGCCGTTATTGTTATTGTTTTCCTTGGAATTGTTACCATCGCAACATCGTTCCGCTCATCATACAATGCCTTTACCGGCTCTTCAACCGCGGTTCTATCAAACTGCAATGTTCCTTCATTCATCCAAGCCTGAATACCCTGTTTCAACTCATTACAACCCTCTGGCTGTATCCAACAATCCAAGCAAAATTCGTCACACCCTGGGAATTCACCCCCTTTTAACAACCTACTTTTGATCTCACCTAACGGTGTCTTCAGCTCATTGACATCCGTCACTAGATTCAAATTCTCCTCGGTCAGGATGGCGTTTGCCCCGTGATTGGGCATAGGCTGCTGTACTATATTTGGACCTTCCTGTCCAAAGTTGATAGCTTTTCTGTCCAACAAGTCTTGGACTTTATGCTTAAACGCATGACAGCCTTCAATATCATGTCCGGGCGTCCCGGAGTGGAAATCACAGTGCTTACCAGCATCATAGCCAAACAGAGGATTGCCCGTTAATGGTGCCATGGTCCTTTTCTCGACCAACTTCAACCCTAGCAGTGTTTGAAGCAGTTCGGCGTATGTTGAAGGAGGCGTTTCAAATACTCTCCTTGGCTTGCCCTCTAGGATTCTGCGTTGGGCGGGGTGTTTCCTTTGTTGTTGCTGCTGCTGCGGCTGCTGCTGTTGTTGCTGTTGTTGTGGAAAAGGGATGGTAACACTAGCAACCTGTTGATGTTGAGCATACTGACTTCGTCCTCTGCCCCGGCCCCTGCCACCAAACACGACACTAGTATCACCTTGCCGTCTACCACCGAATGCTTTTCTTGTACCTCCGGCGGGGGTAGACTCATCTGCGTGGAATCTTCCAACCTTAATACCGTCTTCGACCATCTCACCCATAAGAATCAAATCTGAAAAACTGCTTAGCGAAACATTAAACAATTTTTCGTAATATATCCCCGTAAATGTCCCAATGAACATGCTATTCATTTCTCTTTCAGCTAACGGAGGATGTACCCTTGTTGCCATATCGCGCCATCTCTGTGCATACTCTTTAAAGCTTTCCTCTTTCTTCTGCGACAAACCTTGCAATTGAACTCGGTTCGGTGCCAGATCACTATTATACTTATAATGTAGGACGAAAGCATCCGCCAATTGCTTCCAGGTTTTGATTTGAGCGGGCTCCAACCCCATGTACCACTTGAGTGACGGTCCTGATAGGCTGTCTTGAAAGAAATGCATAAGCACCCTTTCGTCATCCGAATACGCGGACATCCTTCTGTAATAAGCGCGAACATGCACCTTAGGGCAAGTGTCCCCCTTATATTTGTCGAAAGTGGGGGCTTTGAATTTCAGCGGTACCCTCAGCCCAGGCACCAGGCCCATAGTAGCCATGTCTAATCCGGTAGAATTCTGATTAACCATACCCTTCACCTGTTCTTCAAGCATCTTAATCCTCTGAGTATTGTCAACGGGTCCCTCAAATCCCATACCTCTTCCAGAAAAGGTGTCCTCTTGACAGTCTTCGCCCCAGTTCACATTTTCGTTTCCGTACCCGTTATAACCAGTGTTGCGACCATACCCTTGCTGATTAGTCATAGGACCTCGTCCCCCATTACCATAACCTTAATTGACCCCGACATGCCCGAAACCAGTGTTGACAGGAATCAATCCAGCACCATTTCCACCATAACCCTGGTTAGTGTTACCAAATCCGTCGTAGCCGAAACCCTGAGTGTTGAAGCTGAACTTTCCGCCCTGATTTCCGTACTCAAACCCCTGGTCATTATAGTCGAACCCATTGTTACCAGAACCGTTACCGCCATTGTAGTTACCACCACCCAGATTGGCGTCTCCGAATCCAACATTGTTAACAACAGTCAATTTTTGGAATGAAGCTCCAAGAATTGTTCTTTCTCGTCATGATAGACCTGCATTCGTCTTTGCGATCGAGGAAGCCTCCGATGGCAAGCCATGGTTCCATGATATCCAGACCTTCCTTATGACTAAGGAGTATCCCGCGGGAGCGTCAACCCAGGATAAGAAGACTCTGAGGAGGCTGTCTGGAAATTTTTATCTCAATCCTGATGGAGTTTTGTATAAAAGAAACCACGATCTCGTGCTACTCAGATGTGTAGATGAGAAAGAAGCGAGTATGCTCATGGAAGAAGTCCATGAAGGCACATTTGGTACGCACGCCGGCGGGCATGCTATGACAAGAAAGATCCTGAGAGCAGGGTATTACTGGCTGACGATGGAGTCGGATTGCTTTAAATTCGCGAAGAGATGTCATAAATGCCAGATTTATGCTGATAAGATTCATGTACCGCCGTGCCCGTTGAATGTCATGTCCTCCCCGTGGCCGTTCTCCATGTGGGGCATCGACATGATAGGCAAGATCGAGCCCACTGCATCTAATGGTCATCGCTTCATTCTAGTAGCTATCGACTACTTCACCAAGTGGGTGGAGGCAGCCTCATATGCTAATGTGACCAAGCAGGTGGTGGCTAAATTCATAAAGAGGGACATCATCTGTCGTTACGGAATTCCCGAACGGATCATTACTGATAATGGTTCGAATCTGAATAACAAGATGATGAAGGAGTTGTGCCAGAGTTTCAAGATTGAACATCACAACTCATCTCCTTACCGGCCGAAGATGAATGGCGTCGTTGAAGCGGCCAATAAAAACATTAAGAAGATTGTGCAGAAGATGGTTGTGACCTATAAAGATTGGCACGAGATGTTGGCATTTGCACTGCACGGTTATCGTACAACGGTACGTACATCAACCGGGGCAACTCCTTTCTCACTGGTGTACGGTATGGAAGTTGTCCTACCGTTGGAAGTTGAGATTCCTTCTTTGCGAGTTTTGGTTGACGTGAAACTCGATGAGGCAGAATGGATTAAGAAACGACTAAACCAACTCAGCCTGATGGACGAGAAGAGGTTAGCATCGATTGCGTATGGTCGTCTGTACCAGAGCCGAATGAAGAAAGCTTATGATAAGAAGGTGCGTCCTAGAAGCTTTCAGACGGGTGATCTCGTCCTGAAGAAGATTCTTCCTCCACACTCCGACCACCGGGGCAAGTGGACTCCTAATTACGAAGGTCCGTACGTCGTCAGCAAGGTCTTCTCGAGAGGAGCCTTGTTGTTATCCATGATGGATGGCGAAGATTTTGCATCCCCGGTGAACGCGGACGCAGTAAAAAAATACTTTGCTTAAAAAATGACCCGCTGGAAAGAAAAAGAATATCCAGGCAAAAATGGGGCATCCCGGCGAACCATAAAAAAGGAAAAAGGTTCGGGCAAAAATTAGGGATATAAAGAAAAGAATGTACACCCGCAAAGTCGAAAACCCGGATGGGCGACTTTGGCCAAAAAGGTTATCCCGGTGAATCGAAAACCCGAAAGGGCGATTCAGGCAAAAGTTAGGGATTTGAAAAGGCAAATGACTGCATTCCGCGTGTGGACTTTCATTGTTTAGTGGTTTGGAAGACCTGAGGGCCGTTTATCTGAATCAATCTCTTCTGAAGCTGAAGCGTCAGAGAAGTATCAAAGTCGAGTGGGTCATAGAGGGATCAACTCATGGTGTTCGTCTACGCCTCATTGCCGACATTTGTGTATATACTAATGTATATTTATGTTTTATTTTTGCGCAACTTCCTCATTCCAGGGACTTGCATCTGTTGTAAAACATTTTTACCCATTCAGGGGTTCGTTATCAATAAAATGTGTACTATTCAGCAATTCTGTTTGTTTGTTTAGCACTTATCTGTTTCGTTTGCGAAAAAGAACGCCGATGTTTTTGATAAAATGCGCATACATAAACTTACTGGCCTAGGCCACTGATTGTTGAAACAATGAATTACTTGAACATCATCACGAGATGATAACCTTGATAGGTCCCTTTGAGGAGGGTATCTTGTCTGTTTGTTCGTGCTGTTGCAGGTGTAGCATATACTAGGCATTACGCCGTATGCGTCCCCAAACAAGATGATTCCTCCTTCTCCAGCAAGTTCAGTAGTACCTCCCCGTGGAGTTTGAACATGAGATCGTAGGCATTGATATGTCTCCCCAACCAGAGAGGATTCTATCCCCAATCAGATGCATCTTGAAGGATCGTCGTCTCCCCAGCCGAGTCATATACTGAAGTGTACAACACTCGATAGTACAGACTGAAGTCTCCAGGAGAATTGAGATTCCCCACAGAGTCGTACTCTCCCCAGTAAGCAGGATGATTCCTTCTTCCCCAGCCGAGTATGCAAACCCCCAAGAGAACCGAGTCCTTCGAAGCCGTTGAGGCCATGAGTGGTTTTCCCCAATAGAGTGTTCAATAGCTGACGTTGTATTCCCCCACCAGAGTGGTTCTTTCTCTTTGACAGGAGGATTCTCCCTTCAGCATTTATTTTGCTGATGGGGTCATAGCATTTTTCATGATTGCATAGCATTTACCCTAAACGCGTAGCATTTCCACCGTGTGGAGCATTGCACCATTGTTAAATATACGCATATGAAACATGAGCTAGGTCGTTACTGTTCTTGTTTTGCAGGTGTTCCTCAGCAAAGTCGTTTGCCCAAGACGATTCTTGAACTCTCCAGCGAAGGTGTTTGCTTAAGATGATTCTTAAAATCCCCAGCGAAGTCACCAGAGTTGGTTGCTCAAGTTGATGCTTAGAGTCCCCGGCAGAGTGTTTGCTCAGGATGATTCCTGAAACCTCCAACAGAGTTATTGGTTCAGGATGATTCTTGAAGTCTCCAGCGGAGTTATTTGTCTAAGATGATTCTTGAAGTCCTCAGCAGAGGTGATTCACCCAGAATGATTTCTAGATCCCCGAAGCAGAGATACTTGATAGTTCTCCAAAATCCTCAGCGGAGATGTGTCATCCCCAGCAGGTTTGAGCAGAGAAGCTGAAGTTTCCCTTGAAGACTTGATGATTGAAGTCCGGCAGCGGTGCCAAAACCCCAGGCTTACTGATGAAGTCTAACTGCGATGTCGAAGCAGTTCGCCTAACTGCGATGCAGAGTGTCTGACGGCAAAGGATTGTGTATCCTTAGTGGTTCCTGATTGATTAAGGATTCCCTTTGAAGACTTACTGACGAAGTCCAACTGTGAAGTCGAAGCAGTACTCTTAGCTGACGCGGAGTTCCTGATGGCGGAAGTTTGGATATCCCTATTTGGTTCATGATTGACCAAGAAGTCTACTCCCAACTTACTGACAATGTCCGGCTGACGCCCGGAAAGTCCTTTGAGTGCCCGACGGCATAATTAACTTGATGGTTAAAATGTTCCTAATGACCTGATGAGTCCCGAGGAATTCTTCTGCAGCAGTGCCGCAAAATGCTTGATGGTAATGTCAGCTATGTATCGCCGGTTACCGTGTAACCGGTGACCCCTTGATGACTTGAGGACGAATATCTACAGCAAAATCAGATGATCATCCTGACTGAGATTTGCGATTAGACCTTTCACCGGTCACCGTGTGACCAATTCCCCAGCAGAGTTGTCGTGCAACTGTCATGCTCAGCATCGAAGATGTTCCTAACAATTAGAGTATCGTTTACCTGTGTGTGGTTGGAAAATCACCTGTTACCGTGTAACCAGTGATCCCTCGATGATTTGAGGACACAATGGTATCAGATAAATCAAAGAATCATCCTAACGGAGATTCAGATCAGTATTCTCCAGCTAGTTGCCGTGCAGCTATTATTTCAGTTTCCGAAGAAATTTGTTCCCATCAGAGTACCGTGTACTCGTAAAGTTGGCAAATTTCCGGGTTTGTTGGTATTTGTCGCTTCCGCGAAAATAAGGTGCCGGCAAAACAGAAGAGTCGCCACCTTTCGTTATTTATCCCTCAGAACAGGAAAGGAAACGATAGGAAAAACCTGACGAAAAAGGGTAAGACAAGGTCATCGCAACCGTTGTCTGGGTTCGGGAGTCGGTTACGCGAGGGGAAGGTATTAGCACCCCTCACGTCCGTCGTACTCGACGGGATCCATGCTTGTTGTGTTTACTGGACAAGTTGGTTTATCTATCTACCTATCAAGGCTGGTCTGAAAAGGAAAGAAAAATGACTCGGCAAAGCGTCGCGCTTTATGCCTACGTATTCTCATCAGAGAATGAGAAATCAGAGTCAACGTAGTTCGACCTACGACGGGTTACGGGGAAGGTGGCTCGCCAATACGTCAGTATTGTGCCTACGTACTCTCAACATTCTTGAGAGATCAGAGCTTACGTAGTTCGGGATAATACAGATTACGGGGATTCAGATTCATCTGCTTTATCGAGTAGGGTTAAACAGTAGTTCCAGCAGTTAGGGACAAAGCCTGTTTGCGTTGGCGCTGAAGTTTAACGACACTCTTTTCTTCAGAAAAGCTTTCCTTTGAATTATGGGCCCACGGGGCAAAAAGGTTTGAAGTTTGTTTCTGTGTTTTACGGAAGAACTATTTTTTATTGTGTTTGCAATTTCAATCGCACTAAAGACTATGACCTGAGAGTGAATGCGTCGCATGTCACCCAAAGGGTGCCATACTAAACATCCAGACTGTTGGAAAGAAGCTCTCCAACAATCCTTTCTCAGATAGCTTAAGGCTCGTAACGTACGAAAGAAATCATTCATGATTACTGTATCTTAATATGTTTTGAGATGAGAAAAGAACAGGCTCAACTACGGGGAGACTATCAAGTCCTACTGTTGTCATGCCAAGGATTCATCCTATAGTTGAAGTTTGAGACAGGGAACTCCTAGAAGTTATCATGCATAGGTTTTAACCTAAAGTTCTAATCATCACTTCCTTATCAAAGGAAATGAGAGTCCTAAGGGATCATGTCAATGATTAACAGAAACAGATAAAGTATCAGCTTAAACAGTAAACAGATATACAATAAAATGCATGCAATGCAAGTGAGGGAGGAAATGTGTGTGGGGCAGCAGCCTCCATAAGCTCATCTCAACCTCAAGCCAGATATGAATAGCAGTAATCATACTGAAGATATAACAACATGCTATCAAGCAGGATATAAGAGACTGTAATCATACAGAAAGGTAACATGCTATCAAGCAGAATAAACCACATGGGCAAGGGAGCAGGGCTCTACCGAATACCCGCAAGCAAAGCCATACAGTAAAAATACAAGCAGAGGGAGCAACTCAACCTCTAGTGCAATCATGCTCCTAGATTAAAGTCAATCTAATCATGGACTTATTCTAATGCATCAAGCAAGTCAAACAAGGCACATCAATACAGAAAATAAAACAGACAAGAAAGCAGATCAACAACCCCCTCTTCCAAGCTTCAGCTCTCCTGACAGCAACTCAGTCTTCAGACTTCCCTCACCATTCAATGCTATCATCTTTCATGACAAATATCAATTTGCTCTTCAGGTTCCCCCCTTCAACATAAGTTTCAACTTAAACTTCACTTCTCCAAGCTTCCAACTTTCCAGTCAATTCCACCTTCAAGCTTTGCTCTTAACCACAAGTATCAATTGGCTTCCTTCAGATTCTCAATCATCAATGTAAGTATCAACTTATTTTTTATTCCTCAGCTTCAGCTTTACACTCATTCTCAATTGAATCTTCTTCAAAAGCATCAACTTGGTCTTCTTGCTCTTCAAGCTTCAGCTTCTTTGAGTAACCTTAAGTCACATGGGAGTGTCAACTTCATCCTTCAGTCCTTGAGCCTCATCTCTTCATTCAGTCTTTACTGGATCTTCAAGTATCCACTTGTTCTTCTTGCTCTTCAAGCTTCAGCTACAATAACAATGCTCAAGGAATCATCCTCTTCCACACTCTTCAATGAAGTCTTCATCTTCAAACTCAAGCTCCACATCTTTCCAAGGTACTCAAACCAGAAGAAATCACTTAACTGGATAAGCTAGGATATTAAATTGCTTATTGACCACCAAAGGAGGCCTATAAGGGTTTAACATCAAAAGAAGGGTTCCCTCAAAAGTTCTACTTCCTAGGTACCATCACTTATCCCTCCAAAGGAGGGAGGTGAATACCATGGAAGGACTTTTAATCATTGGGAGGAATGGAAGCACAAGATGTTTTCCATGTTTGTGAAAGAAATCATTCTAACTACAAAGCTCTCCCTATGTCCTATCTCCTAATCTTCATCAGACACCTTCAGGCACAGGCAAATCCAGAGCTCCAAGCAACTTCAAGCCACCTCAAGCATCCTCCTCTTGTCTTCAACTTGTCCTCAACTTTAATCAAAGGTAAACCAAGCACAAACCCTAATCTAAGGGAACTAAATGAGTTAAACTAGTTGAATTAGTAAATTAGGATCACCTAAAACCTAGCACTAAAGTTAGTCCTAACTAAAATACTAAAATCAATTGTAAAATCTTACAAAAATTACTATGGGAACCTAGGTCAATCATGACTCTATCACATTAGTTTCAAAGATCAAATCATCAAAATTGGACCTAGAACTAAAATCTACATTCTAAGGTATCAACCTAAAACCCTAAAAAGGAAGCATCTAAACATCAATCTAGAAAGCATACCTATTTTCATCACAAAAATGTAAGAAAATTACTATGGGATCATACACATCTAACCTAATCACACGCAAAAAATTAGGCCAAGAATCATCACTATGAGATCACACAAAATTCTACAAAAATATGCATCAAACATAAACATTTTAATATCAATTAAAATACAAAATTCCAATTAAATCAGAAATTAAATGAAATGAAAATATTTTTTCTCTAAAAATTAGTTGACTCAATCATGATTAATATGAAAAAAGAATGGGTTGGATTGGATTAATATTCAATTATTTATGAATTTTTCAAGAATCATGAAATAAATGGAAATTAAATGAAAATCCAATGAAAATAACCAAACACACGGTGTAAATAACATTCATTTCCAGTTAAAATCATGGGTTGGGCTTGCTGGGGGGTGTGGATAACACTCAGATTACTAAGCCCAAACGCTTGGATAAATGAAACGCAGCGTTTCATTTGAAATCCTTCACAACTCAGAAATAAAACACAACCCTTGGATTAGCTTCTAGTCAATGGTCAGACCAAGATCCAATGGTGTACACTTCATCTTCTCCATTTCAAAGCTCTGAGCTTCGCGCCCAGCTCCGGCCACCGCCGATGGAGCTCCGGTCGTCTTCCCCAACCCTAGTTCACTCTAGGAGCCTCCAGTGCAAATGGTCAAAACACGAAACACACTTCAAATCTTGCCACAAACTCAATCATGCCACTAGTTTCTTCTGAAACCCCAAGAATCAACATCTCCCTGTCGCTTGCGCGAAAATAAGGTGCCGGCATGACAGAAGAGTCGCCACCTTTCGTTATTTATCCCTCAGAGCGGGAAAGGAAACGATCGGAAAAACCTGACGAAAAAGGGTAAGACAAGGTCATCGCAACCATTGTCTGGGTTCGGGAGTCGGTTACGCAAGGGGAAGGTATTAGCACCCCTCACGTCCGTCGTACTCGGCGGGATCCTCGCTTGTTTGTTTACTTGGACGGGTTGGTTATAATCTATCTACCTATCAAGGCTGGCTGAAAAAGAAAAGAAAAATGACTCGGCAAAGCGTCGCACTTTATGCCTACGTATTCTCATCAGAGAATGAGAAATCAGAGTCAACGTAGTTCGGCTAACTACAGGTTATGGGGGAAAGGTTACTCGCTAGGATATCGCATCCTATGCCTACGTACTTTCATCTGGTATGAAAGATCAGAGCAAACGTAGTTCGGCTAACTACGGGAAAAAATGGCTCAACCAGGAGGGAGACTATCAAGTCCTACTGTTATCATGCCATGGATTCATCCTATGGTTGAGGTTTGAACAGGGAACTCCTAGGAGTTGTCATGCATAGGTTTCAACCTAAAAGTCTATCATCAAATCCTCATCAGAGGAAATGAGAGTCCTAAGGGATCATGTCAGGGATACACCAAAACAGACAAAAACATCAGCTTTAACAGTAAAATGCATGCAATGCAAGTGAGGGAGGAAATGTGTGTGGGGTTTCAGCCTCCACAAGCTCGTCTCAACCTCAAGCCTGTCATGAAATAACAGTAATCATACTGAAGATAAACAACATGCTATCAAGCAATATACAGATAAAGGAAATGAAGTGCCATCAGGCAAACAAACACACCTGAGAAAGAATCATCTACTCTCTAATCCTAACCCTAACACAGAATCCTGACCAAATCTAAGCAAAGCCCTAAAGCAAAACCTAACCAAAAGAAATCAATCCCAGTCTTCAAGCTTCAGAACAAGCTTACCAAAGAAAGGGAGCTAAGTAAGCAGACTCATAGTGTCTTCCTCAGGAAAGCACTAGGAGGTGTATACTCAGGAGTCATACCCTATGTGGCTCAACCACTGTGATCAGTTTATATTCCTCCTCAGGAGAAATTAAACTCACAAGCAGGCTCCAACATCATTGGATACTTAAGAAATCCTAGATGAACTAAGGGAACTAAGTGAATAGACCCATAGGACCTTCCTCAGGAAAATACTAGGAGGCTTCCACTTAGGAGTTGTATCCCATGTGGCTCAACAACTGTGATCGGTTTACGTTCCTCCTCAGGAGAAATTAAACTCACATGTTGGCTCCAACATCATTGGATACTTGAGAAATCCTAGATAAACTAATGGAACTAAGTGAATAGACCCATAGGACCTTCCTCAGGAAAGTACTAGGAGGCTTCCACTTAGGAATTGTATCCCATGTGGCTCAACAACATGTGATCAGTTTACATTCCTCCTCAGGAGAAATTAAACTCACGAGTTAGCTCCAACATCATTGGATACTTAAGAAAGAGGCGAGAAGAAAGAATGGAAGTCATTCATAGTGCCTTCCTCAGGAAAGTACCATGAACTTCCCTCAAACTTCAAGATCTCCAACCTCACAGACAGGGGAAAAACCAAGCTCTGGGTCCCTGAGTCTTGATCTACAATCTTCTCTTCATCATGCTCTCCAGCAAGGTCTTCAAGGCCACACAAGCCTCACAACAAATTCCCCAGAGATGAACAGATAACCACAGAACAGACAAAATCAACAGGCAACTTCAGAAAATACCTAAAAATACTAAACCAATGGGGAAAAATCTAATAATTATTCACAAGGGTCTACAACATCTACCCATAACATCTACATAGGCCTCTACCTAAAAATCAAGACAAAACTTATCCAAAGAAAGGGAATTCTTCACCTAAACACAACCTAAACCCTAATTAGGATACCCTAAGCCTACCCTAATTAAACTAATCAAAATTTAATTCTAGAATTATAGAAAAAAATCCTATGGGGAACTATGATTCATCATCTAATTGCACAAAAAAGAATGGATTAAAAACCCTAAAGGAAGGTCCTAAAACAATTCCTACAAAATCATGATACCAAACTAAACATTATAAAAGCTATTTAAAAGAAAAATCTATTAAAAATACTAAACTAAAAAATAAAATCCCATTTTTATTTTTAATATTTTCTACACATTATTATCTACTCATAGAAAAAAGAAGAAGTCAAAAATCATTTTTTATCATTTATTTATGAATTAATCAAAACAGAAAAATATTAAAACAATATTAAAACAATTAAAACAAATAAAGGGAGGGGGGGTGTAACAAGCAAGGCGCGCCAGTTCAAATCAAATGGGCCAGAAATAGGGGGGGGTGCTAATAGCGAACTAAGCCCAGAACGCTGATTAAATGAAACGACCGCGTTTCATTTTTTGAATCTTTCCCTCCCTTTCTCAGATTGAACCACGGCCGTTGGATGAGATTAATTTGTCAAACCTTGAGACCAATCTAATGGACCACCTTCATCGTCCCAAACAAAACTAGGGTTTTCAGAAACCCTCTCCTCCATGCCCTAATCTTCCTCCCCCTCGTTCTCTCTGCTCAGGCCATGGTTTAACACGATTCAAAAATGAAAATTGCAGTACTCAATGAGAGGAACAAGATGGTACGCGTGGATTTCCCTAATTCATCCTCAATAATTCCAACAGAGGACTTCAATGTCATGGTCCAACTAAACATCACTTGTTATCAACTGGTATCAACCTTCACTAAGCTTCAATCTAATGGTTTACAGAGCTTCTACAAGATACCCTAGCTATTCTACACTAGTTCTTGATGATTAAAACTCCTAATTCAAACAATTCTTGCAAATCAAAGATTCATGGTCCTGCTATGGAACTTCATGTCATGGGCTGTAACTATCAGAATTTAGTCCTCTACCCTAGCCTAACCTTTCTATGCCTAAGAAACTAGTTAAAGCTCAATAATTTAGGAGATAGAGGGTGAAGAAGAAACCTGTCAAGAAGATGAGATGAGGTGATGTTGAGCATGATTCAGAGCTTGTAACTTCTCAACAATGCCCTTCTAATGGTGGAAGATCTTCTGTATGCACTTGTATGGAAGGAGAATGCTTGTAGTGGATGAAATTCAGAGTTGCTTGAAGTTGAAGAAAGTGCTTCAATGGATGCTTCTCTCTCTCTCTCCCCTCTGAATCCTCTTGCTATCACCAACCTTGAACTCTCTTCATGGCCCTCTTCTTATAATGATCATAAGATGCTTCTAGATTCATCTAGAATATGATGGAAAGTTCTTGAAAATCTCATGACATGCCATATTGGTTATCTCATATCTCATATGTTATGCCTTGCAATTTTGTGCCAAATTCTCCTTATGAGAGATATTGAGTGTGGATGAGTGAAAAACAAGCTCATCTTTGGCTTGTGTAAAGTTTTTCAACATTGCCTTCTTTTTCAAGTAACAACTTTTCAAAGCATCACCCATTTTAAAGCTTCAAATCAAAATTCTAGCTAAACCAATGTTCTCAAAATGATTTTTTCAATCAAAATGATATATTGGATGACCTATTTTGGATTTGTGGATCTTCCAAATCAATTTTCAAATTCAACTTTTCAAACTTATATGCCATTTTTAGTTCATTTTTGACCAATCATGTAATTTCATGCTATGAGATTTTCCAACAATTTGTGACCTTCTTTCTAGACTTAAAATCACATTTTGAACAACTTTCATGTTTTGAGTTTTTTCATTTGAGGCTTGGAAATAGGAGTTTTAGGCATTGGCTAAAATGACCTATAACTGACAAATGACCAAAATACCCCTGTCTTGTTCAAACCATAAGTTGAGTTCCACAAATCCAATCAAGGACTTCTACCACTCAAATTAAAGCTAAGAAGATCCTCTTCAACATTCATGTTGACCAAGAAGTCATAGGAATCCTCTTACTAGGGCAAAAGTTGTCTGCAAGCTGGGTGACTTTCAAGGACCCAGATTCACACACCTCTGCTGACCTGTAATTTGTCAAAACCATAACTTGAGCTCTGTAACTCCTATCAAGGACTTCCACCACTCAAATTAAAGCTTAGAACAAGCTCTACAACATTCATGTTATGGGGAAGGTGAGATATCAATCACAACTTGATCTAAAACTGCCTGGAAGATAGGGATCAAATTAGGGTTTTTCACTGACAATCCTTGGGGACCCTGACTTGAAACTTCTCAAACTCCTCACTCATGATGAGTTGGCCTAGGAATCATCTTTATAACATCTCTATGCATCATTCCATGATCTCATGGCTCTTGGATTGGGTTTCAACCTCTCCCAAATCATCAGTTGACCTAGGGTTGACCCAGTCAAAACCCTAATTCTACCATTCATGGTTGAATCTTCTGAACTCTTGCATAATGACTTCTCTGGGCTTCATGAAGGCTATCAAGACATCTCATAGGCTTTCCCAAAACATCAAATTCATTCTCAAAGTCTCAGAACCATCTGAGGAGCACCCACAACTCTCAAGCTATGAAGCACACAACCCTGGTTTCAACCAATTTCTCTGAGGATCTCTTGAACTTTCTGATGAAGGCATCCACTTTCAAACACTCAATGAATAAAAAATTGTTGGTCAAATTTTGGGGTGCAACAGCTGCCCCTATTCAAACGGCTTGAACCTGACTGGGTGAAAAGCGAACGGCTCTCAACCAATCAAGGTACAAGACGGTTGAATATTGGTAAACCCGAAAATTTGCCAACTGCACGAGCACACGGTACTCTGCGGGGAACAAATCTTTGAATACTGCAACACTAGCTGCTCAACAACTAGCTGGAGAAATATCGACCTGACATCACCGTCGGACAATCGAAATACCCTGCATCACTGCTGGAGAACTAAATCTGACATCACCGTCGGACAATCGAAGTACCCTGCATCATCGCTGGAGAAACATCTTCTGACATCACCGTCGGAAAATCAAAATACCCCGCATCATTGCTGGAGAAACATCTTCGACTTCAGTCAGAAGAAATATCATTCACTTGATCGCAATCAATCATCACCTCAGGATAACTGACTTGGTCTTCAGACCCACACGAATCACTCTGTTATATCTACAAACTCTGGAACCTTGTCTTCAGCCACCCGTTGATTCATCAACACGGAAATCTGAACTCACAGGAACTTTCTGATATCGCCTTCAGGCGCTTACGAAATCCATCTTCAGATTAGACATCATTGTTGGAGCAGACATATCATGCTGCTCAGGACTTCAAGAATCATCTTGACCAAACAGATCCGTCGGGCATCTTCAAGAATCGTCCTGAACCGATAACCTTTCTGGAGCAAACATTCTGTTGGGTATTCCAGAAATCTTCCTAGGCAACTCTTGCTGGAGGCGCTATTGGGGAGCTCAAGTATCATACTAGGCGAACCACTCGGGAAGCTGTACTGGGGTCTTAAGACTCGTCCTAAGCAAACGGCCCTGCTGAGGGATTCGAGAATCATCTCGAACTGAAGACTTCGCTGGGGATCTCAAAAATCATCTTGAGCGAGCGACCGTGGGGATTACACCGGGGTCTTTAAGAATCATCTCAAAAGCGACCTTGCTGGGGAGAATATCAAGAATCGTCCTGAGCAACTGGTCTTTTGGTGGTACACCTGTAAGGCAAGAATGATAATGATCTAGATCATGCCTATGATGCATATGCTTCTGCTATGCAATCATGCTCAATGCTATGCAATCATGCTCAATGCTATGCAATCATGCACAATGACATGCAATCATGCACAATGATGCGATCCCGTCAGCAAAATAAATGCCGAAGGGGAAATCCTCCTGTCAAGGAGAAAGCACCATTCAGGTAGAGGAGTCATCCTACTGAGGAGAACGTGAACACGCCAATATCAATCAGGCTCTGTCTGGGGAATTGATCTTCCGCGAATGGCTGCAGGGGAACAACTTCAGCTGACTGCTGCAAGGGACGAAGCTCTACGAGAACTTGGATCTGCTGATATCAATCGCGAGAATGAACTGCGCGGCCGTCTCGGCTACTCTTCTGGGGATGACCACTCTGTGGGGAACCAACTTCAGCTGCTCAATATTCCACTGGGGAAAAAACCAATCATGATCTGATCAACTTCCAAGGATTCGGATCTCTTGGACATCTGCAAACTCGGCTGAGGAAGGAGAAGTCATTCTGCTTCGTTGGAGAGAGTGCGACTCTGGGGAAATACAGCATCAGCTGCCCCACGCTCTGCTGGGGAAAATCAATCATGATCTGATCAACTTCCAAGGATTCTGCCTTTCTGCGGACTCAACCGGGGAGGGAAATCATTCTACTTCACTGGAGAGTGCGACTCTGATGGGGAATTCGATTCCACTGGGGAAGAAAGGATCATCTGCCTTCGGGGGAGAGTACAACTCTGCAGGGGAATACAACATCAGCTGTTCCAACACTCTACTGGGGAAGAGGGAATCATCGGACTTCAGGAGAGAGCCTGGCTCTGGTGCGGAATCTCAATTCCACTGGAGACTTCAGTCTGGCACCATCAGTTACTGCATCCTTCGGCTAACGAACAGCTTCCCACGAAACCTGCACTTGTGACCCGGTGCGGGGGACATCCTACTTCGACGACTTTACTGGGGAAAACACGAGCTTCGGCATCCGAACACTTCCCTGAAATCTGCACTTGTGACCCGGTGCTGGGGAGAGACGACATCATTCTTCGGTGCTTGGCTCAGCCGATGAGGTGACATTCCTTCAGGATGCGCCTTCTTGGGGAAGAGAATCACCTCTACCTGGGGAAGACATATCAATGCTCACTATTCTGATTCCGATTCTACGGAGAAGAGACTACTGAACTCTGCTGGAGAAGGAGGACTCGTCCTGCTTCGGGGATACGCACGACACATCTTCTGGCGAGGTGCTACACCTGCAACAACACAAACGAACAGACAAGATACCCTCCTCACAGGGGCCTATCCAGGTTATTATCTCGTGACAATATTCAGTTAATTAGTTGTTTCAACAATCAATGGGCTTAGGCCCGCAAGTTTATGTATGCGCATTTTATCAAAAACACATCGGCGTTCTCATTCGCAAACAAAACAGATAAATGCTAAGCAGACAAGTAAAATTGCTGAATAATGTGCATTTTATTGATGATGAACCCCTGAACGGGCAAGAATGTTTTACAACAGAGGCAAGCTCCTGGAATGAGGAAGCCGCGCAAAAAGAAAACATAAATATACATCAGTATATACAAATGTCGGCAATCGAGGCGTAGACGAACACCATGAGTTGATCCCTCTAAGACCCACTCGACTTCGATACTTCTCCGATGCTTCAGCTTTGGAAGAGATTGATTCAGATAAACGGCCCTCAGGTCTTCCGAACCACTAAACAATGAAAGTCCATACGCGGAACGCAGTCATTTGCTTATTCAAATCCCTAACTTTTGCGTGAACCGCCCTTCACGGGTTTTCAGTTCACCGGGATACCCTTTTTTGCCGAAGCCGCCCAGTGTAGGTTTTCGACTTCGCGGGTGTACATTTTTCAATATATCCCTAATTTTTGCCCGAACCTTTTATTCTGTTTTTGGTTCGCCGGGATGCCCCTTTTTTGCCTGGACTCTTTCTTTTTTGTCCAGCGGGTCTCTTTCAAGCAAAGTATTTTTTAACTGCGTCCGCGTTCACCGGGGATGCAAAATCTTCACCATCCATCGTGGATAACAACAAAGCTCCTCCTGAGAAGACCTTGCTGACGACATACGGCCCTTCGTAATTCGGAGTCCACTTGCCCCGGTGATCGGAGTGTGGCGGAAGAATCTTCTTCAAGACGAGATCACCCGTCTGAAAGCTTCGAGGACGCACCTTCTTATCATAAGCTTTCTTCATTCGGCTTTGGTACAGGCGACCAAATGCAATCGATGCTAACCTCTTCTCGTCCATCAGGCTGAGTTGGTTCAAACGATTAGTAATCCATTCTGCCTCATCAAGTTTCACATCAACCAAAACTCGCAAAGAGGGAATTTCCACTTCTAGCGGTAGGACAGCTTCCATACCGTACACCAAGGAGAAAGGAGTTGCCCCGGTCGACGTACGCACCGTGGTACGATAACCGTGCAAGGCAAACGGCAGCATCTCGTGCCAATCTTTATACGTCACAACCATCTTCTGAACAATCCTCTTGATGTTCTTGTTGGCCGCTTCAACAGCGCCATTCATCTTCGGCCGGTAAGGAGATGAGTTGTGGTGTTCGATCTTGAAGCTCTGGCACAGCTCCTTCATCATCTTGTTATTCAAATTCGAACCATTGTCAGTAATGATCCGCTCGGGAATTCCATAGCGACAGATGATGTCCCTCTTTATGAATTTAGCTACCACCTGCTTGGTCACATTAGCGTACGAGGCTGCCTCCACCCACTTGGTGAAGTAGTCGATAGCTACCAGAATGAAACGATGACCATTGGATGCAGTGGGCTCGATCTTGCCTATCATGTCGATGCCCCACATGGAGAACGGCCAAGGGGAGGACATGACATTCAATGGGCACGGCGGCACATGAACTTTATCAGCATAAATCTGGCATTTGTGACATTTCTTCGCGAATCTGAAGCAATCCGACTCCATAGTCAACCAGTAATATCCTGCTCTCAGGATCTTTCTCGTCATGGCATGCCCGCCGGCGTGCGTACCAAATGTGCCCTCATGGACTTCCTCCATGAGCATACTCGCCTCTTTCTCATCCACACATCTGAGTAGCACGAGATCGTGGTTTCTCTTATACAGCACTCCATCAGGATTGAGATAAAAGTTTCCAGATAGCCTCCTCAGAGTCTTCTTATCCTGGGTTGACGCACCCGCAGGATACTCCTTAGTCATAAGGAAGGTCTGGATGTCGTGGAACCATGGCTTGCCGTCAGTGGCATCCTCGATTGCGAACACATATGCTGGTCTGTCAAGACGCGAAAGAACAATGCTTGGAGCTTCATTCCAAAGATTGACCTTATACATGGAAGCCAAGGTGGCTAAAGCATCAGCCATTTGATTTTCACCCCGGGGTACATGATGAAGTTCTACTCGGTCAAAGAACGGAAGCAGTCTCCTGGCATAATTCATGTACGGCACTAGATTCGCTTGACGAGTTTCCCACTCCCCTTTGATCTGATTGATTACAAGCGCTGAGTCACCATATATGTCTAGATTCTTGATTCTCAAATCAATTGCCTCTTCTAGACCCATAATACATGCTTCATACTCGGCTTCGTTGTTGGTAACTGGAAACGTCAGTCTTGCAGTAAACGGGATGTGGGATCCGTGAGGAGTCGTGATGATTGCCCCAATACCACTTCCATAGGAGTTAACCGCTCCGTCGAATATCAACTTCCACTGAGACTTCCTATCCGGCCCCTCATCGGGCAATGGCTCATCGCAATCCTTCGCTTTGAGAAACATAATGTCCTCGTCAGGGAATTCGAACTTCATCGGCTGATAGTCTTCGATTGGCTGTTCGGCAAGGTAGTCAGACAATACGCTCCCCTTGATGGCTTTCTGAGAGACGTACTGAATATCATATTCTGTTAACACCATCTGCCACCTGGCAATCCTGCCCGAAAGAGCCTGCTTTTCGAAGACGTACTTGATCGGATCCATCTTCGAAATCAGCATAGTAGTGTGATTGAGCATATACTGTCGTAGACGTTTGGCAGCCCAAGCTAATGCACAACACGTCTTCTCCAGCATCGAGTATCGAGATTCACACTCAGTGAACTTTTTACTCAAATAATAAATGGCATGCTCTTTTCTGCCCGTCTCGTCGTGCTGACCGAGAACACACCCCATGCTATTCTCCAGAACTGTCAAGTACATGATTAATGGCCGTCCAGCCACTGGGGGTATCAAGATTGGAGGTTCTTGAAGATACTGCTTTATCTTATTGAATGCCTTTTGGCAATCTTCATTCCAAGTAATCGCCTGATTTTTCTTTAACAACTTGAACATCGGTTCACAAGTGGCCGTGAGCTGAGAGATAAACCTTGCAATGTAGTTTATTCGGCCCAAGAAACCACAAACTTCTCTTTCTGTTTTCGGCGCTGGCATTTCTTGGATAGCTTTTATTTTCGCAGGATCAACTTCAATACCTCGTTCACTAACGATAAACCCCAATAACTTTCCGGACCGCACTCCGAAAGTGCACTTGCTAGGATTCAGCCTCAGCCTGAACTTCCTAAGCCTTTCAAACAGCTTCAATAGGTTGACCAGATGCTCTTCCTCCGTTTGGGACTTCGCAATCATGTCATCAACATAGACCTCGATCTCATGATGAATCATATCATGAAACAAAGTTACCATTGCTCGCTGGTAAGTGGCCCCTGCGTTCTTCAAACCGAAGGGCATTACCTTGTAGCAAAACGTGCCCCAGGGGGTAATAAACGTCGTTTTCTCCATGTCCTCCGGCGCCATCTTAATCTGATTGTAACTGGAGAAACCATCCATGAACGAAAACACGGAAAACTGGGCTGTATTGTCGACCAACACATCGATATGAGGCAACGGGAAATCATCCTTAGGGCTCGCCCTGTTCAAATCCCGATAATCGACGCACATGCGTACCTTACCGTCCTTCTTCGGCACAGGCACTATGTTGGCGACCCACGGAGGGTAAGTGGTAACGGCCAGAAACCCTGCGTCCAACTGCTTCTGGACCTCTTCTTTGATTTTTACAGCCATGTCTGGTCTCGTCCTCCTGAGCTTCTGCTTGACTGGAGGGCAATCTTCTCGCAACGGCAAACGATGAACCACGATATCAGTGTCAAGTCCGGGCATATCCTCATACGACCAAGCAAAGACGTCACTATACTCTCGAAGCATCTCGACCAGTCTATGCTTGACATCATTCTGCAGCGCAGCCCCAACTCTGACATTCCTGATAAGCTCCTCAGAACCCAGATTTACGATCTCAATATCCTCCTCGTGAGGCAGAATAACCTTCTCTTCTTGTCTCAACAAGCGGGCCAATTCTTCCGGAAGGTCTTCGTCTTCATCAATCTCATCCTCGGCTTGATAGATCGGGCAATCAAAGTCGTAGTGAGCCGTAGAGGGTCCAGAGTCGATGTCATCTGTTACGTGGATCCTGCAATAACAAGGGTTAAGTTTAAAGCAAGAATATGCAGGTTAGCACGAACCTCGTTGCCATTTTGCTGTTTTTCGAAACAAACATAAAGCATGAATAACAGAGAACACAACATTTGATTACGAAGAAAACGCCTTTTATTTATTAACAAAATGCATACACATAATCCAACAAGGCCCTGACAGTAAAACCACTATGCCCCGGGCAGGACATAGGGTTGTACAAAGATTGTAAAAAGCAAATCATTACTCTTCACTTGTCAGCTTGATAATCTCCTTGATGGTCCAGTTGTGGAGGCACTCGCCTGGCTTGCTCGGTTGAATCCAGGCATCAAGATCACAATCACTGTCCCCGCTGTCCTCTGACGCAGCGTTGATACTCTCGAAGATTACTCCCCCCTTGGTGAATAAGATCGGCCCTTTCCCATGAGACGAACTGCCAGAAGAAGATGAAGCTTCAGCTCCAGGAGAATACCCTAATCCAAACTTATCCTGTTTGATTGGTATGTCCAAGACATGCCCCCAGCCTGGGGTGGAACCAGCTTCGACAACGGCCCTAGCTTCCTTAAACGAGGAGAGGTTCAACTCTTGCTTCTCTGCAACAACGGGAGCTACCTCCTTCACCCTGACGGTTTCAAATGCTTGGCAAAGAGTCTCATGGATCTCACCATCCATTTCGACATACTTGAAGGACGACAGGTGGCTTACCATGATGTCCTCCTCTCCACAGACTGTCACTATGCTGCCCCCAACAGCATATTTAAGCTTCTGATGCAGCGTGGACGTTACGGCACCAGCAGAATGGATCCACGGCCGACCTAAGAGGCAACTATAGGCGGGCATGATATCCATGATATAGAAAACCGCATTAAACGTCTCTGGACCAACTTGAATTGGCAGGGTCAATTCTCCGAAGACGTGGCGCTTGGTTCCGTCAAAGGCCTTCACGACCAGATCACTGGGCGTGCACAGCAGTCCACGGGTATCCAACTTCATCAGTGCCTTCTTCGGAAGCACGTTAAGCGAAGAGCCCGTATCTACTAGGACATGTGACATAATCGTGCCTCTGCACTCTATTGAGACGTGCAAGGCGCTGTTGTGATCTCTTCCCTTGGGAGTCAGCTCCAGATCTGTAAATCCCAGCCCATTACCAGCATTGACATGGGCTACTACTTCCTCAAGTTGATTCACTGATATCTCCTGCGGCACGTATGCAGCATTCAATACCTTCAATAATGCGTTGCGGTGCGCTTCAGAACACAGCAACAGGTTAAGAATTGAGATCTTTGACGGAGTCTGGTGAAGATGATCTACAATCTTGTAGTCACTTTTCCTGATTAGCCGCATGAACTCTTCTGCATCTTTAACCAGCAAGTCTTTCTCTGCCCCTGCAGGAACCTCTTCAACAGCTTTACCTTTGCCCTTATCCACAGCGTCAGCTCGGACCACTTTCTCTGCTGCAACTTCTGCCGGTGCGAACACTCTTCCGCTTCTAGTGATACCACTGACCTCAGCAAGATTCTGCGCGGTCGATCTGGACGGCTCAAGCTCTATCTTCTGACCATTACAATAAACTTCGGCGCCATAATGCCATGGAACGGCATTGGTGCTCTCGAATGGGATTGGTCCGGCCCTGGTGATGGTAATAGAAGGCGGACGGGACGCAGAAATAGTAATAGGGTGACGAGGAATAGTAATGGTAGCAACTTCGTCCGCCTGCTTCAGCACGACTTCCCCTGACGCATTCTCAACGCTTCGACTGAACTGCAAAATACCCTCGGACATCAGACTCTGGATACCTTCGATCAACTGCTCACACCCATCAGGAAGTGTAGCACAAGCCATACATAACTTTCCACATCCGGGAAAGAAGCCCTTCTTCAGCAATTTGGCTTTGACAAAACACAACGGCGTCTTCAGATCTTTGACATCGGTCAGCAAGTCTGAACTCTCTTCAGTGATAACAGCATTCACGCCGCCCCCCCTATGATGAGGCATTGGATTCTTGGTGACGTTGGGCACGCTGTCAGAAAAGTTGATAATCTTGGCGTCGACCAAGTCCTGGACTTTGTGCTTAAAAGCTTTACAATTCTCAACTGTATGGCCAGGTGCTCCAGAGTGAAATTCACAGGTAGCATTAGCATCATACTCTGGTGGTGGTGCCCCTGTCAAGGGAGCCATTGTCCTTTTATGAACTAATTGGAGCTGAAGCAGCGTCTGCAGAAGCTGTGCATACGGCATAGGAGGAGTTTCCAAATGACGGTTTGTCAGGGGACCCCGATTCTGATATCTCTTATATCCCGGATTATTCTGTTGCTGGGGCTGCTGCTGCGGCTGCGGGGGTGCAGCTGGGATGTTTATGCTAGCGATCTGAGACTGAGGGCCCTTGCCCTTTCTCCTAGCATTAGTGACAGCACTGGCATCTCCCTCTCGACGCTTGCCAGTATAGGGTTTCTTTCTAGCTCCTCCAGCTGAGGATGATTCGCCCTGAATTTTTCCGATCTTTATACCGTTTTCAACATGCTCGCCCAAAGTGATAAGAGCCGAGAATGTTCCAGACATGCCACTGATCAGCTTCTCATAATAGACTCCAGGAAGGGTAGCCACGAACATTTGTACCAACTCACGCTCAACCATCGGTGGTTGAACCCGAGCAGCCAATTCACGCCACCGCTGGGCGTACTCTTTGAAGCTTTCATTGCTCCCCTGCGAGAGATTCTGAAGCTGAACTCGGTTGGGAGCCAAGTCGCTATTATATTGATAGTGGAGAACAAACGCTTCTGCAAGATCTTTCCAGGTGCGCACAGCAGCGGGTTCCAAACCCATATACCATTCGAGCGATGGGCCAGAAAGATTGTCCTGAAAGAAGTGCATCAGCAACTTCTCATCGTCAGAATAAGCAGACATCTTTCTGTAATAAGATCGGAGGTGAACACGGGGACAAGTAGTGCCCCTATACTTCTCAAAGATAGGCACCTTAAACTTGTGAGGTACTTTAAAGTCAGCAATCAACCCGAGTTTGGCCATGTCAACGCCCAATGTGTTCTGATTTTCTATATCTCTCATCTTATCTTCCAGCGCCTTGAACCTGAGTCGAGCTTCAGCAGTCAATTCAGCCTCTGCACCTCTCTGAGAGAATATGTCATCCTGATGGTCCTCCAGCCACGGTTGAGGCACCACCATATTCCCTGCACCAACATTGCCGTTGACCGGCCCCATGTTAACATTGGCTCCCAAACCTCCATTGCCGGCGCCCGCCGCATTAAGTCCGAGATTAGTCATAAGATTGCCGTTAGCACTACCGTTGCCCCCGGCAGCAGGAACAACGTTCTGTGGAGTATCCCCTTGAGGAGGAGTGGGCACGGCCCCGCCATGAAGTATTCCATTACTGTCAACCCTGGAGATGAGAGGTTGAACCAAAGTACGAAGCTGGTCTTGCCCATTCGCAACTACTTGCATCAGCTCCATAAAACGATCCATCCGTTCACGAAGCTCTTGAACATCTGACTGTACCTGGTCCATGATTCTCGTTTGATTGGCGCGAGTTGAGTAGCGGTGGATGAATCTTTGATCAATCCTGGAGATCGAAAACAGCTCGGAACCTGAGTACCTGAAAAACCTGTCAACATCAAAGGTTAGGAAAAGGTAACAGAATGTATGTCATGCAAGAATGCTTCATGCAAATGCATGCGTGAGTCTGTGTGCTTGAGAGATTATCCCTGATACTGGCACCTGCTGGCAATAATAAGGAGAGGAGTCTGGGCCCAATCATGGAAATAGTAACCTCGCATAGCAATAGTCAGATTCGACACATCAAGGACCGAGAACTCATGCGCATCAGTCTTCCTGAGAGCGGCTGCAGTAACACAATAAGAGGCGAGAGATCCTGGATCGGGGAAATGGTACCTGTCACAGACACACGCTAATGGAATGATTATGCAAGCTAATGCAAAATGCAGGTATGCAACAATATATCCGGGTGGCTGCTGTGGAGATTCAATGTCAACAGTCACTGATGAGAAGGAAACCCCGGTGTAAAACCACTGATCTGATATGCTGCGAATAACCATATGATAGGATCGAGATCAGCATTCTGCCCTGACAAGGACGAAGGCCTGATAATAAAGACCCCGGATGCAAGATCAAGGAATATCTGTTGACGAAGTCTTCGGACCCCAAATCACAAATCTGCCCTCTCTAGAACAAACACACAGCTGCTGATGAGATCTTCAAACCCCACTCAAAATCTGCCCTATCAAGAACAAAATAACAACCGCTGACGAGATCCTCAGACCCCACTCAAAAATCTGCTCCATCCAGAACAAACCTCTGATAACAATACTCTGATCGGGACCTGCTTTATCAGGAATAGACAAACACCCGATGATAAAATCCTCTGATCAAACCCTTGCTCTATCAAGAACATCTCTGCAACTGAGAACCCAACATAACTGATTCACTGTCAAGAAAACCAGGTAGTCTGGAGGTCAAAGTTTCCTGCAATATCCCACCCCACTCACAGGTATGATGGACCTAATCCACGGACAAAGGTACGGCATCCTATGCGGTTGTCAGCGTCACAGACTTTCATGAGTGACAATACGATTCCCAGAAGGAGTGGCATCGTCAGGTCATGAAGAGGCCTCTCTTAGCTGACTTCCAAATGATCGGTCCCTAGAGTCGACAATCCTCACGTCTGGACTCCCCTCAGATCCTCAGGACCGGAAAGGAGCACCTCTGCAAGAATCTCGTCTGAGCGCAGATTTTCGTAGGGAACTGTGCCTGCTCAGCAGACAGGTTCGTCTACTACTTCTCCGCAACTATATCTAGGTGTGTACTCAAGCCCAGGTCCGGCTTCTCACTCACAGTAACATCCCTCTCCCACAGCAGCACAGATAATCATATCAAACTGGAAATAAAATGCGGGAAATAAAATGCGGGAAGTAAAAATGCGATAAATAAACGCAACCCAACAAGCAAACACACAAACGATAGGATTGACTCGCGTAGGGAACCGGAGAACCAGAGATTCTGGGTTCGGTCCCCAGCAGAGTCGCCAGCTGTCGCTTGCGCGAAAATAAGGTGCCGGCATGACAGAAGAGTCGCCACCTTTCGTTATTTATCCCTCAGAGCGGGAAAGGAAACGATCGGAAAAACCTGACGAAAAAGGGTAAGACAAGGTCATCGCAACCATTGTCTGGGTTCGGGAGTCGGTTACGCAAGGGGAAGGTATTAGCACCCCTCACGTCCGTCGTACTCGGCGGGATCCTCGCTTGTTTGTTTACTTGGACGGGTTGGTTATAATCTATCTACCTATCAAGGCTGGCTGAAAAAGAAAAGAAAAATGACTCGGCAAAGCGTCGCACTTTATGCCTACGTATTCTCATCAGAGAATGAGAAATCAGAGTCAACGTAGTTCGGCTAACTACAGGTTATGGGGGAAAGGTTACTCGCTAGGATATCGCATCCTATGCCTACGTACTTTCATCTGGTATGAAAGATCAGAGCAAACGTAGTTCGGCTAACTACGGGAAAAAATGGCTCAACCAGGAGGGAGACTATCAAGTCCTACTGTTATCATGCCATGGATTCATCCTATGGTTGAGGTTTGAACAGGGAACTCCTAGGAGTTGTCATGCATAGGTTTCAACCTAAAAGTCTATCATCAAATCCTCATCAGAGGAAATGAGAGTCCTAAGGGATCATGTCAGGGATACACCAAAACAGACAAAAACATCAGCTTTAACAGTAAAATGCATGCAATGCAAGTGAGGGAGGAAATGTGTGTGGGGTTTCAGCCTCCACAAGCTCGTCTCAACCTCAAGCCAGTCATGAAATAACAGTAATCATACTGAAGATAAACAACATGCTATCAAGCAATATACAGATAAAGGAAATGAAGTGCCATCAGGCAAACAAACACACCTGAGAAAGAATCATCTACTCTCTAATCCTAACCCTAACACAGAATCCTGACCAAATCTAAGCAAAGCCCTAAAGCAAAACCTAACCAAAAGAAATCAATCCCAGTCTTCAAGCTTCAGAACAAGCTTACCAAAGAAAGGGAGCTAAGTAAGCAGACTCATAGTGTCTTCCTCAGGAAAGCACTAGGAGGTGTATACTCAGGAGTCATACCCTATGTGGCTCAACCACTGTGATCAGTTTATATTCCTCCTCAGGAGAAATTAAACTCACAAGCAGGCTCCAACATCATTGGATACTTAAGAAATCCTAGATGAACTAAGGGAACTAAGTGAATAGACCCATAGGACCTTCCTCAGGAAAATACTAGGAGGCTTCCACTTAGGAGTTGTATCCCATGTGGCTCAACAACTGTGATCGGTTTACGTTCCTCCTCAGGAGAAATTAAACTCACATGTTGGCTCCAACATCATTGGATACTTGAGAAATCCTAGATAAACTAATGGAACTAAGTGAATAGACCCATAGGACCTTCCTCAGGAAAGTACTAGGAGGCTTCCACTTAGGAATTGTATCCCATGTGGCTCAACAACATGTGATCAGTTTACATTCCTCCTCAGGAGAAATTAAACTCACGAGTTGGCTCCAACATCATTGGATACTTAAGAAAGAGGTGAGAAGAAAGAATGAAAGTCATTCATAGTGCCTTCCTCAGGAAAGTACCATGAACTTCCCTCAAACTTCAAGATCTCCAACCTCACAGACAGGGAAAAAACCAAGCTCTGGGTCCCTGAGTCTTGATCTACAATCTTCTCTTCATCATGCTCTCCAGCAAGGTCTTCAAGGCCACACAAGCCTCACAACAAATTCCCCAGAGATGAACAGATAACCACAGAACAGACAAAATCAACAGGCAACTTCAGAAAATACCTAAAAATACTAAACCAATGGGGAAAAATCTAATAATTATTCACAAGGGTCTACAACATCTACCCATAACATCTACATAGGCCTCTACCTAAAAATCAAGACAAAACTTATCCAAAGAAAGGGAATTCTTCACCTAAACACAACCTAAACCCTAATTAGGATACCCTAAGCCTACCCTAATTAAACTAATCAAAATTTAATTCTAGAATTATAGAAAAAAATCCTATGGGGAACTATGATTCATCATCTAATTGCACAAAAAAGAATGGATTAAAAACCCTAAAGGAAGGTCCTAAAACAATTCCTACAAAATCATGATACCAAACTAAACATTATAAAAGCTATTTAAAAGAAAAATCTATTAAAAATACTAAACTAAAAAATAAAATCCCATTTTTATTTTTAATATTTTCTACACATTATTATCTACTCATAGAAAAAAGAAGAAGTCAAAAATCATTTTTTATCATTTATTTATGAATTAATCAAAACAGAAAAATATTAAAACAATATTAAAACAATTAAAACAAATAAAGGGAGGGGGGGTGTAACAAGCAAGGCGCGCCAGTTCAAATCAAATGGGCCAGAAATAGGGGGGGTGCTAATAGCGAACTAAGCCCAGAACGCTGATTAAATGAAACGACCGCGTTTCATTTTTTGAATCTTTCCCTCCCTTTCTCAGATTGAACCACGGCCGTTGGATGAGATTAATTTGTCAAACCTTGAGACCAATCTAATGGACCACCTTCATCGTCCCAAACAAAACTAGGGTTTTCAGAAACCCTCTCCTCCATGCCCTAATCTTCCTCCCCCTCGTTCTCTCTGCTCAGGCCATGGTTTAACACGATTCAAAAATGAAAATTGCAGTACTCAATGAGAGGAACAAGATGGTACGCGTGGATTTCCCTAATTCATCCTCAATAATTCCAACAGAGGACTTCAATGTCATGGTCCAACTAAACATCACTTGTTATCAACTGGTATCAACCTTCACTAAGCTTCAATCTAATGGTTTACAGAGCTTCTACAAGATACCCTAGCTATTCTACACTAGTTCTTGATGATTAAAACTCCTAATTCAAACAATTCTTGCAAATCAAAGATTCATGGTCCTGCTATGGAACTTCATGTCATGGGCTGTAACTATCAGAATTTAGTCCTCTACCCTAGCCTAACCTTTCTATGCCTAAGAAACTAGTTAAAGCTTAATAATTTAGGAGATAGAGGGTGAAGAAGAAACCTGTCAAGAAGATGAGATGAGGTGATGTTGAGCACGATTCAGAGCTTGTAACTTCTCAACAATGCCCTTCTAATGGTGGAAGATCTTCTGTATGCACTTGTATGGAAGGAGAATGCTTGTAGTGGATGAAATTCAGAGTTGCTTGAAGTTGAAGAAAGTGCTTCAATGGATGCTTCTCTCTCTCTCTCCCCTCTGAATCCTCTTGCTATCACCAACCTTGAACTCTCTTCATGGCCCTCTTCTTATAATGATCATAAGATGCTTCTAGATTCATCTAGAATATGATGGAAAGTTCTTGAAAATCTCATGACATGCCATATTGGTTATCTCATATCTCATATGTTATGCCTTGCAATTTTGTGCCAAATTCTCCTTATGAGAGATATTGAGTGTGGATGAGTGAAAAACAAGCTCATCTTTGGCTTGTGTAAAGTTTTTCAACATTGCCTTCTTTTTCAAGTAACAACTTTTCAAAGCATCACCCATTTTAAAGCTTCAAATCAAAATTCTAGATAAACCAATGTTCTCAAAATGATTTTTCCAATCAAAATGATATATTGGATGACCTATTTTGGATTTGTGGATCTTCCAAATCAATTTTCAAATTCAACTTTTCAAACTTATATGCCATTTTTAGTTCATTTTTGACCAATCATGTAATTTCATGTTATGAGCTTTTCCAACAATTTGTGACCTTCTTTCTAGACTTAAAATCACATTTTGAACAACTTTAATGTTTTGAGTTTTTTCATTTGAGGCTTGGAAATAGGAGTTTTAGGCATTGGCTAAAATGACCTATAACTGACAAATGACCAAAATACCCCTGTCTTGTTCAAACCATAAGTTGAGTTCCACAAATCCAATAAAGGACTTCTACCACTCAAATTAAAGCTAAGAAGATCCTCTTCAACATTCATGTTGACCAAGAAGTCATAGGAATCCTCTTACTAGGGCAAAAGTTGTCTGCAAGCTGGGTGACTTTCAAGGACCCAGATTCACACACCTCTGCTGACCTGTAATTTGTCAAAACCATAACTTGAGCTCTGTAACTCCTATCAAGGACTTCCACCACTCAAATTAAATCTTAGAACAAGCTCTACAACATTCATGTTATGGGGAAGGTGAGATATCAATCACAACTTGAGCTAAAACTGCCTGGAAGATAGGGATCAAATTAGGGTTTTTCACTGACAATCCTTGGGGACCCTGACTTGAAACTTCTCAAACTCCTCACTCATGATGAGTTGGCCTAGGAATCATCTTTATAACATCTCTATGCATCATTCCATGATCTCATGGCTCTTGGATTGGGTTTCAACCTCTCCCAAATCATCAGTTGACCTAGGGTTGACCCAGTCAAAACCCTAATTCTACCATTCATGGTTGAATCTTCTGAACTCTTGCATAATGACTTCTCTGGGCTTCATGAAGGCTATCAAGACATCTCATAGGCTTTCCCAAAACATCAAATTCATTCTCAAAGTCTCAGAACCATCTGAGGAGCACCCACAACTCTCAAGCTATGAAGCACACAACCCTGGTTTCAACCAATTTCTCTGAGGATCTCTTGAACTTTCTGATGAAGGCATCCACTTTCAAACACTCAATGAATAAAAAATTGTTGGTCAAATTTTGGGGTGCAACACTCCCAATCTCAACCGAAAATGGTGATCTTCCTATTTTTTCTCTAATTCAACAATTAACCATCTGAAAACCATCCTAGGTCATTCTACAACTAATCTAACTCCCTAATTCAACCTAATTCTACCTAAATCAAGCTATAGGAAGAAGGTTACAAACCTTGAAAATCTTGAATAACAGATGCATGAAATCTCCACTTCAAGCTCTCAAATCTTCTGGACACGATCACTGAACCTCCTCCTTGCTTCTGTATGCAAAAGATTCAATGGAAAGTGCTTCAATCTTGAAACACGATGAAGAGTTGTAGGTGCTGAAAATCACTTGCTTCCCCACGATCTAGCCACCAATCCTTCTTGGAAATGATCTGGAATTGATCCTTGATACTCAGGGAAGAAGAACCAATCAAGAAAATGGAAGGAAATGGAAGAAATTGATGAAACCGATTTCAATTGCAATCTATGAAAACTCAATTCCAAACTATGCTCAAACCTTCAATGATCACCAACCCTTGCCATGGATGCATTCTACTCAATATATAGATGAAGTTTGGATGATCTAGAACCCTCTAGATCCTTCCAATGAGATTTTACATATCTCATGTCATGAGATTTTGAATCACCTACCATGCCATGCTCACTTCTGTTTAACGCTTGAAATTCATCTCAATATCCTTCAATTTCTCCCCTAGTGACAATTTGGAAGAGTTTAGCTTGCCAAGTTCCTTGCCCATGCCTCAATTCTAAGTTTTGCAAATGTTGCTTAATATGCAAGTAACCAATTTCCAAAGCAAGTCCATGATTTAGACCTCAAATAAAAAATGTGGCTAAACCATTGTCTTTAAAATGTTTTCTAGAGTCAAAATGATATATTACATGCCATGGTTTGGATGTGTAGCTTGAAAATTTCAATTTCCAACTTTGACTTATTTAACTTATGCCTTCATTTTAGGTCATTTTTACCATTTTGAGCTACAAGCCTTTTCAACATATCATGACCTCCTTACTAGCCTTAAAACATCATTTTAAGAAAGTTTTATGTTGAAGATTTTTCCATTTGAAGCTTGGAAATAGGAGTTATGGCCTTATGCTTGAAATGACCTGTAATCTCCAAATGACCAAAATGCCCTTGACTTGTCAAAGCCATAACTTGAGTTCTACAAATCCTATAAAGGACTTCTAGTACTCTCTAGAAATTTAAGAAGATAAGGAACAACGTTCATGTTGACCAAAAGTTCATAGGAATCATCCTTCTTGGGCAAAAGTTTGATGCAAGTTGGGTGACTTTCAAGGCCCCAGATTCACATACCTCAGATGACCTGTAACTTGTCAAAGTCATAACTTGAGCTCTACAAATCCTATCAAGGACTTCTAGTACTCAAATTAAAGCTAAGAAAAATCTCTACAACATTAATGTTGGGGGAAAGATGAGATGACAATCACATCTTGAGCTAAATTGCCTTTAAGATAGGGGTCAAACTAGGGGATTTTACACTGTCAAGCCTTAGAAACCCTAGCTTGAAACCTCTCAAACTCTTCAATCATGATGAGTTGACCTTGGAATCATCCTTATAGCATCTCAATGCATCAATCGATGATCACATGGCCCTTGAATTAGGTCTCAACCTTGTTCAAATCATCAGTTGACTTAGGTTGACCCAGTCAAACCCTAATTATACCACTCATGGCCGAGTCTTCTTAACCTTGCACAATGACCTCTCTAGGCTTCATGATGGCTTTCAAGACATCTCATAATCTCTCTCAAGGCTTCAAGTCTAACTTCATGGCTTCAGAATCATCTGATGACTTCCCACAACTCTCAAGTTAGGAGGCACACACTCTTGGTTTCAACCAGTCTCTCTAGGACTCTTTCAACTTCTTTGAGAAAGATATCAACCCTTGAACACTTGAATAACCTTCTTGGCTAGCTTCAAAGTCTTGTGTAGCCCTTGATTGATACTCATACCTCTTGATCTCCTGCATACATATCAATGAAATGCAAATAATAATGCTAATGTGAATGAAATAAAACACAAGCTAGGTAAAGAAATGTTGGTCAAATTTTGGGGTGCAACAGTATTCAACCGTCTTTTACCTTGTTTGGTTGAGATTCGTTCGCTTCTCACCCAGTCAGGTCCAAGCCGCTTGAATAGGGGCAGCTGTTGCACCCCAAAATTTGCCCAACTTTTCTTCACCTAGCTTGTGTTTCATTTCATTCACATTAGCATTATCATTTTCATTTCATTGACATGTAGGCAGGAGATCAAGAGTTATGATTACCAATCAAGAGCTACACAAGACTTTGAAGCTAGCTGGGAGGCTTATTCAGGTGTTCAAGGGTTGATATCCTTGTCAGAGAAGTTAAAAGAGCCTCAGAGGGAGTGGTTGAAACCAAGAGGGTGTGTCTCCTAACTTGAGAGTTATGGGAAGCCATCACATGATTCTGAGGCCATGAAGTTAGACTTGAGGTCTTGATAGAGCTCATGAGAAGTGTTAAAGATCACTTTGAGGCCTAGACAGGTCATTGTGCAAGATTAAGAAGCCTCAGCCATGAGTGGTGCAATTAGGGTTTGACTGGGTCAACCCTAAGTCAACTGATGATTTGGGGAAGGTTGAGACCTAATTCAAGAGCCATGTGATCATGGATTGATACATTGAGATTTTATAAGGATGATTCCAAGGTTAACTCATCATGATTGAAGAGTTTGAGAAGTTTTAGGCTAGGGTTTCTAAGACTTGACAATGTAAAATCCCCTAGTTTGACCCCTATCTTCAAGGCAATTTAGCTCAGGATGTGATTGTCATCTCATCTTACCCCCAACATGATTGTTGTAGAGCAGGATCTTAGCTTTAATTTGAGTGCTAGAAGTCCTTGATATGATTTGTAGAACTCAAGTTATGGCTTTGACAAGTTACAAGTCATCTGAGGCATGTGAATTTGGAGCTTGAAAGTTGTCCAACTTGCATGAAACTTTTGCCCTAGAAGGAGAATTCCTATGAACTTTTGGTCAACATGAATGTTGTTCCTTATCCTCTTAGATTTCTAGAGAGTACTAGAAGTCCTTGATAGGATTTGTAGAACTCAAGTTATGGCTTTGACAAGTCAAGGGTATTTTGGTCATTTGGAGATTATAGGTCATTTCAATCATAAGGCCATAACTCCTATTTGCAAGCTTCAAATGGGAAAATGTCCAACATCAAACTTGTACAAAATGAGGTTTTAAGGCTAGACAAGTGGTTATGAGAGGTTGGAATTGCTTGTAACTCAAAGTTGCAAAATTGGCTTAAAAAGGAAGATTTAAAGTTCATTAAAAGGACCAAATTTGGGATTTTTCATTTCAAGACCAAATGGGACAAACCTATATGTCATTTTGATTGTGAAATGCATTTTAAGGACAATGGCAATGGCACTTTTCTCATTTGAGGTCAAAATCATGGAGTTGTAGTTTGTTGCTTAAGGATTAAGTAACATATGCCAAACTTCTCATAAGATTAAAACCAAGGTACCAACACATCCTAGCACTTTCATAATCTCATTTGGAGAGAATTTGGATGAAGAGCATAATGAATACAAGCTGCTGCAAGGACTGTCATACACATAGCATATCATGAGATTTCAAGTGAGATGAGATATTGAATTTCTCATTGGATTGATCTAGAACTTTCTAGACCATTCATTCATGTCCTATATATGATTATGAAGTGGTTCAGAGTAAAGGTTGGTGAGAATTGAGAGAGGAGAGTGAGATTGCACTTTGAAATTCCTTCTTGCAAATCAAAATTTTTTACAAGGTTTGAAGCCATTTCAGTCCAAGAAATTGATCTCAATAGCTTGCTCTGAGGTTGGTGATTGATCCCAGATCAAATTCAAGGCCAAATTGTGGAGGAATCGTGAGTTAGCCATTGGAGTTGGAAGCTTGCAACTCAGAGTCGGGTTCAAGAATCCAAGGCATTTCAACTCTTTTCTTTGCATACAGAAGATTGATTGGAGGCTAGTGAAGGAGTCTGCAAGTTCTTGAGGGTTGATTTGAAGATTCAACCACTCTGTTCACACGATTTTACCAGGTATGCAGTTCTCATTCCATGGCTCAATTTAGGTAGAATCAATGGGAATTGTTAGGTTAGATGCATTATAGATTGATGTAGGAAGGTTTTTGGATCATCAATTTGGAGATTAGTGACCAATTAGGGTTGTTGCAATTTTCGGTTGAGATTGTGTTCTTGCAAATCTTGAACTTTTAGAATGAATTAGGGGCATGAATGAATTCCTGAGGAAATTTGGGACAAGATTCATCAAGGAATCGTGGCCAATGGTGGATTCTAGAGAGAGTTAGGGTTGTGGAAGGTTGATCGGAGAAGTCACCGGCGGTGACTCTAGCGCACGCAGGTGAACTGAACTCAGAAATTTGAAATGAGGAAGATGATCCCAGAGCCATTGGATTAGGGGAGGACCTTTGACCAGGTGAGGATCCAACGGCCACGCGTGAAGGAATTTTGTGAAGGATTTCTGAGTTGAGATGAAACGATGCGTTTCATTTATTTGTTGGTTTTGGGCTTAGTCAATAGTTGATACTCCCACCCCCCTTTTGGGCCCAAACACTAAAATGAACTGAATTGTTATGCTATTCACACCACGCGCCTTTTATTTTCTTTTAATTTTTCATTTTATTTTTCATTTCATACATGGCTATTGGAAAATTCATAAATAATGGAAAAATAACTCATTTAATTCCATTCTTTTTGCCATGGATTCATGATTGAATCTAGTATTTTTTAGACAAAAAATATTAATATTCCATGCATTTTGTGATTTTATGTGCATTTTTGAATTTTAATTGATATTAAAATAATCATGGTTGATGCTTGATCTTGTTGAATTTGGTTTGATCATTTGATGATGATTCTTGCCCTGATTTTTTGTATGTAGCTAGCTTAGATATGCATGTTCCCCATAGATTTTTTTCACATTTTTGTGCTGAATATAAGTGGTAGTTTTAAGTTGAAACTTTAAGAGCTCCATTTTTAGGGTTTATGGTTGATACCTTGTGATTTAGGTTTTATTTTTAGAACTTGGTGGATGATTCAACCTCTGATTTTTGTATGGTAGATTCATGATTGAATGAGGATCCCTTAGGAATTTTTGTAGGAATTTACAATGTGTTTTGCTATTTTTGTTTGATTTTAGTTTAGGTGCTAACTTTAGATGATTCTAGTGCACTAATTCAAGTAGAATGACTTCTTTAGCCCCCTTAGATTAGGGTTTTGTTTCTTTTGCTCTTAGATGATGATGGAGGCAAGTTGAAGATGCAATGGATTTCTTGAAGAAGCTTGGATGTGAAGATATTCCCTTCTTTTGGTGTAGTGTTGATTAGGTGTTAAGATTAGGGTTTGCAGGCAGAGCTTCTAGATAGATTCTCTTCTTTCATAAATATGGAAGGTGTTGATCACTTCCATTCTTCCCTATGATGTAAGGTCCCTTTGTAAAGGCCTCATCCCTCTTTGGTAGGATGTGTGGCTCTTTACAAGTTGGTAGAACCTTTGAGGGTCCCTTTCTCTGGTGATAGGATGCTTAGTGGTGACCTTTGGTCTTCACTCTGCTACCAATCATCCAGACTTTGCTCTTGATAGATGAATCTTTCTCCCTTGCTAGAGGATGGAGTTCCTTGCTTGAAGAAGATTGAGTGCTAGAGGATGGAGTTCCTTGCTTGAAGAAGATTGAGTGCTAGAGGATGGAGTTCCTTGCTTGAAGAGATTGAAGGATAGGAGTTGATACTTCTCTGTGTTTGAAGATTACCCACAGGAGCTGAAGCTTGTGGATTAGGAAGAGCAAGTTGATACTTGTAAGGAGGAAAGAGCTGAAGCTTGAGGGTCCAGAAGAACAAGTTGACACTTGTGAAGAAGATCAAATTGAAATTGAGGCTTGAAGAAGAAAGAATAAGTTGATACTTATGTTGATACATGGAGAGCCTGAAGGAGCCAAGTTGATACTTGATTTTAGGGGTGAAGCCTGAAATTGGAATTTACTGAAGAGCTGAAGCTTGAAGTTGAAGGAGAGGGATAAGTTGATACTTATGTTGGATAGCTTAGAAGCTTGAAGAAGCAAGTTGACACTTGCTATTGAAGATGATAGCCTTGAAGAGTGGTTGAGGACTGAGGACTGAACTGCTGTCAGGGGATTGCTTTGCTGTGGAGCTGTAGAAGTTGTTGATTTGCTTTCTTGACTGTCTGTTTTCTCTCTGTGCAACTGCATTGGTGTGACTTGTTTGATTTGCTTGATGCATTAGAATAAGTTCATGTCTAGACTGATGTAAACTAGGAGCATGATTGCGCTAGAGGTTGAGTTGCTCCCTCTGCTTGTATTTTTACTGTATGGCTTTGCTTGCGGGTATTCGGTAGAGCCCAGCTCCCTTGCCCATGTGGTGTGTGATTTGCTTGATGGAATTTTACTTCTTCTGTATGATTGCAGTTGCTCACTATCTTGCTTGATAGCATATTATTTCTTCTGTATGATTACAGTTATTCATATCTGGCCTGAGGTTGAGATGAGCTTGTGGAGGCTGCTGCCCCACACACATTTCCTCCCTCACTTGCATTACATGCATTTTACAGTCGTTTACTGTTTACTGTTTAAGCTGATGCTTTATCTGTTTCTGTTTATCATTGACATGATCCCCTAGGAATCTCACTTCCTTTGATAAGGAAGTGATGATTAGAACTTTAGGTTGAAACCTATGCATGATAACTTCTAGGTGTTCCCTGTTTCAAACCTCAACCATAGGATGAATCCTTGGCATGACAACTGTTAGGACTTGATAGTCTCCCCCTTAACTGAACCTATTCGTTCTCTTCTCATCTCAAAACAAATTAAAATACAGTAATAAAGGTTAACTGACGTCGTACGTTACGAGCCTTAAGCTATCTGAGAAAGGATTGTTGGAGAGTTTCTTTTCAACAGTCTGGATGTTTAGTATGGCACCCTTTGGGTGACATACGATGCATTCACTCTCAGGTCATAGTCTCTAGTGTGATATTGGTTGCAAACATCCATAAAAAACAATTCTTCCGTAAAAGACAGAAAACAAACTTCAAACCGTTTTGCCCCGTGGGCCCATAATTCAAAGGAAGCTTTTCTGAAGAAAAGAGTGTCGTTAACTCCTAGCTCTATCGCAAATGGTAACGCCTAAGTCTCCAAGGGTCGAGCTGCGTACACCAAACTGCTGGAACTGTTTGTTAACCCTACTCGGATAAAACAGATGAATCTGAATCCCCGTAATCCGTATTATCCCGAACTACGTAAGCTCTGATCTCTCAAGCCTGTTGAGAGTACGTAGGCACAATACTGACGTATTGGCGAGCCACCTTCCCCGTAACCTGTAGTTAGTCGAACTACGTTGACTCTGATTTCTCATTCTCTGATGAGAATACGTAGGCATAAAGCACGACGCTTTGCCGAGTCATTTTCTTTTCTTTTCAGACCAGCCTTGATAGGTAGATAGTAAATAAACCCGTCAGATAAACACAACAAGCGATAGCTGGCGACTCTGCTGGGGACTTCGATAGTTTCTTGGGATCCAACGTCCCTTATGCGAGTCAGTTTGGGGATCCAACGTCCCTGCGTGAGTCAATCCTAGCGCTTGTATGATTACTTGTTGGGTTGTGTTTGTTTATCGCATTTTAGTTTCCGCATTTTTTATTTTCAGTATGATATGATTATCTGTGCTGTTGTGGGAGGGGTATTCTGATGAGTGAGAAGCCAGACCCAGGCTTGAGTGTACCTAGCATTAGTTGTGGAAATTAGTGGGCGCGTGCTTGCTTTGCAGGCACTAGTGTCTCATGAAATCTACGCTCATACGAGGTTCTCCCGGTTGACTTCTTTTTCGGCCCTTTGGGCCTGAGGGGTTGTTGGCTTGGAGGATTGTCGACTCTGGGGACCGATCATTTGGAATTCAGCTGAGTGAGGCCGCTTCAGGAGATGGTGATGCCACACCTTCTGGGTATCGTATCACCCCTCTTGAATGTGTGTGACGCTGATGACCGCATAGGATGCCGAACTTGTGTCAGTTTAAGTCCATACCTGTGAGCAAGGTTGGGTTTGTTGCAGGAAACCTTAACCTTCAGACTACCTGGTTTTCTTGATAGTGAATCAGTTTTGTTGGTATCAGAGGTTCTCATCATCAGATGTATATTTGTTCTTGATAGATCAGATTTGTGGTCATGTATCAGAGGTTCTCATCACCAGATATATGATTGTTCTTGATAGAGCAGATTTATGGTCCTATATCAGAGGTCCTTATTATCAGATGCATGATTGTTCTTGATAGAGCAGATTTATGGTCTTGTATCAGAGGTCCTTATTATCAGATGTGTGTTCGTTCTTGACAGAGCAGAATTTATGGTCCGATATCAGGGTTTTCTTCTCATCAGAGATATGGTTGTTCTTGACAGAGCAGTATTATGGTTTTGTTGATACAGAACCTTCATCTCTTCAACAACACAGTCGTCTTGATCTCCTGCTGCATGATTGCATTTTGCATTGTTTCGCATATTCATCTGCATTTCATTAACGTGTGTCTGTGTTGCATGTACCGGTTCCCCTGATTCAGGTTTTCTTGCCTCCTATTGTGCTTTCATGGGTTCTCTGAGGAAGACTGTGGCTTACAGACTCCCCACTCCTGATGTTGTTCAGCTGACTGGTTTGATTGCTTTAGCAGATGATTCTGTGAGAGATGAATTCAGAAAGTCTTACAGTAAATTGCTCAGTTTGGTTCGTAAGCCCTCTGTGTTTGAGTTGAATGGGTTGCACGCCCTACTGTAGTTCTACGATCCTCTGTTGAGATGCTTTACTTTCCAGGACTTTATTCTCGCACCCACACTAGAGGAGTATGCTGATTTGTTAGGTGTGCCTATCAAGAGGCAGATGCCTTTTGTTCATATGGATGCTGAGCCTAATCTGGCTAGTCTAGCTCTTTCACTTCATCTAGATGCCTCCGAGCTGATCTTGTCTAGTTGGAACAAGGTTCCCGGTTTCTCCTTGCAGTTCTTAGTGGGAAAGGCTCAACAGTGTGCCAAGGACAGATGTTGGGTCGTGTTCAACGCCATCCTTGCTCTGTGCATATATGGCATCATTCTGTTCCCCAATATGCCTGACTTTGTGGACTTCGACGCTTTTCACATCTTTGCATCAGGGAATCCAGTCCCTACCTTGATAGGAGATGTCTACCATTCCGTCCACTACAAGAACGAGAACATAAGGGGTAAGAATGTCTCGTGCTGTGTGCCCCTACTCTATAGATGGCTTGATAGTCACTTACCCAAGAAGGCTCCCTTTGCTTCGTCTGCAGCCACAGCTGAGTGGTCCGAGCGTTTGATGAGTTTGTCAGCGGAGGATATTACCTGGTTTGATAGAGATAGATTGGGTACCGAGATCATCTTCAGCTGCAGTGGGTTTCCGAATGTGCCTTTGATAGGCAGGAAGGGTTGTATCAACTATAATCCATCCATGTTGGTCCGACAGTTTGCTTATGCTTTGAGAGCTCCGCCGAAGGATGAAGAGGTGCAGGAATCTCTGTACCTCATTGGTCATCTAGAGGGGGATATGTTGTCTAAGCTTCAGCACGCTTGGAATGGTATCTGTAAGCGGGGAAAACCGTTGCTGGGAAAAAGTAATAGCCAAGCATATGCTCCGTATGTGACCTGGATCAGAGCCAGAGCAGATATTATAGGAATGTCGTTCCCACCTGCCAGGCCAAAAAGCCCTCCAGTGATTGAAGAGCCTACCACCGTTCCTATTCAGCAGCATAATCAGGTGTTAGCTGAGAGAGATGAGCTGAAAAAGGCAAATGAAGAACTGGAGAAAGAATTGGCTCAGCTCAGAAGTGAGAGAAGCGAAGCCGTTCATTCCTTCAAGAGCCAGACAGAGCTGGTGAACCAGTTGGGGACAGATTTGACTAAGCAGATAGCTGAGCGCGAGCGCATGGGTCGAGACTTCAAAGCTGTCAATGATGTACTGGCCACTAAGAAGCAGCATTTGGATGAAGCGTATCGAAGAATATCCAAGTTTAACCAGCATTGGAAGGCCACCCTATCCAACGGCAAAGAACGGGAGGATAAGCTGAAGCAACAGATCTCCAAGCTGAAAGCCCAGGTGAAGGCTAGTGAGAAGAGGTTTGATGAAGAAACCGCTCGCAGATATGCCGCTGAAGGCCAGCTCAACAAGGCTCTTGCTAACCTGAAGGAGCGCAAGCTGACGTTTGAATACAAGAAGCGGAAGCTAGAAGATTGTTTCGGCGAAGGAGCATGGGAAGACTCAGTTGAAGGTCTCCAATACACCATTATGCAGAGAGAGTTACTCGTCGAAGGGTTACTCCCTCGGCCTGATCATCCAGAAACGAAGGGGTTGTTAGAAGAGTTTCGCGCCCGTGGCCGTGCTTGACTATTTGTGATCCTTATGTTTTGATCATTGTTGTACGCTGACCATCACCAGGCTTGTTGGTCGAGGTCATGCTATTGATTCTGCTTGTACTCATTGACATTGTGTACTGCCTTGATGGGCTTTCTTTATATATGAGATGTTATTTCCATGATTGGACTCGGACTTCTTATTATCAGCACTGGCACTCAGGCGCTAGGATCGGGGGATACCTCCCTAACACACAGACACACGTTTGCATTTGCATGAAGCATTTGCATAACGAGTACTTTGTCGTTTTTCTAACCCTTTGTGTATGCAAGTTGTTCCAGGATTGATCAGAGACCTATCCACCGCTATCCGACCAGAGCAAATCAAGCCAGAGTTATGGAGCAAGTGTAAACTGACGTTCAAGAACTCCGAGAAAGGATGGACCACTTCATGGAGCTCATGCAAGTGGTCGCCAACGGCCAGGATCAGCTCAGAACCTTGGTTCAGCCTCTGATCTCAAGGGTTGACAGCAATGGTGTACTCCATGGTGGGACTGTTCCAACCCCTCCACCTGTTGAAACTCCTCAGAATGGCGTCCCCGTGACCGGGGGGAATGGCAGTGCCAACGGCAATGTGATAGCTAACATGGGGCTCAACGGTAATACGACTGGCGTCGGTAATGGGAATTTTGAAGCTAATGTCAATGTTGGACTGGGCAACGGCAATGCGGGTGTTGGAAATCTATATGGGCCTCAGCCATGGTTAGAAGACCGTCAAGACGATGTGTTCTCACAGAGAGGTGTTGAGGGAGAGCTGACTGCTGAAGCACGTCTGAGGTTTAAGGCACTCGAGGACAAGATGAGGAATTTCGAGAACTTGAACACCATGGGTGTTGACATGTCCAAGTTGGGACTGATTGCTGATTTCAAGGTGCCTCCCAAGTTCAAGGTACCCGACTTTGAAAAGTACAAGGGCACCACTTTCCCTCACGTCCATCTGAGATCATACTACCGGAAAATGTCAGCTCACCCTAAAGACGAGAAGTTGCTGATGCACTTCTTTCAGGATAGCTTTTCCGGGCCATCCTTGGAATGGTACATGAGTCTGGAACCTACCAGTGTGCGCACGTGGAAGGAACTTGCTGAAGCATTCGTGCACCATTACCAATATAACAGTGACTTGGCTCCGAACCGGGTCCAACTGCAGAATTTGTCGTAGAGGAACAACGAAGGGTTCAAGGAATACGCCTAGCGGTGGCGTGAATTGGCAGCTAGAGTTCAGCCGCCGATGGTTGAACGCGAGCTTGTGGAAATGTTCGTAGCCACCCTCCCAGGGGTTTATTACGAGAAATTGGTCAGCAGTATGTCTGGAAGCTTCTCAGATCTCATTATCACGGGTGAGCACGTTGAAAATGGGATAAAACTGGGGAAAATTCAAGGGGATCTGTCCTCAGCTGGAGGAGGAAAGAAACCATATGGTGGCAAAAGGAGGGAAGGAGAGACGAGCGTCGTGTCCAACGCTCGAAGGAAGGGTAAAGTCCAGCACCAGCAGGTGGCCAGTATAACCATCCCCGCGGTCCAACAGCCACAGCAGCAGCAGCCGAATCAACAAGGGTACAGAAAGTATCAGAACAGGGCACCTCTGTCAAGCCGTCACCTCGAGACGCCGCCCATGTCTTATGCTCAGCTGTAACAGACTCTGCTCGAGTTACAGCTGATCCAGAAGAGAACCCTGGCTCCCTTGACAGGGGCACCTCCGCCAGGTTATGATGCGAATGCAACATGTGAGTTTCCCTTTGTAAAGGCCTCATCCCTCCTTTGGTAGGATGTGTGGCTCTTTACAAGTTGGAAGAACCTTTGAGGGTCCCTTTCTCTGATGATAGGATGCTTAGTGGTGACCTTTGGTCTTCACTCTGCTACCAATCATCCAGACTTTGCTCTTGATAGATGAATCTTTCTCCCTTGCTAGAGGATGGAGTTCCTTGCTTGAAGAAGATTGAGTGCTAGAGGATGGAGTTCCTTGCTTGAAGAGATTGAAGGATAGGAGTTGATACTTCTCTGTGTTTGAAGATTACCCATAGGAGCTGAAGCTTGTGGATTAGGAAGAGCAAGTTGATACATGTAAGGAGGAAAGAGCTGAAGCTTGAAGGTCCAGAAGAACAAGTTGACACTTGTGAAGAAGATCAAATTGAAATTGAGTGAAGAGATGAGGCTTGAAGAAGAAAGAATAAGTTGATACTTATGTTGATACATGGAGAGCCTGAAGGAGCCAAGTTGATACTTGATTTTAGGGGTGAAGCCTGAAATTGGAATTTACTGAAGAGCTGAAGCTTGAAGTTGAAGGAGAGGGATAAGTTGATACTTATGTTGGATAGCTTAGAAGCTTGAAGAAGCAAGTTGACACTTGCTATTGAAGATGATAGCCTTGAAGAGTGGTTGAGGACTGAGGACTGAACTGCTGTCAGGGGATTGCTTTGTTGTGGAGCTGTAGAAGCTGTTGATTTGCTTTCTTGACTGTCTGTTTTCTTTCTGTGCAACTGCATTGGTGTGACTTATTTGATTTGCTTGATGCATTAGAATAAGTTCATGTCTAGACTGATGTAAACTAGGAGCATGATTGCACTAGAGGTTGAGTTGCTCCCTCTGCTTGTATTTTTACTGTATGGCTTTGCTTGCGGGTATTCGGTAGAGCCCAGCTCCCTTGCCTATGTGGTGTGTGATTTGCTTGATGGCATTTTACTTCTTCTGTATGATTGCAGTTGCTCACTATCTTGCTTGATAGCATATTATTTCTTCTGTATGATTACAGTTATTCATATCTGGCTTGAGGTTGAGATGAGCTTGTGGAGGCTGCTGCCCCACACACATTTCCTCCCTCACTTGCATTGCATGCATTTTACAGTTGTTTACTGTTTACTGTTTAAGCTGATGCTTTATCTGTTTCTGTTTATCATTGATATGATCCCCTAGGAATCTCACTTCCTTTGATAAGGAAGTGATGAGTAGAACTTTAGGTTGAAACCTATGCATGATAACTTCTAGGAGTTCCCTGTTTCAAACCTCAACCATAGGATGAATCCTTGGCATGACAACTGTTAGGACTTGATAGTCTCCCCCTTAGCTGAACCTGTTCGTTCTCTTCTCATCTCAAAACAAATTAAAATACAGAAATAAAGGTTAACTGACATCGTACGTTACGAGCCTTAAGCTATCTGAGAAAGGATTGTTGGAGAGTTTCTTTTCAACAGTCTGGATGTTTAGTATGGCACCCTTTGGGTGACATGCGACGCATTCACTCTCAGGTCATAGTCTCTAGTGTGATATTGGTTGCAAACATCCATAAAAAACAATTCTTCCGTAAAAGACAGAAAACAAACTTCAAACCTTTTTGCCTCGTGGGCCCATAATTCAAAGGAAGCTTTTCTGAAGAAAAGAGTGTCGTTAACTCCTAGTTCTACCGCAAACGGTAACGCCTAAGTCTCCAAGGGTCGAGCTGCGTACACCAAACTGCTGGAACTGTTTGTTAACCCTACTCGGAAAAAACAGATGAATCTGAATCCCCGTAATCTGTATTATCTCGAACTACGTAAGCTCTGATCTCTCAAGCCTGTTGAGAGTACGTATGCACAATACTGACGTATTGGCGAGCCACCTTCCCCGTAACCCGTAGTTAGTCGAACTACGTTGACTCTGATTTCTCATTCTCTGATGAGAATACGTAGGCATAAAGTGTGACGCTTTGCCGAGTCATTTTCTTTTCTTTTTAGACCAGCCTTGATAGGTAGATAGTAAATAAACCCGTCAGATAAACACAACAAGCGAAAACCGTTGCCAGCGCTAGCATCGTTGTTTACAACCACCACAGGAGGAACCACAAGCGTAGGGGGCCCATCCTCATGAAGAGTTTCGACATGCACAGAGTTGTGGTCATTGTTGCCGTTCCCATTAGTCCGCGTCAGCAGCGGCTTTACCAAAGTCTGGAGATTCTCCTGGCCTTTAGCAATGCTCTCCATGGCCTGCATGAACAGGTTCAACTTCTCGCGAATTTCCTGCATCTCTACTTGGACTTGATCCATGATTCTCTTGCAGTTGTTTCAGGTTGAGTAGCGGTGAACTCTTTGTTCGTCAATCTTGAAAACCTGCAGATGCCGGAAATAAGATACAGATTCGAGAATACTGGTCATGCAATATGAATGCAGATGCAAATGTGTAAATATGCTATAGGTCATATTCACCCCCGATTCTAGTTTCGGAGAAAAAGCCATCATGACAATGGAGTCCCCATCAAGCAAGCAAGGAATCAGAAAACCCTCATATATAAACACATGCCAAGCGGCTGAGTACAAGAGTACAACTGAACACAACTGAAGAGACCTCAGCCAACAAGCTTGGCGATGGTCCAAATATAAGTACAAATAAGAAAGGCAAGGCAAAGATAAATCAGGCCAACTGGCGTGCTCTGACATCCTCCAATATCCTCATCGTCTCCGAGTGCCCTAGTCGGGAGATCAGCTCCTGAATCAGCAAAGCATGCCGCTCGGTAGTGGATCTTAGCTTTTTGGCATCATCCTGGTAGGTTCCTTTGCCAGAACTCTCGTCAAATCTGTACCTCTTGGAACCGGCCTTCTCTTCATAACCTCTCGGCTTCTCGTCAATGTCACTTACTCTGAGCTCAGCAGCGCTCCTAAGTGATGTCTCTTCAGCAATCTTTGCGTCTTGGGCTCTAACCTGTGCCTCTAGCGTGGCAATCTACATCTTCAGTTCGTCTTTGCGCTCCTTCCGCTTGGTAAGCGTAGCGCTCCACAAAGCTTCCCACTTGCTGAGACGGGCATAAGCTTTGCTTAGAAGTTCCTTCTTAGAAGTAAGCACCCTGCTAACACCGTTTAAGGCTATTCCCACTTTTTCTTTCTTGTTGGTCTTTTCTGTCAGCTCCGATCCCAACCTGTTAATCAATTCAGTCTGTTCCTTCACAGTGAAGGTGGCTTCCTTCTTCTCACGACGTAACTGGAAGATCTCCTTCTCTAGCTCCTCATTGGCTTTCTTCAGTGTCTCGTTTTCAGCCAACAATTTGCTATACTTCTCACTCTCTTTTGAAGGAGGTACTTCAATCAAGGGAAGATACAGGGGTTCCACAGCAGGATAAGGCATCAACGAAGTAGTAGCTCTCTCGCGGATCCAAGCCAAATAAGGATCATAGGCTCTGCTGTTGCTCTTACCGAGCAGAGCTTTGCCTATCCTATGGATGTTAGCCCATGCATGTCTTAATCTGATCAAAACAGCTGTGTCCAATAAGCCCGTGAGATACAGAGATTCCTGTATCTCCTTCCCAATAGGAGCGTACCTCAAAGCATAACCGAACTGTCTTGCCAGCAGCGAAGGATTATAGTTGATACAGCCTTTCCGTCCAATCAAAGGGACATTCGGAAAGCCACTGCAACTATATATAATATCAGTACCAAGCATACTCCAATCAAACCAAATGATATTCTCAGCAGACAGTCACATCAACTGGGAAGGCCAATCCAAAGTATCAACAACATCAACAAAAGGCCCTGTCTTCGGAAGGTGCCCCTGGAACCACCTGTACAGGAGAGGAAGACAGCAGGAAACATTCTTGCCACGATGTTTCTCATTCTTGTAATGAATGGAATGATAAACATTGCCCAATAGAGTAGGAACTGGATTCTTCAAGGCAAGAATCAAGAAGGCATCTGAGTCGACAAAATCTGGCACATTAGGAAACAGGACAATCCCGTAGATGCAGACAGCTAGAATAGCACTGAAGGCAATCCAACATCCACTCTTTGTGCACTGTGTAGCCCTCTCAACCAGGACAGATAGGTGAAAACAATAAGCTCCGTTCAGCTTGACCAAGCCTCTCGGGAACTCAAAAGTGTCCAAACTGACAATCTCAGCGAGCGTAGCTAACTCAGGCTCAGCATCAACATGTACAAAGGGCATCTGGTCCAACACAGGAACTCCCAACATCGCAGAATACTCCTCCAAAGTGGGTGCCAGAATATAGTCAGGAAATAAGAAACATCTCAGTTGCGGCTCATAAAACTGCATCAAAGTATACACCCCAGTCGTCTCAAATGCAGAAGGTCTGTACAACAAACTGAATAATCTCCCATAAGATACCCTGAACTCAGCCCTTACTTTCTCATCTGCTAGAGCAACTAAACCCAGCAAGGAACTGATATCTGGAGAATGCAACCGGTAGGCAACTGTCCTCTTCAGGGACTCCATGTCTGGCTAGAAGGTACTAGAATCAGAGGGGAATGCTCACCTGCAACATAAATACATGTTAATGAAATGCAATCATGAAAATGCACATGCATATGCAAACAAGGGACCAAGTGCAATGCTGATGAACTGGGCGGCTCTGTACTGAAGCCGGAGAACCATCCAATCTTCATCTCAAACCAACCACTCAAATGAACCTTGTAACCACATCTCACTAACAGAGATAAGCCAAGTATTCTGAGGTCAAAGGTTTCCTGCAGACAGACCCACCTACCCCTCACAGGTATGTACTTAACTCGCAGGCGAGGTACGACATCCTATGCGGGTTCAACGTCACAGACTTTCAAGAGCGATGATACGATACCCAGGAGGTGTGGCATCATCATCCCTTGAAGCGGCCTCACTTAGTTGAATCCCAATTGATAGGTTCCCAGAGTCAACAATCCTCGGGTCAGACAACTTGTCGAGCCCTAAGGGCTAGGCAAGAAGCATCAAAGAGAATCTCGTCCGAGCGTAAATTTCGCGGCTAGCTGGTGCGAGCTAAGCAAGCAGGCTAACCACTACTCTCTACTTCTAAGTCTATGTGTAACCTCAAGCCCAGGTCCGGCTTATCTCTCAACAGATTATCCCCTTCCCACAGCAGCAATAACAGTATAAGGCTGATAATAAAATGCGGAAAGTAAAGACAGAAAAGTAAATCTATACAACACCCATGACGGGAAAACAAGCGCTAGGGTTGACTCGCATAGGGGATATTCCTGTCCCCAGCAGAGTCGCCAGCTGTCGCTACTGCGAAAATCGGCGCCGGCTGAACAGAAGAGTCGCCACCGTGCGTTATTTATCCCAAAGGAGGGAAAGGAAACGCTCGAAGTAAACCTACCGCAAAGACGGGAAAAGAATGGTCATCGCAACCAAATCCTGGATTCGGGAGTCGGTTACGCAAGGGGAAGGTATTAGCACCCCTCACGTCCGTCGTACTCGACGGGATCCACGATTGTTTTTCTAGTACGGATTGTTATTCTATCTACGCTAAAGGTTTGAGGTTAAAAGAAAATAAAATGACTCGGCAAAGTATCGCACTTTATGCCTACGTATTCCCGTCTTGGAACGAGAAATCAGAGTCAGCGTAGTTCGCCTACCTACGGGAAAGGAGGGGAAGGTTGCTCGCTAGGACATCGCATCCTATGCCTACATACTTTCATACAGCATGAAAGATCAGAGCAAACGTAGTTCGGGCTACGGAATACACAAGCTTGTGTGAATGTTTTTATCTCCTTATGAAAGGGTTTTTCCTGATTAAGAGTCCAAGCGGACAAAAAATGACGTTTTGATGTTTGTTTTCAGTCTTTTACGCAAGAACTGTCTTTTATGATGTTTGCAATCACTGACGCACTAGAGACTATGATTTGAGAGTGACTACGTCGTATGTCTGTTGGTGTAAGCCCTAGTGGCCAATACTTTTTGGTACTTGTATCGGATTATTCGTTTAATAATAAAAGGCATTTCTTTATTATGTTTGTCTTTTAGAATAATAAAGTCCCTAGAATAGTTAGTCTGTTTAATGAAATGTTAAGTGTGACTTAATCATGAGATCCCATTAAACATAAAGACATTATTCTTAAAATATCCGTAGTCAAGCTTTATTGCAAAGTGGGATAACATTAAAAGCATTGAGACTATTATGAAGATAGACTGATGATCACATCTCATGGATCATGGATAAAGAGTTATCAAGTCTTGACATAGGTATAAATATTAGGAGTAATATTTATACCGGATTGACCCGCTATGAGAATACTACATAGTATGTTATGCAAAGTGTCATAAGTTATTCTCATGGTGATAATGGTGTGTTACCACCCTTCGACCTGAAACCACTATGGACCCTAGATGTAGAGTCGGGTGCTTTATTGCTGATCAAACATTATCCGTAACTGGATGATCATAAAGACAGTTGATGGGCACTCCACGAAGCATGCTGAGGGACATGAGTGTCCTAGATGGAATTTGCCAATCCTGCATAACAGGAGAAATGTCTAAGGGCCCAATATTGAACTGGACAAGGATGACACAGTGTATGCCTTGTGTTCAATAGAGACATAGGGGCAAAAGGGTAATTGTACAAACATATATTATCACGAAAAAGGTTTTGTCAGATCACATGACATTTTCGTGACTTGGGTAGCAGTGATGTGTTGCTAGATACCGCTTACTGTTTATTATGTTAAATATATAATTTAATATAATTACCAACGTTACGAAATCCTACAGGGTCACACACATAAGGACAGTTTGATGAGAGATAGAGAAATCAAAGGAACACCGTAAGGTACGGTGCACTTAAGTAAAAAATAGAAATTTGGATAATATAATAATAATTATTGTTATTTTATAATGGTTATAAAATAATAATAAAATAAATATATTTATTATAATAATTATTATTATAATAATATATAATATTATTATGGATCATGTGAATTGGGTTTTTAGCCCGCAACCCACAAGAGAGTCTATAAAAGGAACCCTTGTGATGAAGCTTTCACTTGATGCAATTTCGTTTTGATTCTCTTTTCTCATTCAAATAATTCCGTTCGTAAGCAGCTAGCACTGTGACCGGAAGCTGTTCGTGTGGACTGAGTAGAGGCGTTGCACTTCATCAACGCTTGTGATCGCTGCATCAAAGATCTGAATCGCCACAAAGAGGTAACGATTCTATCACTGACCATGCTCATTCGTAAGGATCACTAAAGGAAATTTTTGTTTTCCGCTGCGTTTAGATCGCAATTTTCCTTCAGTGGTATCAGAGCCACTTACGAAACCATGGATCTGATAGCTGTTAAATTTTCGTCTTTTCTGTATTTGATTCGATTAAAACACAGAATGAATTTAACAATAAACGATTAATTAAATTTGGCATCTGTTGTGTACGATTTGGATGATTGATGTTGATTATGCTTCAGAAACCGACATTAGTATGGTGAAGTTGTGCGATACATTGATCATCCATAGGTTACACAATTAGATCGATCACTTTTATATAAGATATAAGAAATTCTGATGCAAAGATGGTATATGGGATATACTGTTTTGATTTCATCCATTCAATCACATAAGGATTGTAATTCTTTTTGAAAGATCATCATTTTCATTCGCTTCGGAATCCGACGTTAGTATGGTGAAGCAATGACATGTTGATCTATCATATTGAGTTATCAATCGAGTTGTGTTTGACGGCATGAAATTGTTGCATTAGGATTAATGGCAGTACAAGTGTTGTATTGCCGCAGACTTTTCCGGTTGGGGTTGTAAATGCACAAAAGTTGTGCAGGAAACGACGTGAAATACAATGAAGTGTTCATAAAATTTTTCGCTGGGGCGCTGCCCCTAACAACCCCGCAAGGAGGTGCTGCCCCCGGCTAAGTCTGCAAAGTGTGATCAATCAGCCGAAATTTAATTTAGTTTATTTAATTATCGGAATTTTAAACTAATAATAAAAGTGTGTTTATTATTATTTATTTGTGGTGATCAGTTATGGCCTTAGTTTTTCCTTTATTATTGTTTTGGGATTTTTGAATACGGCCTGCGTGTCGTGCCTCTCTCTCAATCTCTTTATGTAACTTCTTTTCTCATCTCACTCCCTCGTATGTAAAACGAGTTTTCCTATATGTAATGTAATATTATGTTATGAAAAAAAAGAGGAGGAAGTATTCAATATTAAAGGAGGATAACCTTGGAGATCATGCTTGGAGAAGCTTAGATCGTTATTAGGTTAGCTTAGGTTCTCTCATTGGCTTGAGAGAACAATTGCGTTAGGGGCCATAATTGTATCTTTTTTATATGTATGTTGATGCATGTAATTGTATGTTGATGCATGTGAGAGACGTTTTGCATGTTAAGCCGGTGAGATCAAACTAATAACAAATTCCCTCAAAATTAAATATTAAGTTTATGCTTTCCAATTTTTAGCACTCATCAAGACTAGTATCGAGCATTGTAGGTTTCACCTACGCGAGGTGCATGTTCTATATTAGTAAGGTGTGATGGGATAATTGTAATATCCAATCGCTAAAACAATGGGTCAAACTTAACTAAACAAATTATAATAAGATTATATATGTTTAGAAGCAAGAATTAGGAATGATTCATGTGATGGATCAGAATAAGGAGTTATTCACCCAATTGAAAATATTCGAGAGTTGTATGAGATACAATTGGAAGGAGTTCCTACCTAAATAACTTAGTTTTGTGTAATCAGCCTAACGCTGACTTAAAACAAAGTGAAACATGGATCTCGACCCACTAGAAAGTCTTCCAACGGGATTTTCCGAATCAAATGATGAGGGTCATTTGTTTTGAATAAAATAGTGGGAGCATATTTGATTAAAGGCCTAATTAAATATGTTGTTTTAATGATACTTATATTTTCATATTTCTCTTGTAGATTACCATGACAACAAACACATCGAACAATATTTTGCGATCCATCCTAGATAAGGAAAAATTGTCTGGGACAAATTTCCTGGATTGGCACCGTAATCTGAGGATTGTCCTCAAGCACGATAAGAAGCTGTATGTCTTGGAGACACCAGTTCCTGAGGAGGAACCTCCTAGTTCTGCACCAAAGGCAGAAAGAGATGCTTATAAGAAGCATTTCGATGATGCCAATGAAACCGCTTGCCTCATGCTTGCTACCATGAACTCTGAGTTGCAAAAGCAACACGAGAACATGTCTGCGTTTGATATGATCGGACATCTAAAAACGCTTTATCAAGAGCAAGCAAGAAATGAGAGGTTTCAGGTTTCAAAGTCCCTTTTTAACAACAAGTTAGCTGAGGGAGCCCCTGTAAGTCCCCATGTACTCAAGATGATTGGGTATGTGGAGAACCTTGACAGATTAGGGTTTCCCCTTGGAAAAGAACTTGCGATTGATCTGATCTTGCAATCGTTGCCAGAGAGCTTCAGTCAGTTTGTCCTGAATTTCAATATGAATGACTTGGACAAAAGTCTTCCAGAACTGCTAGGCATGTTGAGAACTGCTGAGCAGAATATGAAGACAAAAGGGAAATCCATTCTGATGGTCAGTAATGGAAAGAAACAGAACAAGAGGCCCATCAAACAGGGTGGTAGAGGGAAAGGCAAGGAAGTTGCCAAACCCAAACCCACTCCTCCTGTTTTGAAGCCTAGTGAAGGAATAGCAAAGGAGGGCACTTGCTTCCATTGCGGTAAGACCGGACATTGGAAGAGAAATTGCCCAAAGTACCTGGAAGATAAGAATAATGGAGTAGAGACTTCAAATTCAGGTATTTTTGTTATTGAAATTAATTTATCTACTTCTGCATCATGGGTATTAGATACTGGATGCGGTTCTCACATTTGTACTAATGTGCAGGGGCTAAAAAGGAGTAGAAATTTGGCAAAAGGTGAAGTTGACCTACGAGTTGGCAATGGAGCAAAGGTTGCTGCTTTAGCTGTAGGAACTTATGTTTTAACTTTACCTAGTGGTTTAATAATTCAGTTAGAGAACTGTTATTATGTACCTGCAATTAGCAGGAATATTATTTCCGTTTCTTGTTTGGACAAGTTTGGTTTTTCATTCATAATAAGGAACAATTGTTGCTCCATTTATTTGAATGATATATTCTATGCTACTGCAAAAATGAATAATGGACTATATGTCCTTGATCTTGAAATGCCAATTTATAACATTAATACTAAAAGGTTGAAACCTAATGAGTTGAATCCAACTTACCTTTGGCACTGTCGATTAGGCCACATAAATGAGAAACGGATTTCCAAACTCCATAAAGATGGACTCTTGGACTCTTTTGATTATGAATCATATGAGACATGCAGATCTTGTTTAATTGGAAAGATGACAAAGTCCCCATTCACAGGAAAAGGTGAAAGGGCTAATGATCTTTTGGAACTCATACATACTGATGTATGTGGACCACTGAACATACCAGCCAGAGGAGGTTTTCAGTACTTCATCACTTTTACTGATGACTTCAGTAGATACGGATATGTGTATTTAATGAAACACAAATCTGAGTCCTTTGAAAAGTTCAAGGAATTCAAGAATGAAGTACAAAACCAACTAGGTAAGAATATTAAAGTTCTTCGATCAGATCGAGGCGGTGAATATTTAAGCCTAGAATTTGATGACCATCTAAAAGAGTATGGGATTCTATCCCAACTTACTCCTCCTGGAACACCACAATGGAATGGTGTATCTGAGAGAAGAAATCGAACCTTGTTAGACATGGTCCGATCCATGATGAGTCACGTCGATCTTCCAAACTCCTTTTGGGGACATGCATTATTAACAGCAGCTTACACACTTAACCGTGTTCCATCCAAAAAGGTTGATAAGACACCATATGAGATATGGAGTGGTAAGAAACCACATATGTCTTACATGAAGATTTGGGGTTGCGAAGTTTACGTCAAACGACAAATTTCAACCAAGCTTGAGCCCAAATCTGACAAATGCTTATTTGTGGGGTATCCTAAAGAAACAAGAGGATATTACTTCTACAATCCTTCTGAGGGCAAAGTGTATGTCGCTCGAACTGGAGTCTTTCTGGAAAGGGATTTTATTTCCAAAGGAAACAGTGGGAGGAAAATAGAGCTTGAAGAAATTCAAGAATCACAAAACATTGAAACACCTATGGAGGAACTAGAGCGGGAAACACAAGTAGTTATGGAAGAGCAACCTGCTCAAGAAGAACAAGACCAGCGTAGGTCAAGCAGGATACGTCACCAACCTGAGAGATATGGATATCTCATAAATGATCAGGGTGATGTATTACTCATGGATCAAGATGAGCCTGTGACCTACAAAGAGGCCATAACTGGTCCTGAGTCTGAGAAGTGGCTAGAAGCCATGAAATCTGAAATGGATTCCATGTACACAAACCAGGTTTGGACCTTGGTAGAACCTCCTATAGGAGTTAACCCTATAGGATGCAAGTGGGTCTTCAAGAAGAAGACTGACATGGATGGTAAGGTACATACCTATAAAGCAAGACTGGTTGCAAAAGGCTATAAACAAATTCATGGGGTTGACTATGATGAAACCTTTTCACCAGTTGCGATGCTTAAATCTGTTCGGATTTTACTTGCCATCGCTGCATATCATGATTATGAAATATGGCAGATGGATGTCAAAACTGCTTTCCTTAATGGGAATCTTCTTGAGGATGTGTACATGACACAACCTGAAGGATTTGACATACCACGAGATGCCCAAAAGATATGCAAGTTACAGCGATCAATCTATGGATTGAAGCAAGCTTCCAGAAGCTGGAATCTTCGTTTTGATGAAACCATAAAACAATATGGATTCATCAAAAATGAAGATGAACCTTGTGTCTTCAAGAAGGTTAGTGGGAGCATGATCGTGTTTCTTGTATTATATGTAGATGACATATTACTCATTGGAAACGATGTCCCTACCTTGCAACAAGTGAAGACTTGGTTAGGGAATTGTTTTTCTATGAAAGACCTAGGTGAAGCAGCCTATATATTAGGAATTAGGATCTATAGAGATAGATCACAAAAACTGCTTGGCCTAAGTCAGAGTACATACATAGATAAAGTGTTGAGACGCTTTAATATGCATGATTCCAAGAAAGGATTCATACCTATGCAACATGGTCTGTGTTTATCAAAAACACAATCCCCTTCAACTAAGGAAGAAAGGGATCGCATGAATAAGATTCCATATGCATCTGCAATAGGATCTATCATGTATGCCATGTTATGTACTCGACCAGATGTCTCGTATGCATTAAGTGCAACGAGTAGGTACCAATCTGATCCCGGTGATGCTCACTGGGTAGCTGTCAAGAATATCCTTAAGTACTTGAGAAGGACTAAGGATTCATTCTTGATATATGGAGGTCAGGAAGAGCTTGATGTAATTGGTTACACTGATGCAAGCTTCCAGACAGATAAGGATGATTTTAGATCACAATCTGGTTATGTATTCTGTCTCAATGGTGGCGCTGTGAGCTGGAAAAGTTCAAAGCAAGAAACAGTTGCTGATTCTACAACTGAGGCCGAGTATATTGCTGCCTCAAATGCAGCAAAGGAAGCTGTTTGGATCAAGAAGTTCATTAGTGAACTTGGCATAGTCCCTAGCATTGTGGATCCCATTGGTTTATATTGTGATAACAATGGTGCTATCGCACAAGCTAAGGAGCCTAGATCTCACCAACGATCCAAACACATACTTAGGCGTTATCACCTCATTCGAGAGATAATCGATCGGGGAGATGTGAAGATATGCAGAGTACCTACACTTGACAATATCGCTGACCCATTAACAAAGCCTCTTGCGCAACAGAAGCATGATGGTCATACTAGATCTATGGGTATTAAGGGTATGCCTAATTGGCTCTAGTGCTAGTGGGAGATTGTTGGTGTAAGCCCTAGTGGCCAATACTTTTTGGTACTTGTATCGGATTATTCGTTTAATAATAAAAGGCATTTCTTTATTATGTTTGTCTTTCAGAATAATAAAGTCCCTAGAATAGTTAGTCTGTTTAATGAAATGTTAAGTGTGACTTAATCATGAGATCCCATTAAACATAAAGACATTATTCTTAAAATATCCGTAGTCAAGCTTTATTGCAAAGTGGGATAACATTAAAAGCATTGAGACTATTATGAAGATAGACTGATGATCACATCTCATGGATCATGGATAAAGAGTTATCAAGTCTTGACATAAGTATAAATATTAGGAGTAATATTTATACCGGATTGACCCGCTATGAGAATACTACATAGTATGTTATGCAAAGTGTCATAAGTTATTCTCATGGTGATAATGGTGTGTTACCACCCTTCGACCTGAAACCACTATGGACCCTAGATGTAGAGTCGGGTGCTTTATTGCTGATCAAACATTATCCGTAACTGGATGATCATAAAGACAATTGATGGGCACTCCACGAAGCATGCTGAGGGACATGAGTGTCCTAGATGGAATTTGCCAATCCTGCATAACAGGAGAAATGTCTAAGGGCCCAATATTGAACTGGACAAGGATGACACAGTGTATGCCTTGTGTTCAATAGAGACATAGGGGCAAAAGGGTAATTGTACAAACATATATTATCACGAAAAAGGTTTTGTCAGATCACATGACATTTTCGTGACTTGGGTAGCAGTGATGTGTTGCTAGATACCGCTTACTGTTTATTATGTTAAATATATAATTTAATATAATTACCAACGTTACGAAATCCTACAGGGTCACACACATAAGGACAGTTTGATGAGAGATAGAGAAATCAAAGGAACACCGTAAGGTACGGTGCACTTAAGTAAAAAATAGAAATTCGGATAATATAATAATAATTATTGTTATTTTATAATGGTTATAAAATAATAATAAAATAAATATATTTATTATAATAATAATTATTATAATAATATATAATATTATTATGGATCATGTGAATTGGGTTTTTAGCCCGCAACCCACAAGAGAGTCTATAAAAGGAACCCTTGTGATGAAGCTTTCACTTGATGCAATTTCGTTTTGATTCTCTTTTCTCATTCAAATAATTCCGTTCGTAAGCAGCTAGCACTGTGACCGGAAGCTGTTCGTGTGGACTGAGTAGAGGCGTTGCACTTCATCAACGCTTGTGATCGCTGCATCAAAGATCTGAATCGCCACAAAGAGGTAACGATTCTATCACTGACCATGCTCATTCGTAAGGATCACTAAAGGAAATTTTTGTTTTCCGCTGCGTTTAGATCGCAATTTTCCTTCAATGTCACCCTAAGGGTAACACACTAAGTAATCAGATTACTGAAGAGTGACCCTCCAACAAACTTTCTCAAATAGCTTAAGGCTCGTAGCGTACGACATCGATTATCCCTATTACTATGTTTTGAATGGTTCTGAGATAGAAGAGAAAGAAGCTCTAAAAACCCTAGGGTTAGAAAGGGGAATCAAAACTACCCTAATGTTGTCATGCATGGATAAGAATCCTAATGTCTGTCATAATTCCCTCCTGCGCAGAGGAAATCAGAGATCCTAGGGGATAAACAGCAAAAGAAACAGCAGATATACAGTAAAACAGTAAAATGCATGAAATGCAGCAATACAAGCGAGGAGAGGGAGTCCCACTCAACCTCGAACCTGGGAAAGCAATACTCAGAGTGAAACAGCTTCACCTCAAACCTAAGGGAAAATCAACAAACAATACAGCAAAGAAAACCACACCCAACACCAGCTCAGACAGCAACAACAGCTCTTACAGCAAGCAGTTCAAGCAGCACCAGCTCTGGCAGCTACAGTTGATTAACAGCAAAAGGTTGATAGTAATGCTTCAAGCAAGCTCCCATCTCCCCTCTTAAATGATGTTCAAACTTCAGATAAGCTCTTATCCCCAATAATCTCCAGCTCTAGCAAGCACTGAACCCCAACAGTCAACAGACAGCTTTAGTTGGCAGCAAAACCCTAGTCTTCAACATATATCCAGCTTTGATAGGTACAAGCTTCATCTTCACCAGTCTTCAATGAACTTCTCATCTTCAATGGGCTTACAATCTTCAATACAGACACTCACAGAAGAGAATCAACTAACAGATGAAGTTGGAATGTTAAGAGGCTTAGTGATAACCCAGGGAAATGACTAAGATCTTAACACAGCAAGTGAAAGGTATCCTCAAGGTTCTACCCAATCAAAGCATGCTCTACATCCCTCCTAAGGAGAGATGGAACTCTTTTAGGGGACCTTGTGTCATAGGATGGAATAGAGGCACTAGAAGCTCTCTATGTTTGACAGAAGAAATCAGTCTACTCTAGAGCTCTCCCTATATCTCCTATCTCCTGAGTCTTCAAAAGCAACCTTCAAGTAAGAAAATCTCCAAGCTCCAAGCATCATCATTTGTCTACAATCATATTCCATGTATTCACATACTCCTCAAGCCAAGCACAAGCCCCAACACCCAAAGAAAAGGCCCAAAACCCATCAAGCAACACAATATCCCAAGAGGGAAAACACCAATATCAACCAACTTGCAAAAATCAAATAAAATGGAAATACTCATCATAAAATCCTAGATTAATTTCTAAGGGATCCTAACTAGGTACCCTATACCCCACATACACCCCAAGGCCTAAATCAAACTAAAACCCTTAAAACTATGTGTTGAAATGCACCTATGTCAAGTAGAAACCCTAATTCTAGCACCCTAAATGTGATAAAATTAAATCACAAAAATGTGATAAAATTCCAGGGGGAACCTAATACTCTAATCTAATCATGGCAAAACAAATTACATCAAAAATCAAAATCACATGATCATACTAAATTCAGCAAGTTGCATTATCAAACAAAAATGAAATAAAAGCAATTAAAAGTAAAAATAAACCAAAAAATGAAAAATGAATGAAATGCCAATTTTACTCTTTTATAATTTTCTTGATGTCTTGATGAAAATGAGGGAAAAAATCCCATGTAAAAATAACCATTTTTCAATTTGTTATGATTTTTCAAAGATCCTAAAATAAATGTGAAATGAAATGAAAAATAAAAAGAAAATGGAAATGAAGCGTGTCAAATAGCAATTGAGACTAGTTCAAATCGTCAGCTGGGCCCAGAGGGGGGTGTAGATAACCAAGCGCGCATTAGGCCCAGTTGCATCAGAAATTAAATGGAAAAATAGAAAGAAAATGAGAAAACCCCGGTACGAATAACAATGAATATTAGTGTATTCCTCAGTGGGCCTCCCAAGTGGGGTGTGGATATCATGTTCTCACTTAAGCCCATTCTACAACTTAAGTGAAACGCTGCGCTTTGATCACTCTTCAGCCTCTCTCACAAAATGAATCACGCGTGGCCGCTGGATCTTGTTTTGGTCAAAGGTCTTACTCGGATCTAAGGGTGCAGAGGTTATCTTCAACCTTTGAATTTGGGAGGGAAAAGAAACTCCATGGATGCAGAGGTATGAACTTCATCTTCTCCAAGTCGTGCTCCCTCAATTGTCCATCAAAAATCACAAATGAAAACCCTAACTCACTCCATTTTTCACCAGCAATTCAACCATGGTAACTAAACACACTGAAACATCTTCCTCCTCAAAACACGATTGAATCCTCAGAAATTACTCAAGAATGGAATCTCACCAAACCTAAAATTGAGTGGCCTAAACTCTTCACCACTTCACCCTGATCAATTCTAACTATCAACCTAAGATTCTATCATCAAGAACAACAAGAAAATCGCATGAACAGAAATTGCATTAATCCACTAATGGTCTCTAAATCAAACCTAATGCTACCAGAAAGCTTCATACACTAACCTACATTGAATCTAACTAATCAAAACAGATTGAAACTACCTAAATCATGCCATGGAGTGAAGTTTGCATACCTGCAAATTTGAGATGAACAGAGTCCTCAAACCTTCAAATCAATCCTCAAAAGCTTCCAGATTCCTTCAATAGAGTATAAGGAAGCTTCTGTATGCAAATAACTTGATTGAAATGGCTTGAATCTTTGAATTCGATTCTGAGTTGCAGATGAAAAATTTCAAAGGCTATCACACGATTCTTCTCCAATCTTGCTCAATTATCCATCTGGAATCATTCACCAATGCTAGAGCAAGCTTCTGAGATCAAAAGAATGGATTGAACTTGGCTGAAACTGTGTAACAATATTCTGTTTGCAAATGGAAAAGTGAATATGCAATCTCTCCAATCTCCCTCAATTCTCTCCAACTCTAGCTCTGAATCACTTCATAGTTACATATAGAATGTGTTTGAAGACCCTAGAAAGTTCTAGATTGATCCAATGAGAAAATCAACTTCTCATGTCATGAAAATCTCATCTCATGCTATGTTCAAACCAGCTCATGTTTTAGCTTGTACTTGCATTCAATTTTGATCCAAATTGTCCTCTAATGAGATATTGGATGTGTTAGGATGGAATGTAGCCTTGGTTATGCCTTGAAGTGTGATTTTGCATATGTGTCTTATGATGCAAGTAGCCCATTTACAAAGCAAGTCATAAAAATAACCCTGAATTCAAAATTGTGGCAATCTCAATGTTCTCAAAATGCATTTTACAATCAAATTGGTATGTCATATGGCTTGGTTTGGATTTGTAGATCAAAAACCCCAATTTTCAACTTTGGTTCATTTAAAATTCACCTTCATTTTAGGCCATTTTGGTGACTTTGTGAAGCAAGTCATTCCAAACTCTCATGACCTCTTATCTAGCCTAAAAACATCATTTTGAACACATCTCATGTTGAACATTTTTCCATTTGAGGAGTGGAAGATGGAGATTTGGACCTATGTTGAAAAATGACCGTTAATTCAACTTTCCCAAAATACCCCTGGATTGCCAAGACCATAACTTGATTTCTACAAATCCTCTTGAGGACTTATACTACTCAAATTAAAGCTAAGATCAAGATATACAACTCTTTTGTTGGCCAAGAATCCATTTGAAAACTCTTTGATGGGAAAAAGTTGCTTGGAAGTCAAGTGACTTTCATAGATAAATTTCAGTGTCCTCTGAGGACCCATAACTTGCAAGAACCATAACTTGAGTTCTACAAATCTTCTTGAAGACTTCTAGTACTCAAATTAAATCTATTGAGAAGCTCTACAAGTTTCATGTTAACCAAGAATTCATTTGAAGCTTGCATTTTGACTTATCTTGCTTGGAAGTTAGACCTAAATTAGGGGATTTTACTCTAAAACCCTAATTTAGTAACTCCTCTTCTTCTTCTTCATTCTCTTTGATTTATCCTTTGCACAACACCACACATTTATCCACATATCAATCCATGAATCCCACATCCTCCAATTAAGCCTTGATGCTCTTCAATCACTCAGTTGACCTAGTGTTGACCCAGATGAAACCCTAGTTGACTGTACTTCAACTCTGGCTCTTGTACTTGTATCAATGACTTGTCTCCTCTTCAAAATGACCCTCTAGGTCTTACATGATCTTTGTACACATTCCATGGCTCACACACTCATTGACGATCTTCAACACCCTAAGATTAGGAGAGAAATCCACTGGTTGACCTTCACCCTTTTCAAAGCTTCAACTCTTTTCTTGATTACTTGGATGGTCTTGAACTTGAATAGAAACCCCTAGCTAGGCCCCTTCTCTTGGTAGACACCTTGATCCCTTGTTGGAGGCATGCTATGCTATGATATGCAAATGATTGGGCTATTTACATGGCTTATTATGCAAATGACAATGCAATTGAAACATAAACCAGGTGAAATAGGTTGAGCAAATTTTAGGGTGCAACAAATGGTCCTTGAAGTTAGCACCTAAAGAGGGGATTTTACACTGACATCCTCTGAAACCCTAATTTAGTAACTCCTAGACTCTTGATTCTTCTTGATTTGAACTTGAAATAACATCCTAGATGTCTCAAAACAACTTCCCATGACTCTAATGACTTGGAACCAAGTCTCAATCTCCTTTAAGCCAACAGTTGACCTTGCACTAAGCAGATGAAACTCTAGGTGCACAAACTTTGACTTCAACCTCTTGCAAATGATATGACCCCTTAGATAAGCTCCCCAATGATTTCAAAAGCATTCAATGAGCTTCTCCAACATCTCTTGTCCATAACCATGGCCATGTGAACCCCTGATGATCTTCAGTTGACCTCCAAGATAGGAGGTAAGCAACACTTGTCAATCTTCTCTCTCAGAGAACTTTGACCACTTCTTGATGGTTGTAAGCATTTGATAAGTTGAGTAAACACTCTTGTTTGAGCTTGATCCCCTTGATAACCTTCTCCTGGATGGCACACCTCCCTTGATCCCCTGCAGAAGACAATGTTATGCAGATGCAAATGCTAAAGAATGAAATGAAACATAAGCCAAGAAAGGAAAAAGGTTGGGAAAATTTTGGGGTACAACAACTGCTCCTATTCAAGCGACTTGGACCTGACTGGGTGAAAAGCGAACGACTTTCAAACAATCAAGGAAAAAGACTGTTGAATACCAAAGAACCCAGATATTTGCCAACCGCAGAAATATAACTGCAAACTGTTACTATAACAAAAATCTCCAGAAATAACTCCATTGATAGTTGCAACGACAACAAACTAACTGATTCCCAATCAGAAAGCATCGACACGCAGTCAGAAGAAACATCTACTAACGCAGGCAATGACACTATGTCGGAAAGATCATCTGATATCACCATCAGGCATCTATTGAAACAATAGGCATCGATCCCGAAGGCCGGCTCAACACACAGTTGAGAAGAAACATCTGACATCGCCGCCAGGCATCTGTTAAATAAAAATAGGCATCGAACCCGAAGGCCGGCTCAACCCGCAGTTGAGAAGAACATCTTACATTCCCGTCAGGCATCTATTAAATAAAAACAGGCATCGAACCCGAAGGTCGGCTCAACCCTCAGTTGAGAGGAAACATCTGACATCGCCGCCAGGCATCTGTTAAATAAAAACAGGCATCGAACCCGAAAGTCGGCTCAACACGAAGCTGAGAAACTTCTGCTAACCAGCAGGCATTCGCTAAATAATAGTGAGCATCAAACCCGAGGGTCGGATCAACACGTAGTTGATAAACTTCTAAGGAAAATTCATAAGAGAACTCTGCTGGGGAAAGAGAAAATTAAACAAGCAACTCTAGTGGTGACTTCACTGAGGAAACAAGAGAAACTTAACCAAGAAACTCTTTTGGGAAACACCTGATAAGATGAAACACATCCATCAAGAATCTTTTGCCGAGGTGTGGATACCTGCGCAGGCTGGAGAACTAAAAAAATCACAAATTACCATGGTCTGAACACCATACAGTCAAAAGAATCACATCACAATCTACCATGGTCTGGACACCATACGGGCGAAGAAAATCATCCTTCTGTTGGAAATACACCTGAAAAACAAGAGGTAACAACCTGGCTTATGTTTCACATGCATATGTTTGAACATGGTGTAATGCTCCATACAAAATGGAAATGCTACGCGTTTCTGAGAATGATATGCACAATGCAAAATGCACCAGAACCAAATCAGCAAAATAAATGCTAAAGGGACAAAGCCAACTCCGTTGGGGAGATGGAACATGCCAATTACGATTGGACTTATGCTGGGAAACCAAGCCCTAGACGGCCTTCTGAAAAAGAATTTTCTTGAATGATATTGCTCTGACGAGAACAAAAAATTCACCCTGCTGTGAATTTACTCCAATCTACTAAGGAAAAATTCCCTGAATGGCCTACCAAAATACAACTCTTCTGAGGCTCGCCCGACTCGGTTGGGCAGAACATCCACTCTACTGGAAAGATAGCACCACATGCTATACAATAACTCTACTCTGCAGGAGATCAAATCCAATCCTGCTGAGAGAAAAATGCCCTGAACGGCCTTCCAAGATACAACTCTCTTGGGAAACAGACGACCCGGCTGGGGAAAAACAACAAAACACTGGAGATAAGTCTAACCTGCTGAGGAAATCACCGACCCTGCAAGGGATAACAATCGACCACTGGGATTAAACTCAATTTACCTTGAAATCAGCCTTGAACGGCCTTCTAGAACACCGAAATCCTTCTAGGGTACAAAACATGCATCCCAGAGTAACTCTACTCTGCTGAAGATCAAAAATCCGACCTACCGGGGATTACTCAGCTGGGGATAACCGAATAAGATTCACTGGGAAACAATCCCAGACTCTCTCTGCTGAGGAAGAATAATAATTCTCAGGGCGTATCTTCACTCTACGGGGAAGAATAACTACTATGCTGACTCCGCAGGGATTAGAAAATGAGAGGAAAGTTCTTCGACCTCTGCTTGGGGATTGAATCACCACTTTAAACCCTGAGGGGATACTAGGTCATATGCTTAGACTCTGTGGGGAAACAAAAATCCTGAACTTGCTCCGCAGCTGGGAGTACAGTTTCGCATCTGCCTGGTGGAGAGAAATCCGGTCTCGACTCGCTGAGGAGTAAGTACGTACCTACAACCTACTGAGGATACAGACACATACCTGACCTGCACGAGGATATCAATCTCAATTCTCTGGGGCTGATTCTACCCTGCTGGAGAACTCAGTCCTGAACTGCCGGGGAATGAGTGTATACAACCAGTCTGCTGGGGAGAAGCGTACACCTTCAACCTGCACCTATTTTCTTGTAGAAACAAGCCTCTACTGGAGAGGAAACTAGATCTTAACTACACACCTCTTTCTGTCGGAATGGTGATTTCACAGGGGATGCACCTCTGGAAAATTTCCCCAAGGGTAACGATCCTGCAAATGAACAAACAACAAGATATCCTTTACAAAGGGAACTATCTCTGTCATCATCCGTGACATTGTTCAAATAAATCAAAGTTTTAATGATTATCGGCCAAAGCCTGCAAGTTTATGTATGCGCAGTTTTATCAAAACATCGGGTGTTTTCCGCAAACAAAACAGTAAAGATTAAATCAAGACAAACAAATTACTGAATAGTATATGTTTTATTGACAAATGGCATGTAAATAGGCAGATTTTACAACAGATGCAACCCCTGAAAAGTGGAAGCTGCGCAAAAATTTACAGAAATGCACAGAAATATACAGAAATGTCGGCAATATGGCATAGACAAACACCATGAGCTGATCCTTCTATGACTCTCCTGACCTCGATGATTCCCTGACGCTTCATCTTCCGAAGAGATTGATTCGGATAAACGGCCCTCAGGTCCTCCCTCAATCCACTATACTTTGAAGATCAATACGCAGACCGCAGTCATTTGCATTTCAAATCCCTAACTTTTGCCTAAATCGCCCTTTCGGGTTTTCAATTCACCAGGATACCCATTTTTGCCAAAGTTTCCTTTTCAGGTTTTCAACTTTGCAGGTTTACATCTTTTCCTTTTATATCCTTAACTTTTGCCCGTACCCATTCTTTTTATGGTGTGCCGGGATGCCCCATTTTTGCCTAGATATTCTTTTTTCTTTCCAGCCGGTCTCTTTAAGTAAAGTATTTTTTAATTGCGTTTGCATTCACAGAGGATGTGAATTCCTCACCATCCATGGTTGATAACAACAAGGCTCCTCTAGAGAAAACCTTTCGCACGACATATGGACCCTCATAGTTGGGAGTCCACTTCCCCTGTGATCTGTTTGTGGAGGGAGAATCCTCTTCAATACTAACTCGCCCGTCTGAAAGCTTCAAGGGAGCACCTTCTTGTCAAAAGCTTTCTTCATCAGACTCTGATACAACCGACCATATGCAATATATGCCATCCTTTTCTCATCCATCAGGCTGAGCTAATTCAGTCTATTTCTTATCCATTCTGCCTCATCAAGCTTGACGTCGACCAAGACTCTCAAAGAAGGAATCTCGACTTCTAATGGCGGGACAACTTCCATGCCATAAACCGGCGAGAAAGGAGTTGTCCCAGTTGAGGTACGTACCGAAGTACGATATCCATGCAAAGCAAAGGGCAACATCTCATGCCAATACTTATAGGTTACAACCATCTTCTGCACTATCTTCTTGATATTCTTGTTGGCCACTTCGACAATGCAATTCATCTTCGGACGATAGGGAGATGAGTTGTGATGCTCAATTTTGAAATTCTAGCACAATTCCTTCATCATCTTGTTATTCAAGTTTGAACCATTATCAGTAATGATTCTTTTGGGCACTCCGTAGCGACAGATGATGTCCTTCTTGATAAGCTGGGCTACCACTTTCTTCGTGACATTAGCATAGGAAGCTGTTTCCACCCACTTGGTGAAGTAATCAATGTATACCAGGATGAAGCGATGTCCATTAGATGCGGTGGGCTCAATCAAGCCAATCATGTCAATTCCCCACATGGAAAAGGGCCAAGGCGACGCCATGACGTTCAATGGACTTGGCGGCACATGAATCTTGTCGGCATAAATTTGGCATTTATGGCACTTCTTTGCATACTTGAAGCAATCTGACTCCATAGTCAACCAATAATATCCTGCTCACAACAGCTTTTGAGACATGGCATGCCCCCTACATGTGTACCAAAGGCACCTTCGTGGACCTCTTCGATAAGCAGACTCGCTCCTTTTTCGTCCACGCATCGTAAAAGCACCAAGTCATAATTCCTCTTGTAGAGGACACCATCCTAGTTTAGATAAAAGTTCACTGCTAACCTCCTCAGCGTCTTCTTATCCCGGGTCGACGCCTCTGGCAGATATTCTTGGTTCTTGAGGAAATTCTGGATGTCATGATACCACAACTTCCCGTCAGAAGCTTCCTCAATGGCGAATACGAATATCGGCCTATCAAGGCGAGAGATGACTATTCTTGGAGCATCATTCCAATAGTTCACCTTATACATTGAGGATAAAGTGGATAAGGCATCCACCATCTAATTCTTTGCTCCAAGCACATGGTGGAACTCTATTCGGTCAAAGAAAGGTAACAGCCTCCTTGCATAATTCATGTAAGGTATCAGATTAGGCTATTGAGTCTCCCATTCCCCCTTGATCTGATTGATAACTAACGCTGAATCGCCATATACATCTAGATTCTTGATCCTCAGATCAACGACTTCTTCCAACCCCATAATAAACGCTTCGTACTCGACTTCATTATTGGTGCAGGGAAATGTTAACCTGGTAGTGAAGAGAATATGAGAACCATGAGGCATCGTGATAATTGCCTCAATTCCACTACCGTAAGAGTTAACAGTGCCATCAAATATCATCTGTCATTGGGAACCCTTATCTAGACCTTCATCGGGTAATGGCTCGTCGTAATCCTTCATCTTTAGAAACATGATATATTCATCGGGAAATTCAAACTTCATCGGTTGATAGTCATCAATCGGCTGTTCAGCAAGATATTCTGACAGAATACCCCCTTTGATAGCTTTTCGAAGACGTATTTAATCGGATCCATCTTCGAAATCAGCATGGTTGTATGATTTAGCATATACTGCCTCAGGCGTTTGGCAGCCCAAGCGAGTGCCCAACACATTTTCTCCAACATTGAGTACCTGGGCTCACAGTCTGTGAACGTTTTACTCAAATAGTATATTGCATGCTCTTTTCTTCCAGTCTCGTCATGTTGACCAAGAAAACAACCCATGCTGTTCTCAAGAACCGTTAAATACATTATCAATGGTCTTCCAGATACTGGAGGTATCAGTATCAGAGGCTCCTGCAAATATTCTTTTATTTTATCAAATGCCCTTTTGCAATTTTCATTCAAGACAACCGCCTGATCTTTCTTTAACAATTTGAACATGGGTTCACATGTGGCTATGAGATGAGATATGAACCTAGCAATGTAGTTCAATCTACCTAAGAAACCACAAACCTCTTTCTCCTTTTTCGGCGCTGGCATATCTTGAATAACTTTTATCTTTGCAGGATCGACCTCGATTCATTTTTCACTGACAATGAACCCCAACAACTTTCCCGATCTGACGCCAAAAGTGCACCTGTTCGGATTCAACCTCAGTCTGTATTTCCTTAGCTTCTCAAACATCTTCAAAAGGTTTACCAGATGTTCCTCCTCCATTTTCAACTTTGATATCATGTCATCAACATAGACCTCAATCTCATGATGAATCATATCATGAAACAAAGTGACCATTGTCCGCTGATAGGTTGCCCCTGCATTTTTCAACCCAAAAGGAATTACCTTTCACGGCCATATCTGGTCTGGTCCTTTTGAGCTTCTACTTGACTGGCGGACACTCTTCACGCAGCGGCAAGCGATGAACCACGATATCCGTGTCAAGACCGGGCATATCTTCGTATGACCAAGCAAAGATATCACTATACTCAAAGAGCATCTCAACCAATCTTTGCTTGATATCATTCTGCAATGCAGCCCCTATCCTGACATCTCTTCTGACCTCCTCGGTACCCAAGTTGATGACTTCAATTTCCTCCTGATGAGGCAGAATGATTTTCTCTTCCTGTTTCAAAAGTCTGGCTAGCTCTTCTAGCAAGTCTTCATCTTCATCAATCTCTGCTTCGGCTTGAAATATCGGATTATCAAAGTCAAAGCGAGTCATAGGCGGCTCTGGAGCGGTGTCATCTGCAATGTGAAACCTAAAATGATGATGATTTAATACTTAAAATGATATGCAAACAAGCACAAACCACATTGCCATTTTATTGTTAAAAATAAAACAGGAAAGACAAGGATCACAATATTTGAATGCAGAAAAACGCCCTTTGATTGATTGATAAAAATATTGTTCAAACATAAATAATTAGGCCCTGAAGACAAATACCACTATGCTCCGGGTAGAACATAGGGCTATACAATAATCATAAAAACAAATCATTACTCTTCTTTCGTCAGTTGGATGATTTCTTTGACAGACCAGTTGTTTAGGCTTTGTCCTAGAGTACATGGCTAAATCCACGCATCCATGTCGCTGTCACCATCTTCATCAGATATGGCATTAATCTGCTCAAAGACTACTCCACCGTTGGTAAACTGGACATGCCCTTTATAGTGCAGCGCGCTTTGGGAGGAGGAAGATGGGTTGTATCCCAATCCGAATTTTTCTTGCTTGTTGGGTATGTTTAGCACTTGGCCCCAACCTTGTGATGCCTCAGCCTTCACCACTACCTGGGCTTCCTTAAAGGATGACATGGCGACTTCAAGTGCTTTGTTCATGACCGATGTTTTGTCCTTGATTTACACAGTTTCGAAGGCCTGACATAACATCTCATGGATTTCGCCATCGACCTCGACATACTTATATGAAGACAGATGACTAATCATTATATCTTCTTCCCCGCAAACAGTGACAACACTGCCACCCACCATGCACTTCAACTTTTGGTGCAGCGTGGAGGTTACGGAGCCTATCGTATGTATCCAAGGACATCCCAACAGATAGCTATAAGCAGGTTGAATATCCATGATGTAGAACACAACGTCAAACACCTTTGAACCGACCTGGATTGGCAAAGTCAACTCCCCGAATACGGACCTTCGAGTCCCATCAAAAACTCGTACTACCAAGTCACTTGGAGTACACAATTTACCATGGGTATCCAACTTCATCAGTGCTTTCTTCGGAAGTACGTTCAAGGATGACCTTGTATCAATAAGCACGTGTGACAGCACAGCTCCTCGGCATTCAATAGATATGTGTAGCGCACAGTTATGGTTCCTCCCCTTGGGCATCAAAACTAAATCTGTCAATCCCAGCCCGTTACCTGGATTTACATGTTCCACAACTCCCTCGAGCTGGTTCACAGATATCTCCTGTGGCACATAAGTTGTATTCAGGATTCTTAACAGAGCATTCCTATGCGCTTCCGAACACAATAACAAGGACAAAATGGATATCTTGGACGGAGTCTGCTGTAAGTGATCCACAATCTTGTAATCACTCTTCCTTATCAAACGCATGAACTCCTCCGCCTCCTTCAACAAGGGTTCCTTCTCACCAACTTGAGAAGTCTCTTCATCCATTAATTTACCTTTCCCCTTGTCAGACTTGTTAGTGACCACTTCAGGTGACGAAAATACTCTTCCACTCCGAGTAATTCCACCAGCTCCAACTAAGTTGTCCACAGAATCCACCGGTAAACTTTTCAACTCCTGCTTCTGTCCGTTATAATATACTTCGGCTCTGCAGTTCCATGGAATCTCCTTAGTACTTTCATATGGTACGGGACCAGCTTTGGTAATGATGATGGTTGGCGGCCTAGGCGGCGCAGAAATAGTAATAGTCTTGTACGAAATCTAGATTGTCGAAACCTCATCCCTCTCTTCAACCACTAATACCTCATTCTTCTTCTCAGCAACTCTGTCAAATTGCAAGACACCATCATTCATCAGCTTTTGAATTTAGTTTTTCAGCTTCTCACATCCCTCGGGATGGCTTAAACATTCAACACAAGCTTCATCACAACCTGGGAATACCCCCCCCCCCTCAACAACTTGTTCTTTACAAAACCCAGTGGCGTCTTCAACTCATCCACATGCGACACCAAATTCAAGCTCTAATCTTCAAGGATAACACTGACCCCAGCTGCCCCATGGTTAGGCATGGGGTTCTGCATGACATTGGGTGCGTCGTGAGAAACGTTTATAGCCTTATTGTCTATGAGATCCTGAACTTTATGCTTAAACGCCTTACATTTGTCAATATTGTGACCCGGAGCACCAAAAACTCACATCGAGCATTAGCGTCGTAACCAAGAGGTGGTGCACCTGTCTAAGGAGCTAGAGTCCTCTTCTGTATCAACTGTAACTACCGCAAGTGTTGGAGTAATTGAGAATATGGCATCAGAGGTGAGCATTAGCGTCGTTTTTTGTTACCAAAGGCTTTTCTAGTTCCTCCTCCTGCTAAGGATCCTTTGCCAGCTTGAATCTTTCCCAGCTTAATGCCATTTTCAACCCTCTCCCCAGTGATGATCAGATCAGAAAAGCTACCTGACATGTTACCGATTAGCTTCTCGTAGTATACCCTCGGTAACGTGGCAACAAACATATCAATTAAGTCCCTTTCTACCATGGGAGGCTGCACCCTAGCTGTCAGTTCACGCCACCTCTGGGCGTACTCTTTGAAGCATTCACCATTCTTCTGAGACAGATTCTGCAATTGGAACCTGTTAGGTGCGAGGTCGCTATTATACTCGTAGTGTTTAACGAATTCCTCATCCAAATCCCTCCAGCATCGGATGTTGACTGTTTCTAAGCTCATGTACCATTCAAGAGAAGGACCAGAAAGGCTGTCTTGGAAAAAGTGCATCAGCAACTTTTCATCATCTGAGTAGGTAGACATCTTACGGTAATAGGAACGCAGATGAACCCTAGGACAAGTAGTGCCTTTTTATTTTTCAAAATCAGGAACTTTGAACTTCAAAGGTACTTTCAAGTCTAGGATCAGCCCCAGATTAGCCATGTCCAATCCCATAGAGTTCTGATTTTCATAGCTCTGCATCTTCTCTTCAATTAGCTTAAACCTCTTATCTGCCTCAGACGGTAGTCCCACACCAACATCCCTCATAGAGAATGCATCCCACTGAGGAACATTGTTGCCATGCACAATATACGCCATCTCAGGCATAGGGATTCCGCCTGCATTACCTCCGCCCGGAGGGATAACAACTGGAGGAATAACATTAGCATGTGGCGTGCCACCTTCATTACGAGGAGGATTAGTAGCAGTTTCCCCGTAAAGCACACCATTCCCATCAACTCTTGCAATTAGTGGCTGCACCAGAGTCCTCAGTTGCTCTTGACCATTTGCCACACTCTGCATCAAATCCATAAATTGGGCCATCCTGTCCCGAAGTTCTTGCATCTCAGCTTGCATCTGCTCCATGACCTTATGTTGATTTCCCCGAGTGGCGTAACGGTGAGTCGTTTGGTTGTCAATCCTGAAACAAACTAACAAACCACGAAGATAAGATTAACCGTTCCTGGCACCTGCGATGCAAAAATGCAAAATGATGCAGTATGCAGACATGTATATATGCTTTAGGGATATTTCCCCCTTGATTCCAGTTCCACGAGAAAAGTACGACAACAGAGAGCTAACAGATAAGCAACAAGCAAACTCCTCATAAATAAAATGAGAGCCAAGAGTCAGATACAACAATACAATGGAATCAAAATGACCTTAGCCAACAGGTCTGGTGATGGTCAATATATACATCAGAATAACAAAATGAAAAGAAATACAATCAAGTACAACAACAAGACTGGAAATCCTCTAACAGCTCCTTCGTCTCTGGATGGTCAGGCCTGACAAGCAACCCATGGATGAGTAGCTCTCTCGAGCTAATAGTGTTATGTAAATCCTGAGCATAATCCTCCCACGCGCCCCCATCAAAAGCCTCTTCAAGCTTACACATTTTCACATCAGCTCTAGACTTGTAATCATCCAACGTTGCAAGCGCTTCATTCAGTCTATAATCACTGTAATGTCGGAGTGAGGCTTTAGCTGCAATATTTTCATCCTTCACTTGGAGTTGAGCCTTCAACTTGGAAATCTGTTGCTTGAGTCCATCCTCTTGCTCTTTATAGTTAGTGAGGGTAGCATTCCACTGGTCATTAAACCTGGAAATCTCTAAATAAGCTCTATCCAACTCCTTCTTCTTAGAAGTAAGAACATCACTGACAACCTTCAAATCTAAACCCAGATGCTCGCGAGCGTGAATCTCTTTGGTGAGATTTGTATCCAGCTTGTTTACCAACTCAATTTTCCTCTAGCAGGAATAAGCAGCTTCAACCTTTTCGCTCCATAATTGAACAATCTCTTTTTCCAACTCTTCATTTGCCTTGCGCAACTCCTCTTTTTCAGACCACAACTGATTATATCTCTGGATATCAACAGTAGTAGGCTCCTCAATCATCAGAGGATATAAAGGCTCACGAGGTGGAAAAGTCATCAACGCTCTCTCAGCTCTCTCCTGAATCCAACTCACGTAGAGGTCATAGCCTCTACTATTACTCTTCCCCATAGAAACTCTCCCTCTGCGGTGAATTTTGTTCTAGGCCTTCTCAACTCTAGTCAAGGTCTCATTCTCCAGCAAGCTAGTGAAATACAGAGATTCCTGTATTTCCCCTTCTCTCGGAGGCTCTCTCAAGGCATACCCAAACTGCCTCACTGTAAGGGATGTGTTGTAGTTAATGCATCCTTTCCTTCCGACCAACGGGATGTTATGAAAACCACCACAATTGTAGATAATCTCTGTACATAGCTGATCTCTATCAAACCAAATGAAATTCTCAAAAGTCAAGCCCATCAACCTCTCTGACCACTCTAAGGTACCAGCAGTATCAACAAAAGGACCATATTTGGGAAGGTGACTTACAAACCACCTGTACAACAAAGGTATGCAACAAGACACGTTCTTCCTTCTCCGATTCTCATTCTCGTAATGCACAGAATGATATACATCGCCTAGAAGCGTAGGTATAGGATTCCCTGAAGCAAAAATGTTGAAAGCGTCTAAGTCCATAAAATCTGGAATATTGAAACTATATGATATCATGAATGCACAATGCTAGGATGGCATTAAACACAACCCAACAACCCTCCTTCGCAAAGTGTTGAGCTCTAGCAACCAGAAAAGATAGTGGAATTCCTGGCATTCCATTTCTCTTGACCAACTTCCCTTTTAGCTCAGAAGCATCCAAATGAAGGGCCTCAGCAAGCTTAGTCAAGTCAGGCTCAGCTTCAGTATGATGGAAAGGCATCTGGTCAAGGATAGGAACTCCAAGTAACACAGAGAACTCCTCTAAAGTAGGCAGTAACATATAACCTGGAAAAGTGAAACACCGGAGCTGTGAATCATAAAACTGCAACAGAGTATAAGACCACCCAACTCATATACTGAGGGCTTGCAGACAAAACTCAGAAGCTTCCCATATGATTGCTTGAAGTCTTCCATCACCCTTCTGTCAGCCACAGAGATCAAATTGAGCAGAGATCCAATGTCAGGAGTAGGGAACTTATACACCACAGTCTTCTTCAGGCTAGGCTCCATGTCAGCAAAGGATCAAGATCACTAGAATTGAAGGGAAAATATACACCTGCAACATAAATACATGTCAATGTAAATATGCAAATGAAAAATGCAAATGCAACGGGGGATCAGGGTTGTTGTGTTGTTGATTGAGAAGAACCAGCGCTTCGCTTTGGCAAGAACATAGCACTGTCATAAGGACCCACTGTATCAAAATCACATGGTTCACACTGACGAGAAAACCAGGCAGGTTGAAGGTCAAAGTTCCTGCATAACCCAATCTCTCTCACTGGTATGGACCTAATCACTTATAAGGTTCGGCATCCTATGCGGTCATCAGCGTCACAGACCTTCGAGAAACGATGATACGTTCACTGTTTCCGGTTTGGCATCAAAGTCTAACGAAGCGGCCTCACTTAGCTGACTCCCAAATGATCGGTCCCCAGAGTCGATAATCCTTAGATCCAACAACCTCTCAACTATCCGAAATGGACTGGAAAGGTAGTCATCAAAGAGAATCTCGTCTGAGCACGAATTTCATGGGAACTAGTGGATGCCAAACATACAGGTTCACCACTACTTCCCGCTTCTAATGCTATGGTTGTACTCAAGCCTGGGTTTTGGCTTATCTCACAGTGGAACATTCCCACCCAACAACACATCACCCATGATAATATACAATGTTGGAAAGTAAGATACGAATGCAGATAAAGTAAAACACATATACACTCACTCAAAGATAAAAACGCAAGCGTTAGGATTGACTCGCATATGGGATTGGGAAGAGGTCCCCAGCAGAGTCACTAGCTGTTGCATCGCTGGGTAGGAGGGGCGGCAAGGACAGAAGAGTCGCCACTTTTCGTTATTTATCCCAAAGGAGGGAAAGAAAATGATCAGAGAAAACCTACGAAAAAAGGGAAAAGACAGGTCGTCGCAACCATATCTCGGGTTCGGGAGTCGGTTACGCAAGGGGAAGGTATTAGCACCCCTCACGTCCGTCATACTCGACGGGATCCACGCTTGTTGTCTATCTAAAGGGTGTTAAACTATCTAAGCTACAGGCCATGGGGACAAAATAAAAAGAAAAGAGACTCGATAGAGCATCATCGCTCTATGCCTACGTACTCCCTCGTGCAATGGGATAGTCAGAGTCAACGTAAATCGGAAAACTACGGGTGAATATGGGGAAGGTTGCTCACCAAGACATCGTCGTCTTGTGCCTACGTGTCCTCGTCTGGTACAAGAAATCAGAGCGAACATAGTTCGGGCTAACAAGACCACAGGTTGGTTCAAATGTTTTACCCGAGTAGGGTTGAAACTTAGTTCTAGCAGTTAGGTGTATGCTGCTCGAGCATTGGAGACTTAGGCGTTACCTGTTTGCGGTAGAACCAAGAGTTAACAAAAATCTCTTCATGAAAATGGTTTCCACTTAATCCCAAAGGATAAAAACAAGTTTGATGTTTATTTTTGAGTCTTTTAAGAAGAAGAAGTGAATTGAATTTGGTTTGTAATTCATGTTGCACTAAAGACTATGACTTAGGAGCGAATGCGTCGCATATCGTCCAAAGGACATACGCTAAACACTCTAGACAATTGAGAGGAGGCCCCACAATCATCATTTCTCAAATGCTTAAGGCTCGTAGTGTACAACACTCATTATCCTTTATTATGTGTTTTGAAAGTGTTTTGAGATGAGAAGAGAAGACACACTCTAAAAGGGAGACTAAACTCAACCTAATGTTATCATGCAATATACACCTATGATTGGGATGAAAAGGGAAGACTACCCTAATGTTATCATGCTTGGATTCAAACATAATCTATCTTAAACAAGAAAGATTAGAGGTTCTAAGGGGACATGGCAAAGGAAGACAAAAGAAGAAGAAGAAGAAAGCATAAGTGAAAAAGAAAGGAGAACGAAGATAAAGATGCAAACATGCATTGCAACACAAAGATGAAAAGGAAGGAAAAAGGTGTGGGGTAACAACCACCACAAGCACATGTCAACCTCTTAAGGCAAACCAAAGAATGCAAAACAAATGAGAGGTGCAAACAAGAGAACTTGAACAAGTTCAAACCAAAAGAAAGTTCTCAAAGTGGCCTCTCATCCAAGTCAAACTCAAAGTGCAAACAAGAGGCACCAAATCAACTTGGATGAGTCCCCAAAGTCCTAGGACAGAAGTGAGAACAAGAGAAGAGGGTAGGCAAACCAAAGAAAGAAGCAAGCGAAATCAAGTTGCAAGATAAGGTATGGTAAATAACCTAAGTTCTATACATTTTCAACATTAGAAGACAAATGGAAAACCTTACAAAGATGCAACTTACAACAAGAACCAAACAACTTTATGACCTAAATATTTTCAACCAGCCACTTCATCATGTTAGAAATGTGAATCAAGAGGAGTTTGAAGCATATGGGATCGACAAAGGTCATTTCCCACCCAAACTAGGTCAACTAGTATGTGTGAACCATCCTTAGGGGTAGCTTGACTTGCAAGGTACACTAAAAATAGGAAAATGATTCAAATAAAACCAAATAAAAATCACAAAGCTCACAAAGATGTTAGCAACCAGAGGCTAAATCAACACAACCAAAGTCCATTGAAAGCATCACCAAAGAAATTGATTCACTAAGGGTGCTCCACTTTGAAGGAGGGTTGTCGAGGGTCAAATAAATGGAGATGAAAGTCAACCAAAAATAGGTCAAACCTTAACCAAAACCATCCTCAGAGGCACCTTAATGCATCATCAAAATGAGGAAGAAGCCTCACTCAAAGGTGATTAAAATTGGTCCAAATCTCAAGCAAGAACAAAAGAGAACAAATGAAAAACAACTCAAAAATACCTCCAATCATTAAATTCAATTTTAATTGAAAAATAAATGGAAAAGGAAATTAAAAATTATTAAAAATTAAATAGCACATTTAAGTGTCAGAAAATATTTTTGGTTGAATTTTATAATGATTGGAGCTATTTTTAATTAATTAAAATCAAAACAGAAAACAAATAAAAATAAAATAAAACAAAATAAAAGAAAATGGTGCAAATAGAAAACAGATGCGTTCAAAACAATTGGGCTAACACAAGGGAGTGTGCAAATAGCAACCAAGGCCCATTTCCAAAACAACTCAGCTCAACATCAAAATGCTTCGTTTCATTTAATTGACATGGCAGACAATCATCCATGTGTGTATGGTCAAACAAATCTGAGCCACACATCCAAGGTTGTTAATGATTCAAACAAGCACACGTCAGCTTTGCCTGAGTTTGAACCAGACGCCGGAGCCCTAGCTCCGGTCGTCTTCTCCGGCGAGGTGGTCGGAGTTCAGGTTCCCAAAACTCACCAAAACGTGACAAATCTTATATCAAATTGAAGCTCTACTCACGCACATTCCAAATCCAAGGCTCATTTGTTTTAAACATGCATATATGAAGAGAATCAAATTGTGAAGGTTTGGCGTGCATAACTAAATTCTTCATCAAACAAGACAATCAAGCTATCAAACATTGCCTACATGGTGTAGGTCTTCAGATGCAACAACAATGATCCTAAAACAATGCCTAACATGAGAGAAATTTGGAAGAGAAGATTACCTAACGGAAACACTCCATTGGTGCTTCAATTGATGTCAAGCTTGCTCCAAAATATGCAGATCCAATCCACTGAACTCAAGGAAGAAGAAGCTTGCTTCAATTTGCCTTGAATTTCCTTAGATCTGGATTCACGATTTTGAAATTTCTCTCCAATTTCCAAAACTGAATTCTGAGCTCTCTCCATGAAAATGCAATTCTGAGCTTCCAAAATGAACTTGGAGCTTTTATATGTTTGATATGTGAAGCAATTGGAGGCCCATGAGGCTTCAATTAGCTGAAATTTAAAAATGCCCAAAACTTGGCATGTGCTCATGCACACGTGATTATGGCTGCATACACACATGGAATTTGCTTCATTCTTCATCTGACCACTTGAATTACACATTGGGATTAAATTGGGCCTTGGAATTGATCCAATTATCAAGTTTGGAGGTGAAACTTCCTTGTGAAGTTACTTTGAATTCCACGTGCTTTTCTTCTCATAATTCAAAGTGAGTTTGTGAATTTGGTACATGAGCATAATGTGAAGAGATTTGAATAAAAATAGGACAGGAAAAAGACCTATAATGTATTCAATCTTGAGTTTCATGATGTAATTGGAGTCATTTGGTACAACTTTCATGTTGGTTGAAGTTCCATTTTAAGTACTTAAGTTCATGAACATGACCCATAATCAAAATGGCCTATAATCAAAGTTTCCCAAAATACCCTTGCCTTGCAAGCTTCAAAACATGAGTTACGCAAATGATATGAAGGACTTCTAGGACTTTTTCGAAAGATAAGATCATGAGGAATAAATTTCATGTTCATTAAAATTTGAGAAGAAACATGATTCTAGGTCAAAAGTGCCTTGGAAATGAGTTGACTTTTGTTGACTGAAAAATATGTTCATCTGAGACCCATAAATTGATGGCATCATAACTTGAGTTCCACAAACCCAATGGATGCTTTATAGTACTCAAAAGAAAGCATAGAACATTCCTTACAAGTCTCATGTTTATAAGAAAATGAGGTTGAACTTTTATCTTGAGTTAAATGGTCCTTAAAGTTAGCTCCTAAAGAAGGGGATTTTACACTAACATCCTCTGAAACCCTAAGTTAGTAACTCCTTAGACTCTTGATTCTTATTGATTTGAACTTGAAATAACATCCTAGATGTCTCAACACGACTTCCCATGACTCCAATGACTTAGAACCAAGTCTCAATCTCCTTCAAGCCAACAGTTGACCTTGCACTAAGCAGATGAAACCCTAGGTTCACAAAATTTGACTGCAACCTCTTGCAAATGATATGAACCCTTAGATAAGCTCCCCAATGACTTCAAAAGAATTCAATGAGCTTCTCAAACATCTCTTGTCCATAACCATGGCCATGTGATTCCCTGATGATCTCCAGTTGAACTCCAAGATAGGAGGTAAGCAACACTTGTCAATCTTCTCTCTCTGATAACGAAAGTTATAACGATGGATGTTATTACCAAAGTTATAACAGCCACTGTGACATTGACTAATATAATAACTAATTAAATTGTAAGTAAACGCAGTAAATAACACAACAATTATTCACCCAGTTCATTGTCAACAACACCTACATCTGGGGGCTACCAAGCCAGGGAGGAAATTCACTATCAGTAGAATTAGTTCAGAGTCAAACAACTCAGTTTTCACTCCTCACTTAAAACATACCCAATGACACTTCAACCTAGAGACACTCTAGACTTGAGTATTCCCACTCACTCCCCCTCAATCACACCATAGTGATATCCAATTATAGTTATAGAATATAGATGAAGAAACACTTCATACACACCTTGATCTTGCTTCAAAGCTTTGATCAAGGGACACACACACTCTTGCTAAAAGCTTTGAGTGAGACACGACTTAGAATCTACCTAACCAATGCAGCAGACAGTTTCTTGGTAAACAAGTATTCCTAAGACTCAATTCACACGTGAAGAACACACTTTCTTCACTCATAATACTCACTTGAAGAACAACCTTCTTCACTCACAAGGACTCTTAATTTGCACTCTCTAATCATCTGCATGCTTGCCATTTAATTCAGGAGCATTTGTTTCGCTTTAGGGCTTCTTAAATGTCTCATGTCCTTCAGCTTGAGCTCCTGATTTGTTTCCTGATTTTTAGATACCAGAAAAACTAACCTGCTCGCTGGATGTTATACGTTCAGTGTCATGACATTCTGTATGACATTCAGCTTAGCTTATAGTTAACTTACCCCGCACACACATCATTATGTATGTCTTAACATTTAGTATGACATACATGTAAACTCTAATATTTTTCCACAAAATGCATCCAATCAAGAGCACTTAGAAACTCCCCCTTTGGAAAATTTTTGGCTAAAACACCCTGTTAACATATCATAGTTTACACACAGCAGAAGACTTATCATGTGCCCTGTCATGCAGGAAAGTTACTAGCTCAACACACTCCCAGAGTCCTCACAGTTAGCTCTCACTTTTATAACTCACCTTGTTAACCATCTGTTAGTTACCACTATAGATGTCACACTTTGCTGAGTAGCAAACTGGGTTACTCCGCCTCAACTAATGCACCTTACCAGCTGAGCACTTTACCTGCAAACTCTGCAGCCACACATATTCATCCAGTCTGCTCTGGATGTTATGACATTCAGGATGACATCCTGAAGCACACACACATGTGCTACTCCTCCTGAAGAGATGCACAACACACTCTGCTACTATCCTGCAGACACACACAACTCCTAAACACCTTCTAGGATCACACATGGTTAGCAACAAACATTCCTAGACACCTTAGGAATTCACACATGGTTAGCAACAAACATTCCTATACACCTTAGGAATTCACACACATATTGCATTAGCATATTACTAACATCACTAGGCAGTTGTTATCACACACATCCTCAGCAGCACCTATGGTCACATGTGCAAGTATGATTATACCATGAGCACACATTAGCACATATGCTAGCCCACCTGTTCTGCACACCACCTGTTCTTCCACCTGCTGTTATTATCACTCTATCTTTCTCTCACCCTTTTTAGCCAAAAACTAAGATCCAAATAAGGATTTAGCATAAATAAAAAATTGTAACATTACAATTGCTAGGGGCAAATTATACAAACTGCTCATAGAGAGCATCACAAATTCTTGTTGTGAAATAAGTCTAACAAAACACTCAGACCAAAAAAAAACTTCAAACCAGCAGCTCACACAAACAGCTTAGCAACCATCAGCTTGATCTCCACAACACTTCATCAGCACATGTCATTCTTCCTCCTCAGAGGCAGAACTGGAACTAACCTTCTCAGATTCTTCATCACTAGTCTCCTCAGCATCAGGGGAGCCATCTTCATCCCTGTCCTCTCCTTGACCAGAGTGTTCCTCTGAGATGGCAGCATCTTTTTCTGAATCAGCTGCCTGGCTATCGTTCTCTTCTGACCCATCATTTTCCCTATCCTCATCATTGAACTCAGCATCTTCAGTTTGCTCAATGGTTCTGATCAAAGCTTCAAGAGTTTTCTTCCTAGCATCCAACTCCTGGCAGTTTTCCTTTAGCATGGAAATTACTTCAGTTTGTCTTGATTTAGACTTGGATGTCTCAGCTAATGTTACAACAATGTCAGGAACATGAGTTCCTTGAAACAACTTGGAATAGAATGAAAATGGGCTTTCTCTTTTGCTTGCAACATCACTTTTCTTGAGAGTGTTTGGATACTGTTTCAAAATGATGCCACAGATGAGTGAAGGGAATGCAATGAGGCCTTTGATGCTATAGCTGCCCGCATGCTTCATAGTCTGATCAAATATATATATGTCCCTAAGTCAATTATGGCCTTGGTCCCAATAACATAGATGATATTTCCAAGAACAGTTGCCACAGTAGACTTATGGTTTGTGGGCACCCAATTTGCAGCTCCAATCTTGTGCAACATAGCATACTTGACACTCAATTTGCTGGCAACTAGCTTTTCTTTTGATGGCCAGATTTTTACCTGGTTGCCTGTTATCACTTGACAAATTTTGTTTTCAGAGACAGTTACATCAGGATGCGCTCTATCTGACCTACCCAGATACTTGTTGATTGTTTTTGAAGAAAAAGTAACACACTTCCCTCTTACATACACCTTGCCAAACTCTTTAGATTTCCTGTCAGCACATTCCTCTGAAAGATTAACAATGAATTCTTTGACAAGTAACTCATAGCATTGTGAGAATTGACTAACTGTTTTCATCAATCCTGTATCGTGAATGAGATCCATGATTTCGTTACTCTCAAGAACATTCTATCCCAGTTCCCTTTCCAATGCCAGCCTCTTCTGAACAACATACTTCCATCTATTTACACATGAGGGATAATGAAATGAAATGTTGTCAATTGGAACCTCAGGGACACTAGAAAGCTTGCTAGTGGTTGGTTTCTTCTTTGATGGAATTTCATATACATCATCATCATCATCTGATGTAGAATCAATTTCAGTACTGGATTGAGCCTTCCTCTTCTTTGGAACCACCTTGCACCATGCTTTAGCAGGTCCAACAGGGGTATCCTTGGCTACAGTCTTCTTTTTGGGGTTGTTGTGCATAGCTTGCTTCTTCCCTTTCCTCGTCATGAGCCTTTTGGCTATACCAGGATTACTTTTGATGATCAATTCATTATTAGAGTACTCCTTACGATCTATAGTGTCAGCCACACCATCATTCTGTTCACCTTGCATGTGAGCATCCATATTCTCAGAACCTTGACCCTTGTTATTTCCCTCTTGTGAAGTGGCTTCCAATGTTTCAACATCGTGCGTGACATTGTCTTGATTATCCAAATTATGCGCAGGACTCTCAGAGTTAGGTGGAATGGCTATCCTTGGCACCTCATTTGGCTCAATCAAAACCCTCGTTACCAAGTTGGTAATGACTGAGTGGATTTTCCTAGCCTCTTCCTCATTGATTTCCTCATCATGAGTTAAGGAGTGAGGAGCCTGACCTGTTACCAGTTATTTAGGTTTTCTTGCATGTGAGGTTCGTGGTTTCTTCACCATCAATCCTTATGGGGTTAGCATTCTCAGAGGAGCTATCTCAAGAACCTCTTTAGGGTTAGCAGCAGAATTTGTGTCAGAGCTGGTTGGCATCTTCTTGGAAGGAAAATCTGTTGGATGTTGAGACATTTTTGGTGACTTAGATCGTGGGAGGGAGGATTCTCTGTGCTTGTTGAAGGATGAATGGAAGATGAACAGTTTGTGAGGGTACCAAAGATAGAAGGGGTGTATCGTATATGTAGTAGAGAGGTATGATTGTCCAATAGGAGGGAACTTACCTTTTTGATTGAACAGTAAATGATAAAATTTCAAAAAGTACTTCCCTATTACTTTTAATTGCTATAATCCATCATCAATAGAGGACCTCAACTTCCTTAGAGATTTTTTAACTTGAGTATCATTGAGGCCTCTTATACCCTTGTGATCACTGTATGCTCCTGAGTCTCTTGGTTCCTCACACTCTTTTCCAAGGTGATGCCAGTCAGAGTTTTTCACAGTTTTCTCTGGCTGACTAGGATAGCAGTTCAAGTTACTGAGATTGTCACAAGACGATGTTATGACATTCTGAGTGACATTGCTCTCTGTATACTGAGTAGCTTCCTTGGACTCCATCAGGTTCCAATATAACCTATCTAGATTTCCCTAATGACCATTCTTTGGGTATCCCTTCGTGGCTTGCCTGTACACATGACTTTTACCACAACCTATCCTACTATTTGAAGTAGCCTTTGAACTTCCTCTTGCTATTGTTTTGGACATGGTCCTTTCTATTTTTATAACTTGTCTTCTTTTCTCCAGCTATACTTGATCCTTTTCTTCCAGGACATTGAGGTTACTCCTAGGCTCCCATAGATAGCAGTTGTTCTTGGCTCTAGATCCCCTCATAACTTCCTTACCTTCTTTATTGATGACAACACATTCATCTTTAGTGAATTTTACATTGAGGCCTTGGTCACAAAGCTGACTGATACTGATGAGATTACCAGTCAGTCCTTTAACCAACAAGACATCATCCAGTCTTGGAACACCAGGGCCATCTAGTTTTCCAGCACCTTTGATTTCTCCTCTAGCTCCATCACCAAATGTTACATGACTTGAGTAATGAGGATTTAGGTTTAACAAACTCTTCTCTATTCTAGTCATGTGTCTAGAGCAACCACTATCAAAATACCAATCCCTTTTGGTAGGCATCCTAAGAGAAGTGTGAGCCACTAGAGCCACATTCTTAGTAACCCATTGTCTCTTCTTGTTAGGAACTTCCTTTTTGGTTTTGGCATGATGCTTTCTCTTGATGTGAGTACTTTGTTTGGCTTTTCTTTGACTAGGAAATCCATGCAGCCAGAAACACACAGCTTTAATATGTCCAAGTTTTCCACAGTGGTAACATCTATAACCTCGAAATGGTCTTTTGACTTGGTTCCATTTTTTGTGTGGTGGATGTTGTGACATTGGTCGTGACATCCTTTTTAACTTCTAAATCTCAGGCTGCAATCTCTTGAGTTTCACAACAGGATTTTGTCTATCAAATCCCAGTCCAGACTTATTACCTGAATTCTGACCACTCTGCAGAATCTCTTCTAGGGTGTCAGTTCCAGGATTCAGCATTCTTATGGATTTTGATATTTGATCAAGATTAGATTTCAACAAGTTAGCTTCGCTTTTGAGAGATTCTATTGTTGCAAGATGTTCCACCTTCTCAGCTTCTAACTCTCTTATGAGTTTCTTCTGTCGCTCTCCTTGCTGATATAATTCTCCACTTCTGTTGCACAACTTCTTAAATGAATCAACAAGTTCATCATAAGTCATCCCACCTTCACTTGAGTCACCATCAGATACACATACACTGTTCAGGGCAGTGACATGTTTTGCAGACTCATCTTCTGATCCACTCTCAGAATCTCCATCAGACCAAGTGACAGTTAGGCCTTTTTCCCTCTTTTTGAGATAGGTGGGACATTCCTTTCTTATGTGTCCATATCCCTCACACTCATGGCATTGTACTCCTTTCCTTTGATTGGAATTTTCCTCAGACTTATCCATTTTGTTGTTTTCAAATGGGTTGTTCTTGGTGTATGGTTTGGACTTATGATTAATTATTTTGATTAGATGGTTGAATAGTCTTCCAAGAAAGGCTATTGCTTCTGACAGACTCTCCTTGTTTTCACCATCTGAATCACCTGCAGTTTTTGAAACAAGAGCTATGCTTTTGTTCTTTTTGTCTACAGCCTGATCATACATGCCCATCTCAAATGTTTGGAGAGAACCAATGAGTTCACCTACCTTCATTTTACATATGTCTTGAGCTTCTTCAATGGTTGTGACCTTCATGGCAAACCTCGTAGGTAAGGACCTGAGAATCTTCATTACAAGCTTCTCTTCAGCCATCTTTTCTCCCAAGGCTCCTGAGGTGTTTGCAAGTTTAAGAACATTCATGTAAAACTCATGAATGGTCTCATCTTCCTTCATTCTCAGGCCTTCAAATTTGGTGGTCAGTGTTGCACCCCAAAATTTGACCAACAATTATTTATCCATCTAGTGTTTGAAAGTTGATCTTTAGAGGAATTGGTTGGAACCAGGGTTGTGTGCTTCATAGCTTGAGAGTTGTGGGTGCCCCTCAGATGATTCTGAGACTTTGAGAATGAACTTGATGTTTGGAGAAAGCCTATGAGATGTCTTGATAGCCATCATGAAGCCCAGAGAGGTCATTATGCAAGGGTTCAAAAGATTCAACCATGATTGGTAGAATTAGGGTTTTGACTGGGTCAACCCTAGGATAACTGGAAATTTGGAGGAGGTTGAGACCTAATCCAAGGGCTATGAGATCATGGAATGATGCATAAAGATGTTACAAAGATGATTCCTAGACCAACTCATCATGATTGAGGAGTTTGAGAAGTTTCAAGTTAGGGTCTCCAAGGATTGTCAGTGAAAAAACCCTAGTTTGATCCCTATCTTCCAGGCAGTTTTAGCTCTAGATGTGATTGATATCTCATCTTCCCCACAACATGAATGTTGTAGAGCTTGTTCTTAGCTTTAATTTGAGTGGTGGAAATACTTGATAGGAGTTGCAGAGCTCAAGTTATGGTTTTGACAAATTACAGGTCAGCTGAGGTGTGTGTATCTGGGTCCTTGAAAGTCACCCAACTTGCAGACAACTTTTGCCCTAGTAGGATGATTCCTATGGTTTCTTGGTCAACATGAATGTTGGAGGGCATCTTCTTAGCTTTAATTTGAGTGGTAGAAGTCCTTGATAGTATTTATGGAACTCAACTTATGGTTTGAACAAGACAGGGGTATTTTGGTCATTTGTCAGTTATAGGTCATTTTAGCCAATGCCTAAAACTCCTATTTCCAAGCCTCAAATGGAAAAACTCAAAACATGAAAGTTGTTCAAAATGTGATTTTAGGTCTAGAAAGAAGGTCACAAATTGTTGGAAAAGCTCATAGCATGAAGTTACATGATTGGTCAAAAATGAACTAAAAATGGCATATAAGTTTGAAAAGTTGAATTTGAAAAGTGGTTTGGAGGATCTAGGAATCCAAAATAGGTCATCCAATATATCATTTTGATTGGAAACATTATTTTGAGAACTTTGGTTCAAATAGATTTTTCATTTGAGGTCTAAAAAAGGGACTTTCTTTGTAAATCTATTACTTGCATTATAAGGCAATGTTGAAAAACCTTACACAAGCCAAATGTAAGGGCTGATTTCCTTCATACACACTTAATATCTCATGTAAAGACATATTCAAGGGATTTTGGCAAAGTGTGAAAGAAGATATCATGATATTTCAAGTTCTCATGTGGTGATATTTTCAATACTTTCTAGAAAGATCTAGGTGATTCTAGCCTCTTCCATCACTTGTTATTTAAAGAGGGCCATGAAGAGAGTTCAGAGGTTGGTGAAAAATTGCTGAGTTTAGTGGAGAGAGTGAGAGAGAAAGTGCCATTGTTGGATTTCTTCAAGATCAAGTAAGGTGCAATTCCTTCTTCCACAAGCTTCATCCCCCTCAACTCTTGCAAACAGAAAGGTGTCCATTATTGGAGGAAGATTTAGAGAAGGTTTCAAGTGCTGAATCAAGTCCTAACACCCCTCACCATTGAAGCTTAGCAGGTTGGTATCTTGATTTAGAAGTCCTTAATTATGAGCATTCTGTTAGAATCTTAGGTGTAAGATCAACATGCTAGGTTAGAGGAATGTTTTCTGAGAATTAGGGAAGGATCCATGAGGTTTCGAGGCAGGGTACCATTTTTTGCAAGATTGATAGCATGCGGGTTAATGTGTATTAATGGATATGAGGTGGTTTAGAATGGCTAGGGTAACATGTGGAACAGATTTATATCATTAGATTGAAGTTTGGTTAAGGTTGATAGCAGAGAATCATGGTGGAACTCCAACCTTCGTGCTTTCTGTTAGAGCGATTCAGGAGGTTTCATGGCCAAATATTGATATCATTGTGTTCAGGGTAATTGGTAGAGCAAGATTGCTTTTGGAAATTCTTGATTTCACCCAGCCATCAGTGAGAACGATCGAGTGGAAGTTCTGGTTCGAAATTAGGGTTTTCTGAAAACCCTAGGGTTTGTGTGGAGAAGATGAACTCCAGCCGTCAGATGGCTCCAAGTCCTTGACTTATTCTCACAATCCAACGGCCGTGGTTTGAACTCAAAGTGGAGGGAAATCTGAAGCCAGCGAAACGCAGCGTATCACTTAGCCAAACGCTGCGTTTGGTTTAGTGACTGATTCTGGGTTAGCTGGGCCCAATATGCTACGCGCACCCCCCTTGGATTCAGCCCAAATAAAATGAACTGCATCCACTACTATTCTCACCCCCTCTCTCCTTCTCTTGTATTTTTATTTTTCAATTTTCTTCACATTTCATTAATTTTCTAAAAATCATAACTAAATGAAAAAATATTATTTTTAACTCATTCTTTTTTTAACATTTTCATTAAAATGTCTAGAAAATTAAAAAATTAAAAAATTGCATTTTATATTTTAATTGGTATTTTTTGCATATTTTACAAATAAATGCACTTTTTTAACCATTCATTTCATACATGGATTTGTATATTTTTGTTCATGCATTTAGAAATAGTTTTTTTGCCCATTCTTTTTTGTGGTGATTCATATTGCATTATAGTACTCTCTGGATTTATTACTAGATTTGTGGATTAAAATTTGATGTATTTTGATTGTTAGACATTTAGGTGCTCTAATTAGGGTTTTAGGTTGTGTACTTGAACTTCAACATTTTATTTTTGGGGTTTTTAGGCCAAATTAGTGTATGGGGAATATATGGGACCTAAGGGTAGTTAAGTAGGATCCTCTAGAATTTATATTAGGAATTTGTATGGTATTTTAGTATTTTTCATTGATTTTTGAATTGAATGTTGTTTGTGTGGCCTTTAGGGCTAGTTTAGTCTTGTTTTGCCTTGCTTTAGAGTTGTTGTTGGCTTGAGGAGCTTGAGCATCATGTGAAGGCCTTGTGAAGAGCTTGTGGATCATCCTTGAAGATTTGGAAACCTTGCAGAGGAGTTTAGCATAGCTTTTGTTTGTTTTGTTCATAGGTGGATAGGTGCATAGGCAGAGCCCTAGATAGAATACTTTGTTCAATAAACAAGGAGTGTCTTGTTCACCTCCTTTCTTCTCTGTGACATAGAGTCCCTTAGGGGAATTCACCTCTCTCCTTTGGAGGGATTAGTGACCTTGCCCTATAAGGTAGAACTTTGAGAGAGCCTTTCCTTTGATGTTAAGTTCTCAATGGCATCCTTTGGAAGTCAGTGAGCACTGCAACATCCCCCACTCATCTTGTTGACTGAATCTTGTTTGCTGGAGCATTTGAGCCCTTGAAGATAGAAGCTGAAGCTTTGAAGAGGATGATTCCTTTAAGATTGTTGAAGTCTGAAGACTCTGTGAAGACCAAGTGGATGCCTGAAGATCCCTGGAAATAGTGAAGTCTGAAGGTAGAGCTGATCAAAGGAGCTGAAGCTCAAGGGAGAAGATGAGTTGATACTCATGTTGTAGGGTTGATACCTGGAAAGCAAGTGATCTCTGAAGTCTGAAGACTGGGTTGCTGCTGGAGGAGCTGAGGCTTTCTTCTGTTTTCTTTGATGTATTGTGTGTTTTGTCTGATTTGTCTACTGCATTAGACTAGGCCCATTTAGAATAAGTTCAGTCTAAGAGCATGAGTGCATCTGATTGTATTGTTACTGCCTGGCTTTGCTTGCGGGTATTCGGTAGAGCCCAGCTCCCTTGCCCATGTGTTTATTTTGCTTGATAGCATGATGTCATTTTCTGTCTGTATGATTACAGTTTACTGTTTTTGCTTGATAGCATGTTGTTTATTTCAGTATGATTACTGTTATTTCATGACTGGCTTGAGGTCGAGACGAGCTTGTGGAGGCTGAAGCCCCACACACATTTCCTCCCTCACTTGCATTGCATGCATTTTACCTGTTAAAGCTGATGCTTTTGTCTGTTTGGTGTATCACTGACATGATCCCTTAGGACTCTCATTTCCTTTGATAAGGATTTGATGATAGACTTTTAGGTTGAAACCTATGCATGACAACATCTAGGAGTTCCCTGTTCAAACCTCAACCATAGGATGAATCCATGGCATGACAACAGTAGTACTTGATAGTCTCCCTCCTAGTTGGGCTTGTTCTCTTCTCATCTCAAAGCAGTTTAAGATACAGTAATCATGAATGATTTCTTTCGTACGTTACGAGCCTTAAGCTATCTGAGAAAGGATTGTGGGAGAGTTTCTTTTCCACAGTCTGGATGTTTAGTATGGTACCCTTTGGGTGACATGCGACGCATTCACTCTCAGGTCATAGTCTCTAGTGCGGTTGAAATCGCAAACACAATAAAAAACACTTCTTTTAGGAGATAAGTCGTAGTTTCCCGAACTACGTTTGCTCTGATCTTTCATACCAGATGAAAGTACGTAGGCATAGGATGCGACATCCTAGCGAGCAACCTTCAACCTTCACCCGTAGTTAGCCGAACTACGTTGACTCTGATTTCTCGTTCCAGACGGGAATACGTAGGCATAAAGCGCGACGCTTTGCCGAGTCATTTTTCTTTTCTTTTTCAGCCAGCCTTGATAGGTAGATAGATTATAACCAACCCGTCCAAGTAAGCAAACAAGCGAGGATCCCGTCGAGTACGATGGACGTGAGGGGTGCTAATACCTTCCCCTTGCGTAACCGACTCCCGAACCCAGACAATGGTTGCGATGACCTTGTCTTACCCTTTTTTCGTCAGGTTTTTCCGATTGTTTCCTTTCCCGCTCTGAGGGATAAATATCAAAAGGTGGCGACTCTTCTGTCATGCCGGCACCTTATTTTCGCGCAAGCGACAATCAGCATTTGAAGTCTTGACATTTTGACCTTGGAAGTTCCCTCATGAGTAGTTTTAAGAGTGTCCCAAACATCCTTTGCTAGTTCACAGTGGTGTACCAGTCTGAAGATGTTTTTGTCTATACCATTGAAGAGTGCATTCAATGCTTTAAAGTTCCTAAGAGCTAAGGCCTCTTGCTCTTTTTTCCATTCCTCTTTAGGAATTAACACAGATACACCATCCTTGTCAGTCTTCACATGATGTTTCCAGCCAGAGTTTGCAGCTCTCCAAGCCGTGTTGTCTATGGATTTTAGGAATGCAATCATCCAAGGCTTCCAATAATCATAATTACAACCATCCAGAATTGAAGGTCTATTAGTGAATCCTATATCTTTATCCATAGTACCAGAATTTATTTCCCTAGATCTCACCCAGAATAAACAGGCAGGGTGCCTGCTCTGATGCCAATTGAAATTCTGGCAAGCACACGATGGATGTTATTACCAAAGTTATAACATCCACTGTGACATTGACTATTGTACTAACTAATTAAACTGTAAGTAAAAGCAGTAAATAACACAACAATTGTTCACCCAGTTCAGTGTCAACAACACCTACATCTGGGGGCTACCAAGCCAGGGAGGAAATTCACTATCAGTAGAATTAATTCAGAGTCAAACAACTCAGTTTGCACTCCTCACTTAAAACCTACCCAATGACACTTCAACCTAGAGAAACTCTAGACCCGAGTATTCCCACTCACTCCCCCTCAATCACACCATAGTGATATCCAATTATAGTTATAGAATATAGATGAAGAAACACTTCATACACACCTTGATCTTGCTTGAAAGCTTTGATCAAGGGACACACACACTTTTGCTTAAAAGCTTTGAGTGAGACACAACTTAGAATCTACCTAACCAATGCAGCAGATAGTTGCTTGGTAAACAAGTATTCCTAAGACTCAATTCACACGTGAAGAACACACTTTCTTCACTCACAATACTCACGTGAAGAACAACCTTGTTCACTCACAAGGACTCTTAATTTGCACTCTCTAATCTTCTATTCAGAGCTGCTCTTCTAGGATTGTTCCTTCTGATATTTATAGCAGCAGTTAGTCCTTTGGGCCTTGGTGCACACAGTTAGGTTTAATCATATCAAACCCTACTCTTCAATCATCTTCACGCTTGCTATTTAATTCAAGAGCATTTGTTTCGCTTTAGGGCTTCTCAAATGTCTCCTGTCTTTCAGCTTGAGCTCCTGATTTATTTCTCAAACTAACCTGCTCGCTGGATGTCATAGGGTCAGTGTCATGACATTCTGTATGACATTCAACTTAGCTTATAGTTAACTTACCCTGCACACACATCATTATGTATGTCTTAACATTTAGTATGACATACATGCAAACTCTAATGTTTTGCCACAAAATGCACCCAATCAAGAGCACTTACAGATAAGTTGAGTAAACACTCTTGGTTGAGCTTGATACCCTTGATAACCTTCTCTTGGATGGCACACCTCCCTTGATCCCCTACAAAAGACAATGCTATGCAGATCAAATGCTAAAGAATGAAATGAAATATAAGCCAAGTAAAGAAAAAGGTTGGGCAAATTTTGGGGTACAACACCAGGGAACACTCCACCCTTCAACAGCCTGTTCTTAACAACACTCAAAGGAGTTTTCAGCTCTTCAACACTGCTCACCAAATTCAAACTCTCTTCCTCCACATTAGCATTTACCCCAGCCGCTCCATGGTTAGGCATAGGATTTTGCACAACATTGGACGCATCTTTCATAAAATTGATCGCCCTGAAATCTATAAGGTCCTGAACCTTATGCTTGAAGGTTTTGCAATTGTCTATGTGATGGTCAAAAGCACCTGAGTGAAAGTCATATTTGGCATTTGCATCATACCCTGGGGGAGGTGCGCCAGTCAGGGGTGCCAGCGTTCTCTTATGAACTAACTGCAGTTGTATCAAATGTTGTAACAATTGTGAGTATGGCATTGGTGGTGCATCAAAATGTCTGTTCATCGTCCTCCTACGATCTTGGAACTGCCGCGGAGCGTAATTTTGTTGTTGTTGCTCTTGTGGATGTTGTTGTTGTTGTGGTGGTTGTACTGCCGGAATAGCAATGCTCGCAATCTGAGGTTGTTGTTGGTGATATTACTTCTATTTCTGTTTCTGTTGTTACCCCTGTATCCTGAGACCATGTTCGTCTCCCCTTCTCTTTTCTTATTACCAAAATTCTTCCTACTTCCTCTAGATGAGGACCCCTCTCCCGCTTGGATCTTTCCCAACTTAATCCAATTTTCCACTGGTTCACCTGTAATGATTAAGTCTGAAAAGCTACCAAACATATTGCCTACTAATTTCTCGTAGTACACGCCAGACAGTGTAGCTACAAACAGATTAATAAGTTCCCTCTCCACCATAGGAGGTTGAACCCTTGCAGCAAGTTTGTGCCACCTCTGGGCGTACTCTTTAAATCCTTCATTATTCCGAAGCGACAAATTCTGCAACTACACACGATTAGGCGCCAGATCACTATTATACTGATAGTGTATATACCATTCCAAGGACAGACCAGACAGGCTATCTTGAAAGAAGTGCATCAGTAACTTCTTTTCATCGGAGTATGTAACGCCCCAAAATGCTTTCAGGATTATCGACTAATCCCACAAACCAACACAGGTCTTTTAAGCATGCTTTTTCCTCACTCACATGCTTTCTGCAAAACTTCCCAGAAGATCACCCATCCCAAGATTTCTCCAAGTCAAGCACGCTTAACTATGGAGTTCCTATGAACGGGATACCGAAAAGAAGATGCATCTTGTTGGTATAGGTAGTACCAATTAATCCTTATAAGCCTTCATTCAACTATGCAGTCCCATACCTGCATAGCCTCAAGATCCCTCTCATTCGTATGTGAATTCGAGTTTTCCCCAGAAGCTAATAGGAGTGTCTCATTGTCATGCCTCACGCACCGACAACTACTCCCTTGCCCACGAGTGTTACATGTAACCACTCTCTGCCCTCATTGACCTCGGGTGTTATAAAGTACGCAGATATTTTTCTATAGTAGGAGCGAAGATGCACCCTGGGACAGGTCGTCTGTAACAGCCCAATTTTTGATAATTAATTATTTATATTAATTAATTGATTTGGGTGATTACTATTTTAATTGTGGAATTTATGTGTTAATATGTTATGTTTGCATATTAAGCTATTTTACCGATTTTGAGAGTTTCGGGAAAAATAGATCAGAGGGTATTTTAGACATTAAGTATTTAATGTTAAGTTGAGATATTTTATGAGAAATGGATTAGTGGATGTTTGGAGAGAAATAGAATAGAAAGAGTATAAGTGAAAAAGGGAAAGAGAAAGAGAAAGAAAGGAAAAATAGAAACATAAGAGAAAAAGAAGAGAAAGAAAGAGGAAGAGGAGAAAAGAGGAGAAAAAAGGGAAAAAGCTTGGAAAGCTCAAGAACAACTTCTAGCTTCGATTTAATCAAGATAAGGGTGTGAAATATTATTATTCTATCAATGTTTATAATTATGTATGTGTTTGTTGGTTTGATTGAGATTGTTGGAGAGTTTCTACCATTTTCCATTCTAGGGCATAAATGAGTTTAATCGGTAGAATCGAGTTTTGAATGGTTAGAATCGAAAATAAATTTCGTAGTTTAGTCAAGTAATGCTTAGCCGTGATTATTGGACTTCATTTGATCGAATTTGGTTGAGTTTGTGAGTTTTGACATTTTTGGACAATTGGGGGTTAAGATTTTGGATGAAAATCGGAAGTCGTAGAATTTGTGTTTTATGATCCTAAAAGGTTACTATATGATTGGTAATGATGAGTAGGTATTTAATCGGGAGAAAAAAATTAAATCGGTCAGATTTTCGGGCGAAAATGCAAAATCCCGTAGCCGTGTTTAGGCAAAATTCTGGTTTTTCGGAAAACTTCGAAAATTCATATCTTTTGATATGTAAGTCGATTTTAGTCCCCGTTCGAAGCGTTGGAAAGCTAAAGAGACGTTATTTCTAGGAAAAATGGTTATGATGTCAGTATATGATCCAACTATAGCAGAATGTTCGAAACGTGTCATTTTGTCAACTTTTACCGTCGTGAACGGGTGCGTTTGATGTGTTATCATACTGTATGCTTTCGATATATAACGTGTAGCTTATGTGCTATTATATGTTATGCTGTGGGTAGCCGTATGACGTGAATCCTAGATTGTGGAATCGATTGTGAAATGTGGCCTTTTGACAAATATATGCATTGTTTAAATTGATTAAAAGTGCATGATGAATGTGATTGAGTTCGTTGCTGTTGGCGCGATATTGTGAATGCATATTGTTTGTATGTGATTGTATATGAAGAATGCATGAGAACATATTAGTGAATATGTGTGCATTGCTTGATAAATGTGGTGATGATGTTGAAAGTATGAATACTTTGATGAAATATGTATATGTGCAAAACTCGTACTCACTGGGGTAGAATGATAAGATGTCGTTCCTAGTGAAGTAATCACTGGGGTAGAATGATAAGATATCATTCCTAGTGAAATGATCACCGGGGTAGAATGACAAATGTTGTTCCTGGTGAGGTATAGTGACATGGTCGTATACACTGTGGTAGAATGACTAAGATGTCGTTCCTAGTGGAATAATCACCGGGGTAGAATAACTGAGATGTTGTTCCTGGTGGGGTGCTCCCTGGGGTAGAATAACTGAGATGTTGTTCCTAGTGGAGTATACGTGATACAGTCGTACGCACTGAGGTAGAATGACTATGATGTTGTTCCTAGTGTTGGTGTTCACTGGGGTAGAATGACTATGATGTTGTTCCTAGTGGGGTATAAGTGATGTACCCATAATTTTGAATAGGAATTGATGAGTTGCATTGAGTTGTATTGAGTTACATGGTATAGAGATAAATATTGTGTGAATGTATGCATATGTGCATGAATTGTTGAATTGAGAGTTATGAATTGGTGAATAAACATGATTGTGTATGGTTATGTACAATAATGTGAATTGTGAATATGTACGTTGAGGTGTATATGAGGGAATTATGATGAAATGCGGTGAAAATGCGAAGCACGTATATATATATATATATATATATATATATATATATATATATATATATATATATATATATATATATATATATATATATATATATATATATATATATATATATATATATATATATATATATATATATATATATATATATATATATATATATATATATATATATATATATATATATATATATATATATATTATGATAATATTTCTCACCCTTCTGCTATTTTATAATGCTCTATGAGGCATTGCAGATTAGGTTGCTGGAGGTCTTTTGTGAAGTATAGCTTCATTCTTTTGTCGGTCAGCTCTGATATGTAGCACCGGGTAGTTAGGCTTGTATAGCATTCTTTTGAGATACATTTGTATATGTATCTGATGGCAATGTTTTGGAAAACATGAATGACATTGTGAACCAAACTGAATCATGTATTTATATGATAACATGTTTTAAATGATTCAAATGTTTTAATCTTCTGCTTTAATTTTTAAAATACTGAGATATGGGCGCAAGGACGAAGTTCCTATGTCGCAGCTACCCCATTGTTACATATTTTTATTTGAGCAGGTGTTGTATGTTTTAATTGTCATATATGTGTGACATGCTCCTTTTATACCATGAATTAATTTTACTCTGATAAAATTTTAATATGTGCTTAAATGATTTATTTGATTATTTAGGGGTATAGAAAGGGGGTGTTACATCGTCCCCTTATACTTGTCAAAGTCTGGGACCTTGAACTTTGGTGGGATCCATAAACCTGGGATCAGCCCCAAGTTTGACATGTCAAGACCAAGAAAGTTCTCGTTTTCAAGGTTCCTCATCTTCTCTTCTATCAATTTAAACCTCCTATCTACATCCAGCTGCAGTCCTGCTCCCAGATCTCCCATAGAGAAAATATCGTCTTGATCGTCCTCCTCCCATTGAGGACCAGCGTTTCCATGTACAACGCATGTTGGTGCAGGAATATGGACTCCAATCTGATTACCTCCGCCGGGAGGGATAACAACTGTTGGAATGGCAGTGGCATAAGGAGTGCCATTGTCAGCTGTAGGAGGCACAACAGCAGTCCCTCCATGCAGAACCCCACTTCCGTCAACCCTAGCAATCAGAGGTTGAAAGAGTGTTCTTAGCTCTTCTTGGCTGTTGGAGACCCCTTGCATCAAGTCCACAAATTGCGCCATACGGTCACGGAATTCCTGCAGCTCAAGTTGGATTTGGTCCATGGCTTTTTGCTGATTCCCTCTTGTTGAGTAGCGGTGGATGGTGCGGTCTTCAATCCTGAAACAGTGCTGAGAAAACCACAGAAAGAAGTAAGGTCAACGGAACCAGAACACCTGCAATGCAATATGAAAAAAAGATGCAAAATGTAGACATATAAATATGGTCCAGGGAAATCTTCCCCTTTGATTCTAGTTCCACGGGCATAATAGGAGAACGAAGAGCCAACATATGGAGCCACAAAAACTTTCTCATAAAATCGGATAAGGAACAGAGTATCAACACACAATACATCACCAAGGAAAATACAACTGAATAAATACGACCTCATCCAACAATCCTGGTGATGGTCAGAGTACAAAACAACAAAATACAAAAGAGAAAATACATGAAGTGCGACAGCGAGTCTGAAACTCCTCCAACAACTCCCTCGTATCAGGGTGGTCAGGCCTAACAATCATTCCCTGGATAAGCAACTCCCTCCTACTAATGGTAGCTTGTAAGCCTTGAGCATAATCTTCCTAGGCGCCTTCCCCAAATGCATCTTCAAGCTTAGACCTCTTCAGAACTGCTCTCAACTTATACTCCTCCAACGTTGCAAGAGCTTCACGTAGCTTACGGTTGCTTTTGCATCGGTGAGATGATTCTCCAGGAGCTTTTTCATCTTTGATTCGGAGTTGAGTCTTCAACCTGTCAATCTGCTGACGAAGCCCATCTTCTCTTTCTTTGTTGTTGGTTAAAATGGCATTCCACTGAGCATTGAACTTGGATATCTCAAGGTGTGCTTTCTTTAACTTTTTCTTTTTCCCTTTGAAAGTATTACCCAAGCTCCTCATATCCTGACCAAGACGTTCTCTGACGCGAATTTCTTCAGTCAGTTCTCTGCCCATCTTGTTCACTGTCTTTGTTTGCATCTTGGATAAGTGAGTGGTTTGATTCTTCTCACTCCTAAGCTGAATGATTTCCTTCTCCAGTTCTTCATTCACCCTTGATAATTCTACCTTTTCAGCCCACAGTTGATTGTACTTCTGGATGTCAACTATCGTTGGTTCTTCAACTACTCGGGGGTACAAAGGCTCTCTGATTGGAAAAGGTAGCAACAATCTTTCAACTCTCTCTTGGATCCATTCCACGTATGATCCATATGCTCTGCAATCGCTTTTTCCCAAATAAAGCTTTCCTCTCCGATGAATGTTATTCCAAGCCTGTTGCAAACTAGTTAGAGTAGCAGCATCAGCTAAACCCATGAAATACAGAGATTCTTGTACTTTATCCTTCTTCAGAGGTTCTCTTAAAGCATAGCCAAATTGTCTGACGGCGAGAGCTGGATTGTAGTTAATGCCACATTTTCTCCCAATCAAAGGAACATTGGGAAAATATCCACAATTGTAAATAATTTCCATACCCAAAAGGTCTCTGTTAAACCACACAATATCTTCTGAGGTCAAACCCATAAGGCTCTCTGGCCAACCAACTGTATTAGCTATATCAAGAAAAGGTCTACACTTGGGCAAATGCGAAATAAACCATCTGTAAAGTAGTGTAACACAACAAGAGACGTTCTTCCCTCGTCTGTTCTCATTCTTGTAGTGCGTAGAATGATAGACGTCACCTAGAAGGGTTGGCATAGGGTTCTTGGAGGAAAAGATGTGGAAAGCATCCAAATCAAAAAAACCAGGTATATTGGGAAACAACACTATCCCATAGATGCAGAGCGCCCAGACTATATTAAAGACAACCCAACATCCTTCCTTTGCAAAGTGATGGGCCTTACTTATTAAGAATGGCAATGGGAAACCAGGCACCCCACTCCTTCGTACCATCTTTCCCTCTAGTTTAGAAATATCCAAGTGAAGAGCATTGGCTAGCTTGGATATGTTAGGCTCCTCTTCAGAATGCACAAAATGCATCTCTTCTAGGACTGCGATTCCCAGCAACTAAACAAATTCTTCCAAGGTAGGCAACAGAATATATCCAGGGAATGTGAAACAACACAGTTGAGGATCATAAAACTGCAGCAATGCATGGATACCTTCCAACTCATACTTAGAGATCTTGCAGACAAGGCCTAAAATCCTCCCACATTCCTTTTTGAAATCCTCCATAACTCCACGCTCAACCATAGAAATGAGGCCCACCAAAGGTCCTACGTCTGGTATGGGGAACTTGTAAATAACAACTTTCTTGAAACCACGCTCCATGATGGCAGTGGATCATATTACTAGAATCAAGGAGAAAATATACACCTGAAACATAGATACATGTAAATATTAGGATGCAAATAAGTATGCAAAAGCAACAGGTGATCAAGATTGTTGTGCTGATGACTGAGATGAACCAGCACTTCGCTTTGGAAAGGAAATAACACAACACTGATATAAGGAACCTTACTGTATCAAAGATCAAAAGTTCACACTGACGAGAGAACCGGGTAGGTTGAAGGTCAAGGTTTCCTGCATAACCCTCCCCCCCCCCCCCTCCCGCCCCACTCACAGGTATGGACCTATCTCTAATAAGGTTTGGCATTCTACGCGGTCATAAGCGTCACAAACTTTCGAGAACCGATAATACGTTCAAAGTTTCTGGTTTGGCATCATAGTCTAATGAAGCAGCCTCACTTAGCTGACTCTCAAATGATCGGTCTCCAGAGTCCACAATTTCCGGATCCAACACCCCTCCTGACCAATGCACAGGATAGGATGTCTTCAAATAAAACCTCGTCTGAATGTGAATTTCATGAAGACTAGTGCACGCCTAACGTGCAGGTCCTCACTACTTTCCACTCTAATGCTAGTTATATCCTCAAGCATGGGTTTTGGCTTATCACACAATGGAACCATCCCACCCAACATCACAACAATATGATAACAATATGCGGGAAGTAAAATGCAAAATGTAATAGAAATGCATATACAACACAAATGCACACATATATACACACCCAAAGATAAAACACACAAGCGCTAGGATTGACTCACATAGGGGATGGGAAATGTCCCCAATAGAGTCACCAGCTGTCACATCGCTGCGAAGAGGGGCCGGCCAAAACATAAGAGTTGCCACCGTTTGTTATTTATCCCAAAGAGAGGGAAAGGAAACGGTCATAGAAAACCTACGAAAAAGCGAAAAGACAGGTCATCGTAACCAAATATTGGGTTCGAGAGTCGGTTACGCAAGGGGAAGGTATGAGCACCCCTTACGTCCATTGTACACAACGAGATCCATTCTTGTTGTCTATCTAAAAGGGTGTTAATCTATCAAAAGACTGGCTCACAAAGACAAAAGAAAAGAATAGATACTCGATGGAGCATCGTCGTTCTATGCCTACGTACTCCCTCGTGCAATGGGAAAGTCATAGTCAATGTAGTTCGGAAAACTACGGGTGAAGGGGGGAAGGTTGCTCGCCAAGACATCATCGTCTTGTGCTTACGTATCCTCATCTGGTATGAGAAATTAGAGCAAATGTAGTTCGGGCCGACACGACCACAGATTGGTTCAAGTGTTTTAATCGAGTAGGGTTAAATAATGGTTCCAGCAGTCAGGGACGATGCCTGTTTGCTGTAGAACCAAAACTTAACACACTATTTCTGAAAATGATTTGCAAACAATCCCGAATGATAAAAAGGTTTGATGCTTTTTTGTGTTTTTTATGAAGAAGTGAATTGAGTTATGTTTGTAACTCATGTTGCACTAAAGACTATGACTTAAAGGCGAATGCTTCGCATATCGCCCAAAGGGCATACGCTAAACACTCTAGATAGATTGAGAGGAGGCCCCCTAACTATCATTCCTCAAGTACTTAAGGCTCGTATCGTACAACACTTACTATTTTTTATTAGGTGTTTTAAGAGATTTAGGAGATGAGAAGAGAGAGACACACACACACAAACTCTAAGGGGAAACTAATCAACCCTAATGTTCTCATGCAAGATGCTCCTAAAGTTGGGATTAAGAGGGAAAGAAACTATCATAAAGTTATCAACCAAAGGATTGAACACCTAATGTCTCTCCTACTCCCATCTTAAACAGAGGGACTAGGAATCCTAAGGGATCATGGCAAGAGAACCAAGTAAACAACAGATAATTCAATCACAAATGAAATGAAAGAAAGAGGAGTTGACTTGAACAAGTAAAAAGAAAAGCAAACATGAAATGCAAGGATGCAAAGATGAGTCAGGAGAATCAAATGATTCATCAAAAACAAGTGATCAAAAGGATTTGAATAAGTTCAAAAGAGTGAGATGAAATGGGAGAAGTTACAACCCCTACAACCATTCAAACATCAATCACTAGAACAAAGACCAAGCATAAAACACAAGCAAGGGCCATGATCAAATAGAAGATGGGAGAAAAGGGGCTTGGGAAGCAAGCAACATGTGAAATATCTCAACCAAATATCTCATATTGATCATGAAAGAGCAAAGAGAAAACAAGTGCAAAAGATTGATCCAAAATTCAAGATAAACTCAAAGTAAGAACATGGATACTAAATTATCTTGAATGAGGACCAAAGCCCAAGGGGCATAAGTGAAACCATAAGAGAAAGGTGCAAAACAAAGTGGAAAACAAAGCCTAAGCAAGAACCAAGTCAAGGCAAGAGAAAGAAACAAAGTTCAAATCCATGTTCAACACATAAAATCAAGTGGAATACCCTAACTTCCAAGTAACTTGTAACACAAGTTACACAAGTGTATGACCTAAAAATGCAAGACCAGCAGAATGAGTATTAAGACTCATAGGGTGCATATGGGACCCGTCAAAGTCATTTCCAAGGGAACTAGGTCAAACTAGTTTGTACGAACTTCCTCTAAGATGACTTGACTTGCAAGCTTCATCAAAAATAGAAGAAATGTTCAATAAATTCCAAATAAAATGCACAAAGTAAACAAGTCCAATGGCAAACAGAAGCCGAAGTTTCAAAGCCAAACTAAATTTTAGGCATCACCAAATAATTTCATTAACAAGGGTGCTCCACCTTTTTGAGTATTGATCGATGGTCAAATAAAGTCAAATCAAAGTCAATCCTAAATTGATTAAACATGAACCAAAATCACCCTCAAAGGTACCGCAACCCATCCTCTAAATGGAGAAGTAACCTCAATCATAGGGGATTTGAAATGGAGGTTCAAATGTATATGATCAAACAAAGGCAACATTAAAACACTCCAATTGCAAAATTATAATAAAATAGCAAATAAAATTAAAAACAGAAATAAGAATCATGAAAATTTAAATAATATCTCAAAATAACTAAAAATATTTTTTGTGGAATTTTTGGATGATCAGAAGTATTTTTAATAATTAAAAATGAAAACAGAAAGAAAAATAAAAGAAAATAAGAGAAATAACCATGGGAGGTGCATCAGTAAAAATGAGAAAGAATTGGAAATAGGCAAAACGCATCTGGGCCTTGAATGACGGGGGCGTGAATATTATAATCTGAGCCTATCTCAACCCAGCTCAGTTCAAACTATGAAACATATAGTTTCATTAATCCATTTGGATTTCAACGGGTGCACGTCATCTGGTCAAGCCAATCAAAACACATCAGGCAAGCAAGTCAACAATTTAACCCAGGTGAGTCAGCTTCCAATGGACAAATGACTAGGACGCTGGAGCTAGGGCTCCAGTTGTCTTCTCCGGCCAGCTCGCCTGAGACCAGTCATCAAAACTAAAAAAAAAGCAAATTCGGTATGGTTTGAAAGCTCTACTTACAAGGGACTCAAAACTACCAATGGATTATGAAAATGGTCCACGAATAAAGAGAATCGAACGTATGAAGATTGAGATGCACATTCTAAAAACTTATCAAGCAGTCACGAAATTAATGCAAACATTACCTATGATACATAGGGCTTCAGATGCAGGCCAACATGAACCTAATACAAGTCTAGAATGGGAGAAAAATTGAGGGAAACCTACCAAACAGAGCAGTTCCGTTGACTCTTCAAATGGCCAGCAAGCTTCAGTTTAAGCTTTCCAAACTCTTCCCTGGGCTCTAGTGAAGAAGAAGCAAGCATAAAATTGGAGAAATCACCCAAGAAATGCTTGACTCGAAGATGTGAAAGTTTTGGAAAATTTGAAGTGTATGAGCTCTCTCTCTTAGCTAGCAACCATTCTCATGGTTTATGGCAAATATTGAGCTTAAGTATCATGGGTTTATGGAAACCATGTAGGCCCATAATGGTTGTATGAGTTGATTCCAAAAAATGACCAAAAACTTAAATTCTTGATTACACACGAGTTTTGCACTTTCTACACCACATGAGCTCAGCAATTTGAAGTGTGTGAAGTGTATATGTGAGCTGAATTGATTTGGGATTTTTTATTTGATCCATACTTCAAGTTTGAAATCAAACCTTTTATGGAAGGAAATTTGAAAATGAGGCATTTCATGGCATTTTGTGTTGGTCCATTTGTGGTAAGTTTCTTCATGATCATGTGTTGGTGTAAACTGACTCAAAATGAGTAACAAATAAGACCTATAAGGTGCCAATTTCATACCATGACCAAAAATCAAGATTTCACTCTAAAAGTCTCCCACATGGCCATGTAATTCAACAATCAAAATGAATTTTGAGTTCAATGGTGTAAATAAAACTCTTAGGCACAAGTTTCATGTTGGCCAAAATTGGATTTGAAGTACATGAGTCTATGAAATTGACCATTAAACAAGATGACCTATAATGAACTTTTCCAAAAATACCCTTGCCTTGAAAGGTCCATAACTTGAGTTCTACACATGAGAAAGAGGACTTCTAAGACTTTTTGGGAAGCTAAGATCATGAGGAACAACCTTCATGTTCACTTAAAGTTGAGGGCAAATTTGCTTCTAGGTCAAAAATGCCTTGGAACTGAGTTGACTTTTAGTTGACCAAAATTCTATTCATCTGAGACCCCTAACTTATTGGCATCATAAATTGAGATGTACAAACTCAATGGATGAGTTCTTGTACTCAAAAGAAAGCTAAGAACATGCTCTACAAGTCTCATGTTTTCATGAAAAGGAGATTGAGCTTGCATCATAGGGTAAAATTCCTTTGAAGTTGGGCACTAGAGAAGGGGATTTTACACTGAAATCATCTGAAACCCTTAGTTAGTAACCTCTTGAACTCTTGATTCCTCTTGATTTGATCTCATCATGACATCTTAAATGCTTTAAGGTAACTTCCTATGGCTTGTGTGACTTGAAAACCAGTTTGGAAACCTCTCAAGTCCACAGTTGACCTTGATGGCTTGCACAAATACCTCTTGCTTGAGCTTGAAACCAAAGAGAACTTCCACTTGAATGGCACAACAACTCTTGATCCCCTGCTAAGAACAATGTTATGCAAATGAAATGAAACACAAAACAATTTAAGAAGAAAAGGTTGGTCAAATTTTGGGGTACAACAAGAGGGAAAGGAAACGATCAGAGAAAACCTACGAAAAAGGGAAAAGACAGGTCATCGCAACCAAACCTTGGGTTCGGGAGTCGGTTACGCAAGGGGAAGGTATGAGCACCCCTCACGTCCATTGTACTCAACAGGATCCACGCTTGTTGTCTATCTAAAAGGGTGTTAATCTATCAAAAGGCTCGCTCACAAGGACAAAAGAAAAGAAAAGAGACTCAATAGAGCATCCCTGCTCTATGCCAATGTATTCCCTCGTGCAATGGGAATGTTAGAGTCCACGTAGTTCAGAAAACTATGGGTGAATGGGGGATGGTTGCTCACTAAGACATCACCGTCTTGTACCTACGTATCCTCGTTTGGTATGAGAAATCATAGCAAACATAGTTCGGGCTGACACGACTACTGGTTGGTTAAGTGTTTTAATTGAGTAGGGTTAAACCTTCGTTCTAGCAGTTAGGGACGAAGCCTGTTTGCGGTAGAACCAAGACTTAACACACTCTTTTTGAAAATTATTTTCAAACAATCCCGAAGGATAAAAAGGTTTGATGTTTTGTTTTGTGTTTTTTAAACAAGAAGTGAATTGAGTTAAGTTTGTAACTCATGTTGCACTAAAGACTATGACTTGAGAGCGAATGCGTCGCATATCGCCCAAAGGGCATACGCTAAACACTCTAGACAAGGTGAGAGGAGGCCCACACTCATCATTCCTCAAGTATGTAAGGCTCAAAGCGTAGAACATTTATTATCCTTTATTAAGTGTCTTAAGATGTTATGAGATGAGAAGAGAAAGACACAAACTCTAAGGGGAACTAATCAACCCTAATGTTATCATGAAAAATACTCCTAAAGTTGAGAATAAGAGGGGAAGAATCTATCCTAATGTTATCATACAAAGGATTGAACACCTAATGTCTCTTCTACTCCTATCTTAAATAGAGGGACTAGGAATCCTAAGGGATCATGACAAAAGACCAAGTAAACAACAGATAATTCAATCACAGATGAAAAGAAGAAAGAGAAGAAGTTGAATTAAACAAGTCAAAGCAATGCAAACATGAAATTAAAAGATGCAAAGATGCAACAAGGACTTAATAATATGAGACTCAAACACATACAAGTAACTTAAACAGGTCAACCAAAAGAGGTGAGATGAAATGGGAGAAGTGAAACTCCTACAACCATCAAACATCAATCACCTATACAAATGCTTAACACAAAGCAAAGACAAAGATCCATGACCAAAGAAATGATGGGAGAAAGAAGCTTGGGAAGAAACCACATATGAATTAACTCAACCAAACATCTCACATTGATCATGCAAAGAAACAAACAACCAAGTGCAAGAAATGATCCATTATTCAAGACAAACTCAAAGCATAAGTTATGAACACCAAATCATCTTAAATAATGATCAAACATATGGGGAAGAAGTGTATCAATAATAAGAAAACTCCAATACAACATTAAAATAAAGCACAACCATCAACCAAGTCATGGCAAGTGAAAGAAACAAGGTTCTATCACAAATTCAACACTTAAAACCAAGTGGAAATACATAACTTCTAATATGACCTAAAATCAAAGAACCAGCACCTTAATCATGTCATAAACAAGCATCAGGACTCATAAGGTGCATATGGGATCCATAAAAGTCATCTCCCAAAAGAACTAGGTCAAACTAGTTTGTATGAACACTTCCTAGGATGACTTGACTTGCAAGCTTCACCAAAAATAGGAAAAAATATTCAATAAATCTGAAATAAAAAACACAACCAAGCTAGGTCAAGTAACTAACAGAATCCAAAGTCTCAAGGTCAAATTCATCTCAAGGCATCACCAAATAGTTCAAGAATTGATGGTGTTCCACCTTATCAAGCATGAATCTAGGGACATGAAAAGTCAACTCAAAGTCAAATGAAAAATGATCAAACATGAACCACATCAACCCTCAAAGGCACTTCAATTCATCCCCTAAATGGTGAAGAAGCCTTGATCATAGGAGATTTGCATTAGAGGTTCAAATGTTTAAGATCGAACAAGGTGAACATCATAAAAGTCATCCAATTGCAAAATTAAAATAAAATGGCAAAATAAAATAAAAACAGAAACACAAATTTTAGAAAATTAAATAACATCTTAAAGTGTAAGAAAATATTTTTTATGGAATTTTTGGATAATTTGAACTGTTTCTAAAATAATAAATGAAAACAGAAAAATAAAATAAAATAAAAACAAGAACCAAAGGGTGGGGGTGCAGCCAGCAAAGACCCAATACACAACATCATGAACAAATGCGCCTGAGCCCAATCCAAACTCAAACAGACTTAAGTGAAATGGTGTGTTTCACTAAGTCCAGTCACATTCAAACATCCACGTGAGGGTGGTCAAGCCAATGCACGCGTGACAGACACTCAGTCAACAAGTCCACCATGAACCACATCACCTTCGCCTGAGAATGAACCAGACGTCGGAGCTAGGGCTTCGGTCGTCTTCTCCGACATGCTCGCCGGAGCTCATGCGTGAAAACAAGATAAAAATGAAAACCTCTTACACGTTTCTCAAGCATTTTCCATGAGGATCTCAATTATGGCATTGGTTTTGCAAAAAGGTTTGTTTAACTAAGTGAAATCAAGCCACGAACATTTTATGCTCAAACTGAAAAGCTCACAAACAGTCACCAAAATATTTCAAACATGGCCTACCTTACGTAGGGCTTCAGATGTACTCAAAATTCAGCCTAATTAGTGCCTAAAATGGAGGTTTGGAGTTTGAGAAAATACCTAACGGAGTAGTTCCGTTCACCCTTCACAAGGCTTGTAAGCTTCTGTTTTATGTTGCTATGCTCTTCCTTGATGCTTGGTGATGATTCTTTGAGCACTGGTTTGAAGAAATACTTAAGAAAATGGTTGGTTCTAAGAGAGAAAATTTTGGGTGAATTTTGAATGAATCTCTTCTCTTTCATGTAGCCAGCACACTCTGAGGTGTTAGGGCAAAGTTTGAGCTCTTATATGAGGGCTTGATGGTGATCATGCAGGCCCATAATGCTTGTATTATGTGATTTCAAATTCTTGCCAAAAAAATCATTTGCACATACACACGAGTATGGTTCATGTCCACTTAACATTGGGTCAGCAAATGCATACTTGGAAGGTGTAAGAATGAACCATATTGATTTGAATCATTTAAAATATCTTGGTACCAAGTTTTGATTCATGACTTTTTAAGTAAGAAACTTGAAAATATGGTACATAATGACTCTTCAAGTTGGCACAAATGAGGCAAAACCCTTTATGGTCATGTAACGGTGTAGAAAAGTTCAAACATGAGGCCAAAAGGTATCTTGCAATGTAAGATACTTAAGCCATGACCAAAAGTCAAAATTTCCCTTCTAAAATGGTCCATATGATCACAAAATGCACCAAACGCCATGAATTTTGATTCCATTGTGAATCCAAGACAATTATACACAATTTTAATTTTGGTTGAAAATGGATTAGAGGCCTCAAAGTTCATGAAATTGGCCATTGAAGAAGATGACCTATAATGAAACTTTCCCAAAATACCCTTGCCTTTTGAGGTCCATAACTTGAGATGTACAAATGTTAAAAAGGACGTTTAGGACTTTTTGGAAAGCTAAGATCACGAGGAATAACTTTCATGTTTACTTGAAGTTGAGGAGAAACTTGATTCTAGGTTAAAAATGCCTTTGAAGTGAGTTGACTTTAAGTTGACCAAAGTTCTCTTCATCTGAGGACCCTAACTTGTTGGCATCATAACTTGAGATGTACAAACTCAATGAATGAGTTCTTGTACTCAAAAGAAATCTTGGAACATCCCCAACAAGTCTCATGTTTTCATGAAAATGAGATTGAGCTTGCATCATAGGGAAAAATATCCTTGAAGTTAGGCACTAAAGAAGGGGATTTTAAACTGAAATCATCTAAAACCCTAAATTAGTAACTTCTTGCACTCTTGAAACCTCTTGATTTGATCGTATCATGACATCCTAGATGCTTTAAGATAACTTCCCATGACCTATGTGACTTAGAATCTAGTCTTGAAGCCTCTCAAGTCCACAGTTAACTTTGGATTAACCTGATGAAACCCTAGTTCTCTGTCTTTTGACTGTGCTCTTTGCAGATGAATTGAATGAAAACAAAAGCTCCACAATGACCTCTAGGGTACTCAGTGAGCTTTTAAACCATGTTTCATCCAAGAACAAGACCTCATGAGTCCTTGAAAACCCTTTGCTGACTCTTAGGATAGGAGGTGCAACAAATGCATAAACCTTTCCCCTCAAGGAGCTTTGAAACCCAACCTTGATGGCAATGAACTCTTGATGGCTTGCACAAGCGCCCTTGCTTGAGATTGAAACCAAAGAGACTCTCCTCTTGACTTTCACAACAAAACTCTTAATCCCCTACTAAGAACAATGTTATGCAAATGCAAATGCTAAAATTAAAATGAAACATAAGCCAAGCTAGAAAAGAAAGGTTGGTCAAATTTTGGGGTACAATAGTTGCCCCTAATCAAACGACTTGGGCCTGAAGGGATGAAGAGCGAACAACCTTCAAACATTCAAGGTAACAGGCAGTTGAATACAAAAGAACCCATAAATTTTCCAACCGCAAAACAGAACTGTAGAATGGTCCACCGGAGTAGAAAATAGAATTAATGGGGAAACTGTATCTGATAATTGCAAGGTTAATGAGCTAACTCATTACCAATTAGAAAATCATGACACGCAGTCGAAAAAACATCTGCTAACACGCAGGCAACGACACTAAGTTGGTAAGAACATTTGATTTCACTATCAGGCATCTGTTAAACAAACCAGGCATCGAACCCGAAGGCCGACTCAACACGAAGTTGAGAACATCTGTTAATCCAAGCAGGCATCCGTTAAATAAAAGGAGCATGAAACCCAAAGGCCGGCTAATCCAAGAAGGCATCGAACCCGAAGGCTGACTCAACTCGAAGTTGAGAACATCTGCTAATCCAAGCAGGCATCGAACCCGAAGGCCGGCTCAACACGAAGTTGAGAACATCTGCTAATCCAAGCAGGCATCCGTTAATTAAAATGAGCATTAAACCCAAAGGCCAACTCAAAACTAAGTTGAGAACATCTGCTAATCCAAGCAGGCATCGAACCCGAAGGCCGACTCAACACGAAGTTGAGAACATCTGCTAATCCAAGCAGGCATTGAACCCGAAGGTCGGCTCAACACAAAGTTGAGAACATCTGCTAATCCAAGCAGGCATCGAACTTGAAGGCCGGCTCAACATAAAGTTGAGAATATCTGCTAATCCAAGAAGGCATCGAACCCGAAGCCCGGCTCAACACGAAGTTGAAAAGAGAATCCGCCGATTCATAATCTTAAAGAAGAAATTTGTCGGGGAAGAACAAACCTGAATAAGTAAACTCTGTTGGGGAGGAATGATAAAATAAATACATCTATCAATGATCTTGCTGGGGTCTGAATACCACACAGGCTCAAGAAAAACTCCAATATTTGTCGGGGTCTGGATACCGCACGAGCTCAAAACATCAATATGACGAACACATCTGTAAATAACTCTTGTCGGGGTCTTGATACAACACAGGCTGAAGAGAAAACACTGTTGTCTGCTGGAGATACACCTAGAAACAAGAGGTAATAACCTGGCTTATGTTACCAATGCACATGTTTGAAAATGGCGTAATGCTCCATACGAAATGGAAATGCTACACGTTTGGGAGGATGCTATGCACAATACAAATGCAAAGGAACCACCCTAGCAAAATGAATGCTGAAGAGACAAAACCAACTCCGTTGGGGATGACCGGGTGTGCCAGGTACAATTGGACTATTTCTGGGGGAAAATAAACCCTGGATGACCTCTTGAAAATGAACTTTCCTAGGAAAAACTGCTCTGCTGAGAATAAAACTCATTCTGCTAGGGATCAAATCAACTCTAATGGGGAAAACGCCCTAGATGGCCTACCAGAATATGACTCTTCTGGGGAAAACACATCCACTCTACTGGGGGAAATCAGTCCTGGATGGCCTCCTAGAAACTCTTCTAGGATTCGAAACAAACTGTTGAGGAATAAACTCCACTCTGCTGGGGAAATCAGCCCTGGATGGCCTACCAGAATAACAAAATTCTTCTGGGATACAAAGCAAACCGTTGAGGAATAGCTCCACTCTGCCGTAGATCCCGCTCTAATGAAGATTGAATCTGCTACCTACTAGGGATAATGAAGGATATTTACGAGGAGATTATGCCAAATTCCTTCCCTACTAAGGATGGAGAATAACATAAATTGGGTCAATCCCACTATGCGGGGAAGCAAACTACTCCGCCGACTTCACTGAGGATTAGGCAAGAAGGGAATTAGCATTGACCTCTTCTTGGGAAAATAAACTCAACAATATCCAACACCGCTTGGGTAATGAGTCAATGACCTAGACTCTAAGGGGGAAGGAGTAAAAATATTTAGCCTATTTGGGGAAATAAAACTCTGCACTCGCTCCACTACTGGGGGATAATCCCATATCTACCTTTTCAGGGGTAGGTGCACACCACTACTGGGGAACCTCAGTTTCGACCCTCTGGGGATAACCCTGATGTCAACCTGCTAGGGGATAAAACATATGCTTTTGAACTGTTGAGAATAGATGTACACGTTCCATCTTCTAGGGATAACTCTACTCTACCGGGGATATCAATCTCGACATGTTGAGAATAACCTTGATCACATGTAATTCCAAGCTGCTGGGGAAACACTAATCTCAAACTGCACATCTTCCTCTTTGTTGTACCCCAAAATTTGACCAACCTTTTCCTTGTATATGGCTTATGTTTCATCTCATTTTAGCATTTGCATTTGCATATCATTGTTCTTACAGGGGATCAAGAGGTGTGTTGTACCCTTCAAGAGGAGGGTATCTTTGGTTTCAAGTTTAAGCAAGAGGTATTTGTGCAAGCCATCAAGTGTTTATCATCATCATGGAGGGTTCAAAGCTCCTAGAGGAGAGAGATTGGTGTGTATGTTACCTCCTGTCTAGAGGATCATCAGAGGTTCAACAGGGGATCATGAGGTCTCAATGTTGGAGAAGACATGATCTACAAGCTCATTGTCTACCTTGAGGGGTCTTTGTGGAGCTTGTGCAGTCATTCAATTCAGTTGCAAAGGGCATAGACAAAGGACATGAAACTAGGGTTTCACATATAATCAGCCTAGACTTGTTTCTTTGAGCAAGACCTAGTTCCATGATCCTCCATGTGTCCTAAGGTGTTTACAAGTAGAATATTGATCATCAATTTCAACCAGAAGAGCTTCAATTGGTCAGTCATGTGCAAATCAGGTAAATTTGGGGAAAGTCAACTATATAGAGGAAAAAGTCAACTCCTGACTTTTTGAGGTCAAGATCATGTTCCTCATGTTTAACATGGACAATGGGTGAAAATTGACCAAGGAATGTCAAAGGGATAACAAAGAAATCAGGAAGTTTGAAACTTGCCATTTTTTGAAAATTAGGGTTGGAAAGTTTCATGTGTGAATCAGCCATTTTCAAAGCTACTTTCCTTCATGATCATGTGTCAAATGGATTTTTGGCCAACATGAAAGTTATTCCTTATCTTATGAGCTTTCTTTTGAGTACCAATTCATCATCATGTAATGTTTGTGTTGCACCCTAAAATTTGCTCAAGCTATTCCACCTGGTTTATGTTTCAATTGCATTATCATTGGTATAGTCAACCATGTACATAGTCTAACCATTTGCATAGCATAGCATAACAAGTCATCTAACAGGGGATCACGTGCTTTTCTTATCAGAAAAAGGCCCATCAAGGGGTTTTAGCCAAGTTCAAGACCATCCAAGTAATCAAGAAATGAGTTGAAGCTTTGAGAAGTTTGAAGGTCAACCAGTGGATTTCTCTCCCAATCTTAGGGATATGTTGAAGATCATCAATGAGTGTGTGAGCCATGGAAGGTGTACAAAGATCATGGAAGACCTAGAGGGTCATTTTGAAGATGAGACAAGTCATTGATACAAGTACAAGAGCCAGAGTTGAAGTGCAGTCAACTAGGGTTTCATCTGGGTCAACCCTAGGTCAACTGAGTGATTAAAGGGCATCAAGGCCTACTTGGAGGATGTGGAATTCATGATTTGATATGTGGATACATGTGTGGTGTTGTGCCAAGGAGAAATAAAAAGGAATCAAGAAGAAGAGGAGTTGCTAAATTAGGATTTCAGTGTAAAAAAACCCTAATTTAGGCCTAACTTCCAAGCCAGATAAGTCAAAATGAAAGTTTCAAATGAATTCTTGGTCAACATGAAACTTTTAAAGCTTCTCAATAGCTTTAATTTGAGTACCAGAAGTCTACAAGAATATTTGTAGATCTCAAGTTATGGTTCTTGCAAGTTATGGGTCATCAGAGGACACTGAAATTTATCTGTGAAAGTCACTTGACTTCCAAGCAACGTTTGCCCATGAAGGAGTTTTCAAATGGATTCTTTTCCAACATAAGAGTTGTAGATATTGATCTTAGATTTAATTTGAGTACTAGAAGTCCTCAAGAGGATTTGTAGAACTCAAGTTATGGTCTTGGCAACCTAGGGGTATTTTGGGAAAGTTGAATTATAGGTCATTTTTCAACATAGGTCCAAATCTCCATCTTCCACTCCTCAAATGAAAAAATGTTCAACATGAAATGTGTTCAAAATGATGTTTTTAGGCTAGATAAGAGTTCATGAGAACTTGTAATGGCTTTCTTCACAAAATCATAAAAATGGCCTAAAATGAACGTATATTTTAAATGAACCAAAGTTGAAAATTAGGGTTTTTGATCTACAAATCCAAACCAAGCCATATGACATACCAATTTGATTGTAAAATGCATTTTGAGAACATTGACATTGCCACAAATTTGAATTGAGGATTATTTTTAGGACTTGCTTTGTAAATAGGTTACTTGAATCATAAGGCACATATGCAAAACCACACTTCCAAGCAAATGCAAGGCTCCTTTCCATCCATACACCTCCAATATCTCATTTGGAGAGAATTTATACTCAGAACCAAGTGAATTGAAAGCAAAAACATGAGATGGTATATGCATATCATAAGAAGAGATTTTCATGGCATGAGAAGTTGATTTTCTCATTGGATTGATCCAGAAGATTCTAGAGTCTTCATTCACACTCTATATATGCATATGAAGTGATCCAAAGCAAGAGTTGGTGAGAATTGAAGGAGAGAAGAGAGATTGAGATCAAAAATTTCTTGTTGCAATTCAGAATCGGTTACAAGCTTTCACACCATTTCAATCCAAGATTTTGATTTCTATAGCTTCCATTGATACTAGTGAGTGTTTCCAGATCAAGTTCCAAGCAAATTGGTGGAGAAATCGTGTTCTTGCAATTGAAAATCCTCACCTGCAACTCACTATCGGGTTCCAAGATTCAAGAGGCTTCAACCATTTCTTTTGCATACAGAAGTAAGATTATGACTCATTGAAGGTGTCTGGAAGTTCTCAAAGCTTGATTTGAAGATTTCATACCTCTGTGCATCAAGATTTTGCAGGTATGCACTTTTCAATCCACAGCTTGATTTAGGTGGTTTCAATCTGTTTTGATTAGTTAGATTCAATGTAGGTTAGTGTATGAAGCTTTCTGGTAGCTTTAGGATCGATTTAGATGCAATTAGTTGAGTGGCACCATTTCTGTTCAGGCAAGTATCTTGATGAATCTTGTGATATAATCATGATTTGATGGCTAGAAATGTTCAGTGAAGCATGGTGAAGAGATTAGGATATTCAATTTTAAGTTTGATGAGTTTTGGTTCTTGAGTGATTTCTGAGATTTCCATCGGGTTTTGAGGAGGAGTAGGTTTCAATGATTGGGAATGACATGGTTGAATTCAGGGTAAAATTCTGAGTGGATTAGGGTTTTAAATTTTTGCATTTGATGAGGATTTGAGGGAGCATGATTGGGAAGAAAATGAAGTTGCAAGCTCTGTTTCCATGGTTGTTCTCCCTCCACAATTCAAAAGGAAGAAGACGATCTAACCACCATTGGATGTGAGGAAGACTTTTGACCAGAACGAGATCCAATGGCCACGATTTGCTCTCAGTTTGTGAAGGAGAAGTCTGAGGATCAAGACGCAGCGTTTCATTTAAGTTGCAACTTGGGCCTAAATGAATTCATGATATCCACACCCCTGTTTAGAAGCCTAATAGATTTTGCACTAATATTCAATACTTCCTGCACCACGACTTTTCCATTTTCCCTTATTTTTCCATTCTATTTTCTGAATAATGGTTGGGCCTAGCGCGCTTTTCTATCCATACCCCCCTCTGGGCCCAGTTAAGGAAATGCATTGATTCTGATTGCTATTTGACACGCTAATTTTCCATTTTTCCATATTTTCTTTTATTTCACACTTTATTTTAATTTCTTTAAAAATTCATAATAAATTGGAAACTTAACATTTTTGCATGGGAGTTTTTTCCCCATTTTCATCAAGACATTAAGAAAAGTATAGAAGAATAAAAATGTCATTTAATGCATTTTTCTATTTTTGGTTTATTTTTAATTTTAATAGCTTCTATTTCATTTCCATTTGATATATGTTACTTGCTGAATTTAGTATGGTCATTCCATTTGGTATTTTGATGCCATTCTTTTTTCTATAGTTAGATTAGAGTATTAGGTTCCCCTTGGAATTTTATCACATTTTTTTGATTTAATTCTAGTTAGTTTTGATTAAGGAACTTTAGGGTGCTAGAATTAGGGTTTCAACTTGACATAGGTGCATCTCAACACATAGTTCTTGGGTTTTTAGTTTGATTTAGGCCTTGGGGTTTATTTGGGGTATAGGGTACATAGCTAGGGTACCTTATAAATTAATATAGGATTTTATAATGAGTATTTCCATTTTATTTGAATTTTGCAAGTTGATTGATATTGGTGTGTTTCCCTCTTGGGAAGTTGCTTTGCTTGTTGGGTTTTGGGCCTTTTCTTTGGGTGATTGGGCTTGTGCTTGGCTTGAGGAGTCTATGAAGACTTTGAGGAATATTGTAGACAAATGATGATGCTTGGATCTTAGGTTGCTTGTGCTTGAAGATTGCTTGATGAAGACTTAGGAGATAGGAGATATAGGGAGAGCTCTAGAGTAGACTGATTCTTTCTGTTAAACATAGAGAGCTTCTTGTGCCTCTATTCCATTCTATGACATAAGGTCCCCCAAAGAGGTTCCATCTCTCCTTAGGAGGGATGTAGAGCATGCTTTAATTGGGTAGAACCTTGAGGATACCTTTCACTTGCTGTGTTAAGATCTTAGTGATTTCCCTGGGTTATCATTAAGCCTCTTAACATTCCAACTTCATCTTTTAGTTGATTCTCTCCTGTGAGTGTTTGCCTTGAAGTTGAAGACCTATTGAGGATGAAGTCCATTGATGAGTAAAGAAGATGAAGCTTGTACCTGTCAAAGCTGGGTGTCTGTTAGGGTTTTACTGATGTTTGAAGCTGTTTGTTGTTTGGATTCATTGATTGCTAAAGCTGAAGATTATTGGAGACAAGAGCTTATCTGAAGCTTGAATATCATTTAAGAGTGAAGAGAGGATCTTGCTTGAAGGTGTTACTGCCAACTTTTTGCTGTTAATCAACTGTAGCTACCAGAGCTGGGGCTGTTTGAACTTGCTTACTGTAGGAGCTGTTGTTGCTGTCTGAGCTGGTGTTGGGTGTGATTTTCTTTGCTGTATTGTCTGTTGATTTTCCCTTAGGTTTGAACTGAAGCTGTTTCACTTTTCCTATTGTTTATTACTGCATCTCATGCATTTTACTGCTTTACTGTATATATGCTGTTTCTTTTGCTATTTATCCCCTAGGATCTCTGATTTCCTCTGCGCAGGAGGGAATCATGACAGACATTAGGTGTTAATCCATGCATGATAACATTAGGGTAGTTTTGATTCCCATTTCTAACCCTAGGGTTTTTAGACTTCTTTCTCTTCTATCTCAGAACAATTCAAAACACAGTATTAAGGATAATCGATGTCATACGCTACGAGTCCTAAGCTATTTGAGAGAGGGTTGCTGGAGGGTCACTCTTCAGTAATCTGATTGCTTAGTGTGTTACCCTTAGGGTGACCTACTATGTAGTCACTCTCAAATCATAGTCTCTAATGCGTCAGAGATTGCGAACATCATGAAAAACAGTTCTTGCGTAAAAGACTGAAAACAAACATCAAAGTGTCATTTTTGTCCGCTTGGACTCTTAATCAAGAAAAACCCTTTCATAAGGTAAAAACAGTCAGACAAGCTTGTGCCTTCCATAGCCCAAACTACGTTTGCTCTGATCTTTCATGCTGTATGAAAGTACGTAGGCATAGGATGTTGTATCCTAGCGAGCAACCTTCCCCTCCTTTCCCGTAGGTAGGCGAACTACGTTGACTCTGATTTCTCGTTCCAGACGGGAATACGTAGGCATAAAGTGCGATACTTTGCCGAGTCATTTTCTTTCTTTTTAACCTCAGACCTGTAGAGTATATAGAATAACAATCCGTACTAGAAAAGCAAGCGTGGATCCCGTCGAGTACGACGGACGTGAGGGGTGCTAATACCTTCCCCTTGCGTAACCGACTCCCGAATCCAGGATTTGGTTGCGATGACCATTCCTTTCCCGTCTTTGCGGTAGGTTTACTTCGAGCGTTTCCTTTCCCTCCTTTGGGATAAATAACGCACGGTGGCGACTCTTCTGTTCAGCCGGCGCCGATTTTTGCAGTAGCGACAACTGGCGACTCTGCTGGGGACAGGAATATCCCCTATGCGAGTCAATCCTAGCGCTTGTTTTCCCGTCATGGGTGTTTTATAGATTTACTTTGCTGTCTTTACTTTCCGCCATTTATTATCAGCTTTATATTGTTATTGCTGTTGTGGGAAGGGATGATCTGTTGAGAGATAAGCCGGACCTGGGCTTGAGGTTACATATAGACTTATAAGTAGAGAGTAGTGGTTAGCCTGCTTGCTTAGCTCGCTCCAGCTAGCCACGAAATTTACGCTCAGACGAGATTCTCTTTGATGCTTCTTGCCTGGCCCTTAGGGCTCGACAAGTTGTCTGACCCGAGGATTGTCGACTCTGGGAACCTATCAATTGGGATTCAACTAAGTGAGGCCGCTTCAAGGGATGATGATGCCACACCTTCTGGGTATCGTATCATCGCTCTTGAAAGTCTGTGACGTTGAACCCACATAGGATGTCGTACCTCGTCTGCGAGTTAAGTACACACCTGTGAGGGGTAGGTGGGTCTGTTTGCAGGAAGCCTTTGACCTCAGAACACCTGGTTTATCTCTGTCAGTGAGATGTGGTTACAAGGTTCTGTTGAATGGTTGGTTTGGTTTGAGATGAAGATTGGATGGTTCTCAAGGCTTCAGTACAGAGCAGCCCAGTCTACCAGCATTGCACTTGGTCCCTTGTTTGCATATGCATGTGCATTTTCATGATTGCATTTCATTAACATGTATTTGTGTTGCAGGTGATCATTCCCCTCTGATTCTAGTATACCTTCTAGCCAGACATGGAGTCCCTGAACAAGACAGTTGCTTACCGGTTGCATTCACCAGACATCAGTTCATTGCTGGGTTTAGTTGCTCTGGCAGATGAGAGTGTGAGGGCTGAGTTCAGAGTGTCTTATGGGAGATTACTCAGTTGGTTATACAGACCTTCAGCATTCGAGACGACTGGGGTGTATACTTTATTGCTGTTTTATGAGCCGCAGCTGAGATGTTTCTTATTTCTAGACTATATTCTGGCACCCACTTTGAAGGAGTATTCTGCGATGTTAGGAGTTCCTGTGCTAGACTAGATGCCCTTTATACATGTTGATGCTGAGCCTGAGTTAGCTACATTCACTGAGATTGTCAGTTTGGATGCATCTGAGTTCCCGGGAGGCTTGGTCAAGCTAAATGGAGCCTATGGTTTTCACCTGTCTGTCTTGGTTGAGAAGGCTACACAGTGCGCAAAGAGTGGATGTTGGGTTGCTTTCAGTGCTATTCTAGCTGTCTGCATCTACGAGATTGTCTTGTTTCCTAATGTGCCAGATTTTGTCGACTCAGACGCCTTCTCGATTCTTTCCTCGAAGAATCCAGTTCCTACTCTCTTGGGCGATGTTTATCATTCCATTCACTGCAAGAATGAGAAACGTCGTGGCAAGAATGTTTCCTGCTGTCTTCCTCTTTTGTACAGGTGGTTCCAGGGGCACCTTCCGAAGACAGGACCTTTTGTTGATGCTGTTGATACTTTGGATTGGTCTTCCCGGTTGATGGGGCTGTCTGCGGAGAATATCATTTGGTTTGATCGGAGTATGCTTGGTACTAATGTTATATATAGTTGCAGTGGCTTTCCGAATGTCCCCTTGATTGGACAGAAAGGTTGTATCAACTATAACCCTTCATTGCTGGTACGGCAGTTCGGTTACGCTTTAAGAGACGCTCCTATTGAGAAGGCGATACAGGAATCTCTGTATCTCACAGGCTTATTGGACACAGCTGTTTTGATCAGATTGAGACATGCATGGGCTAACATCCATAGGAGGGGGAAAGCTTTGCTCGGTAAGAGCAACAGCAGAGCTTATGATCCTTATTTGGATTGGATCCGCGAGAGAGCTAGTACTTCTTTGATGCCTTATCCTGCTGTGGAACCCCTGTATCTTCCATTGATTGAGGTACCACCTTCGGAAGAGAGTGAGAAGTATAACAAATTGTTGGCTGAAAACGAGGAACTGAAGAAAGCCAATGAGGAGTTAGAGAAGGAGATCTTCCAGTTACGTCGTGAGAAGAAGGAAGCCACCTTCACTGTGAAGGAACAGACTGAGTTGATTAATAGGTTGGGATCAGAGCTGACAGAAGCAACCAACAAGAAAGAAAAAGTGGGAATAGCTTTGAACGGTGTTAGCAAGGTGCTTACTTCCAAGAAGGAACTTCTAAGCAAAGCTTATGCTCGTATCAGCAAGTGGGAAGCTTTGTGGAATGCCACGCTTACCAAGCGGAAGGAGCGCGAAGACGAACTGAAGCTGCAGATTGCCACACTAGAGGCACATATTAGAGCCCAAGACACAAAGATTGCTGGATAGGGACTCCATTGTCGTGATGGCCTTCTCTCCGAAACTAGAATCGGGGGGGGGGGGAATAAAACCTATAGCATATTTACATAATTGTATTTGCACTCATATTGCATGACCGGTGTTCTTGAATCTATATCTTATCTCCTGCATCTACAGGTTTCCAGGATTGACGAACCAAGAGTTCACCGCTACTCAACCCGAAACAACTGCAAGAGAATCATGGATCAAGTCCAAGTGGAGATGCAAGAGATTCGCGAGAAGTTGAACCTGTTCATACAGGCAATGGAGAGTATTGCTAAAGGCCAGGAGAATCTCGAGACATTGGTGCAGCCGCTGCTGACGCGGGCTAATGGGAACGGCAACAATGACCACAACTCTGTGCATGTCGAAACTCTTCATGAGGATGGTCCCCCTACTCCTGTGGTTCCTCCTGTGGTGACCCCACCGGTCGTGGTTGTAAACAATGACGCTGGCGCTGGCAATGGCAACGCCGGGAATGGTAATGAGACTGTGGTTAACAATGTTGGATTTGGAGACGCCAATCTGGGCGGTGGTAATAGCGGCAATGGTTTTGGTAACAATGGGTTCGGCTATAATGACCAGGGGTTTGAGTACGACAATCAGGGCAGAAAGTTCGGCTTCAACACTCAGGGTTTCGGCTACGACGGTTTCGGTAACGCTAACCAGGGTTATGGTGGAAATGGTGCTGGATTGATTCCTGTCAACACTGGTTTCAATCAAGGTTTTGGTAATGGGGGACGAGGTCCCATGACTAATCAGCAAGGGTTTGGTCGCAACACTGGTTATAACGGGTACGGAAATGAAAATATGAATTGGGGCGAAGACTGTCAAGAGGACGCCTTTTCTGGAAGAGGCATGGGATTTGAAGGACCCGTTGACAATACTCAGAGGATTAAAATGCTTGAAGAACAGGTAAAGGGTATGGCTAATTAGAATTCTACCGGACTAGACATGACTACTATGGGCTTGGTGCCCGGGCTGAAGGTACCGCTGAAATTCAAAGCCCCTACTTTCGACAAATACAAGGGGGACACTTGCCCTAAGGTGCATGTCCGCTCTTATTACAGAAGGATGTCCGTGTATTCGGATGACGAAAGGATGCTTGTGCATTTCTTTCAAGACAGCCTGTCAGGACCATCACTCGAGTGGTACATGGGGCTGGAGCCCGCTCAAATCAAAACCTGGAAGCAATTGGCGGATGCTTTCGTCCTGCATTATAAGTATAATAGCGATCTGGCACCGAACTGAGTTCAATTGCAAGGTTTGTCGCAGAAGAAGGAGGAAAGCTTTAAAGAGTATGCGTAGAGATGGCGCGATATGGCGGCAAGAGTACATCCTCCGTTGGCTGAGAGAGAAATGAATAGCATGTTCATTGGGACATTCACGGGGATATATTACAAAAAGTTGTTTAATGTTTCGTTGAGCAGTTTTTCAGATTTGATTCTTATGGGTGAGATGGTCGAAGACAGTATTAAGGTTGGAAGATTCCAAGCAGGTGAGTCTGCCCCCACAGGAGGTACCAGAAAGGCATTCGGCGGTAGACGTCAAGGTGATTCTAGTGCTGTGTTTGGCGGCAGAGGCCGGGGCAGAGGACGAAGTCAGTATGCTCAGCATCAACAGGTCGCTAGTGTTACCATCCCGTTTGCACAACAACAACAACAGCAACAGCAGCTGCAGCAGCAACAACAAAGGCAACACCCCGCCCAACGTAGAATCCTAGAGGGCAAGCCAAGGAGAGTATTCGAAACACCTCCGTCAACATACGCTGAACTGCTCCAAACATTGTTAGGGTTAAAGTTGGTTGAGAAGAGGACCTTGGCACCGTTAACAGGCAATCCTCCGTTTGGCTATGATGCTGGTAAACACTGTGATTTCCACTCCGGGGCGCTCGGACATGATATTGAAGGCTGTCATGCGTTTAAACATAAGGTCCAAGACTTGTTGGACAGCAAAGCTATTAACTTTGGGCAGGCGGGTCCAAATATAGTACAACAGCCTATGCCCAATCACGGGGCAAACGCCATCCTGACCGAGGAGAATTTGAATCTAGTGACGGATGTCAATGAGCTGAAGACACCGTTGGGTGAGATCGAAAGCAGGTTGTTAAAAGGGGGTGTGTTCCCAGGGTGTGACGAATTTTGCTTGGATTGTTGGATATAGCCAGAGGGTTGTAATGAGTTGAAACAAGGTATTCAGGCTATGATAGATGAAGGAACATTGCAGTTTGATAGAACCACGGTTGAAAAGCCGGTAGAGGCATTGTGTGATGAGCGGAACGATGTTGCGACGGTAACGATTCCAAGGAAAACAATAACAATAACGGCGCCCGCCAGGCGGCCGACGATCACTATTACTAAAGCAAGACCGATTCCTTTTGAAAGTACCAAAGCAGTGCCATGGACTTACGGGTTGGAGGTATATTGCGGCGGTGAGAAAATTGAAGTAAATAAACAACCAGCTGGGGTTGTAGATAATGTGGTCGGAACAGGAGGTATGACCAGAAGTGGGAGAATCTTCACATCGCCTGAGGTAGAGGCAGAAAGATTGGCAAAGGGGAAAGCCAAGGTAGACGAGAGTGGCCCCTCGCAGATAAAGGAAAAGGAAACATTGCTTAAGGATGTGGAAGAGTTTATGAGGCTCATCCGTAAAAGTGATTACAAAATCGTGGAGCACCTCCAGCAAACGCCATCAAAGATCTCAATCTTGTCACTACTATTATGTTCCGAGGCCCATCGGAACGCTTTGTTGAAAATCCTAGACTCGTCATTCGTTCCTCAAGATGTTTCGGTTAACCAGTTAGAAGGAGTGATGGCGCATGTCAATGCAGGGCATAGTTTGGGATTTACAGATTTTGATTTGACCCCGAGGGGAAGAGAGCATAATATGGCGCTGCACGTGTCAGTAGAATGTCGGGGCACGGTCATGTCCCATGTTTTAGTAGACACTGGATCTTCCTTGAATGTGCTTCCGAAGAAAGAAATGATGAAGTTGGATGTCAGGGGGATTCTTTGCACACCCAGTGACTTAGTGGTGAGGGCGTTCGATGGTACGCGGAGGTCAGTCTTCGGATCGATAACATTACCATTGCAGGTGGGGCCGGAAATTTTTGAAACTGAATTCTACATGATGGACATCCAGCCAGTGTATAGTTGTCTTCTCGGACGACCATGGATCCACGCTGCTGGGGCAGTCACATCCACGTTGCACCAAAAATTGAAATATATGGTGGGGGATAGTGTCGTCACTGTTTGTGGAGAAGAAGATATTCTGGTTAGCCATCTGTCTTCATCAAGATACGTGGAGGTCGACGGCGAGATTCATGAGACACCCTGTCAGGCATTTGAAGGGCTAAAGATTAAGGACAAAGCTCCGGTGCCAAGTAAAGTATCAGATGTGGCAGTGTCATTGTACAAAGAGGCTCAGGCTCTAGTGCAGGCAGGAGAAACCAAGGGCTGGGGTCAGGTGTTGGAGATTCCCGTGAAGAACGACAGGTTCGGACTTGGATATCATCCTTCATCATCAGCATCCTCTTCAGGAGCGCCCAAGTTCAGAGGGCCCATAACCATTACACCGAGCGGAGTGAGCTTCGAGACTATCAATGCTGTTTCCGATTCTGAGGAAGGAGATAGCGACTGTGATATGGACGCATGGATCAAGCCAAGCGTGCCAGGACAAAGTCTCTGCAATTGGTCTATCCAGGAAACTGTTCCTGTGACAACTAAACAGTAATGATTTGTTTTTTAATTGTTGAATAATCCTGTGTCCTACCCGGAGCATAATGATTTTGCTTAGGGCCATTTGGTTATGTACAATACATTGTTTAATCATGAATAAAGGCGTTTTTTCATATACAAATGTTGTGATCCCTATTTTTCCTGTTTTTATCTTTTACAATAAAATGGAAACGAGGTTATCTGCTTTGTATGCGTTTTGAAGCATTTAACCATTTTCCTTTGTAGGATTACTATTTCAGATGACATCTATGATCCGCCTATGACTCACTTCGACTTCGAGCACCCGGTATTTCAGGCTGAGGAAGAGATTGTCAAAGATGGTGAAGTGCCAGAGGAGTTGACCTGGTTATTGAAACAAGAAGAAAGAATCATTCTGCCTCACGAGGAAGTCATTGAGATCGTCAATTTAGGGTCGGAAGGGGTTGAAAGGAACATCCGTATAGGGGCTGCGCTGCAGAGCGACATCAAGCAAAGGTTGGTTGAGATGCTCAAAGAGTACATCGATATATTTGCTTGGTCGTACGAAGATATGCCTGGGCTGGATACGGATATGGTTGCTCATCGTCTGCCATTAAAAGAAGAATGCCCGCCGGTTAAGCAGAAACTCCGAAGAACTAGACCAGACATGGCTGTGAAGATTAAGGAGGAAGTTCAAAAACAGTGGGATGCTGGTTTCCTAGCTGTTACAAAATATCCCTCATGGGTCGCTAATATTGTGCCAGTACCAAAGAAAGACGGTAAGGTGCGAATGTGCGTAGACTACCGTGACTTGAATAAAGCGAGCCCGAAAGATGACTTTCCACTTCCTCACATCGATGTGCTAGTTGATAACACGACTCAATTCTCCGTATTCTCATTCATGGATGGATTCTCGGGCTACAATCAGATCAAAATGGCGCCAGAAGACATGGAGAAGACTACTTTCATTACTCCTTGGGGAACATTTTGTTACAAAGTGATGCCCTTCGGATTGAAGAATGCTGGGGCAACATATCAACATGCTATGACGACTCTCTTTCATGACATGATGCATAAAGAGATCGAGGTTTATGTTGATGATATAATTGCCAAATCCCAGACGGAGGAGGAGCATTTGGTTAATCTGCTAAAATTATTCAAGAGGCTTAGGAAGTTCAGGCTGAGACTGAACCCTAACAAGTGCACCTTCGGGGTGAGATCGGGTAAACTGCTAGGGTTTATCGTGAGCGAAAAAGGAATAGAGGTTGATCCTACGAAAATAAAAGCAATACAAGAAATGCCGACGCCTAGAACAGAAAAAGAAGTACGTGGATTTTTAGGGAGATTGAACTATATCGCCCGGTTCATATCTCACTTAACCGCCACGTGCGAGCCGTTATTTAAGCTGTTGAAAAAGGACCAGGTTGTGACCTGGAATGAAAATTGTCAAAAGGCGTTCGACAAGATAAAGGAATACTTGCAGGAACCTCCTGTTTTGATACCCCCAGTGGCGGGGAGACCTTTGATTATGTATTTGACAGTTCTTGAGGAAAGTATGGGTTGTGTTCTCGATCAACATGACGAGACTGGGTGCAAAGAGCATGTGATTTACTATTTGAGTAAGAAGTTCACAGACTGTGAGTCCAGATACTCAATGCTTGAGAAAACGTGTTGTGCGCTAGCCTGGGCCGCCAAACGTTTGAGGAAATACATGCTAAATCATACAACCCTGCTCATTTCAAAGATGGATCCTATCAAATACGTGTTTGAGAAGCAAGCACTCTCCGGAAGAATTTCCCGGTGGCAGATGGTGTTAACCGAATATGATATTCAGTATGTCTCGCAAAAGGCCATTAAAGGTAGCGTCTTGTCAGAGTACCTTGCGGAGCAGCCTGTTGAGGACTACCAATCGATGAGGTTTGATTTTCTGACGAGGATATCATGTACCTAAAGATGAAATATTATGAAGAACCGTTGCCGGACGAAGGAACAGAATTGGGTTCCAAATGGCAGTTAATATTTGACGGAGCTGTAAACTCCTATGGTAGCGGAATAGGGGCAATCATTACTACTCCTCATGGGTCGCACATCCCATTTACTACTCGATTGACCTTTCCGGTTACCAATAATGAAGCGGAATATGAGGCTTGCATCATGGGTCTTGAAGAAGCTATTGATTTGCGAATCAAACATCTGGATTTATACGGAGACTTAGCTCTAGTGGTGAATCAGATTAAAGGAGAATGGGAGACGCGTCAGCCCAATTTGATACCATACATGAACTATGCAAGGAGATTGTTGCCTTTCTTCGACAAGGTGGAATTGCATCATGTGCCGCGAGCAGAAAATCAAATGGCTAATGCCCTGGCGACATTGTCTTTCATGTATAAAGTTAACTTCTGGAACGAGGCTCACGGATTGTTATTTCTCGGCTTGATAGGCCTGCCTTCATATTTGCTATTGGCGAAGCATCGGATGATAAACCCTAGTACTTTGACATCCAGAACTTCTTGAAGAACAAGGAGTATCCGGCTGGGGCATCCAGTCGAGATCAGAAGACTCTCAGGAAATTGGCTGGCAGTTTCTATTTGAATCCTGACGGTGTCCTATACAAAAGAAACCACGACTTGGTGTTGCTACGTTGCGTAGACGAGAAAGAGGCAAAGTTGCTCATGGAAGAGATACATGAGGGTACATTTGGTACACATGCAGGTGGGCATGCTATGATGAAAAAGCTGCTGCGGGCAGGTTATTACTGGCTAACTATGGAAACAGACTGTTTCAAGTTTGCAAAGAGGTGTCATAAATGCTAAATTTATGCGGATAAGGTCCATGTACCCCCAAGTCCTCTGAATGTGATGTCATCACCGTGGCCATTCTCGATGTGGGGAATTGATATGATCGGTAAGATTGAGCCTACGACATCAAATGGACACCGGTTCATCTTGGTGGCAATCGATTACTTCACCAAGTGGGTGGAAGCAGCGTCATATGCCAATGTCACCAAACAAGTGGTCGCCAGATTTATCAAGCGAGATATTATCTGCAGATATGGAATCCCTGAGCGGATTATCACTGACAACGGTTCAAATTTGAATAACAAGATGATGAAAGAGCTGTGCCAGAATTTTAAGATTGAACATCACAACTCTTCTCCTTACCGACCCAAGATGAATGGCGCTGTTGAAGCGGCCAATAACAACATAAAGAAGATTGTTCAGAAGATGGTTGTGACGTATAAGGACTGGCATGAGATGCTACCTTTCGCTTTGCACGGTTATCGTACGACGGTACGCACATCAACCGGGGCAACCCCTTTCTCGTTAGTATACGGAATGGAAGCAGTGTTACCGTTGGAAGTAGAGATTCCTTCCCTGAGGGTATTACGAGATGTCCAACTTGATGAGGCAGAATGGGTTAAAGATAGGTTGAATCAGCTGAGTTTAATGGATGAGAAGAGGCTAGCTTCTCTCGCATACGGTCGGTTGTATCAGAGCCGGATGAAGAAAGCATACGATAAAAAGATATGTCCGCGAAGCTTTCAGACGGGCGACCTTGTGCTGAAAAGGATTCTCCCGCCACAAACAGATCACAGGGGCAAATGGACCCCTAATTACGAAGGGCCATACGTTGTCAGAAAAGTCTTCTCAGGAGGAGCTTTGCTGCTATCTACCATGGATGGTGAAGACTTTACATCGCCTGTGAATTCGGAGGCAGTTAAAAAATACTTTGCTTGAAAAAGACCCGCTGGACAGTAAAAACAGAGTCCAGGCAAAAATGGGGCATCCTGGCGAACCAAAAACAAAATAAAAGGTTCGGGAAAAAGTTAGGGATAAAATTGAAAAAATGTACACCCGCGAAGTCGAAAACCTACATTGGGCGGCTTCGGCAAAAAAGGGTATCCCGGTGAATTGAAAACCCGCAAAGGGCGATTCACGCAAAAGTTAGGGATTGAAAAAGCAAATGACTGCGGTCCGAATTTGATACTGCATTGCTTAGTGGTGTGGGAGTACCTGAGGGTTCGTTTATCCAACACAATCTCTTCCGAAAAGTGAATACCGGGAAAGCGCCAGAGTCAGGCGAGTCATAGGAGGATCAGCTCACGATGTTTGTCTGCACCATGTTGCCGACATGTGTACAAATTCGAGTTGTATATATATTTTTATGCTTCCTGTGCATATATGTAGGTGTGTGTGCATAACTTCCTCTTTTTAGGAGTTGCATCCGATGTACAAAACTTTGCCTATTTAGAGGCCCAATCAATAAAACATGTTATTCAGTATTTGATACTTGTTCTTTATTGTTTTATGTATGGAAAATGCCAAGGTTCCGATGAACTTGCATGTGCATAACATTGCTGGCCCTTGCCAATGATTGCTAAAACTTCGAATTGACTGAAGTAACGTCACAGATACTAACCCGAATAGATTTGGTTGTATAGATTTGTCTTGTCTCGTTTGTGTTTTGCAGGGTCCTCGCCTTTAAAGCGGACAATCAGAAATTGTGGCCCCAGTCGGGGGTTCATGGTGAAAGAATTAACTTGGTGCGACGCCAATCCTCATGCAAGTCGCACATCATCTTCAAAAGTTGAGATGACGTTGTCCCTTGCTGAAGAGACCAATTTCCCCAGCTAGTCGCAGTTTATCCCCAGATGATAGTCCCAGCCAGCCAAGATTAGTATCCCTTGTAGAGGTTGCACTCCCAGAGAGTCGAGTATGTGAACGATTAATCCCCAGCCTGGAGGATTCCCGCAGAGTTTAACCAAGTCATAGTTGGTTCAGAAGGATTATTCCCATAGAAGATGGTTTTCTTCCCGCAGGTCGTCATGCCTTCGTCAGGATGATTATCCCTAGCGGAGCGGTAACTCCGAGTTTGTAAGCTGTGCCCAAACTACATCGTCTCCTCCATAAGGATTTCCTCGTTCCCCAGCTGAGTCGTTTCTTGCTCAGTCAGTTTACTTTCCCCAAGAGAGTCGATTCTTCCCTAGTGGAGTTACTCTCCCCAGCAGGTGTTCTTTCCTCCCAGTGGAAATCAAAGTCTAATCTCCTCGGCAGAGTTGGTAATATTGTCGGCATTTATTTTGCTGGATGATCCCCGTTCATCCCAACATGGTGGTATTTGCTCAACAGCCGTGTTGAAGCGAGCTTATCAGAGTTTCCCCAGCAGCTTGAGCTTACATTTGCATTTTCATATAGTATCATCGTATTTGCATCTACCCAAAAACGCGTAGCATATCCGTGCTGTACGGAGCATTACGCCATTCTCAAACATGCGCATTTTGAAACATAAGTCAGGTTGGTTAACCTTTTGTTTTCAAGTGTTGTTTCCCTTGCAGGTGGAGAAAGCTCTTGCTCAGATCAATTACCAAATATTAAAAGCCTCAGACGTGTGATGACAATGTTCGTCTCGTCATTATTCCCCACAGAGTTGCTTGCTTAAGTTTCTTTTACCCCTCCAGGGGAGTATTTCTTCAAGATTGTTGTTATGTCAGTATCAAAAAGATTTCGTGAATCAGTTTTTGGAAATTGCCGCCTATGTCGAAGTAGGTGTCTGGCAGTGTGATTTCAGAAAATTCCCAGTAGAGTCCTTTTCAGATTTATTGTCGTGTCAGCATTAAAGATTGAAAGATTGGACCATTACGTGTTACCCATTTGATCGATGGAGTTAGCTACTGCAAAGATAGGCAGAGGAGATGTATTCAAGAGTTATTACCCGTAGCAATGGCAGTGTTATTTTCCCTGTAGTGATGACAAAGTATTACCCGTAGCGATGGCGGTGTTGTTTACCCATAGTGATGACGGTGTTATTTTCCTGTAGTGGTGACAGAGAGTATCACCCGTAGCGATGGCGGTGTTATTTTCCCTGTAGTGGTGACAGAGAGTATTACCCGTAGCGATGGCGATGTTATCTTCCTGTAGCAATGGCAGAGGATTACCCGTAGCGATGGCGGTGTTATTTTCCTGTAGTGGTGACAGAGAGTTATTACTCGTAGCGATGGCGGTGTTATCTTCCCTGTAGTGATGGCAGAGTATTACCCGTAGCAATGGCGGTGTTGTTTACCCGTAGCGATGGCGGTGTTATTTCCCCGTAGCAATGGCGGTGTTGTTATTTTCCCAGAGTATTACCCGTAGCAATGGAGGTGTTGTTTACCCGTAGCAATGGCGGTGTTGTTATTTTCCCAGAGTATTACCCGTAGCAATGGCGGTGTTGTTTACCCGTAGTGATGACGGTGTTATTTTCCCAGAGTATTTCCCGCAGTGGTGGCGGTGGTATTTCCCGTAGTGATGGCGGAGCTCTTTTCCTGTATCATTGGCAGAGTTATGTTTTGTTAACAGAAGTACTTCCCCAGTGAAGTCGTCTAGGTTATTCCTATATTGACAAGTTTGGTGCTGCGCAGGCAGTTAATTAGATTTGTATCAGGTGGTTGAACAGTTGTTACCGTAACTATCAGGTTCAATTGACGGATGTTGTTCCCCGAGCAGTGGTGCAGTTTATTTCTGCGGTTGGCAAATTTTCGGGTTCTTGGTATTCAACCGTCTCGTACCTCGAATGTTTGAAGACCGTTCGCTCTTCACCCAGTCGGGTCCAAGCCGCTTGAATAGGGGCAGTTGTTGCACCCTAAAATTTGCTCAACCTATTCCACCTGGTTTATGTTTCAATTGCATTATCATTGGTATAGTCAACCATGTACATAGTCTAACCATTTGCATAGCATAGCATAACAAGTCATCTAACAGGGGATCAAGTGCTTTTCTTATCAGAAAGAGGCCCATCAAGGGGTTTTAGCCAAGTTCAAGACCATCCAAGTAATCAAGAAATGAGTTGAAGCTTTGAGAAGTTTGAAGGTCAACCAGTGGATTTCTCTCCCAATCTTGGGGATATGTTGAAGATCATCAATGAGTGTGTGAGCCATGGAAGGTGTAAAAAGATCATGGAAGACCTAGAGGGTCATATTGAAGATGAGACAAGTCATTGATACAAGTACAAGAGCCAGAGTTGAAGTGCAGTCAACTAGGGTTTCATTTGGGTCAACCCTAGGTCAACTGAGTGATTGAAGGGCATCAAGGCCTACTTGGAGGATGTGGAATTCATGATTTGATATGTGGATACATGTGTGGTGTTGTGCCAAGGAGAAATCAAAAGGAATCAAGAAGAAGAGGAGTTACTAAATTAGGGTTTCAGTGTAAAAAACCCTAATTTAGGCCTAACTTCCAAGCCAGATAAGTCAAAATTCAAGTTTCAAATGAATTCTTGGTCAACATGAAACTTTTATAGCTTCTCAATAGCTTTAATTTGAGTACCAGAAGTCTTCAAGAAGATTTGTAGAACTCAAGTTATGGTTCTTGCAAGTTATGGGTCATCAGAGGACACTGAAATTTATCTGTGAAAGTCACTTGACTTCCAAACAACTTTTTCCCATGAAGGAGTTTTCAAATGGATTCTCGACCAACATAAGAGTTGTAGATCTTGATCGTAGCTTTAATTTGAGTACTAGAAGTGCTCAATAGGATTTGTAGAACTCAAGTTATGGTCTTGGCAACCTAGGGGTATTTTGGGAAAGTTAAATTCCAGGTCATTTTTCAACATAGGTCCAACTCTCCATCTTCCACTCCTCAAATGAAAAAATGTTCAACATGAGATGTGTTTAAAATGATGTTTTTAGGCTAGATAAGAGGTTATGAGAACTTGGAATGGCTTGCTTCACAAAATCATAAAAATGGCCTAAAATGAAGGTATATTTTAAATGAACCAAAGTTGAAAATTAGGGTTTTTGATCTACAAATCCAAACCAAGCCATATGACATACCAATTTGATTGTAAAATGGATTTTGAGAACATTGACATTGCCACAATTTTGAATTGAGGATTATTTTTAGGACTTGATTTGTAAATAAGTTACTTGAATCATAAGGCACATATGCAAAACCACACTTCCAAGCAAATGCAAGGCTCCTTTCCATCCATACACCTCCAATATCTCATTTGGAGAGAATTTAAACTCTGAACCAAGTGAATTGCAAGCAAAAATATGAGATGGTATGTGCATAGCATAAGAAGAGATTTTCATGGCATGAGAAGTTGATTTTCTCATTGGATTGATCCAGAAGATTCTAGAGTCTTCATTCACACTCTATATATGCATATGAAGTGATCCAAAGCAAGAGTTGGTGAGAATTGAAGGAGAGAAGAGAGATTGAGATCAAAAGTTTCTTGTTGCAATTCAGAATCGGTTACAAGCTTTTACACCATTTCAATCCAAGATTTTGATTTCTATAGCTTCCATTGATACTAGTGAGTGTTTCCAGATCAAGTTCCAAGCAAATTGGTGGAGAAATCGTGTTCTTGCAATTGAAAATCCTCACCTGCAACTCACTATCGGGTTCCAAGATTCAAGAGGCTTCAACCATTTCTTTTGCATACAGAAGCAAGATAATAACTCATTGAAGGTGTCTGGAAGTTCTCAAAGCTTGATTTGAAGATTTCATACCTCTGTGCATCAAGATTTTGCAGGTATGCACTTTTCAATCCACAGCTTGATTTAGGTGGTTTCAATCTGTTTTGATTATTTAGATTCAATGTAGGTTAGTGTATGAAGCTTTCTGGTAGCTTTAGGATCGATTTAGATGCAATTAGTTGAGTGGCACCATTTCTGTTCAGGCAAGTATCTTGATGAATCTTGTGATATAATCATGATTTGATGGCTAGAAATGTTCAGTGAAGCATGGTGAAGAGATTAGGCTATTCAATTTTAAGTTTGATGAGTTTTGGTTCTTGAGTGATTTCTGAGATTTCCATCGGGTTTTGAGGAGGAGTAGGTTTCAATGATTGGGAATGACATGGTTGAATTCAGGGTAAAATTCTGAGTGGATTAGGGTTTTAAATTTTTGCATTTGATGAGGATTTGAGGGAGCATGATTGGGAAGAAGATGAAGTTGCAAGCTCTGTTTCCATGGTTGTTCTCCCTCCACAATTCAAAAGGAAGAAGACGATCTGACCACCATTGGATGTGAGGAAGACTTTTGACCAGAACGAGATCCAATGGCCATGATTTGCTCTCAGTTTATGAAGGAGAAGTCTGAGGATCAAGACGCAGCGTTTCATTTAAGTTGCAGCTTGGGCCTAAATGAATTCATGATATCCACACCCCTGTTTAGAAGCCCAATAGATTTTGCACTAATATTCATTACTTCCTGCACCACGACTTTTCCATTTTCCCTTATATTTTCCATTCTATTTTCTGAATAATGGTTGGGCCTAGCGCGCTTTTCTATCCATACCCCCCTCTGGGCCCAGTTAAGGAAATGCATTGATTCGGATTGCTATTTGACACGCTAATTTTCCATTTTTCCATATTTTCTTTTATTTTCACACTTTATTTTAATTTCTTTAAAAATTCATAATAAATTGGAAACTTAACATTTTTGCATGGGAGTTTTTTCCCCATTTTCATAAAGACATCAAGAAAATTATAAAAGAATAAAAATGTCATTTCATGCATTTTTATATTTTTGGTTTATTTTTACTTTTAATAGCTTTTATTTCATTTCCATTTGATATATGTTACTTGCTGAATTTAGTATGGTCATTCCCTTTGGTATTTTGATGCCATTCTTTTTTCTATAGTTATATTAGAGTATTAGGTTCCCCTTGGAATTTTATCACATTTTTGTGATTTAATTCTAGTTAGTTTTGATTAAGGAACTTTAGGGTGCTAGAATTAGGGTTTCAACTTGACATAGGTGCATTTCAACACATAGTTCTTGGGTTTTTAGTTTGATTTAGGCCTTGGGGTTTATGTGGGGTGTATGGTACATAGATAGGGTCCCTAAGAAATTAATATAGGATTTTATGATGAGTATTTCCATTTTATTTGATTTTTGCAAGTTGATTGATGTTGGTGTGTTTCCCTCTTGGGAAATTGCTTTGCTTGTTGGGTTTTGGGCCTTTTCTTTGGGTGATTAGGCTTGTGCTTGTCTTGAGGAGTCTATGAAGACTTTGAGGAAGATTGTAGACAAATGATGATGCTTGGATCTTAGGTTGCTTGTGCTTGAAGATTGCTTGATGAAGACTTAGGAGATAGAAGATATAGGGAGAGCTCTAGAGTAGACTGATTCTTTCTGTTAAACATAGAGAGCTTCTTGTGCCTCTATTCCATCCTATGACATAAGGTCCCCCAAAGAGGTTCCATCTCTCCTTAGGAGGGATGTAGAGCATGCTTTAATTGGGTAGAACCTTGAGGATACCTTTCACTTGCTGTGTTAAGATCTTAGTGATTTCCCTGGGTTATCATTAAGCCTCTTAACATTCCAACTTCATCTTTTACTTGATTCTCTCCTGTGAGTGTTTGCCTTGAAGTTGAAGACCTATTGAGGATGAAGTCCATTGATGAGTAAAGAAGATGAAGCTTGCACCTGTCAAACCTGGGTGTCTGTTAGGGTTTTACTGCTGTTTGAAGCTGTTTGTTTTTTGGATTCATTGATTGCTAAAGCTGAAGATTATTGGAGACAAGAGCTTATCTGAAGCTTGAATATCATTTAAGAGTGAAGAGAGGATCTTGCTTAAAGGTGTTACTGCCAACGTTTTGCTGTTAATCAACTGTAGCTACCAGTGCTGGGGCTGTTTGAACTTGCTTATTGTAGGAGTTGTTGTTGCTGTCTGAGCTGGTGTTGGGTGTGATTTTCTTTACTGTATTGTCTGTTGATTTTCCCTTAGGTTTGAAGTGAAGTTGTTTCACTTTGCCTATTGTTTATTACTGCATCTCATGCATTTTACTGCTTTACTGTATATATGCTGTTTCTTTTGTTGTTTATCCCCTAGGATCTCTGATTTCCTCTGCGCAAGAGGGAATCATGACAGACATTAGGTGTTAATCTATGCATGATAACATTAGGGTAGTTTTGATTCCCATTTCTAACCTTAGGGTTTTTAGACTTCTTTCTCTTCTATCTCAGAACAATTCAAAACACAGTAATAAGGATAATCGATGTCGTACGCTACGAGCCCTAAGCTATTTGAGAAAGATTGCTGAAGGGTCACTCTTCAGTAATCTGATTGCTTAGTGTGTTACCCTTAGGGTGACATACGACGTAGTCACCCTCAAATCATAGTCTCTAGTGCGTTAGAGATTGCAAACATCATAAAAGACAGTTCTTGTGTAAAAGACTGGAAACAAACATCAAAGTGTCATTTTTGTCCGCTTGGACTCTTAATCAGGAAAAACCCTTTCATAAGGAGATAAAAACATTCAGACAAGCTTGTGTCTTCTGTAGCCCGAACTACGTTTGCTCTGATCTTTCATGCCGTATGAAAGTACGTAGGCATAGGATGCGATATCCTAGCGAGCAACCTTCCCCTCCTTTCCCGTAGGTAGGCGAACTACGTTGACTCTGATTTCTCTTTCCAGACGGGAATATGTAGGCATAAAGTGCGATACTTTGTCGAGTCATTTTCTTTCTTTTTAACCTCAGACCTGTAGAGTAGATAGAATAACAATCCGTACTAGAAAAGCAAGCGTGGATCCCGTCGAGTACGACGGACGTGAGGGGTGCTAATACCTTCCCCTTGCGTAACCGACTCCCGAATCCAGGATTTGGTTGCGATGACCATTCATTTCCCGTCTTTGCGGTAGGTTTACTTCGAGCTTTTCCTTTCCCTCCTTTGGGATAAATAACGCACGGTGGCGACTCTTCTGTTCAGCCGGCGCCGATTTTCGCAGTAGCGACAGTTTGGAGCTCAAGTTATGATGTTCAAAAGTTAGGGTTTTCAAAGACATCAAATTTAGCAAGTTTGGGCAGATTTTTGAACCAAGTTTCTAAGGCAACTTTCATCAACATGAAAGTTATAGATCATGAAACTTATAGCTCATGTTCCAAGCTTTTCATCCATTACTAGAACTTTCTCATGGGATTAATGAAGCTCAAGTTATGTGGATTCAAAGTTGGGGTTCCAATTATGTTCAAAGTCATGACTTAGAATTTTTCTAAGTTATGTAAAGGCAGATTTTGAGGCATGACATTCAAGCTTAATTTTCATGACTTTCCAAGTTTCAAATCAAGATTTCTTCAACATCAAAGTTGTTCCCCATCGTGCTAGCTTTCATTTGAGTCCAATTTCCAATCAAGAGGAGTCAAACTCATCAAGCTATGGTGTTCCAAAGTAGGTGATTTGGAAGTTGATTCAAGGCATGATTTATGACTAGTCTTGATTTGTTTCTCAACTTGATTTTGCAGCATTGCCTTTCCATCAATATCATGCGCAAGACACCTCTTTTTTATACCCCAAAACATTACCAAAATAAGACCAACAAAGAGTGTACCATATCTGATTTTTTGGAATATCTTGGCCCAAAGAAGGAAAAGCAAATCTGATCATCACACATTCCCTCAGATATTTTTCTCCACTCAGCCACATCAGCAGTTAGAAACTTTCATTCATTCCATGATGTAAGATCCACCCTCCATCTCAATTCTCTCTCATTTGCACCAACTGCTACTTTTTTGTTTTAACTACAGTGAAAAGTTTCTAACCAAAAAGGATACCTCATATAAAAGCTGAAATCAAAAACCCTAGAGGGGGGAGCCACCATTGTGAAGAAAATCAAACCTAACTCTCATTTTTCTCCCTCTGAAAATTTCTTCGAATCTCCTTTCTCTTTGAGTTTTCCATCAAATCTCACCACAAAATCTCTTCACCACAACATTTTCCACCTTCTGTTTGCAAGAAAAACCATCTGTGAGCATTGTGTTTCACACCTGCTCAAACTTATTTGGAGGTTTAAGGGAGGTTTCAAAGCCATTCAAGCTCAGATTAGGGACCTACAAGCTCTAAGGAAGCATTCTGCATTTGTTGGTAACTTCATTACAAGTTTTGAAGGAGCAGTGGACGTACTCCACTAGGAAACTTTCAGAACTTTTTCCTTCCATTTTAGATGCATGTTAGGGTCATGCTGGGTGCATCTGAAGTCGTCCTTAAGGGAGGCAATGTTTGCATATCATATTGGTTGATTTTGATGGATTTTCAGTTTGAGTGCTCAAACTTTTTGCTCTCGATTCACCATGTAAACGTGTTTGTTTGTAATTTTTGAGTTTGGATTTGAGGTTTACATGAAATTCTAGGTCAAGAGGTACTTGTACTTTTCATTTCTGGGAACTTATGAGCTTGCACCGACGTGGTTTGGCCGGAGAAGATGACCGGAACTAGAGTTCCGGCGTCTGAAGGTGAAGGACGAGTTGAGGTGGACGAGTTAAGGTGGCCTTGGCGCCTTTATTTAAATTCAAATGAGATGACTTGTTTTATTCTGAGCCAACCATTTTTCCAAATCACTGCCAGCTCATTTAATGAAAGCCAACGTGTCTGTCTGAGTATGCCTGAGTTTGGGTTGGGCTTTGTTCTTATTGCTATTCGCACCTTCCACTTGTCTGGCCCATTTGTGTGTTTTCACTGTTTTCAGTTCAATTTGGTTTTTGCTTAGCACACCCCCTTCTCATTTATCTTATTTTATTTTATTTTTAATTTCTGTTTCTGTTTCCTTTTATTAGAAATACTTCCAATTGTCCGAAAATTCTCCAAAAAATATTTGTTATCATTTCAAAATGTTATTTAATTTTATATAATTTGTAATTCTGATTTTAGTTTTATTTGCCATTTTATTTTAATTTTGCAAAAAAGGGTGTTTTTTTGGTGTTGTCTTCATTTGATCATGATTGTTTGGACTGGAAATCCTTATCCGCTATGATCGTGGCTTCTCCCTCACTTAGGTGAGGGGTTGAGGCATATTTGAGGGTGATTTTGAATGGACATTGATCATTTTTATGGTGACTTTGTGTTGACCTTTGATGCCCCTCGATTAATGCTCAATAAGGTGGAGCACCCTTAACAATGGAATTGTTTGGTGATGCCTTGAGATGAGTTTCACTTTGAAATTTTAGCTTCTGTTTGCCCTTAGACTTGGTTACTTTGAGCATTTTATTTGATATTTATTGAACAATTCTTCTATTTTTGATGAAGCTTGCAAGTCAAGTCATCTTAGAAGAGGTTCATACAAACTAGTTTGACCTAGTTCCTTTGGGAAATGACTTCTATGGATCCCATATGCACTTTATGAGCTTAGATGCTTGTTTATAACATGGTTAAGGTGCTTTTTCTTGATTTTTATGTCATACACTTGTGTAACTTATTTTGCAAGTCACTTAGAAGTTAGGCATTTCCACTTGTTTTCATGTGTTGTTCATGAGATAGAACTTTGGTTCTTCCATTTGCCATGACTTGGTTCTTGTTTGTGCATTGCTTCTTACCTTGATTTGAGCTTTCCTCTCTTGGTTTCACTTCTTCCCCTTAAGCTTTGGCTCTTATTCAAGATTATTTGGTGTTCACATTCACATTTTGAGTTTGTCTTGGACAATTGGGCAGTTTCTTGCACTCGTTTGCTTGCCCCTTTTGCATGATCAATTTGAACTGTTTGGTTGAGATAATTTTCATGTGCTTGCTGCCTAAGCTTCTTTCTCCCACCTTCTATTTGGTAATGGCCTTTTACATTTGGTTTGTGTAAGTGATTGATGTTTGAATGGTTGTAGGAGTTGTTACTTCTCCCATTTCATGTCACTCTTTTTTACTTGTTTGCATCATTTGAGTTTTTCATTTCATCTTCACATCTTTGCATATCATGATTGCATTGTATTGACTTGTTTAAGTCAACTTCTTCTCATCCTTCATTTCATATGTGATTGAATTATCTGTTGTTTACTTGGTCTGTTGCCATGATCCCTTAGGATTCCTAGTCCCTATGTTTAAGATGGGAGTAGGAGAGACATTAGGTGTTCAATCCTTTGTATGATAACATTAGGATAGATTCTTTCCCTCTTAATCCCAACTTTAGGAGCATCTTGCATGAGAGACATTAGGTGTTCAATCCTTTGCATGATAACATTAGGATAAATTCTTCCCCTTTCAATCCCAACTTTAGGAGTATTTTGCATGATAACATTAGGGTTCATCTAGTTTCCCCTTAGGGTTTGTGTCTTCTCTTCTCATCTCCTAACTTTCATAAAAAACCTAATAAAGGATAATAAATGTTGTACGTTACGAGCCTTAAGTACTTGAGGAATGATAGTTGGGGGCCTCCTCTCAATCTGTCTAGAGTGTTTAGCATATGCCCTTTGGGCGATATGCGACACATTCGCTCTCAAGTCATAGTATTTAGTGCAACATGAGTTACAAACTTAACTCAATTCACTTCTTGTTTAAAAAACATAGAACAAAACGTCAAACCTTTTTATCGCTCGGGATTGTTTCAAAATCATTTTCAGAAAGAGTGTGTTAAGTCTTGGTTCTACCGCAAACATGCATCGTCCCTAACTGCTAGAACGAAGGTTTAACCCTACTCAATTAAAACACTTAACCAATCTGTGGTCGTGTTATCCCGAACTACGTTTGCTCTGATTTCTCATACCATATGAGAATACGTAGGCACAAGACGGTGATGTATTAGTGAGCAACCCTTCCCACTTTCACCCGTAGTTTTTCGAACTACGTTGACTCTGACTTTCCCATTGCACGAGGGAGTACGTAGGCATAGAGCGAAGATGCTCAATCGAGTCTCTCTTCTTTTCTTTTGTCCTTGTGAGCCAGCCTTTTGATAGATTAACACCCCTTTAGATAGACAACAAGCGTGGATCCCATTGAGTACAACGGACGTGAGGGGTGCTCATACCTTCCCCTTGCGTAACTGACTCCGGAATCCAAGATTTGGTTGCGATGACCTGTCTTTTCCCTTTTTCGTAGGTTTTCTATGATCGTTTCCTTTCCCTGTCTTTGGGATAAATAATGAACGGTGGCGACTCTTCTGTCTTTGCCGGACCCTCTTCGCAGCGATGCGACAGACTTGTAGGGGCAAAGACATGGTAACCTTACTGGGAATGCACTTCTGGAACAGCCTCAAGAACGAGAGCCCTACAACAAATACAAACAAAGTATCCTGTATACAACAAGAGCTATTTCGGTTATCGTCCATGACATCGTTCAAGCAAATCAACATTTTAATCATGACTAGTAGAGCCCACATGTTTATATATGCAAAGTTTTATCAAAAACATTAGGCGTCTTTTGCAAACAAAAATAGTAAAAGCTAAAACAAGAACAAAAGCTTTCTGAATAGTATACTTCATTGATAAATGGCTTGTAAATAGGTAGATTTACATCATATGCAACTCCTGAAAAGAGAAAGTTGCGCAAAGAGTACAAATGCAATTGAAATACAAAATGTCGGCAATGTGGTACAGACAACCACCATGTGACGATTCGACTATGACCCGCATGACTTCGATGCTTCTCCAATGCTTCGTCTTACAGAGAGACTGACTAATTGATTGACTCTCAGGTCCTCCCAGAATCCACTGTGGATATCACACATAGACTACAATCATTTGCTTTTCAAATCCCTAAATTTTTCCTGAATCGCCTTTCCGAGTTTTCGATTCACGGAGATACCCATTTTTGCCAAAGTCTCCTTTTCTGGTTTTCAACTTTGCGAGTTTACATCTTTTCTTTTTATCCCAAATTTTTGCCCGAACCTATTCTTTTATGGTTCGTCGGGATGCCCCATTTTTGCTTGGATTTTTTTTCTTTCCAGCGGGTCTGCTTTAAGCAAAGTATTTTTTAACTGCGTCTGCGTTCACAAGGGACGTGAAATCCTTGCCATCCATAGTCGAAAGTAGTAAGGCTCCTCCAGAGAAGAATTTCCTTACAATATATGGTCCTTCTTAGTTTGGGGTCCACTTTCCCCTGTGATCTGCCTGTGGAGGGAGAATCCGCTTCAACACTAAGTCACCTGCCTGAAAGCTTCGAGGGCGCACCTTATGATCGAAAGCTTTCTTCATTCTTATTTGATACAAATGGCCATATGCAATGGATGCCAACCTCTTCTCGTCCATCAAGCTAAGCTGATTCAATCTGGCCTTCACCTATTCTGCCCTAGTTGAAGTGTGTATTGAAGTACGATACCCGTGTAATGCAAAGGGAAAAATCTCGTGCCAATCTTTATAGGTCACAACCATCTTCTGTACAATCTTCTTGATGTTCTTGTTGGCCGCCTCAACAGCGCCATTCATCTTCAGGCGATAGGGAGAAGAGTTGTGATGTTCCATTTTGAAACTCTGGCATAATTCTTTCGTCATCTTGTTATTCAAATTTGAACCATTATCAGTAATGATTCTCTCGGGCACTCCATAACAACAGATGATGTCCTTCTTGATGAATCGGGCCACGACCTGTCTGGTGACGTTGGCAAAAGAAGCTGCTTCAACCCACTTAGTGAAATAATCAATTGCCACTAAGAGGAAGCGGTGTCTGTTGGATGCAGTCGTTTCAATCTTACTGATCATATCGATGCCCCACATAGAAAAGGGCCAGGGAGACGCCATGATATTCAAAGGACTTGGTGGCACATGCATCTTATCCGCATAAATCTAGCATTTATGGCATTTCTAGGCATATTTGAAGCAATCAGACTCCATAGTCATCCAATAGTAGCCTACCCTCAACAGTTTCCGAGACATTGCATGTCCGCCTGCATGCGTACCAAAAGCACCGTCGTGGACTTCTTCCATAAGCAAACTGTCGCTACTGCGAAAATCGGCGCCGGCTATGACAGAAGAGTCGCCACCGTGCGTTATTTATCCCAAAGAAGGGAAAGGAAACGCTCGAAGTAAACCTAACGCAAAGACGGGAAAGGAATGGTCGTCGTAACCAAATCCTGGATTTGGGAGTCGGTTACGCAAGGGGAAGGTATTAGCACCCCTCACGTCCGTCGTACTCGACGGGATCCACGCTTGTTTTCTAGTACGGATTGTTATTCTATCTACACTAAGGGTCTAGGTTAAAAAGAAAGAAAATGACTCGGCAAAGTATCGCACTTTATGCCTATGTATTCCCGTCTGGAACGAGAAATCAGAGTCAACGTAGTTCGCCTACCTACGGGAAAGGAGGGGAAGGTTGCTCGCTAGGATACAACATCCTATGCCTACGTACTTTCATACAGCATGAAAGATCAGAGCAAACGTAGTTCGGGCTACGGAAGGCACAAGCTTGTCTGACTGTTTTTACCTTATGAAAGGGTTTTTCTTGATTAAGAGTCCAAGCGGACAAAAATGACACTTTGATGTTTGTTTTCAGTCTTTTATGCAAGAACTGTTTTTCATGATGTTCGCAATCTCTGACGCACTAGAGACTATGATTTCAGAGTGACTACGTAGTAGGTCACCCTAAGGGTAACACACTAAGCAGTCAGATTACTGAAGAGTTACCCTCCAGCAACCCTCTCTCAAATATCCTAAGGCTCGTAGCGTACGACATCCATTATCCTTATTACTGTGTTTTGAATTGTTCTGAGATAGAAGAGAAAGAAATTCTAAAAACCTAGGGTTTGAAATGGGAATCAAAACTACCCTAATGTTGTCATGCATGGATTACAACCTAATGTCTGTCATAATTCCCTCCTACACAGAGGAAATCAGAGATCCTAGGGGATAAACAGCAAAAGAAACAGATATATACAGTAAACAATAAACATGCATGTAATGCAACAATACAAGCGAGGCAATGGAGTCCCACTCAACCTCGAACCTGGGAAGACAATAGGCAAAGTGAAACAGCTTCACTTCAAACCTAAGGGGCAAGCTGAACAAGCCAACAGACAATACAGAAAAAGAAATAAAACCCAACCCTAGCTCTGACAGCAACAACAACTCCTACAGTAGCAGCTCTGACAACTACAGCCCTGACAGCTACAATTGATTAACAGCAAAAAGGTTGACAGTAACACCTTCTCCCAGCAAGACCCCTTCTTCACTCTTCAATGATCCCCAAGCTTTAGATAAGCTCCTATCTTTAATAATCTCCAGCTTTAGCAAGCACTGAACCCCAACAAATAGACAGCTTCAATCAGCAGCAAAACCCTAGTCTTCAACAGATACCCAGCTTTGACAGGTACAGGCTTTATCTTCACCACTCTTCATTAAACTTTATCCTCAATAGGTCCCCATCTTCAATGAAAACACTCCAGAAGAGAATCAACTAATAGATGAAGTTGAAATGTTAAGAGGCTCAGTGACAACCCAGGGAGATCACCAAGATCTTATCATAGCAAGTTAAAGGTATCCTCAAGGTTCTACCCAACCAAAGCATGATCTACATCCCTCCTAAGGAGAGATGGAACTTCTTTGGGGGACCTTGTGTCATAGGATGGAATAGAGGCACAAGAAGCTCTCTATGTTTGACAGAAGAAGTCAGTCTACTCTAAAGCTCTCCCTGTATCTCCTATCTCCTAAGTCTTCAAAAGCAACCTTCAAAGATAAGAATCTTCATGCTCCAAGCTCCATCCTTTGTCTCCAATCATCCACCAAGTCTTCATTAGCTCCAACAAACCAAGCCCAAGCCCAAATACCCAATTGAAATGACCCAAACCCCACAAGCAAACCAAAAGCCCAAAAAGGGAAACACACAAACATCACCCAATTTGCAAAAATCAAGTAAAATAGTAATACTCATCATAAAATCCTATATTAATTTATAAGGGACCCTAACTATATACCCTATACCCCACATAAACCCCAAGGCCTAAATCAAACCCTAAGTCCCCCAACTATGCCCTAAACTACACCTAAGTGTTGTAAAACCCTAATCCTAGCATCCTAAAGTTCATTATTCAAAAATAACCTAAATTTCATCATAAAAATATGAGAAAAATCCCTAAGGGAGAATTTATCTCTAACCTAATCAATCCAACAAGAATCAACTCAAAAACATTCACCAATTGATCACAAGAAAATCCACAAAATCATGTAGCAAATGTACAAAATTAAAGAAATGGAGAAAATGGAGAAAACCAAATTAAATTGAAAAATGGGTGAAAATGAGATTTATTAATTTCTTTAAATCACAAATAAATCCAAGACCATGGAGGTATTTTTAAAATAATTTTTGGATTATTATTGGATTTATTATGGATTTTAGAATCAAAAAGCAATTAAAATAAAACCAAAATGAATTTAAAATGACAAAAGAAAATAAAAAACTGAATTAAATGGGAGCCATTGGATCCATGGACTGGTAAGCGCATCTGAGAGCTGAGGGCGCGTCCACGTGGGGATCTAGTCACCAGCTGACTGGATAAATGAAACGCTGCGTTTAGCAGCCAAAGTCAGCCAAATCAAAACAAAACGTGGCCGTGGGATGAGCTGAAATAGTCAAGGTCCAAGCAAGATCCAACGCACGTGGTTCATCGTCCCCATTCAAACCTCTGATGGAGGGAACCCTATTCAGGTGGCCGGAGAAGACTTCCGGTTGTCTTCTCCGGCGAGCAAACGATCACAGTCAACCAAAAACCATAATCCTTATATGAATCTCACTCAGAAAATCACCAGGATCACGAATATCATATTCGTTTCATTCAACTCTCAATGGAAATCCAAACACGAATCAAAACTCAGAAGGTGTCACATTTTCAATCCTCACCATTTGCAAAATTGAATCCATATAAATGATCACCATCTTTCAGTGATCATCATGAGCTATCCATCTTGATTTGAAACCTTAAGATCGTGCATAACCGTATCCAAACAGAAATTGGGCATCACACTTAATTGTCTCTAAAACATGCAAATTGTTACCAGAATCCATCTAGCCATGTTCTACATCACATCTAACTATCTAAAACCTCACAATTATACCTACATCAAGCCATAGGATGAGATTTACATACCTGCAAATCTTGGATGAACAGAGCAAGAAAATCTTCAAATCAAGCTCCAAGATCTTCCAGACACGTTCTATGATCAATTATCAAGCTTCTGTATGCATCAATTAGGGTTGAATCTTCTTGAATTGCAAAATCCGATTCTGACTTGCAAGAGATGAATCTAAAATGCTATCTCACGATTCCTCAGTGTTCTTGGCTAGAATTCTATCTGGAATCACTCACACACTCAAGAGGAAGCTATTGAATACAAAAGAATGGATTGAAATGGATCAAAATGATGTAACCGATTCTGTTTAGCAAATGGAAAACTCAATGTTCAATCTCTCCAATATCTCTCAATCTTCACCAACCAATGCCTTGAACCTCTTCTAATACTTATATAGAGCATGAATGAAAGCTCTAGAAACTTCTGGATTGATCCAATGAGAAGTTCAATATCTATTGCATTTGAAAATGTCATGAGAAGCTCATACATGGCAGCTGAGTTTTAGCTTGCTTCAATGCCTTGATTCTGATCCAATTTCTCCTTAGATGACATATTGAAGGGATTGGCAAGGGTTAAGGCCTTGGTTAAGCTCCAAAGAGTGGTTTTGCATATGTGACTTATGATGTAAGTAACCACTTTACAAAGGAAGTCATAGAATTATCCCTCAACTCAAAAATGTGTAAATGTCATTGTTTTCAAAATATTTTTTCCAATCAATTTGGTATGTCATATGGCTAGGTTTGGACCCAGAGCTCAAAAATCCCAATTTTCATCCTTGGTTCATTTAAAATTCACCCTTATTTTAGGCCATTTTTGCAATTTTGTGATACAAGCCCTTCCAATCACCCATGACCTCTTACCTAGCCCAAAAACACCATTCTAAACACATCTCATGTTGAACATTTTTCCATTTGAGGAGTGGAAGATAGGGATTTTGACCTATGTTGGAAAATGACCTATAATCATCAATACCAAAAATACCCCTGGATTGCCAAGACCATAACTTGAGTTCCATAAATATTATTGAGGACTTCTAGTACTCAAATTAAAGCTAAGATCAAGCCCTACAATTCTTATGTTGGCCAAGAATCCATTTGAAAGCTCCTTGATGGGCAAAGGTTGCTTGGAAGTCAAGTGACTTTCACAGATAAATTTCAGTGCCCTCTGGGGACCCATAACTTGCAAGAACCATAACTTGAGTTCTACAAATCTTCATGAAGACTTCTAGTGCTCAAATTAAATCTATTGAGAAGCTCTACACGTTTCATGTTGTCCAAGAATCCATTTGAAACTTGAATTTTGACTTATCTGGCTTGGAAGTTAGGCCTAAATTAGGGGATTTTACACTGAAACCCTAATTTGGTAACTCCTCCCTCTCTTGATTCTCTTTGATTTATCCTTGGAACAACACCACACATGTATCAACATATCAATTCATGAATCCCACAACCTCCAATTAAGCCTTGATGCTCTTCAATCACTCATTTGACCTAGGGTTGACCTAGGGTTGACCCAGATGAAACCCTAGTTGACTGCACTTCAACTGTGGCTCTTGTACTTGAATCAATGACTTGTCTCATCTTTAATATGACCCTCTAGGAATTTCATAAGCTTTGTACACATTCCATACCCTCAATTCATAGCTCATACCCCCATTGCTGACCCTCAATACACCTCAAATTAGGAGAGAAATCCACTGGTTGACCCTCAAACTTCTCAAAGCTTCAAACATTCCTTGATGACTTGGATGGTCTTAAGCTTGAATAAAAACCCTTGATGTGCTTCTTTAGATAAGAATGGCACTTGATCCCTTGTTGGATGTCTTGCTATGCTATGCTATGCAAATGATTAGATTATGTACATGATTTACTATGCAATTGAAACATAAACCAGGTGAAATAGGTTGAGCAAATTTTAGGGTGCCACACAAACCTGCTTTTTTTTTGTCCACGCATCTTAACATAACCAAGTCGAAATTTCTCCAGTAGAGTACATCATCCTTGTCCAGATAGAAGTTTCCGGACAACCTTCTCAAAGTCTTCTTATCCCGGCTCGATGACCCAGGCGGATATTTCTGATTCTTGAGAAAGTTTCTGATATCATGATACCACGACTTCCCATCTGAAGCTTCCTCTATTGCAAATACGAATGCTGGCCAATTAAGGCGTGAGATGACAATCCTCGGAGCATAGTTCCAATAATTCACCTTATACATCGAGGATAATGTAGCCAAGGCATCTTCCATCTAATTCTCAGCTCTTTGCACGTGATGAAACTCTACCCTGTCGAAGAAAGGTAACAACCTCCTTACAAAGTTCATGTAGGGAATTACATTAGGATGACGAGTCTCCCATTCTCCTTTGATCTGATTGACTACCAAAGCTGAATCACCATAAATATCCAGGTTCTTGATTCTCAGATCAATCGCTTCTTCAATGCCCATGATACATGCTTCATACTCAGCTTCGTTGTTGGTGCAAGGGAAAGTTAACCTGGCAGTAAATGGTATGAGCGAACCATGGGGAGTTGTAATGATGGCCCCAATTCCACTTCCATAAGAGTTAACAGCACCGTCAAAGATCATCTTCCATTGGGAGTCTACTTCAGGACCATCATCCGGTAATGGCTCATCACAATCTTTCATCTTCAAAAACATGATATCCTCATCAAGAAATTCAAACTTCATCGGCAGATAGTCATCAATTGGTTGCTCTACGAGGTACTCTAACAGAACAGTCCCCTTAATAGCCTTTTGGGATACGTATTCAATATCGTATTCTATCAGAACCATCTTCCATCTAGCAATCCTTCCTAAAAGTGCTTGCTTCTTGAACACGTACTTAATCAGATCCATCTTTGAAATCAGCATGGTTGTGTGATTCAACTTGTACTGCCTCAGGCGTTTGGCGGCCCAAGCCAGTGCACAACACGTCTTCTCTAACATTGAGTATCTGGATTCATAATCTGTGAACTTCTTACTCAAATGATAGATGGCATGTTCTTTTCTTCTTATCTCGTCGTGTTAACCGAGAGCACAACCCACAGAGTTCTCAAGAACCATCAAGTACATTATCAATGGTCTTCCTGCCACTAGGGGCATCAGTATCGGAGGCTCCTGCAAGTAATATTTTATCTTTTCAAATCCCTCTAGCAATTCTCATTCCAGACCACCACCTGATCTTTCTTTAGCAGCTTGAATAATGGTTCACATGTGGCTGTAAGGTAAGATATGAACCTTACAATGTAGTTCAATCTACCTAGAAAACCACGAACCTCTTTCTCTGTTTTTGGTGCTAGCATTTCCTGTATAGCTTTTATTTTTGTAATGACTATGAACCCCAGTAGCTTTCCCGACCGTACACCAAAAGTACACTTGTTCAGGTTCAACCTTAGTCTGAATTTCCTTAACCTCTCAAACAGCTTCAAAAGATTCATCAGATGTTCTTCCTCTGTTTGTGACTTTGCGATCATGTCACTAACATATACCTCAATCTCATGATGAATCATATCATGAAACAAAGTCACCATCACCCACTGATAGGTTGCCCCTGCATTCTTCAATCCAAAAGGCATTACCTTATCGAAAAATTCCCTCACAGCGTGATAAAGGTCGTTTTCTCCATGTCCTCCGGGGCCATATTGATATGGTTATACCCGGAGAAACCGTCCATGAAGGAAAACACTGAATATTGAGTCGTATTATCAACCAGCACATTAATGTGGGGGAGTGGGAAATCGTCTTTCGGGCTCGCTCTGTTTAGATCACGGTAATCTACACACATCCTGACCTTACCATCTTTTTTCGGTACAAGCACAATGTTGGCGAACCAAGGTGGGTAACACGTCACGCCAAGAAATCTGGCGTCCAACTGCTTCTGGACCTCTTCTTTGATATTAACTGCCATGTCCGGTCTGATTCTTCTTAGCTTCTGCTTTACTGGTGGACACTCTTCTCGGAGAGGTAAGCGATGAACCACTGTGTTCGTATCTAGTCCGAGCGTACCCTCATATGACCAAGCGAAGACGTCTCTAAACTCTCAGAGCATCTCAACAAGTCTTCTCTTAACGTCATCTTCTAAAGCAGCCTCAATTTTGACCTCTTTCTTGTCTTCCTCTGTACCCAGGTTGACAACTTCGATCTCTTCTTGATGAGGCAGAATAACCTTCTCCTCTTGTCTCAGTAGCCTGGCGAGCTCTTCAGGCAGGTCTTCGTCTTCTTCAATCTCTTCTTCAGCTTGAAAGATTGGATTATCAAAGTCATACTGAGTCATAGACGAGTCTGAATTGGTGGCATCTGCGATGTGAAACCTACATGATGATGATTATATCCTTAAAATGATATGCGAACAAGCACAAACCACATTTCCATTTTATTATAAAAATAAAATAAGAAAAATAAGGATCACAATATTTGAATGCAAAAACGCCTTTTGATTAATGATAAATCAATTGTTCAAAACATAAATAAGGTAAGGCCCTACAGACAAAGGCCGCTATGCTCCGGGAAGGACATATGGTTGCACATAATCAGAAAACAAGATAATTACTCTTCACGGGTCACTTGGATAACTTCTTCAATAGTCCATTTGCTCAGACCCTGGCCGGGAACACATGGCTGGATCCATGCGTCCATATCGCAATCACTATCACCCTCATCCTCAAACACAACGTTGATTCGGTCGAAGATCACCCCACCACTTGTAAACTGAACGGGTCCTCTATAACGTGGAGCATTTTGGGAGGAGGAAGACGACAGGTTGTATCCCAGTCCAAGCTTATCCTGTTTATTGGGAATACTCAACATCTGCCCCCATTCTTGAGATGAACCTGACTCCACCACCACACGTGCTTCCTTGAAAGAAGACATAGAAACCTCAGGAGTTCTGTCTACGACTGGTGCCTTTTCTCTGACTTTGACAGTTTCAAATGCTTGACATAGAGTCTCATGTATTTCCCCATCAACTTCAACATACTTGAACGGGGATAAGTGGCTGATCAATATGTCCTCCTCACTACAGACGGTGAATGTTATCCCCGACCATGTACTTTAACTTCTGATGTAAGGTTGACGTCACTGCCCCTGTAGAGTGAATCCAAGGTCGACCTAACAAGCAAATGTATGCAGTTTGAATATCCACTATATAAAGACAGCGTAAAAAATACCTGGACCAACTTGTATATGAAGAGTAACTTCACCAAAAATAGACCTCTTCGTTCCATCGAACGCTCACAAATCTGATCACTAGGAGTGCATATCACGCCTTGGGTGTCAAGCTTCATCAAAGAGTTTTTGGGAAACATGTTGAGTGAAGACCTAGTATCCACCAGAACATGTGATAATACAGCTCCTCTACACTCAATGGAAATATGCAAAGCGTGATTGTGATTTCTTCCTTTAGGTGTCAGGTCTAAATCTATAAATCCCAATCCATTTCCAGCATTTACATGGGCCACAACTCCCTCGAGTTGGTTTACTGAAATCTCTTGTGGCACATATGCTGTGTTCAGAATCCTCAAAAGGGAATTCCGATGTGCCTCGGAGCATAGTAGTAGAGATAGAATGGATATTTTGGATGGGGTTAGTTGTAGGTGATCAACAATTTTGTAATCGCTCTTTTTATTCAGACACATGAACTCCTCAGCGTCTTTCAACAGATTGTCGCAACTGCGAAAAACACCCGGCGGAAAACAGAAGAGTCGCCACCTTTCGTTAATTATCCCAAAGAGAGGGAAAGGAAACGATCGGAAAAACCTAACGAAAAAGGGAAAAGACGAGGTCATCGCAACCAAGTTCTGGATTCGGGAGTCGGTTACGCCAGGGGAAGGTATTAGCACCCCTCACATCTGTCGGACTCGACGGGATCCATGCTTGTTGTCTGTCTAAGGGTGTGTTTACTATCTAGCTAAAGGCTCACAGGACAAAAAGAAAAGAAAGAGACTCGGTAGAGCATCGCCGCTCTGTGCCTACGTATTCCCTCGCGCAATGGGAAAGTCAGAGTCAACGTAGTTCGGCTAACAACAGGCGACAGGGGGGAAAGGTTGCTCGCCAAGACATCGCGTCTTGTGCCTACGTACTTTCATCTGAATGAATGATCATAGAAAACGTAGTTCGGGTTGACACGAAACCACATGTTGATTAAGCGTTTTAATCGAGTAAGGTTAAACCTCCTTTCCAGCAGTTAGGGACAAAGCCTGTTTGTGGTAGAACCGAAGCTTAACAACACTCTTTTCTATAAAAAAGGTTTCTGATTAATCCCGAAGGAAAAAGGTTTGAAGCTTTGTTTTTTGTTTTTTAGTGAAGTGAATTAATTCGGTTTGTGATTCACGTTGCACTAAAGACTCTGACATGGAGGCGAATGCGTCGTGTATCGCCCTCAAACGAGACGTACACTAAACACTCTAGATAAGCGAGAGGAGACCCCTCACTCATCATTCCCCATGTAGCTTAAGGCTCTTATCATGCAATGTTTATTTCCTTTATTAGATGAGTTAGAATCGTTTTGAGATGAGAAGAGAGACGCACGGAAGGTCTAAGGGAAACTTGGCCCTAACGTTGTCATGCAAAGTGGTCCTAAGGTTAGGATGAAAAGGGGAACATCTACCTTAATGTTAGCATGCTTGGATTGAACACCTAATTTCTCTCCTACTCCCATCCTAAACGGAGGGACTAGGAACCCTATGGGGATCATGGCAAAAAGCACAAGAAAGCACCAAGTAAATTCAATCGCAAGTAAAAGATGCAAACATGAAAATGCAACACTTAAAATGGTGGGAGGGAGGAAAAATGTGTGGGGCAGCAGCCGCCACAAGCGCGTCTCGACCTCAACAGCGATGCAAGAATGATGCAAACATGAAGGAAGCGCAAAAGAGATGAAAGCAAATGAACATGCAAGAGATCATCAACTTTGAACCACATCCATAAGCATGCATTCAAGTGGAAATACACGAATGTCAGTGAAATCTCGATTAAACAACCAAAACAGCGACATATATCAAGAAAAATTTCATCCCTAACACATCATACTGATCTATGATGATTCGAGATGAAACAGTACGCAAAGAATCAAACAAAGCAGCAAAACAGGCCTGTCAGCACAATGTTAATCGGTTAACCCCCAGGGTTAATCGGTTAACACATTGTTAACGTTTAAAAAAATTGAAAATTTGAACTGGTTAATCGGTTAACCATATGCGTTAACCGATTAACGCTTTGAAAACTTTGAGAAATCTGAAAATTTGTGATGGTTAATCAATTAACCATATGCGTTAACCGATTAACACTATGCTGACAGCAGAAAACAGCAAAGTAGAATAACTTTTCAACAGCTTATCACTTCTCCAAACATGCCAATGATCACATAATCACTTAATCGCAAAATTAAATCCAGCAAATCATGATTTCAACAGCATGTAAACAGATCCAAACAGCATCAACGCAGATAATAACAACCAAAATTCAATCGAATATGAAAATCATCATGAACATGCAAATAAGCTCAAAATTGCTATGGATCTAGGATTCCAACCTTCGAAGCGGAGATTTGCTTCGGTTAATGTTGAATTAACTGGAATTGAACAGATCCAATGCTAGAAGTCCGGAATACTTCAAGATCCACACCAATTCTTGTTTGAGCAACGGAGATCCTTCAAGATTAATCCAAAATAAGCCAAATAATCAGTTCCAAAATCACTTCCAGATCTGGATCCAATTGCGCACGAAAATTGGATGGAGAAATCACTTCAATGGAGATGATGGATGGAGGTTTGAGCTCAAGAATTCATTGATTCCAATGAAAAATCAAAGAATTCAATGAAAAAGAGCTTTGAGTGAGGGTTTTGGAATTTGGAAAATTGAGAGAATTTGAGAAAATTGAGATGAATTCTGAAAAATGAATGTGAGAAATGAAAATTGGATAGCTTTGGTTTGGAGTGATTCACTTAAATATCTAGGTTTGGATCCCAAGGAGAGGCTTGGAAATTGGTTTGTGAATTTTGGTTTGGTACTAGGAATGGGATTTTGGAGGGAAATGAAAGTATGAAATGATTCTAGATCCTTCCCAAGTGACAAATTTGAATTTAAATGATCACAATTGGACCCCAAATGGATCTGCATTGAACAATCACATACATAGGAAAAAATTACACTGGTTAATCGGTTAACCATATGCGTTAACCGATTAACGCTTTCAAAATTTCAAATCTGGCCTGATTTCTCTTTGGTTAATCGATTAACACCTTCAAAAATTTGAATTTGGCGCCTTTTGGAGGGAAATCTGTCCATTTTCCCTGCTTTGACTATTTGGAGCTCTGTTAAGCTTCTGAATCTCGTTCTTGAATGTTACCACTGTAAAAAAGCTTGACATGAGCCTGAGTGCTGCTTTCTGAACTGCTGTCATCCTGTAAAATAAAATAAAATCGATTGCCTAACCATTGGGCAAAATAAATGCCTGAGCCTCTGTTGCTCGTTGTTCAATGTTCAATCTTTTGCACCGAAATGAACTTGAGCCACGGGATCCTTGATCCCCTCTCCAATGCTATGCAAATGTAGAAATGCGAAAATGCAAAGAAACCAAAAACCAAATACCGCAAAAACGGAAAGGCAAATTTTAGGGTGCTACAGCTGCATCTATTCAAACAACTTGGACCTGAAGGGAGGAAAAGCATCTGCTTCCAAACATTCAAGGGAAAAGGTGATTGAATATAAAAGAACCCGGAAATTTGCACCCCCGCGGGAATGCAAAACAACGATTACCAACCAAGAGTTGGAAAATGATGCGCTGGGGATAACAATCCAATACAATCTGAACTTCATCCAAAAGAGACCAACCAAGAGTCGGGAAAACGCCCGGAGGATACCAACCAAGAGTTGGAATAAAGATCAACGGATACCAACCAAGATTCGGGAAAACATACCTTGCTGGGGAACAACAGAGAAAATCAACCAAGCAAACTGCATCATGCGAGAAAATAACCTGACGACTTTCCTCCCATGGGAAAAGAGTAGACTAACCAGACGACTCTGCATGGAATAAACATCCATCACAAGATAATAATCTAGCAGCACCATCCAAAAGATGGGATAAGGGTTACTCTCTGGGGACAAAACCACCCTTACAAACCAAGAGTTGCAATCACCACAACAGAGATCAAAGGTTACCAACCAAGAGTAGGAATAACGTCAACAAGTCGACCACACCGGATATGGCGACCTCTCCAAGGTTAGAAAACTAACTCCACCGGGGAATCAAAGACTACCAACCAAAAGTCGACGTCCAAGACTGACCCTACTGGGGAATCAAGAACCACCAACCAAAGTTGGAAAACGCCAGACCTCCTCACCAACCAAAAGTTGAGATAACGACTCCGCTGAGGCATAAGGGAGGACTACCAACCAAAAGTTGGGACAACCGCAGAGGATAACATTCAACCAAAAGTTGGGAAACAACAGTACTAACCAAGAGTTAGAATCACCATGAAAAGATCACCATCGACCGAAAGTTGAAACACAAGCTACTAACCAAGAGTTAGGATCGCTGGGGAAAGATCCTCATCGACCAAAAGTCGGAACCAAAAGCTACTAACCAAGAGTTAGGATTGCTAGGAAAAATCCTCATCGACCAAAAGTCGGAACCAAAAGCTACTAACCAAGAGTTAGGATAGCTGGGGACGCTAAACGAAGCTGACTCCACCACAGAAGACCACCAACCAAAAGTTGGGATGATTATCCCGAATTATCAACCAAGAGTTGAAATAAAAGGCTACTAACCAAAAGTTAGGATAACAGCTACTAACCAAGAGTTAGAATAACAAAGATTGCCAATCAAAAGTTGGAATAGAGACTCTGCACGAGGAAACCAAAGAAACCCAATAATTTGCACTACGCTGGGGGGTACCAACCAAGAGTTGGAATCCTCGACTCTGCTGAGGGAAATAAAGAATAACCAGCAAAAGTTGGAATAGCATTTAAACGCCATTGGGTCATCAACCAAAAGTTGAAATAAAACAACGATGACGAACCAAAAGTTGGAACAACTCTGTTGGGGAAAAGAGCAACAGGCTTAACCAAGGAAGACAACACTCGCAAGCGTCTCGCCTGAGGAAAGCGAAGACATTTAACCAAATGACTCAGCTGGGAAGAATCTGATAAAATAACCAACCCAAAAAATCCATCATGACGCGGATAACACGACAACCCTTTGAGTCAAACAGTCTCTGCTGAGAAGATATTTGGTCTCAAAAACACCAAACCTGGCTTATGCTTCGGATGCATATGTTTGAAAATGGCGTAATGCTCTATACGAAATGGAAATGCTACGCATTTGGGAGGATGCTAATGCAAAATAAATGCTAGGGAGAAAAGGTACCCACTCCGCCGGGGAGAAACAGAACGCCGAGTATGATCGAACTCACACAGGGGCACAAACAAACCATGGATGACGTCCGTGTAAAGAACCTTCTCAGATATAACCGTTCTAAAGAAAACAACAAAATAACCCACTGGGAATCAGAACTCTACTGAGGAAAATACCCTGTGTTGCACCCCAAAATTTGCCCAACCTTATTCTTTACCTAGCTTGTGTTTCATTGCATTCATATTAGAATTATCATACGCATTTCATTGACATGTATGCAGGAGGTCAAGAGGTATGACTACCAATCAAAGGGCTATACAAGACTATGAAGCTATCTAAGAGGGTTATTCAAGTGTTCAAGGGTTGATATCCTCACCAGAGAAGCCAAAGATCCTCAGAGAAGTGGTTGAAGCCAAGTGGGTATATCTCCTAACTTGAGAGTTGTGGGAAGTCATCTGATGATGTTGAATCCATGGAGTTGGACCTAGAGCCTTGAGAGAGCTCATAAGAAGTGTTGAAGTTCAATTTTAATCCTAGACAGGTCAATATGCAAAGAATATGAAGATATACCCAAGATTGGTGCAACTAGGGTTTCATCTGGTTAACCCTAGGATAACTGATGATTTGAGGAAGGTTGAGACCTATTCCAAAGCCATGTGATCATGGATTAATGTATTAAGATGCCCAAGGGATGATTCCAACGTCAACTTATCATGAATCAAGAGTGTGAGGAGTTCCTAGGCTAGGGTTGTTATGCTTGACAATGTAAAATCCCTTAGTTTGGTGCCTAACTTCAAGACCATTTAACTCAAGATGTGATTTTCATCTCACCTTGACCCCAATATGATTGTTGTAGATCATGATTATAGATTTAATTTGAGTACTAGAAGTCCTTTATAAGGTTTATAGAACTCAAGTTATGAGCCAGACAAGTTATAGGTCATCAGTGGCATGTGAAATTGGAGCTTGAAAGTCAACCAACTTGCATGACATTTTTAGCTTAGAAGGATGATTCTCATGAACTTTTGGCCAACATGAATGTTGTTCCTTATCTTCTTAGCTTTCTATAAAGTTCTAGAACTCCATGATTGGATTTGTAGAACTCAAGTTACAAGCTTTGCAAGATAAGGCTATTTTGGGTATTTGGAATTACAGGTCATTTTTGGTTTTAGGTCAATTTCATCAACTTAGACACCTCAAATGGACTTTTGATCAAGTTGAAAGTTGTTCAAAATGGTGTTTTTAGTCCAACCATGATCCAAGCATCCATTGATATGGATTGAATATGGAAGTGTATGAAGAAATTTGGAAAAAAAGGATAATTAAAAGGCATAAAAAGGGAAAATTCCATTTTAATTCATTTTTGTGCCAAAATTCACAAATTGGTACATATTTTGATTGCAAATGGCATTTTGAAGACAATGGCAATGTTACATTTTTGGTTTGAGTCATAATTCACGGACTTTGTTTGGATTACTTAGAATTGAAGTAACATAACCAATGTTGACCCTAGGATCAAACCAAGCTTGCAATCTAATCCATTCATCTTCACCAGGTCATAAACAATGAATTTGAGTGAAGATTGAGCTGAAACAGAGCCAGAACACACGAGTTCCATATTTGTTCATTGAAGAAAAATTGAAATTTTGGATTAATCAAATTGGGCCATGATTGGGCCAGGTTATGATCCAAACACATCATATATAAGTTCAGTATCATGTACAGATCGTTTTTTGGGTAGCATTTATAGAGAAAACGGTTATTGTAGTTGGCTTTTTTGAGCTTTCAAGCAAGAAACGATTTTGGAGTTTAAGGAGGATTCAAGAGCTTTTGAGTATCAAGAATCCTTCAGCAAGCTTCAGTGAAGAAATCTGCACACTTTGGCATCAAGATTTGTACGCGAATACCTCCAATTTCAAGCTTCAGAACAGGTTTTTACTTCACACAATTCCTCTTGATTTAAGCATGTTTATAAGGAATTTGGCATGTGGTTAGGTTCTAGAGATGACATAGATTGTTTTAGGATTGGAATTGTGAAGATTAGTGATGATTCATGATGTAATGCAAATTTTGTTTGGATGCGTGTTTGCTTGATTCTTGAGTTAAGATGCATTGGATAGTGATTTGTGATCCTTGAGAGGTGAGGAAGATTTCTGTGTAGAGAATTTGAAGTTTGATGACATTTATGGAATTGATGAGTTTTTTGTTCATCATCGAGTTTGGAGATTCATGGAGAATCAGTAAATTTTGATGAGAGATTCATGCTCAGGGTAAGAAGACGAGTGATTTCATGTAATTTGCATTGAGTTTAGTTGAGTTTGATCACAGAGCATGATTGCTCTCGCCGGAGAAGACGATGGAGCTCTTCTCCGGCCACCATGGTTGAGTTTCCCTCCTTTATTCAGTTCAAACGAAGAAGATACACATAGGCTGTTAGATCTGATTGAATCTATTGACTTGGTCTTAGAATCTGATGGATGAGATTTGGTCTGACTAGAGTTTGGTGACTTGGCGCGTCCGGAGGCATTAGATGATCATACTTTTCCATTGGATGGATGTGATTAGGGAGTACCGTGTACACTAGTCAACTGAACCATACCATGCCCATAACAATACGCACCGTTTTATTAAATGAGGTGGCGCGCGCTGGTCCCTCTGATGAGTGGACTAGTAATCTGATCCAACGCCTGATATTTTATGGTTTCTTTTAATTTCTTTAATTGATTTTCATTTTTCTTTTAATTGATTTTTCATGTTTAATTCATATTAATTAGAATAATGATCATAAAATTATGGAAAAAATATGTGGGTGATCCTTGATTAGTTTTTGATTTTCCATGCTTTTGGATTTCATTTTGGTGTTGTTTTCAATTTAATGTCCATTTTTCTATTTTTAATAAATGATTAAAAATGCATAATATGACTAGTTTACTTGCTAATTTTATTACTAATTCATTGCTTTAGAATTTGATGTTTATTTTTGGTTGGCTGGTTATAGACATATTGATGAGATTGTAGGAATTTTGTGGTGATTTTTAGGTAGTTCTAAGCATAGTTTTGAACTAGGTTTTTAGAGGCTTCCCCTTTTGGCCTTTCCCTTGACAACGTTTGGTTTAGAATTTCCTTAGTTCCCTTAAACATTGATTTAAGCTCTAGATTTTTTACCATAGGTTCCCAATACCTTTAGGATCACTTAAGATTTTTTATAGATTTTTAGGAGTTGATTTACTATTTTAGTTAGATTTTACATCTAGGTCGTTTGTAGGGTCCCTCTAGAATAGTACTCCCCATAGTTGAACTTCAAAATTGACCTTTATTTCATGATAAGTTTCGAAACCTTTTATGATGGTTTAGTAGACATGTTGATGCCTTTGTATATTGAATCTCAAGGTTTAATTTGGTGCATTAGTTCCCTTTAGAAAGTTTCTTTTAGAGCTTGTAGAATTAGGGTTTTTAGAGCCTTTAGGAGTTTCTTCCTTTTTCATAATTGTGGTTTGCTTTGGTTTGCATTCCATTTCCTATCCAATGATGCAAGGTTCCTTTGTGGGAGACTAGTCCCTCCTTTGGAAGGACAAAAGGCCTACCACAAAAGGTAAAACCTTTGAGGATACCAATTTCAAATGAGTGGTTGAGTGCCATGATGGATTCCATTGGTTTCCATCATGCTTCCCATCATCATGCAATGATATTTGTGTTAATTCACATCATCTCTTGATGGAGCAAGTTGAAGCTTGAAGATGAAGTCATCATTCCCTTTTCTCTTGATGGATGACTTGGACTAGAAGACAGACTGGTGGACTGTCAGACTGTTGGAGTGTTGTTGTGCTGCTCTGCTGTGTTTGCTGTTTGACTGTATTCGTGTGACTTTTTCCTTGGTGTGTTGCATTAGAATAGGCTTTCATGTAGTTAATTCTAGGCCTAAGTGCATATAAAGATTAAGCTTTCCTCCCTTTGCTTGTTTGCATAAGAGGTTGAGTTTGTCTCCCTCTGCTTGCTTGTTACTGTTTGGCTTTGCTTGTTGGCTGAAGGTTAAGTCTGCCTCCCTTGCCTGTGTATTGTTTTGCTTTTGCTTGATTGCTCTAGAGGTTGAGTGAGTCTCCCTCTGCTTGTATTGCTGCATCGCATTTGCATCTTTACTGTTTTCTCTTCTGTTTTACTGATGTTTAGCTGATGCTTTATCTGTTGTCTATTTCCCATTGACATGATCCCCTATGAGTCTCACTTCCTTTCATAAGGAAGTGATGAATAGACTTTAGGCTAAAGCCTTTGCATGATAACGTCTAGGAGTTCCCTGTTTCAAACCTCAACCATAGGATGAATCCTTGGCATGACAACATTAGGACTTGATAATTTCCCCTTAGTTGTGTCCGTTCTCTTCTCTCTTCAAACAAATCAAAATACAGTAATAAAGGTTAATTGATATCGTACGTTACGAGCCTTAAGCTACTTAGGAAATGATTGTTGGAGGGTTTCCTTCTAATAATCAGGATGTTTAGTATGGTACCCTTTGGGTGACATACAATGCATTCACTCCTAGGTCATAGTCTCTAGTGCGATATTAGTTGCAAACATCCATAAAAGATACTTCTTCCGTAAAAGACAGAAAACAAACTTCAAAACCTTTTTGCCCGTGGGCCTTAACTCAAGGAAAACTTTTCTGAAGAAAAGAGTGTCGTTAACTCTCCGTTCTACCGCAAACGGTAACGCACGAGCCTCTGACGAGCGAGCTGCATACACCAAACTGCTGGAACTGTTTGTTAACCCTACTCGAAAAATAGATGAATCTGAACCCCTGTAATCCGTATTATCCCGAACTATGTAAGCTCTGATCTCTCTTATCTGTTGAGAGTACATAGTCACAATACTAAGTAGTTAGGCGAACTACGTTGACTCTGATTTCTCGTTCCAGACGGGAATACGTAGGCATAGAACTGTTGTGTTCTGCCGTGTCATTTTCTTTTCTTTTCAGACCAGCCTTGATAGGTAGATAGTTAAACCAACCCATCAGATAAACACAACAAGCATGGATCCCATCGAGTACGATGGACGTGAGGGGTGCTAATACCTTCCCCTTGCGTAACCGACTCCCGAACCCAGACACAGTTGCGATGACCTTGTCTTATACCTTTTCGTCAGGTTTTTTCGAATCGTTTCCTTTCCCTTTCTGTGGGATAAATAACGAAAGGTGGCGACTCTTTTGTTTTGCCGGAACCTTATTTTCGCGGTAGCGACACCCTGGATGGCTTCCCAGGGAACAGCTCGTGTGGTGATTGAATGCATAGGCTAGGGAAACACCCGAAACAACCTTCCAACACTCTAGGGAATCCACACTCAACCGAGGAGAACCGTTCAGAATACGACCTTACTGGGAAGTAAACTGTTGGGAAATAGCTCCACTCTGCTCGGACAGAAATCCCACCCTGCTGGAGGATATCAAACACTTATGCCAAGAGTTCCACTCTACTGAGGAACGGATCATGCTTCATCTATACACCTGTCACATCGAGGGAATCAACACTAAACTCTGCTTGGGGAGACACCCTGAATACTGATACTACCAGAAAGTCGACTCCGTCAAGGAGAAGGCGTCGAAGGCGCCGCCTCCGCTGGAGGACAAAATGCTGAGAGCAAACCCACCCCGCCGGGGGTTAGCCTTTACAAGGAGTCAAAACCCTACTCCGCTGGAGATTAACTACACACCCTGCTGGCGATACCTGACTTGATAATGAGACTCTGTGGGTGCGGCAAAGATCTCTGCTAGGGGAGAAATGAGTCTGCATTATAATTTCAATGTCGTGGAGGAACACCTCTGTTGGAGAGTACCATCCTGCCATGAAACAAAAGAATGCGTACATGCGAAATGGTTACCTCAGTTACCACTCATGACACTTACCACGCGAGCAAAATCATTTTCTTTCATTATGCTCTATAAAGCCTCCTGTTTTTTCCTACAATGTTTATCAAAATATCAGACGTTTTTGCAAACAAAACAATAAAAAGTAAAACAAACAAAGGAAAGCTCTTTGACTGAAGTGAATACTTTTATTGATAAAAGACCCATAAATGGGAAAATTACAATTGGGATACAATTGCAAAAAAGAAAAAAGAATATATACAAATGTCGGCAATGTGGAAACAGACAACCACCATGTGTCGATTCGGCTATGACCTGTATGCCTTCGATGTGCCCCATGTTTCGTCTTCTGAAAAGACTGACTGGACTGATTCCTTTACTGCGGGATAACTGCTCACAAGCTTACAGATCGAACGCAGACCGTGATCATTCGGCTATGACCCGGTTTTGCCAAAGTCGCCTTTTCAGGTTTTCAACTTTGCGGGTTTACATTTTTCATTTTTCTTTTCCCTAATTTTTGCCCGAACCTTTTCCTTTTTTATGGTTCGTTGGGATGCCCCATTATTGTTTGGACTTTCTTTTTGTGTCCATCGGGTCTCTTTTAAGCAAAGTATTTTTTAACCATGTCCGCGTTCACAGGGGATGAAAAATCTTCACCATCCATGGTAGATAGTAATAAGGTTGTGCCAGAGAAAACCTTTCTTACCACATACGAACCTTCATAGTTAGGAGTCCACTTTCCCCTTTAATCTGTATGAGGAGGAAGGATCCTTTTCAACACCAAATTACCCGTCTGGAAGCATCGAGGATGCACTTTCTGATCAAAGGCTTTCTTCATCCTACTCTGGTACACCCGGCCATGAGCAATAGACGCCAATCTCTTCTCGTCAATCAAGCTCAGCTGATTCAACCTGGTTCGCACCCACTCGGCTTCGTCAAGCTTTACATCCGACAATACCCTTAAAAAAGGAATCTCAACTTCTAATGGCAGGACTGCTTCCGTGCCATACACCAGTGAGAAAGGAGTTGCCCCGGTCGACGTACGCACCAAAGTACGATAACCGTGAAGAGCAAAGGGCAACATCTCGTGCCAGTCCTTGTAGGTTACTACCATCTTTTGCACAATCTTCTTGATATTCTTATTAGCTGCCTCAACAACACCATTCATCTTCGGACGATATGGAGAAGAATTGTGATGTTCAATCTTGAAGCTCTGACACAATTCCTTCATCATTTTGTTATTCAAGTTTGAACCATTATCAGTAATGATTCTCTAGGGAATACCATAGCGACAAATGATGTCCTTCTTTATGAATCGGGCGACCACCTGTTTCGTGACATTAGCGTAGGACGCTGCTTCTACCCACTTCGTAAAGTAATCAATCGCGACTAGAATGAAGCGATGTCCATTAGAAGCAGTCGGCTCAATCTTTCCAATCACATCGATTCCCCACATGGCGAAAGGGCAAGGAGACGTCAACACATTCAGAGGAGCCGGTGGCACATGCACCTTGTCAGCATAAATCTAGCATTTATGGCACTTTCTGGCGTATTTGAAGCAATCGGACTCCATAGTCATCCAATAATACCCAGATCTCAACAACTTTCTAGCCATTGCATGTCCATTAGCATGAGTACCAAAAGAACCCTCGTGGACTTCCTCCATCAACAGGTTTGCTTCAAGTTCATCAACACAGCGCAACAAGACCATGTCAAAGTTTCTCTTGTAGAGCACATCATCTTTGTTCAGATAAAAGTTATCGGTTAACCTCCTCAAGGTCCTCTTATCTTTGCTGGATGCCCCAGAAGGGTACTCCTGAGTCTTGAGAAAATGCTTGATATCGAAATACCAAGGCCTTCCATCGGATGCTTTCTCAACGACAAACACAAAAGCAGGTCTATCAAGACGCATGATGGTGATAGCAGGAGTTTCATTCCAGAAATTCACTTTGTAAATTGAGGCTAGCGTGGTCAAGGCATCCGCCATCTGGTTCTCAGCCCTCGGCATATGATGGAAATCAACTCTATCGAAGAAAGGCAACAGTCTCCTTGCATAATCTTTATAAGGTACCAGGTTGGCCTGACGAGTTTCCCATTCTCCTTTGATTTGGTTAACGACTAACGCTGAGTCACCGTATACATCCAAATTCTTGATCCTCATATCAACGGCCTCTTCTAAACCCATAATACAAGCTTCATACTCGGCTTCATTATTGGTGCAGGCGAATGTCAATCGGGCGGTGAACGGTATATGAGAACCGTGAGGAGTAGTAATGATCGCACTGATTCCATTACCATATGAATTAACCGCTCCGTCGAAAGCCAGTTTCCACTGAGATCCCCTCTCAGGACCCTCGTCAGGTAAAGGCTCATCATAGTCTTTCATCCTCAAAAACATGACGTCTTCATTTGGAAAATCAAACTTCATCGATTGATAATCCTCAATCGGCTGTTCCGCTAGATATTCTGACAGGACGCTTCCCTTAATGGCTTTCTGGGAAACGTACTGAATATCATACTCTGTTAAAACCATTTGCCATTGGGAAATCCTTCCGGAGAGTGCTTGTTTTTCAAAGACGTACTTGATCGGGTCCATCTTCGAAATCAATAGGGTTGTGTGGTTTAACATGTATTGTCTCAAACGCTTAGCGGCCCAAGCGAGTGCACAACATGTTTTTTCCAGCATTGAGTATCTCGACTCACTATCAGTGAATTTCTTACTCAGGTAGAAGATGGAACGCTCTTTTCTACCTGACTCGTCTTGTTGACCGAGCACACATCCCATTGAATTCTCAAGAACCGTGAGATACATGATCAGCGGTCTCCCTGCAATTGGAGGCATGAGTATTAGAGGTTCCTGCAGATATTGTTTTATTCTTTCGAATGCTTTCTGGAAATTTTCATTCCACCTGACGGTTTGATCTTTTCTTAACAATTTGAATATCGGTTCACAGGTGGCTGTAAGATGAGATATAAACCTTGCAATGTAGTTTAATCTCCCTAGAAAACCACAAAACTCTTTTTCTGTTCTCGGCTTAGGCATATCTTGTATAGCTCTTATTTTGGCAGGATCTACCTCAATACCCTTTTCACTGACAATGAAACCCAATAACTTTCCAGATCTCACCCCGAAGGTACACTTGTTAGGATTCAGCCTCAGCTTAAACTTCCTCAACCTTTCAAACAGTTTCAGAAGATCGACCAGATGTCCCTCATCTGTCTGTGACTTTGCAATCATGTCATTAACATAGACTTCCACCTCATGATGAATCATATCATGAAACAAAGTGATCATCGCCCGCTGATAAGTTGCCCCTGTATTTTTCAATCCAAAGGGCATCACCTTATAGCAAAAAGTCCCCCATGGTGTGATGAAAGTAGTTTTCTCCATGTCCTCTAGGGCCATCTTAATTTGTTTATACCCAGAGAACCCATCCATGAATGAAAACACAGAATAGTAAGCGGTGTTATCAACCAATACATCGATATGGGGGAGCGGGAAATCATCTTTTGGGCTCGCTTTGTTCATATCTCGATAATTAATGCACATCCTGACCTTTCCATCCTTCTTAGGAATAGGAACGATATTAGCGACCCACGGAGGGTAATTCGTGACAGCAAGAAACCCAACATTCAACTGCTTCTGAACTTCTTCTTTGATCTTGACTGCCATGTCGGGCCTTGTCCGTCTCAACTTCTGCTTGACTGGCGGACATTCTTCTCTAAGAGGTAACCGGTGTACCACAATATCTGTATCCAGCCCAGGCATGTCTTGGTAAGACCAAGCGAAGATATCCTTATACTCACGGAGCATTTCAACCAATCTTCTCTTGACACTGTCTTCCAATGCAGCCCCTACTTTGATCTCTTTCTTGTCATCCTCGGTGCCCAGATTAATAATCTCAATATCCTCCTGATGAGGTACAATGACCATTTCCTCCTGCTTGAGAAGCCTGGCTAACTCTTTAGGTAGTTCACAGTCTTCGTCAGTCTCATCTTCAGCTTGATAAATGGGATTATCAAAGTCATACGAAGTCATAGCCGAACCTGAATCGATGGCATCTGATAGAAAAGACCTGCATGAGGATGTTATGTTTATTATGCGATGCAACAAACAAACACATTGCCGTTTTTCTGTTAAGTATAAATGCAAAAAAAAAACAAGAAAAACAGGGATCACAAAATTTGAATGCGAAACGTCTTTTATTTAATGATAAATTGCAAACAACAAGAAGGACCCACAAATGGGTCACTACGTCTTGGGAAGAACGCATGACTGAACATAATCAAAACAATGAACATTACTCTGCAGTAGTAACATGAATGACTTCTTCGGTAGTCCAGTTGCATAGCTTCTGGCCAGGAGTACATGGATGGATCCACGCATCCATGTCGCACTCACTATCACCTTCATCGTCTTCTGTCAAATATCACACCACTGCTGGTGAACTACATAGGTCCCTTGTATCTCGGAATCTTAGAAGAACTGGAGGGTTTATATCCTAGGCTGAACTTGTCCTGCTTGACAGGAACATCAAGAACTTGGCCCCACTTCTGAGACGAGTCGGATTCTACGATAGCATGAGCCTCCTTGAGCGACGAAATTGAAACCTCTAGGCCCTTGGCTTCTACAGGAGACTTCCCCTGAATCTGAACTGTTTTAAATGCTTGGCAGAGTGTTTCGTGGATCTCACCATCCACTTCCACGTACTTGTAGGATGACAAATGGCTAACCATAATGCCCTCTTCACTGCATACCATGACTATCATACCTTCCAGCATGTATTTCAGCTTTTGATGCAACGTTGAGGTGACTGCCCCAATAGAGTGTATCCAAGGTCGGCCAAGCAAACAGCTGTATGCTGGCTGGATGTCCATAATATAGAAATTTGCATCAATGATCTCTGGCCCTATCTGAATAGGCAGCGTGATTTCTCCAAACACTGATCTCTTAGATCCATCGAAAGCCCTCACGACCAAATCACTTGGCGTGCACATCAAACCTTGAATGTCCAACTTCATCAATTCCTTCTTCGGAAGCACATTGAGGGATGATCCTGTATCAACCAAGACATGTGACATCAGAGATCCTCTACACTCCAAACATATATGCAAAGCATGATTATGGTTCCTCCGAGCAGGAGTCAAATCCAAATCAATAAAGCCGAGACCATTACCGGCATTTACATGAGCTACTACCCCCTTGAACTGATTAACAGAAATCTCCTGAGGTACGTACGCTACATTCAAGACTTTCGGTAGAGCGTTGTGATGTGCCTCCGAACTCATCAACAATGACAAGATAGAAATCTTCGAAGGAGTCTGATTCAAGTGATCCACAATTTTGTAGTCACTTTTTCGAATTAGCCTCATAAATTCCTCCGCATCCTTTGAAAGATCATCAGTAATAACCTGGGGTTGGGCATTCTCTTCAATCACAGCCTTACGCTTACCCTTGTCATTCTTATCAGCATTGACCTCTGGTGGAGAAAAGACCCTGCCACTTTTGGTGATACCTCCGGCACCAACTATGTTCTCAACCGACGAACTTCCGCTTGCAGACCCCGTCCATTCTTGCTTCTGCCCGTTACAGAACACCTCTCCCCCATAATTCCATGGGATATCTCTAGTGCTCTCATATGGCACAGGTCCAAGTACAGTAATGATAACCGGAGCGGGCCTAGCAGGCGCTGAAATATTGATTGTCCGGTATGGAATGAATATCGTAGCAACTTCGCTTCCATCATTAATCACTTCTTTCACGACATCTTCTTTCACAATTCTATCAAATTGCAAACAACCCTCATCAATCATTCTCTGAATACCCCTCTTCAAAAGATCGTAGCCCTCAGGCTGTACTTCACACTCTGAGTAATCAGCAGAACAACCAGGAAACACCCCCTTCTTCAATAAGCGGGACTTCACAAACCCCAGCGGAGTCTTCAAATCCCCAACATCAGCTACCAGATTTAGCTTCTCCCCATCAATAATGGCATTGGCTCCTGCCACCCCATGATCTGGCATCGGGTTCTGAGTCACATTGGGCCCATCGTTGGTGAAGTTAATAGCTTTGGAATCAAGCAAATTTGGGACCTTATGCTTGAAAGCTTTGCAAAGGTCAATATCATGGCCTGGGGCGCCAGAGTGAAACTCGCAATGAGCGTTCACATCGTAGCCAGGAGGCGGTGTACCAGTGAGTAGGAGCCAAGGTCCTCTCCTAAACCAATTGTAACTGCAGCAACCGTTGCAACAACTAAGAATATGGTATCGGAGGATTCGTGAACTGTCTATCAGGCATTCTGCGCCTAGCAACATAAGGTCGTGGAGCATTGACTTGTTGCGGAGCTGCAGTCGGGATATTTACTGTAGTAACTTGTTGATGCTGACGGGACTGAGCTCTACCTTTACCCTTGTGAAAAATAGCGTTTGTGTCCCCTTCCCTCCTCTTAGGGTTCGCTGAATACGGTTTCTTCGTTCTTCCCGAAGAGGATCCACCACCATTTTAAATCTTCCCAGACTTAATCCCACTTTCGATTCGCTCACCAGCAATTACCAGATCAGAAAACCCTGCCGACATGCAGCCTATCAATTTCTCAAAGTACACACCAAGTAGCGAAGCCATGAATAGGTCAATAAACTCCCTTTCAACCATAGGGGGTTTTACCTTTGCAGCTAAATACCGCCACCTCTGGGCGTATTCCGTGAAGCTCTCAGTACTCTTCTGCGACAAGCTCTGCAACTGCACCCTGTTTGGTGCTAGATCACTATTATACTGATAGTGACGCACAAAAGCCTCGGCCAATTCTTTCCAACTGCGGATATAGGTTCACTCAAGCCCTATATACCATTCCAAAGAAGCCCCTGTCAGACTATCTTAGAAGAAATGCATCAGCAGCTTTTCATCACTGGAGTAAGCAGACATTTTCCTGAAATACGCCCGAATATGCACTATGGGACAATTCGTCCCTTTGTACTTATCAAAATCAGGCACCTTGAATTTAGGGGGAATCCGGACCCTAGGAACTAAGCCAAGATCAGACATATCAAGGCCCAAAGAGTTCTGATTCTTAAACGATTTCATTTTCTCCTCAGTCAGTTTAAACCTTCGGTCAGCTTCAGTTGGTAAACCACCCTCCATATCTCTCATGGAGAACACATCATCCTGATTATCTTCCCAATGAGGGCCAGTAACCCCGTGCACAGCGCACACACTCCCATTACCAGCAATATTACCATTCTCATTCGCAGCTCCACCGCCTGGAGGTACGACAACAGTCGGAATACCCTGAGGAATAGATCCACCAATCAGTGGAGGAACAACACCAGCTCCTTCGTGCAAAACACCATCTTCATCAACCTGTGCTATCAACGGCTAGACAAAAGTTCTCAACTGTTCGTGTCCACTGGCAACAGTATGCATCCGTTCCATAAATTGGGCCATGCGTGCCCTGACTTCCTGCAATTCGACTTGAACCTGATCCATCACCTTCTGATGATTCCCTCGAGTAGAATACCTGTGGAAACTGAACTCCTCAATCCTGAACTGAAGAAAACCAAACAGAGATAAGAACACCAGGCCACCAAGAACAACCTGCGATGCAAATGAGAATGCAAGATGCGCAATGCAAACATGTTTATGTATGCACAGGGAGATCTTCCCCTTGATTCCGGTTTCAATAAACAAGAACAACAGAGATGGATAGAAACACCGCAATAAATCTTCTCATATATCAAGTAAAGCTGAAACAATACAACCAAATGAGAAATATACGCATACAAAGAGGTATTGATTTCATCCAACATCTCTGGTGATGATTAAGATACAAAAGCAAATGAAACTACAAAAGATAAAACTCCTAGTAGTCATGATCTCTACGCCACTCCTAAGACTCCTCGAGCATCTCCTTTGCGTCGGGATGGTCTGGTCTCTCCATCAACTCTCGAATGAGGATAACCCTCTTGCGTATCACATCCCAGAGGTAATGACAATGGTCCTCCCAAGCATCTTCGCTGAAGGCATCCTCAAGCCTGGGTTTCTTCACCTCTGCCCGAATCTTGAACTCTTCAAGTGCTGATAAAGTTTCTTGGTATTTCTGCTCGATCGTACTTCTGCGAAACAATTCTAACAATACCTCCCTCTCCTTAGCTTTGAATTGCGCTCTCAGCTTATCAACCTGAAGACGAAGATGATCTTCTCTACTCTTGTTAGCAGTCAAGGTAGCATTCCATTGCTCATTGAATTTGGATATCTTCAGATAGGCTCTGTCTAAATCCTCCTTCTTACTCTTCAGAACATCACAAGTGCTTTTTAGATCAAGACCGACTTGCTTCCGTGCTTGTACCTGATCAGCAAGTTATTTCTCCAACTTGACAAAGGATTCTAACTTTGTCTTGGCTAAATAAACAGCTTCACCCTTATCATGTTTCAGCTGACTAATTTCCTGCTTCAACTCTTCATTCTCTTTACGCAGCTCTTCCTTCTCTGCCCAAAGCTTGGTATATCTCTGGATGTTGACGGTTGTAGGCGGCTCAATGACTAAGGGATACAATGGCGCTTCAACAGGGAACGACAGAAGTACCTCTTCAACTCTCTTCTGAATCCACTCCAAGTATGGATCATAGGCTCTACAATCTCATTTGCCTAACGAAAGCTTTCCCTTCTTGTGAATCTTACCCCAAGCGTCCACGAATCGGGCCGAGATACAAGGATTAGCTACACCTGTGAAGTACAGAGATTCCTGCACTTCCTCTTCTTTCGGAGGTCCTTTCAAAGCATAACCGAATTGTCTCACAGCAAGAGAAGGATTATAATTGATACCGCCTTTCCTCCCTATCAAGGGCACATTAGGAAAGCTACCACAACTAAAGATAACCTCGCGACCCAGCAAGTCTCGGTAGAACAAAACAATATTCTTCTCCATTAAACCCATAAGTCTCTTCGACCATTCAGATGAGTTCGTGGAATCCACAAAAGCTCCAGAGCGAGGAAGGTGATCAACAAACCACTTATGCAACAGCGGTGCGCAACAGGAAACCATCTTTCCTCTTCTTTTCTCGTTCTTGTAATGCACTGAATGATACAAGTCTCCTAGAAGAGTAGGTACAGGGTTCTTGGAAGCGAAGATATGAAAAGCATCAAAATCCACAAAGTTCGGTACATTGGGAAACAACACAATGCCATAGACACACAGAGCCAAGATAGCACTGAAAACCACCCAACAATCCTTTTCAGCATACTCTCGGGCTTTGTCGACCAGGAAGGGTAAAGTAAATCCGGAAAATCCATTTCTACTAATAACATGATCTGCCAAGTCAGAGGCACTCAAATAAAGAGCGGCGGACAACTTCTCGAGATTAGGTTCTTCCTCGGAGCTGAAGAAAGGCACTTTGTTCAGAATCGGAACCCCTAAGATATAAACAAATTCCTCCAAAGTCGGAGCCAACACATAATCCGGAAACGTGAAGCATCCCAGCGGAGGATCATAAAACTGCAACAAGGTATGAATAGCTCCATGCTCATAAGTCGTAAGCTTATAGACAAACTTCAGAATTCCACCATACTGTTCTCTGAAAGCTACAAGAACACCAGGATCGGCCATGGAAATCAGACCAACTAAAGGTCCCAACTCAGGTGCCGAAAATTTGTACACAACAATCCTCTTTCTACTAACTTCCATCTCTGCAGAAGACCAGTACTAGAATCAAGGGAAAGACGAGAACCTGTAACACACATAAACATGCAATGTTAAATGCAAAATGATTATGCAGATGCACACATGGGATCAAGGTATCCAATGTTCAAACTTGTTGTTGTGTCGTTGACTGAATTCAACCAGAGCTCCGCTCTAATCAGAACACTGAGATAATACACTGGATCGAACACTCAGGATCAAAATTCTGCATTGACGAGAAAACCAGGGTTGGTTGAAGGCCAGGTTTCCTGTAAAACCCATCCCTTTCACGTGTGGGTTCTAGTCTTGAAAGGTACGACATCCTATGCGGGTTGTCAACGTCACATACTTTCGAGAAACGATGATACGTTCACCATTTCTGGTTTGGCATCATAGTCTAACGAAGGGGCCTCACTTAGCTGACCCCCCAAATAAGCGGTCTCCAGAGTCGACAGTCTCTCCAAGTCAATATTCCCTCAACTGCACCAGACGCGCATGATAGAATATTTCCAAAGAAAAACCTCGTCTGAATGTGAATTTCACGCAAGCTATTGCATAGCCAAACGCCACACAAGCTCCCGTTAATCTCCACTATAATCCTATGTGTATACTCAAGCCCAAGTCTAGCTTGTCTCTCAATGGAACAACCCAACCCACAGCACAGCAGCAACAAGAATGCAAAATGAAATAATATACAACAGATAATATACATAAAGCAAAAACTGTACAAAAATAAACACCCAAAGACGCAACAAATAAGCGCTAGGAGTGACTCGCATAGGGAACCTCCATTACCCAGTAGAGTCGCCAGCTGTCGCAACTGCAAAAAACACCCGACGGAAAACAGAAGAGTCGCCACCTTTCGTTATTTATCCCAAAGAGAGGAAAAGGAAACGATCGGAAAAACCTAAAGAAAAAAGGGAAAAGACGAGCTCATCGCAACCAAGTCCTGGATTCGGGAGTCGGTTACGCCAGGGGAAGGTATTAGCACCCCTCACGTCCATTGTACTCGACGGGATCCATGCTTGTTGTCTATCTAAGGGTGTGTTTACTATCTAGCTAAAGGCTCACAGGACAAAAAGAAAAGAAAGAGACTCGGCAAAGCATCGCCGCTCTGTGCCTACGTATTCCCTCGCGCAATGGGCAGTCAGAGTCAATGTAGTTTGGCTAACTACGGGCGACAGGGGGGAAAGGTTGCTCGCCAAAACATCGCGTCTTGTCCCTACGTACTTTAATCTAGTATAAAAGATCAGAGCAAACGTAGTTTGGGCTGACACGAAACCACAGGTTGATTAAGCGTTTTAATCGAGTAAGCTAAAAAATGCAATGGATCTAGGATTCCAACCTTCGAAGCGGAGATTTGCTTCGGTTAATGTTGAATTAACTGGAATTGAACAGATCTGATGCTAGAAGTCCGGAATACTTCAAGATCCACACCAATTCTTGTTGGAGCAATAGAGATCCTTCAAGATTAATCCAAAATAAGCCAAATAATCACTTCCAAAATCACTTCCAGATCTGGATCCAATTGTGCACGAAAATTAGATGGAGAAATCAGTTCAATGAAGATGATGAATGGAGGTTTAAGCTCAAGAATTCATTGATTCCAATGAAGAATCAAAGAATTCATTGAAAAAGAGCTTTGAGTGAGGGTTTGAGAATTTGGAAAATTGAGAGAATTAAAGAGAAATGAGATGAATTCTGAAAAATGAATGTGATAAATGAAAATTGGATAGCTTTGGTTTAGAGTGATTCAGTTAAATATCATCTAGGTTTGGATCCGAAGGAGGGGCTTGGAAATTGGTTTGTGAATTTTGGTTTGGCACTAGGAATGAGATTTTAGAGGGAAATGAAATTATGAAATGATTTTAGATCCTTCCCAAGTTAAAAATTTGAATTTAAGTGATCACAATTGGACCCCAAATGGCTCTGCATTGAAAAATCACGTACAGAGGCAAAAATTACACTAGTTAATCGGTTAACCATATGCGTTAACTGATTAAAGCCTTCAAAATTTCAAATATGGCCTAATTTATCTTTGGTTAATCGATTAACCATATAGGTTAACCGATTAAGACCTTCAAAATGTTGAATTTGGCACCTTTTGGAGGGAAATATGTCCATTTGCCCTGCTTTGACTATTTGGAGCTCTGTTAAGCTTCTGAATCTCGTTCTTGAATGTTACACTGTAAAAATGCTTGACATTAGCCTGATTGCTGCTTTTTGAACTACTGTTATCCTACAAAATAAAATAAAATCGGTCGTCTGACCGCTGGGCAAAATAAATGCCCGAGCCTTTCCTGCTCGTTGTTTGTTGTTCAGTCTTTTGCACCAAAATGAACCTGAGTCACGGGAACCTTGATCCCCTGTCCAATGCTATGTAAATGCAGAAATGAAAAAATGCAAAGAAACCAAAAGCCAGATACTGCCAAAACGGAAAGGCAAATTTTGGGGTGCTACACAGAGCATCCTTCTCACCTTCTTGAGAACTTTCCTCTACAACAGCCTTCCCTTTCTCTTTGTATGACCTTTCATCATCAACTTCCAGAGGTGAAAACACCCTCCCACTTCTTGTCATCCCACTGGTTCCAATAAAATTATCAATGGATGAACTATCTGACAGCGTCCCCCTCAATTCTTGTTTTTGGCCCTTACAAAAGACCTCAGCCCCATAGTTCCACGGGATTGCTTTAGTGTTTTCATAAGGAACCGGCCCTTCCTTGGTGATTATAACAGTTGTTGGCCTTGGCGGCGCAGATATGTTAATTATTCTAAAAGGAATTGAGATTGTGGCAATCTCATCCCGCCTCTGACCAATCACTTTCTCATCTTTCTTTTCAACAATTCTGTCAAATTGTAACACACCTTCATTCATTAAACCCTGAACTCAATTCTTCAGATCTTCGAATCCTTCGGGATGAGCCAAACAACCTTCACAGTCCTCAGTACATCCTAGAAACACTCCACCCTTCAACAACCTCCTCTTGACAAAACTCAAAGGAGTTTTCAACTTTTCAACATCAGTCACCAAATTCAGATTCTCTTCTTCAACAATAGCATTGACACCAGCCGCTCCGTGGTTGGGCATAGGGTTTTAAACAACATTAGGCGCGTCATTTGTAAAATTGATTGATTTGCTATCAATAAGGTCCTGCACCTTACGTTTGAAAGCCTTACAATTGTCTATATGATGACCAGGGGCGCCTGAATGAAAGTCACATCTGGCGTTTACGTCATACCCCGGGGGTGGTGCGCCAGTCAAAGGGGCCAATGTCCTTTTCTGAATCAACTCAAGCTGCAACAAGTGTTGTAAGAGCTGTGAGTACGACATCGGTGGTGCGTCAAACTATCTATTCATTACTCTTCCACGGTCTTGAAACCGTCGTGGTGCGTAATGTTGTTGTTGTTGTTGTTGTTGTTGAGGTTGTTGAGGTTGTACAGCTAGAATACCAATACTCGCAACCTATGGTTGTTGCTGATGATATTATTGATTTCTGTTACTATTTATATTATTATTCCTGTATCCTGAAACCGAATTCATTTCTCCTTCTCTCTTCTTGTTACCAAAGTTCTTTCTTCCTCCTCTAGATGAGGATCCCTCTCCCACTTAGATTTCTCCCAACATAATACCATTCTCGACTCTTTCGCCAGTGATAATTAAATCTAAGAAGCTACTAGACATATTCCCTATCAGCTTTTCATAGTACACCCAGGCAATGTAGCTACAAACATATTAATGAGTTCTCTCTCCACCATAGGAGGTTGAACCCTTGCAGCCAAGTCATGCCACCTTTGTGCGTATTCTTTAAATCCCTCATTACTTCGCTGAGACAGATTTTGCAACTGTACACGGTTGGGCGCCAAATCACAATTGTATTGATAGTGTTGGACGAAGGCCTCCACCAAGTCTCTCCAGCTTCTAATATTGGTTGTCTCCAAACCCATGTACCACTCCAAAGATGGTCCAGACAGACTGTCTTGAAAGAAGTGCATCAGCAGCTTCTCGTCATCAGAATACACAGACATCTTTCTGTAGTATGACCTGAGGTGTACCCTGGGATAGGTCGTCCCCTTGTATTTGTCAAATCAAGTACCTTGAACTTCGATGGAATCCTTAGACCTGGGATTAGCCCCATGTTAGACATATACAGATCAAGAGAATTCTGATTCTCCAAGTTCCTCATCTTCTCTTCTATCAATTTGAACCTTTTGTCTGCGTCAAATTGCAATCTTGCTCCCAGATCTCCCATGGAGAAAATATCATCTTGTTCGTCCTCCTCCAACTGAGGACCAGGATTTCCATGTATAAAGCCCGTTGCATCTGTCATATCAATTCCAGCTTGATTACCTCCGCCCAGAGGAATAACAACTGTTGGGATAGCATCTGCGTGAGGAGTACCATTGTCAGCTGGAGGGGGAACTGCAGTGATCCCACCATGCAAAACCCCACTTCCATGAACCCTAGCAATTAGAGGTTGAACAAGTGTACTCAGCTGTTCTTGGCCGTTAGCAACCCCCTGCATAAGGTCCATGAATTGCGCCATGCAGTCTCGGAACTCTTGTAACTCAAGATGAACCTAATCCATTGCCTTTTGTTGATTTCCCTTAGTTGAATAACGGTGAATTGTTCGGTCTTCAATCCTGAAATGCTGCTGAGAAAACCATAGAAAGAAATAATATCAACGAAACCAGAACACCTGCAAAGCAATATGAAAAATGATGCAAAATGCAGACATGTAAATATGGTTCAGGGAAATCTTCCCCTTAATTCTAGTTCCACGGAAACAATAGGAGAATGGAGAGCTGACAGATGAAGCCACAAAAATTTCTCTCATAAATAAAAATAAGGAACAGAGTACCCACATCACCAAGGAAATACAACAGAGTCAACACAACCTCATCCAACAATCCTGGTGATGGTCGGAGTACAAGATAATAACCAAGTACAAAAAGAGAAATTGCATCAAGTATGGCAGCAAGTCTGGAACTCTTCCAATAACTTCTTCGTATCAGGATGATCAGGTCTGGAAATTAACCCTTGAATAAGCAAGTCTCTCCGGCTGATGGTAGCTTGCAAGTCTTGAGCGTAGTCCTCCCAAGCGCCCTCTCCAAATGCATCCTCCAATCTGGGCTTCTTCAACTCTGCTCTCAACTTGTACTCTTCCAACATTCCAAGAGCTTCTCGTAGCTTGCGGCCGCTTTCATACAAGTGCAAGGATTCACTTGGATCTTTCTCATCTTTGACTTGAAAATGAGTTTTCAACCTGAAAATTTATTGACAAAGCCCATCTTCTCTTTCTTTGTTGTTGGTCAAGATGGCATTCCACTGAGCGTTTAACTTTGATATCTCTAGATGCGCTTTCTCTAACTCCTTCTTCTTATCCTTGAGAATATCACTAGCACTCTTCAAGTCTCGACCTACTCGCTCTCGGGCGCGAATGTCTTCAGTCAGTTCTCTACCCACCTTGCTCAGAGTCTCTGTCTACTTCTTGGATAGGTAGGCAATTTCATTCTTTTCGCTTCTAAGCTGAATGATCTCCTTCTCCAACTCTTCATTCACTTTGCATAGTTTTTCCTTTTCAGCCCACAGCTGATTGTACTTCTGGATATCAACTATCATCGGCTCTTCTACTACCAAAGGGTACAATGGCTCCCTGACTGGGAAGGGTAGAAACAACCTCTCAACTCTTTCTTGGACTCATTCAACATATGATCTATAAGCTCTACAGTCACTTCTGCCCAAAGAAGACTTTCCTTTGTGGTGAACTTTTCCCCAAGCTTTTTTCAATCTGATTAAGGTCTCCTTGACAACTAAACCAGTGAAATGCAGAGATTCCTGTATTTCTTCTTCCCTCGGAGGTTCTCTTAGAGCAAAACCAAACTATCTAATGGCGAGTGCAGGGTTATAATTAATGCCACCTTTCCTCCTAATCAAAGGAACATTGGGGAAGTTCCCACAGCTGCAGATAATCTCCATACCCAATAAGTCTCTATTAAACAACACAACATTCTCTGATGTTAAGCCCATAAGCCTCTCTGACCAATCAACAATATCTGCAACATCAACAAAGGGTTCAGACTTAGGAAGATGCAAAATAAACCATCTGTACAACAATGGCGCACAATAGGAGATATTCTTTCCTCTTCTGTTCTCATTCTTGTAGTGGATAGAGTGATAGACATCTCCTAAGAGTTTTGGCACAGGATTTTTAGAGACGAAGATATGGAAGGCATCCAAATCAACAAAATATGGGATATTCGGGAACAATATTTGCCATAGATGCAGAGAGCCAAAATAGCACTTAAAACAATCCAACATCTTTCGTTTGCAAAATGCTGAGCTCTGCTCACCAAGTATGGTAATGGGAAGCCAAGCACTCCATTCCTCCAAACTATCTTTCCATCCAACTCAGATACATCCAAATGCAGCGAATTAGCTAGCTTGGTCAAGTTGGGCTCTACTTCAAAATGGTAGAAAGGCATCTGTTCTAAGACTGGAACTCCTAGAAGAATGGCAAATTCTTCCAAAGTAGGCATCAATACATATCCTGAGAAGGTGAAATATCATAGTTGAGGATCATAAAATTGAAATAGTTTATGAAGACCTCCTAACTCAAACCTTGAAGCTTTGCAGACATAACTCAGAATTTTCCCATAATCTTTCTTGAAATCCTCCATCACATTGTGGTCAACTGTAGAAATCAAACTGAGCAAGGACCTTATATCTGGTGTTGGAAACTTGTAAACAATTGTTCTCTTCAGAATGGGCTCCATATTGACAATGAATTAGATTACTAGAATCAAGAGGAAAATATGCACCTGAAACACAAATAAATGCCAATGTTAATATGCAAATGAATATGCAAATGCAATAGGGGATCAAGATTGTTGTGCTGTTGACTGAGATGAACCAGAGCTTTGCTTCACTGATATAAGAAACCCACTGTATCAAGGATCAAAAGTTCACACTGACGAGAAAACCAAGTAGGTTGAAGGTCAAGGTTTCCTGCATGTATGAACCCATCTCTGATAAGGTTTGGCATCCTATGCGGTCGTCAGTGTCACAGACTTTCGAGAAACGATGATACGTTCACCATTTCTGGTTTGGCATCTTGGTCAAACGAAGAGGCCTCACTTAACTGACTCCCAAGTGATCGGTCTCCAGAGTCAACAATCCTCAGATCCAACATCCTCTCAACTGTCTGAAACATACTGGAAAGGTATTCATCAAAGAGAATCGTGTATGAACGCGAATTTCCTGAGGACTAGTGCACGCTGAACGTACTGGTCCATCACTACTTTCCACTCTAATACTATGTGTATTCTCAAGCCTGGGTTTTGGCTTATCACTCAATGGAATAGTCCCGCCCCACAGCACAACAATATGATAATAATGCAGAAAGTAAAATGCACATTCAATACACATACATGCACACCCATAGATAAACCACACAAGCGCTAGAATTGACTCACATAGGGGATAGGAAGATTCCCTAGCAGAGTCACCAGCTCTCGCATCGCTGCAAAAAGGGGCCAACTAAGACAGAAGAGTCGCCACTGTTCGTTATTTATCCCAAAGAGAGGGAAAGGAAACGATCAGAGAAAACCGACGAAAAAGGGAAAAGATAGGTCATCGCAACGAAGTCTTGTGGCTACGTATCCTCATTTGGTATGAGAAATCAGAGAAAACACAGTTCAGGTAAACTAGACCACTGGTTGGTTAAATGTTTTTTATGAGTGACGTTAAGTTCGAGAGTCAATTACGCAAGGGGAAGGTATGAGCACCCCTCACATCCGTTATACTCAACGAGATCCACGCTTGGTGTCTATCTAAAACGGTGTTCATCTATCAAAAGGCTGGCTCACGAGGAAAAAAGAAAAGAAAAGAGACTCGATCGAGCATCGCCTCTCTATGCCTACGTATTCCCTCGTGCAATGGGAAAGTCAGAGTCCACGTAGTTCGGAAAACTACGGGTGAATGGGGGAAGGTTGCTCGCCAAGACATCACCGTATTGTGCCTACGTATCCTCCTCTAGTATGAGAAATCAGAGGAAACATAGTCCGGGCTGACACGACCACTGGTTGGTTAAGTGTTTTAATCGAGTAGAGTTAAACCTTCATTCTAGCGGTTAGGGACGATGTCTATTTGCGGTAGAACCTAGACTTAATACACTTTTCCTGAAAATGATTTTCAAACAATCCCAAAGGATAAAAAGGTTTGATGTTTTGTTTTGTGTTTTTTAAATAAGAAGTGAATTGAGTTAAGTTTGTAACTCATGTTGCACTAAAGACTATGACTTGAGAGCGAATGCGTCGCATATCGTCCAAAGGGCATACGCTAAAAACTCTAGACAAGGTGAGTGGATGCCCCTCACTCATCATTCCTCAAGTACTTAAGGCTCTTAGCGTACAACATTTATTATCCTTTATTAAGTGTCTTAAGATGTTATGAGATGAGAAGAGAAAGACACAAACTCTAAGGGGAACTAATCAACCTTAATGTTATCATGCAAAATGCTCTTAAAGTTGAGAATAAGAGGGGAAAAATCTATCCTAATGTTATCATACAAAGGATTGAACACCTAATGTCTCTCCTACTCCCATCTTAAACAGAGGGACTAGGAATCCTAAGGGATCATGGCAAAAGATCAAGTAAACAACAGATAATTCAATCACAGATGAAAAGAAGAAAGAGAAGAAGTTGACTTAAACAAGTCAAAGAAATGCAAAGATGCAAAGATGCAACAAGGACTTAGTAATATGAGACTCAAACACACACAAGTAACTTAAACAGGTCAACCAAAAGAGGTGAGATGAAATGGGAGAAGTGAAACTCCTACAACCATCAAACATCAATCACCTAGACAAATGCTTAACACCAAGCAAAGACAAAGAGCCATGACCAAAGAAATGATGGGAGAAAGAAACTTGGGCAGCAACCACATATGAATTATCTCAACCAAACATCTCACATTGATCATGGAAAGAAACAAACAAACAAGTGCAAGAAATGATCCATTATTCAAGACAAACTCAAAGCATAAGTTATGAACACCAAATCATCTTGAATAATGATCAAACACATGGGGCAGAAGTGTATCAATAAGAAGAAAACTCCAATACAATATTAAAACAAAGCACAACCATCAACCAAGTTATGGCAAGTGAAAGAAACAAGGTTCTATCACAAACTCAACAGTTAAAACCAAGTGAAAATACATAACTTCTAAGTAACTTGTAAAACAAGTTACACAAGTGTATGACCTAAAATCAAAGAACCAGCACCTTAATCATTTCATAAACAAGCATAAAGACTCATAAGGTGCATATGGGATCCATAGAAGTCATCTCCCAAAAGAACTAGGTCAAACTAGTTTGTATGAACACTTCCTAAGATGACTTGACTCGCAAGCTTCACCAAAAATAGGATAAAATATTCAATAAATCTCAAATAAAAAACAAAACCAAGCTAGGTTAACTGACAAATAGAATCCAAAGTGTCAAGGTTAAATTCATCTCGAGGCATCGCCAAATAATTCAAGAATTGATGGTGTTCCACCTTATGGAGCATGAATCGAGGGACGTGAAAAGTCAACTCAAAGTCAAATGAAAAATGATCAAACATGAACCACATCAACCCTCAAAGACACTTCAATTCATCCCCTAAGTGGTGAAGAAGCATTGATCATAGGGGATTTGCATTAGAGGTTCAAATGTGTAAGATCAAACAAGGTGAACATCATAAAAGTCATCCAATTGCTAAATTAAAATAAAATGGAAAAATAAAATAAAAATAGAAAGAAAAGTTTTCAAAAATTAAATAACATCCTAAAGTGTAAGAAAATATCTTTTATGGAATTTTTGGATGATTGGAACTATTTTTAAAATAATAAAATGAAAACAGAATAATAAAATAAAATAAAAACAAGAACGAAAGGGTGTGGGTGCAGCCAGCAAAGACCCAATACACAACATCATGAACAAATGCGTCTGGGCCTCAGAAAAGGGAGGTGCGAATAGAAGTCTGAGCCCAATCCAAACTTAAATAGACTTAAGTGAAACAGTGTGTTTCACTAAGTCCAGTCACATTCAAACATCCACGTGAGGGTGGTCAACCCAATAACGCGTGACACACACTCAGTCAACAAGTCCACCATGAGCCACATCACCTTGGCCTGAGAATGAACCAGGCGCCGGAGCTAGGGCTTCGGTCGTCTTCTCCAGCATGCTCGCCAGAGCTCAGGCACGAAAACATATAAAAATGAAAACCACTTACACGTTTCTCAAGCATTTTCCATGAGGATCTCAAATATGGCCTTGGTTTTGCAAAAAGGTTTGTGTAACTAAGTGAAATCAAGCCACGAACATTTTATGCTCAAATTGAAAAGCTCACAAATAGTCACCAAAATATTTCAAACATGGCCTACCTTATGTAGGGCTTCAAATTTACTCAAAATGCAGCCTAATTAGTGCCTAAAATGGAGGTTTGGAGTTTGATAAAATACCTAACGAAGTAGTTCCGTTGACCCTTCACAAGGCTTGTAAGCTTTTGTTTTATGATGCTATCCTCTTCCTTGATGCTTGGTGATGATGCTTTGAGCACTGGTTTGAAGAAATACTCAAGAAAATGGTTGGTTCAAAGAGAGAAAATTTTGGGTAAATTTTGAATGAATCTCTTCTCATTCACGCAGCCAACACACTCTGAGGTGTTAGGGAAAAGTTTGAGCTCTTATATGAGGGCTTGATGGTGATCATGCAGACCCATAATGCTTGTATTATGCGATTTCAAATTCTTGCCCAAAAAATCATTTGCACATAAACACGGGTATGGTTCATGTCCACTTAATATTGGGTCAGCAAATGCATACTTGGAGGGTGTAAAAATGAACCATATTGATTTGAATCATTTAAAATGTCTTGGTACCATGTTTTGATTCATGACTTTTTAAGTAAGAAACTTGAAAATATGGTACATAATGACTCTTCATGTTGGAATAAATGAGGCAAAACCCTTTATGGTCATGTAACGGTGTAGAAGAGTTCAAACATGAGGCCAAAAGGTATCTTGTAATGTAAGATACTTAAGCCATGACCAAAAGTCAAATTTTCCCTTCTAAAATGGTCCATATGATCACTAGTGCGCCAAACTCCATAAATTTTGAGTCCATTGTGAAGCCAAGACAATTAGACACATGTTTCATGTTGGTTGAAAATGGATTAGAGGCCTCAAAGTTCATGAAATTGGCCATTGAAGAAGATGACCTATAATGAAACTTTCCCGAAATACCCTTGCCTTGTGATGTCCATAACTTGAGTTGTACAAGTGGTAAAAAGGACTTCTAGGACTTTATGGAAAGCTAAGATCACGAGGAACAACTTTCATGTTTACTTGAAGTTGAGGAGAAACTTGATTCTAGGTTAAAAATGCCTTGGAAGTGAGTTGACTTTAAGTTGACCAAAGTTCTCTTCATCTGAGGACCCTAACTTGTGGGCATCATAAATTGAGATGTACAAACTCAATGAATGAGTTCTTGTACTCAAACGAAATCTTGGAAAATGCCCAACAAGTCTCATGTTTTCATGAAAATGAGATTGAGCTTGCATCATAGGGAAAAATATCCTTGAAGTTAGGCACTAAAGAAGGGGATTTTAAACTGAAATCATATGAAACATTAAATTAGTAACTTCTTGCACTCTTGAATCCTCTTGATTTTATCTTATCATGACATCCTAGATGCTTTAAGATGACTTCCCATGACCTATGTGACTTAGAATTAAGTCTTGAACCCTCTCAAGTCCATAGTTGACTTTGGGTTGACCAGATGAAACCCTAGTTCCCTGTCTTTTGACTGTGCTCTTCGCAGATGAATTGAATGACTACAAAAGCTCCACAATGACCCCTAGGGTACTCAATGAGATTTTAAACCATGTTTCAGCCAAGAACAAGACCTCATGAATCCTTAAAAACCCTCTACTGACCCTCGGGATAGGAGGTGATACAAATGCATAAACCTCTCCCCTCAAGGAGCTTTGAAACCCAACCTTGATGGCAATGAACTCTTGATGGCTTGCACAAATGCCCTTGATTGAGATTGAAACCAAAGAGACTCTCCTCTTGACTAGCACAACAAAACTCTTGAAACTAAAGATGTTGTAAAGGATGTTCCTGACATGGCCCATGTGAAGAAATCCACTGCCAAGAAAACTCATATACCAGTGCCTGCTGCTCCTCTAGACAATATTTCTTTTCACTCCATTAGCAGTGTGTCCAAGTGGAGATATGTGTGTCGCTTGCGCGAAAATAAGGTGCCGGCACAACTGAAGAGTCGCCACCTTTCGTTATTTATCCCTCAGAGCGGGAAAGGAAACAATCGGAAAAAACCTGACGAAAAAGGGGTAAGACAAGGTCATCGCAACCATTGTCTGGATTCGGGAGTCGGTTACGTAAGGGGAAGGTATTAGCACCCCTCACGTCCGTCTTACTTGACGGGATCCATGCTTGTTGTGTTTACTTGGACGAGTTGGTTTTATCTATCTACCTATCAAGGCTGGCTTAAACAGAAAAGAAAATGACTCGGCAAAGCGTCGCACTTTATGCCTACGTATTCTCATCAGAGAATGAGAAATCAGAGTCAACGTAGTTCGACCTACGACGGGTTATGGGGAAGGTAGCTCGCCAATACATCAGTATTGTGCCTACGTACCCTCAACAGGTATGAGAGATCAGAGCTTACGTAGTTCGGGACACTACGCATTGTTTCCTGTCTTTTATGAAAGAAGTGTTTTTTATTGTGTTTGCAACTTCAATCGCACTAGAGTCTATGACCTGAGAGTGAATGCGTTGCATGTCACCCAAAGGGTACCATACTAAACATCCAGACTGTGGAAAAGAAACTCTCCCACAATCCTTTCTCAGATAGCTTAAGGCTCGTAACGTACGAAAGAAATCATTCATGATTATTGTATCTTAAATTGTTTTGAGATGAGAAGAGAACAGACCCAACTAGGAGGGAGACTATCAAGTCCTACTGTTGTCATGCCATGGATTCATCCTATGGTTAAGGTTTGAACAGGGAACTCTTAGAAGTTGTCATGCATAGGTTTCAACCTAAAATTCTATCATCACTCCCTTATCAAAGGAAATGAGAGTCCTAAGGGATCATGTCAATGATACACCAAAACAGACAAAGCATCAGCTTAACAGTAAAATGCATGCAATGCAAGTGAGGGAGGAAATGTGTGTGGGGCTTCAGCCTCCACAAGCTCATCTCAACCTCAAGCCAGAATGGATAACAGTAATCATACTGAAATATAAAACAACATGCTATCAAGCAATAACAGTAAACTGCAATCATACAGAAGAAATGAAATAAAATGCCATCAGGCAAACAAACCACATGGGCAAGGGAGCTGGGCTCTACCGAATACCCGCAAGCAAAGCCACACAGTAACAATACAAGCAGAGGGAGCAACTCAACCTCTAGTGCAATCATGCTCCTAGACTCTACCTATTCTAGATATGAACTTATTCTGATGCATCAAGCAAGTCAAACAAAACACATCAATACAGTAAAGAAAACAAAAGAAAACAGACCAACTTCTCTCAACTTCAAGCTTCAGCTCTTCCAACAGCAACTTAGTCTTCATACTTCAATTACTCTTGACAAATGTCAATTTGCTTTTCTAGGTTTCAACCCTTCAACATAAGTTTCAACTTATCTTCTTCAGGATCTCCAGGTATCAAAGCAAGTATCAGCTTGCTCCTGTTGCTCTTCAAGCTTCAGCTAGAATGGCAATGCTCAAGGATTCATCCTCTTCTATACTCTTCATTGAAGTCTTCATCTTCAAACTCAAGCTCAGCATCTCTCAAGATAATCAAACCAGAGGAAATCACTTACTGGATAAGCTGGGGATATTGAACTGCTTATTGACCACCAAAGGTGACCTATAAGGGCTCAACATCAAAGGAATGGTTCCCTCAAAAGTTCTACTTCCTAGGTACAATCACTTATCCCTCCAAAGGAGAGAGGTTTATACCATGGAAGGACTTTGAATCATAGGGAGGAATGGAGGTGAAAGATACCATCCATGTTTAAGAAAGAAGTTATCTAAGTCTAAGCTCTTCCTAATCCCTAACCCTAAAACAATAACAAAACAAATAATATCAAGCTCTCAAGCTCCTCAATCCATCTTCAAGTCTTCTACTATGCTCCTCAATGCTCCTTAGAATAAAACCAAGCTCTCCAAGCCCACAAAGCAAAGCAAACAACAATTCAAGCCCACAAGGGCAACACAAACAATCATCAACTACAAAAATCATCTAAAAATAGTATACTACTATGTTAAAACCTAATATAATTTCTAAGGGATCCTACATACCTACCCTTAATACCCTTATATTCCCCAATATCTAACTTGACCTAGAAACCCAAAATTCTAGTGTTATTGTGGACCTATGTTAAGGATTAACCTAATTCTACACAACCTAATGTCATCTAATCAAAACTATCCTAAATTCATCACAAAATTATGGAATAAATCTAGGGGAAAGCTAAAGCTTATATCTAACTATCCTAAAAAGAATGGTTTAAAACTGTTAAGGGAGCTATATAAACAAAATTCTGCAAATTCATGTATCAACCTAAAAGAAATAAAATGCAATAAAAGTAGAAAATATACAAAAAATACTAAAATGCATGAAATGTTTTATATTTCAATTTTATATTTTTATTGACAAAAATATGAAGTAGGAGAAAAAACTATCATTAAAAAATCCTTAATTTTCCATTTATTATGATTTTTCAGAGTTTGGAATAAAAATGGAAGAAAATAAAATGAAAATATGAAGAGATGGGGTGCAGATAGAAAGGCAATGCAGTGTAAATCATTCATGGGCTCAGAATGGGGGGTTCAGATAGTAAATGCACTAGGCCCAAAGTCCACTCAGAAAATCAATTAATAAAACATGAAGAAAATGAAAAGGGAACGATGCAAATAGTAGAGCAAATCAGTTCAAAATTGATTGGGCCTCGTGAAGGGGGTGCGGACATCAAAAGATCACTTAAGCCCAAGCCAGGACTTAAGTGATACGCTGCGTTTCATGCTTCTCAGATTTCCCTCTCAAATGAAATTAAATCGTGTCCGCTGGATCTGGCCAAAGTCAACGAGTCTTGCTTGATCTAATGGCTGGGAGGTTGTCTTCAACCTTCAGCTAGGGTTCTTGGACCCTCCATGGAAATGCAGAACAATAAGCTTCCTCTTCCTCACACACGAACTCCATCAATACCTCACCAAATGCAGCAATTAAAAACCCTAGATTACTCCAAATTTCATCAGGAATCTAGCCATGGCATCAGAATTTATTGAAACCCTCTCAAACCTAGAACCCGATAGCAACTTCTAATAATTGATCAAGAACCAATCTTAACAATTCTCAAAATTAAAGGTCCTAATCTCATCCTCATGCTTCCCTGAACATTTCTTGCTATTAAACTAAGCTTATCCCTCAAGATTCAGCAAGATACAAGGTCAAACAGAAATGGTGTCAACAGCAAAATCACCACCAATTCTCTTCAAACTCTCCAAAATCCATCGCCTATGTGTCTCTAACCTTTCTACACTAACAAACTAACCTAATTATGCATAAAACATTATGTAATGAAGAATTTGCAAACCTGGTTAATCTTGATGAACAGATGATGAAATCCTCCAATTCAGACCTTAAAACTCTTCAGAAAGTTTCCTTAGATGCCAATCTTGCTACTGTTTGCAACAAATTTGATGGAGGAAGCCTCAATCTCAGAATTAGATTCTGACTTGCTACCTTGAAAGTTCAATCACCAACTCTTCAATTCACCATGGATTTGCTCTCAAAGCAATCTGCACAGCTTCACTATGATCTATGGAATGTGTTTGAATGGAAAGAATGAATGGAAATGAAGAAGAATGTAGAATTGGAACTTGACTTGCAATGGTAGATTTTTGATCTCACTCTCTCTTCTCTGCACCAACTCTCACCAACCTTGCATCTGAGCAAGTTACACATGTTATATAGAGTGGTTTAGAATCATCTAGAACCATCTAGGACCTTCCAATGAGTATTTGAACTTCTCATGTCATGACATTTTGATTTCACTTCTCACCATATGCTATCTCATGCCATAGTCCTTTTAACCTTTGTAACTGACTTGAAATTCTCCCCATATGAGATTTATGATGTGTTACAATGCATAACTAACTTGTTTATTGAGTTTTGTTGAGTTTTGCTTTGGTACCTTAAGATGCAAGTAAGCCTTTTCCAAGGAAGCCCTAAGATCTAAGCCCCAAATCAAAATTGTGGCTGAACCATTGTTCTTAGAATGTCCTTTGGAGTCAAAATGACCTATTATATGACATGGTTTGGATGTATAACTTGTGATTTCCAATTTTCAATTTCACCTTATTTAACTTATGCCTCCATTTTAGGCCATTTTAATCACTTTTTGCTACAAGCCTTTTCAACATCTCATGACATCCCTAATAGCCTTAAAACATCATTTTAAGCAAGTTTGATGTTGAAGATTTTTCCATTTGAAGCTTGGAAATAGGAGATATGGCCTTATGCTTGAAATGACCTGTAACCTCCAAATGACCAAAATGCCCTTGACTTTCCAAAGCCATACGTTGAGTTCTACAAATCCTATCAAGGACTTCTAGTACTCTCTAGAAAGATAAGAAGATTCTCTACAACATTCATGTTGACCAAGAGTTCATAGGAATCATCCTACTAGGGAAAAAGTTGAATGCAAGTTGGGTGACTTTCAAGGACCCAGATTCACAAACCTCAGATGACCTGTAATATGTCAAAGTCATAACTTGAGCTCTACAAATCCTATAAAGGACTTCTAGTACTCAAATTAAAGCTAAGAACAAGCTCTACAACATTCATGATGTGGGGAAGATGATATGACAATCACATCTTGAGCTAAACTGCCTTGAAGATAGGGATCAAACTAGGGGATTTTACACTGTCGAGCCTTAGAAACCCTAGCTTAAAACTTCTCAAACTCCTCAATCATGATGAGTTGGTCTAGGAATCATCCTTATATCATCTCAATGCATCATTCCATGATCACATGGCTCTTGGATTAGGTCTCAACCCTCTCCCAATCATCAGTTGACCTAGGGTTGACCCAGTCAAACCCTAATTCCACCACTCATGGCTGAATCTTCTGAATTCTTGTACGCTGACCTCTCTAGGCTTCATGATGGATTTCAAGACATCTCACAAGCTTTCTCAAAGCTTCAAGTATACCCTCATAGTCTCAGAATCATCTGAGGAGCTCCCATAACTCTCAAGTCATGAGACACACAACCTTGGTTTCAATCAATCCCTCTGAGGATCTCTTGAGTTCTCTGACAAAGGTATCAACCTTTGAACACTTGAACAACCTTCTTGGCTAGCTTCAAAGTCTCATATAACTTTTGATGGGTGAATAAATGTTGGTCAAATTTTGGGGTGCAACAGTTGCCCCTATTCAAACGGCTTGAACCTGACTGGGTGAGGAGCGAACGACCCTCAGCCAATCAAGGTGCGAGACGGTTGACTACCGATAAACCCGGAAATTTTCCAACTGCACAAGTACACGGTCCTCTGACGGGAACGAATCCTCGAAATCTGAAATAATAGCTGCACGAAAACTAGCTAGAGACATACTGATCTGAACCTTGTCGTCAGTTATCCACATTAAATTCCTCTGACATTGTCATCAGACACCTGACCTCGCCGTCAGGAATTCATGAAAATAAGCGTCTGACATCGCTGTCGGATAACCAAAACACCCAACATCGCTGCTGGAAAACTAAAGAATCTGACATCACCGTCGGACAACCAAAACACCCAACATCGCCGCTGGAAAAACTAAATCATCTGACATCACCGCCAGAAACAAACATCCAACATCGCCGCTGGAGAACTAACTCACCTGACATCGCCGCCAGAAAAAAAACATCCAACATCACCGCTGGAGCAACAAAGAATATGACATCGCCGCCAGCCCACTATAACTCTGAGAAACACCCGACATCGCCGTCAAGAACTCAACATAATCTGACTTCGCCGTCAACTCTCCACATCGTCTGACCTCGCTGTCAGGGTGAAGAAACTCCATTGGGGAATTGGTCACACGGTAATTGGTAATACATAGTCGATCATGCCATCAGGCATTCAAAGAACACTGTCGGGCATCAGCCGGACTTCAACCATCAGGTTGATCATGCCATCAGGCATTCAAAGAAATTGCCGGGCGTCAGCCGGACTTCAACCATCAGGTTGATCACGCCATCAGGCATTCAAAGAAATTGTCGGGCATCAGCCGGACTTCAACCATCAGGTTGATCATGCCATCAGGCATTCAAAGAAATTGTCGGGCATCAGCCGGACTTCAACCATCAGGTTGATCATGCCATCAGGAATTCAAAGAAATTGTCGGGCATCAGCCGGACTTCATCAGCGAGTCGGGAATAGAATTCTTGGTCAATCATGCGCCAACTGGGAATATCTAAACCTTTTCCATCAGGCACTCCGTATCAGCTGAGAGAATTGCTTCCTTAACACGGTCAAACTTCAATCATGGAGTCTTCAAGGGAGGTTTCAACTTCGCCGTTAGAAAACCTGCTGGGGATAACGCTTCGTCGCTGGGGATTCCGGAGAACTATCAAGTAACTCCGCTCCGGGGGTCCCGAAATCATTCTGGATGAATCAACTCTGCTGAGGACTTCAAGAATCGTCTTGGGCAAATAACTCCGTCGGGGACCTTCAAGAATCATCTTGCACCGGTAACCATTCTGGATATTTCAGGAATCATCCTGAGCAAACACTCAGTTGGGGATTTCAAGAATCATCCTGAACTGAAGACTGGGGACTCGAAGCATCAGCTTGAGCAACCAACTCTGGAGACTGCACTGGGTACTTAAGAATCATCTTAAGCAAACGACCCTGCTGAGGAATTCAAGAATCATCTTGAACCAAAGACTTCGCTGGGGATCCCAAGAATCATCTTGAGCAAGCGACTTCGTTGGGGGGAATGTCAGGAATCATCCTAAGCAATCAATTCTGCGGCGGAACACCTACAAAACAAGAACGGTAACAACCTAGATCATGTTTATTATGCATATGCTTCGGCCATGGCGCAATGCTCCACACGGTGGGAATGTTATGCGTTTATGATAAATGTTATGCAATCATGCATAATGATGCGATCCCGCCAGAAAAATAAATGCCGAAGGGGAAATCCTCCTGTCAAGGAGAGAGAACTACTCAGATAGAGGAATCATCCTGCTGAGGAGAACAGGGTCACGCCAATCTCAATTGGATTTCGCAGGGGTACAACTTCGGTAGACTGCTGCAGGGGAAACAACTTCAGTTGATTGCTGCATGGGAACGAAGCTCTACGAGAACCAGGACCTGCTGAGGGGAAGCGATGTCAATCGCAGGAATAAACTGCGTGGCCGTCTCGGCTACTTCTCTGGAGCTGACGACTTTGTGGGGAAACAACTTCAGCTGTTCAACACTCCACTGGGGATAAAAAACAATCATGGTCTGAGCAACTTCCAAGGATTCGGCTCTCTCGGGGATCTGCAAACTCGGTTGGGGAAGAAGAAATCATTCTGCTTCGCTGGGGAGTACAACTCTGTAGGAATCTCAATTCCGATGGGGAAGAAGGAATCATCCGGCTTCGGGAGAGAGTACGACTCTGGTGGGGAATTTCAATTCCGCTGGAGACTTCAGTCTGGCACCATCAGTTGCTGCATACTTCAGTGTACGAATAGTTTCCCGTGAAACCTGCACTTGTGACCCGGTGCTGGGGGAATGAACACGCGCTTCGGCGCCCGACTCAGCTGAGGAGATGGCGTTCCTTCAGGACGCATCTGATTGGGGAAGAGAATCATCTCTGCCTGGGGAGACATATCAATGCTCACGATCTCGCGTTCAGACTCTGTGGGGAGAGGCTACTGAACTTTGCTGGAGAAAGAGGAATCCTGCTTCGGGATGCGCACGACGCCCTGTCTGGTATATGCTACACTTGTAACAACACAAACAAACAGACAAGATACCCTTCTCAAAGGGACCTATCGAGGTTATTATCTCGTGACAATATTCAAGTAATTAATTGTTTTAACAATCAGTGGCCTAGGCCCGTGAGTTTATGTATGCGCATTTTATCAAAAACATCGGCGTTCTTTTTTCGCAAACAAAACAGATAAATGCTAAACAGGAAAACAGAATTGCTGAATAGTATGCATTTTTTTGATAACGAACCCCTGAACGGGTAACAAATGTTTTATAATAGATGCAAGCTCCTGGAATGAGGAAGCCGCACAAAAAAATAAAACATAAATATACATCAGTATATACAAATGTCGGCAACGAGGCGTAGATGAACACCATGAGTTGATCCCTCTATGACCCACTCGACTTCGATACTTCTCTGACGCTTCAGCTTCGGAAGAGATTGATTCGGATGAACGGCCTTCAGGTCCTCCAAACCACTGAACAAAGAAAGTCCACACGCGGAACGCAGTCATTTGCTTTTTCAAATCCCTAACTTTTGCGTGAACCGTCCTTTGCGGGTTTTCAGTTCACCGGGATACCCTTTTTTTCCGAAGCCGCCCAGTGTAGGTTTTCGACTTTGCGGGTGTACCTTTTTCAATTTATATCCCTAATTTTTGCCCGAACCTTTTTATTCTGTTTTTGGTTCGCCGGGATGCCCCTTTTTTGCCTGGGCTCTCTTTTTTTTGTCCAGCGGGTCACTTTCAAGCAAAGTATTTTTAAACTGCGTCCGCGTTCACCCGGGATGCAAAATCTTCACCATCCATCGTGGATAACAACAAAGCTCCTCCCGAGAAGACCTTGCTGACGACGTACGGACCTTCGTAATTCAGAGTCCACTTGCCCCGGTGATCGGAGTGTGGAGGAAGAATCTTCTTCAGGACGAGATCACCCGTCTGAAAGCTTCTAGGACGCACCTTCTTATCATAAGCTTTCTTCATTCGGCTTTGGTACAGACGACCAAACGCAATCGATGCTAACCTCTTCTCGTCCATCAGGCTGAGTTGGTTCAGTCGGTTCGTAATCCATTCTGCCTCGTCGAGTTTCACATCAACCAAAACTCGCAAAGAAGGGATCTCCACTTCTAACGGTAGGACAACTTCCATACCGTACACCAAGGAGAAAGGAGTTGTCCCGGTTAAAGTACGTACCGTTGTACGATAACCGTGCAATGCAAACGGCAGCATCTCGTGCCAGTCTTTGTAGGTCACAACCATCTTCTGAACAGTCTTCTTTATGTTCTTGTTGGCTGCTTCAACGGCGCCATTCATTTTCGGCCGGTAAGGAGATGAGTTATGGTGTTCAATCTTGAAATTCTGCCACAGCTCCTTCATCATCTTGTTATTCAGATTCGAACCATTATCAGTAATGATCCGCTCGGGAATTCCGTAATGACAGATGATGTCCCTATTTATGAATTTAGCCACCACCTGCTTGGTCACATTAGCATACGAGGCTGCCTCCACCCACTTGGTGAAGTAGTCGATAGCTACTAGAATGACACGATGACCGTTAGACGCAGTGGGCTCAATCTTGCCTATCATGTCGATGCCCCACATGGAGAACGGCCACGGGGAGGACATAACATTTAACGGGCATGGCGACACATGAACTTTATTAGCATAAATCTGGCATTTATGACATCTCTTCGCGAATCTGAAGCAATCCGACTCCATCGTCAGCCAGTAATATTCTGCTCTCAGGATCTTCCTCGTCATAGCATGCCCGCCGGCATGCGTACCAAATGTGCCTTCATGGAATTCTTCCATGAGCATACTCGCCTCTTTCTCATCTACACATCTGAGTAGCACGAGATCGTGGTTTCTCTTATACAACACTCCATCAGGATTGAGATAAAAGTTTCCAGACAGCCTCCTCAGAGTTTTCTTATCCTGGGTTGACGCACCCGCAGGATACTCCTTAGTCATAAGGAAAGTCTGGATGTCATGGAACCATGGCTTGTCGTCGGCGGCTGCCTCGATTTCAAAGACAAACGCAGGTCTATCAAGACACGACAGGACAATTCTTGGAGTTTCATTCCAAAAATTGACTTTATACATTGAAGCCAACGTGGCTAAGGCATCAGCCATCTGGTTTTCGGCCCTGGGCACATGATGGAGTTCCACTCGATCAAAGAACGGAAGCAGCCTTCTGGCATAATTCATGTACGGCACCAAATTCGATTGACGAGTCTCCCACTCCCCTTTAATTTGGTTGATCACAAGCGCTGAGTCACCATATACGTCTAGGTTCTTGATTCTCAAATCAATTGCCTCTTCTAGACCCATGATGCATGCTTCGTACTCCGCCTCGTTATTAGTGACTAGAAACGTCAGTCTCGCAGTGAACGGGATGTGGGATCCGTGGGGAGTCGTGATGATCGCCCCGATGCCACTTCCATAGGAATTAACCGCCCCATCGAATATCAATTTCCACTGGGATTTCCTATCTGGCCCCTCGTCGGGCAACAGCTCATCGCAATCCTTCGCTTTGAGAAACATAATATCCTCATCAGGGAATTCAAATTTCATCGGTTGGTAATCCTCGATCGGCTGTTCGGCCAGGTATTCAGACAATACGCTTCCCTTGATGGCCTTCTGGGACACGTACTGAATATCATATTCTGTTAACACCATTTGCCATCTGGCAATCCTGCCCGAAAGAGCCTGCTTCTCGAAGACGTACTTGATCGGATCCATCTTCGAAATTAGCATAGTGGTGTGATTGAGCATGTACTGTCGTAGACGTTTGGCAGCCCAGGCTAGTGCATAACACGTCTTCTCCAGTATCGAGTAGCGAGATTCACAGTCAGTGAACTTTTTACTCAAGTAGTAAATGGCATGCTCCTTTCTGCCCGTCTCGTCGTGCTGACCGAGAACACACCCCATACTATTCTCAAGAACTGTCAAGTACATGATTAAAGGTCGTCCAGCCACTGGGGGTATCAAGATTGGAGGTTCTTGGAGATACTGCTTTATCTTGTCAAATGCCTTCTGGCAATCCTCATTCCAGATAATCGCCTGATCTTTCTTTAAAAGCTTGAACATCGGTTCACACGTGGTCGTGAGCTGAGAGATAAACCGTGCAATGTAGTTTATTCTGCCCAAGAAACCACGAACTTCTTTCTCTGTTTTCGGCACTTGCATTTCTTGTATGGCTTTTATCTTCGCAGGATCAACCTCGATGCCTCATTCACTCACGATAAACCCCAGTAGCTTTCCGGACCGTACTCCGAAAGTACATTTGTTAGGATTCAGCCTCAACCTGAATTTCCTAAGCATCTCAAAAAGCTTCAATAAGTTGACCAGATGCTCTTCCATCGTTTGGGACTTCGCAATCATGTCGTCAACATAGACCTCGATCTCATGATGAATCATATCATGAAACAAAGTTACCATTGCTCGCTGGTAAGTGGCCCCTGCGTTCTTTAGACCAAAAGGCATTACCTTATAGCAAAATGTTCCCCAGGGAGTGATAAACGTCGTTTTCTCCATGTCCTTCGGCACCATCTTGATCTGGTTGTACCCGGAGAAGCCATCCATAAATGAAACCACGGAGAACTGGGCTGTGTTGTCGACCAACACATTGATATGAGGCAACGGGAAATCATCTTTAGGGCTCGCCCTATTCAAATCCCGATAATCGATGCACATGCGTACCTTACCGTCCTTCTTCGGTACAGGCACTATGTTGGCGACCCACAGAGGGTAAGTGGTGACCGCTAAGAAGCCAGCATCGAGCTGTTTCTGCACTTCTTCTTTGATCTTAACGGCCATGTCTGGTCTCGTCCTCCTAAGCTTCTGCTTGACGGGAGGGCAATCTTCTCGCAGCGGCAAGTGGTGGACCACGATGTCCGTGTCAAGTCCGGGCATATCTTCGTATGACCAAGCAAAGACGTCACTATACTCTCGAAGCATCTCGACCAATCTCTGCATGACATCACTCTGCAATGCAGCCCCTATCCTGACATTTCTGACGAGCTCTTCAGAACCCAGGTTCACGATTTCGATTTCCTCTTCATGAGGCAGAATAACTTTCTCCTCTTGTTTCAACAAGCGGGCCAACTCTTCAGGAAGGTCTTCGTCTTCATCAATCTCTTCTTCGGCTTGATAGATCGGGCAATCGAAGTCGAAGTGAACCGTAGAAGGTCCAGAGTCGATGTCATCTGTTATGTGGATCCTGCAATAACAAGGGTTAAGTTTAAAACAAGAATATGCGGGTTAGCACAAACCCCATTGCCATTTTACTGTTTTTCAAAACAAATATAAAACAGGAATAACAGAGATCACAACATTTGAATACGAAGAAAACGCCTTTGATTTATTAACAAAATGCATGTACATAATCCAACAAGGCCCTGACAATAAAACCGCTATGCCCCGGGTAGGACATAGGGTTGTACAATGATTGGAAAACGTAAATCATTACTCTTCACTTGTCATCTGGATGATATCCTTGATGGTCCAATTGTTGAGGCCCCCGCCTGGCTTGCTTGGCTGAATCCAAGAGTCGAGATCACAATCGCTATCCCCACTGTCTTCAGACGCCGCGTTGATGCTTTCGAAAATCACTCTGCCACTTGTAAATTGGATCGGCCCTTTACCTCGAGACGCACTGCTAGACGAAGAAGAAGAAGCTTCAGCTCCAGGAGAATATCCCAACCCAAACTTATCCTGCTTGTTGGGTATCTCCAAAATTCGCCCCCAGCCTGGGGTAGATCCAGCTTGGACGACGGCCCGAGCTTCCTTAAACGAGGAGAGATTCATCTCTGGCTTATCTGCGACTACAGGAGCTACTTCTTTCACTTTGACGGCTTCGAATGCTTGGCAGAGAGTCTCATGGATTTCGCCATCCATTTCAACATACTTAAAGGATGACAAATGGTTCACCATTATGTCCTCCTCGCCGCACACGGTTACGATGCTTCCTCCGACAGCATATTTGAGCTTTTGGTGCAACGTGGAGGTCACGGCACCAGCAGCATGGATCCACGGCCGGCCCAAGAGGCAACTGTAGGCAGGCATGATGTCCATAATATAAAAGACCGTGTCGAATGTTTCCGGACCGACTTGGACCGGCAGGGTCACCTCCCCGAAAACGTGGCGTTTAGTCCCGTCGAATGCTTTCACCACCAGATCACTGGGTGTGCAGATCACTCCACGAGTATCCAGCTTCATTAATGCCTTCTTCGGAAGAACATTAAGCGACGAACCCGTGTCCACCAGCACGTGCGACATGATCGTGCCCCTACACTCTATCGAGATGTGCAGGGCGCTATTGTGATTCCTTCCTTTTGGCGTCAGCTCTAAGTCTGTGAAGCCTAGCCCATTGCCAGCATTTACGTGGGCTACCACCTCTTCTAGCTGATTCACCGATATCTCTTGCGGTACGTAGGCAGCGTTCAGCACCTTCAACAGTGCGTTGCGGTGCGCTTCAGAACACAGCAACAGGTTGAGGATGGAAATCTTCGAGGGCGTTTGATGGAGATGATCTACAATCTTGTAGTCGCTCTTTTTAATCAACCGCATAAACTCCTCGGCATCTTTGACAAGCAAATCTTTTTCTACCCCACACGGGACTTCTTCGACGGCTTTGCTTTTACTCTTATCGGCCGCATCAGCTCTGACCGCTTTCTCTGCCACGACCTCTGGCGGTGCAAATACTCTTTCGCTGCGAGTAATACCACTGATTCCTGCAAGACTCTCCACAGTCGACCCATACGGTTCCAGCTCCAACTTTTGTCCGTTGCAATAGACTTCAGCCCCGTAATGCCACGGAATGACGTTAGTGCTCTCGAATGGTATCGGCCCAGCTTTGGTGATAGTGATTGTAGGCGGTATGGGCGTAGAAATGGTTATTGGCCGGCGAGGGATGGTGATGGTGGCGACTTCATCGGCCTGCTTCAACACTACTTCCCCTGGTACATTTTCAGCCTTCCGGCTAAACTGCAGAATCCCCTCAGTCATCAGACTTTGAATTCCTTCTACCAACTGCTCACACCCATCAGCATGTGTGGCACAGTCCATGCATAGTTCTCCGCATCCTGGAAAGAACCCTCTTTTCAACAGCTTAGCTTTGACGAAGCTAAGCGGCGTCTTTAGGTCTCTGACATCGGTCAACAGATCTGCGCTCTCTTCTTCGATAATGGCGTTCACTCCGCCTCCCCTATGATTCGGCATAGGATTCTTCGTGACATTGGGCACATTATCGGAGAAGTTGATGATCTTGGCATCTACCAGGTCCTGCACCTTATGCTTGAAGGCTTTGCAGTTCTCTATTGTGTGACCTGGTGCCCCTGAGTGGAAATCGCAAGTAGCATTTGCGTCGTACCCTGGTGGAGGTGCCCCTGTCAAGGGAGCCATCGTCCTCTTCTGAACCAACTGAAGCTGAAGCAAAGTCTGCAAGAGCTGCGCGTACGACATGGGTGGTGCCTCGAAGTGACGGTTTGCCAAAGATGCCCGATTCTGGTACTTTCTATATCCCTGTTGATTCGGTTGCTGCTGCTGCTGCTGTGGAGCCGCTGGGATATTTATACTGGCTATCTGCTGCTGAGGGCCTTTGCCTTTCCTTCGAGCATTGGTCACAGCGCTCGCTTCTCCTTCTCGTCGTTTGCCAGCATAAGGTTTCTTTCCACCTCCTCCAGCTGAGGATGATTCACCTTGAATTTTCCCGATCTTGATTCCATTCTCGACGTGCTCGCCCATGATAATGAGAGCTGAGAATGTCCCAGACATACCGCTGACTAACTTTTCATAGTAAACCCCTGGGAGGGTAGCTACAAACATCTGCACGAGCTCGCGTTCGACCATCGGCGGTTGGACCCGAGATGCCAACTCACGCCACCGCTGGGCGTACTCCTTAAATCCTTCATTATTTCTCTGCGACAGGTTCTGGAGCTGGACTCGGTTCGGGGCCAAGTCGCTGTTGTACTGATAGTGGTGCACAAACGCTTCAGCGAGATCCTTCCATGTGCGCACACTAGTGGGCTCCAGACCCATGTACCACTCGAGGGATGGTCCGGAAAGGCTGTCTTGGAAGAAGTGCATCAGCAACTTCTCATCCTCCGAATAGGCAGACATCTTCCTGAAGTACGACCTCAGGTGGACACGAGGGCAAGTGGTGCCCTTATATTTCTCAAAGTCAGGCACCCTGAACTTATGAGGTACCTTGAAATCAACAATTAATCCCAGCTTGGACATATCAACGCCAAAGTATTCTGATTCTCAATATCTCTCATTTTATCTTCAAGTGCCTTGAATCTGAGCCGCGCTTCAGCATTCAGCTCCCCTTCAGCACCTCTTTGAGAGAACACTTCATCCTGATGATCCTCAAGCCATGGTTGAGGCACCAACAGATTCCCGACGCCTGCATTGTCGTTGCCCGGCCCGATATTGACATTAGCTCCCAGACTCCCATTACCGACGCCCGTCGTATTGAGTCCGATGTTGGCCATCACATTGCCATTAGCACTGCCGTTGCCCCCGACCACGGGGACACCATTCTGCGGAGTATCAACTGGTGGAGGAGTAGGCACAGCCCCGCCATGGAGTATGCCGTTGCTATCAACCCTGGAGATCAAAGGCTGAACCAAAGTCCTGAGCTGGTCCTGGCCATTGGCGACCACTTGCATGAGTTCCATGAAGCGATCCATCCTCTCGCGGAGCTCCTGAACATCTGTTTGCACTTGATCCATGATCCTGGTCTGATTAGCTCTAGTCGGATAACGGTGAATTAGTCTCTAATCAATCCTGGAACCACCGGAAACAGCCTGGGACACCCTGCAAACCTGAAAAACCTGTTAAACACAGAAGGGTTAGGAAAAAACAACAAGATGCTCGTCATGCAAATACATGCGTGTGTCTGTGTATTTGGGAGATTTCCCCCGATCCTAGTGCCTGGGTGCCAGTGCTGATAATAATAAGAAGAAGAAGTCCGAGTCCAATCATGGAAACATCAATCTCATATATAAAGAAAGCCTATCAAGGCAGTACATAGCATCAGCGAGTACAAGATGAATCAACAGCGTGACCTCAGCCAACAAGCCTGGTGATGGTCAGCATACAGCAATGATCAAAACAAAAGGAATACAAATAGTCAAGTACGGCCACGGGCGCGATACTCTCCTAACAACTCTTTCGTCTCTGGATGATCTGGCAGAGCGAGTAACCCCTCGACGAGTAATTCCCTCTGCACAATGGTATACTGAAGTCCTTCGATCGAACTTTCCCATGCTCCTTCGTCGAAGCAATCTTCTAATTTCCGCTTCTTGGACTCAAACGTCAGCTTGCGCTCCTTCAAGTTAGCGAGAGCTTTGTTGAGTTGGCCTTCGGCGGCGTATCTGCGGGCGGTTTCTTCATCAAACCTCTTTTCACTTTCCTTCACCTGGGCTTCCAGCTTGGAGATCTGTAGCATCAGCTTATCCTCTCGCTCTTTCCTGGTGGCCAGGGAAGCCTTCCAGTGCTGGTTGAACTTGGATATCCTCCGATATGCCTCGTCCAAGTGTTGTTTCTTCGTAGCCAGTACGTCGTTGACAGCTTTGAAGTCTCGACCCATGCGTTCCCGCTCGGCTATCTGCTTAGTCAGGTCTGTACCTAGCTGGTTCACCAGCTCTGTCTGCCTTTTGAAAGAATGAACGACTTCGTCCCTCTCGCTTCGGAGCTGAGCTAATTCCTTCTCCAGTTCTTCGTTTGCCCGTTTCAATTCATCCCGCTCAGCTAACACCTGATTATGCTGCTGAATAGGCACAGTAGTAGGCTCTTCAATCATGGGAGGGCTTTCTGGCTTAGCATGAGGGAACAACATCCCTATAGCATTGGCCCTGGCTCTGATCTAAGTCAAATACGGAGGGTAGACTTGATTGTTGCTTTTTCCCAGCAGTGGCTTTCCTCGCTTACTGATACCATTCCACGCGCGCTGAAGCTTGGACAACAGATCCCCCTCTAGAAGACCAGTGAGGTACAGAGATTCCTGTACCTCTTCATCCTTCGGCGGAGTTCTCAAAGCATACGCGAACTGTCGAACCAGCAACGACGGATTGTAGTTTATACAACCCTTCCTACCTATCAAAGGCACATTTGGAAACCCGCTGCAACTGAAGATCACCTCAGTACCCAACCTATCTCTGTCGAACCAGTCAATGTCCTCTGCAGATAAACTCATCAGACGCTCAGGCCACTCAGTTGTGGCTGCAGACAAGACAAAAGGGCCCCTCTTGGGCAGATGGCTATCAAGCCATTTGTACAGCAAGGGTACGCAGCACGAGACATTCTTCCCCCTCCTGTTCTCGTTTTTGTAGTGAACTGAATGATAGACATCTCCTATCAAGGTAGGGACTGGATTCCCTGAAGCGAAGATATGAAACGCATCAAAGTCTATAAAATCGGGCATATTGGGGAACAGAATGATGCCGTATATGCATAGAGCGAGGATGGCATTGAACGCGACCCAACATCCATCCTTGGCACACTGCTGAGCCTTACCCACTAGAAACTGTAAGGAAAACCCAGGAACCTTGTTCCAACTAGTCAATACTAACTCGGAGGCGTCCAGGTGAAGTGAAGGAGCTAAACCAGCCAGATCAGGCTCAACATCCATGTGAACAAAAGGCATCTGCCTCTTGATAGGCACACCTAGCAAATCAGCATATTCTTCCAGCGTGGGTGCGAGAATGAAGTCCTGAAAAGTGAAACATCTCAGCGGAGGGTCGTAGAACTGCAGCAGAGCGTGCAACCCATTCAACTCGAACACAGAAGGCTTGTGAACCAAACTGAGCAACCTGCCGTAAGATTTCCTGAACTCATCCCTCACAGAATCATCTGCTAGGGCTATCAAACCAGTCAGCTTAACCACATCAGGGGTAGGTGTAACACCTGAGGTGAAAGAGGACGGTGGTTACATGTAACACCCGTGGGCGAGGGAGTGGTTGTCGGTGTCATGAGGCATGACAATGGGACACTCCTAGCAGCTTCTAGGGGAAAACCGAATTCACATCCGAATGAGAGGGATCCTGAGGCTATACAGGTATGGGACTGCATGGTTGAATGAAGGCTTATAAGGATTAATTAGTACTACCTATACCAACAAGATGCATCTTCTTTTCGGTAGCTCGTTCATAAGAACTTCACAGTTAAACGTGCTTGACTTGGAGCAATTCTGGGATGGGTGACCTTCTGGGAAGTTTCCCGGAAAGCGTGTGATTGAGGACAAAGCATGCTGAAAAGATCCGTGTTGGTTTGTGGGGTCAGTCGGTAATCCTGGAAAGCAATATGGGGCGTTACAAATGGTATCAGAGCCATACATCTCCCAGTACGATGTGGTTCGGGGACGAACCAAGCGGAAGCTGGTGGGCATGTAACACCTGAGGTGAAAGAGGACGGTGGTTACATGTAAAACCCGTGGGCGAGGGAGTGGTTGTCGGTGTCATGAGGCATGACAATGGGACACTCCTAGCAGCTTCTAGGGGAAAACCGAATTCACATCCGAATGAGAGGGATCCTGAGGCTATACAGGTATGGGACTGCATGGTTGAATGAAGGCTTATAAGGATTAATTGGTACTACCTATACCAACAAGATGCATCTTCTTTTCGGTAGCCCGTTCATAAGAACTTCACAGTTAAGCGTGCTTGACTTGGAGCAATTCTGGGATGGGTGACCTTCTGGGAAGTTTCCCGGAAAGCGTGTGATTGAGGATTCTGTATCAACAACCACTGATAAGAAGGAAACCCCGGTGTAGGACCACAAAATCTGATCTGTCAAGAACAACCATCTGATAGGGCCATATACATAGGATCATAGTTCTGCTCTGTCAAGAACAAATGTCTGATAATAAGGACCTCAGATGTAGGATCAAGAAATATCTGCTGATGAGGTCCTCAGACCCCAAATCAAAAATCTGCTCTATTAAGAACAAACATACAGCTGCTGACGTGATCTTCAGACCCCAAATCTGCTCTATCAAGAACAAACAACTGATGATGAAAACTCTGCTCTATCTAGAACAAACAACTGATGACAAAACTCAGCTCTATCAAGAACAGACAACATCTGATGATAAGATCCTCTGATCAAAACCTGCTCTATCAAGAACAAACATACACCTAATGATAAGATCCTCTGATCAAAACCTGCTCTATCAAGAACAGACAAATCTACAACTGAGAAACCCCGGTACCAACAAAACTAATTCACTGTCAAGAAAACCAGGTAGTCTGAAGGTCACGATTTCCTGCAATAAACCCAACCCTACTCACAGGTATGGACCTAAACTGACCCAGGTTCGGCATCCTATGCGTTCATCAGCGTCACAGACATTCAAGAGGGGTGATACGATACCCAGAAGGTGTGGCATCACCAGCTCATGAAGCGGCCTCACTCGGCTGAATCACAAATGATCGGTCCCCAGAGTCGACAATCCACCAAACCAGCAACCGTCTCAACCCAAGGGGTTGAAAGAGAAGCCAACCGGATGAACCTCGTCTGAGCGTGGATTTCATGAGACACTAGTGCCTGCAAAGCAAGCACGCGCCCACTAATTTCCACTCTAAGTCTATAGTGCACTCAAGCCTGGGTCTGGCTTCTCACTCATCAGAACTCCCATCCCACAGCAGCACAGATAATCATATTATACTGAATATAAAATGCGGGAAATAAAGTGCGAGAAGTAAAATGCGATAAATAAACGCAACCCAACAAGTAAACATACAAGCGTTAGGATTGACTCTCGCAGGGAACCGTTGGAGTCCCCAGCAGAGTCGCCAGCTGTCGCTTGCGCGAAAATAAGGTGCCGGCACAACAGAAGAGTCGCCACCTTTCGTTATTTATCCCTCAGAGCGGGAAAGGAAACGATCGGAAAAAACCTGACGAAAAAGGGGTAAGACAAGGTCATCGCAACCATTATCTGGATTCGGGAGTCGGTTATGTAAGGGGAAGGTATTAGCACCCCTCACGTCCGTCGTACTCGACGGGATCCACGCTTGTTGTGTTTACTTGGACGAGTTGGTTTTATCTATCTACCTATCAAGGCTGGCTTAAACAGAAAAGAAAATGACTCGGCAAAGCGTCGCACTTTATGCCTACGTATTCTCATCAGAGAATGAGAAATCAGAGTCAACGTAGTTCTACCTACGACGGGTTATGGGGAAGGTAGCTCGCCAATACATCAGTATTGTGCCTACGTACTCTCAACAGGTATGAGAGATCCGAGCTTACGTAGTTCGGGACACTACGCATTGTTTCCTGTCTTTTACGAAAGAAGTGTTTTTTATTGTGTTTGCAACTTCAATCGCACTAGAGTCTATGACCTGAGAGTGAATGCGTCGCATGTCACCCAAAGGGTACCATACTAAACATCCAGACTGTGGAAAATAAACTCTCCCACAATCCTTTCTCAGATAGCTTAAGGCTCGTAACGTATGAAAGAAATCATTCATGATTACTGTATCTTAAACTGTTTTGAGATGAGAAGAGAACGGGCCCAACTAGGAGGGAGACTATCAAGTCCTACTGTTGTCATGCCATGGATTCATCCTATGGTTAAGGTTTGAACATGGAACTCCTAGAAGTTGTCATGCATAGGTTTCAACCTAAAATTCTATCATCACTCCCTTATCAAAGGAAATGAGAGTCCTAAGGGATCATGTCAATGATACACCAAAACAGACAAAGCATCAGCTTAAAAGTAAAATGCATGCAATGCAAGTGAGGGAGGAAATGTGTGTGGGGCTTCAGCCTCCACAAGCTCATCTCAACCTCAAGCCAGAATGGATAACAGTAATCATACTGAAATATAAAACAACATGCTATTAAGCAATAACAGTAAACTGCAATCATACAGAAGAAATGAAATAAAATGCCATCAGGCAAACAAACCACATGCGCAAGGGAGCTGGGCTCTACCGAATACCCGCAAGCAAAGCCACATAGTAACAATACAAGCAGAGGGAGCAAATCAACCTCTAGTGCAATCATGCTCCTAGACTCTACCTATTATAGATATGAACTTATTCTGATGCATCAAGCAAGTCAAACAAAACACATCAATACAGTAAAGAAAACAGAAGAAAGCAGACCAACTTCTCTCAACTTCAAGCTTCAGCTCTTCCAACAACAACTTAGTCTTTAGACTTCAATTACTCTTGACAAATGTCAATTTGCTTTTCCAGGTTTCAACCCTTCAACATAAGTTTCAACTTATCTTCTTCAGGATCTCCAGGTATCAAAGCAAGTATCAGCTTGCTCCTGTTGCTCTTCAAGCTTCAGCTGGAATGGCAATGCTCAAGGATTCATCCTCTTCTATACTCTTCATTGAAGTCTTCATCTTCAAACTCAAGCTCAGCATCTCTCAAGATAATCAAACCAGAGGAAATCACTTATTGGATAAGCTGGGGATATTGAACTGCTTATTGACCACCAAAGGTGACCTATAAGGGCTCAACATCAAAGGAATGGTTCCCTCAAAAGTTCTACTTCCTAGGTACAATCACTTATCCCTCCAAAGGAGACAGGTGTATACCATGGAAGGACTTTGAATCATAGGGATGAATGGAGGTGAAAGATACCATCCATGTTTAAGAAAGAAGCTATCTAAGTCTAAGCTCTTCCTAATCCCTAACCCTAAAACAATAACAAAACAAATAAGATCAAGCTCTCAAGCTCCTCAATCCATCTTCAAGTCTTCTACTATGCTCCTCAATGCTCCTTAGAACAAAACCAAGCTCTCCAAGCCCACAAAGCAAAGCAAACAACAATTCAAGCCCACAAGGGCAACACAAACAATCATCAACTATAAAAATCATCTAAAAATAGTATACTACTATGTTAAAACCTAATATAATTTCTAAGGGATCCTACATACCTACCCTTAATACCCTTATATGCCCCCAATATCTAACTTGACCTAGAAACCCAAAATTCTAGTGTTATTGTAGACCTATGTTAAGGATTAACCTAATTCTACACAACCTAATGTCATCCAATCAAAACTATCCTAAAATTCATCACAAAATTATGGAATAAATCTAGGGGAAAGCTAAAGCTTATATCTAACTATCTTAAAAATAATGGCCTAAAACTGTTAAGGGAGATACCTAAACAAAATTCTACAAATTCATGTATCAACCTAAAAGAAATAAAATGCAATAAAAGTAGAAAATATACAAAAAATACTAAAATGCATGAAATGTTTTATGTTTCAATTTTATATTTTTCTTGACAAATATATGAAGTAGGAGAAAAAACTCTCATTAAAAAATCCTTAATTTTCCATTTATTATGATTTTTCAAAGTTTGGAATAAAAATGGAAGAAAATAAAATGAAAATATGAAGAGATGGGGTGCAGATAGAAAGGCAATGCAGTGTAAATCATTCATGGGCTCAGAATGGGGGGTTCAGATAGTAAATGCGCTAGGCTCAAAGTCCACTCAGAAAATCAATTAATAAAACATGAAGAAAATGAAAAGGGAACGGTGCAAATAGTAGAGCAAATCAGTTCAAAATTGATTGGGCCTCGTGAAGGGGGTGCGAACATCAAAAGATCACTTAAGCCCAAGCCAGGACTTAAGTGATACGCTGCGTTTCATGCTTCTCAGATTTCTGTCTCAAATGAAATTAAATCGTGTCCGCTGGATCTGGCCAAAGTCAACGAGTCTTGCTTGATCTAATGGCTGGGAGGTTGTCTTCAACCTTCAGCTGGGGTTCTTGGACCCTCCATGGAAATAACTACAATAAGCTTCCTCTTCCTCACACACGAACTCCATCAATACCTCACCAAATGCAGCAATTAAAAACCCTAGATTACTCCAAATTTCATCAGGAATCTAGCCATGGCATCAGAATTTATTGAAACCCTCTCAAACCTAGAACCCGATAGCAACTTCCAATAATTGATCAAGAACCAATCTTAACAATTCTCAAAATTAAAGGTCCTAATCTCATCCTCATGCTTCCCTGAACATTTCTTGCTATTAAACTAAGCTTATCCCTCAAGATTCAGCAAGATACAAGGTCAAACAGAAATGGTGTCAACAGCAAAATCACCACCAATTCTCTTCAAACTCTCCAAAATCCATCGCCTATGTGTCTCTAACCTTTCTACACTAACAAACTAACCTAATTATGCATAAAACATGGTGTAATGAAGAATTTGCAAACCTGGTTAATCTTGATGAACAGATAATGAAATCCTCCAATTCAGACCTTGAAACTCTTCAGAAAGTTTCCTTAGATGCCAATCTTGCTACTGTTTGCAACAAATTTGATGGAGGAAGCCTCAATCTCAGAATTCGATTCTGACTTGCTACCTTGAAAGTTTAATCACCAACTCTTCAATTCACCATGGATTTGCTCTCAAATCAATCTACACAGCTTCACTATGATCTATGGAATGTGTTTGAATGGAAAGAATGAATGGAAATGAAGAAGAATGTAGAATTGGAACTTGACTTGCAATGGAAGATTTTTGATCTCACTCTCTCTTCTCTGCACCAACTCTCACCAACCTTGCATCTGAGCAAGTTACACATGTTATATAGAGTGGTTTAGAATCATCTAGAACCATCTAGGACCTTCCAATGAGTATTTGAACTTCTCATGTCATGACATTTTGATTTCACTTCTCACCATATGCTATCTCATGCCATAGTCCTTGTAACCTTTGTAACTGACTTGAAATTTTCCCTATATGAGATTTATGATGTGTTACAATGCATAACTAACTTGTTTATTGAGTTTTGTTGAGTTTTGCTTTGGTACCTTAAGATGCAAGTAAGCCTTTTCCAAGGCAGCCCTAAGATCTAAGCCCCAAATCAAAATTGTGGCTGAACCATTGTTCTTAGAATGTCCTTTGGAGTCAAAATGACCTATTATATGACATGGTTTGGATGTATAACTTGTGATTTCCAATTTTCAATTTCACCTTATTTAACTTATGCCTCCATTTTAGGTCATTTTCATCACTTTTTGATACAAGCCTTTTCAACATCTCATGACCTCCCTAATAGCCTTAAAACATCATTCTAAGTAAGTTTTATGTTGAAGATTTTTCCATTTGAAGCTTGGAAATAGGAGATATGGCCTTATGCTTGAAATGACCTGTAACCTCCAAATGACCAAAATGCCCTTGACTTGCCAAAGCCATACGTTGAGTTCTACAAATCCTATCAAGTACTTCTAGTACTCTATAGAAAGCTAAGAAGATGCTATACAACATTCATGTTGACCAAGAGTTCATAGGAATCATCCTACTAGGGCAAAAGTTGGATGCAAGTTAGGTGACTTTCAAGGACCCAGATTCACATACCTCAGATGACTTGTAATTTGTCAAAGTCATAACTTGAGCTCTACAAATCCTATCAAGGACTTCTAGTACTCAAATTAAAGCTAAGAATAAGCTATACAACATTCATGTTGTGGGGAAGATGAGATGACAATCACATCTTGAGCTAAACTGCCTTGAAGATAGGGATCAAACTAGGGGATTTTACACTGTCGAGCCTTAGAAACCCTAGCTTAAAACTTCTCAAACTCCTCAATCATGATTAGTTGGTCTAGGAATCATCCTTATAGCATCTCAATGCATCATTCTATGATCACATGGCTCTTGGATTAGGTCTCAACCCTCTCCCAATCATCAGTTGACCTAGGGTTGACCCAGTCAAACCCTAATTCCACCACTCATGGCTGAATCTTCTGAATTCTTGTACACTGACCTCTCTAGGCTTCATGATGGCTTTCAAGACATCTCACAAGCTTTCTCAAAGCTTCAAGTCTACCCTCATAGTCTCAGAATCATCTGAGGAGCTCCCACAACTCTCAAGTCATGAGACACACAACCTTGGTTTCAATCAATCCCTCTGAAGATCTCTTGAGTTCTCTGACAAAGGTATCAACCTTTGAACACTTGAACAACCTTCTTGGCTAGCTTCAAAGTCTCATATAACTCTTGATGGGTGAATAAATGTTGGTCAAATTTTGGGGTGCAACAATGTGTATCAAAGAAGGATTGCTCTGGAAAGGGAGCTGGGAAAAGATGTTATAGAAATCAAGGAAGTGATGGACCTAATCAATGAGGCTGGATTGCTCAAAACCATCACTAGCTTATCCAAGTGTAATGAACGGCTGGTGAAAGAATTCATTGTGAACATTCCTGATTCTATTACTGATAGGAATAGCAAAGAATATATAAAGGTCTTTGCTAGAGGAAAGTGTGTGAATTTTTCTCCAGTTGTAATCAACAGATTTCTGGGACGATCAAATGATGGGGAGGAAGAAATGTCTGCTACAGACAACCAAGTGTGCAAGGTCATCACTGCCAATCAAGTCAAAGCATGGCCTTCAAAAGGTAAGTTGTTAGCTGGACAACTCAGTGTGAAATATGCCATCCATCACAGGATTCGAGCTGCAAATTAGGTTCCTACCAACCACACCTCCACCATTGTTGTTGGGCTTGGCAGATCATTTATGTTGTAGGTACCAAGGTTGATTTTGATTTTGGCTTATACATTTTTTAGCAAATTATTAAGAATTCTACTTCAAGTGCCATCAAACTACCTATTGCCTTCCCTTCCCTCATTTGTGAAGTTATTTTGAATCAACACCTTGGGATTCTAAACTCTAATGATGTTGCTAGCAAAAGAGAACATGTTTTGTCCCTTCACTACAACCTTTTTGCTGGAAGACATGTTTTAGATATTATTCTGACATCTGGTGAAAGGGCCACTGCTTCAAAGGCAAGGATAATTGCTGAGCTAAAAGAAACTTGTAGGGAATTAGGGGAAACAATTAATACAACTACAACAAGGAAGATCAAGTTGGAATCATTAATTCAATGCCTTGAAGATGATGCTGCCAACATTGATGATTCTAGGGAAGATGGGTCTGGGAAGGAGTCTGAGGATGGTAATGAAGATGTCCCAACTGATGTTGAAGATGTTGGCTCTAGTTTTGCATTTGAAGATGAAGACTAAGCTTTTTGCTTTGTTATTGGGCTGTTTTTTTGTTATTTGTGTTGTCTACCTTGGCAGAATAGACTGATTTTGTTGCACCTCATGTGCCTATGGGTTGTAATATTTGTGGGGTCTCTATGCCCTTAACTTGATTGTTTCTAACCTTTTGTTCTATGCTATATATCTTAGCTTTTTGTTCTAAAAATTATGGCTAAAAAGGGGGAGAAGAGTATAGTGTATTATACTATAGTATATTGTATACACTTTGGTATTTGGCTAGATGTGCTGGTGTGTATAGCAGGTGTGTAGCTGAAGGTGAAGATGGTGTCTGCTGCTCTGTTTGGTATGATAGGATGTTGATCCTGCTAGATGATTGTTTGTTCCGTTTGAGGTTTTTTGTGCAGCTTGTTGTATGTTGTAGTAGCTATGTGCATACTTGTGTAATTGGATTAACAGGTTGATGAAGGCTAGGGAGTTTTGCTGCTCTGTGATGCTGCTTGGGCTGTTGTGGTGTTTGATGCATAAGTTGAGGGGGAGTTTTGCTTTTCGTTTACTTACTGTGTAGTTTTTCTGCTGTGTTGTAATCTTTACTGGTTTCAATTTTTCTTGTGATTTGTTTTAGCCAAAATTTCCCAAAGGGGGAGTTTGTTAGTTCTTGATTGGCAGGCATTTTGGTAAAACTAGGTGTAATTTGTTGTACCCCAAAATTTGACCAACCGTTTCTAGTAATTTGGCTTATGTTTCGATTCATTTTGCATTTGCATCTGCATATCGCATACTGTGCATTTTTCATCCGAATTGATTTTATCGGGATTACAGCTCTTTTCTCGCGTCTCAGGAGATTCAAGCCAGTTCGAATAAGCAGGTTTTGTTGTGGAATTTGTGCTCTTCCCGGTGATTCGTTATACGCTGTTATTTTTGAGGATATTTCGGTATCCGTATTTTTACCGTTTATTTCGTTACTTTCTCGAATTTTTATTCTAGACTTAATTGCTTTTATTGATTTTCATTGGAATTATTGTTTTTCTAGAATTTATTTCGTTTTTTTAGCATAGAAATTAAATAGATAGTTTTATTGTTTTATTTTCTATTTTAGAATATCATTAGAGTTTTAAATAGGTTTTTAAATTTCCTTTTTCTTTTAGATTTTAATTAATTTTTATTATTTCTTTTAGAATATTTGAATATTATTTGGTTTTAGAATATTAGATTTTATTAATCTAGATTTAATTTAGATGTTAATTGATTAGGTTTAATTAGTTTTATTTTAGTTAATTAATTTGGCTGTTAAAAAAGGAAAAGAACACGGTGCATTTAGCTTTTAATTCTTAATTGTTAATCAGCTTTGTTTTAATTTTAGTCAGCTTTATTAAATGTTTAGCTTATTATTAACTGCCAGCTTTAATTAATTAACCAGTTATTAAGTCAGTTTTTAATCACTAATCTGTCAGCTAATCAAGATTTTGCAGGTCATCAGTCCTTTCTGCGCCACCTGTTAGGCTATAAATAGCCTGCACATTGTGCATTCTCGGCCCCCAATGAATGCTGACACGTTGCTCCATGCAAACCCTAATTGAGCCAACCAGAAAAATCAAATCGTCAAACCATGCCGGAAAATTCACCAAATCCCTCACCGGAAAACTCAAGTCCCTCACCGGAAAATTCATCCAAATTCATCCTCCTTCATTTTTTTCCAGATTTCATTAAACATTCATCCAAGTTCATATGACTGTCATCATACACTCATCCGTGTTCATAAGTTCATCACAGTTTTTCCAGAAATTCATCCCGGTTCATGATGTTCTTCAACTCTTTCCATATTTTCATCCGATTTTCCCCAGAAACTCATACACTCGTTTTTTTTCCAGATTTTTTCTTCATGAACTCATCAATGTTCATCATATTTTTCATCCATATTCAAACATTTTTTACAGATCTTCATGAACACCTTCATCTATTTTTTTTCCGAAAATTCGTCACCATGAACAAACATTCGTTTGTTCTTCATAATCTCCATATAATTTCCCAGATCTTCATTACAAACCCACAACCTTCATAGTTTTCCAGAATCAAACCAAACTTAAGATCTTCAACCTTCCAACACACAAATATTCATCATCTTCATGAAACTTTTCCATATCAACATCATACGGATCCTCATCTTCATTGTTAGATTTAACACCTCTGAAAAAAAACCTCCAAACTCTGGATCTTCATTAACACCTTCAATCTAAAAATCCAGATCTACTTCCAACCACTCATCAAAATTCATCTGAACTCAAATCTCAACCATTAAACTATGAATTTTCATCCACCGTCTTTGTCATCTACCAAAATCACCAGATCTTCAACATGCAAATCTCTCAGAATCAACTTCTTCATCCTCATGAATATCTTCCAACATCATCCTTCTTCTTTCCAGATCTACGATCAAACACCTCCGTCTGCAGTGATCTTCAACTCACCTCAAGAACAAAAACGAGCTTCCACTTGCGATCTTCTTCGGGATTTGAGAAGTCTTTTGTTTTGTTTTGATTTAGTGGATTTGTTACTTCGTCTGGTTTTGGGTTGGTTATGCATCGGAGATGGAGGGGTTGGAACAAAACAAAGCGGAAACGGCTGGAAAGGATGTAGAACAACAAGGATAGAGGTGAGCGAAGAGGAGTTGAGATGGATTGGAGTTTGTGTGGTTTGGTCATGCTTCGTCATTGTTGTAGCAGAGAGAGTAGTAAGGTTGGGACGAAGAGGCTGAGAGTGACGGCGGAATGAAGGAAGGGAGAAGAAAGGCCTTCGTGGACACTTTCTTACTTGGATTAGTGGGTCGTGAGGCCCAATGGCTTCTTTCTGATCACACTCCCCATATTCCCTATTGCACCCCCTGTTTGCTTTTGGTTTGATGGTTATTATGATGTTGGGCCGAGCCCAACCGGACTTTTCTGGACTGCACCCCTTGTTCCCTTGCTGCCACCTCCTTTGTTTTGTTTGCTGTTTGTTTGTTGTGGAGTTGGGCTAAAAGCCCAACTGGATTATCTGCTTGTTGTACCCCCTGGATGCTACTACACCCCCTGTCTCTATTTCTCTTTTTGAATTTTATTTTTGCAAATATGTTTCGTATAGAATTTTTTATTGTATATAATTTTGGATATTTGTTTTGAAATTCTATTTTGCATATATTATTATATTATTATAGTAGTATTTTCTTTAGAATATAATATGTTTGTTTTTAGTATATAGTTTTTATATTTTATTTTCATATAATATTTTTCATATTCAATTTCTATTCATTTCTTTAATGTTTCTTTTAGAATTTATTTTTCTTTTAGAAACTTCATTTAATTTTAGAATTTGATTTCTTTCTTTCCTTTTGTTATTGGTTTTTTTCCTCACCATGTTCATTTTGTAGGTCGATGACGACATTTTTGTAAACCACTATTAATCGACTTGTTGATGGATAACGTAGCATCTGAGACAACTTTTTCTCTCCTCATTTCTCCTCTTCTTCTGATTTTATTTTGATTTTCTTCTGGTTCGGTTTGTGTGACACGATTCAATTGGAGAATGATTCTCAATATCATTTCTCCATCTTGTCTTTGACACGGATATCAATACGCTACCTCTTGGGGTTTGACTTCATTTATAAGTCAAATTATGACGGTTCAACGTCACATTGGTCTCGATTCAATTCGAAATATCATCATCAAGGATCAAAAGAGGAGAGCTTGGAAATGGAGCTTACACGCAAAATTCAAGGGTCAACGGAACCACTCCGTTCGGTAACATTATTTTTATTTCATCTCTTTCATCTATTTTATTCAATCGTCGACTGTTGTGAGTATTCGTTAGATACATGGGAAATGATAAGTGAGGGGCTTCCTCTCACTCGTCTAGAGTGTTTAATGTACACCCTTTGGGTGATATGTGACGCACTCGCTCCTACGTCTTAGGACTTCGCGTGTGCGTCCCGTTCCGGACTTTTTCTCTCGCATCCTGGCGATTGAGACTTCCCTTTTTCTCTCGCATCCTGGCGATTGAGACTTTCCTTTTTCTCTCACATCCTGGCGATTGAGATCGCTTCTCTTGCCCCCGTGCAATTGAGACCGTTTCCTGTAGTTTAGCTGAACTACAACTGCTCTGATTTCTCGTACCAGACGAGAATATGTAGGCATAGGATGCGATATCCTAGCGAGCACACTAACAACTAACTTCTCTATTCTCTCGCTACTGTGCGATCGAGATTTTCCCGCTGACGACTAATATATCCCTTTCTTTTGCCCTAGCGCAATTGAGACCAGCCTATAGTTCTAGTTCCTGAAGGTCCCCGTACCTCTAAAACCCCGACATACTACGTCCGTTCTACCGCAAACAAGTAACGCCTAAGTCTCCAATGGTCGAGCAGCAATACACCTAGCTGCTAGAATGCGTACGCTAGTGTCGTCAATCTTTTCTCTCGCCCCCGTGTGATCGAGAACACCATTGTTTACCTGTAGTTAGCCTGAACTACATTTTGCTCTGATTTCTCATGCCAGATGGGAATACGTAGGCACAAGACGCGACGTCTTAGCGAGCAATTCCCCCCGTAGTTTCCCGAAATACGTTGTCTCTGACTTTCCCATTGTACGAGGGAATACGAAGGCATAGAGTGGCGATTCTCTATCGAGTAAGTTCTTTCCGTTTAGCGTTAGCAGCCGTAGATAGATTGTTTTTCACCCATAGAGTAGACAGCCCAAACGTGGATCCCGTCGAGTACGACGGACGTGAGGGGTGCTCATACCTTCCCCTTGCATAACCGACTCCCGAATCCAGACTTGGTTGCGATGACCTTGTCTTTTCCTTTTCCGTTAGGTTTTTCCAATCGTTTCCTTTCCCTCTATTTGGGATAAATAACGAAAGGTGGTGACTCTTCTGTTTTCCGCCGGTTGTTTTTCGTAGTTGTGACAGCTGGAAACTCTGCTGGGGACAAGAATATCCCATATGCGAGTCAATCCTAGCAGTTGTTTGCTTGTCTGTGGGTGTGTATATTTGTGTGTTGTATTTTGTATATTGCTGTATTTACATTTTCCGCACTATATTATTATCTGTTGCTGTTGTGTTGTTAGGTGGTTGTTCCTTTGAGAGATAATCCAAAACCCAGGCTTGAGTAAATACCTAGCATTAGTAGTGGAGAGTAGTGGTGGATGTGCTTGCTTTGCTCGTACTAGTTCACCATGAAATTCGCGCTCGGATGAGATTCTCTTTGATGATTTTATTTCTGGCCCTTTGGGCTCGAAGGGATTTTGGATCTGAGGATTGTCGACTCTGGGGACCGATCATTTGTGATTCAGCTAAGTGAGGCCTCTTCAGGAGATGATGATGCCAAACCAGAAATGGTGAACATATCATCATTTCTTGAAAGTATGTGACGCTGATGAACGCATAGGATGCCGTACCTTGTCAGTTTAGGACCATACCTGTGAGTGGGAGGGTTTTTGCAGGAAACTTGACTTCCAGCCAACCCGGTATTTTGGTTTCTCTCTTCACAGCGAACTTATCCAGTCAGCAGCGCAGCAGTATTCAGAGCTTTGTGGGGGCTGTGATCCCGTGTTTGCTGCATCAGCATCTTGCATTGCATTTCATGTGCATCTCATTTTTGCATGTCCATCCTCAACTGGAGCAGAGAGCTTAGCAGTCTTTTTGTCCAACCCGCAGTTGATTTCTCGACATTCGCATAGGACTTGAATTAGCTTCTGAAAAAATCATGAACTCAGGAGAGCAGAATCAGGTTGTTATAAGGGGCGAGTTTGAATTGATGAAGAATCAGCTGGATCAACTCATGGAAGCCATAACAGCTATGACTAGAGGAGAGGCCGGTATTCAGAGGACTCCAGGGAACAATGTTGCTCAAGCTCAGCATGTGCCGATTCCTGTTGAAGAGCATACTATTGCCAGAGGTAGAGATGCATCTTCTCTTCATGACACGGACTATCAGAGTTTCATATTCTCTATGCCAGATGTTCAAAGGGTTGTTCCGAAGACTAATGCTGAAGACCCACAGACTGTTGAGTTTTTGGAAAAATGTCGTCTGATGGATGAAAAGCTTGATACCCTGACGGGTCAGAATACTCTTAACCTGAATGCTTCGAGCATGTGTTTGGTGTCGGGCCTTGTGATGCCTCCGAAGTTTAAAATGACAAATTTTGAGAAGTTCAAAGGGGATAGTTGTCTGAAGCAGCATTTGGTAATGTTCTGCAGAAGAATGACTTCACATGTCCACAATGACACGCTTATGATTCACTGTTTTCAGGATAGTCTGAGTGGAGCATCGTTAAATTGGTATATGCAGTTGAAGACTGATTGCATCAGATCATGGTCGGATTTAGCCAATGCCTTCGTGAAGCAGTACAACTACAACCTTGACATGGCTCCCAGTTGCATGCAGTTGCAAGAATTATCTCAGGCGGACAATGAATCATTCAGAGGATATGTGCAGAGAAGGAGAGAATTCGCAGCTCGCGTTCGACCACCACTTCTGGACAGAGAATTGGTTGACATATTCATGGGTACTTTGCAAGGGCACTACTTTGATAAGATGGTTGGTAGTGGGACATAAAAATTTGCTGACTTGGTGAAAATGGGTGAACGTATCGAGAGTGGAATCAAGAGCGGAAAAATTCGAGACATCTCAGATACTTCAGTTTATGAAAGTGAATCAGTTGTCAGTTCTCAAGAAGAATGGGAGAAAGGAAGTGATGTCATCCCAGAATCTCTTGTACCTCAGATTCAGTTTTCAGATACTTCGAGTGTTCAAAGTCAGCAACCCATTGGGTCTGTGTGTTAGGTATCTGTTCCCCTTCGGAGTCAGCAATCTTACCATCATCAACCGCGTCAGCACGCCCGACAGAGACCAGGGAAGCCACAAAGGTATTTCACTCAGTTGATGATGTCATACAGTCAAATGTTTCCGGATTTGATCAGAAGTGGGTTGATAGTGCCAAAGAAGATTAATCCAGACATTCCTCTGTATCCTCCAGGTTTTGATGTCAACGCCCACTGTGAGTACCATGCTGGGGCACAAGGGCATTCAACTGAGGACTGCAAGGTGCTTAGGAGCAAGGTGCAGGCGCTGATTGTCTCCAATATGTTCTCTGTCACTTCTTAGGGTATCCAGATCAATGATTCTCCTTTAGCCAGTCATATGGGTTCAGCAGTCAATGTTATGAGAGAGTTCACTAAGAGCAGGTGTTCAGAAGAGTATCAGACTGACTTCGACGAGCAATACTGAAGATGGCTGGTTCAGCAGCAAGTCAAGACTTGAAAGCCCAGTTCCCCGAAGCTGGCCATTTCTTTTTATTATGTCATTTCTTTACATTTGTAGTTTCTTTTCTGTTAAAGTGCAAACTCATTTGTTAAACTTGTTATTTTCCATTGATAATGAGAATGAAATGAATATGCATGTTTTGATTAAATCCATTTGTGTTCACTAATTGTTTTTTACAAATGCCTAACGCTTATTTAAGTGGAATCTGGGGAGGATGACGAAATTGAAAGATGCACAAGCTTCCGATTGTATGCCTTTGAATAAAACTTGCTAATGATGTACAGGCATTGTTTCGAATTCCTAAACACCGAAGATATAAGGATGATAATCCCTTGTCAACCCCTTTGAGACTAGTTGTAGGAGTTTCTTTCTGAAAATGAAAAACCCTCTATCTTAACTCGGGGACGGGTAGGTGTCAGTTAATTCGGCCAAACATCCAAATTACAATAGGAGTGTTCCCGTTCGAGGGTCAATCACACCTCTATAGGTCGTGCCTAAAAAACCACAATGGTTAAACCTTATTGACTAAGGAGTGAAACAAATCAGACAAGCCGGTGTCACACGATTTATTCGAAAAAGAAAAAGAATCAAAGAAAAAGCCCGCTAAGTCGAACCTTGAAAACAAACGGCTTAGGCAAAAAAGATAGGGCATCCCCTTGGACTTCAAAATCAAAAGAGGCTCTAAAGAGGCAGTCCAGGCAAAAATAGGGAAATCAAAAAAATGATGACGAAAGGCAAGTCGTGTGATTCAGGCACCGAAGACGAAAAGTGAGTGATTGTCACTCCAAAAACTTGTGGTTTCCCGAACCATCACTCCTGTCATTCAACCTTTGAAAGGTGAGCACTAGCATCAAATTAGATGAATATAGGATTGGAGAAAATCATGGAGAATGGGTGGGTTAAAATAAACTTTGAGCCTTTATCCTTTCCTTGTAAACCGTGAACCTGACCAAGTTACAACCTGAAAAAGTCCTAATTGAAGCAGGTTTGTTTCGAAAGCATACTTCGGTAAAGATCGCATTGAAACTGACTCCTAAAAGAGTTCCTCTTACAGTGTTATACTAATGTTGACATGTTGATAAATGATTCGTTCATTGTATGTCAAAACTTTTTTCCAGTGAACAAATTGGAATTTCAAAACTGTCATATGCATTGCATTTAATATATCTTTTATGCAGAATGATTTGTTTTACTTGCGAGTAAGCACTTGACATCAGGGAAGTTTCCATAGTGGAAAGCTTGATCAAGATAAGATGCAGAGTGCCTGAGTCATCCGTTGAGTCATATCAAATGATCACGAAACGGGAGCCAGCCATTCCAAGATGCAGTTAATCTGGGGCAGTCAGGTCGAGATTCGATAAATCTCTCGAAGTCAGTCAGGACTATTTCTCCACAGATCAGCCAATCAGGGGCAAAGTCATTACAAGACTGGGACAGGTCACCCCGAGAGCTATCCTTTTCTAGAAGGCAATCTATCTGAAGTACCTCTCCGAGGCTCAAGGTGTTTAGGCAGTGCATATCTGGTTGTTGGGGTATGAGATTTCAGGTTTCCTTTCGAGGAATATCCCTACAAAGATCCCCAGGCTGGGGTAAATTCGGAAGCGCAAGGATTTGTTCCTCTCCATATTCTCAGAGCTATTTGTCGCGGTGAAATTTGGATACCAAACTATTGATTAGTTTGAATCTTATATTCATTTTGCAACCGAACTTTGATTTGTCCAAAGGAAGGGATAAAGATCGAAATTCCCACAATGCAATGTAAATGCAAGCTAGATTGTTTAGGTTCGGGGGTTGGTTAAACTTAGGGAAGGTACTAGCATCCTATGTTTCTGTAGTACTCTACAGGGACCTCTTGTTTTATGTTTGTTTACTGCTAAGTGTTTATCTGCTTAATGGTTAAAAGACCCTAGGGGTTTATTTCTAAGTATACTCGATAAGATGTCGCATCTTATGCCTACATATCCTTACGGGAGTGGAATCAGAGTATGTTGTAGTTCACCCTAAAGGGTTAGAGGAGTACTTTGATTGTGGCCAAAGTTCCTACGGGTTTAGGGTAGTTGTTTTGATTGGGTTTAGGAGAAGAGATATGTCTTCATTTTAAGGGAGATATAACCACCACAAATGTAAAAAAGGGGGTTGTAGGAAATGGTCTTTGCATCGTCTTAAGAAAAGGTCTTAAATACTCGGATGGTCGCCAAGTATGCCTTTATCGCTCTTAAGGCAAAGTCCCTACATGTTTGATTGTATTGTTGTGGGGGTGGAGATTACATCTCGCTTAAGATGATTAACATCTATTCTCTAATGTGTTTGAAAAAGTTGTATTGTGTTGTTTGTGTTTGTCTAAGTTGTAAAGATAAAGACAAGGTCCTTCCTATGGGGTAAGATCTATCCTATGAAGATCGACTTGAATGGGATCAAGGATCAAGGGGAAATGATGCAAGTGATGTGCAACTACACACAACGTTGAATTATGTGTAGGTTTTTCCTTTGGACAGGATGCAACGCAATAATATAGATATGATAATGTAAATTGCGGTAATTAAATTGCGGAAATGTAAACCATACATATACGCATGAAAGCGCTGAAGTGTAGGTGAATGTGTCGTGAAGTGGGTGTGCACGATTGATTTTATAGTTGAAATTGATTTTAATTGATTTTGAGCGCGAGGTTGAATTGATTTGAATTATGAGCGAATGTTGATTTGATTTTAGATGAGGCGTATGAACTAAATCCTAAGGTTTTCTTGATAAAGTATTACAATGATTTACCTTATTATAAAAAGAAGTGATTATTTTATAAGGAGATTAACTTTATAAAAGTTGCTTATTGGTTTTAATAAAAGGTTAGATTGATGGAGTTGATTTTAGGAAAAAAAGTTAATTTAATTTTATTAGCAAAAAGATTTTTGGATGTGAATTGATTTTAAATAAATAGGATTTATTAAAAAAAGTTTTTTAGATATTATCATAAGAGATAGAAGTCAATTTAGATTAAAAGAGTTTATTAATTTATTTTAAAAGTTGTTTTAAGTGTGAGGTAATTTCAAAACAAAAAGGGGATATTATTATTTATATAAAAGGCTATTAAGTTACTGAAAAGAAAACTAACTAAATGGCTGATTAATTAAACAATTAATTAAAAAAGATCAATAATTAATTTCACAAAAATGATTAGTGTTAAATTAGTTAATAAAATACTTGTTAATTGGTTTTATTAAAAAACAAAGATTTGAAAGAAGGGTTTAAACGCGTTGATTGGATAAGTTATGGGGGATTACCTGGTAATTAGTGGGTGTGTGTTTAGTGTTTATGGTGTGTGTTTAGTGTTTATTACAGATAACAAAATAAGCAGTAAACAACAAAAGCAAAACGAAGATGGAAACCCTAGACTCCCTTTCTCTCCCCAAGACCGCGAACGACTCTCTCTATCTTTCCAACTCCGATCACATCTCTCTCTCGTCTTCACTGCGCCTCCTCCATCCCCTTTGCTGTTTTATTCGACCTGTAACAACAACAACACGATCAAAATATTCTGTAATCTCTAAAAAGGGGAGAGCTTTTTTACCGAAGAATCGATGGCGGCGGCGGTTGAAGCGACGAGAAGGGGTTTCGTCGGCGGGGGCTTCGCGGCTCCGATGGTTGGCAAGATGAGTTTATTTTCTCTCGATCTCTTATATTTTCAAAAAGGTGGGTTCTTTGTAATCCCTTCGGTTTCGTATTCTAGGGTTTTTCCCCCCCTTGATTTCGTCTCTTTCCTCTCCTTATATAGGCTTTTTGAAAAATAACGTCTCTTGAATGTGGTTTCAATTACCGATTGATTGTTGATTTGGAATTTCCTTTTTGAGTTTATGCGGAATTCAAATTCTTTCCTCTTCTGTCTGATTGCCATGATTATACGTTTAAATGCTATCTCAATCTCATGACTCAACTTGGATAGGATTTGATTTGATTCCTTATTATCCCCTGAATATTCTTCATCGGTTAATATCCAATTACTAATTTGCAATTGGTTTTGACAGGTGTGGATAGTGAAAGGGTTTGGGCCCAGAGAAATTAACAGCCCAGGGATGTTGCTGGTGGATTTTGATGACTTTTGGATGGTAAGCTTCGGTCCCTTATCATGAAAATCGATCCTTCGATAAGAAAACGCGTGGCCGAACTTCTCTTGATATTACTCTCGTTCATCCTGCACGTTGTTGGGGAGCTATCTTGCTATGAATTTCTAGGACTCATGTATTTGTTTGCTTGCTTCAAGTCTGTAAAAATTTGATAACTGCTTCTCTGTTTTGTTCCAAAATCACATAACTCGTGGTTTCTATTATTAACTTGATCACATTTTGTTTTTCATTGAATTAACTTAATGACTTACCAGCTCCACTTGTTTCTCTTAACCAGTTGTAACGGGATCCGAGATCGCGGAGGCAGGCTGCAGCGGCCGAGTGAGTTTTAGGGATCTTGGCAACACCAATGAGCAATAAGTTCTTCACGTTACGGTAGTCGGTGATATCAATGATCTTCGTGCTTGATCCATTATGTAATAATGTCAGAGTGTCATTTTGGCGCTTCATGTCGTTTTGATTTTGTGCAGAGGAAAAAAAGGGAAGCTGTAAACCAAGGCCTCAAGTAGAAATCAGAACAGGTACTATGGATGTAAATGTTGGTTGGCTGTTCAAACTAGGTGTTGTTGCTCCAGGGGTCTTGTGATGTTTGGTTGTATTCTTACAAACTTCAAATCTTCCATGTCTGTTCTTATTTTGCAAGTTTGGCATTGGTTTTGACTGCGTGATCTGCTATTTAGCTGAGCTGCTCAATTCTCTACCAATGACAATAGTTTTGTTGCAGTGGGTGTTATTAGTGTGATGCTGCTGGCGTGAGGTTACTGCTCTTGATTACAGTTACTGATGTGCCCAGGTATCTCCTGTTAGTTCCTGATCATTAGTCGACGATTGTTGTTTCTCCATCGTGAATTGAGAAGTAATAGCATGGGAACAGGAACAGAAGTTGTATCCCCACTTTCTTCCTCGATATTTTTACTATAATCACTTGGCATATATTCATTATCTTTCGTTGTTTTTTTCTCATCCTTTAGTTGTTTCTTCATAAATAGCTTTTTTCGGTACTCAATCTCATCCAGATATGCTTTTGTCTGAGCTCTAGAAAGGTTTCTGATCTGGGCCTTTGTCAAAGGTTTAAATGGAGGTAACAGATTTCTATAGCAGGTGATGGGGTTTAGTGAAACAGGAGTTATTAACTGGAAGAGTTCAACTGGAATACATATATTCTTCAGTTTACTCCAAAACAAATCTTCTTTTGCTGCTTAAACGGCGAGGTAAACGTAGCCTACCAGCTTAATCCCCTTAGGTAGTTTGAAGCTATACTTATTCTTCCCCGAAATTCCTATCGGTATATCACCGTAACTCGAATGTTTTTAGCTTTATTATTATGCGATACAACGGTTACGCATGCTTGCAGTGCTTTGATCTAACAGGTTTTTTACTCTGCAGGTGGGATGTCCCTTCTCTAATGGTGGTGGTACCAAGGTATTGTTGGCAAGAAGATCTCCCATACACCGAAATCGTCCTTAGTCATTACATATGCATTTGGATTCCAATTGTCGAAATCCCCGGCTAATGCTGCTGAATTAGTAATCCCCAGCTTCCAATGATACCCCCGTGAACCAGGATGGAAGTAATGAACACCAGTTCCTTAAAACATGTTCAGGTCATCCAATGTAGTATTTGAGGCATGGTTATGTACAGTATCCATCAGAACAAGCAGACATAGTTCATGGGCTCCGTATATCAAAGACTTGAGATCTTCTGGAATTCCAAACCGACTGCTGGGTGCAAAGAAAATAGTAACATGGTACCCAAAACTAGCATAATAAGAATGCTCTTAGATAGCCATAATCTGAAAAGCATTATAGCCAAGCCTTTTTTAATGCGAGGTAATACATTAGCGTACGTGTTGATTTTTTTGCTCCGGGCTACTCATTCCAATGTGTGACTCATATTCTAATTGATTGTAGTCGCTTAAGTTGTAACCTGACTTATGAATAACTTTAATTTGTATGCCTTCCAAATATAAACACTCGATTTTTATGGCTTGAAAAGAACCTTTGAGTGAGCATATTCATTAAACTGGGAGGAGTTTGAATTTAATCTTCTTCTCTTATCCTTGAAAACTTGAGAATGGGGCATCTTAAACTTGTAATCTCCTTTATAAAGGTTTGAAACATTCGAACATGAATCTTGTTTTCAAAACTTATTAATCCTCATGCCACAAAACCAAAGATCACCCTCAAATAACCGTGCTTAAATCCAACTTCTTTTTATAAGTACACACTAAGGCTTTTAGGGGATACCGACAAGACTTCATACTTAACCTGAATCAAACCCAACTGTCCATGAGAATGGATACTGATTCACCTGGGAATTACTACATCTGCGCAAGTTGGTTAGTCACAAAAAATGTAAATATTAAAATAAAGTCAAATAACAATAGAAAATACGCAAAAAAGAGATGGCATCCTATGGTCAAAAATTAGGGTGCAACACTATTCAAGCAAGTTCAGTCAACTTCCAAATGCAAGACGAATGTCGGGAAATCATGTTACTATCCTTTAACCCTTGAACCAATAAACCTTTGAGTTCATACAGGATATTTTTTCGACATTAGTCATACCTGATCCTTTGCAAATCCAATTCCCTTTGGTACGCAGGAAGACTTCGTCTGTTCTCTCCAGCAAAAGTCCAATCATCATTGGCACATGTAAGCTATCCCCAGTAGAGTCCAACCATACTGGGCACATCTGATTATCCCCAGCGGAGTTGGTTTCGTCTTCAATATTTATTTTGCTGGAATGTTCTGTTATCAAGCTTTCCTCAGTAGCCTGAGCCTGCATCTGCATCTTTGCATGTAGTTATCATATTTGCATCATCCTTGCATTTCATCCTCAAATGTGTAGCATTTCCATTTCGTATGGAGCATTACGCCATACTCAAACATACGCATATGCATTCGAAGCATAAGCCAGTTTCTGTCAGTCTTCCGTGGCAACCGGAATCTCTCTTCAATCAATACAGGGGCATTTATCCAGCAGCTCTGTTCAGACAGCTTATCGGTTTACTCGGGTTTCAGATCATCTGTCGGTTATGCTTGGTCCGTCAGCCCTCTGATGATGACATCCCTAGTAGGTTTCTTTCTGTTAATCCCTATTGACGAAGTGGTTCCGGTGTTTGCAGAATGGTTCTTTCGTTATTTCTTTCCGTCTACCATTAGACGATGTGATCTTTTGGATAAGTTTTCTTCCCGTCTACCCTTAGACGAGGTGGTTCTTCGGACAAGTTTTCTTTCCGTCTACCATTTGACGATGTGGATTTTGGGATATTCTGGATATTTTCTTTCTGTCAATTCCTATTGACGAAAGGATTTTGAAGTTCTTTGACGTGATCTGTGGATTTGGTATTTCTGGCCGTCGATTCCTATTGACGAAAGAGTTCTAAAGTTCATTGATGTGATTGTTTCGGATATGATAGCTCTTTCCGTCTATCCTTAGACGAAGTGAGTTATGAATGTTGGATATATTTCTTACCGTCTACCATTAGACGATGTGAGTTTTGGTTGTGGTTTTTTCTCCGTCTATCCATAGACGATGCGATATTTGGATGTGATTCCCGATATAGTTTTCTTCCTGTCTACCCTTAGACGATGTGAATGTTGGATATGTTTCTTTCTGTCTACCCTTAGACAATGTGAGTGTCGATATTTGCTTTCCGTCTACTCTTAGACGATGTGACTTTGGTTATTCCTCCCGTCTACCCGTAGAAGATGTGGTTTTTGAATATGGTGTTCTCTCCGTCTATCCTTAGACGATGCGAGTTTTGGATCAAATTTTTAACAACATTGTGAATGGCTGGCGGCAATGTCATATGCTTATCATTATGCAGTTACTTCCGGAGATTTTTTTTTTGTCCTGTCATCAGAGTTTGCAGTTCTATTTTTTGCGGTTGGCAAATTTCCGGATTCTTTGGTATTCAACCGTCTTCTACCTTTGAATGTTTGGAAGTCGTTCGCTTTTCAACCCTTCAAGTCCAAGCCGTTTGAATAGGGGCAGTTGTTGTACCCCAAAATTTGACAATCCGTTTCCAGTAATTTGGCTTATGTTTCGATTCATTTTGCATTTGCATCTGCATATCGCATACTGTGCATTTTTCAGCCGGATTGATTTTATCGGGATTACAGCTCTTTTCTCGCGTCTCAGGAGAATCAAACTAGTTCGAATAAGCAGGTTTTGTTGTGGAATTTGTGCTCTTCCCGGTGATTCGTTCTACGCTGTTATTTTTGAGGATATTTCGGTATCCGTATTTTTACCGTTTATTTCATTACTTTCTCAAATTTTTATTCTTTGATTTAATTGCTTTTATTGATTTTCATTGGAATTATTTTGTTTTTCTAGAATTTATTTCGTTTTTTTTAACATAGAAATTAAATAGATTGTTTTATTGTTTTATTTTCTATTTTAGAATATCATTAGAGTTTTAAATAGGTTTTTAAATTGCCTTTTTATTTTAGATTATAATTAATTTTTATTATTTCTTTTAGAATATTTGAATATCATTTGTTTTTAGAATATTAGATTTTATTAATCTAGATTTAATTAAGATGTTAATTGATTAGGATTTTGCAGGTCATCAGTCCTTTCTGCGCCACTTGTCAGGCTATAAATAGCCTGCAAACTGTGCATTCTCGGCCCCCAATGAATGCTGACACGTTGCTCCATGCAAACCCTAATTGAGCCCACTGGAAAAATCAAACCGTCAAACCATGCCGGAAAACTCATCAAATCCCTCACCGGAAAATTCATCCAAATTCATCCTCCTTCATTTTTTTCCAGATTTCATCACAACCTTCATCATAAACTCATCCATGTTCATAAGTTCATCACAGTTTTTCCAGAAATTCATTCCTGTTCATGATGTTCTTTAACTCTTTCCAGATCTTCATCTGATTTTCCCTAGAAACTCATACACTCATTTTTTTCCATATTTTTTCTTCATGAACTCATCAATGTTCATCATATTTTTCATCCATATTCAAACATTTTTTCCAGATCTTCATGAACACCTTCATCCATTTTTTTCCGGAAATTCATCACCATGAACAAACATTCGTTTGTTCTTCATAATCTCCATATAATTTCCTAGATCTTCATCACAAACCCACAAACTTCATAGTTTTCCAAAATCAAACCAAACTTCATATCTTCAACCTTCCAACACACAGATATTCATCATCTTCATTAAACTTTTCCACATCAACATCATACGGATCCTCATCTTCATCGTTAGATTTAACACCTCCGGAAAAAAACCTCCAAACTCCGGATCTTCATTAACACCTTCGATCTAAAAATCCAGATCTACTTCCAACCACTCATCAAACTTCATATGAATTCAAATCTCAACCATTAAACTATGAACCTTCATCCCCCGTCTTTGTCATCTACCAAAATTGCCAGATCCTCAACATGCAAATCTCTCCGAATCAACTTCTTCGTCCTTATTAATATCTTCCAACATCATCCTTCTTCTTTCCGGATCTACGATCAAACACCTCCGTCTGCAGTGATCTTCAACTCACCTCAAGAACACAAACGAGCTTCCGCTCGCAATCTTCTTCGGGATTTGAGAAGTCTTTTGTTTTGTTTTGATTTAGTAGATTTGTTACTTCGTCTGGTTTTGGGTAGGTTATGCATCGAAGATGGAGGGGCTGGAACAAAACAAAACGGAAATGGCTGGAAAGGATTTAAAATAACAAGGATAGAGGTGAGCGAAGAGGAGTTGAGATGTATTGGAGTTTGTGTGGTTTGGTCATGCTTCGCCATTGTTGCAGCAGAGAGAGTAGTAAGGTTGGGACGAAGAGGCTGAGAGTGATGGCGGAGTAGGCGAGGTTGAAGAAGAGACTTAGGGTTTCAGACCAAAGCAAAATGAAGGAAGGGAGAAGAAAGGCCTTCGTGGACACTTTCTGACTTGGGTTAGTGGGCCGTGAGGCCCATTGGCTTCTTTCTGATCACACTCCCCATATTCCCTATTGCACCCCCTGTTTGCTTTTGGTTTGCTGGTTATTGTGATGTTGGGCCGAGCCCAACCGGACTTTTCTGGACTTCACCCCTTGTTCCCTTGCTGCCACCTCCTTTGTTTTGTTTGCTGTTTGTTTGTCGTGGAGTTGGGCTAAAAGCCCAACTGGATTATCTGCTTGTTGTACCCCCTGGATGCTGCTACACCCCCTGTCTCTATTTCTCCTTTTGAATTTTATTTTTAAAAATATGTTTTGTATAGAATTCTTTATTGTATATAATTTTGGATATTTGTTTTGAAATTCTATTTTGCATATATTATTATATTATTATAGTAGTATTTTCTTTAGAATATAATATGTTTGTTTTCAGTATATAGTTTTTATATTTTATTTTCATATAATATTTTTCATATTCAATTTCTATTCATTTCTTTAATGTTTCTTTTAGAATTTATTTTTCTTTTAGAAACTTCATTTAATTTTAGAAGTTGATTTCTTTCTTTCCTTTTGTTATTGGTTTTTTTCTCACCATGTTAATTTTGTAGGTCGATGACGACATTTCTGTAAACCATTACGAATTGACTTATTGATGGATAATGTAGGATCCAAGACAACATTTTCTCTCCTGATTTCTCCTTTTCTTCTGATTTTATTTTGACTTTCTTCTGGTTCGGTCCGTGTGACACGATTCAATTGGAGAATGATTCTCAATATCATTTCTCCATCTTGTCTTTGACACGGATATCAATATGCTTCCTCTTGGGGTTTGACTTCATTTATAAGTAGAATTATGACGGTTCAGCGTCACATTGGTCTCGATTCAATTCGAAATATCATCATCAAGGATCAAAAGAGGAGAGATTGGAAATGGAGCTTACACTCAAAAGTCAAGGGTCAACGAAACCACTCCGTTCGGTAACATTGTTTTTATTTCATCTCTTTTATTCAACCGTCGACTGTTGTGAGTATTCGTTAGATACGTGGGAAATGATAAGTGGTGGGATTCCTCTCACTCGTCTAGAGTGTTTAATGTACAACCTTCGGGTGATATGTGACGCACTCACTCCTACGTCATAGGACTTCGCGTGTGCGTCCCGTTCCGGACTTTTTCTCTCGCAACCTGGCGATTGAAACTTCCCTTTTTCTCTCGCATTCTGGCGATTGAGACTTTCCTTTTTCTCTCGCATCCTGGCGATTGAGATCCCTTCTCTTTCCCCCGTGCAATTGAGACCGTTACCTGTAGTTTAGCTGAACTATAGCTACTCTGATTTCTCGTACCAGACGACAATATGTAGGTATAGGATGCGATATCCTAGCCAGCACACTAATAACTAACTTCTCTGTTATCTCGCTGTTATGCGATCGAGAGTTTCCCGCTGACGACTAATATATCCCTTTCTTTTTTCCTAGCGCAATTGAGACCAGTCCGTAGTTCTAGTTCCCGAAGGTCCCCGTACCTCTAAAACCCCGACATACTACGTTCATTCTACCGCAAACAGGTAACGCCTAAGTCTCCAATGGTCGAGCAGTAATACACCTAACTTCTAGAATACGTACGCTAGTATCGTCAATCTTTTTTCTCGCCCCCGTGTGATCGAGAACACTTTTGTTTACCTGTAGTTAGCCTGAACTATGTTTTGCTCTGATTTCTCATGCCAGATGGGAATACGTAGGCACAAGACGCGACGTCTTGGCGAGCAATTCCCCCCGTAGTTTCCCGAACTACTCTGACTTTTCCATTGCACGGGGGAATATGTAGGCATAGAGCGGCGATGCTCTATCGAGTCAGTTCTTTCCGTTTAGCTTTAGCAGTCGTAGGTATATTGTTTTTCACCCATAGACTAGACAACCCAAGCGTGGATCCCGTCGAGTACGAATGATGTGAGAGGTGCTCATACCTTCCCCTTGTGTAACCGACTCCTGAATCCATACTTGGTTGCGATGACCTTGTCTTTCCTTTTTCCGTCAGGTTTTTCCAATAGTTTCCTTTCCCTCTCTTTGGGATAAATAACGAAAGGTGGCGACTCTTCTGTTTTCCGCCGGTTGTTTTTCGCAGTTGCGACATAATCACACGATGTCCTACAGGATGTTGTGACATCTGTCTCTCAGGATCAACAGGTTGCTTTGGACTTTTTAACAGGACTTATCTCATGATGTCAAACAAGATGTCTTGACACTCATAGACAAAGCATTATGTATGATTTTGTTTGTCTATCCATTTCTTTACGTGCAAGTCTGCTGCACTATTCTGGTGTGGATATTGCGAGGTTTTAGTGGTGTTTTAAAAGCATTTTTGATACACTTATTGTGGAACAAATTTGATTTGATGTGGAGTTATTCTTAGAAGATTGGTTGAAGATTGGAAGAATGATTTGATTAGATCTGATTGATCAAATCAAATCTGTTGCTATTGATGAAGATTGGAATCTTCTCAAAACCTGATGTTACTTTTGCCATAGCCCAAGCCCATTCTGCATTGCTATTTAAAGAGGCGTAAACCCTAGCTTGAAGATCAGAGAAGCAAGGATTAAAAGTGTGTGCATCTTAAGCCTTCGTGTGTGTCAGTTTTGTGAGCCATTCACTCATTGATTAATGTGTGAATTGGACTAAGTTGTTAGTTGTAAATGGTTCACTCAAAGCTTGTAAGAAAGAGTGTATTATACTTGATTGAAGCTTTTAAGCAAAATCAAGTTGTGACTTTGAAGAGTGTCTTCTAAAGTCTTCTTATTTTTTTGACTGTTATCACTGTTGTGATTGAGGGGGAGTGAGAGGTGTCTCTTGTCTAGGTGTTTTCTAGGAAAAAATTGCATCGGTAGAGATTAAGTGAGGAGTTGTAAACTGGGAGTTTAGCTCTAAAATAATTCTACTGGTAGTGAATTTCCTCCCTAGCTTGGTAGCCCCCAGACGTAGGTGTGGTTTCACCGAACTGGGTTAACAATTGATGTGCCTCTTTACAATTGTTTTTGTTTATCTTTGTTCTTATTATACAAATATTTGTGTCGGGAACATCCCCTTCGACATCTAATATCTGATAGCAAAATTTCACACTCCACAACCATCCAAGTTTATTTGGAAAAGAAGTTTAAAAATGCACTTGGTACAAGACCAAGGTTTTTTAAACTCAAGGGGACAGAAAGAAATAGAGAAAGGTTGTGAAAAGAAATGGGTGGTGAATAGATCAAGGTAGGTTGATGGCGATACACGAAGCAATCGACTTACAAAGATAGAATACATACAAGGTTAGTCTGGGGTTGATGGAAGAGATATGAGAAGAGAAGGAGATGAGAGGAGCCCTAAAGTGTATACCAAATTAATGGGTTTTGAAAAATAACTTGGTATTGGATCAAGCCTTGTTTGTTCCTTTTATTGAAAATGTGTTCTAATCCTAAGTTCATTTTATCTCTCTTAAACAACAAGCAAGCACATATATGAAGTTTAAAGCACTAGATTATTACATTGTAATGGGGAGAGGGAAACATAGTACCCACCAAGGGAGGAGATGATATATGAAATATGAAAGAAGTATGAGTAAGAATGTGCAAAGGTGCACTAAAGTGAAACATCCAAAACAAGACAAAGGTGTCGCTACCGCGAAAATAAGGTGCCGGCAAAACAGAAGAGTCGCCACCTTTCGTTATTTATCCCTCAGAGAGGGAAAGGAAACGATCGAAAAAACCTGACGAAAAGGTATAAGACAAGGTCATCGCAACCAATGTCTGGGTTCAGGAGTCGGTTACGCAAGGGGAAGGTATTAGCACCCCTCACGTCCATCGTACTTGATGGGATCCATGCTTGTTGTGTTTATCTGACGGGTTTATTTTATTTATCTACCTATCAAGGCTGGCTTAAAAGAAAAGAAAATGACTCGGCAAAGCGTCACACTTTATGCCTACATATCCTCATCAGAGAATGAGAAATCAGAGTCAACGTAGTTCGGCTAATTACGGGTGATGGGGAAGGTGGCTCGCCAATACGTCAGTATTGTGCCTACGTACTCTCAACAGGTATGAGAGATCAGAGCTTACGTAGTTCGGGAAAATATGGATTACGAGAATTCAGATTCATCTGTTTTTCGAGTAGGGTTAACAAACAATTCCAGCAGTTTGGCGTACGTAGCTCGACCCTTGAAGACTTAGGCGTTACCGTTTGCGGTAGAACTGAGAGTTAACGACACTCTTTTCTTCAGAAAAGCTTCCTTTGAATTATGGGCCCACGGGGCAAAAAAGGTTTGAAGTTTGTTTTCTGTCTTTTACGAAAGAACTGTCTTTTATGGTTGTTTGTAACCAATATCGCACTAGAGACTATGGCCTGAGAGTGAATGCGTCGCATGTCACCCAAAGGGTGCCACACTAAACATCCAGACTGTTGAAAAGAAACTTTCCAACAACCCTTTCTCAAGTAGCTTAAGGCTCGTAACATACGACATCAGTTAACCTTTATTACTGTATTTTGATTTGTTTTGAGATGAGAAGAGAGAACAGGCTCAACTACGGGGAGACTATCAAGTCCTAATGTTGTCATGCCAAGGATTCATCATATGGTTGAAGTTTGAAACAGGAAACTCCTAGAAGTTATCATGCATAGGTTTCAACCTAAAGTTCTATCATCACTTCCTTATCAAAGGAAGTGAGATTCCTATGGGATCATGTTAGGGTAAACAGAAACAGATAAAGCATCAGCTTAAACAGTAAACAGATATACAGTAAAATGCATGCAATGCAAGTGAGGGAGGAAATGTGTGTGGGACATCAGCCTCCACAAGCTCGTCTCAACCTCAAGCCAAGTATGAATAACTGCAATCATAAAGAGGAAATAACATGCTATCAAGTAGAATATGAGCAACTGTAATCATACAGAGGAAATGAAATAAAATGCTATCAAGCAAATTACAAACCACATAGGCAAGGGAGCAGGGCTCTACCGAATACCCGCGAGCAAAGCCATACAGTAAAAATACAAGTAGAGGGAGCAACTCAACCTCTAGTGAAATCATGCTCCTAGCTTAAATCAATCTAAAAATGAACTTATTCTAATGCATCAAGCAAATCAAACAAGTCACATCAATACAGTTGCACAGAAAGCAAACAGACAGAAAAGAAAGTAGATCAACAGCTTCCACAGCTTCACAGCAAAGCAACCCCTGACAGCAGTTCAGTCCACAGTCTGCAACCTCTCTTCAAGGATATCATCTTCAATAGCAAGCATCAACTTGCTTCTTCAATCTTTCAATGCACCAGACACAAGTATCAACTTGTTCTCCAACTCCAAGCTTCAGCTCCTCATTTGATCTCAACTGGATTTTCTTCACAAGTGTCAACTTGTTCTTCTTGGTCTTCAAGCTTCAGCTCCAATGGCAGTCTTCAAATACAGAGAAGTATCAACTCCTAATATCTTCAATCTTCTAGCGAGGAACTCCATCCATAGCAAGGGAGAAAGATTCATCTGACAAGAGCAAGGTTTGGATAGTGGACAGCAGAGTGAAGACCAAAGGTCACCACTAAGCACTCCATCATCAGAGAAAGGAACCCTCAAAGGTTCTACCAACTTGTGAAGAACCACACATCCTACCAAAGGAGGTATGAAGCCTACACAAGGGGACCTTACATCATAGGTTAGAATGGAAGTGATCAACACCTTCCATGTTTATGAAAGAAGAGAATCTATCTAGAAGCTCTACTTACAAACCTTAATCTTAACACCTAAACAAAACTACACTAAAGAAAGAGCAAACTTCAAGTCCAAGCTCCACCATGCATTCCTCAGCAACCCACACAAGTCTTCATCATCATCCAAGAGCAAGAGAGGCAAAACCCTAATCTAAGGGAACTAAAGAAATCATTCTAGTTGAATTAGCAAGTTAGGATCACCTAAAACCTAGTACTAAAGTTAATCTTAACTGAAATACTAAGACCAATTGTAAAATCCTACAAAAATAACTATGGGAACCTAATTCAATCATGAATCTACCATACAAAATCCAGGGGTTGAATCATCCACAAAGCCCTAGAAATAAATCCTAAATCATAAGGTACTAAGCTTAAACCCTAAAACTAGAGCACCTAAAGTTTCAACTTAAAACTACTACCTAATTCCATCACAAAAATGTGAGAAAAATCTAAGGGGAGCATGCATATCTAAACTAACTACACCCAAAAAATTAGCTCAAGAATCATCACCAATTGATCACACAAAATTCAGCAAAACAGGGTATCAACCATAATGATTTTAATATCAATTAAAATCTAAAAAATGCACATAAAATCACAAATGCATGAATTCCTAATATTTTTATTCAATAAAATTCTAGACTCATTCATGAGTCAGGGGAAAAACATTTGGATCAATTTGGATTATTTTCCTATTTTTTATGAATTATTTACAAACTATATGAAATGATAAAAAAAAAATAAGGAAAAACAATGAAAATAATAAAATACGCGTGACAAATAGCAAATCATTGCAGTTCATTTCAAAGAAATGGGCCAAAGGGGGGTGTGGATATCAGTCTGCGTACTAAGCCCAAGCCATTTCAATTAATGAAACGGTGCGTTTCATTCCAAAGTCTCTCTTCAGAGCTCAACATCAGATCGTGGCCATCCATTCTTGGATTAAGTCAAATGTCAAACCTCCATCTGATGGTCCATGTTAATCGTCCCAAATTTGAACTGAAATGGAGGGAGTTCTCAGACGGTGGCCTGAGTTGCAGCGCCACCGTCTTCTCCGGTGAGGTGCTCTTCTCAGGTCATCAAAAATGACAAAACAAATCATCATCTTGCTCAATTTTTCATCCTGATCACGAATCCATCATCTAAATCCCCTAATTCTTTCTCTATCTCTAAACACGATAGCAATTTCAGAAATCCCCCAAATCTTGATCACCATGATTCTTAAAATTAATGACACTAATATAATCCTCACTCTTCACTGATCAATTTCCACCATCCAATCATGAATAACACTCCTAGAATCATGAGAAATCCATCTCAACAGAAGTTGCACAACACCTAGCATTGTCTCTAATCGGGTAATTAACCATCCTAAATCCATCTAGACCATAAGAGGAACCTAACCGCATGCTTCTAGTTAACTGAAAACACATAATTAGAGAGAAATTTCAAGAAGTTAAAACCTGTGTTTGAGCTTGTAACAGATGCACTTCTCACTCGATTCAACCTTCAAGATGATGCAGATTCACTCTAAATCACCTTCCAAAGCTGATGCAAACTTAAATTTCTCTTGGATTGGCCTTGAACTCAGAATATGATTTCAACTTGCACCTCTGAATTTTCAATGGCTCTCTCTGCTTCAGGGATCAATCTTCACCAAAAAATGGCTGAACACACTCTAATGCTTATATAGAACTCATTAGAATCGTCTAGAAAGTTCTGTAACCTTCCATAGGAGATTTTGCAATTTCAATTTCTCTCCAAAATGTCATTCACACCAGTCACGATTTTGGCTCCCTTTGGGCATGAAAATGCTTGTAATCATCATCTCATGAGATATTGGATTAGCTTGTTAGGTGAATTTCCTTGCTTGCAAGCCAATGGTGTGAGTTTGATGTGTTGCTTCATCATGAAGAAACAACATGGAATGGTATGAAAATGACCTCAAACCAAAATTCCAATATTTCCAAAGTTTCTAAAACTATTTTTCCAATCAAAATGACCTATAATTTTGCCTTGTTTGGACACAAAATGAATTATTTCAATTTTTGGTCATTAAATCCCTTTAATTCTTCCTTTTTCAAAATTCTTTGAACCAAGTCTCTCCTTGAGCCATTTAAATGTCTCCTTAATGCATGGTCAAGGTTAAACCCCCATTTTGAGCAACTTTCAAGTTGAACAAAATTTCATTTGAGGCCTCTAAGTTGGTGAAAATGACCTTTGATCACAAATGACCTATAATCACAAATACCCAAAATACCCTTGACTTGTCAAAGCCATAACCTGAGTTCTACAAATCCTATTAAGGACTTCTAGTACTCTCTAGAAATCTAAGAGGATAAGGAACAACATTCCTATTGACCAAAAGTTCATAGGAATTATCCTTCTTGGCAAAAGGTTCATGCAAGTTGGGTAACTTTCAAGCTCCAAATTCACATGCCTCAGATGACTTGTAACTTGTCAAAGTCATAACTTGAGTTCTACAAAACCTATCAAGGCCTTCTAGTACTAAAATTAAAGCTAAGATCATGATCTACAACAATCATGTTGGGGGCAAGATGAGATGACAATCACATCTTGAGCTAAATTTCCTTGAAGATAGGGGCCAAACTAGGGGATTTTACACTGTCAAGCCTTAGAAACCCTAGCTTGAAACTTCTCAAACTCTTCAATCATGATGAGTTAACCTTGGAATCATCCTTATAACATCTCAATGTATCAACCCATGATCACATGGCTATTGAATCAAGTCTCAACCTTCTTCAAATCATCAGTTGACTTAGGGTTGACCCAGTCAAACCCTAGCTGCACCACTCATGGTTGAGCCTTCTTAATCTTGCACAATGACCTGTCTAGGCCTCAAAGTGATCTTCAACACTTCTCATGAGCTCTCTCAAGACCTCAAGTCTAACTTCATGGCTTCAAAATCATCTTATGGCTTCCCACAACTCTCAAGTTAGGAGACCTACACACTTGGCTTCAATCACTCTCTCTGAGGCTCTTCCAACCTCTCTGGCAAGGATATCAACCCCTGAGCACTTGAATAACTTTCTCTAGCTCGCTTCACAGTCTTGCATAGCTCTTCATTGGTAATCATACCTCTTGATCTCCTGCATACATGTCAATGAAATGCAAATGATAATGCTAATGTGAATGAAATGAAACATAAGCTAGGTGAAGAAATGTTGGGCAAATTTTGGGGTGCAACAGCTGCCCTTAGTCAAACGGCTTGGACCTGACCGGGTGAGAAGCGAACTGTTCTCAAACAATCAAGGTACGAGACGTATGAATACCAACAAACCCGGAAATTTTCCAACTGCACAAGTACACGGTACTCTGATGGGGACAAATCTTTGGAAACTGAAATAATAGTTGCACGGTAACTAGCTGGAGAAATACTGATCTGAATCTCCGTCAGGATGATTCTCTTATTTATCTGATATCATTGCGTCCTCAAATCATCGAGGGATCACTGGTTACACGGAAACAGGCGATCTGCCACCGCACAGGTAAACGATACTTGGATTGGTAGGAACATCTTTGAAACTGAGCATGACAATTGCACGGCAACTCTGCTGGGGAATTGGTCACACGGTAACCGGTGAAAGGTCTAGTCTCAAATCTCCGTCAGGATGATTATCTGATTTCGCTGTAGGTCTTCGTCCTCAAGTCATCAAGGGATCACTGGTCACTCGGTAACCGGTGATACATAGCTGGTATTGCCGTCAGACGTTCTGCGACATTGCAACAGAAGGATTCCTCGGGACTCCTCAGGTCGTTAGGAACTTTTTAACAATCAAGTTAATCATGCCATCGGGCATTCAAAGAAATTTTTGGGCATCAGCCGAACTTCGTTAGCCAGTCTGAAATAGAATCCTCGGTCAATCATGAACCCAATAGAGATGTCTAATCTTTTGCCGTCGGGCGCTCCGCATCAGCTGAGAGAACTGCATCGACATTACAGTTGGACTTCGTCAATAAGTTAGGAGTTTTGGCATCACTGCCGGACTTCAATCATCAAGTCTTCAAGGAAATTTCAACTTCTCTTTTTAAAACCTACTAGGGATGACACATCTCCGCTGGGGATTCTGGAGAACTATCAAGTAACTCTGCTTCGGGGATCCGGAAATCATTCTGGGTGAATCAACTCTGCTGAAGACTACAAGAATCATCTTGGACAAATAACTCTGCTGGAGATTTCAGGAATCATCCTGAGCAAACTATGCTGGAGATTTCAGGAGTCATCCTGAGCAAACACTCTGTCGGGGACTCTACATATCAACTTGATCAACCCTCTCTGGCGACTTCACTGGGGATTTTAAGAATCATCTTAAGAAAACACCTTCGTTGGAGAATTCAAGAATCATCTTGGGCGAGCGACTTTGCTAGGGGATACCTGCAAAACAAGAACGGTAATGACCTAGCTCATGTTTCATATGCATATGCTTTGACAATGGCGCAATGCTCCACACGGTGGAAATGCTACACGTTTTTAGGGTAAATGCTATGAAATCATGCAAGATGCTACGATCCCATCAGCAAAATAAATGTTGAAGGGAGAATCCTCCTGTCAAGGAGAAGGAACCACTCTGATGGAGAGGAGGAATCATCCTGCCAAGGAGAAGAAGTCACACCAATCTCAATTGGACTCCGCCTGGGGAAATGATCTTCAGTCGACTGCCGTAGGGGAACAAAGTTCTACGAGAACCTGGACCTGCTCATCTGGGTATACGAACCACAAACTATCGAGGAAACGATATCAATCGCAAAAATGAACTGCACGGTCTTCGCAGCAAAACTTTCCTGGAGATAACGACTCCGATGGGGAAATACAGCATCAGCTATTCAACCCTCTACTGAGGAAAAACCAATCATGGCCCCAACTGCTTTCCAAGGACTCGGTTCTCTTGGGGAACTGCCAGCTCGACTGGGGAAGAAGGAATCATCCTGCTTGCTGGGGAGAGTACGACTCTATGGGGATTTTCAATTCCGCTGGAGACTTCAGTCTAAACTTATCGAAAGATGCACACTTCAGTATATGATTCAGCTGGGGAGACGACGATCCTTCAGGATGCATCTGATTGGGGAGAGAATCTTCTCTGTTTGGGGAGACATATCAATGCTTACGATCCCATGCTCAGACTCTGTGGGGGGATACTAGTGAACTTGCTGGAGAAGAAGGAATCATCCTGCTTGGGAACGCATACGGCGTACTGTCTGGAATATGCTATACCTGCAACAACACAAACAAACAGACAAGACACCCTTCTCAAAGGGACCTATCAAGGTTATCATCTTGTGACAATATTCAAGTAATTCATTGTTTCAACAATCAATGGCCTAGGCCAGTAAGTTTATGTATGCGTATTTTATCAAAAACATCGGCGTTCTTTGTCGCAAACAAAACAGGCGAATGCTAAACAAACAAACAGAATCGCTGAATAAGATACATTTTATTGATAACGAACCCCTGAATGGGTGAAAATGTTTTACAACAGATGCAAGCTCCTGGAATGAGGAAGCTGTGCAGATATAAAACATAAATATACATCAGTATATACACAAATGTTGGCAATGAGGCATAGACAAACACCATGAGTTGATCCCTCTATGACCCACTCGACTTCGATACTTCTCCGACGCTTCAGCTTCAGAAGAGATTGATTCAGATAAACGGCCCTCAGGTCTTCCGAACCACCAAACAATGAAACTCCATACGCGGAACGCAGTCATTTGCTTTTTCAAATCCCTAACTTTTGCCTGAATCGCCCTTCCGGGTTTTCGATTCACCGGGATACCCTTTTTTGCCAAAGTCGCCCTTCCAGGTTTTCGACTTTGCGGGTGTACATTCTTTTCTTTTATATCCCTAATTTTTGCCTGAACCTTTTTCCTTTTTTATGGTTCGCCAGGATGCCCCATTTTTGCCTGGATATTCTTTTTCTTTCCAGCGGGTCATTTTTAAGCAAAGTATTTTTTAACTGCGTCCGCATTCACCGGGGATGCAAAATCTTCGCCATCCATCGTGCATAACAGCAAGGCTCCTCCCGAGAAGACCTTGCTGACGACGTACGGACCTTCTTAATTGGGAGTCCACTTGCCCCGGTGATCGGAATATGGAGGAAGAATCTTCTTCAGGACGAGATCACCCGTCTGAAAGCTTCTAGGACGCACCTTCTTGTCATAAGCTTTCTTCATTCGGCTTTGGTACAGACGACCATATGCAATCGATGCTAACCTCTTCTCGTCCATCAGGCTGCGTTGGTTTAGTCGGTTCTTAATCCATTCTGCCTCATCGAGTTTCACGTCAACCAAAACTCGTAAAGAAGGAATCTCAACTTCTAATGGTAGGACAGCTTCCATACCGTACACCAGTGAGAAAGGAGTTGCCCCGGTTGATGTACGTACCGTTGTACGATAACCGTGTAGTGCAAATGGCAGCATCTCGTGCCAATCCTTATAGGTCACAACCATCTTCTGTACAATCTTCTTAATGTTTTTGTTGGCCGCTTCAACGACGCCATTCATCTTCGGCCGGTAAGGAGATGAGTTGTGATGTTCAATCTTGACACTCTGGCACAACTCCTTCATCATCTTGTTATTCAGATTCGAACCATTATCAGTAATGATTCGCTCGGGAATTCCGTAACGACAGATGATGTCCCTCTTTATGAATCTAGCCACCACCTGCTTGGTCACGTTAGCATACGAGGCTGCCTTCACCCACTTGGCAAAGTAGTCGATGGCTACTAAAATGAAGCGATGACCGTTAGATGCAGTGGACTCGATCTTGCCTATCATGTCAATGCCCCACATGGAGAATGGATATGGGGAGGACATGACATTCAACGGGCACGGCAACACATGAATCTTATCAGCATGAATCTGGCATTTATGACATCTCTTCACGAATTTAAAGCAATCCGACTCCATCGTCAGCCAGTAATATCTTGCTCTCAGGATCTTTCTTGTCATAGCATGCCCGCCGGCGTGCGTACCAAATGTGCCCTCATGGACTTCTTCCATGAGCATACTCGCTTCTTTCTCATCTACACATCTAAGTAGCACGAGATCGTGGTTTCTTTTATACAAAACTCCATCAGGATTAAGATAAAAATTTCCAGACAGCCTCCTCAGAGTCTTCTTATCCTGGGTTGACGCTCCCGCGGGATACTCCTTAGTCATAAGAAAGGTCTGGATGTCATGGAACCATGGCTTGCCGTCGGAGGCTTCCTCAATCGCAAAGACGAATGCAGGTCTATCAAGACGAGAAAGGACAATCCTTGGAGCTTCATTCCGAAAATTGACTTTATACATCGAAGCCAACATGGCTAAGGCATCAGCCATCTGGTTTTCAGCCCTGGGCACATGATGGAGTTCCACTCGATCAAAGAACGGAAGCAGCCTTCTGGCATAATTCATGTACGATACCAAATTCGATTGATGAGTCTCCCACTCCCCTTTAATCTGGTTGATCACAAGCGCCGAGTCACCATATACATCTAGGTTCTTGATTCTCAAATCGATTGCTTCTTCTAGACCCATAATGCATGCTTCGTACTCCGCTTCGTTATTGGTGACCGGAAACGTCAGTCTAGCAGTGAACGGGATGTGGGATCCATGGGGAGTCGTGATGATTGCCCCAATGCCACTTCCGTAAGAATTAACTGCCCCGTCAAATATCAATTTCCATTGGGATTTCCTGTCTGGACCCTCGTCGGGAAACGGTTCATCGCAATCTTTCACCTTGAGAAACATGATATCCTCATCAGGGAATTCAAATTTCATCGGCTGATAATCCTCGATCGGCTGTTCGACAAGGTATTCAGACAATACGCTGCCCTTGATGGCCTTCTGGGAAACGTACTGAATGTCATATTCCGTCAACACCATTTGCCATCTGGCAATCCTGCCCGAAAGCGCTTGCTTCTTGAAGACGTACTTGATCGGATCCATCTTCAAAATTAGCATGGTTGTGTGATTGAGCATGTACTATCGTAAACGTTTGGCAGCCCAGGCTAGTGCACAACATGTCTTCTCCAGCATCGAGTAACGAGATTCACAATCTGTGAACTTTTTACTCAAGTAGTAAATGGCATGCTCGTTTCTGCCCGTCTCGTCGTGCTGACCGAGAACACATCCCATACTATTCTCAAGAACTGTCAAGTACATGATTAAGGGTCGTCCGACCACTAGGGGTATCAAGATCGGAGGTTCCTGTAGATACTGTTTTATCTTATCAAATTCCTTCTGGCAATCCTCGTTCCAGATAATCGCCTGATCTTTCTTTAGCAGTTTGAACATCGGTTCACACGTGGCTGTGAGCTGAGAAATAAACCTTGCAATGTAGTTTATCCTGCCCAGGAAACCACGAACTTCTTTTTCTGTTTTTGGCGCTGGCATTTCTTGTATTGCTTTAATCTTCGCAGGATCAACCTCAATGCCTCTTTCACTCACGATAAATCCCAGTAGTTTTCCAGACCGTACTCCGAAAGTACACTTGTTAGGATTCAGCCTCAACCTGAACTTCCTAAGCCTCTCAAAAAGCTTCAGCAAATTGACCAGATGTCCCTCCTCCGTTTGGGACTTCGCAATCATGTCATCAACATAGACTTCAATCTCATGATGAATCATGTCATGAAACAAAGTAACCATTGCTCGTTGGTAAGTGGCCCCTGCGTTCTTCAGACCGAAAGGCATTACCTTGTAGCAAAATGTTCCCCAAGGAGTGATAAACGTAGTTTTCTCCATGTCCTCCGGCGCCATCTTGATCTGATTGTAACCGGAGAAGCCATCCATGAACAAAAACACGGAGAACTGAGTTGTATTGTCGACTAACACATCAATGTGAGGGAGCGGGAAATCATCTTTAGGGCTCGCCCTATTCAAATCCTGATAATCGACGCACATTCGCACCTTACCGTCTTTCTTCGGTACAGGCACTATGTTGGCGACCCACGGAGGGTAAGCGGTGACCGCTAAGAAGCCAGCATCAAGCTGTTTCTGCACTTCTTCTTTGATCTTAACGGCCATATCTAGTCGTGTCCTCCTAAGCTTCTGCTTAACGGGAGGACAATCTTCTCGCAGCGGCAAGTGATGGACCACGATTTCAGTATCAAGTCCGGGCATATCTTCGTATGACCAAGCAAAGATGTCACTATACTCTCTCAGCATCTTGACTAATCTCTGCTTGACATCACTCTGCAATGCAGCCCCTATCCTGACGTTCCTGACAAGTTCTTCAGAACCCAAATTCACAATCTCAATCTCTTCCTCGTGAGGTAGAAAAACTTTCTCTTCTTGTTTCAACAAGCGGGCCAACTCTTCGGGAAGGTCCTCGTCTTCATCAATCTCTTCTTCGGCTTGATAGATCGGGCAATCGAAGTCGAAGTGAGTCGTAGAAGGTCCAGAGTCGATGTCATATGCTATGTGGATCCTGCAATAACAAGGGTTAAGCTTAAAACAAGGATATGCAGGTTATCACAAACCCCATTGCCATTTTATTGTTTTTCAAAACAAATATAAAACAGGAATAACGGAGATCACAACATTTGAATGCGAAGAAAAACACCTTTTGATTTATTGGTAAAATGCATGTACATAATCAAAGGCCCTGACAATAAAACCACTATGCCCCGGGTAAGACATAGGGTTGTACAATGATTGGAGAAAGTAAATCATTACTCTTTGCCTGTCACTTGGATGGTATCCCTGATGGACCAGTTGGTGAGGCTCTGGCCTGGTTTGCTTGGCTGGATCCAAGAGTCTAGGTCGCAATCGCTGTCTTCGCCGTCTTCAGACACTGCGTTGACACCTTCGAATATAACCCCGCCACTAGTGAACTGGATCGGCCCTTTACCCCGGGACACACTGTGATAAGAGGAGGCTTCAGCCGCAGGAGAGTATCCTAACCCAAACTTGTCCTGTTTGTTAGGTATTTCTAGAACCTGCCCCTAGCCTGGGGTAGATCCGGCTTGAACAACGGCTCAGGCTTCCTTGAAGGAAGAGAGTCATCTCTGGTTTCTCGGTCATTACAGGAGCCACGTCCTTGACTTTAACAGCTTCGAACTCCTGACATAGGGTTTCGTGGATTTCCCCATCCATCTCAACATACTTGAAGGACGAAAAGTGGCTCACCATTATGTCTTCCTCGCCACAAACAGTTACGATGCTGCCTCCGACAGCATACTTGAGCTTCTGGTGCAACGTGGAGGTCACGGCACCAGCAGAGTGGATCCATGGCCGGCCTAGGAGACAACTGTAGGCTGGCATGATGTCCATAATGTAGAAGACTGCATCGAAAGTTTTCGGCCCGACTTGGATTGGCAACGTTACCTCTCCAAAGACATGACGCTTGGTTCCATCGAACGCCTTCACAACCAGATCACTGGGTGTGCAAATCAATCCTCGAGTATCTAACTTCATCAATGCCTTCTTCGGAAGAACATTGAGCGACGACCCTGTGTCCACCAACACATGAGACATAATCGTTCCCCTACACTCTATCGAGATGTGCAGGGCACTGTTGTGGTTTCTTCCCTTCGGCGTCAGCTCCAGGTCAGTGAAACCTAACCCGTTTCCAGCATTCACGTGGGCTACTACCCCTTCCAACTGGTTGACCGAGATTTCCTGCGGTACATACGTGGCATTCAAAACCTTTAACAGCGCGTTGCGATGTGACTCCGAACACAGCAACAAATTCAGGATGGAAATTTTCGAGGGTGTTTGATGGAGGTGATCCACGATCTTGTAGTCACTCTTTTTGATCAACCTCATGAACTCTTCAGCGTCCTTAACAAGTAAGTCCTTCTCTACCCCACGAGGGGTTTCCTCAACGACTTTACTCTTTCCCTTATCGGTTACTTTCGCTTTGTCTGCTTTGTCCGCCACAATCTCGGGTGGAGCAAATATTCTTCCGCTGCGCGTGATTCCGCCAATTCCCACTAGGTTATCCACCGACTGCCCAGAGGGTTCTAGTTCCAACTTTTGTCTGTTGCAGTAGACGTCTGCCCCATAATGCCATGGGACAGCGTTGGTGCTTTCAAAAGGTATCGGCCCGGCCTTTGTGATGGTAATTGTGGGCGGCCTGAGCACAGAAATGGTTATCGTCTGGAGAGGGATGGTGATGGTGGCAACCTCATCATCTTGCTTCAGCATTACCTCTCCAGATCCACATTCGGCCCTTCGGCTAAACTGCAAGATTCCTTCGGTCACCAGACTCTGAATCCCCTCTATCAACTGCTCACATCCATCAGGACGAGTCGCACAACCCATACACAGTTCTCCACAGCCTGGGAAGAAGCCTCTCTTCATCAACTTAGCTTTAACGAAGCTAAGCGGTGTCTTCAGATCCTTGACGTCAGTCAATAAATCCAAATTCTCGTCTTCAATAATGGCATTCACCCCGCCTCCCCTATGATTCGGCATAGGGTTCTTCATGACATTCGGCACATTATCTGAGAAATTGATTATCTTAGCATCCACCATATCTTGCACCTTATGCTTGAAGGCTTTGCAGTTTTCTATCGTGTGGCCAGGTGCCCCTGAGTGAAACTCACATGTTGCATTCGCGTCATAACCTGGCGTAGGTGCCCCTGTCAAGGGAGCCAAGGTTCTTTTCTGGACTAGCTGTAACTGAAGCAGATTTTGTAACTGCTGAGCATAGGACATGGGCGGTGTCTCAAGGTGACGGCTCGACAGAGGTGCCCTGTTCTGATACTTTCTGTACCCTTGCTGATTTGGTTGCTGCTACTGCGGCTGCTGCTGTGGCTGGGGTTGTTGGACAGCAGGGATGGTTATGCTAGCCACCTGCTGGCGCTGGCCCTTACCCTTCCTGCGAGCGTTGGACACGGCGCTCGTCTTTTTTTCACGCCTCTTGCTACCATATGGTTTCTTTCCTCCTCCAGCTGAGGGTAGATCACCACCTTGGATTTTCCCCAGCTTGATCCCATTTTCAACGTGCTCCCCGGTGATGATGAGATCTGAGAAACTTCCAGACATACCGCTGACCAATTTCTCGTAATAAACCCCTGGGAGGGTGGCTACAAACATTTCAACAAGCTCCCGTTCAACCATCAGCGGCTGAACTCTAGCTGCTAATTCACGCCACCGCTGGGCGTATTCTTTGAACCCTTCGTTGTTCCTCTGTGACAAGTTCTGCAGCTGAACCCGGTTCGGCGCCAAGTCACTGTTATACTAGTAATGGTGCACGAATGCCTCAGCAAGTTCCTTCCACGTGCGCACACTGGTAGGTTCCAAACTCATGTACCATTCCAAGGATGGCCCGGACAAGCTATCCTGAAAGAAGTGCATCAACAACTTCTCGTCTTCAGAGTGAGCGGACATCTTTCGGTAGTATGACCTTAAGTGGACACGAGGGCAGGTGGTGCCCTTGTACTTCTCAAAGTCGGGTACCTTGAATTTGGGAGGCACCTTGAAATCAGAAATCAATCCCAATTTAGACATGTTGACACCCATAATGTCCTGGTTCTCAAAATTCCTTATCTTGTCCTCGAGTGCCTTAAACCTCAGACGTGTTTCAGCAGTCAGCTTTCCTTCAGCACCCTTCTGTGAGAACACATCTTCTTGATGATCTTCCAGCCATGGCTGAGGCCCATACAGATTTCCAGTACCTGCGTTGCCGTTGCCCAGTCCAGCATTGCCATTAGCTTCAAAATTTCCATTACCGACTCCAGTCGTATTACCATTGAGCCCCATATTAGCGATCACATTGCCGTTACCACTGTCGTTCCCCCCGGTCACGGGGATGCCATTCTGAGGAGTTTCAACGGGTGGAGGGGTTGGAACATTCCCACCATGAAGCACACCGTGGCTATCTACCCTTGAGATCAGAGGCTGGACCAAGGTTCTGAGCTGGTCTTGGCCGTTGGCAACCACTTGCATGAGCTCCATGAAGCGGTCCATCCTCTCTTAGAGTTCCTGGACGTCAGTCTGAACTTGTTCCATTGTTCTAGCTCGATTTGCTCTGGTCGGATAGCGGTGGATTGGCCTTCGATCAATCCTGGAACAACCTGCATACACAAAGGGTTAGAAAAAACGACAAAGTGCTCGCTATGCAAATGCTTCATGCAAATGCAAACGTGTGTCTGTGTGTTAGGGAGATTCCCCCCCCCCCCCCCCCCCCGATCCTAGTGCCTGAGTGCTAGCGCTGATAATAAGAAGTCCGAGTCCAGTCATGGAAATAACATCTCATATATAAAGAAAGCCCATCAAGGCGGTACACAACGTCACTGAGTACAAGCAGAATCAATAGCATGACCTTGACAAACAAGTCTGGTGATGGTCAACATACAACAATGATCAAAACAAAAGGATTACAGATATAGTCAAACACGGCCACGGGCCCGAAACTCTTCTAACAGATCCCTCATTTTTGGATGATCAGGCCGAGTGAGCAACCCTTCGACGAGTAACTCCCTCTGCCTAATAGTGTATTGGAGACTTTCAACTGAGTCTTCCAATGCTCCTTCGCCAAAAAAATCTTCTAACTTCCGCTTCTTGGATTCAAACGTCAGTTTACGCTCCTTCAGGTTAGCAAGAGCCTTATTCAGCAGGCCTTCAGCGGCATATCTGCGAGCGGTTTCTTCATCAAACCTCTTCTCACTAGCCTTCACCTGGGCTTTCAATTTGGAGATCTGCTGCTTCATCTTATCCTCCCGTTCCTTGCCGTTGGCTAGGGTGGCTTTCCAATGCTGATTAAACTTGGATATACTCTGGTACGCTTCATCCAAGTGCTGCTTCTTAGTGGCCAATACGTCGTTGACAGATTTGAAGTCCCGACCCAAGCGCTCACGCTCAGCCAACTGCTTAGTCAAATCCGTACCTAGCTTGTTTACCAGCTCTGTTTGCCTCTTGAAGGAATAGACGGCTTCGCTTCTTTCGCTTCTGAGCTGAGCCAATTCTTTCTCCAGTTCTTCATTTGCCTTCTTCAGCTCATCTCGCTCAGCTAACACCTGATTGTGCTGCTGAATAGGCACGGTGGTAGGCTCTTCAATCACTGGAGGGCTTTCTAGCTTGGCAGGAGGAAACGACATCCCTATGATATCTGCTCTGGCTCTGATCCAGGTCACATACGGAGCATATGCTTGGCTATTACTTTTTCCCAGCAATGGTTTTCCCCCTTACTGATACCATTCCAAGCGTGCTGAAGCTTAGATAACATATCCCCCTCTAGAAGACCAGTGAAAGACAGAGATTCCTGCACCTCTTCATCCTTCGGCGGAGCTCTCAAAGCATAAGCAAACTGTCGGACCAGCAGAGATGGATTGTAGTTGGTACAGCCCTTCCTGCCTATCAAAGGCACATTCGGAAACCCGCTGCAGCTGAAGATAATCTCAGTACCCAACCTATCTCTATCAAACCAGGCAACATCCTCCGCTGATAGACTCATCAAACGCTCAGACCACTCAGCTGTGGCTGCAGAGGAAGCAAAGGGACCCTTCTTGGGTAGGTGACTATCAAGCCATCTATAGAGCAGGGGCACACAACACGATACATTATTGCCTCTTCTGTTCTTGTTTTTGTAGTGGACGGAATGGTAAACATCTCCAATCAATGTAGGGACTGGATTCCCTGATGCAAAGATGTGAAAGGCGTCGAAGTCTACAAAGTCAGGCATATTAGGGAACAGAATGATGCCGTATATGCAAAGAGCAAGAATAGCGTTGAACACGATCCAACAACCGTCCTTGGCACACTGCTGGGCCTTTCCCACTAAGAACTGCAAGGAGAAACCGGGAACCCTGTTCCAACTAGACAAGACCAACTCGGAGGAATCCAGATGAAGTGAAAGAGCTAGACTAGCCAGATTAGGCTCAGCATCCATATGAACAAAGGGCATCTGACTCTTGATAGGCACACCTAACAAATCAGCATACTCCTCTAACGTAGGTGCGAGAATAAAGTCCGGGAAAGTAAAGCATCTCAAAGGAGGATCGTAGAACTGCAGCAAGGCGTGCAACCCATTCAACTCAAACACAGAAGGTTTACAAACCAAGCTGAGCAGTTTCCCATAAGACTTTCTGAATTCACCTCTCACATAATCATCTGCCAAAGCAATCAAACTAGATAGCTGAACAACATCAGGAGTGGGGAGCTTGTAAGCCACATTCTTACTCAGAGAACCCATGATAGCACAATGGAAGGCAAGAAAACCCTGATATCGGACCATAAATCTGCTCAGTCAAGAACACACATATATCTGATGATGAGGAGAAACCCCTGATGTCAAACTATAACTCTGCTCTGTCAAGAACAATCATATATCTGATGATGAGACCCTCTGATACAGGACCATAAATCTGCTCTGTCAAGAACAAATACACATCTGATGATGAGACCCTCTGATACCAACCAAAACTGATTCTCTATCAAGAAAACCAGGTAGTTTGAAGGTTATGGTTTCCTGCAACAAACCCGACCCTGCTCACAGGTATGGACCTAAACTGACACAAGTTCGACATCCTATGTGGTTATCAGCGTCACAGACATTCAAGAGAGATGATACGATACCCAGAAGATGTGGCATCACCGTCTCCTGAAGCGGCCTCACTCAGCTCAATTCCAAATGATCGGTCCCCAGAGTCGACAATCCTCTAAACCAACAACCCCTCAGGCCCAAAGGGCCGAAAAAGAAGTCAACCGGGAGAACCTCGTCTGAGCGTGGATTTCATGAGACACTAGTGCCTGCAAAGCAAGCACGCGCCCACTAATTTCCACAACTAATGCTAGGTACACTCAATCATGGGTCTGGCTTCTCACTCATCAGAATGCCCCTCCCACAACAACACAGATAATCATATCATACTGAAAATAAAATGCGGGAAATAAAATGCGATAAACAAACACAACCCAACAAGTAATCATACAAGCGCTAGGATTGACTCTCGCAGGGGACGTTGGATCCCAAAACTGACTTGCATAAGGGACGTTGGATCCCAGGAAACTATCAAGTCCCCAGCAGAGTCGCCAGTTGTCGCTACCGCGAAAATAAGGTGTCGGCAAAACAGAAGAGTCGCCATCTTTCATTATTTATCCCTCAGAGTGGGAAAGGAAACGATCGGAAAAACCTGACGAAAAGGTATAAGACAAGGTCATCGCAACCAATGTCTGGGTTCGGGAGTTGGTTACGCAAGGGGAAGGTATTAGCACCCCTCACGTCCATCGTACTCGATGGGATCCACGCTTGTTGTGTTTATCTGACGGGTTTATTTTATTTATCTACCTATCAAGGCTGGCTTAAAATAAAAGAAAATGACTCGGCAAAGCGTCGCACTTTATGCCTACGTATCCTCATCAGAGAATGAGAAATCAGAGTCAACGTAGTTCGGCTAACTACAGGTGATGGGGAAGGTGGCTCGCCAATACGTCAGTATTGTGCCTACGTACTCTCAACAGGTATGAGAGATCAGAGCTTACGTAGTTCGGGAAAATACGGATTACGGGAATTCAGATTCATCTGTTTTTCGAGTAGGGTTAACAAACAATTCCAGCAGTTTGGCGTACGCAGCTCGACCCTTGGAGACTTAGGCGTTACCGTTTGCGGTAGAACTGAGAGTTAACGACACTCTTTTCTTCAGAAAAGCTTCCTTTGAATTATGGGCCCACGGGGCAAAAAAGGTTTGAAGTTTGTTTTCTGTCTTTTACGAAAGAACTGTCTTTTATGGTTGTTTGCAACCAATATTGCACTAGAGACTATGACCTGAGAGTGAATGCCTCGCATGTCACCCAAAGGGTGCCATACTAAACATCCAGACTGTTGAAAAGAAACTCTCTAACAACCCTTTCTCAAGTAGCTTAAGGCTCGTAACGTACGACATCAGTTAACCTTTATTACTGTATTTTGATTTGTTTTGAGATGAGAAGAGAGAACAGGCTCAACTACGGGGAGACTATCAAGTCCTAATGTTGTCATGCCAAGGATTCATCCTATGGTTGAAGTTTGAAACAGGGAACTCCTAGAAGTTATCATGCATAGGTTTCAACCTAAAGTTCTATCATCACTTCCTTATCAAAGGAAGTGAGATTCCTATGGGATCATGTTAGGGTAAACAGAAACAGATAAAGCATCAGCTTAAACAGTAAACAGATATACAGTAAAATGCATGCAATGCAAGTGAGGGAGGAAATGTGTGTGGGACATCAGCCTCCACAAGCTCATCTCAACCTCAAGCCAAGTATGAATAACTGCAATCATAAAGAGGAAATAACATGCTATCAAGCAGAATATGAGCAACTATAATCATACAGAGGAAATGAAATAAAATGCTATCAAGCAAATAACAAACCACATAGGCAAGGGAGCAGGGCTCTACCGAATACCCGCAAGCAAAGTCATACAGTAAAAGTACAAGCAGAGGGAGCAACTCAACCTCTAGTGCAATCATGCTCCTAGCTTAAATAAATATAAAAATGAACTTATTCTAATGCATCAAGCAAATCAAACAAGTCACATCAATACAGTTGCACAGAAAGCAAACAGACAGAAAAGAAAGCAGATCAACAGCTTTTACAGCTTCACAGCAAAGCAACCCCTGACAGCAGTTCTGTCCATAGTCTGCAACCTCTCTTCAAGGCTATCATCTTCAATAGCAAGCATCAACTTGCTTCTTCAATCTTTCAATGCACCAGACACAAGTATCAACTTGTTCTCCAACTCCAAGCTTCAGCTCCTCATTTGACCTCAACTGGATTTTCTTCACAAGTGTCAACTTGTTCTTCTTGGTCTTCAAGCTTCAGCTCCAATGGCAGTCTTCAAATACAGAGAAGTATCAACTCCTAATATCTTCAATCTTCTAGCAAGGAACTCCATCCTCTAGCAAGGGAGAAAGATTCATCTGACAAGAGCAAGGTTTGGATAGTGGACAGCAGAGTGAAGACCAAAGGTCACTGTCGCTACTGCGAAAATCGGCGCCGGCTGAACAGAAGAGTCGCCACCGTGCGTTATTTATCCCAACGGAGGGAAAGGAAACGCTCGAGGTAAACCTACCGCGAAGACGGGAAAGGAATGGTCATCGCAACCAAATCCTGGATTCCGGAGTCGGTTACGCAAGGGGAAGGTATTAGCACCCCTCACGTCCGTCGTACTCGACGGGATCCACGCTTGTTTTCTGTCGAAAGGATTGTTATTCTATCTATTAAGGGTAAGGGTTAAAAAAAAAGAAAATGACTCGGCAAAATATCGCACTTTATGCCTACGTATTCCCGTCTGGAACGAGAAATCAGAGTCATCGTAGTTCGCCTACCTACGGGAAAGGAGGGGAAGGTTGCTCGCTAGGATATCGCATCCTATGCCTACGTACTTTCATACGGCATGAAAGATCAGAGCAAACGCAGTTCGGGCCACGTACGACACAAGTCTGCCTTGGTTGCTTTTATCTCCTTCTGAAAAAGGGTTTTTCTGATTAACAGCCCAAGCGGACAAAAATTGACGTTTTGATGAGTTCACATTTTTTACGGAAGAAGTGTCTTTTATTGTGTTTGAAATATTTATTGTGTTTTTCTGTTTGTTTTGAGAAAGAAGAGACATAACTCTAACCTACGGTTGAGAAGGGAATTAGACTAACCTAATGTTGTCATGCATGGGTTAAAACCTAATGTCTATCATGCTCCTCTCTTGTGCAGAGAGAAACAGAGATCATAAGGGATAAACGGAAACAGAAACAACAACATATATACAATAAAGCAATAAAATGCATGAATGCAGCAATACAAGCGAGGCAAGGGAGTCCCACTCAACCTCGAACCTAGAAAACAACAGGCAAAAGTGAACAAGATTCACTTTCAACCTAACAGGTTAAACAGCAAGCAATACAGTCAGGGAAATTCAAACAATACATCAAAAATTAAACAGCTAAACTCTTCCCCAACATCTGTCTTCAAGTCATCTTCAAACATCTACAAGCTTCAAGCAAGCATCAGTCTTCATCTTCAAGCCTTCAAGCAAGGTCTCTATCTTCAGTCTTCAATGGCTTTTCTTCAAGTCTCACTCTCCAAGCTGAGGAACAGTCAACAAGATGAATGGGATGTTAAGCAATCAGTTGCCTACCAAGGGTGGCCTACTGACTGTTAACATGATACTGACAGTTTTCTCTCAAAAGTTCTATCTTTTAAATACATTCACTAATCCTTCCAAAGGAAGGAGGTGGATATTTAAAAGAGACTTTGAATCATAGAGAAAAAATGGAGGCAAACAATACCTTCCATGTTTATGAAGCAAGTTTTCTACTCTAGAGCTGCCGGCAAGAGATACTCTTCATCAACTCTGGAAATTGGTCTTCATTCTCTTAGTCTTCAATGGGCTTCATCAGCAAAATCTTCAGCTCAAACCCAAACCCCAAGCAGGCCCAATACCCCACACAGTCAAATAATAACCCTAGAGAGGGCACACCACACAATCAAGCAAATACAGGAATATACTAATAATAATAGTAGAATAGGGGAAGTCTAATATTTTCTAAGGGATCTATTATTTACCCATGATACCCCTATAGTCCCATACCCCAAAATTCAAACTACAACTCCTAAAAAAAAATGATTTATTACACCTATGTTATATCTAAATCCTAATTTTGATTACCCTAATCACACCTAAACAAGCCATCTAGAATTTAGTCCTAAAATCATGAATTAAATCTCATATGAAGTTTGAAGTCCTAAGTGAAGTACTCTAAAAAGAATGGGTCCAAAATATAAAAGGATCTAGCTAAACTAAAATCAACAAGATCAAGTGTTAAACTAAACATCATTTAAAACCTATTTAAAAGAAAAATATACTAAAAATGCAAAAATAAAATAAAATGCTAATTTTATTATATGACAATTTTCTTAACAGAAATAAGAAAAATATGCAAAAACAACCACTTAAAAATAAGGAATTTCCAATTTGTTATGATTTTTCAAACAATTAACAAAAATAAAAGAACTTAAAATGATTTGAAAATGGTTAGGGGTGCAGTTAGTAGGAAAAAGCATTGAAACATGGAGGGTGGGCCCAGACTGGGGGTGCGCGTAGCAAGGCGCGTCTGGGCCCAGCTAAGTCAGGAAAAAAACTAAAGAAAATAAAATGACAACGGTGCAGAAAGTAAATATATTAGTTCAAAATGAATGGGCCTGAATATTGGGGGTGTGGCTAGCAATTGCACTTAAGCCCAGTCTGAAGACATAAGTGAAACGGTGCGTTTCACGTTTCACTCTTCCCTCTCTTTCTCAACTTCAAATCCTGGCCATTGGATGCGTTTTTCAGTCAACCAAGAAGACTTCATCCAACGCTCATCACGTTTCTTCTCCAATGAGAAGCTAGGGTTTCTGCACGACTCCATGAACACAGCTTCATGCACACCATCTTCTATCAACTCATGCGTGCTCAGTTCTCCATCAAATTCAAACATGTAAAAAGCAAAATCACTCTAATTTTCTCCCTGAATTCGCTCATATCATCAGCATCAATTCATATCACATAAATCATGAAACACGATCTCCAATTCAGAACTACTTAGAAATTTCATCATCACCAATCCACAATCTAAGTGTACTAATCTATTCATGGCCTTGCATTGATCAATAATCACTATCAACTTAAGATTTTAACAGCTTAATCCTCATGTTATAATCCTCAACAGAATTAGTGCTCCAATGGTGAACTCCATGAAATGCTCTCAAATCCATCAGAATCATTCATCTAACTATTCCTAACAGTTCTAACCTAATAACTCTACATCATGCTAACTGAATCTATGCTAATTCGAAGAAAACACTAACCTGGTGTAATCTTGAAAACAGATGGAGAAACCCTTGGATTCACAGCTTGCAATGCTTTGGACTTGATCAATGGACTTGGTTCTTGGTTCTGTATGCAGAAATTCTTGCTCAAATGCTTTGGATTGCCATAACCAATTCTTTTTGCAATTTGGAGGATGAACTTGTATAGCACGATTCTTGTGATCTCTTCTTCAAATCTTGCTTGCAATGTACTCAGGGATGATTCTTGAGTGGATTTGGATCATGAAATTGAATGATTGATGAAGAATTGAGGAGATTGGAATGAATTTGCAAGAATGAAAAATGGATTGAAACTTGGTGTTTTGGATCAAAATGAAGTGAAACCCCTTCATGGATCAGCTCTAGGGTTTATATAGATGCTCATGGAACCATCTAGAACTTGTTAGAAACTTCTTGTGCACAAATCCCTTGTGTTTTGGCATGTGTAACTTCATACATAAGCAACCAATGATAACTTCCAAAATTTGAACTAAATTCAACAATCTAATATTGCCAATCATCTCAAAACATTCTTTCCAATCAAAATGACCTATAATTTCATCCCATTTGGACATGGTATGAAAAATCTCATTTTTAGGTCACTTTTATTCATTAAATTCACCTTTTAATTGACAAAATTTGCAACCTTGAGCTATGGACATTTGCCAACTCCCATGACCACTTTTCTAGACTCAAAATGTCATTTGGAGCAAGTTTGATGTTGTGAAGTTTTTCATTTGAAGCTTCCTTGTATGAGTTTTGGGCATAGGCTTGAAATGACCTGTAATTCTCAAATGACCAAAATACCCTTTGCTTGCCAAGGTCATAAGTTGAGTTCCACAAATCAGATGAAGTCATACCATACCTTTATAGAAATCTAAGACAATGAGGAACAACTCTCATGTTGACCAGAAATCCATTTGAAAGCTCCTTGAGGGGTAAAAGTTGCTTGGAAGACAAGTAACTTTCACAAACAACATTTCAGATGCCTCAGATGACCTGTAACTTGCAAGGACCATAACTTGAGTTCTATAAATATCCTTGATGTCTTCCACCACTCAAATTAAAGGTCTTGAGATCCTCTACAAGTTTCATGTTGGCCAAGGATCCATTTGAACCTTGCATTTTGAATAATCTTGCTTGGAAGTTTGACCTAAATCAGGGGATTTTACACAGAAACCCTAATTTAGAAACTCCTCTTCTTCTTGATTTCTCTTGATTTCTCCTTGGCACAACACCACCTCCATATCTACATGTCAAATGATGAACCCCACATCTCTCAAATAGACCTTGATGCCTTTCAATCAATCATTTGACCTAGGGTTGACCTAGGGTTGACCCAGATGAAACCCTAGTTGACTGTCTTCAACTGCAACTCTTGTGATCATATCAATGACTTGTCTCACTTTCAAAATGACCCTATAGGTCCTCCATGATGTCTATATACCCTCCATGCTCAATTCACAGCTCACAACTTCTTTGATGATCTTCAAATACACTCAAGATAGGAGACAGACCCACTGCTTGATCCACTGACTTCTTAGATTTCAATTTCTTTCTGATGACTTGGCTAAGATTGAATTTGACTAATAACCTCTTGATAGGCTCATAGAGATAAGAATAGTACTTGGTCCCTTGTTGGATGACTTGCTATGCTATGCTATGCAGATGAATTATGTATATGATCTACTATGCAAATGACAATACAATTGAAACATAAACCAAGTGAAATAGGTTGAGCAAATTTTAGGGCGCAACAGCTGCCCCTATTCAAGCGACTTGGGCCCGATTGGGTGAAGAGCGAACGGCCTTCAAACATTCGAGGCGCGAGACGGTTGAATACTAAGAACCCGGAAATTTGCCAACCGCAGAAATAAACTGCACCACTGTTTAGGGACCGACGTCCACTAACTGAATCTGGTTGTTACGGCAACAACTGATCCGACGTATGATAATTCTGATTTCAACTTCAACCACCTATGTAACGCCATAGGTACTGAACACTTTTCGCAAAACACCTCTGTCCACAACTAGACTAACCTTATCAACACAATAAGAGAGGCAAATTCGTCAACACGAATAGAGATTCTGTTGTCATAGGAGTAACCTTGTACACATCTGGACCCCGAATTTCGTCAAATCACGAATAAACACAAAACTGTCCATGTCAGAACTCACATCTCAACAACACAGGAATAGAACTTTGTCCATGTTAGGACGCCTGTTTCGTCAACACGAAGAAATCTCAACTAAAACTTGTCCACGTCAGGACTCCACCTGTCGTCAACACGGAAAAATCTCGGCGACTTCGCTGGGGATGACTCGTCTGCATTTCATCAGCACGAGGGGATCCTATCAACATAGGAATGAATTGTCCACGTCAGGAATAAACTTTCCACGTTAGGAATAAAATTTCCACGTTAGGAATACATCGTCCACGTTAGGACTCACTTTCCACGTTAGGAATACATCGTCCACGTTAGGACTCACTTTCCACGTTAGGAATAAAATTTTCACGTTAGGAATACATCGTCCATGTTAGGACTCACTTTCCACGTTAGGAATAAACTTTTCCACGTTAGGAATAAACTTTTCCATGTTAGGCATAAACTTTCCACGTTAGGAATAAACTTTCCACGTTAGGAATACATCGTCCACGTTAGGACTCACTTTCCACGTTAGGAATAAAATTTCCACGTTAGGAATACATCGTCCACGTTAGGACTCACACCTCGTCTTGATTTGTCCACGTCAGGACTCACATCTTCGACCCGCTGAGGAAATAAAACTTGTCCACGTCAGGACTCACATTTTGCCATTACGAAGAAAGATATCTTCTGGGGATAAATGGTCCACGGAGAGTAATCAATTTTGTCAACGTCATGACTTCACATTCCATCAATACCGAGAAATCGAATTTGTCCACGTTAGGACTAGCACATCTCGTCAACCCGAGGAAATAAATCTGTCCACGTTAGGACACCCATTTCTCTAGCACGAAGAAATCCCGTCAATATAGGAATAAATTGTCCACGTCAGGACTCATATTTCGTCAACGCGAGGAACTCCTATCAATATAGGCAATAAAATTTTGACGACTCCGGGGAAATACTCCTGTCAACCAGTAAGAAAATACATCCGTCTGTTCATACGAGAAGATACTCTGAATACAGTTTCTCTACTTATCTCCACAGTAACTAACTCCATTGGTCCCAACCCACAAACCTTTTAGCATTGACGTGACAACGACTTTGAGGCGGACTCTACTGGGGATATTTGGAAACCAAACTACCGGACGCCTGTTCTGATAACCGGCGGCAACCTCTGAAATTCTGATTCATGAAACCTTTTGATGCTGACGTAACAACAAATTTGAAGAAAATAATCCGCTGGCCGGACTAGAGAAACTTCAACAAGCAACTCTGGCGGCGAAAACAAGAGAAATTTAAACAAATAACTCTGCTCGGGGACAAAGAGAAACTTAACCTAATAACTCTGTGGGGAAAATAGTAAGATGAACCGTATCATCACACGTCTCACGGCGAAACCTCGAATGTCTGGTCATAGATCTAAGCTAGAACTCCATACTCCTACTAAGAAAACACACCTGAAAGCAAAAGGTTAACCAACCTGATTTATGTTTCAAAAATGCGTTTGTTTTAAAATGGCGTAATGCTCCGTACGACATGGAAATGCTACGCGTTTTTTTACTTGGTGGATGCAAGTATGACACTATATGCCGATGCAAATGCAGACTCGAACTGCTGGGATACAGAAACCGCTTCAGCAAAATAAATGCTGAAGACAACGCCAACTCCGCTGGGAGTAACCAGGTGCCACAGAATTATTCCAGCAAAATAAATGCTGGAAGAGTGAAGCTAACTTCGCTGAGGGATAATTGAATGCGCCAATCCTGATTGGACTTCTGCTGGGGAGTGAACGGGTATCACACGGTATTCTGACAAAATAAATGCCAGGACACACAACCAACTCTGCCGGGGAGAGTCTTAATCTTCGAGTTCCACTGGGAGGAAAGAAAACACTTGCTGGAAAGAGAACTCCGCTGGGGACGAAACGATTCTCTTGGGGAAAATCAACTGACTCCACTGGGGGAGAGTAAATGACCCTACTGGGAAGGGTAGACTGTCTAAGTACAGCTCACGAGCTGGAAATGTTAATCTTCTGATGCTAAACCACTCTGCTTGAGATGGGGGAATCCTTCTGGGGGACACCACACTGTCTGAATACAGCCTACAATCTTGGACTCGCCAAACTCTGCTGAGGATAAACGACTTTGCTGGAGAATGTCCTTCGGCTAAGCTGCGACTAGCTGGGAAATTCGATCCTTCTTCAGTGAGGAACAATGCTATCTTGGAAGCGTGACCTGCGTGGGGATCGAGTCTTTCCGTTGCGAGCTTCTGGTCCATACTGCAATCTTTTGATCGTCCACTTCATACGGCTACGAACCCTGCAACACCACAAACAAGACAAGACAAGTCTATGCAACCAAATCTATTCAGGCTAGTGTTAGTGACATTGTTTTCAGTTAATTCAAAGTTTTAGCAACTATTGGCAAGGGCCAGCGACGTTATACACTTGCTAGTTTCATTAAACCTAGGCGTTTATCATGCACAAAATAGTAAAGAACCAGCATCAAATACTGAATAACATGTTTTATTGATTGGGCCCCTAAATGGGCGGAGTTTTGTACACGGGATGTAACTCCTGAAAAGAGGAAGCTACGCACAACAAATATACAAGTATGCACAAGAAGCATAAATATAATGACAAATCAAATTTGTACACATGTCGGCAACGGGATGCAGACAAACATCATGAACTGATCCTCCCATGACTCGCCTGACTCTAATGCTTTCCCGGTATTCACACTTCCGAAGAGATTGTATCTGATAATCGACCCCTCAGGTATATTCTCCCGCGCCAATGCTCACTGCAGTATCAAATTCGGACCGTAGTCATATGCTTTTCAAATCCCTAACTTTTGCGTGAACCGCCCTTTACGGGTTTTCAGTTCACCGGGATACCCTTTTTTGCCGAAGCCGCCCAGTGTAGGTTTTCAACTTCGCGGGTGTACATTTTTTTCAATTTTATCCCTAACTTTTGCCCGAACCTTTCATTCTGTTTTTGGTTCGCCAGGATGCCCCATTTTTGCCTGGACTCTCTTTTTTCTGTCCAGCGGGTCAATTTCAAGCAAAGTATTTTTTAACTGCGTCCGAATTCACAGGCGACGTAAAGTCTTCACCGTCCATGGTGGACAACAATAAAGCCCCTCCTGAAAAGACTTTTCTGACAACATATGGCCCTTCGTAGTTGGGGGTCCACTTGCACCTGTGATCTGCCTGCGGCGGGAGAATCCTCTTTAGCACCAGGTCGCCCGTCTGAAAGCTCCGAGGATGTATCTTCTTATCATATGCTTTCTTCATTCGACTCTGGTACAAACGACCGTATGCTAGAGAAGCTAGCCTCTTCTCATCCATTAAACTTAGCTGGTTCAACCTGTCTTTCACCCATTCTGCCTCATCTAGTTGGACATCTCGTAATACTCTTAGGGAAGGAATCTCAACTTCCAGTGGTAGCACTGCTTCCATTCCATATACCAACGAGAACGGGGTTGCCCCGGTTGATGTGCGTACCGTCGTACGATAACCGTGCAAAGCAAAAGGTAGCATTTCATGCCAATCCTTATAAGTCACCACCATCTTCTGAACGATCTTCTTTATATTCTTATTGGCCGCTTCAACAGCGCCATTCATCTTGGGTCGGTAAGGGGAGGAGTTGTGATGCTCGATCTTAAAATTCTGACACAGCTCCTTCATCATTTTATTATTCAGGTTTGAACCGTTGTCGGTGATTATCCGCTCGGGGATTCCATATCTGCAAATGATATCTCTCTTGATGAATCTGGCTACCACCTGTTTAGTCACATTCGCGTACGATGCCGCTTCTACCCACTTGGTGAAATAATCGATTGCTACTAGAATGAACCGGTGCCCGTTAGAAGTTGTCGGCTCGATCTTTCCAATCATATCGATTCCCCACATCGAGAATGGCCATGGCGATGACATCACGTTCAGAGGACTCGGAGGCACATGGATCTTATCTGCATAGATTTGGCACTTGTGACACTTCCTCGCAAACTTGAAACAATCAGTTTCCATAGTCAGCCAATAATAACCTGCCCGCAGCAGCTTCCTCGTCATAGCATGCCCACTAGCATGCGTACCAAATGTACCCTCATGTATTTCCTCCATGAGCAGCTTCGCCTCTTTTTCGTCTACACAACGTAGTAGCACCAAGTCGTGATTTCGTCTGTATAAGACACCGTCCGGGCTTAGGTAGAAATTACCCGCCAATCTCCTGAGAGTCTTTTGATCGTGACTGGATGCCCCAGCCGGATACTCTTTGTTCTTCAGGAAGTTAAGGATATCAAAATACCACGGTTTATCATCAGATGCTTCGTCAATGGCAAATACAAAGGCAGGTCTGTCAAGCCGAGAGATAATAATTCTGGGAGCCTCATTCCAGAAGTTGACTTTGTACATGGAAGACAAAGTAGCCAGGGCGTCAGCCATCTGATTCTCTGCTCGCGGTACATGATGCAATTCAACCTTGTCAAAGAAAGGCAACAATCTCCTTGCGTAATTCATGTATGGTATCAAGTTGGGCTGACGTGTCTCCCATTCTCCTTTTATTTGATTCACCACCAGAGCTGAGTCTCCGTATACATCTAGATTTTTGATTCGCAAATCAATGGCTTCTTCAAGCCCCATGATACAAGCTTCGTATTCGGCTTCATTATTGGTAACCGGAAAGGTCAATCGGGCGGTAAACGGGATGTGCGACCCGTGTGGAGTAGTGATGATTGCCCCTATTCTGCTACCATAGGCGTTTACAACTCCGTCAAAGATCAACTTCCATTTGGAACCCAATTCCGGTCCTTCGTCTGGCAACGGCTCTTCATAATCTTTCATCTTTAGGTACATGATATCCTCGTCAGGAAAATCAAACCTCATTGATTGGTAATCCTCAATAGGCTGCTCTGCCAAATACTCAGACAATACACTCCCCTTTATAGCCTTCTGCGAGACATACTGGATGTCATATTCGGTCAAAACCATCTGCCAACGGGCAATTCTCCCCGATAAGGCCTGCTTTTCGAATACATATTTGATAGGATCCATCTTCGAGATGAGCATGGTTGTATGATTCAGCATGTATTGCCTCAAACGCTTGGCGGCCCAGGCTAGCGCGCAATAAGTTTTTTCGAGCATTGAATATCGAGATTCACATTCCGTAAACTTCTTACTCAAGTAGTAAATCGCATGCTCTTTTCTTCCTGTCTCGTCGTGTTGACCGAGAACACAACCCATACTTCCCTCAAGAACTGTCAAATACATAATCAAAGGTCTCCCTGCCACTGGGGGTATCAAAATAGGAGGCTCCTGCAAATACTACTTTATTTTATCGAACGCCTTTTGACAATTTTCATTCCACGTTACGGCTTGGTCTTTTTTCAACAGCTTGAATAACGGCTCACACGTAGCCGTTACGTGAGATATGAACCTAGCAATGTAGTTCAGTCTCCCTAAAAAGCCACGGACTTCTTTTTCCGTTCTAGGCGTCGGCATTTCTTGTATTGCTTTTATTTTTGCAGGATCAACCTCTATTCCTTTTTCGCTCACGATAAACCCCAGCAGTTTACCCGATCTCACCCCGAAGGTGCACTTGTTAGGGTTCAGTCTCAGCCTGAACTTCCTAAGCCTTTTGAATAACTTCAGCAGATTCACCAAATGCTCTTCCTCCGTCTGGGATTTGGCAATCATATCATCGACATAAACCTCGATCTCCTTATGCATCATATCATGAAAAAGAGTTGTCATTGCACGCTGATACGTTGCCCCAGCATTCTTCAATCCGAAGGGCATCACTTTATAACAAAATGTTCCCCAAGGTGTTATGAAAGTAGTCTTCTCCATGTCTTCTGGTGCCATCTTAATCTGATTATAGCCCGAGAAGCCATCCATGAAGGAGAATACGGAGAATTGAGCCGTGTTGTCAACTAGCACATCGATGTGAGGAAGTGGAAAATCGTCTTTCGGGCTCGCTTTGTTCAAATCACGGTAATCTACACACATTCTCACTTTACCGTCTTTCTTTGGCACTGGTACAATATTAGCGACCCATGAGGGATATTTTGTCACAGCTAGGAAACCAGCATCCCACTGCTTTTGAACCTCCTCCTTAATTTTCACTGCCATATCAGGTCTAGTACTGCGAAGCTTCTGCTTGACCGGCGGGCATTCTTCTTTTAACGGCAGGCGGTGCACAACCATATCTGTATCCAGCCCAGGCATGTCTTCATACGACCAAGCGAACACATCACTATACTCTCTGAGCATTTCAACCAGTCTTCGCTTGACGTTGCTCTGCAACGCGGCTCCTATACGAATGTTCTTTTCAACCCCTTCCGACCCCAGGTTAATAATTTCGATGACCTCCTCATGAGACAGAATGACTCGTTCCTCTTGCTTTACCAACCAAGACAATTCTTCGGGCACGTCGTCATCTTCAACAACCTCTCCTTCGGCCTGAAGTACCGGGTGCTCAACGTTGAGACGAGTCATAGGCGGTTCAATGATGTCATCTGAAAATGTTATCCTGCAAAAGGAATGGTTAAATGCTTCAAAATGCGTATAAAGCGAATAACCACGTTGCCATTTTATTGTAAAACACAAAACAGGAAAAACAGAGATCGCAATATTTGTACATGAAAAAACGCCTTTTATTTAATGATTAAACAACGCAATGTTCATAACAGCACAGCCCTAAGCAAAATCACGATGCCCCGGGTAAGGCACCAGATTGTTCAACAATTAATAAAACAAAGTATTATTGTTTGAGAGTCACAGGAACAATCTCCTGAATAGACCAATTGCATAATCCTTGTCCTGGCACGCTCGGCTGAATCCAGGCGTCCATGTCGCAGTCACTGTCTCCTTCTTCGGAATTTGAAACAGCATTAATGGCCTCGTGACACACTCCACTAGCGGTGATGGTCGGTCCTCTGAAACGGGGTGCCCCCACAGCAGGTGTTGATGACGACGGTTGATATCCCAACCCAAATCGGTCCATCTTCACGGGAATATCCAGCACCTTGCCCCAGCCCTTTGTCTCACCAGTCTCCACTAGAGCTTGAGCTTCCTTATATGACGAGACAGCTACCTCTGACGCTTTACTCGGCCCGGGACCTTTGTCTTTGATGCGCAACCCTTCAAAGGCTTGACAGGGTGTTTCATGAATCTCGCCGTCGACTTCTACATACTTGAATGATGACAGATGACTAACCAATATATCTTCTTCTCCATAGACCGTGACTACACTGTCCCCTACCATGTATTTCAACTTTTGATGCAAGGTAGATGTGACTGCCCCAGCACCATGGATCCAGGGTCGTCCAAGCAGGCAGCTGTATGCTGGCTGGATGTCCATAATATAAAATTCAGTCGCAAAAACCTCTGGCCCTACCTGTAGAGGTAACGTTATGGATCCGAAGACTGTTCTTCGTGTACCATCGAATGCCCTGACCACCAAGTCACTAGGCGTACACATGATTCCCCTGACGTCCAGTTTCATCATCGCTTTCTTAGGCAGCACATTTAAGGAAGATCTGGTATCTACCAATACATGAGACATGACTGATCCTCTACACTCAACAGAGACGTGCAACGCCATGTTATGCTCTCTCCCCTTCGGGGTCAAATCAAAGTCTATAAAGCCCAAGCTATGGCCTGCGTTCACATGCGCCAACACCCCCTCCAACTGATTCACGGAAACATCTTGGGGTACGAAGGACATATCCATAACTTTCAACAATGCATTTCTGTGAGCTTCGGAACACAATAGCAACGACAGGATGGATATCTTTGACGGCGTCTGTTGAAGATGCTCAACAATCTTATAATCACTCTTACGAATCAGGCGCATGAACTCTTCCACATCTTTCGATGCCATTTCTTTTTCGTTCCTCTGTACAGGGACAGTCTCATTCATCTTTCCTTTTCCTTTCGCCAGTCGTTCAGCCTCTACCTCAGGCGATATGAAGATTCTCCCACTTCTTGTCATACCTCCGGTACCGACGACGTTGTCTACAACCTCAACTGGCTGTTTATTAACATCAATTTTCACCCCATCACAGTACACTTCCAACCCATAGGTCCAGGGGACTGCCTTAGTGCTCTCGTAAGGGATTGGTCCCGCCTTGGTGATAGTGATCGGCGGTCGCTTGGCTGGCGCCGTTATAGTTATCGTTTTTCGGGGAATCGTCACAGTAGCTACATCACTTTGCTTGTCTGTTAATACCTCTGCAAGTTCTTCAACTGCCGTTCGGTCGAATTGCAATGTGCCTCCATCTATTAAAGCCTGAATACCCTTCTTTAAGTCAGCACACCCCCCCAGCTTGGGTCCAACACTCTAAACAATACTCGTCGCAACCTGGATACACACCTCCTTGCAATAACCGCCTCTTTATCTCGCACAACGGTGTCTTTAGGTCGTCAACATTCATAATCAAGTTCAAACCCTCCTCGGTGAAAATGGCATTTGCCCCATGATTGGGCATGGGCTTTTGCACTATGTTCGGACCCGCCTGTCCAAAATTGATAGCCTTGCTATCCAATAGATCCTGCACCACACGCTTGAACGCGTGGCAACCCTCTACATCGTGGCCAGGAGCCCCAGAATGGAATTCACAGTGCCTGCTTGCATCGCAACCGTACGGAGGGGTGCCTGTTATTGGTGCCAGAGTTCTCTTTTCCACCAAGTTCAAACCCAGTAATGTCTGTAGCAATTCTGCATACGTTGAAGGAGGCTTTTCAAACACCCTCCTTGGTTTGCCCCCCTGGACTCTGCGCTGGGCAGGATGTGCCCCCTGTTGTAGCTGTTGTTGCTGTTGTTGTTGTATTGGTTGTTGCTGAAATGGAATAGTAACACTTGCCACCTGCTGCGGCTGATTGTACTGGTTTCGCCCTCTGTCCCGGCCTCGGCCTCGGCCCCCAAACACTGCGTTTGCATCACCTTGACGGTGCCCACCGAAAGCCCTTCTGTTACTGCCAGCTGCAGTGGATTCCTCAGCTTGGAATCTCCCCTGTTTAATGTTGCTTTCAATCTTCTCTCCCATCAGGATTAAGTCTGAGAAACTGCCCAAAGAAGTATGAAACAACTTGTCATAAAACATGCCAGTGAATGTTCCTATGAACATATCATTCATTTCTTTGTCCTCTAGAGGGGGATGAACTCGGGCAGCCATGTCGCGTCATCTCTGCGCATACTCTTTGAAGCTCTCGCCCTTCTTCTGGGACAACCCCTGCAATTGGACCCGGTTGGGTGCCAAGTCGCTGTTGTACTTATAGTGAGCCACAAATGCTTCAGCCAGCTGCTTCCACGTCTTTATCTGTGTTGGCTCCAACCCCATATACCATTCGAGGGAAGGACCAGACAAGCTATCTTGAAATAAATGCATCAGCATCCTCTCATCGTTTGAATACGCCGACATCCTTCTGTAGTATGACCGCACGTGCACTTTTGGACAGGTATCCCCCTTATACTTGTCGAATGTGGGAGCTTTGAATTTTATTGGCACCCTCAGGCCAGGCACTAGACCCATTGTTGTCATATCTAAGCCAACAGCGCTTTGATTCACGACCCCCTTCATCTGCTCCTCGAGCATCCTGATTCTCTGAGAGTCATCCATAGGACCTTCGAAACCTCCACCGGAGAAAGCATCCTCTTGCTGATCTTCTTGCCAATTACCATTCCCCGTTCCGTATCCATCGTACCCATTGTTACGGCCAAATCTAGTCTGGTTCACTACAGGGCCTCGCCCCCTGTTACCATACCCCGGAGCGACTCCTGCAGGCCCAAACGCCATTAACCCAGCGCCATTTCCATTTCCGAATCCGCCATAACCCTGATTAGTCATACCATATCCGTCCTGTCCGAAGCCTTGAGTGTTGAAGCCGTACTTCCCAGCATGATCAAACCCCTAGTCATTGAAGCCAAATCCATTGTTACCGAAGCCATTACCTCCCATATTATCACCCAGGTTGACATCTCCGAGCCCAACGTTGTTGACGACAGTCTCGTTCCCAATTCCAACGTTACCGTTCCCGGCGGCAGCGCCGTTGTTCACATTGACAGCAGGTATGTTTACCACAGGTGGAGCCACCAGTGTGGGAGTACCATCCCCGTGAATAGTGTCGACTCGCACAGAATGATGATCTTCATTTCCGTGCCCAGCATTTCTTACCAACAGAGGCTGCACCAAAGCTTGCAAATTCTCCTGGCCTTTCGCAATGGTCTCCATTGTTTGCATGAAGAGCGCCAGCTTCTCACGCATGTCTTGCATTTCATTCTGCATCTGATCCATAATTCTTCGGCAGTTGGTACGAGTGGAGTATCGGTGCGGGCGATGACCTTCAATCCTGAAAAAGACCTGGTATAGTGCAAGAAATGAGATACCGTTCAATAATCACCCATAATGCAATATGAATGTGAATGCAATGCAATATGTGTCTGTGCATTAGGGAATGTCATTCCCCGATTCTAGTGCGAATGTGTCAGTGCAGTGACAGTGCCAGCAGTACGAAGTTCGGAGCCGAATCATAGAAAACACCTCATATATTGCAGAGAAATCCATTAAGCCCAGAATACAGTATCAATGAGTACAATAAGAAGGCATGACCTCAACCAACAATCCTGGTGATGGTCAGCACAAATGCAAATAAAGCATCCCCATTAATACATGAAATGGTCAAGTACACCCATATGCCTGGTACTCTTCTAGTAACTTCTTAGTCTCTGGATGACTTGGTCGGGAAAGTAGACCCTCAACAAGTATATCTCTTCGCTTGAGAACACGCCGCAAATCACCAGCAGATTCCTCCCATGCCCCTTCTCCGAAGCGATCCTCTAGCTTCCGCTTCTGAGACACAACTTCTTTCTTGCTCTCGATGGCCTTGTTCAATGCATTCTGGAGACTATATATGGTCATTACCTCCTCTTCATACTTCTTAGTGCTAGCCTTCAACCGTTCTTCGAGTTCAGAAATTTGCTGCTTCAATTTGTCTTCCCTCTTTTTGTTGTTGGTTAGCGTAGCATTCCACGTCTTGTTACAAGAAGAGATTTCCCGGTGAGCAGCATCGAGTGCTTTCTTTTTGGACTCCAACATGTCGTGAGAGCTTCTGAACTCTTTACCCAGACGTTCGCGCTTCTTCTTCTCTTCAGTCAATTCAGCACCTAGCCTGTTTACTAACTCGATCTGCTGTTGGAAAGCATGCAGCCCTGTTCTTCTCACTACGCATCTGAGCCAGTTCCTGTTCTAACCCTTCATTGATCTTCATCAAGGCTTCTTTTTCTTTTACAACTCGCTCGTAGGCCTCCATAGTAACAGTGGTTGGTTCTTCCACCGGAATATGAACAGGGACTGGTGCAGCTGGAAATGGCATCAGCAACTGTCTTGCTCTCTCTTGGATCCAAACTTTGTAGGGTACATAAGCCTGACAATCATTCTTCCCCAACAGTGGTTTCCCTCTCCTGTTGATACGCATCCAGGCGTGCTGAAGCTTGGCTAGTAACTCTCCGTTCAAATCACCGGTGAAGTACAGAGATTCCTGTACTTCTTCCTCCTGAGGTGGGTTCTTCAACGCATATCCAAACTGGCGAACAAACAAAGATGGGTTGTAATTAATACACCCTTTTCTTCCTATCAAAGGAACATTAAGATACCCAGAACAACTGAAAATAAGCTCAGACCCCAGCAAGTCTCGGTCAAACCACTCAATGTCTTCAGAAGATAGTCTCATCAGGCGCTCTGGCCAGTCAGCTGTAGTTGCACTATCTACAAAAGGTCCCTTCAGGGGAAGATGGCTCTTAAACCACATGTTCAACAGTGGCGCACAACAGTAAACAGTCTTTCCTCTTCTATTTTCATTTTTGTAGTGCAATGAATGATAGAGATCTCCAATCAAAGTAGTTACCGGGTTGCCAGCAGCAAATAAATGAAAAGCGTCCAAGTCCACAAAACTGGGTAAATTGGGAAACAACACTATTCCATAGATGCATAGAGCCAAGATAGCATTAAAGACTATCCAGCATCCGCTCTTGGCATACTCTTGAGCTTTGCCAACTAGAAAATCAAGGGAAAAACCTGGAACCCCAAGCCAAGAAGTCAGTAATAGTTCAGAAGCGTTCATGTGCAAGGCCTTAGCTAAGTCCTCCAGCTGGGGCTAAGCGTCACGATGGATGAAAGGAACCTTATTCTGTATTGGCAACTCAGTAAACTCTACATACTCTTCAATGGTAGGTCCCAAAATAAAGTCAGCGAATGTGAAACATCTCAATGCAGGGTCATAGAATTGCATCAAGGTGTACAGCCCATTCATCTCAACAGCAGTTGGCTTGCAGACTAGTCTCAACAATCTTCCATGACTCATCCTGAAACTTCTCCTAACCTCCTCATCAGCAAGGGACATCATACCAAGTAGGGGAGTAACGTCAGGTGTAGGTAACTTGTACGCAACTGTCTTTCTCAAACCAGCCATGATCAACAAGCAGAAGTCCGGGCACTAGAATCAGGGAATATGCAAATGCACCTGCAGCACAGACACACGTTAATGAAATGCACATGGTAATGGTTATGCGAGCAATGCAATGCAAATAAATGCAACAGGGACCAAATGCCATGGCTGAGAAGCCTGAACCATATCAAAAGTCTCAGATAGGCCCTCCAGAATTCCTCAAACCCTGGTCTTGGACAGACCCAATACAAAGCTCCAACACTGGTCTCTGATAGACCCCATAACATAACTCTGACTAGTCTCTGACAGACCCCATATCATAACTCCAACTGGTCTCTGATAGACCTCTCAACTGTCCATAAATACCCAGAATCTCAGATCAAGAAACAAACCGGTATCTGAAGGTCTAGTTACCTGCATAACCCCAAACCCCTCTCACAGGTAGGTGCCCTAGTAACTGACAATGGTATGGCATCATATGCGGTCGTCGGCATCACAGACTTTCAGGGTTGATGATATGATTCCCAGAAGGAGTGGCATCATCAAATCCTGAAGAGGCCTCACTTAGCCAACTTCCAAATGATCGGTTCCCGGAGTCGACAATTCAGCTAACCAACAACCCCTTCGACCCAAAGGGTAGAAAAAGAAGTCAACCAGAAGAACCTCGTCCGAGTGTAGATTTTGTGGGACACTAATGCAAGAAAAGCCGGCACGCGCCCACTACTTTCTACTCTAATTCTAAGTGCACTCAAGCCCAGGTCCGACTTATCTCTCAATCATAGAACACCCGTCACACCCCAATACAACAATAATAACAATAATATAATGCTGAAAGTAAATGACAGAAATATAAATCCATACAAAATCCTCGACGGGAAAACAAGCGTTAGGATTGACTCGCTTAAGGGACGTTGGATCCCAAATGCATAAGGAACTATCGCAGTCCTTAGCAGCCAGGGGATGTTGGATCCCCAGCAGAGTCGCCAGCTGTCGCTACTGCGAAAATCGGCGCCGGCTAAACAGAAGAGTCGCCACCGTGCGTTATTTATCCCAACGGAGGGAAAGGAAACGCTCGAGGTAAACCTACCGCGAAGACGGGAAAGGAATGGTCATCGCAACCAAATCCTGGATTCGGGAGTCGGTTACGCAAGGGGAAGGTATTAGCACCCCTCACGTCCGTCGTACTCGACGGGATCCACGCTTGTTTTCTGTCGAAAGGATTGTTATTCTATCTACTAAGGGTAAGGGTTAAAAAGAAAAGAAAATGACTCGGCAAAGTATTGCACTTTATGCCTACGTATTCCCGTCTGGAACGAGAAATCAGAGTCAGCGTAGTTCGCCTACCTACGGGAAAGGAGGGGAAGGTTGCTCGCTAGGATATCACATCCTATGCCTACGTACTTTCATACAGCATGAAAGATCAGAGCAAACGTAGTTCGGGCCACGTACGACACAAGTCTGCCTTGGTTGCTTTTATCTCCTTCTGAAAAAGGGTTTTTCTGATTAACAGCCCAAGCGGACAAAAATTGACGTTTTGATGAGTTCACATTCTTTTACGGAAGAAGTGTCTTTTATTGTGTTTGAAATATTTATTGTGTTTTTCTGTTTGTTTTGAGAAAGAAGAGACAGAACTCTAACCTACGGTTGCAAAGGGAATTAGACTAACCTAATGTTGTCATGCATGGGTTAAGACCTAATGTCTATCATGCTCCTCTCTTGCGTAGAGAGAAACAGAGATCCTAAGGGATAAACGGAAACAGAAACAACAGCATATATACAATAAAGCAATAAAATGCATGAATGCAGCAATACAAGCGAGGCAAGGGAGTCCCACTTAACCTCGAACCTAGAAAACAACAGGCAAAAGTGAACAAGATTCACTTTCAACCTAACAGGTTAAACAGCAAGCAATACAGTCAGGGAAATTCAAACAATACATCAAAAATTAAACAGCTAAAATCTTCCCCAACATCTGTCTTCAAGTCATCTTCAAACATCTACAAGCTTCAAGCAAGCATCAGTCTTCATCTTCAAGCCTTCAAGCAAGGTCTCTATCTTCAGTCTTCAATGGCTTTTCTTCAAGTCTCACTCTCCAAGCTGAGGAACAGTCAACAAGATGAATGGGATGTTAAGCAATCAGTTGCCTACCAAGGGTGGCCTACTGACTGTTAACATGATACTGACAGTTTTCTCTCAAAAGTTCTATCTTTTAAATACATTCACTAATCCTTCCAAAGGAAGGAGGTGGATATTTAAAAGAGACTTTGAATCATAGAGAAAGAATGGAGGCAAACAAGACCTTCCATGTTTATGAAGCAAGTTTTCTACTCTAGAGCTCTGCCTAACTCCTAGATCCTATAACCTTCAACAGCTGCCGGCAAGAGATACTCTTCATCAACTCTGGAAATTGGTCTTCATTCTATTATTCTTCAATGGGCTTCATCAGCAAAATCTTCAGCTCAAACCCAAACCCCAAGCAGGCCCAATACCCCACACAGTCAAATAATAACCCTAGAGAGGGCACACCACACAATCAAGCAAATACAGGAATATACTAATAGTAATAGTAGAATAGGGGAAGTCTAATATTTTCTAAGGGATCTATTATTTACCCATGATACCCCTATAGTCCCATACCCCAAAATTCAAACTACAACTCCTAAAAAAAAATGATTTATTACACCTATGTTATATCTAAACCCTAATTTTGATTACCCTAATCACACCTAAACAAGCCATCTAGAATTTAGTCCTAAAATCATGAATTAAATCTCATATGAAGTTTGAAGTCCTAAGTGAAGTACTCTAAAAAGAATGGGTCCAAAATATAAAAGGATCTAGCTAAACTAAAATCAACAAGATCAAGTGTTAAACTAAACATCATTTAAAACCTATTTAAAAGAAAAATATACTAAAAATGAAAAAATAAAATAAAATGCTAATTTTATTATATGACAATTTTCTTAACATAAATAAGAAAAAGATGCAAAAACAACCACTTAAAAATAAGGAATTTCCAATTTGTTATGATTTTTCAAACAATTAACAAAAATAAAAGAACTTAAAATGATTTGAAAATGGTTAGGGGTGCAGTTAGTAGGAAAAAGCATTGAAACATGGAGGATGGGCCCAGACTGGGGGTGCGCGTAGCAAGGCGCGTCTGGGCCCAGCTAAGTCAGAAAAAAAACTAAAGAAAATAAAATGACAACGGTGCAGAAAGTAAATATATTAGTTCAAAATGAATGGGCCTGAATATTGGGGGGGTGGCTAGCAATTGCACTTAAGCCCAGTCTGAAGACATAAGTGAAACGGTGCGTTTCACGTTTCACTCTTCCCTCTCTTTCTCAACTTCAAATCCTGGCCATTGGATGCGTTTTTCAGTCAACCAAGAAGACTTCATCCAACGCTCATCACGTTTCTTCTCCAATGAGAAGCTAGGGTTTCAGCACGACTCCATGAACACAGCTTCATGCACACCATCTTCTATCAACTCATGCATGCTCAGTTCTCCATCAAATTCAAACATGTAAAAAGCAAAATCACTCTAATTTTCTCCCTGAATTCGCTCATATCATCAGCATCAATTCATATCACATAAATCATGAAACACGATCTCCAATTCAGAACTACTCAGAAATTTCATCATCACCAATCCACAATCTAAGTGTACTAATCTCTTCATGGCCTTGCATTGATCAATAATCACTATCAACTTAAGATTTTAACAGCTTAATCCTCATGTTATAATCCTCAACAGAATTAGTGCTCCAATGGTGAACTCCATGAAATGCTCTCAAATCCATCAGAATCATTCATCTAACTATTCCTAACAGTTCTAACCTAATAACTCTACATCATGCTAACTGAATCTATGCTAATTCGAAGAAAACACTAACCTGGTGTAATCTTGAAAACAGATGGAGAAACCCTTGGATTCACAGCTTGCAATGCTTTGGACTTGATCAATGGACTTGGTTCTTGGTTCTGTATGCAGAAATTCTTGCTCAAATGCTTTGGATTGCCATAACCAATTATTTTTGCAATTTGGAGGATGAACTTGTATAGCACGATTCTTGTGATCTCTTCTTCAAATCTTGCTTGCAATGTACTCAGGGATGATTCTTGAGTGGATTTGGATCATGAAATTGAATGATTGATGAAGAATTGAGGAGATTGGAATGAATTTGCAAGAATGCAAAATGGATTGAAACTTGGTGTTTTGGATCAAAATGAAGTGCAACCCCTTCATGGATCAGCTCTAGGGTTTATATAGATGCTCATGGAACCATCTAGAACTTGTTAGAAACTTATTGTGCACAAATCCCTTGTGTTTTGGCATGTGTAACTTCATACATAAGCAACCAATGATAACTTCCAAACTTTGAACTAAACTCAAAAATCTAATATTGCCAATCATCTCAAAACATTCTTTCCAATCAAAATGACCTATAATTTCATCCCATTTGGACATGGTATGAAAAATCTCATTTTTAGGTCACTTTTATTCATTAAATTCACCTTTTAATTGACAAAATTTGCAACCTTGAGCTATGGACATTTTCCAACTCCCATGACCACTTTTCTAGACTCAAAATGTCATTTGGAGAAAGTTTAATGTTGTGAAGTTTTTCATTTGAAGCTTCCTTGTATGAGTTTTGGGCATAGGCTTGAAATGACCTATAATTCTCAAATGACCAAAATACCCTTTGCTTGCCAAGGTCATAAGTAGAGTTCCACAAATCAGATGAAGGCATACCATACCTTTCTAGAAAGCTAAGACAATTAGGAACAACTCTCATGTTTACTAGAAATCCATTTGAAAGCTCCTTGAGGGGTAAAAGTTGCTTGGAAGACAAGTAACTTTCACAGACAACATTTCAGATGCCTTAGATGACCTGTAACTTGCAAGGACCATAACTTGAGTTCTATAAATCTCCTTGATGTCTTCCACCACTAAAATTAAAGGTCTTGAGATCCTATACAAGTTTCATGTTGGCCAAGGATCCATTTGAAGCTTGCATTTTGAATTATCTTGCTTGGAAGTTTGACCTAAATCAGGGGATTTTACACAGAAACCCTAATTTAGAAACTCCTCTTCTTCTTGATTTCTCTTGATTTCTCCTTGGCACAACACCACCTCCATATCTACATGTCAAATGATGAACCCCACATCTCTCAAATAGACCTTGATGCCTTTCAATCAATCATTTGACCTAGGGTTGACCCAGATGAAACCCTAGTTGACTGTCTTCAACTGCAACTCTTGTGATCATATCAGTGACTTGTCTCACTTTCAAAATGACCCTCTAGGTCCTCCATGATGTCTATATAACCTCCATGCTTAATTCACAGCTCACAACTTCTTTGATGATCTTCAAATACACTCAAGATAGGAGACAGACCCACTGCTTGATCCACTGACTTCTTAGATTTCAATTTCTTTCTGATGACTTGGCTAAGATTGAATTTGACTAATAACCTCTTGATAGGCTCATAGAGATAAGAATAGTACTTGGTCCCTTGTTGGATGACTTGCTATGCTATGCTATGCAGATGAATTATGTATATGATCTACTATGCAAATGACAATACAATTGAAACATAAACCAAGTGAAATAGGTTGAGCAAATTTTAGGGCGCAACAGTCACCACTAAGCACTCCATCATCAAAGAAAGGAACCCTCAAAGGTTCTACCAACTTGTGAAGAGCCACACATCCTACCAAAGGAGGGATGAAGCCTACACAAGGGGACCTTACATCATAGGGAAGAATGGAAGTGATCAACACCTTCCATGTTTATGAAAGAAGAGAATCTATCTAGAAGCTCTACTTACAAACCCTAATCTTAACACCTAAACAAAACTACACCAAAGGAAGAGCAAACTTCAAGTCCAAGCTCCACCATGCATTCCTCAGCAGCCCACACAAGTCTTCATCATCATCCAAGAGCAAGAGAGGCAAAACCCTAATCTAAGGGAACTAAAGAAATCGTTCTAGTTGAATTAGCAAGTTAGGATCACCTAAAACCTAGTACTAAAGTTAATCTTAACTAAAATACTAAGACCAATTGTAAAATTCTACAAAAATAACTATGGGAACCTAATTCAATCATGAATCTACCATATAAAATCCAGGGGTTGAATCATCCACAAAGCCCTAGAAATAAATCCTAATTCACAAGGTACTAAGCTTAAACCCTAAAACTAGAGCACCTAAAGTTTCAACTTAAAACTACTACCTAATTCCATCACAAAAATGTGAGAAAAATCTAAGGGGAGCATGAATATCTAAACTAACTACACACAAAAAATTAGCTCAAGAATCATCACCAATTGATCACACAAAATTCAGCAAAACAGGGTATCAACCGTAATGATTTTAATATCAATTAAAATGTAAAAAATGCACATAAAATCACAAATGCATGTATTCCTAATATTTTTATTCAATAAAATTTTAGACTCATTCATAAGTCAGGGGAAAAAAACTTGGATCAATTTGGATTATTTTCCTATTTTTTATGAATTATTTACAAACTATATGAAATGATAAAAAAATAAGGAAAAACAATGAAAATAATAAAATACGCGTGAGAAATAGCAAATCATTGCAGTTCATTTCAAAGAATTGGGCCAAAGGGGGTGTGGATATCAGTCTGCGTACTAAGCCCATGCCATTTCAATTAATGAAACGGTGCGTTTCATTCCAAAGTCTCTCTTCAGAGCTCAACATCAAATCGTGGCCATCCATTCTTGGATTAAGTCAAATGTCAAACCTCCATCTGATGGTCCATGTTCATCGTCCCAAATTTGAACTGAAATGGAGGGAGTTCTCAGATGGTGGCCTGAGTTGCAGCGCCACCGTCTTCTCCGGTGAGGTGCTCTTCTCAGGTCATCAAAAATGACAAAACAAATCATCATCTTGCTCAATTTTTCATCCTGATCACGAATCCATCATCTTAATCCCCTAATTCTTTCTCTATCTCCAAACACGATAGCAATTTCAGAAATCCCCCAAATCTTGATCATCATGATTCTTAAAATTAATGACACTAATATAATCCTCACTCTTCACTGATAAATTTCCATCATCCAATCATGGATAACACTCCAGGAATCATGAGAAATCCATCTCAACAGAAGTTGCACAACACCTAGCATTGTCTCTAATCGGGTAATTAACCATCCTAAATCCATCTAGATCATAAGAGGAACCTAACCACATGCTTCTAGTTCACTGAAAACACATAATTAGAAAGAAATTTCAAGAAGTTAAAACCTGTGTTTGAGCTTGTAACAGATGCACTTCTCACTCGATTCAACCTTCAAGATGATGCAGATTCACTCTAAATCACCTTCCAAAGCTGATGCAAACTTCAATTTCTCTTGGATTGGCCTTGAACTCAGAATACAATTTCAACTTGCACCTCTGAATTTTCAATGGCTCTCTCTGCTTCAGGGATCAATCTTCACCAAAAAAATGGCTGAACACACTTTAATGCTTATATAGAACTCATTAGAATCGTCTAGAAAGTTCTGTAACCTTCCATAGGAGATTTTGCAATTTCAATTTCTCTCCAAAATGTCATTCACACCAGTCACGATTCTGGCTCCCTTTGAGCATGAAAATGCTTGTAATCATCATCTCATGAGATATTGGATTAGCTTGTTAGGTGAATTTCCTTGCTTGCAAGCCAATGGTGTGAGTTTGATGTGTTGCTTCATCATGAAGAAACAACATGGAATGGTATGAAAATGACATCAAACCAAAATTCCAATATTGCCAAAGTTTCTAAAACTATTTTTCCAATCAAAATGACCTATAATTTTGCCTTGTTTGGACACAAAATGAATTATTTCAATTTTTGGTCATTAAATCCCTTTAATTCTTCCTTTTTCAAAATTCTTTGAACCAAGTCTCTCCTTGAGCCATTTAAATGTCTCCTTGATGCATGGTAAAGGTTAAAACCCCATTTTGAGCAACTTTCAAGTTGAAAAAATTTCATTTGAGGCCTCTAAGTTGGTGAAAATGACCTATGATCACAAATGACCTATAATCATAAATACCCAAAATACCCTTGACTTGTCAAAGCCATAACTTGAGTTCTACAAATCCTATAAAGGACTTATAATACTCTCTAGAAAGCTAAGAGGATAAGGAACAACATTCATGTTAACCAAAAGTTCATAGGAATCATCCTTCTTGGGAAAAAGTTTCATGCAAGTTGGGTAACTTTCAAGCTCCAAATTCACATGCCTCAGATGACTTGTAACTTGTCAAAGCCATAACTTGAGTTCTACAAAACCTATCACGGACTTCTAGTACTCAAATTAAAGCTAAGATCATGCTCTACAACAATCATGTTGGGGGCAAGATCATATGACAATCACATCTTGAGCTAAATTGCCTTGAAGATAGGGGCCAAACTAGGGGATTTTACACTGTCAAGCCTTAGAAACCCTAGCTTGAAACTTCTCAAACTCTTCAATCATGAGGAGTTAACCTTGGAATCATCCTTATAACATCTCAATGTATCAACCCATGATCACATGGCTATTGAATTAAGTCTCAACCTTCTTTAAATCATCAGTTGACTTAGGGTTGACCCAGTCAAACCCTAGCTGCACCACTCATGGCTGAGCCTTCTTAATCTTGCACAATGACCTGTCTAGGCTTCAAAGTGATCTTCAACACTTCTCATGAGCTCTCTCAAGACCTCAAGTCTAAATTCATGGCTTCATAATCATCTGATGGCTTCCCACAACTCTCAAGTTAGGAGACCTACACACTTGGCTTCAATCACTCTCTCTGAGGCTCTTTCAACCTCTCTGGCAAGGATATCAACCCCTGAGCACTTGAATAACTTTCTCTAGCTAGCTTCACAGTCTTGTATAGCTCTTGATTGGTAATCATACCTCTTGATCTCCTGCATACATGTCAATGAAATGCAAATGATAATGCTAATGTGAATGAAATGAAACATAAGCTAGGTGAAGAAATGTTGGGCAAATTTTGTGGTGCAACAAAAGGGTCAAAACATCAAGGTAAGCAATGAATGGTCATAAGTTCATAAACATGTAAAACATGAAACAAATGATCAAGACATGCAATATATGAGATGAAAACAACATGGGCAGAAACCACATCAATCCACAACTCATCAAAGATCAATCAAAATAAGACATGAGAATAGTTTCCAAGAAATGTATAAAAAACAAATCAAGTGGCCTCGTAGTGAACAAAGGGACATGTGAAGTGTGTGAGGTATTATTATCATGAAATGAGGACACATACAACTTGACCAACAAGTTAGACATTTAATATGAAACATATGAAGATCAATAAGCTTCAATTAGTACATGTAGAGAAGTATCAAAGCAAGACTAGCTCAAAAGATGGCTAAATGAAACACTCCAATAATATCGAACTTGTAAAATCAATCAAAAATAGGAAAAAGGGTCAAAGACCAAGAACCCAAAGCACAAAGGACCTCAAGGTAGTATTTTATCACATTTCGAAATGCCACAAGCTATGATCAATCTTAGCTAGGTCAAAGGATTACCAGCAACCCTCACAGAGGCTTTCACCAAAAATAGCAAGATACTCAAATAAAATTCCAAAATATAATTAAACACAAGTTCAAACACAAATTTAAACACTTTCAAAAGATAGGAAGAAGATAAGCTAAGGAAAATGCTCAAAGTGATTGAAATATGCAAGACATGCATCAAATCGGGAGTGAATCGAGGGTCAAAAAATGAGAAGTGGCAAGTCACCTTAGGTAACTCAAACCAAGCCCCAAACAGCATCATATAACCCTCATTCAATGGTCCTAATGTGGCTAAAAAACTAGCCTCAAAAGATGAGCACAAGGCACTCAAATCCTCAACCCTAATACAAGGGTATCAATGGAAACACTCATCCAAATTAAATCCAAAATAAATAGGAAATAAATAAATAAAAATAAATAAAAAATGTGAAAAATTAGTTAACATGTCAAAGCAACTCAATATTATTTTTGTATAATTTTACAAATGTTTTAACTATTACAAATGAAATCAAAAGAAAATAGGAATCAAAATAAAATAAAAGAAATAAAAATACTAAGAGGGGTGCATCAGCAAAGTCAAAATGAACTAAGAAATAGTTCAAGACGCATATGAGCCCAAATCAGGGTGCATGAACGCAACAAAGTCAAAGGCCCAATCCAAATGATTCAAAAACTCATCCAGAAACATGAAATGTGTCGTTTCATTAAAGGATGTGGCATGCCACATCACTTTTCAACGCACGCGTGGACAAAGTCAAACGCCAAATCATCCAGACACCTCAGCTAACACCTCAGACGCCAGAGCTAGGGCTCCAGTCATCTTTCCCGGTGAGCCTCACCGGCGACCTCTGTAAATCTCAATACAAATCAAAATTCAAGACCTATTTCTGAAGGAAATTTCATGACCAATAGGAATCTGACCTCAAAACTTGAAAAAGACTCTTCTAACATGGTGAAATCTCAACACGAAGTTTTGTCATATAAACTGAAAATCATTAAAATGGACACCAAACACACTGAAACATTGCCTACACATGGTAGGGCTTCAGATGCAACCAATATGAACCTACTTTGATGCCTAAATGAGAGGTTCAGAATGAGAAATATCACCTCAGTGGAGAAAATCCATTGGCCCTTCAAATTGCCTCTAAGCTTCAAAGAGAAACCTTCAATGTTCTACTTGTATCCCAGTGATTAAGAATCAAGCAAGATGGAAGCAGAATCCTCAAAGAAAAGTTCAATTCAAAGAGAGAGAAAGTATGAGTTTTTGAAGTGGTTTTTGATCTTTTCCTCTGCAAAATGCTCTCTTTATTACATTAAGGTTTATGTGTCCCTTATATATGAGGGTTTAGGATAGTTTTTAAAGTCCCATGATGCTTGTATAGGTTATTTCACAAACTTTCCAAAAAAAACTCAAAAGTGAGTGCATATGGGTTTGGGATGGTTGTCACACTATCTTGGGCCAGCATTGAGTACCAATGCTGGTGAGAAAATGAAATATCATGCTTTGGAGGAAAGAAAATGGACTTGTGATATGATTTTGTGATTTTCCATATATGGTGTAAAATTTTGAAAAATGGTTGAAAATATGAAGAGATGTTTGTTCATTTTGGGTAAGGATTGTTGTTGTCAAACTAGGTCACATATTCATGTATTCATGTTAATCATGCATTAACTTGCCTTTTGAATCATAAAATATCATGGAACTTGAAGTCATGATGTTGGCAATATCCTAAGGCACAAGTTTCATGTTATAGGCAACTTGATTTGGAGCTTTTAGGTTCATGAATTTTGACCTTGAAGTGAATGATCCAAAACTAGGTCATCCAAAATGACCTTGACTAGGAAGGATCATAACTTGAGCTCCACTGATGAAAATTATGAGTTCTTACACATTTTGGAAAGCTTATATGATGAAGAACAAACTTTATGTTTGAATAAAGTTGAGGAAAAGCTTAGATCCACAAGAAAATTGTCATGGAAGAGGGTGGTCCTTTGATGCCTTCTAAATATTTTTCCTTGGCAAAACCAAATTGAAGACATCATAACCTGAGGTTTGTAGATCCAATGTAGGAGCTCTTGTACTTAAAAGAAAGCTTGGAGAACAAGGAATAAATCTCATGTTTGATGAAAAATGAGATGGAGCTTGTATCATGATGAAACTTGTCAAGGAAGTTAAGTGCTAAAAGAGGGGATTTTACACTTAAAACCTCTAAGACCTTAACAATATTTTGATCTTTTGATAATCCCTTCTTGATTCTTCTTGTTCCAAACAAATTAAATCCCTTGAAAAAAACTATCCTGCTCTTGATTGACCTTGAGATCCAAGATCTTGACCTAATTGAATCACAGTTGACTTTTGTTGACCAGATGAAATTCTAGGATCATTTCTATTGACTGAGGCTCTTGTGATGGCTTGAGATGACACATAATCCATGTAGGGTACCCTTAAGATGTGTGTTGAGCTCTAGAATCATGTATTTTCTAAAGAAACAAACCACACATCTCCAATTGAACCAAAACCCTGGATAGTTATCCATGATATAGGAGGTGGATATTCACTGCTGGTGTTCTTGATTTAAGTGGTTGAGTGACATGCCTTGATGGTGATGGATACCTTGTGTCGTACCTTGAAAAATACGATTTTCGCGATGGACGCGAAAAAAATGTTCGAACAGAGTCGCCACCGAACTTTATTCACTCTAAGAAAGGAATAGGAAAATATCGATAAAACCTTTAAAGAGATAAGAACATGGTCGTCGCAACCAATATTCTAGGTTCGGGAGTCGATTACGTAAAGGGAAGGTATTAGCACCCTCTACGTCCATTGTACTCAATGGGAACCTCTTGATTCGATTCGAGAGTAAAGTTAACTAGCTTTGTTTTCTTCTAAAGATTTTCTTCTAAGGGGGAAAATGGGTGGTTTTAGGATAGGATGATCGCCAAGGATTAGGGCCTTTGTGCCTACGTATTCCCTTGTGCAATGGGAAAGTAAGAGCATCGTAGTTTGTGGGACTATGGGAAAAAAGGGAATTATGGAATTGTGGGGAATGTGCTCGCCAAGATCATCGCGATCTTGTCCCTACGTATCTTACATTCAAAGAAGAATGAAGAATCAGAGCGTTCGTAGGTCGGACAACTACGGTAAAAGGTTCGTGAAACGAACGAGTGTTTAGGTCGCATTCTAACTGCTAAACATTGGCTTGTCTGCTCACTAGGGGAGGCTGAAGCACTAGTTCATATGCATGGAGTAATGGACTAAACAATGTTCTTCGGAACAAGTATGTTTGAGTTGGAAATCGCATGAGGGTGAGGAATTTAGTGTTTGAAAAGTTTCAATCGCACGGGGGTGAGGAAAGAGAGTTTGGCTAGATATTTTGAGGGAGAATGACAGCTATTCGATAAACAAGACGTCGGCCTCGTAACCAATTAGTCGGGATATCATTGGAATGTTGGATCCCAACGACACATTTCTCATTCCATTAATTACGAAATATGTTTGTTGGACAGTGAATACTTGTCCAAATAATTAGGGGAGATGTTTTAGGAACGAAAGTTCGAATGACACGCTATTCAAGGCGTATGCCTCAATAGTAGTCACTCTCGAATCCAAGGAGTGTGCGACTCCAAGACTCGATTCTTTTATGGTTTAATTAAGAAAAATGATTTGAATAGGTTAGCGTATTTGGATTCGATGCGCTAGGTATTCTAGAAATGTAAGATCAAAAGGATCACAACCCAAGGCGTGCACCTTGAGAGCAATCCTTCGAGAATTCAAGAAGATCTAGACCTCAAGAGCTCGATATCTACATTGTTTAATCGAAAAGAATAGTTTGTTTTGAGGAAAAATACTCGAGGTAAGTCGAGGTTTGAATTTAAGTACGTTTTGCAAACAAAACAGTAAAAAAAAACAAAAATGGATAGCTTTTGAGTGAAATGAAATTTTATTGATTGAATTGGCTTGTAAATAGGCAATTACATTAAGAGGAAATTCCTGAAAAGAGGTATTTGCGCAAAAGTAAAAGAGAAAATACACAGGTTGGCAATGTGGAAACACATTTCCGTCAAGTTTTGACTCAACTATGACCTGTATATCTTTAACATTCTCGAATACTTCTGCCTTCGGAAGAGAGTGATGGGACTAATTCTTATCCTTCAGTATTCCCATGTATCAAGATGAACTCACATATCGAACGCAGATCACAACCTCTCGCTTTCAAATCCCTAACTTTTGCCTGGATCGCCCTTTCGGGTTTTCAATCCACCAGGATACCCATTTTTGCCAATGTTTCCTTTGCAGGTTTCCAAATTTGCGGGTTTGTTCAATTCTTTTCTTTTCTTTTATCCTTAATTTTTGCCCGAATATTTTCTTTTTGTGATTCATCAGGATGTCCTTTTTTGCCAAGACCTTTTCTTTTTGTGGTCCATCAGGTCTCTTTTATGCGTAGTATTTTTTGACTATGTCTGTGTCGATAAGGGACGTAAAATCTTCGCCATCCATAGTTGAAAGCAACAAGGTCCCTCAAGTGAAAACCTTTCTTACAACATATGGTCCTTCATAGTTTTAAGTCCATTTGCCCTATGATCTGTCTAAGGAAGAAGGATCCTTTTCAGAACCAATTCACCTGTCTAGAAGCACCGAGGGTGCACTTTCTGATCAAAGGCCTTCTTCATCCTACTCTGGTATAATTAACCATGTACAATGGCTTCCAGTATCTTTGATGAGGTTCTGTTGATCCAATCTGGTTTGTATACATTCAACTTTATCAAGCTTCACATCCACCAAATTCCTTAAAGAAAGAATCTCAACTTCTAATGGTAGGACAACTTTCATACCATACACTAGTCAGAAAGGAGTTTCCCTTGTCAATGTACGTACCGAAGTACGATAACCGTGTAAAGCAAAGGGAAACATCTCATGCCAATATTTGTATGTTACAACCATCTTTTGCACAATCTTCTTGATATTCTTATTTGCTGCCTCAACAGTAACATTCATCTTCGGATAATATGGAGAAGAGTTGTGATATTCGATTTTGAAGTTCTAGAACAGCTCTTTCATCATCTTATTATTCAAATTCGAACCATTATCAATAATGATTCTCTCAGGGATACCATAATGGCAGATGATGTCCTTCTTTATAAACTGGGCAACTACTTGATTAGTAATGTTGGCAAATGAAGCCGCTTCCACCCACTTTGTGAAAGAGTCAATGGCAACCAGTATAAAACAATGCCCATTGAAGGCAGTCAACTCAATCTTTCCAATCATGTCAATGCCGCATATAGCAAAGGGCCAAGGAGATGTTGACACATTCAGAGGAGTCGGTGGCACATGCACCTTATCAGCATAAATCTGATATTTATGGAATTTTCTAGCGTATTTTAAACAATTAGACTCCATAGTCATCCAATAATACCCTACTCTCAACAATTTTCTAGCCATGGCATGCCCATTGTCATAAGTACCAAAAGAACCCTCATGAACTTCTTCCATTAATAGGCATGCCTCGTGTTCATCAACACAACATAGTAGGACCATGTCAAAGTTTCTCTTATATAACACATCGTCTTTATTCAGAAAGAAATTACCAGTTAGCCTCCTCAGAGTCTTCTTGTCTTTGTTGGATGCCCCTTATGGGTATTCTTGGCTTTTAAGAAAGCACTTGATGTCATAAAAGTACGGTTTACTATATGACACCTCTTCGGCAGCAAATACAAAAGCAGGATATCAAGACGTATATTATTGATTGCATGAACCTCATTCCTATAGTTCACCTTATACGTCGACGCTAACGTTGCTAACGCATCTGCCATCTGATTCTCAACCCGAGGTACATGATTGAGCACAACTCTGTCAAAGAAAGGTAACAACCTTTTGTCATAATTCTTATAAGGTACCAAGTTTTCTTGACGAGTCTCCCTTCACCCTTAATTTGATTAACCACTAGCGTTGAATCGCCATACACTTAAAGATTCTTGATCCTCAGTGTCACGGTGAAATTTGGATGTCAAGCTATTGGTTAGCTTGAATCTAAATTCATTACAACTCGGTCTTTTATTTTTCCAAAGGAAGGGAAAAAGATCGAATTACCCACAATGCAATGCAAATGCAAAGGTTAGAGAGTTATAGGTTCGGGGGTCGGTTAAACTTAGGGAAGGTGCTAGCATCCTGAGTTTTTGTAGTACTCTACAGGAACCTCTTGTTTTATGTTGTTTATTGCTAAGGGTTATCTGCTTAAGGTTAAAGACCTAATGGTTTATATCTAAGTATACTCGACAAGATATCACATATTGTGCCTACATATCGTGACGGGAGTGGAATCAGAGTATTTGTAGTTCCCCCTAAAGGGTTCTGAGGATTTCTTTGACTATGGTCAAAGTTCCTACGGGATAAGGTAGTTGATTGATTGGGTCTAGGAGAAAAGACGAGTTGTCATCTCGAAGGAGAGGACTTGACTTAGCCACCATAACTTGTAGGAAAATAGTCTTTGCATCGTTTTGAGAGAAGGGATTAGAAACTCGGATTGTGATCGACGAGTATGCCATTATCACTCTCAAACGGAAAAGTCCCTACATATTGATTGTACTGTTATGAAGCAGGAGATTTATATCTCGACTGTCAAGATGACTCATGTCTTATTCTCTAATGTGTTTGAAAAGTTTGATCTTGAGTTGTTGAATTGTTTTTGTTTTTATGTTATAAAGATAAAAGACAAAGGTCCTCCTATGGGTAGGATCTATATTAATAGATCAACTTGAATGTGATCAAGGATCAACAGGGATTATGATGCAAATGATATGCATATGCGCAAGTTTTACGTTACGCGCAAGTTCTTCTTTTGGACATTATGCAATGCGATAGAAATAAATACGGGAAGGTAAAAGACGATAAATAAATCCATACACACACGCATGAAAACACTAAGACATACAAGTGTGTGCAAGTGAATATGTAAACGGGATCGGAGCGTAAGCGTGCACGATTAATTAAGTTGACAGGAGATTGATTTTAAAGGAAGGTTGAAATGATCTTAAGAAAGGGATTGGATTAGTTTTTTTAAAAGTGATATGAGAAGGTTAATTGACTTATTTTTCTAGTGAGATTTTTTTTTAGGAAAAGTTGAATTAATTATTCGAATTGATTTGAAGAAAATGTTATGATTAAATCGTGAGTTAGTTAGTTTTTTTTAATAAAGGTTTTGGATTATAACTCAATTAATTTTTAAATGGGAAAGATTTTAAATAGGTTTTTAGAAAAAAGAGTTCATTATATATAAATGGATTTTTGATTATCATAAAAAGATTAATTTAGATTGGAAAAGTTTGTTTAATAATACTTGTTTTAATTAAATAAAAGGTCACTACTGCAAAGAAAGGTGCCGGCAAAGACAGAAGAATCGCCACCTATCGTTATTTATCCCAACAGAGGGAAAGGAAACGATCAGGAAAAAACCCAGCGAAAAGGGATAAGATCGGTCATCGCAACCAAATCTCGGGTTAGGGAGTCGGTTATGCAAGGGGAAGGTATTAGCACCCCTCACGTCCGTTGTACTCAATGGGACCCACGCTTGTTTGTTTATCTGACGGGTTGTTTATCTATCTACCTACAAGGTATGGTCAAAAGAAAAGAAAAAGGACTCGACAGAGTGCCACTGCTCTGGGCCTACGTATTCCCTCGTGCAATGAGAAAGTCAGAGTCAACGTAGTTCGGCTAACTACGAGTAATGGGGGAAAGGTTGCTCACCAAGACATCACATTTTTTTCCTACGTACTCTCAACAGGTATGAGAGATTAGAGCGAACGTAGTTCGAGATAAAACGGAACACAAGTTTGTTCAAATGTTTTTACCCAAGTAGGGTTAAACTACAGTTCCAGTAGTTAGGGACAACGCCTGTGTGCGGTAGAACCAAAGCTTAACAGCACTCTTTTCATCTGAAAAGGTTTTCCTGATTAAAGAGAGCCCCAAAGGGCAAAAGGGAGTTTGATGTTTGTTTTTAGTCTTTTATGAGAAGAAGTGTTTTTTGATGAATGTTTGTAATTCATATTGCACTAGAGACTATGACCTAGGAGTGAATGCCTCGCATGTCACCCAAAGGGTGCCACATTAAACATTCTGGATACTGAAAGGAAATCCTCTAATAACCATTTCCTGGGTAGCCTAAGGCTCATAACTTACAATACTCATTAGCCTTTATTAAGTGTTTTGAAATTATTTGAAGATGAGAAGAGAGAAGGACTCTACAGGGGGACTAATTGAAACCTACTGTTGTCATGCAATATGGCTCTAATGTTGAGTTTGAAAGGGGAATCTATCCTAATGTTATCATGCATGGGTTAAAACCTAATGTCTATCATCATCATCCTTAAACAAGGATGTGAGAATCCTAAGGGATCATGGCAAAAGGAAAGCAACAACAAAAAGCAGTAAGCTGAAAGAATAAAGCTGCCAAGCAGATAAAATGAGAACATGAGGGATGCAATGCAACAATACAAGAAGAGGGAGGAAGCCTCAACCTCTAATGCAAATAAGCAAACACAAAGGATAAAAGAAACACCCAAGCAAAGGGAGGAAACCTCAACCTTTAGATGCAAACATGACAAAAAAGAAAAGAAACAATCAAGCAAAGGGAGGCACACCTTAACCTTTAATGCAATCATGCACCTAAGCCTAAGGGTATCTACACATGCAAGTCTATCCTAATGCATCACAGCAAACACTCAATCAATCATGCAGGAGAGAGGTAAACAAGATGAGGAGCAAGGAAATCATCCCAGGAATTCATCAAGTTTAGATGTGTATCAACACAATAGTCCATCAAAGGTTCAATCTCTTTATGGAATGCACTTTAATTCTTCCAAGGGAAGAACAAGGCTCTCACAAGAGGGATCCTAAGATTGTAGGACAGATGAGTGAGGGGGAACCTAGTAGAGATCTAAGGTATTGTTAATGTGTATCAACACAGGGGTCCTCCAAGGCTCAACCTCTTTATGGAATGCACTTTAATTCTTCCAAAGGAAGAACCAGGCTCTCACAAGAGGGATCCTGAGATTAATGGACAAAGAGGAGGGAATGATTATGGGAAGCATGGTGTAAACCAAGGGAAGCCACCATGACACTCAACCAAAACCTTTAAGATATATCCTCAAGAGTTCTACCATTCATGGAATGCACTTTAATTCTTCCAAAGGAAGAATCAGGCTCTCACAAATGGGAACCTTAAATCATAGGATAGAGGAAAGTGGGAGGAACAAATCAAAGCAAAGGAATCACATAAGGAGGGGAAATCAATCACCTAAAAGCTTCTAAGGAACACTAAAAGTTAAGCTCTAAAAGAAGTCCATCTTAATCAAGCTATGGAAACTGTTAGGACATGAAAATTACCCTACAAAGGTCTCAACCTATGTATTATGGTAACATGCAAGGGTTAGGTGCTTAATGGTTTCAAAAATATCACTTATAATGCAAAACTAGGTGGAGGTTCTATGGGAAACACACTAACATCAGCTAGAATGCAAAATCTATTAAATAATAGGAAAACAATCCTAAAAATCCTAATAAAATTCCTAAGGGGTCCTCATGATGTTAGGAAGCTATGGTTAAAATATGGGAGCTAAACTTCAAGCCTAAGGGTGCTAATAGAATGCTAAACCCTAATGTGTTCTATGGATGAGGCAAAGATGGAGGGTGCTAAAGATCTACTCAAAACCCTAACTAAATGCTATCCAAAAATCAGAACAAAAATACATACAAATCATCTAAGGTGTCTAGAAACATCAGAAGTTTATTCTATGCTTTGCTAAGGAAATAAGATTTTAGAAGTAAACATGTATTTTTCTCACAATTAAAGAAATAACCAATCATGGAAAATTCACATTAAATTGAAAAATGCTCTAAAAATTAAACAAACAAATTGTAAAATCATCTAACATTCTGAGGTACCTTGAGAAAAAGTTTCATGAATTTTGCACGCATTTTACTATTTTTAATCAATTAAAAGTAAACAGCCATGAAACATGAAAATAAAGAAAAAGAAATGAAAAAAAGATAAAATCCTGTGGCAAATAGCAATTATTTCATGTTCACGCGCATGGGCCTCAGGAAAGGGGGGTGGGGATATCAAATGTGGCCCAGGTCCAGGGTGCTAAACGCATTGTTTCATTAAAACGGCCTCAAATGAAATCAAGGCCATACATCCTGAGTACCAGTCAACACATCCAAAGATCCGCAACACGCCACGTAATTAAATGAAAACCTAATATAAACTGAGATTAAACCACAGCCGTGAGATGAAATCAAGGTATGCTAATCCTAAGATCTACAAGATGCCACGCTAGCAAGAAGTCTTTAGTTCAAAATAAGTGTAAATGAGGGCCATACGATGGGGTCAAGGTCAAACTTTTTAATCAGATCCAAAGGCCATGATCACACCTGGAGATTTAAACTGGGAAGGGGGGTAAATACACAGACGGTGGCCGGAGGGACTTCCGGTCGTCTTCTCCGGCCACGTGCTACAGTGGCGCGCCATAAAAGTCAATGGAACTTCATGATTCATATGCCAATCAAACCGTCTTGCTACATAGATCAACAATCCACGCTTCAAATTCATTTCTAACATATAATTTGTCTAAACCGAATCCAACAAGAAAACGTGCCATGTCAAAGATTGTTCAATCAAGCATCTAACCTAACCTCAATCAATCTACACCTCTCAAGGATCCTAACCGCATATAAATTGGATGCTAATTCATCAAGAATTTTGAGTAAGGTTGAAAGATAGAAACCTAGTTTGAAGCTTGCGCAGAGATGTGAACTGATGCTGATTCTTGCTCCAATTGATCCAGAAAGCTTCTATGGATCCTCCTAGAGCTCTTGATGATCTTGAATTGAGTTGAATGTGCTTGATTCTTGAAAATGCAATTTCACTTTCACCTTTACTTCTCTAACTGCTTCTAATATAATTTTGCACAAATCTTCATCAATCGAATCATGGAAACACTCTAGAGTTTATATAGAATTGAATGGGAATGGATTTGAGGCCCAATTGTGGCTGTAGTTGAAAATGGATATCCAACTTTTCCGTCACTTGGAAGCCGATGGAAGTGCACAAAAATGGCTCCAAAATGCCTTCATTTTTGCTCAAATCAGTTGCTGGTTGTGTGGTGTAACTCAAGGGTTGAGATTTGATCCTTGTTTTTTATTAATGATGGATCTTGATCATGTTACTTCAAGATGAAGTAACCTTGAATTTTTCCATGTAAATGACTCCAAACCTTAAATGTGGAAACTGCATTACTCTTGGAATATCTTGCAGACTCAAAAAATGCACACATATGCCTTGGAATGATCCATTTTGAATTTATTTGAATTTTTTACTTTTAATGGCCTTTAATATTCACTTCATGAAAATTTCTTCAACAAATCTTCAATCTAAGCCATATCAATGGTTCCTTGATGTTTAGTTGAGCAAATGACCCCATTCTAAGCAACTTTCAAGTTGGAAAGATTTTCATTTGAGGTATGCAAAGTGGTGAAATTGACCTATAACCAAAAGTGACCTATAATCAAAGTTTCCCAAATTACCCTTGCCTTGCAAGCTTCATATCTTGAGCTCTACAAGTCCAAATGAGGACTTCTAGTACTCTTTGGAAAGCTAATGTTATGAAGAAAAAAAACATTCATGTTTGGTTCAAGGACATGTAAGACCTCCTCCTAGGTCAAAAATGACATGGAAGTTGGTTGACTTTCAAGAACGAAAATCACATTCATCTGATGACCTGTAACTTGTCTGCTTCCTATCTTGAGTTCTATAAATCCTATCAAGGACTTCTAGTACTCAAAATAAAGCTATGAACATGATCTACATGTCTCATGTTAGGGTCAAGATGAGATGAAACTTGTATCTTGAGTTAATGTGGTCTTGAAGTTAGGCACTAAAATAGGGGATTTTACACTGTCAAGCTTAGAAACCCTGGCTTAGTAACTTCTCACACTCTTGAATATTGAAGAATTGATCTTGAAATGATATATGACATGTCTCATCATAACATTCCATGATCATAGTTGCTTGTAATTGAGCCTTAATCTCCTTCAATTCAACTGTTGACTTAGGGTTGACCAAGTGAAAACCCTAGTTGCACCACCTTTGGCTGTGGCCTCATGTACTTCGCATAATGGCTTGTATAAGCTCTCCAATGATCCTAAAGACATCCCATGAGCTTTATTAATGCTTTACACCCACATCTCTAGATTCAAAAACATCTGATGATTTCCCATGACCTTCAAGTTAGGAGATATGCACACTTGTGTATAGCCACTTCTCTGGGGATCTTTGCCTTCTTTGATGAGGATATCAACCCTTGAATACTTGAATAAAACCTCTTGAATAGCCTTAGAACTTTGATAACCTCTTCTTGATGAGCACATCTCTTGATCCCCTGCACCAATGACAATGCAATACATATGCTAATGCTACAATGAATGCAATGAAACATAAGCTAGGTAAAGAAATAGGTTGGGCAAATTTTGGGGTGCAACAGCTGCCCCTATTCAAACTGCTTGGACCTGACTGGGTGAGAAGCGAACGACTCTCAAACAATCAAGGTAAAAGACGATTGAATACCAAAGAACCCGGAAATTTGCCAACCGTAGAAATAAACTGCAATCTCAGACAAATGATATGATAGTTGCACGAAAACCAGCTGAATAATTGACAATCAATAGCCTTGACCCTGGGTCGGGAGGAATACAAAACCACACCGTAGGTGTGGAACGTCAGACGTTCACACTTAATTGATAAAACTTCCGACCCCACCTTCGGGCTCCTGATAACTAAAAACAGGTAACAACTCCAAGGATTGGATTAACAGTGAACTGCACAGTGTCAGACATTTCCGCCAGGCTCCTGCGGAGAATACAACCTTCTGACCTTGCTGTCATACCAACATAAAGCTGATAAACATCCAACATTTCTGTCAGAAATCTACGGGAGAAACCGTAACCATTGAATCTGAAGATAAGGGGATCTGATATTGTCGCCAGGTCCTCGCTAAATAAAAGCGAGTAACGAACTAAAAAAACCGGATAGGTAAGAAACCGATAATCACCTAACATTGTCGTCAGGCCTTCACAGGATTAATAACCATCTGACATCACCGCCATATATCTGTAAAGTCGATAAGCGCCTGACATTGCCGCCATGCTACTTGCTGAAGATAATTAATGTCTGACATTGCCGCCAGGCATCCTGTTGAAATTGATGAACGTTTGACATTGCCGCCTAACAACCAAAAAGTAGGCATAATGCCCGACATTGCCGCCATAACACCACCATACAAAAGCACATCTGACATTGCCGCCAGAACAAACGGAACCCCTAACATTGCCGCTAGAAAACCGAAATATCCAACATTTCCGCTGGAACAACTGATATATCTAACATTGCCGCTAGAACCAAGGCATCCCACATTGCCGCTAGGAAACCAACCAACATATGACGTAGCCACCAGAAGAACCGAAACATCTAACATTGCCGCTAGAAACAAGACATCCAACATTGCCGCTAGGAAACCAACAAACATCTAACGTAGCCGCCAGAATAACCGGAACATCTAACATTGCCGCTAGATACAAGGCATCCAACATTGCCGCTAGGAAACTAACAAACATCTGACGTAGCCGCCAGAATAACCGAAACATCTATCATTGCCGCTAGATAACAAGGCATCCCACATTGCCGCTAGGAAACAAACAAACATCTGAGGTAGCCGCCAAAAGAAGTGGAACATCTAACATTGCCGCTAGATAACAAGGCGTCCCATGTAACACCCCACTTCCTCGTATTAAATAAAATATAAATATTATAATAATAATCAGAGTTTTCACCAAAAAGTGGGATATCACATCTCCAAATTTTATAAAAATACTTTATTCATTCTTTTCAAAATAATACAGCGGAATTTGTTTAATAAAATAAAATACATCAAATTCATGATACGTCATAGGATTACAATAAGTTGGACATGAAACAGTTAAAACACCCATATCCCGTGTTACGTATCAGAGCGTCCTACGACTCGACTGTCACACCACTATCCAAGTTAGCTAAGCACCTGGATTATCTGTACTTCCGAAGAAGCACAGACCACAACAACAACAAAGGGGTGAGAAATAATGATCAGAATATAATGGTAATGTAATACATGTAAACAAGGTAGTAAAATACACCAACACACCAATATTCACCCTAACAACTCCATATAACGAACCTACTGTTCAAATTACAATATAACATATTATAATGCAAATATGCAACTCAACACCATGCATGCGGTACCGACTTATTGGTTCATTCAATCGAACCCACCATTCTCCACAAAGGAGTACGGGTGAATCACTTACGCTCCATCCGAGACATGATTCAACCCCACCATTCTCCACAAAGGAGTACGGATGAATCACTTACGCTCCATCCGAGACATGATTCAACCCCACCATTCTCCACAAAGGAGTACGGACAGATCACTTACGCTCCATCCGAGACATGATCCATCCCACCAAGACACCATGATATGCACACACCAATGCATAACTATTATGTTCAGGCACACTAAGTGCACACGATCCACCTGATCGTATCATTATACATCACATATATATACATAGATATAACATGCACCAACACCGTATAAATCAATCAGTCAGTAAACAAGTTCATATTCTGTCACCAAGATACAAACACATCCCACTACTCGGGGATACACGATCCTACTGATCACTACATACATATACATCAACTAATTGTCCACCAGTCATTATTACGGGAAACATGCACTATCACCAAGTACACAAGTTAGTTCCCACACTCATCATTCTTACAAGGCCAAACTGTACCTATCATCTCAACTCAGATCCTCAGTCTATTCTAATACCAATCTTGCACATTACTGTAACCAATAGGCTTCTAATTCCTATTCCCAAAATCATCACCTACACACTTTATCGATACCTCAAAAGCCATACAGAATTTTCCCTAAAAACTGTAAAACACCCTATATGCCCTATATGCCAAATCATCCCAAAACACCAATTCATTAACGATTACTATATAATTAACAACAATCATCATCAATCATAACATAACAATATATATTATACTTACCAATTATCCTATACTTCCTACTCTAGAACCAACATTACGGTACATTACCGACACTTTAGAGTCACTCTGAATCTCACCAAGGTCCTAACCATAGTCATTAACGACACTATAGGGTAACAACACATAATTTTTCCCAAAGCTATAGTCATGGTCATTACCCACACTACAGTAACAACACAGAATCTCACCAAAACTCTATTTATATTTACTATCAACACTACAGTAACAACACAGAATCTCACCAAAACCCTATTTATATTTACTATCAACACTACAGTAACAACATAGAATCTCACAAAAACTCTATTTATATTTACTATCAACACTACAGTAACAACACAAAATCTCACCAAAACTCTATTTATATTTACTATCAACACTGCAGTAACAACATAGAATCTCACCAAAACTCTATTTATATTTACTATCAACACTGCAGTAACAACATATAATCTCACTAACATCACCATAATACATATACACCAAATTCACCAATACCAATCAACAATTCATCAATGTCAAGCATCAATTTATCATTAGCAACAATAATAACAAGCACGCCAATATAAAACTTCATAGATCGGAATTTCACTACGGGGTTAAGGAATCCCCTCTACCCTGTACATGTATATACCATCCCAAATCAAGTTTCTCCCCCCTTACCTTGTCAATTGGTTGATCGATGAAAGAATCTTCCAAGGTTTGGCCAATTCTGATTTTCCCCTGTATCCTTCGTTCTTTGCTCCCTTTTCCGATCTCTCCTTTCTATCGTTCTTTTTCCACTTTCTCTAACTTCTCACAATGTATCGTAAAACTACTAATCCCTCACGTTTCTATTTTAATTCTCTAATCCCAATAATAATAATAACTTAATAATAATAAAAAATAATAATAATAATAATAATAATAATAATAATAGTAATAATAATCCTATTATTATCTCCCCAAAATAATAATAATGTTAATAACTTAATAAAATAATAATAATAATAATAGTAATCCTATTATTATCTCACCAAAATAATAATAATGTTAATAACTTAATAAAATAATAATAATAATAATAGTAATAATAATCCTATTATTATCTCACCAAAATAATAATAATGTTGATAACAATAGTAACTATAATAAATATAATAATAATAATAATAATATTCATATCGATGATAATAATAATAATAATAATAATAATAATGATAATAATAATAATAATAATAATAATAATAATACCACCAATATTACTATTAACTATTATATTATTATCTCCACACCACCAATGATCCTTATATATCAAGGATACTCACCAATCACATACCAACACACCCCACCTAAGGGCACACCAACATAAAATAATTAAATTAACACCAAAATGACTAAATAAATAAAATGGGTGTTACAACTCTCCCCCACTTTAAGTATTTTCGTCCTCGAAAATTACCTGATGGAACACTTCCGGATACGCTTCCCGCATCCTTCATTCCAACTAACAGGTCACACTGCCTTCTGCAGCACCTCCCCAAGTTACTTTCACCAAAGATATCTCCTCCCTTCGGAGTTGTTTCTCGCTCGTCCAAACGAAATAGCAATGCCTCAACAATCAAATTATTTTCACTTGTACATCATCCACCTGGTTCAATGTACTTTCTTAACTAAGACACATGAAACATATCATGCCAATTCATAGCGACAACGGGAAAAACGGTCTAACATGTTACTCCTCCCATGCCTCTGCTGCGCCACTCTGATACAAACCACAGAACACGGTGCGAACTTCTGAGACTTCGAAGCTCGACCAACATCAGTCACCGGCGTGACTCTTCAAACACATCTTTCCTTGGATCCTCTTGATCTTTTCAGCCATCTCAACATAATTTTCAGGTCTGAGCACAACACTCTCACTCGACCCATTCCAACACAGTAGAGTCATACACTCCCTATTTCACCAAGCCACATATAGTGTCATTCTGACACTAGGATGGCAACCGTTATTATAGGTAACTCAATCAACGGTAATTAATCATCCCACAATCCACCTTGATCCAACACCCAAGCTCTCACCAATTCTCTACAGACTCCATAGTCCTCTCTGACTGACCATCAGTTTGCGGATGGTAAGTCGAACTCAACTTCAACTTAGTACCCGAAGCTTCCTGTAAGCCCCTCCAAAATCTCAATATAAACTTCAAATTCTAATCTGACACAATATTCGTCAGTATCTCATCTAACTTCACCACTTACTCAATATGCATCTCATATATCCTCAACGTAGAATAGTTAATCCACTATCAATAATCCAAATTAAAATTATATCTTCTCAATTCTTTGGAAATCTCAACACCAACTCCACGAAAATACTACCCGATTCCCACTCTGGAATATTCACGGCTGCATCAGACTCAACAGTCTCTGATGTTCACTCTTCGAATTTCGGCGATTCTAACCAGCATATTCAACCTCAACCACTTCTCTCCTTATCTATGGTCATCAAAACAATCTACTCAAATTCGGTTACTTCTTCATAGCACTGGGATGGATACTCCATCTACCCCAATGTATTTCTTCACGAGTACTTCTACTCCCCTCAACAACATCTGGTACACATACTCTATCCTAACACCTCGTGGTATTATTTCCACAACCTCGACAATCCACTCTTCGACTCTAATTTATCAACTTCAACTAATTCACTACTCAACCCAGATTTCTGACTTTCTCGGTTCTTCTCAAGTATATCACTAGTCAGATCTTAATAATAAAAGATTAACTCCATAAGAAGTATCCTTACTCACACAACGCATATTATGAAATTTCTCAATCAGTTCTACCTCTTTTCACCATCATCTTCGGTAAACACAAACATTTCCAACTCACCGCATCATCTACCACATCCACTTTACCCAAAGGGTAATTACACTCAAAGTCGTAATCCTTCAGAAATCCTAATTATTTCCTCTGCCTCATTTTCAACTTTTTCAAATCAAACAAACACCTTAAACTCTTAAGATCACCAAACATCTCCGATCTCAGTCTGAACTTTCAAAGCCTCCGACTCCGGTACAACCACAATAGCAACCAACTCTAAATCACTGGTCGGATGGTTTCTCTTACACACTTCAAGTTGCCTTTTGCATAACTGAAACTCGCTGAAGTTGTCTTTAGCAAATCCCCTAATTATATCAACAAGCATCACAAACACCACAATTAGTTCTATCGGATTCGGCAGAACTTTCCTTACGGAAGTATATCACCGCTCTTTTTCTAACACTGATAACTCCAGTTCCTTATGCTCAACATAATCCTCTATACTCTTCGAATACCTTAAAATATCATTTATTAACACAACCATTGCCTTATATAAATAATTAAAGAAGATCCCATGCCAAATGGACAAACAAGTTGTGAGTTATGGCGGGAACGCGTACCGTACTGCCAGCCCTTACTGCAACATTCAAACACACTTAATCATTAAATAGTTTAATTCCATGTCAATACTTCACCATCTCATAGATAATTTCAATAGCTTTCCAACACTTTGAACCGGGCGTCATTCCGAGTTACGGTTCTCCCGTTACGACAAAAATACCACAACAACATATTTCTGCTCAGGGCACTTCGCCAGGCGAATCTCGGCGAACATGACAGTCCCGAAATTCTATTTTCGACCGTTACCTGACTTCCGAGTGTTCGATTTCGATTCCGTAAAAAGCTGCGATCTCAGAATTCAACGTATGACCACAATTTCATACTTAGGAGGCCGTCCAACACACTTTCAATCTTTAAATATTTTAAAACCCGATTACTTCCAATCTCAACAACAGATCGTGAAGCCTCCTATTACGATACCACTTCGACCTTCGACACCACAACACAATAATTCTACTCGCGATCTCACGAACACGGAAACTCACGTCCTTCAATCAATTGATCCATCAAATCATTAACTCTTGGAAGCGAACACTTATCCTTGACAGTCACCTTGTTCACTTATCTATAGTTCACCCAAAGCTTCACAAAACCTTCTGTCTGTCTAACCAACAAAAATTGGTGCACCTTACGGTAACACACTCAAATAAAAGAACCTCTTCCCCAGCGGGTCTTCAAGTTGACTCTTCAACTTCTCCAATCCCAACGTAAACATACAATATGGAGTCATCGATATCAGACTCGTCCCAAAAACAAAATAAACGTGTAAGCTTTACTTCACACTCTGATAGTAAATCGCTTACTTCCTCAGGGAACCTCTGGCAATTTCAACTAATTGACGAATCCCAATTTTCTCACTTTCCTTCTCATTCGAAGTTTCCGTCAAAATAAACATCTCAACACCGTATTACGCCAACTCCTCAAAATAATCCCTTAAGCACTTAGCTTAACTCAGGACAATTCACTGCTCACGCCACACCAGCTTGCAAGACACGTCTATCCCATCCAACACAATCCCGTCTACTATTAACAAGAGATTAAGGGTGATTAGTTCCTCAATTTGTTAATAGACAGCCGAAATCATGATGGGGTACAAACCATCTTCACCAAACTATGATAGCATTCCTCAACACACTAAGCCACCACACCGTAGCATTCCGGAGAAATACAAACTTCTCCCCCACTGGAATCATTCCTCTTCTACCGACAAACTTAACCAACAACATGTACCAACAGTGTTTTTACACACATGTCGCATACCAGGGAACAACAACACTAGACAACATTGGCCGGACGGACCGACCTGCTCTGATACCAATTGTAACACCCCACTTCCCCGTATTAAATAAAATATAAATATTATAATAATAATCAGAGTTTTCACCAAAAAGTGGGATATCACATCTCCAAATTTTATAAAAATACTTTATTCATTCTTTTCAAAATAATACAGCGGAATTTGTTTAATAAAATAAAATACATCAAATTCATGATACGTCACAGGATTACAATAAGTTGGACATGAAACAGTTAAAACACCCATATCCCGTGTTACGTATCAGAGCGTCCTACGACTCGACTGTCACACCACTATCCAAGTTAGCTAAGCACCTGGATTATCTGTACTTCCGAAGAAGCACAGACCACAACAACAACAAAGGGGTGAGAAATAATGATCAGAATATAATGGTAATGTAATACATGTAAACAAGGTAGTAAAATACACCAACACACCAATATTCACCCCAACAACTCCATATAACGAACCTACTGTTCAAATTACAATATAACATATTATAATGCAAATATGCAACTCAACACCATGCATGCGGTACCGACTTATTGGTTCATTCAATCGAACCCACCATTCTCCACAAAGGAGTACGGGTGAATCACTTACGCTCCATCCGAGACATGATTCAACCCCACCATTCTCCACAAAGGAGTACGGGTGAATCACTTACGCTCCATCCGAGACATGATTCAACCCCACCATTCTCCACAAAGGAGTACGGACAGATCACTTACGCTCCATCCGAGACATGATCCATCCCACCAAGACACCATGATATGCACACACCAATGCATAACTATTATGTTCAGGCACACTAAGTGCACACGATCCACCTGATCGTATCATTATACATCACATATATATACATAGATATAACATGCACCAACACCGTATAAATCAATCAGTCACTAAACAAGTTCATATTCTGTCACCAAGATACAAACACATCCCACTACTCGGGGATACACGATCCTACTGATCACTACATACATATACATCAACTAATTGTCCACCAGTCATTATTACGGGAAACATGCACTATCACCAAGTACACAAGTTAGTTCCCACACTCATCATTCTTACAAGGCCAAACTGTACCTATCATCTCAACTCAGATCCTCAGTCTATTCTAATACCAATCTTGCACATTACTGTAACCAATAGGATTCTAATTCCTATTCCCAAAATCATCACCTACACACTTTATCGATACCTCAAAAGCCATACAGAATTTTCCCTAAAAACTGTAAAACACCCTATATGCCCTATATGCCAAATCATCCCAAAACACCAATTCATTAACGATTACTATATAATTAACAACAATCATCATCAATCATAACATAACAATATATATTATACTTACCAATTATCCTATACTTCCTACTCTAGAACCAACATTACGGTACATTACCGACACTTTAGAGTCACTCTGAATCTCACCAAGGTCCTAACCATAGTCATTAACGACACTATAGGGTAACAGCACATAATTTTTCCCAAAGCTATAGTCATGGTCATTACCCACACTACAGTAACAACACAGAATCTCACCAAAACTCTATTTATATTTACTATCAACACTACAGTAACAACACAGAATCTCACCAAAACCCTATTTATATTTACTATCAACACTACAGTAACAACATAGAATCTCACCAAAACTCTATTTTTATTTACTATCAACACTACAGTAACAACACAGAATCTCACCAAAACTCTATTTATATTTACTATCAACACTGCAGTAACAACATAGAATCTCACCAAAACTCTATTTATATTTACTATCAACACTGCAGTAACAACATATAATCTCACTAACATCACCATAATACATATACACCAAATTCACCAATACCAATCAACAATTCATCAATGTCAAGCATCAATTTATCATTAGCAACAATAATAACAAGCACGCCAATATAAAACTTCATAGATCGGAATTTCACTACGGGGTTAAGGAATCCCCTCTACCCTGTACATGTATATACCATCCCAAATCAAGTTTCTCCCCCCTTACCTTGTCAATTGGTTGATCGATGAAAGAATCTTCCAAGGTTTGGCCAATTCTGATTTTCCCCTGTATCCTTCGTTCTTTGCTCCCTTTTCCGTTCCCTTTTCCGTTCTCTCCTTTCTATCGTTCTTTTTCCACTTTCTCTAACTTCTCACAATGTATCGTAAAACTACTAATCCCTCACGTTTCTATTTTAATTCTCTAATCCCAATAATAATAATAACTTAATAATAATAAAAAATAATAATAATAATAGGAATAGTAATAATAATCCTATTATTATCTCCCCAAAATAATAATAATGTTAATAACTTAATAAAATAATAATAATAATAATAATAATAATAATACTAATCCTATTATTATCTCACCAAAATAATAATAATGTTAATAACTTAATAAAATAATAATAATAATAATAATAATAATAGTAATAATAATCCTATTATTATCTCACCAAAATAATAATAATGTTGATAACAATAGTAACTATAATAAATATAATAATAATAATAATATTCATACCGATGATAATAATAATAATAATAATAATAATGATAATAATAATAATAATAATAATAATAATAATAATAATAATAATAATAATAATAATAATAATAATAATAATAATAATAATAATAATAATACCACCAATATTACTATTAACTATTATATTATTATCTCCACACCACCAATGATCCTTATATATCAAGGATACTCACCAATCACATACCAACACACCCCACCTAAGGGCACACCAACATAAAATAATTAAATTAACACCAAAATGACTAAATAAATAAAATGGGTGTTACAACTCTCCCCCACTTTAAGTATTTTCGTCCTCGAAAATTACCTGATGGAACACTTCCGGATACGCTTCCCGCATCCTTCATTCCAACTAACAGGTCACACTGCCTTCTGCAGCACCTCCCCAAGTTACTTTCACCAAAGATATCTCCTCCCTTCGGAGTTGTTTCTCGCTCGTCCAAACGAAATAGCAATGCCTCAACAATCAAATTATTTTCACTTGTACATCATCCACCTGGTTCAATGTACTTTCTCAACTAAGACACATGAAACATATCATGCCAATTCATAGCGACAGCGGGAAAAACGGTCTAACATGTTACTCCTCCCATGCCTCTGCTGCGCCACTCTGATACAAACCACAGAACACGGTGCGAACTTCTGAGACTTCGAAGCTCGACCAACATCAGTCACCGGCGTGACTCTTCAGACACATCTTTCCTTGGATCCTCTTGATCTTTTCAGCCATCTCAACATAATTTTCGGGTCTGAGCACAACACTCTCACTCGACCCATTCCAACACAGTAGAGTCATACACTCCCTATTTCACCAAGCCACATATAGTGTCATTCTGACACTAGGATGGCAACCGTTATTATAGGTAACTCAATCAACGGTAATTAATCATCCCACAATCCACCTTGATCTAACACCCAAGCTCTCACCAATTCTAGACAGACTCCATAGTCCTCTCTGACTGACCATCAGTTTGCAGATGGTAAGTCGAACTCAACTTCAACTTAGTACCCGAAGCTTCCTGTAAGCCCCTCCAAAATCTCAATATAAACTTTAAATTCTAATCTGACACAATATTCGTCAGTATCTCATCTAACTTCACCACTTACTCAATATGCATCTCATATATCCTCAACGTAGAATAGTTAATCCACTATCAATAATCGAAATTAAAATTATATCTTCTCAATTCTTTGGAAATCTCAACACCAACTCCACGAAAATACTACCCGATTCCCACTCTGGAATATTCACGGCTGCATCAGACTCAACAGTCTCTGATGTTCACTCTTCGAATTTCGTCGATTCTAACCAGCATATTCAACCTCAACCACTTCTCTCCTTATCTATGGTCATCAAAACAATCTACTCAAATTCGGTTACTTCTTCATAGCACTGGGATGGATACTCCATCTACCCCAATGTATTTCTTCACGAGTACTTCTACTCCCCTCAACAACATCTGGTACACATACTCTATCCTAACACCTCGTGGTATTATTTCCACAACCTCGACAATCCACTCTTCGACTCTAATTTATCAACTTCAACTAATTCACTACTCAACCCAGATTTCTGACTTTCTCGGTTCTTCTCAAGGATATCACTAGTCAGATCTTAATAATAAAAGATTAACTCCATAAGAAGTATCCTTACTCACACAACGCATATTATGAAATTTCTCAATCATTTCTACCTCTTTTCACCATCATCTTCGGTAAACACAAACATTTCCAACTCACCGCATCATCTACCACATCCACTTTACCCAAAGGGTAATTACACTCAAAGTCGTAATCCTTCAGAAATCCTAATTATTTCCTCTGCCTTATTTTCAACTTTTTCAAATCAAACAAACACCTTAAACTCTTAAGATCACCAAACATCTCCGATCTCAGTCTGAACTTTCGAAGCCTCCGACTCCGGTACAACCACAATAGCAACCAACTCTAAATCACTGGTCGGATGGTTTCTCTTACACACTTCAAGTTGCCTTTTGCATAACTGAAACTCGCTGAAGTTGTCTTTAGCAAATCCCCTAATTATATCAACAAGCATCACAAACACCATAATTAGTTCTATCGGATTCGGCAGAACTTTCCTTACGGAAGTATATCACCGCTCTTTTTCTAACACTGATAACTCCAGTTCCTTATGCTCAACATAATCCTCTATACTCTTCGAATACCTTAAAATATCATTTATTAACACAACCATTGCCTTATATAAATAATTAAAGAAGATCCCATGCCAAATGGACAAACAAGTTGTGAGTTATGGCGGGAACGCGTACCGTACTGCCAGCCCTTACTGCAACATTCAAACACACTTAATCATTAAATAGTTTAATTCCATGTCAATACTTCACCATCTCATAGATAATTTCAATAGCTTTCCAACGCTTTGAACCGGGCATCATTCCGAGTTACGGTTCTCCCGTTACGACAAAAATACCACAACAACATTTTTCTGCTCAGGGCACTTCGCCAGGCGAATCTCGGCGAACATGACAGTCCTGAAATTCTATTTTCGACCGTTACCTGACTTCCGAGTGTCCGATTTCGATTCCGTAAAAAGCTGCGATCTCAGAATTCAACGTATAACCACAATTTCATACTTAGGAGGCCGTCCAACACACTTTCAATCTTTAAATATTTTAAAACCCGATTACTTCCAATCTCAACAACAGATCGTGAAGCCTCCTATTACGATACCACTTCGACCTTCGACACCACAACACAATAATTCTACTCGCGATCTCACGAACACGGAAACTCACGTCCTTCAATCAATTGATCCATCAAATCATTAACTCTTGGAAGCGAACACTTATCCTTGACAGTCACCTTGTTCACTTATCTATAGTTCACCCAAAGCTTCACAAAACCTTCTGTCTGTCTAACCAACAAAAATTGGTGCACCTTACGGTAACACACTCAAATAAAAGAACCTCTCCCCCAGCGGGTCTTCAAGTTGACTCTTCAACTTCTCCAATCCCAACGTAAACATACAATATGGAGTCATCGATATCAGACTCGTCCCAAAAACAAAATAAACGTGTAAGCTTTACTTCACACTCTGATAGTAAATCGCTTACTTCCTCAGGGAACCTCTGGCAATTTCAACTAATTGACGAATCCCAATTTTCTCACTTTCCTTCTCATTCGAAGTTTCTGTCAAAATAAACATCTCAACACCGTATTACGCCAACTCCTCAAAATAATCCCTTAAGCACTTAGCTTAACTCAGGACAATTCACTGCTCACGCCACACCAGCTTGCAAGACACGTCTATCCCATTCAACACAATCAGTTCCTCAATTTGTTAATAGACAGCCGAAATCATGATGGGGTACAAACCATCTTCACCAAACTATGATAGCATTCCTCAACACACTAAGCCACCACACCGTAGCATTCCGGAGAAATACAAACTTCTCCCCCACTGGAATCATTCCTCTTCTACCGACAAACTTAACCAACAACATGTACCAACAGTGTTTTTACACACATGTCGCATACCAGGGAACAACAACACTAGACAACATTGGCCGGACGGACCGACCTGCTCTGATACCAATTGTAACACCCCACTTCCCCGTATTAAATAAAATATAAATATTATAATAATAATCAGAGTTTTCACCAAAAAGTGGGATATCACATCTCCAAATTTTATAAAAATACTTTATTCATTCTTTTCAAAATAATACAGCGGAATTTGTTTAATAAAATAAAATACATCAAATTCATGATACGTCACAGGATTACAATAAGTTGGACATGAAACAGTTAAAACACCCATATCCCGTGTTACGTATCAGAGCGTCCTACGACTCGACTGTCACACCACTATCCAAGTTAGCTAAGCACCTGGATTATCTGTACTTCCGAAGAAGCACAGACCACAACAACAACAAAGGGGTGAGAAATAATGATCAGAATATAATGGTAATGTAATACATGTAAACAAGGTAGTAAAATACACCAACACACCAATATTCACCCCAACAACTCCATATAACGAACCTACTGTTCAAATTACAATATAACATATTATAATGCAAATATGCAACTCAACACCATGCATGCGGTACCGACTTATTGGTTCATTCAATCGAACCCACCATTCTCCACAAAGGAGTACGGGTGAATCACTTACGCTCCATCCGAGACATGATTCAACCCCACCATTCTCCACAAAGGAGTACGGGTGAATCACTTACGCTCCATCCGAGACATGATTCAACCCCACCATTCTCCACAAAGGAGTACAGACAGATCACTTACGCTCCATCCGAGACATGATCCATCCCACCAAGACACCATGATATGCACACACCAATGCATAACTATTATGTTCAGGCACACTAAGTGCACACGATCCACCTGATCGTATCATTATACATCACATATATATACATAGATATAACATGCACCAACACCGTATAAATTAATCAGTCAGTAAACAAGTTCATATTCTGTCACCAAGATACAAACACATCCCACTACTCGGGGATACACGATCCTACTGATCACTACATACATATACATCAACTAATTGTCCACCAGTCATTATTACGGGAAACATGCACTATCACCAAGTACACAAGTTAGTTCCCACACTCATCATTCTTACAAGGCCAAACTGTACCTATCATCTCAACTCAGATCCTCAGTCTATTCTAATACCAATCTTGCACATTACTGTAACCAATAGGCTTCTAATTCCTATTCCCAAAATTATCACCTACACACTTTATCGATACCTCAAAAGCCATACCGAATTTTCCCTAAAAACTATAAAACACCCTATATGCCCTATATGTCAAATCATCCCAAAACACCAATTCATTAACGATTACTATATAATTAACAACAATCATCATCAATCATAACATAACAATATATATTATACTTACCAATTATCCTATACTTCCTACTCTAGAACCAACATTACGGTACATTACCGACACTTTAGAGTCACTCTGAATCTCACCAAGGTCCTAACCATAGTCATTAACGACACTATAGGGTAACAGCACATAATTTTTCCCAAAGCTATAATCATGGTCATTACCCACACTACAGTAACAACACAGAATCTCACCAAAACTCTATTTATATTTACTATCAACACTACAGTAACAACACAGAATCTCACCAAAACCCTATTTATATTTACTATCAACACTACAGTAACAACATAGAATCTCACCAAAACTCTATTTATATTTACTATCAACACTACAGTAACAACACAGAATCTCACCAAAACTCTATTTATATTTACTATCAACACTGCAGTAACAACATAGAATCTCACCAAAATTCTATTTATATTTACTATCAACACTGCAGTAACAACATATAATCTCACTAACATCACCATAATACATATACACCAAATTCACCAATACCAATCAACAATTCATCAATGTCAAGCATCAATTTATCATTAGCAACAATAATAACAAGCACGCCAATATAAAACTTCATAGATCGGAATTTCACTACGGGGTTAAGGAATCCCCTCTACCCTGTACATGTATATACCATCCCAAATCAAGTTTCTCCCCCCTTACCTTGTCAATTGGTTGATCGATGAAAGAATCTTCCAAGGTTTGGCCAATTCTGATTTTCCCCTGTATCCTTCGTTCTTTGCTCCCTTTTCCGTTCCCTTTTCCGTTCTCTCCTTTCTATCGTTCTTTTTCCACTTTCTCTAACTTCTCACAATGTATCGTAAAACTACTAATCCCTCACGTTTCTATTTTAATTCTCTAATCCCAATAATAATAATAACTTAATAATAATAATAAAAAATAATAATAATAATAATAATAATAGTAATAATAATCCTATTATTATCTCCCCAAAATAATAATAATGTTAATAACTTAATAAAATAATAATAATAATAATAATAATAATAGTAATCCTATTATTATCTCACCAAAATAATAATAATGTTAATAACTTAATAAAATAATAATAATAATAATAGTAATAATAATCCTATTATTATCTCACCAAAATAATAATAATGTTGATAACAATAGTAACTATAATAAATATAATAATAATAATAATATTCATACCGATGATAATAATAATAATAATGATAATAATAATAATAATAATAATAATAATACCACCAATATTACTATTAACTATTATATTATTATCTCCACACCACCAATGATCCTTATATATCAAGGATACTCACCAATCACATACCAACACACCCCACCTAAGGGCACACCAACATAAAATAATTAAATTAACACCAAAATGACTAAATAAATAAAATGGGTGTTACAACTCTCCCCCAATTTAAGTATTTTTGTCCTCGAAAATTACCTGATGGAACACTTCCGGATACGCTTCCCGCATCCTTCATTCCATCTAACAGGTCACACTGCCTTCTGCAGCACCTCCCCAAGTTACTTTCACCAAAGATATCTCCTCCCTTCGGAGTTGTTTCTCGCTCGTCCAAACGAAATAGCAATGCCTCAACAATCAAATTATTTTCACTTGTACATCATCCACCTGGTTCAATGTACTTTCTCAACTAAGACACATGAAACATATCATGCCAATTCATAGCGACAGCGGGAAAAACGGTCTAACATGTTACTCCTCCCATGCCTCTGCTGCACCACTCTGATACAAACCACAGAACATGGTGCGAACTTCTGAGACTTTGTATCTCGACCAACATCAGTCACCGGCGTGACTCTTCAAACACATCTTTCCTTGGATCCTCTTGATCTTTTCAACCATCTCAACATAATTTTCAGGTCTGAGCACAACACTCTCACTCGACCCATTCCAACACAGTAGAGTCATACACTCCCTATTTCACCAAGCCACATATAGTGTCATTCTGACACTAGGATGGCAACCGTTATTATAGGTAACTCAATCAACGGTAATTAATCATCCCACAATCCACCTTGATCCAACACCCAAGCTCTCACCAATTCTCTACAGACTCCATAGTCCTCTCTGACTGACCATCAGTTTGCGGATGGTAAGTCGAACTCAACTTCAACTTAGTACCCGAAGCTTCCTGTAAGCCCCTCCAAAATCTCAATATAAACTTCAAATTCTAATCTGACACAATATTCGTCAGTATCTCATCTAACTTCACCACTTACTCAATATGCATCTCATATATCCTCAACGTAGAATAGTTAATCCACTATCAATAATCGAAATTAAAATTATATCTTCTCAATTCTTTGGAAATCTCAACACCAACTCCATGAAAATACTACCCGATTCCCACTCTGGAATATTCACGGCTGCATCAGACTCAACAGTCTCTGATGTTCACTCTTCGAATTTCGGCGATTCTAACCAGCATATTCAACCTCAACCACTTCTCTCCTTATCTATGGTCATCAAAACAATCTACTCAAATTCGGTTACTTCTTCATAGCACTGGGATGGATACTCCATCTACCCCAATGTATTTCTTCACGAGTACTTCTACTCCCCTCAACAACATCTGGTACACATACTCTATCCTAACACCTCGTGGTATTATTTCCACAACCTCGACAATCCACTCTTCGACTCTAATTTATCAACTTCAACTAATTCACTACTCAACCCAGATTTCTGAATTTCTCGGTTCTTCTCAAGGATATCACTAGTCAGATCTTAATAATAAAAGATTAACTCCATAAGAAGTATCCTTACTCACACAACGCATATTATGAAATTTCTCAATCAGTTCTACCTCTTTTCACCATCATCTTCGGTAAACACAAACATTTCCAACTCACCGCATCATCTACCACATCCACTTTACCCAAAGGGTAATTACACTCAAAGTCGTAATCCTTCAGAAATCCTAATTATTTCCTCTGCCTCATTTTCAACTTTTTCAAATCAAACAAACACCTTAAACTCTTAAGATCACCAAACATCTCCGATCTCAGTCTGAACTTTCGAAGCCTCCGACTCCGGTACAACCACAATAGCAACCAACTCTAAATCACTGGTCGGATGGTTTCTCTTACACACTTCAAGTTGCCTTTTGCATAACTGAAACTCACTGAAGTTGTCTTTAGCAAATCCCCTAATTATATCAACAAGCATCACAAACACCACAATTAGTTCTATCGGATTCGGCAGAACTTTCCTTACGGAAGTATATCACCGCTCTTTTTCTAACACTGATAACTCCAGTTCCTTATGCTCAACATAATCCTCTATACTCTTCGAATACATTAAAATATCATTTATTAACACAACCATTGCCTTATATAAATAATTAAAGAAGATCCCATGCCAAATGGACAAACAAGTTGTGAGTTATGGCGGGAACGCGTACCGTACTGCCAGCCCTTACTGCAACATTCAAACACACTTAATCATTAAATAGTTTAATTCCATGTCAATACTTCACCATCTCATAGATAATTTCAATAGCTTTCTAACGCTTTGAACCGGGCGTCATTCCGAGTTACGGTTCTCCCGTTACGACAAAAATACCACAACAACATATTTCTGCTCAGGGCACTTCGCCAGGCGAATCTCGGCGAACATGACAGTCCTGAAATTCTATTTTCGACCGTTACCTGACTTCCGAGTGTCCGATTTTCGACCGCTTAGAATCTCACCAAAACTCTATTTATATTTACTATCAACACTACAGTAACAACACAGAATCTCACCAAAACTCTATTTATATTTACTATCAACACTGCAGTAACAACATAGAATCTCACCAAAACTCTATTTATATTTACTATCAACACTGCAGTAACAACATATAATCTCACTAACATCACCATAATACATATACACCAAATTCACCAATACCAATCAACAATTCATCAATGTCAAGCATCAATTTATCATTAGCAACAATAATAACAAGCACGCCAATATAAAACTTCATAGATCAGAATTTCACTACGGGGTTAAGGAATCCCCTCTACCCTGTACATGTATATACCATACCAAATCAAGTTTCTCCCCCCTTACCTTGTCAATTGGTTGATCGATGAAAGAATCTTCCAAGGTTTGGCCAATTCTAATTTTCCCCTGTATCCTTCGTTCTTTGCTCCCTTTTCCGTTCCCTTTTCCGTTCTCTCCTTTCTATCGTTCTTTTTCCACTTTCTCTAACTTCTCACAATGTATCGTAAAACTACTAATCCCTCACGTTTCTATTTTAATTCTCTAATCCCAATAATAATAATAACTTAATAATAATAATAATAAAAAATAATAATAATAATAATAGTAATAATAATCCTATTATTATCTCCCCAAAATAATAATAATGTTAATAACTTAATAAAATAATAATAATAATAATAGTAATAATAATCCTATTATTATCTCACCAAAATAATAATAATGTTAATAACTTCATAAAATAATAATAATAATAGTAATAATAATCCTATTATTATCTCACCAAAATAATAATAATGTTGATAACAATAGTAACTATAATAAATATAATAATAATAATAATATTCATACCGATGATAATAATAATAATAATAATAATAATAATAATAATAATAATAATGATAATAATAATAATAATAATAATAATAATAATAATAATAATAATAATACCACCAATATTACTATTAACTATTATATTATTATCTCCACACCACCAATGATCCTTATATATCAAGGATACTCACCAATCACATACCAACACACCCCACCTAAGGGCACACCAACATAAAATAATTAAATTAACACCAAAATGACTAAATAAATAAAATGGGTGTTACATCCCACATTGCCGCTAGGAAACCACAAACATCTGACGTAGCCGCCAGAAGAAATCACAACATCTGTGAACATCTAACATTGCCGCTAGAACATTGAAACAAGGGTCACACGTTGCCGCCAAAATACTGCAAGGATCTGGCGTGGCCGCCAGAATATTGCTGAAGCCAATACATGTCTGACATTGCCGTTATAAATCCACTAAATAAAAGCGAAAGACGAACCTGAAGGCTGGATCCATACGAAGTTGAAACGATCCGAGGATAATAATCAGGAAACTCTGCTAGGGGAATGTATAACTCTGCTTTGGAAGGGCCAATGAACCTGTCCTGGCCACCCTGCTGAGGAACAAAGAGTGATTTACACAAACAACTTTGTTAGGGGAGTATATGATGAGATAGTCACATCTATCATAAATCTTCTGCCGAAGTCTGAACACTCGTACGGACTCGGAGAATAGCAAATCGAAGTTCGGTGATGCCGCTGAGGAATAACATAAACCAAGGGCGAAATAAACATATCAAGTTTATCGAGACTGAAGACCAACACGGGTGAAGACAATGGTCACCTGCTGGAGATATACCTGAAATTAAGGAGGTACCAACCTGGCTTATGTTTCAGAATGCAGATGTTTCCGCTGGGGAAAGAAATGATCCTGCTGGGAATAGCTTACACGTGCCAACAACGATTGGACTTATGCTGAGATTGCGATCCTGAATGGCTAACTCAGCTGGAGAAAATTCCATGAACAGCTTCCCAAGATACGAACTCTTCTGGTGAACAGACGCATCTACCGGGGAGACAAACAAATATACGGAGGAACAACTCTGTCGGAGAAAATTTGTGTGCTGAACCACCGCTGGGATACATTCCACAACTACCTGGTGAGAAAGGCAGTCTTATCTCGACTTGCCGGGAGGTAGGTCTTACACCTTCAATCTGTGGGGGAATTCTTCCGGACAGGAATCATTGTACCTGATTCAGCTAGGGGTATGATGGTTCTGTCGAGGATACATATTTGGTAACGCCCCAAAGATTACAACCCTGCAACAAAATGAACAAACAAGATACCCTTCACAAAAGGACCTACCGAGGTTATCATCTGCGACAATGTTCAAGTATTTAAAGTTTTAAACAATTATTGGCCTAAGCCAGCAAGTTTATGTATGGGCATTCTAACAAAAACATCGGACGTTTTTCTTCGCAAACAAAACAGATAAAAGTTAAAACAAACACGAGGTAAACAAAGTACTGAATAGTATGTTCATTGATAAAATGAGCCTGTAAAATAGGAGAAATGTTTTACAACAGATGCAAGCTCCTGGAATGAGGAAGTTGCGCAAATATATTACAGAAATATACAACAAATATGTACAAATGTCGGCGATGTGGTGTAAACAAACACCATGAGTTGATCCCTCTATGACCCACTCGACTTCGATACTTCTCCGACGCTTCTTCTTCAGAAGAGATTGATTTGGATAAACGGCCCTCAGGTCTCCCCAAACCACTAAGCAGTGAAAGTTCACACGTGGACCGCAGTCATTTTTTTTTAATCCCTAACTTTTTCCTGAACCGCCCTTTCGGGTTTTCGATTCACTGGGATACCCCTTTTTGCCAAAGCCGCCTTCTCAGGTTTTCGACTTTGCGGGTGTACATTTTTCATTTATATCCCTAATTTTTGTCCGAACCTTTTATTTTACTGGTTCGCCGGGATGCCCCATTTTTGCCTGGATATTCTTTTTCTTTCCAGTGGGTCATTTTAAGCAAAGTATTTTTTAACTGCGTCCGCGTTCACTGGGGATGTGAAATCTTTGCCATCCATTGTGGTTAACAGTAAGGCTCCTCCCGAGAAGACCTTTCTGACGACATATGGACCCTCATAGTTGGAAGTCCACTTGCCCCTGTGATCGGAATGTGGTGGGAGAATCTTTTTCAGCACAAGATCGCCCGTCTGAAAGCTTCGAGGGCACACCTTCTTATCATAAGCTTTCTTCATCCGGATTTGATACAATCGACCGTATGCAATGGATGTCAACCTCTTCTCATCCATCAGGCTCAATTGATTCAATCTATTCTTTATCCATTCTGCCTCATCGAGCTTCATGTTGACCAGAACTCTTAAAGAAGGGATCTCGACCTCTAGCGGTAGGACATCTCCCATACCGTACACCAGCGAGAAAGGAGTTGCTCCGGTTGATGTGCGTACCGTCGTACGATAACCGTGTAGAGCAAATGGCAACATCCCATGCCAATCTTTGTAAGTGACAACCATCTTTTCCACTATCTTCTTGATATTTTTATTGGCCGCTTCGACAGCGCCATTCATCTTTGGCCTATAGGGCGATGAGTTGTGATGTTCAATTTTGAAGTTCTGGCATAACTCCTTCATCATCTTATTGTTCAAGTTTGAACCATTGTCAATAATGATTCGCTCGGGAATTCCATATCTGCAGATGATCTCCTTCTTTATGAATCTGGCTACCACTTGTTTGGTCACATTAGCGTACGAGGCTGTCTCCACCCACTTGGTGAAGTAGTCGATGGCTACCAAAATGAAGCGGTGTCCATTAGATGCAGTGGGTTTGATCTTGCCGATCATATCAATGCCCCACATGTAAAACGGACAAGGGGATGACATGACATTCAACGGGCAAGGCGGCACATGGACTTTATCTGCATAAATATGGCATTTGTGACATTTCCTCGCGAATTTGAAACAATTCGACTCCATCGTCAGCCAGTAATACCTTGCTCGTAATATCTTCCGAGTCATGGCATGGCCACCGGCATGTGTACCAAATGTGCCTTCATGGACTTCTTCCATAAGCAGACTTGCCTCCTTTTCATCCACACATTTGAGTAGCACTAGATCATGATTCCTCTTGTAGAGAACCCCATCCGGATTGAGGTAGAAATTGCCAAATAACCTCCTAAGAGTCTTCATTTCCTAGGTCGACGCCCCCACCGGATACTCCTTGGTCTTGAGGAAGTTCTGGATATCATAGAACCACGGCTTGCCATCGGTGGCCTCCTCAATGGCAAATATGAACGCGGGCCTGTCAAGGCATGAGATGATAATTCTGGGAGCTTCATTCCAAAAATTGACCTTGTACATGGAGGACAAGGTTGCTAGAGCGTCATCCATTTGGTTCTCTGCTCTCGGTACGTGGTGGAGTTCTACCCGATCGAAGAAGGGTAGCAGCCTCCTCGCATAATTCATGTAAGGAATTAGATTGGGCTGACGCATTTCCCGCTCTCCTTTGATTTGATTGACAACAAGCACCGAATCGTCGTACACATCAAGGTTTTTGATCCTTAGATCTATGGCTTCTTCTAAACCCATGATGCATGCCTCATATTCTGCTTCGTTGTTGGTGACCGGAAATGTCAATCTGGCAGTGAATGGGATGTGAGACCCCTGGGGAGTCATAATGATTGCCCTAATTCCACTTCCGTACGAATTAACAGCACCATCAAATATCAATCGCCACTGAGTACTCCTCTCTGGCCCCTCGTCGGGTAGTGGCTCTTCGCAGTCCTTCATCTTAAGGAACATGATATCTTCGTCAGGAAATTCAAATTTCATCGGCTGATAGTCTTCCATAGGCTGTCCAGCAAGGTATTCTGACAAAACACTTCCCTTGATGGCCTTCTGGGACACATATTGAATATCATACTCCGTCAATACCATTTGCCACCTGGCAGTTCTGCCTGAAAGCGCTTGCTTTTCGAAGTCATACTTAATCGAATCCATCTTCGAAATTAGCATGGTTATGTGATTGAGCATATACTGTCTTAAACGTTTGGCAGCCCACGCGATTGCGCAACACGTTTTCTCCAGCATTGAGTAACAGGACTCACAATCTGTGAACTTTTTACTCAGATAGTATATGTCGTGCTCCTTTCTGCCATTCTCGACGTGCTGACCGAGAATGCAACCCATGTTATTCTCAAGAACCGTCAAATACATGATTAGAGGTCTTCCAGCAACTGGGGGTACCAAAATTGGAGGCTCCTGCAAATACTGTTTTATTTTGTCGAATGCCCTCTGGCGATCCTCATTCCAGACAACCGCCTGCTCTTTTTTCAACAGCTTGAACATTGGTTCGCATGTGGCCGTGAGTTGAGATATGAACCGAGCAATATAGTTCAATCTCCCCAAGAAACCACATACTTCTTTTTCTGTTTTTGGTACTAGCATATCTTGTATAGCTTTTATCTTTGCAGGATCAACCTCAATGCCTTTTTCGCTCACAATAAACCCCAGTAGTTTTCCGGACCATACCCCGAAAGTACACTTGTTAGGATTCAGCCTCAACTTGAACTTCCTAAGCCTCTCGAACAGCTTCAGTAAATCGACCAGATGTCCCTCCTCCATTTGGGACTTTGCTATCATGTCATCAACATATACTTCAATCTCATGATGAATCATATCATGAAACAAAGTGACCATCGCCCGCTGATAAGTTGCCCCTGCGTTTTTCAACCCAAGAGGCATTACTTTGTAATAGAACGTCCCCTATGGTGTAATGAATGTCGTTTTCACCATGTCTTCCGGCGCCATCTTGATTTGGTTATAACCGGAGAATCTATCCATGAACGAAAACACAGAAAATTGAGGCGTATTATTGACCAACACGTCAATATGAGGGAGCGAGAAATCATCTTTAGGGCTCGCCTTGTTCAAATCCCGATAATTAACACACATTCGTACCTTACCATCTTTCTTTGGCACGGGCACAATGTTGGCGACCCACGGAGGGTAAGTTGTTACAGCTAAAAATCCAGCGTCCAATTTCTTTTGGACCTCTACTTTGATTTTTACAGCCATTTCTGGCCTCGTCCTTCTAAGCTTCTGCTTGACCGGAGGGCAATCTTCGCGCAATGGCAAGTGATGAACCACTATGTCAGTGTCAAGCCCGGGCATATCTTCATAAGACCAAGCAAAGATGTCACTATACTCTTGAAGCATCTCGATTAGTCTTTGCTTGACGTCGTTCTGCAATACAACCCCTATTCGGACGTTCCTGACAACTTCCTCAGACCCTAGATTAATAATCTCGATAACTTCCTCGTGAGGAAGAATGATCTTATCTTTTCGTTTCAATAGTCGAGCCAACTCTTCTGGAAGGTCTTTATCCTCCTCAATCTCTTCTTCAGCTTGATATATCAGGCAATCAAAGTCGAAGTGAGTCATAGAAGGTTCTGGATCGATGTCATCTGTAATGCGATTCCTACAGTGAAAATGGTTAAATGCTTAAAAATAATGTGCAGGTCACACAAACCACATTGCCATTTTATTATATAAAACAAAACAAAACAAGAATAACAGAGATCGCAAAATTTGAATGCAAAGAAAACGCCCTTTGATTTATTGTTAATATGTACATGCATAAGCAAACAAGACCCTGACAATAAAACCTTTATGCCCCGGGTAGGACATAAGGTTGTACAATAATTAGAAAAAACAAAGCATTACTCTTTACGCGTCACTTGGATGAACTCCTGGATAGACCAGTTGTGAAGGTTTTGTCCCGGCGTGCACGGTTGGATCCAAGTATCCATATCACAATCGCTATCTCCTTCCCCATTGGACACAGTGTTGACACGTTCAAATATGACTCCGCCCTTGGTGAACTGCACCGGCCCGTTGTAGCGCGGCGCACTCTGAGAGGATGAAGCAGAAGAAGAGGGATGGTACCCCAAGCCAAACTTATCCTGTTTGTGGGGAATGTTCAGCACTTGCCCTCAGTGTTGGGCTGAACTGGTCTGTACTACAGCTTGAGCTTCCTTGAAGGAAGAGAGGGTCACCTCAAGCATTTTTCTCACCACATGAGATACATCCTTGACCTTGACAGTTTCGAATGCCTGGCACAACGTTTCGTGGATTTCGCCGTCCACTTCCACATACTTGAAAGACGACAAATGGCTCACCATAACGTCCTCCTCCCTGCAGATGGTAACAATGCTGCCACCCACATCATAATTCATTTTCTGATGCAGCGTCGAGGTCACAACTCCCGCTGAGTGGATCCATGGCCGACCTAGCAAGCAGCTGTAGGCGGGCTGGATATCCATGATATAAAATACTGCATCGAAGGTTTCATGCCCTACATGAATGGGCAATGTCACCTCACCGAACACTGATCGACGCGTCCCATCGAAAGCTCTCACTACTAGATCACTAGGGGTACATATCAACCCCCTTGTATCAAGCTTCATCGGCGCTTTCTTTGGTAGTACGTTCAAGAAAGACCCGGTGTCCACTAGCACGTGAGACATGACAGTTCCACTACATTCTATCGAGATATGCAATGCGCTGTTATGGATCCTGCCTTTTGGTGTCAGCTCTAATTTCAGTAAATCCCAATCCGTTGCCGGCGTTCACATGTGCAACCACCCCCTCAAGCTGGTTAACAGAAATTTCTTGGGGTACATATGCGGCATTAAGGATCTTTAGCAATGCGTTACGGTGTGCTTTGGAGCAAAGCAATAAATTCAGTATGGAAATCTTTGAAGGCGTCTGCTACAAGTGGTTGACTATTCTATAGTCGCTCTTCTTAATCAATCGCATGAATTCCTCAGCATCTTTTACCAGCAAATATTTCTCTACCTCTCGAGAGGTCTCTTCTACTGCTTCTTTACCTTTACCCTTATCGGCCTTGTCAACAGCAACTTCAGGTGGCGAGAATACTCTTCCACTGCGAGTAATCCATCTTGATCCAACCATATTATCCACAGATTCCACAGGTGGGCCTTTCAAGTCCAGTTTCTTCCCATTGCAGTAACTCTCTACTCCATAATTCCATGGGACAATGTTGGTACTTTCAAACGATATAGGACCAGCCTTCGTTATAGTAACTGTGGGTGGTCTGGGAGCAGAAATGGTGACGGTCTTATACGGGATGGTGATTGTAGAAATTTCATCGGTCTGTTTGGTCAACACTTCTCTGGACTTGCTCTCAATCTTCCGATCAAATTGTAGGATCCCTTCATCAATCAGACTCTAAATATCGACCTTCACCTGATCACAACCATCCAGACGACTTGCACATTCAATGCAAAACTCCCCGCACCCAGGGAGTACACCCTTCTTCAGCAGTTTAGCTTTGACAAAGCTAAATGGTGTTTTCAAATCATCGACATCCTTCACCAAATGCAAATCCTCATCTTTGATAACTGCGTTAACCCCTATAGCTGCCCCATGGTTAGGCATAGGATTCTGAATAACATTGGGGACCTCATCGGAGAAATTGATCGCTTTGCTATCCAACAGGTCCTGGACCTTATGTTTGAACGCCTTACAACCATCAACGTTGTGCCCCGGGGCACTTGAATGAAATTCACAGCGGGCGTTCGCATCATACCCAGGTGGAGGTGGTCAGGTCAATGGAGCCATCGTTCTCTTGTGAACAAGCTGCAACTGCAACAAGGCCTGGAGCAGCTGTGAATACGGCATTGGCGGTGCTTCGAACACTCTGTTCGCTGCTGGGCCTTTATACCGGCGTTAGGTGTAGTTCTGATTTTGATTCTGATTTTTCTGTTGCGGTTGTTGATGTTGTGGCACGACAGGAATAGTAACACTAGCAACCTATTGATTATTCTGGTGCTGACCTCTACTCCTTCCTCGTGAGCTAGATATGGAGCTAGTCTCTCCCTCTCGTTTCTTACCGCCGAAAACCTTCCTTCCCCCTCCAGCTGAGGACGAATCCCCAGCTTGAATCATTCCGAGTTTTATGTCGTTCTCTATTCGTTCTCCTGTGATTATCAAATTTGAGAAACCGCCCGACATACTACCGACCGACTTCTTGTAGTATACACCGGGCAAAGTAGCGACAAACATGTCTATTAGGTCGCGCTCCACCATTGGAGGCTGAACCCTGGCAGCAAGCTCCCGCCACCTCTGGGCATACTCTTTGAAGCATTCGTTATTTTTCTGGGAGAGATTTTGCAGTTGGACCTTGTTCGAAGCAAGATCGCTATTGTATTGGTAGTGTTTTACGAAGGCCTCAGCAAGATCCCTCCAGCTTCGGACCTGGGCGGGCTCCAGCCCCATGTACCATTCTAGAGATGGTCCGCACAAACTGTCCTGGAAGAAATGCATTAACAATTTTTCATCGTCTGAGTACGCCGACATTTTTCTGTAGTAGGATCTCAAGTGGACACGAGGGCAAGTGGTACCCTTGTATTTATCAAAGTCAGGCACTTTGAATTTTGGAGGTACTTTTAAATCCGGAATAAGACCCAAGTTGGCCATATCAAGGCCCATGGAATTTTGATTCTCAAAGCCTTTCATCTTATCTTCGAGCCATTTGAACCTCCGGCTGGCCTCAGGAGGCAGCTCAGCCTCAACTCCTCCCATCGAGAGTACGTCATCTTGACGATCCTCATTCCAGGGTTGATGGACATTTCCATGGACAACACCTGCAGCTTCAGGCCCATGGAAGTTACCGTTTCCAACATTACTAATATTAACTCCAGCGTTGTTACCACTCGTACCAATGTTACCATTAGCAGCCCCAATGGTTCCATTACCAGCCCCAGCATGGCAAGTACACATTCCAACTTCCCATTTCCCACAGCGTTGGGGATGACCACAGTTGGCCCAGAGTTGTTAGCCCGGGAGTTTCCACATGAGGAGGGTTGGTAGTTTCACCTCCGTGCAAAACCTCATTGGTGTCAACGCGTGCAATCAAGGGCTGCACGAGAGTTCTGAGTTGCTCTTGCCCACTGGCAACCACCTACATGATGTCCATGAACTGGGACATCCTCTCCCTGAATTCTTACATTTCAGCTTGAACCTGCTCCATAACTCTGAGTTGATTAGCTCGGGTGGAGCAATGGTGAATGGGTCTGCAATCAATCCTGAAACACAACTGATTATACAAACAGAAAGGGGTCAGATAAATAAGCCCGAGGTACATGCTATGCAAAATGATTATGCAAATGCAGACACATATCTATACATTAGGGAAAATTCCCCCTCGATTCTAGTTCCAAGACAAATAAAGTCTAGCATATGAACATGGAGATAACACCTCGTATATATATATATATATATATATATATATATATATATATATATATATATATATATATATATATATATATATATATATATATATATATATATATATATATATATATATATATATATATATATATATATATATATATATATATATATATATATATATATATATATATATATATATATATATATATATATATATATGAAAAGCCCACGAAGGCAGAGTACAAATGTAACCAAGTACAAGTTAAACGAAAGAGTGACCCCAACCAACAGGCCTGGTGGTGGTCAACATATAGCAAATGAAAAAAAGATACAAGAGAATATAATAGAAATCAGGTGTGGCAGTGGGCACGGAAATATTCTAATAGTTCTTTTGTTTCGGGGTGATCAGGCCTGGTGAGAAAACCTAGAATTACTAGCTCTCTCTTTCTGGTGGTGCTGTGGATATCCTTAACAAAGTCTTCCCAGGCTTCCTCTCCGAAGCAATCTTCCAACTTGCGTTTCTTGGAATCAACTCTTAATCTGCAATCCTTCAGGTTTTCCATAGCTTCCTTCAACTTGCATTCGCTGTCATGCCTGAGAGATATTTCGGTTTCAATCTTCTCGTTTTGGGCCTCAAGCTGAATCTTTAGTTTGGCAATTTGCTGCTTTATCTTCTCTTCCCTTTCTTTGTGACTGGTCAAACTGGCGTTCCACAATGTATTGAACTTAGAGATCTTCATATGCGCCTTGTCCAGGTCCTGCTTTTTGGTGGCGAGAACACTGTTAACAGCTTTGAAGTCCAAGCCCAGACGTTCACGCATCAATCTGCTTAGTCAAATCTGTACCTAAACGGTTCACGAGTTCAGTTTGCTTTCTGAAGGCGTACACAACATCATTCTTCTCCCCTCGGAGTTGGGAAATTTCCTTTTCTAACTCTTCATTGGCCTTCTTCAATTCTTCTTTCTCGATCCGAAGCTGATTATACTTCTGAATATCCACCATGGTTGGCTCTTCAACCTTGGGGGGATACGAAGGTGCAACTGAAGGAAACGGCATCAGAATCATCTTTGCCCTGTTCTGGATCCAGCTCAAGTAGGGGTCATAGGCACGGCTATTGTTTTTCCCCAAGGATGCCTTCCCCTTTCTGTGGATGTTGTTCCAAGCGTGCTCAAGCCTGGACAACATGTCACTACTCAACATCCCTATGAGGAACATAGATTCCTGCACCTCTTCTTCTCTGGGCGGATCCCTCAATGCATACCCGAACTGCCTGATCAGCAACGATAGATTGTAATTGATACACCCCCTTCTCCCGATTAGAGGAACATTGGGAAAACCACTGCAGTTGTATATGAGTTCGTACCCAGCCTATCCCTTTCAAACCAAGTGATATTCTCTGCAGTTAAACTCATTAGGCGTTCAGACCAATCTAGTGGGCCCACAGGGAGACAAAAGGACTTGCTTTAGGCATGTGGTTGGCAAACCATTTGTATAGCAAAGGAACACAACAAGACAACATCTTCCCCCTTCTGTTTTCATTTTTGTAATGGATTGAGTGATACACGTCTCCGAGTAATGTGGGCACCGGGTTACCTGAAGCAAAAATATGGAAAGCATCCAAGTCTATGAAGTCTGGCATGTTTGGGAACAAAATAATGTCGTAGATGCAGAGAGCTAGAATAGCGTTAAACACTATCCAACATCCATCTTTAGCTCATTGTTGGGCTTTCTCAATGAGAGACTGTAAAGAGAGCCCGGGCACTCCGTTCCACTGAGTCAATTTCCCATCCAACTCCGAGGCCTCCAGATGCAAAGCTGCAGCTAGCTTAGCCAGATCAGGCTTAGCATCAGTATGGTAAAAGGGCATCTGGTCCTGTCATATCCTAAATTTTACCCTCAGACTCGGTGATCTTTTTTTTACATATCATTTTATGTCAATCATTTCGCATTTTTCATAGTATCCAATTTATCAGCTGGAATAAACTTATTGGAATTACGACGGATTTGGTCGCATTATGGACAGTTTAAACTGTCTCAATGGATAAGGTTTATTTCAAGAATCGGATGAAACGTTGTATTTTTCGGGTGGTTCATTCTATGCTGGTATGTTTGACACAGTCATTTTTTCGTTTTCGAGTCTCGATTCCCGACTTTCATTTCACTTTTATTTATTTTATTTGCTTTTAGTAATTAATTTTTTTAAACAGTTTAGAATCAATTTAGCTTCATTAGGGAATTAAGATTTTATTTCGTCTTTTCAATTATTTATTTACTTCTTAGTTATTTGATTTAGAATTAATTTAATTTAGGTTGATTAATTTAATTTTATTAATTTCAATTGCTATAATTTATTTGTTAGTCCTTTAATTAGTTGTTTTAAAATTAACATTAGGTAATTAAATTTCATTTATTCTTTAATCACATTTAATTTAAGTTAATTGTTTTTACTTATATAACTAATTTTTCTGTTGAATTTATAACTTTAAATTAGAATTTTCTTGATTATTATTTATTCTTCTAGTATTAAATTATTTTTTATTTTAAATTTATTTATTCTCATTATTTGATTAATTCTTTATTTAATTTGTTTTAAGTCTTTTCATTTAGGTTCAGATTTTCTTTTTTTAATAAAATCTTTGACCAGAAATCTTTCCAAATGTGTGAAAGTTCTGCTGTCCAATTTTTTTTCCGGCAGAAACAAAAGAGCAATCCCTGCTATTATCCTATAATCCAAAACCTCTTCTACCTGCTGCATGTACTATCCCAAGCATACACCAAAAACACTAACATCCAAACAACATAGACCCCTGTACACAAACCTGCACTTTATGAACCACACATTTGACCACCCCACCTCTTAACACTTCTATTTTCTCTCTCCATACTATCGAGCAGACCCCTCCTCCTAAACGTAGCTTGCTCATTTTTCTTAATAAGAGAAACTTGCTAGTTTGAGAAACAGAAGAAAAGAAAATCATTACACTCATCTTTCTCTATTCACTCAAAACTCCATAAACCATCTTGCTGTAACATTCTCACACATACATCACACTTGTTTCTTATTCCACCACCATACCACCGGATAACAACAACTTTGCACCACCGTCAAACCTTTTTTGCGCAAGCCAACACCTCTTCAACCTTAACAACTTCCTCTTCCCACCTCTTCATGTGACACTGCTGAAACAACACAATAACACGTTTTTCGTCGACGACTGCAGCTTCGATACCTTCTATTCACCATAGCTTACTACTCTTCTTCTCCATATCACCACCAAACCGGGGATAACCTCACGAAATTATCGTTCGCACCAACAACAAGACTTCTTCAACGATTTGCTTGGTTGCGACATTACCATAGTCCACCTTCCGGAACTTTCTTTTCCATTAAGCTTCGAGGTTGTGCCGCGACATCATTGTGGAAACGACCAGTTCCATTTCCATGTTTGCTCTCTGAAAAACAACTGCATGAGGCTTTTGTACCTGTTGACTTTTATTTTAGTGATGAACTCGAGAAGAGCAGGTGCAACTCATGAGTCCGTAAGATTTCGATTTTTGACCTCTTCGGTATTGTGCTACTGGTTATAATTGCTTCTTGTCTTTTGCTCTTGTTGCTATTCTATTTTTGCTTGGTGTAGTCTATTTGAGTACTATTCTGGTTGCATTTCTTGTTTGTGAATTTTATTTAGTTATTTATGTTAAATAGTATGCATGGTTGCTACTGAGAATTGATTTTTACAGCTGCTTTCATTTCAGTTTTAATGTGTTAAGAGTAAGTAAATCCATGGATTTTGACATCGCCAATATACTGTTATGCTGCGGATTTTTTCTCTCGACATATCAATATAGTTGCTACTTCAATGTGTTTGTTGTCACTGTTTTTCTTTTGGTATTTTTGGTAGCATTTTTTATGAATATTGTTGTCTTGTTTTGGGTGAGTAATAACATGAGAATACTATTAATTTATACTTTTGTTTCTTTAGTTTTATAATATATAATAAACTCTCAGTTTTAAATTAATGTATATGTTTACTGTTTTGTTAAATTTGAAGCTTTTACTTCTTTTAGTTTATATAAGTTTTAAGCTTTCATTTTTCAAGTTTATACATGTCGTCGGTTTTGTTTTTAATGCTTCCGTTTTTCTATTTCTAATACTGTTTCTATTTAGTTTATGTCATTCTATATACACTTTTATTAGTTATGATAGGTACCTTTATTTTATTAGTAATATTGTATATACTTGTTCATTAGATATAATAACTACATTTTTTAGTTATAATGTAAACATGTTGTTTATTAGTTATAATATATATGCATGCTATTTTTTTTATGAATTTATTTTAGCATTTTATTTGTTTTACTTTGATCTGCTCTTATTTCATGTTGAATTTTGATTCTTGTGGTGTCTCACCGCAGACATTTACTTGCCCCCTGAAACCTTGACCACAGTCAAGATTTCCTCACCCCTAATTAGGGGAAATACGAACGCTCTGATTTCTCGTTGAGAATACATAGGCACAAGATGTGATGTCTTGGTGAGCTCACTAACAACTAACTTCCTGTTAATATTTACAACTTAAGATTGGAGTCGCCGTGCTCTAGATAGTTGTCCCGCCGTGGACATTTCCCTTGTTTACCGTTGCCATAGGACTTGGAGTCGCTGTGCTCTATTTAGTCTTCCCACCGTGGATATCCTATACCTTTAACCTTTAACCTTTATGCTAACCTTAGGATTTGAGTCGCTTTGCTCACTTTTAGCGTCCCGCCGTGGACATCCTTTCCCCCTTATCCTAACCTTAGGATTTGAGTCGCCGTGCTCACTTTTAGCGTCCCGCCGTGGACATCCTTTCCCCCTTATCCCAGCCTTAGGATTTGAGTCGCCGTGCTCACTTTTAGTGTCCCGCCGTGGACATCCTTTCCCCCTTATCCTAACCTTAGAATTTGAGTCGCTGTGCTCACTTTTAGCATCCCGCCGTGGACATCCTTTATCATGTTACCCTAGCCTTAGGGATCTGAGTCACCATACTCATGTTTAGCGTCCCTCCGTGGACATCTTTTACCCTTCTATCCTAGCCTTAGGATCTGAGTCGCCGTACTTATATTTAGCATCCCGCCGTGGACATTTTCAACGTACATTCAGGAGTCGCCGCACTCCATGTAAGTACTTCCCTATGAATGCTTACATCCCCTTGGAACCTTGACCACAATCAAGAGTTCCTCACCCCTAGTTAGGGGAACTATGGTTGCTCTGATTCCATTCTCGTCAGGATACGTAGGCACGAGATGCGATGTCTTGGCGAGCATACTTTGTATATATCTTAGATCTTTACCTTAGCACTTTTCCTTTAGCAAGCAACTTTAGCATAACACAAATACTAACAAGAGGTTCCTGTAGAGTACTACAGATACTTAGGATGCCAACACCTTCCCTAGGTATAACCAACCCCCGAACCTTAAATCTCTTAGCTGTGTTGGTACATGGCGTACTTAGGGTTTTCTTCGATCTTTATCCTTTCCTTTGGATAAATCAAAGCTCGGTGGTGAATTTCATGATTTGTGATTCAAGTAAATTCAATAGCTTGTTATCCGATTCTCACCGCAACCGAAATGGCGACTTCACTGGGGACACCACTCCCCTAAGAGGGTTAAGCCCACCTTGTTTATATTTGTGTTTGCTATATGATTGTTTGCTTGTATATTTGTATATATTTGTACATACATTTGTCTGTTCCTGGGTTTCTCTGTATGCAGGGTTGTTATCTTGAGTGGTGAGAAAGTCTTATACCCGGAATTGAGTGCACTTATGATAGGAAGGTGGTATATTCAAGAAGGCTTATAGGGAGTTTATTCCCGACCAAGCTGATTTGAGAAACCACCACTCAGTGGAGGCCCTCTTGAGAGTAGTTTTGTTGAACAAGTATTTGTGAAAACCTTACTACTTTCAACCTAGGAGCCTGTGACACTGAGGACCTTTAGTTACCTTTTACCCCCACTTGGCCTTTTAGGACGTAGTGCGATGACTATGAGGGAGTATTCCCGAAGTAGTTGATACGCGATACTACACTCAGACGAGACTCTCTTGAGAATATTATCGACTACTGTGTGATTTAGGAAATTGATAATATCCAAAAGATGGGTTGTTGACTCTGAGAACCTCTTAGAACCCTGTTCTACAGATTTGAGAACCCTTAGTACACACCCTGTGGTTGGTTTTTTACCCAGACCTCATGCTGTGATCTCGAACCTTTGATCGTCTTATGTGTGTTTTGTATCCTGTCTTCCATCACATTGCATTTGCATCTTTGCATGGTTCATTGCATACCTCTGTTTGTCCAGTGACTCATGTCCAGTTGTCTTCATCTTCCAGTGTACCTGTGAGTCGTCAAGCTGATTCCTCGACACCGATATCAGACTAGAGTTAACTATAGACGCAAGATGTCAGAGCAAGAAGTACATAATGCAGAAATCCGAATGGAGATCGATGAGTTGAAATCAGGCATGACTAAGCTCACCGAGATGCTTCAAGTCTTGATGGCCAGGGGAGAATCTCAAAGGGCCGTTATTCAGGAAGTTTCAAGTGCTGATCCTCCTTCTGTTCAAATGCCACCCTTAACTTGGCCAGAGTTTGGTTTACCTCACAACTACTCTCCACCCCTTGCGTCTACTGCTATGATTGGTCAGACTGTCAAACCAGTTTTTTAAGATCCCGTCTTTGTTGAGCCCAGACCTGTGGTCCACACTGTTAACCAAACTATCCGAGCTCCCTTTGAGAATCCTCTATATGAGTACAATGTTACCAGTGCTCATGGTGAAGACCATGAAGATTTTGTTGAGCCTGAGATTGTCCGTGAACAGTTTCAGAACATAGACAAGAGACTCAAAGTCGTTGAGGGTACTGACTTCTTCAACGTTGATGCAGACAATATGTGCCTAGTTTCTGGTCTTGTTATGCCTGCAAAGTTCAAGACTCCCGAGTTTGTGAAATATAAGGGTCACTCATGTCCAAGAGCCCATCTAGTTATGTATTTCCGAAAGATGGCAGCTTACACCAACAATCAGAAGTTACTCATCCATTGCTTTCAGGACAGTTTGAGTGGTGCTTCTCTCAAGTGGTATATGAACTTAGAGCATACAACGTCCACTGCTTCCAGGATCTCGCCAACGCTTTTATGAGGCAATACAAATACAATCTGGACATGGCTCCTGATCACCGTCAACTTCAAAATATCTGTCAAGGCGAAAGAGAGTCATTCAAGGAGTATGTTCAGCGTTGGAGAGAATTAGCATCCCAAGTTGAACCACCTCTAGCAGAGAAGGAGCTAACTGGAATTTTCATGGATACTTTGTCTCCTTTTTATTGGGAAAAGATGATTGGGAGTGTTTCTTTGAGCTTTACAGATCTGGTGACCATTGGCCAAAGGTTAGAAGAAGGACTGAAAAATGGTAAGGTATCCAAAGCTGCTGAATCTTCTAATGGTGTGAAGAAATCTTTTGGGACCTTCCACAAGAAAAAAAAGGATCATACTAATATTGTTATGACTGAAGTGAGAAGGCCTCGTCCTAGGCCTCAGTTTGTTGATCATTATGTTGTTGCTGCTGTTGCTGCTCCATGACCAGCTCAGATTCCTCAACGTCCAGCTGTTGGACATAACCAGTATCGGAATAAGACTCAATTTGATCTTATTCCCATGACTTACACAGAACTGTATGCTGACCTGGTTCGACAAGGGTTGATTACTACAAAGGCTTTGCAACCTCCTCCTAATCCTCCCCCAGCTGGATTTAGAGCTGATCTCCATTGTGCTTTTCATGAGGGTGCCCCAGGCCACGACTTGGAGCATTGTTTTGCATTGAAAGCCAGAGTGCGTGAGATGGTTAGAGCTAGAATCCTTGATTTTAAGGATAGTCCTCCAAATGTTCAGAACAATCCCTTGCCAATGCATCAAAAGTGAAGCTTCAGTATGACTTCAGCAGATTATCTTCCTAAACGCCAGTGTTTCAGACAGGACGGCTCATCTTTGTACTGATTTAGTCACTAGGCCTTTTGTTTCTCATTGTTTGTACTTTCCTTAATTTTGTTTAAGTTGTTTTCTTTTAATTAGTGTTTGTACTTTCATATCAATGAAATGAACATTGCAACTTTTGATTTCAATTCATTTTGTCTATTATCTGCACTTTTATACTTTCAATTATTTAATCTTTGTCCAAATTTTTGATTATGCAAATATTTGAGGGAGGATGATGAAAATGTTATACCCATAACATCTGTTTATATGCTTTCAATCAAACTTTGCTGACGATGTAAGGCATTGTTTTAACTCCCAAACACTGGAGAAATAAGGAAGTTATTCCCTAGTTTACCCCTTCGAGCCTAGAAGTTGGAGTTTCTTTCTTTACAAAAAACCCGAAATCTGAACCTGGGGCAGGGTAGTTTCTCAATTAACTTGGTTGTGCTTTCCTGCAATACACCCTTCATATAAAGGTTGCATTCACAAGTTTTCCTTCGCACACCGCAAGTAAGTGTCGAAGATGTTTTCCAAGTCAAAAGACGATGATGGTTCACCGTGATCGTTTAAGCCAGGCAATCACTTTCTTTCAAAAAAAATCATTAAAAGAAAAAACCCGCTAAGTCAAAACCTATGAAGGAGACTTAGGCAAAACTGGGGCATCCCGCTGACTGTAAGGTTTAAAAGAAACAGTTCAGACAAAAGTTAGGGATAATAAAAGAGGATATCTTTAAACCCTTCATCTTGAAAATCCTCAATGTCAAAACAACCAAATGTTGTAAAGAAGCAATGATTGACTTTTCAAGAAGTCCTTTGACTTCTGAACCATCATCATGGCTATAATCAGTGCAATTCCTATAGGAACCTGGATGTATATTTTGAGTTAGCTGAGCGTAGGGCTGAAGATCATCATGTAGATTGGGTGAGCACAAATAAACTTTGAGCCTTTATCCTTTATTTCTTAAACCGTGAATCAAGCCACGTTACAACTCTCAAAAGACCTAACTGAAACAAGGTTATTTTGAAAGCATACTACAGCAAGGTTGTGTAAACTGACTCCAAAAGATCTTTGCAAATCAATTATTTTGGTAGTACACATGTGCTTTAAACTTTGAGTGTCTTGAACCACTGTGTTCTGACCAATGACTCATTTATTTTTCAAATGATTTTGATTTTAAAAGTTGTATGAACTTTACATTACCATGTTTGTATAAATACTTTTGTTTGAAAACTGGCTTTCCTCTCAAGGAATTTTCAAACAATGAGAAACTTGGTTGGTGATCCTATCAGGGGAAAGTTCTTTTCACATCCTGTTAAAGAATCAGTTCAATATTTGTTCAGAGCAAGGTCTTCTCAGATTTGGTTTATCCAGAAGATTTTTCAAGACTCAGACTGGGGCAAACTTTCCAAGCACCAAACGGATTAGTCATCTTCAACATCAGACAAGCTAAAGCAATTATCAGTTCATCTACAACAGATAGCTAATCTGGGGTAGTTTACTTGAAGAATCCCCAAGCAACTCTTCATCCTTCCTACAAGGATCATCAACTTGATACAGTTTAGCAGTGTGGTAGAATTGTGCTTAATAGTAGCATCTTTGGTCCCCAAGTAGAATGGCAGTGAAATCCGTGTTGAGGAATCAGTCTTCCAGTCCTGTCATCTCACCAAAAGAGTCGATTCTTGTCGTCGGCATCTGCATTTACATTTTATCATATATCATATCATAATTCATATACATATGCATATCATTGTTGCACCCCAAATTTTGACCCCTTAGATCCTCATCATCATTTTAGGATCATATTCATTTATTTATCTAACCTTAACCTATTTCAAGTTTGTCTTTGTTAAGATACAGGTGAATCAGGGTTCCGTACAGTCAGAAATCGAGGTTTCGGCGGTTTAATCAGTCAATGTATTGGATTGATTCTCCATAAAACAAGCCTTTACATCATCAAGGATACTCCATTGGGTCAAACATGAGTCTAATTTGAGTTTGTCACTCAAAGATTAAAAACAGTGCAGATTAAGATCCTCGATTAGGGTTTCTAATCAGGAAAAGTCAATTGTGGTTTGACTTTTGATTTAAAAGGTGTTCTAATGGTGGGATCATGGTCCGTGAAGTTAATATGACTTAGGGAAGTCCACTCAAGAAGTTTCAAGACCTCAGGAGACCGAGAACAACAACAGTCGACTCGGTAGTCATCGATCGATCGTTTCGTTGATTGAAAAGTCAACTCTCCAACCATAAGGAATTTGACCTCAAAGTGTGAAGCAAAAATGTTCCTAATGTTATATTACACCTATCCATGAAGTTTCATGACCATTTAATCAAGGATTGAGGAGTAATCAAAAAGTTGGGAAATTAAGATTTTGAAAAGGGCAAAGTCATAACTCCTTAACCACACAAGGGTTTTTGACCTAGTTTCAAGAGGAATGAGTTCCTAACACATGCGTCAATATTGTAGTACCTAATTGGAGCTTTTTAAAAAGTACAAGTGGGTTCCATAACTCTTCCTGGTTAGAGAGAACCAAGGTCCACAAGTTGGCAAAAACTCATATTGGAAAAACCAGGTCAGCATGAGTTTTTTTTTAATTCCAAAACCTCTCCAAATTGATGCTAATTAAAGACTAAGCCTCATTTATGATGTTTATATTGATAATTAACATTTTTACATCAATTCCCACGAAAATGGCACAAAGATCAAAGGAAATCATTATTTAATGCAAGTTGCAAAAGTGAATAGTGAAAAAAGAGAAAAAAGGTGGCTACCATTGTCAAATCATCAACTTTAATTCAACAAGTCACCTCCCATCCTATGAAGCATGATGAAAAAATCTATAGAGCATGGGGAATATCTTAGTAGAGTGGCTTAAAGATAAAGGTGAAGATTTCATTAGAAAACTCAAAGATTTTCATGATGGAAGGTTAAAATTGACAATTTGCTACACTTTTGCCCATACCTTGATCCAAGGCCTTTGGCTATAAATAGAACTCACTTCCTACATCAAAAATACACAAGTTCCATGCTAGAAACCAGATAGAACTTTCTTCCTTACACAATCACAAGTTCTTACAAAATCTCATCAAGTTTCCAAAATCCCTCAAAATTTGCTTTTGAAAAACACCTTTCAAAACCATTTCCAAACTTCTTCCAACTCAAGAAACACTTCAAACACATAAAGTATGATGTATTGAAGCTATCCAAGTCACTTCCACAATTATGTAACAAGATCTTGGAAGAGCTCTCAAGATCTCTGGTTTTCTTATTGCTTAAGCTTGCTTCAAGAGGTAAACCTAAAACTCATAAATGTGAACTTTCCACTTGCATTCCACATGTTACCATGACTGTTTTTTTTTTACCATGATGATCTTGAAAATTTTCAACTTGTAACTTGATTTTTCTTGTGAGATTGATCTTGTATTATTCTTAAATTTTTGTTAACATGTTTAAATAATCAAATTTGTTTGATTCATTGTCTTACCATGTGCATTTTATTCCTTTTATCATTTAGATTTTCATGTTTTGTTCATCCAATCTTTGAAAATTCATAACTCACTCATTTTTAATCATTTTGAACCCATTCTTTTTGCATTGTGTTTGTCTTGATGCCTACTTTCATCTGATATTTTTGAATTCCATGTTTGTTCAAATTTTCATGCCTTTTGGTTGCTTGCAAGTTTCCTTTGTGTCGAGATCATTATCTCCCGTGTGCAGATGAATTTATTTTTCACCATGATCATTTGTGTTAAGATATTTATTCATTCTCACTTCTTTTATGTTAGTAAACATGTTAGGGTTTTCTCCTTTGGTTTTTACCATAAAATATTCCTTTTCATCTGTGTTTACTTTAAAGCGCGATTTGCCGTTACGATTCTTGCTTGATTATTTGCCTTGATCGTCATCCATCCATTTTCACTTATGACATGCTCATTTATTGGTTGTCACCATGATTTTATATTGTTTTCCTCCTAAATTATGAGGTTAAACTGATTTGCTTGTATTTGATTGTCATCGATACATATGGGTTGTTACCTTCATCTTTGTTAAGATATGCCTTCATCTTGGTTAAGATATTTCATGGGTTGTTACCTTCATCTTTGTTAACACACATTAATTCTTGGTTGTAACCATTTATCTTGATTTAAATCCTTGCCTATTGTAATATGCATGCTTGTTTGGTTGTAACCATCATCCTTGATTACTTTTGTTAATTATTCCTTCCCCAAGTGATGGAACTCTCTAGTTCTCATCCAAATTGTCTCCTTTCTCTCTCCTTCCAAAGGAAAAGTCTCTCTATTGACCCTTGGGTCATAGATAGCTCAATACCCTCATAGGCCTCGAAAGAGCCTTAACCCCATTTTTGGTCTGGATAGAACCAATAGGATTCACACTCATAGGTCTGGATAGAACCTTCCCCTCTTTTGGTCTGGAAAGAACCAATTGATCCTTAGTTCGAGCCTGAACTACGACCGCTCTGATTTCTCATTGGACAATGAGAATACGTAGGCACAAGATGCGATATCTTGACGAGCAACCTTCCCCCTTCTTCCTCCTTTTGGTCTGGATAGAACCAATTGACCTTACAACATAGAACTTTAGGATAGAGTTTGGTTAACTTTATGTAAGAATCATGGACATGATTACTTACTTACCTTTCTTGAGAGTTCAACATAGATCTAGAGAGTTTTGTGAAACTCTACACAAGCATGGATATGTTTGTTCCCCTTTGAACCTTGATCATAATCAAGTGTTCTTCATCCTTAGTGAGGTGAACTACGATTGCTCTGATTCTATCCTAGTTAGGATACGTAGGCAGAGGACGCGACATCTTTGCGAGCAAACCTAGAAACTATCTTTAGGTCTTAACCTACACCTTTTACCCAATCCTAATCCATAGCAAATATTTAACAAACTTAGCATGCAAACAAACAAAAGGTTCCTGTAGAGTACTACATATGTTTAGGATGTGAAATACCTACCCTATGCATAACCAACCCCCGATCCCCGAATCTCTTAGCGTTGTTGTTACATCACGAAAAGGGTTTTTCTTTCTTTAGACCTTTCCTTTGGATAAATTAAAGTCCGGTTGTAATCTAAGAATAAAAGATTCAAGTTAATCAATAACTTGATATCATGATTCTCACCGCAACAGAATTGGCGACTTCACTGGGGAGACTTAAACTTGAGGGTTTAGCCTATTTTGTTTGATTGTATGCTATATTTGTGAATATTTGCTCAACATGTATATTTGTTAATATATATGCTTGTGTGTTGGGTGCTTTGAGTGGTGAGACAGTCCTATACCCGGACTTGAGTGCACTTATGGTAGGATGGTGGTATATTCAAGAAGGCTTATAGGGAGTTGATTCCCGACCAAGCTAACTTGAGAAACCACCGTTCAGTGTAGGCCCTTTTGAGAGTTAGTGATGTTGAATGAGTATTCATGAAAACATTACTACCCTCAACAAAGGAGCCATTGACACTGTGGACCTTTAGATTACCTCTTTACCCCACTTTAGCCTTATTAGGACGTAGTGTGATGGCTATAAGGAAGTATTTCCGAAGTAGCTGATACGCGATACTACACTTGGGTGAGACTCTCTTGAGAATATTATCGATTACCGAGTAATTTGGGAAATTGATAATATCCGAAAGATGGGTTGTTGACCCTGGGAACTTTGTTAGAACCCGTTTGGCAGGTACAAATAGCTCATAGTACAAATCCTTGGGGATGGTTAGACCTTTGACTCCTTGCTTTGATCTTGAGCCTAAGAGGTCTTTGTATATGTTTTGTATTTGTGAATACTTGCCTTTGTGTTATGTGTGCATCATCTCATCATATCACCACGAGCATATCATGTCGCAACTAGTTTTGTAAAACTCAGTCGATCTCTGATATTTTTAAAAAAAAAGTTGTAACTTTTTCCAACGATTGATGAAATGAGGGTTTTGACCTAGTCAATCTTCTGAGTTTTGTAAAACCAGTTTGCTCTTTGCATTGCATTTGGATTTTACATTTTCTCTTCTCAGCCTTGCGTCTCTTTTTCTCCCACTTGTTCAGAGAGAGATACCTAGCACATATCCGAGACAAATGGCAACAATGGAGGGACATTTGAAAGCCCAGGAAATGCTGAAAGAGGACATCATAATTCTCAAATGTCAGATGAATTGGGTTCTAGAGACATTGCAGAACATGATGAAAAAAGAAGGTCACCTTGACCATGTTGCGTCTAGAGAAACTAGGGATGCATTATCTCCGATGGTTCCTCCAACTCAAGGACATCCTCGGCATCAACGAACAGATAACCGTCAATCGCGTCAGTACGCCCAACACTCAGTGTTTGTTCCTCCTCAAGCTTCTCAAAGCCGAAAATTGAACAAGAAGGATCATGTTAGGAAAAATAAGACTTGTGATAGACAAACTCCAGTACCGTTAAGCAAACTTTACCAGCTACTGATTCAGAACTCACTAGTGACTCCACGATTGTCCAATCTGGTGCCAGGACCATGGCATAATGCGAACCTGAATTGTGAATTTCACAAAGGAGCTAAAGGACACAACTTATATGCATGTATAGCATTAAGTTATCTTGTACAAGAGCTAATCGTTGACAAACGCTTGATCCTCGAGGAGGACCATCCAAGAGTGGAATGTGGATATCATACTGGGACCACAGGGCACCTAGTTGAAGAGTGTGAAAGTTTTAAACTGGGATTGCAAGAGCTACTGAAACCTCAGGAGGATAAATCAAATGACAATGCTGCGATTCCTAAATCCAAAGGCAAAGGACCCGTGAGACCCCTCATAAGTCTATATCACAAGGAGCAAGTGATGGTTGGAGGTGTTCCCCCACATGGGCCTAAAATTTGAAAATTGTTTTGTTAAACAATTTTAATTCCCTAAGGCTGGCAGCTGTGGACTGTTTCAGCATTTTGTTGTGTTTTCTTTGCATTTCTGTTGCTTGTAAGCTGTTGTTTATTTGAATTGGAAATATTTAATGAAATATTTGTGCATCTTTTGAGTAAGTCCATTCGTTTCACTCTTTCTTTTTTCATTGTTATGAAATACCAAAAATGCAGAAAATTTCTTTTGTTTACTAAACTGTTGTTTAAAACAAAGATTGGGGAGGATGATGAAAATTATATCCATAACTGCTGTCGATATGCTTTCAAATTTAACTTTGCCGATGATGTAAGGCATTGTTTCAATCCTTAAACACTGGAGAAATAAGGAAGATAATCCCTCGTTAACCCCTTCGAGCCTAGGCGTAGGAGTTTTTCTTTCTTTACAAAACAAAACCTTATATCTCAAACCTGGGGCGGGTAGTTCTCAGTTAACTTGAAGATACGTGCATACAAGACACTTTTCATATAGAACTGGTGCATTCAGGTTTTTCCTTCGAACACAACAAGAGAGTGTCGAAGATGCTTTTCAGCATAAAAGATGATGATGGTTCGCCGTAGCCATTAATCTGGGTAGTCACCTCCTTTCTTGAAATAAAAAAAAAGAGAAGAAGAAAAAAGAAAGTGAAAAGCTCGCTAAGTCAAAACCTGTGAAGGAGACTTAGGCAAAAATAGGGCATCCCGTGGACTGTATATTCGAACAAAATAGTTCAGACAAAAGTCAGGGATAACAAAAGAGAGGAATTATGTAAGAGTTATCACTCTTAAAAAACCTCAAATAGCAAAAAGCTATCAAATACTATAAGGGAGTCGTGACTACCCGAGGTTTGTAAACCATCACCAACTATCATCAGTTCAATTCTTAAAACCTGTAAGAACCTGAACGTGTAGTTTGAGTTAACTGAGCGTAGGATTGGAGTTCATCATGAAGAGTGGGTGGGACAAATAACTTTGAGCCTTTATCCTTTGTTTCATGAACCATGAACCAAGCCACGTTACAACCCTTAAAAGACCTAATTGAGGTAAGGTTGTTTTGAAAGCATATTACAGCAAGGTTTGATAACCTGACTCCTAAATGATCTTTGATGTTTGTGTGTGTTAATCACTTTATCCATCATCTGTAAAAAGATTGGATCACTTTCACTTTGATCACTTGATCACTCCGCCGTGTGTGTTTTATCAAAAATGTTTTCAAAAGATTGCATGAATTTTACATTGAAAATTGCCAATTTTTAATGAACAACATTGCGTGCAAAACAATCCAATATCAAAGGAATGCCAACAAGCGCTGTCAGCTAGGGAATTTGACTTGATAAAGGGAGCTCAGCCTGGGGCAACCAATTTGAAGGATTTGTTAATCATTTGTCATAAAGTTCAGTTAATCAGAGCCAACCAGGTCAAGATCAGATGAAGCTCTCAATGAACAGTTTAGTCTGGGGCAGACTTCTACAGTTACCAGCTAGCAGGGGCAAGTTTGTTCCCTAGTCGTTACTTCCACAGTCTGAAGGCTTTTTTGTACAAGCACCGTTAAGCTGGGGCAATCACGTCGAGATTTGTAAATCTCTCTCTATAAGAGTTTGAAGACAGTTGAAGCATCTTTATGCCAATTCTTTTGTAAAAGCATCCTTATAACTTCTTCTTACAGACCATGTAATCTGGGGCAAAAAAGGTTTGAAGACTATTTGTCGCAAGAGTCGTTGCTCACTGAAAGAGGATTGTTATACTATTAATGGGGCAGAAAGATTTTGGTCTCACGATACCCTTTGTCAGCTCCCCGATTAAGTTGTTACTTCGGTTGATCTTGGAATTTCCCTTGGTGTTTTTCCTTCAACAAAGAATTCAAGCTCATGATGGAAATCCAAGTGAAGTCATGACGTTTCAGCCTAAGAAGATTTCTCTCTCCCAGAGAAGGTGGTAACCTTGAAGTGGAATTGTTGTTCTTCGTGATCATCCCTTTGATGTCCAATTTTGGTGAAGTTGGTTGGGTCTCCGTGTCGAGATGTTTACTTCATTTTCAGTTTTGTTTTGTCTGTTTTGTCAGCATAAACATAAGCATGGCATAAAGCATATGCATAGCATCCGTGCATTTTTTTCTATCTCCGGTTTTTTACCTGTTCTTGTTTCGCTTTGTTTCCCTTCTCAGTGATTGGGTGTGTTGTCTCTCTCCAATAGAGTTGTCAGCCCTTAAGCATAAAATGTCCATCTTTTCTCAATTCCCCACAGAGTTTAATCCTCGTGGATGATGGTTGCTTCAGTTATCTTTTTCCATGATTGGATAAAGTAAGTCACCATTCGAGTTCATTTCTCAATGGTTGGAGTCTTGTTTGATATTTTCTTTCTAGCTCGGTTCTAGATTGAACTTTGGTCCCTGTCGGTCGCCAAACCTACCTGGACGTGCATTTATTTTGCACTATCTATCAAAAAGAACATTTTACATTGTGATACAGATAAGTGGCAATCTTTGGCAAGAAGCTTATTCATCTCAGTGATAAGTGGCAGTCTCTATAGAGAAGCTTATCAATAAGTGGCAGTCTCTGTAGAGAAGCTTATCCATAAGTGGCAGTCTCTGTAGAGAAGCTTATCAATAAGTGGCAGTCTCTGTAGAGAAGCTTATTCATCTTCAACAATAAATGGCAGTCTCTTCGGAGAAGTTTAATCGTCTTTAGCGGTAAGTGGCAATCTCTTAGGAGAAGCTTAACCTTCATCAACGATAAATGGCAGTCTCTTCGGAGAAGTTTAATCGTCATCAACGATAAATGGCAGTCTCTTCGGAGAAGTTTAATCGTCTTCAGCGGTAAGTGGCAATCTCTTAGGAGAAGCTTAACCTTCATCAACGATAAATGGAAGTCTCTTCGGAGAAGTTTAATCGTCATCAGTGATAAATGGCAGTCTCTTCGGAGAAGTTTAATCGTCTTCAACGATAAATGGCAGCCTCTTCGGAGAAGTTTAATCGTCTTCAGCGGTAAGTGGCAATCTCTTGGGAGAAGCTTAACCTTCATCAACAATAAATGGCAGTCTCTTCGGAGAAGTTTAATCGTCTTCAACGATAAATGGCAGTCTCTTCGGAGAAGTTTAATCGTCTTCAACGATAAGTGGCAGTCTCTGTAGAGAAGCTTATTCGTCTTCAACAATAAGTGGCAGTATCTGTAGAGAAGCTTATTCCTCTTCAACGATAAATGGAAGTCTCGTCGGAGAAGTTTAATCGTATTCAGCGATAAATGGCAGTCTCTTCGGAGAAGTTTAATCGTCTTCAGCGGTAAGTGACAGTCTTTGTAGAGAAGCTTAACCTACACCAGTGGTAAATGGAAGTCACATTTGATAAGTTTATCTTAAGGATGTCGATGCACGGTTGTGACCAGCATTGTTTGAAAATCCAGTGGATACTGATATAAGTAATTTGGTGGTGACCAATCATATATCAAGTAAGGCCTGTTGGTAACCGGCATTATGAAAATCAACAAACAACAAATACTGACAATTTGGTTGTGTATCAGTCGAAACTAAGTCACGATCATTTCTATCCTAAGCTCAGGTTGTGTACCTTTGGAGATAGATGTATTGTTCGATTCCAAGCACAGGTTTTGTACCTTTGGAAGATGTTTGTTGCCATCCCAAGCTCAGGTTTCGTACCTTTGGAGATGTATTGTTTGATTCCAAGCACATGTTTCGTACCTTTGGAAGAAGTTTGTTTCTATCCCGAGCACAGGTTGTGTACCTTTGGAGATAGATGTTTGTTTTCATCCCAAGCTCAGGTTTCGTACCTTTGGAGATGTATTGTTAGATTCCAAGCACAGGTTTTGTACCTTTGGAAGATGTTTGTTTCCATCCCAAGCTCAGGTTCCGTACCTTTGGAGATGTATTATTGGATTCCAAGCACAGGTTTTGTACCTTTGGAAGAAGTTTGTTTGATTCCAAGCACAGGTTTTGTACCTTTGAAATATGTTTGTTGCCATCCCAAGCTCAGGTTCCGTACCTTTGGAGATGTATTATTGGATTCCAAGCACAGGTTTTGTACCTTTGGAAGAAGTTTGTTTGATTCCAAGCACAGGTTTTGTACCTTTGGAAGATGTTTGTTGCCATCCCAAGCTCAGGTTCCGTACCTTTGGAGATGTATTATTGGATTCCAAGCACAGGTTTTGTACCTTTGGAAGAGGTTTGTTTGATTCCAAGCACAGGTTTTGTACCTTTGGAAGATGTTTGTTGCCATCCCAAGCTCAGGTTCCGTACCTTTGGAGATGTATTATTGGATTTCAAGCACAGGTTTTGTACCTTTGGAAGAAGTTTGTTTGATTCTAAGCACAGGTTTTGTACCTTTGGAAGATGTTTGTTTCCATCCCAAGCTCAGGTTTCGTACCTTTGGAGATGTATTGTTGGATTCCAAGCACAAGTTTCGTACATTTGGAAGAAAGTTTATTTCTATTCCATGCTCAGGTTTCGTACCTTTGGAGATGTATTGTTTGATTCCAAGCACAGGTTTCGTACCTTTGGAGATGTATTGTTTGATTCCAAGCATAGGTTTCGTACCTTTGGAAGATGTTTGTTTCTATCCTGAGCACAGGTTGTGTACCTTTGGAGATAGATGTTTGTTGCCATCCCGAGCACAGGTTTCATACCTTTGGAGATGTATTGTTTGATTCCAAGCACAAGTTTTGTACCTTTGGAAGATGTTTGTTGCCATCCCGAGCACAGGTTTCGTACCTTTGGAGATGTATTATTTGATTCCAAGCACAGGTTTTGTACCTTTGGAAGATGTTTGTTGCCATCCCGAGCACAGGTTGTGTACCTTTGGAGATGTATACTTTAAATCCCGAGTTCAGAAATTCCCAGAGACTAAAGTGGTTGCATTTGCATGAAGTGATCTATATCCTAGGGTCTTGAGGGTAATAGTTTTTAATCCTAATGTGTTGAGGGTTGTATCTCTTTTCTATCCTAATGTATTGAGGGTTGTGTCTCTAACTATATCCTAACGTGTTGAGGGTATTAGTTTTCAATCCTAATGTGTTGAGGGTTGTATCTCTTTTCGATCCTAATGTATTGAGGGTCGTGTCTCTAACTATATCCTAATATGTTGAGGGTATTAGTTTTCAATCCTAATGTGTTGAGGGTCGTATCTCTTTTTGATCCTAATGTGTTGAGGGTTGTGTCTCTGCTGTATCCTAATGATTTTAGGATATTAGCTTTTGTTCCTAAGGTTTTGAGGGATATATTTGTGCTTCCTGTTTGAAGGTCTGGTCGTCACCAAACCCTTTGTAAAGCCCAATGGTTACTGGCATCTTTTAAAAGACCAATTGTTATCAGTATCATCTAATCTGGTCGTTACCAACCTTCATTCAAAGCCCAATGGTTACTGGCATCCTTTCAAATCCAATGGTTATTGGTATCATCTAATTTGGTCGTTACTAAACATCACTTCAAAGCCCAGTGGTTACTGACATCTCTTAAAACCCATTAATATTGGCAACTGCAGATCTGGTTGTCACCAACAATCTTTAAAGCCAGTGGTTACTGGCGTCTCTTAAAAGTCCAATTGTTATTGGTATGATCTAATCTGGTCGTTACCAACTATCATTCAAAAGCCTAGTAGTTACTAACATTGTAAAATCCAATCGTTATTGATATTGTTGGTTTGGTCGTCACCATATCTTTTGAAAGTCCAGTGGTAACTGGCATTGTTTAAAATCCAATCGTTATTGGTATTGTTGGCTCGGTCATTACCAATTTCATCTGTTAAAATCCAATTGTTATTGGTACCCTTTGATTCGGTCGTTACCAATTCCATCTGTTAAAATCCAATCGTTATTGGTACCCTTTGATTTGGTCATTACCTGTCATCCTTGAAAGTCTAAGTAGTTACTAGCATTGCTTAAACCCAATTGTTATTGGTATCCTTTGATTTGGTTGTCATAAATAATCTCCGATGTCCAATTGTTATTGACGTTGTCTAAACTCGATTGTTATCGTCGCTTCGATTTGGTTGTCACTAAACCCTTCAAAAATACAATGGTTATTGGTCTTCTTTGATTCGGTCGTTGCCAATCTCCCCAGTTAAGTCTAGTGGTTAGTAGCATTATCATAACCAATCGTAATTGGAACACTGATTTGGTAGTCACCAGTTCTTTCTAAGTCTAGTGGTTACTGGCGTTGCTTAAAAGCTGATCGTTATTAGCACCGCGAGATTTGGTTGTTACTAATTTCCCCAGCCGAAGTCCTGTATTTTACCAATGTTATTGGGAATTCCAAAATTGTGATTGGAACTTTGGTTTGGTTGTCACCATCGCCCCAGGAAGTCTAGTGGTAACTAGCACTATTGGAAACTGGCTGCTGTTCTGGTCGTCACCAGTACCCCTCTTGAAGCTTTTGCTTTCCTCAGTCGAGTCTCGGAGGACTAGTGGATACTATATTCCCCGGTGCGTCTGGTCTTATTTCTAACCTTTTCCTGAAGATCCCGTTTGAACTCTTCGTTATACGAATTTTTTCTCATCTGGTTATCCCCAGTGAGGTTCGTGTCTTCATTCCGTCTTTTCCCCGGTAAAGATTTGCTTCCCCAGTGGAATTGTTCCCCAGCGAAGTTTTCCCCAGTGGACTTGTTCCCCAGTGAGGTTTCCCCCGGTGTGTCGGGTCCCCTGTGAGTAGTTACTCGTTGTATCACCGTTTCTTTCATTTGTGGTTTGCGTGTCTGCATCTGGCTTGCATTCAAGCATCATAAAGCACCATTTAGATTCATGGCATATTCGCATTTGTCCTTTTGCATACCACCGGATCTAAGGGACAAAATTTTTGGTTTTCTATTTTTAAATACCTTTCATTACGATTCTATGAGGATTGTCATCTCTCATTGCCATCTAGTGAAGATATTTAAATAGGGGCAACTGTTGCACCCCAAATTTTGACCCCTTAGATCCTCATCATCATTTTAGGATCATATTCATTTATTTATCTAACCTTAACCTATTTCAAGTTTGTCTTTGTTAAGATACAGGTGAATCAGGGTTCCGTACAGTCAGAAATTGAGGTTTCGGCGGTTTAATCAGTCAATGTATTGGATTGATTCTCCATAAAACAAGCCTTTACATCATCAAGGATACTCCATTGGGTCAAACATGAGTCCAATTTGAGGTTGTCACTCAAAGATTAAAAACAGTGCAGATTAAGATCCTCGATTAGGGTTTATAATCAGGAAAAGTCAACTGTGGTTTGACTTTTGATTTAAAAGGTGTTCTAATGGTGGGATCATGGTCCGTGAAGTTCATATGACTTAGGGAAGTCCACTCAAGAAGTTTCAAGACCTCAGGAGACCGAGAACAACAACAGTCGACTCGGTAGTCATCGATCGATCGTTTCGTTGACTGAAAAGTCAACTCTCCAACCATAAGGAATTTGACCTCAAAGTGTGAAGAAAAAATGTTCCTAATGTTATATTACACCTATCCATGAAGTTTCATAACCATTTAATCAAGGATTGAGGAGTAATCAAAAAGTTGGGAAATTAAGATTTTGAAAAGGGCAAAGTCATAACTCCTTAACCACACAAGGGTTTTTGACCTAGTTTCAAGAGGAATGAGTTCCTAACACAAGCATCAATATTGTAGTACCTAATTGGAGATTTTTAAAAAGTACAAGTGGGTTCCATAACTCTTCCTGGTTAGAGAGAACCAAGGTCCACAAGTTGGCAAAAACTCATATTGGAAAAACCAGGTCAGCATGAGTTTTTTTTTAATTCCAAAACCTCTCCAAATTGATGCTAATTAAAGACTAAGCCTCATTTATGATGTTTATATTGATAATTAACATTTTTACATCAATTCCCACGAAAATGGCACAAAGGTCAAAGGAAATCATTATTTAATGCAAGTTGCAAAAGTGAATAGTGAAGAAAGAGAAAAAAGGTGGCTACCATTGTCAAATCATCAACTTTAATTCAACAAGTCACCTCCCATCCTATGAAGCATGATGAAAAAATCTATAGGGCATGGGGAATATCTTAGTAGAGTGGCTTAAAGATAAAGGTGAAGATTTCATTGGAAAACTCAAAGATTTTCATGATGGAAGGTTAAAATTGACAATTTGCTACACTTTTGCCCATACCTTGATCCAAGGCCTTTGGCTATAAATAGAACTCACTTCCTACATCAAAAATACATAAGTTCCATGCTAGAAACCAGATAGAACTTTCTTACTTACACAATCACAAGTTCTTACAAAATCTCATCAAGTTTCCAAAATCCCTCAAAATTTGCTTTTGAAAAACACCTTTCAAAACCATTTCCAAACTTCTTCCAACTCAAGAAACACTTCAAACACATAAAGTATGATGTATTGAAGCTATCCAAGTCACTTCCACAATTATGTAACAAGATCTTGGAAGAGCTCTCAAGATCTCTGGTTTTCTTATTGCTTAAGCTTGCTTCAAGAGGTAAACCTAAAACTCATAAATGTGAACTTTCCACTTGCATTCCACATGTTACCATGACTGTTTTTTTTTACCATGATGATCTTGAAAATTTTCAACTTGTAACTTGATTTTTCTTGTGAGATTGATCTTGTATTATTCTTAAATTTTTGTTAACATGTTTAAATAATCAAATTTGTTTGATTCATTGTCTTACCATGTGCATTTTATTCCTTTTATCATTTAGATTTTCATGTTTTGTTCATCCAATCTTTGAAAATTCACAACTCACTCATTTTTAATCATTTTGAACCCATTCTTTTTGCATTGTGTTTGTCTTGATGCCTACTTTCATGTGATATTTTTAAATTCCATGTTTGTTCAAATTTTCATGCCTTTTGGTTTCTTGCAAGTTTCCTTTGTGTCGAGATCGTTATCTCCCGTGTGCAGATGAATTTCTTTTTCACCATGATCATTTGTGTTAAGATATTTATTCATTCTCACATCTTTTATGTTAGTAAACATGTTAGGGTTTTCTCCTTTGGTTTTTACCATAAAATATTCCTTTTCATCTGTGTTTACTTTAAAGCGCGATTTGCCGTTACGATTCTTGCTTGATTATTTGCCTTGATCGTCATCCATCCATTTTCACTTATGACATGCTCATTTATTGGTTGTCACCATGATTTTATATTGTTTTCCTCCTAAATTATGAGGTTAAACTGATTTGCTTGTATTTGATTGTCATCGATACATATGGGTTGTTACCTTCATCTTTGTTAAGATATGCCTTCATCTTGGTTAAGATATTTCATGGGTTGTTACCTTCATCTTTGTTAACACACATTAATTCTTGGTTGTAACCATTTATCTTGATTTAAATCCTTGCCTATTGTAATATGCATGCTTGTTTGGTTGTAACCATCATCCTTGATTACTTTTGTTAATTATTCCTTCCCCAAGTGATGGAACTCTCTAGTTCTCATCCAAATTGTCTCCTTTCTCTCTCCTTCCAAAGGAAAAGTCTCTCTATTGACCCTTGGGTCATAGATAGCTCAATACCCTCATAGGCCTCGAAAGAGCCTTAACCCCCTTTTTGGTCTGGATAGAACCAATAGGATTCACACTCATAGGTCTGGATAGAACCTTCCCCTCTTTTGGTATGGAAAGAACCAATTGATCCTTAGTTCGAGCCTGAACTACGACCACTCTGATTTCTCATTGGACAATGAGAATACGTAGGCACAAGATGCGATATCTTGACGAGCAACCTTCCCCCTTCTTCCTCCTTTTGGTCTGGATAGAACCAATTGACCTTACAACATAGAACTTTAGGATAGAGTTTGGTTAACTTTATGTAAGAATCATGGACATGATTACTTACTTACCTTTCTTGAGAGTTCAACATAGATCTAGAGAGTTTTGTGAAACTCTACACAAGCATGGATATGTTTGTTCCCCTTTGAACCTTGATCATAATCAAGTGTTCTTCATCCTTAGTGAGGTGAACTACGATTGCTCTGATTCTATCCTAGTTAGGATACGTAGGCAGAGGACGCGACATCTTTGCGAGCAAACCTAGAAACTATCTTTAGGTCTTAACCTACACCTTTTACCCAATCCTAATCCATAGCAAATATTTAATAAACTTAGCATGCAAACAAACAAAAGGTTCCTGTAGAGTACTACAGATGTTTAGGATGTGAAATACCTACCCTATGCATAACCAACCCCCGATCCCCGAATCTCTTAGCGTTGTTGTTACATCGCGAAAAGGGTTTTTCTTTCTTTAGACCTTTCCTTTGGATAAATTAAAGTCCGGTTGTAATCTAAGAATTAAAGATTCAAGTTAATCAATAGCTTGATATCATGATTCTCACCGCAACAATCAGGAGTGTTTCATCCTCATTTCCATTTCTCCCGAGGTTGTTTGTTATCCATGTATTACCCTGTGGTCAAAGTCCAACTCACTTGGCACCTACCAAACAGTTTTTTTTGTGTCGTGTCTATCTGACGTTCTTCCATATATGGCATTTCTTATCCGATTGTTCTTCCGGATATGTTTGTTCCTCTTACATCAAATACCACTCAGTTATTGTGTTTATACTTTTTTTCAAAGCCATTATTGGATGCCTGGTATCTCCTTTTTATCCAATGCAATTTTTGGATGTCACCTTTTTTTATTTCTCTCTCTGATGTTTTTCCAGATTGAGTCTTTGCTCTGATGTTCCTCCAAAACTTATCTGATGTTCTTCCAGATATTCCCTTTGATTCTGATGGTTTTCCAGAATCTATCCGATGTTTTTCCAGATATGTTTCTCTCTCTGATGTTTTTCCAGATTGAATCTTTGTTCTGATGTTCTTCCAGAACTTATCTGATGTTTTCCCAGATATTCCCTTTGATTCTGATGTTTTCTCAGAATCTATCCGATATTTTTCTGGATATGTTTCTCTTTCTGATGTTTTTCAGATTGAGTCTTTGTTCTGATGTTCGTCCAAAACTTATCTGATGGTTTTCTAGATATTTACCTTAATTCTGATGTTTTTCCAGAATCTATCCGATGTTTTTCCGGATATGTTTCTCTATCTGATGTTTTTCCAGATCGAGTCTTTGTTCTGATGTTCTTCCAGAACTTATCTGATGGTTTTCCAGATATTTACCTTGATTCTGAAGTTTTTCTAGAATCTATCCGATGTTTTTCCGGATATGTTTCTCTCTCTGATGTTTTTCCAGATTGAGTCTTTATTCTGATGTTCTTCCAGAACTTATCTGATGTTTTTTCAGATATTCCCTTTGATTCTGATGTCTTCCCAGAATCTATCCGATGTTTTTCTGGATTTGTTTCTCTCTCTAATGTTTTTCCAGATTGAGTCTTTGTTCTGATGTTCTTCCAGAACTTATCTGATGGTTTTCGAGTATTTGTTTCTCTCTCTCTGATGTTTTTCCAGATTGAGTCTTTGTTCTGATATTCTTCTAGAACTTATCTGATGGTTTTCCATATATTTATTTCTCTTTCTGATGGTTTTCCAGATTGAGTCTCTGTTCTGATATTCTTCCAGAACTTATCTGATGGTTTTCCATATTGAGTCTATGTTTTGATGTTCTTCCAGAACCCCTTTGTTGCTTATCTGATATCTAGAGTAGGGAGCTTGTAAGCAACAGTTTTCCTCAAGAAGCCCATGTCGGATATAAGAAACCATATCACTAGAACAAAGGGAGGAATATGAACTTGCAATGTAACGCCCGTTTTATTTTGATTAAATTCAATTATGACTTTGCTATGTCTCGTTGCGTCGTAGTCGTAGTTGAGTATGTGTTTGGATCGAAGGAAGGAATTGAATCGGTCGAATTGTCGGAAAAAAGTGTAAAATTCCGTAGCGGTTTTAGGAAACTTCGAAAAATCATATCTCTTGATCCGTAAGTCAGATTTGACCCCCGTTCGAAGCGTTGAAAAGCTAAAGAGATGTTCTATCTAGAAAAAAATTGAATTTTTCTGATAAGACAATCGTCATGGACTTGCCACGACCGTCACGATCGTGACGCTCGTCATGGACTTGCCACGACCGTCATAGTAACGAAATTCAGTTAAATGCAGAATTTGGACGTGGCTGAGAGTGGGTAGCAAAAATACATTCCCGTAGACTCTTTTACCCTCAATTACACCATTTGGGGAAAAGAAAGACTGAAAAGAGAAGTTACGCATTGAGGAAAGTTGAGAGCAAAGAATCAACCACCGGCGAATTTGGAGGATTTCTGCAGAAAAGTCACCGTAGAGCGGAAGCGGAACCGAAGAGCGTGGAATTTACCTCAATTCTAAGGTAAGGGTGGGGTTCAATTCTATAACTGTGGGTATGATCGAATTCATATGGGGAATCGAGTCATAGGTATAGTTTTCTTTAATCGATAAATGTTAAGGAAAAGTTTTCCCTAATGGGACAAGATTTCTATGAAGGAATAAATGTGTTATGTAGTTATTAGTGCGATGCTCTAAGGTTTTCCTTATGGGAAAATACGTAGAACGAATATGCTATACGGTTATTCGTACAACGCTCTAATGGTTTCCCCTAATGGGCCAAAAAGGACAGTTACCCGGTTGTGATTGATTTGTAATTAATTATGTAAGAAAATGCCGTAATGTTGTTATTACGATAAGATGCTGAATCCTTAATTGTTGAACTGATGTTGATGTTATACCTGTATAGGAATAGACATTTTGTATGAACACTTTGAGTTCCTATTTGTTGGTACGATGTTGTAATGTTCCTTTACATGAACAGTCGTAAATGTTGAAATTAGGTTGTTATTGTTCTCGTATGTGAACGGGTAGAAAGTGATGGTTGTATGAGTGGTATGATGTTATGATGCTCTGTTATGGACATTCTGGTTGTAGGGGTAATGCCTTGTTATATGGTTGCTATGGTTGTGTTGTAGTCCATAATAGATGCATTTCATGGCATAGCATTTGGCCTGGATTGGCGACGGTTGTGCCTGTATTGGCGTTATTTGGAGTGTTGGCTCCTAGATGGGTTCAGGGTGTTGGCCCTGTCCCGAGTTTTGGAGTGTTGGCTCCTAGATGGGTTTGGGGTGTTGGCTCCTGTCCCGAGTTTTGGAGTGTTGGCTCCTAGATGGGTTTGGGGTGTTGGCTCATATCCCGAGTTTTGGAGTGTTGGCTCCTAAATGGTACCACATGCATGTGCACAGTTGAGTCGCATTGTTGAGTCGCATGAAGTCGCATAATTACGCTAGTTGTATGTTAATGATGTTTATGTGAGATATGGATTACTCGCAGTTGTTGTCGATGATGTTTATGATTTCGAAACCTATAATGCTGTGATGAGTTTCCGGCATGTTTTCTATCATGCTTTATGTTATATTATTGATATCTCACCCTTTTCCGTTGTATGTTACCTCCTCTGGTGGTAATTTGCAGGTAGTCAGAAATAGAGCGTAGTTCCCGTTAAGGTGTCGTTGGTCGCTCTGATACGTAGCACTCTTGGGGGGATGGACGATTGCTGTTATTATTTTAGTCGATGTTATTGTTGATTGAACTTGTTACGTTGTTTTTATTAAATTGTTTTAAGAGAACATGTTGTATACTTTATCAAACTTCCACCGGAAGTAATGACGAGTTGTTTTATGATTAAATGGTTAAGTAATACATTGGTGATTGTTCATCCAATTTCGTGCTACGTATGATATTTGCAAGTTGTTGCATAATGATTGTTGTCTGTCAGGTTGAAGTGTAACATCTCTGATACGAGGAATTTTGTCCATGTGACGACCGTCACAGGCTCATGACGACCGTCATGCAGTCAATGTTTGCGCTGTTGCGCTTTGTTTGCTATATGAATTGTTGTTTTTCCTGTTATCCGCAAGTTTAGATTTGGGGTGTTACATTAGTGGTATCAGAGCAGGTTGGTCCGTCCGGCCAAGTTGTCTAGTGTCGTCTAGTCAGTCGTCGTGCCTAACACTAGAGGCTCGTTAATTATGAAATCTGACTGTTGGTTGTTGCAGCTTAAGTGAAATGGCTGGGAGGAATGATGTTGCAATTGCTGCTGCTCTGCAAGCTTTAGCTAATGCTATGGAACATCATCTGAATCCTGCTGGAGATGCTGGGTCTCGCAGTTTGGCAACGTTTCAACGGGAGAATCTGCCTACCTTCAAGGGTAAGCATGAACCTGATGGTGCATTGGAGTGGTTAAAGGAAATGGAGCGAATCTTTCGTGTGATGGATTGTACTCCAGCACAGAAGGTCCGTTATGGGACTCATATGCTAGCAGTCGAAGCTGATGACTGGTGGCTAGAGACCCGTCCAATGTTGGAAGCTGCAGGTGAAGAAGTTACTTGGACTGTATTCCGTAGGGAATTTCTGAAGAAGTATTACCCGGAAGATGTCTGTGGTAAGAAAGAGATTGAATTTCTTGAACTGAAGCAAGGAGACAGATCTTTTACTGAGTATGCGGCGAAGTTGAAGGAGTTGGCTAAGTTTTACCCGCACTACAGCGCAAAGACTGCTGAATTCTCTAAATGTATCAAGTTTGAGAATAGATTGAAGTCTGAAATCAAGAAAGCAATCGGGTATCAGAAGATCCGTGTCTTTGGTTCATTGGTTGAAAGTTGTAGGATTTATGAAGAGGATAGCAATGCTCATTACAAGTTGGTGAGTGAGAGGAGAGGCAAATCACAGCAGAGTCGTGGTAAGCCTTATGATCCTCCAGCTGGCAAAGGGAAACAGAAAGTAGCTGACGGCCGGAAAGCTAGTAGGGGAGATGCTCCTGCTGGTATTGTTTGCTATAAGTGCGGAAAGCCAGGTCACAAGAGTAATGTATGTAATTTTGGATCATTGAAATGTTACCGTTGCGGAGAGTTGGGACACGCTGTTGCTGAGTGCAAACGCAAAGGAATGGTTTGTTTCAACTGCGGTGAAGAGGGACACCTGTGAGACAAGTGTCAGAAGCCTAAGAAGGAACAGAATGGCGGAAGAGTGTTCGCGCTATCTGGGACTCAGACATCTAGTGATGACAAATTGATTGAAGGTACTTGTTTCATTAATGGTAGTCCTTTACTTGCTATTATTGACACTGGTGCGTCTCATTGCTTTATTGCTGCGGATTGTGTTGAACGTTTGGGTCTTATGTTGTCACACATGAGTGGAGAGATGGTAGTTGAGACCCCAGCTAAGGGATCGGTAACTACGTCTCTTGTGTGTTTGAAATGTCCTTTGTCGATGTTTGATAGAGATTTCCTGGTTGACTTAGTCTGTTTGCCACTAAGTGGGATAGACATAATTTTGGGTATGAACTGGTTAGAGTATAACTGCGTTCATATTAATTGCTTTGATAAGTCGGTGAGATTATCTACTCCTGAGGAGGAGGGAGCGCGTTGGGTAACTACCAAACAGATGAAGCAGATATTGCTAGAAGATGCTCAGGTGTTTGCGTTGGTGGCATCATTATCCATTGAGAATCAAGCGATAATCGATGAATTGGAAGTTGTTTGTGATTTCCCTAAGGTGTTTCCAGATGAAATTCCTGAAGTTCCTCCGGAACGGGAAATTGAATTTTCTATTGATCTTGTACCCGGTACCAGACCTGTGCCTATGGCACCGTACAGGATGTCTGCATCTGAATTGGCAGAGTTGAAGAAACAGTTGGAAGGCTTACTTGAGAAGAAGTTCGTTAGACCAAGTGTATCACCGTGGGGAGATCCGGTATTGTTAGTGAAGAAGAAGGATGGCAGTATGAGGTTGTGTATTGACTACCGGCAACTGAACAAAGTTACGATTAAGAACAAATACTCGCTTCCGAGAATTGATGACTTGATGGATCAATTGGTTGGAGCGCGAGTGTTTAGTAAAATTGATTTGAGGTCGGGGTATCACCAGATTAAGGTAAAAGATGACGATGTTCAGAAAACTGCGTTCAGAACCATGTATGGACACTATGAGTTTACGGTAATGCCTTTTGGCGTTACTAATGCGCCGGGAGTTTTCATGGAATACATGAACCGTTTCTTCCATGAGTATTTGGATCGGTTCGTGGTAGTATTCATTGATGATATCCTAATTTATTCGAAGTCGAAGGAGGAGCATGTTGAGCACTTAAGATTAGTGCTGCAAGTGTTTAAAGAAAGGAAGTTGTTTGCGAAACTGTCGAAATGTGACTTTTGGTTGGAGGAAGTTAGCTTTTTGGGTCATGTTATATCAGGTGATGGAATTGCCGTAGATCCATCTAAGGTTGATGCCGTGTTGAAATGGGAAACTCCAAAGTCGGCAACGAAGATTAGAAGCTTTTTGGGACTTGCTGGTTATTATAGAAGGTTTATTGAAGGTTTTTCTAAGTTGGACCTTCCGTTAACTAAGTTGACTTGTAAAGGGAAGACTTTTGTATGGGATGCTCAATGCGAAGCAGGTTTTACGGAGTTAAAGAAAAGGTTGACGTCTGCTCCGGTGTTGATCTTGCCTAACGCAGAAGAACCGTTTGTTGTATACTGTGATGCTTCTAAGTTTGGTTTAGGAGGAGTACTCATGCAGAATAATAAAGTAGTTGCGTATGCCTCAAGACAGCTGAGAATCCATGAGAAGAATTATCCCACGCACGATTTAGAACTTGCTGCCGTTGTTTTTGTGTTGAAGATTTGGAGACATTATCTGTATGGCTCGAGATTCGAAGTGTTCAGCGACCATAAGAGTTTGAAATACTTGTTTGACCAAAAAGAGATGAACATGAGGCAACGAAGGTGGCTAGAGTTGTTAAAGGATTATGATTTTGGGTTACATTACCATCCGGGAAAAGCTAATGTTGTAGCTGATGCCTTAAGCCGCAAGACTTTGCATATGTCAGCAATGATGGCTAAAGAATTAGAGTTGATTGAGCAATTCAGAGATCTGAGTTTAGTTTGTGAAGTAACAATGAAGAGTGTAAAGTTGGGCATGTTAAAGATTAATAATGATTTTCTGGACAGCATTAGAGAAGCTCAGAAATTAGATGTGAAGTTGGTGGACTTAATGCCTGGAGTAGATCATGCGGAAGATAATGATTATCAGTTGGATGCGCAAGGAGCGTTGAGATTTCGTGGTCATATTTGCATTCCTAATAATGCAGATATGAAGAAAGCAATTCTGGAAGAGAGTCACAAAAGTAAGTTGAGTATTCATCCAGGAGCGATGAAAATGTATAATGATTTGAAGAATCTGTTTTGGTGGCCTAGTATGAAGCGTGATGTAGCACGTTTTGTGTATGCATGTTTGACTTGTCAGAAGTCGAAAGTTGAGCATCAGAAACCTGCTGGGTTGATGCAACCGTTTGAAATTCCAGAATGGAAATGGGACAACATTTCAATTGACTTTGTAACGGGTTTGCCGAACACTTTGAGAGGGTGTGATTCTATTTGGGTGATTGTTGATAGGCTTACAAAGTCAGCTCACTTTATTCCTATTAACATCACTTTTCCAGTATCGAAGTTGGCAGAGATTTATGTTAGAGTGGTTGTTAAGTTGCATGGTGTTCCGTTGTGTATTGTGTCGGATAGAGATCCGCGGTTTACTTCTGAGTTTTGGAAGAGTCTGCAAGAGGCTTTGGGTTCTAAGTTGAGGTTGAGTTCAGCATACCATCCTCAAACAGATGGTCAGACTGAATGGACTATTCAGTCTTTAGAAGATTTGCTGAGAGCATGTGTACTTGAGGAAGCTGGTTCGTGGGATACATACCTTCCGTTGATAGAGTTTACTTATAATAACAGTTATCACTCTAGTATCAGAATGGCACCATTCGAAGCTTTGTATGGTCAGAGGTGTAGGACTCTGTTGTGTTGGTATGAATCGGGAGAGAGTGTGGTACTCGGACCGGAGATTGTTTGAGAGACTACTGAGAAGGTGAAGTTAATTCGAGAAAAGATGAAAGCTTCACAGAGTAGGCAGAAAAGTTATCATGATAAGCGCATGAAGGATTTAGAATTTGAAGCTGGAGATCATGTATTTTTGAGAGTCACGCCTGTGACCGGTGTTGGTAGAGCTTTGAAATCTAAGAAGCTTACTCCTCGTTTCATTGGCCCGTATCAGATATTGGGCAGAGTTGGAAAGATGGCATATCGAGTGGCGTTGCCGCCAAATTTGTCGAATCTACACGATGTATTTCATGTGTCACAGCTCCGCAAGTATATTTCAGATCCGTCGCATGTCATTCCCATGGACGATGTGCAAGTACGTGAGAATCTCACTGTGGAGACGAAGCCTGTGAAAATTGATGATCGGGAGGTGAAGACGTTACGAGGTAAAGAGATTGCTTTGGTGAAAGTGGTCTGGTTGGGAGCTGCTGGCGAAAGCTTGACGTGGGAACTAGAGAGCAAGATGCGGGAGTCTTATCCCGAGCTGTTTGATTAAGGTAATTTCGAGGACGAAATTCTTGTAAGTAGGGGAGAGTTGTAACGCCCGTTTTATTTTGATTAAATTCAATTATGACTTTGCTATGTCTCGTTGCGTTGTAGTCGTAGTTGAGTATGTGTTTGGATCGAAGGAAGGTACTGAATCGGTCGAATTGGCGGGAAAAAGTGTAAAATTCCATAGCGGTTTTAGGAAACTTCGAAAAATCATATCTCTTGATCCATAAGTCGGATTTGACCCTCGTTCGAAGCGTTGGAAAGCTAAAGAGATGTTCTATCTAGAAAAAAATTTAATTTTTCTGATAAGACGATCGTCATGGACTTGCCACGACCGTCACGACCGTGACGCTTGTCATGGACTTGCCACGACCGTCATAGTAACGAAATTCAGTTAAATGCAGAATTTGGACGTGGCTGAGAGTGGGTAGCAAAAATACATTCCCGTAGACTCTTTTACCCTCAATTACACCATTTGGGGAAAAGAAAGACTGAAAAGAGAAGTTACGCATTGAGGAAAGTTAAGAGCAAAGAATCAACCACCGACGAATTTGGAGGATTTCTGCAGAAAAGTCACCGTAGAGCGGAAGCGGAACCGGAGAGCATGGAATTGACCTCAATTCTAAGGTGTCGCTTGCGCGAAAATAAGGTGCCGGCACAACAGAAGAGTCGCCACCTTTCGTTATTTATCCCTCAGAGCGGGAAAGGAAACGATCGGAAAAACCTAACGAATAAGGGTAAGACAAGGTCGTCGCAACCATTGTCTGGGTTCGGGAGTCGGTTACGCAAGGGGAAGGTATTAGCACCCCTCACAGTCGTCGTACTCGACGGGATCCATGCTTGTTGTGTTTACTGGACGGGTTGGTTTTATCTATCTACCTATCAAGACTGGTTAAAAACAGAAAAGAAAATGACTCAGCAAAGCGTCGCGCTTTATGCCTACGTATTCTCATCAGAGAATGAGAAATCAGAGTCAACGTAGTTTGGCCTACGACGGATTATGGGGGAAGGTAGCTCGCCAATAGATCAGTATTGTGCCTACGTACTCTCAACAAGTATGAGAGATCAGAGCTCACGTAGTTCGGGACACTACGCTTTATTTCCTGTCTTTTACGAAAGAAGTGTTTTTTATTGTGTTTGCGATTTCAATCGCACTAGAGACTATGACCTGAGAGTGAATGCGTCGCATGTCACCCAAAGGGTACCATACTAAACATCCAGACTGTGGAAAAGAAACTCTCCCACAATCCTTTCTCAGATAGCTTAAGGATCGTAACGTACGAAAGAAATCATTCATGATTACTGTATCTTAAACTGTTTTGAGATGAGAAGAGAACAGGCCCAACTAGGAGGGAGACTATCAAGTCCTATTGTTGTCATGCCATGGATTCATCCTATGGTTGAGGTTTGAACAGGGAACTCCTAGAAGTTGTCATGCATAGGTTTCAACCTAAAGTTCTATCATCAATTCCTTATCAAAGGAAATGAGAGTCCTAAGGGATCATGTCAATGATACACCAAAACAGAAAAAGTATCAGCTTAACAGTAAAATGCATGCAATGCAAGTGAGGGAGGAAATGTGTGTGGGGCTTCATCCTCCACAAGCTCATCACAACCTCAAGCCAGAATGGATAACAGTAATCATACTGAAAGATAAAACATCATGCTATCAAGCAATAACAGTAAACTGCAATCATACAGATAAAATGAAATAACATGCCATCAGGCAAACAAACCACATGGGCAAGGGAGCTGGGCTCTACCGAATACCCGCAAGCAAAGCCACACAGTAACAATACAAGCAGAGGGAGCAACTCAACCTCTAGTGCAATCATGCTCCTAGATTCTACCTAGTCTAGATATGGACTTATCCTAATGCATCAAGCAAGTCAAACAAAACACATCAATACAACAAAGAAAAAGAAAAGGAAGCAGATCAACTCCTCTCTCAACCTCAAGCTTCAGCTCTTCCAACAGCAACTCAGTCTTCAGACTTCATCACTCTTGACAAATATCAATTTGCTTTTCAAGGTTTCAACCCTTCAACATAAGTTTCAACTTATCTTCTCTGAGCTTCAGCTCCTTGATCAGCTCCACCTTCAGGCTTCACTGTTAACCACAAGTGTCAACTTGATCTCCTTCAGGATCTCCAGGTATCAAAGTAAGTATCAACTTCCTTTGTTCTTCAAGCTTCAGCTCTTCAGAATAATCTTCAATCACTTAGAATTATCAACTTCATCCTTCATTCTTTACTTCATCTTCAGGGGTCTTCAAGTATCAACTTGCTCTTGTTGCTCTTCAAGCTTTGGCTGGAATGGCAATGCTCAAGGATTCATCCTCTTCCATACTCTTCATTGAAGTGTTCATCTTCACACTCAAGCTCAGCATCTCTCAAGATAATCAAACCAGAGGAAATCACTTACTGGATAAGCTGGGGATATTGAACTGCTTACTGACCACCAAAGCTGGCCTATAAGGGTTCAACATCAAAGGAATGGTTCCCTCAAAAGTTCTACTTCCTAGGTACAATCACTTATCCCTCCAAAGGACAGAGGTGTATACCATGGAAGGACTTTGAATCATAGGGAGGAATGGAGGTGAAAGATACCATCCATGTTTAAGAAAGAAGTTATCTAAGTCTAAACTCTTCCTAATCCCTAACCCTAAAACAATAACAAAACAAACAAGATCAAGCTCTCAAGCTCCTCAATCAATCTTCAATGCTCCTACTATGCTCCTAAATGCTCCTCAGCTCCTGAATGCTCCTCAATGCTCCTCAGAATAATACCAAGCTCACCAAGCCCACAAAGCAAAGCAACAAAAATACAAGCCCACAAGGGCAACACAAACAATCATCAACTACAAAAATCATCTAAAAATAGTATATTACTATATTAAAACCTAATATAATTTCTAAGGGATCCTACATACCTACCCTTAATACCCTTATATTCCCCAATACCTATCTTGACCTAGAAACCCAAAGTTCTAATGTTATTGTGGACCTATGTTAAGGATTAACCTAATTCTATACAACCTAATGTCATCTAATCAAAACTAACCTAAAATTCATCACAAAATTATGGAATAAATCCAGGGGGAAGCTAAAGCTTATATCTAACTATCCTAAAAAGAATGGCCTAAAAATGTTAAGGGAACTACCTAAACAAAATCCTACAAATTCATGTATCAACATAAAAGAAATAAAATGCAATTAAAAGTAGAAAATACACAAAAATATTAAAAATGCATGAAATGCAAATATTTTTATTTGATAATTTTCTAGACATTAATATGAAATGGGAGCAAAAATTCCCATTAAAAAATCTTTAATTTTCCATTTATTATGATTTTCCAAAGTTCAACAAAAAATGGAAGAAAATAAAATGAAAATATGAAACTGGGGTGCAGATAGTAAGGCAATGCAGTGTAAATCATTCATGGGCTCAAAATGGGGGGTTCAGAAAGTAACGCGCTAAGCCCAAAATCCACTCAGAAAATCAATTAATAAACATAAAGAAAATGAAAAGAGAACAGTGCAAATAGCAGAGAAAGTTAGTGTAAATCAATCATGGGCCACAAGTGGGGGGTGTTGGTATCAAAAGATCACTTAAGCCCAAGAACTCACTTAAATGAAACGCCTGCGTTTCATGCTTCTCAGAATTTCCCTCCTCAAGTTGAAATTAAATCGCGTCCGTTGGATTTAGAAATAGTCAACCAGTCTTGCTTGATCCAAGGGCCATGAACTCGTCTTCAACCTCCAGCTAGGGTTCTTGAAGACTCCATGAAAATGCAGAGCTTCAAGCTCTTTCTTCCTCAACTCGGATTCCATTAATACCTCACCAAATGCAACAATTAAAAACCCTAGATTGCTCTAAATTTCACCAGGAATCTAGCCATGGCATCAGAACTCATTGAAACTCTCTCAAACTCCTCAATCATGATGAGTTGGTCTAGGAATTATCCTTATAGCATCTCAATGCATCATTCCATGATCACATGGCTCTTGGATTAGGTTTCAACCCTCTCCAGATCATCAGTTGACCTAGGGTTGACCCAGTCAAACGCTAATTCCACCACTCATGGCTGAATCTTCTGAATCCTTGTACAATGACCTCTCTAGGCTTCATGATGGCTTTCAAGACATCTCATAAGCTTTCTCAAAGCTTCAAGTCCATCCTCATAGTCTCAGAATCATCTGAGGAGCTCCCACAACTCTCAAGTTATGAGACACACAACCTTGGTTTCAACCGATCTTTTTGAGGATCTCTTGAGTTCTCTGACAAAGGTATCAATCCTTGAATACTTGAACAACTTTCTTGGCTAGCTTCATGGTCTTGATGGGTACTCATACCTTTGGAAATGTTGGTCAAATTTTGGGGTGCAACAGCTGCCCCTATTCAAACGGCTTGAACCTGACTGGGTGAGGAGCGAATGACTCTCAGCCAATCGAGGTGCGAGACGGTTGAATACCGATAAACCCAGAAATTTGCCAACTGCTCAAGTACACGGTACTCTGATGGGAACAAATCTTCGAACACTGAAATAATAGCTGCACGGCGACTAGCTGGAGACATACTGATCTGAACCTTGTCGTCAGTTATCCACATTAAATTCCTCTGGCATTGTCATCAGACACCTGACCTCGCCGTCAGGCATTCATGAAAATAAAGCGTCTGACCTCGCCGTCGGACAACCAAAACACCCAACATCGCCGCTGGAAAACTAAATCACCTGACATCGCCTCCAGAAACAAACATCCAACATTGCCGCTGGAGTACTAAATCACCGGACATCGCCGCCAGAAACAAACACCCAACATCGCCGCTGGAGAACTAAATAACCTGACATCGCCGCCAGAAACAAACATCCAACATCGGCGCTGGAGAACTAAATCACCTGACATCGCCGCCAGAAACAAACATCCAACATCGCCGCTGGAGAACTAAATGACCTGACATCGCCGCCAGAAACAAACATCCAACATCGCCGCTGGAGAACTAAATGACCTGACATCGCCGCCAGAAACAAACATCCAACATCGCCGCTGGAGAACTAAATCACCTGACATCGCCGCCAGAAACAAACATCCAACATCACCGCTGGAGAACTAAATCACCTGACATCGCCGCCAGAAACCAACATCCAACATCGCCGCTGGAGAACTAAATCACCTGACATCGCCGCCAGAAACAAACATCCAACATCGCCGCTGGAGAACTAAATCACCTGACATCGCCGCCAGAAACAAACATCCAACATCGTCGCTGGGAAAACAAAGAATCTGACATCGCCGCCAACTCTCAACATCGCTTGACCTCACCGTCAACTCTTACCATTGAGTCGATAAAAGCATCTGACCTCGCCGTCAGGGCGAAGAAATCCATTGGGAAAATATGAACTTGCATAATAGACTCTGTTGGAGAGAATAATAAGATGAACACGCGTCAATGATCTTGCTGGAGGTCTGGATACCACACAGGTGAACGATACTCTGGTCGGTAGGGACATCTTCGACACTGAGCATAACAGTTGCACGGCAACCCTACTGGGAAATTGGTCACATGGTAACTGGTAATACATAGTCGATCATGCCATCAAGCATTCAAAGAACACTGTCGGGCATCAACCGGACTTCAACCATCAGGTTGAACATGCCATCAGGCACTCAAAGAAACTGTCGGGCATCAGCCGGACTTCAACCATCAGGTTGATCATGCCATCAGGCATCCAAAGAAATTGTCGGGCATCAGTCGGACTTCAACCATCAGGTTGATCATGCCATCAGGCATTCAAAGAAATCTGTCGGGCATCAGCCGAACTTCAACCATCAGGTTGATCATGCCATCAGGTATTCAAAGAACTTGTCGGGCATCAGCCGGACCTCATCAGCAAGTCGGGAATAGAATTCTTGGTCAATCATGAGCCAACTGGGAACATCTAAACCTCTGCCATCAGGCACTCCACATCAGCTGAGAGAACTGCTTCATTAACACGGTCAGACTTCAATCATGGAGTCTTCAAGGGAGGTTTCAACTTTGCCATTAGAAACCTGCTGGGGATGACGCTTTGCCGCTGGGGAATCTGGAGAACTATCAAGTAACTCCGCTCCGGGGGTCCAAAAATCATTCTGGATGAATCAACTCTGCTGAGGACTTCAAGAATCATCTTGGACAAATAACTCCACCGGGGACTTTCAAGAATCATCTTGAACCGATAACCATTCTGGAGATTTCAGGAATCATCCTGAGCGAACACTCTATTGGGGATTTTAGGAATCATCCTGGGCAACCTTTACTGGAGACTCTAAGCATCAGCTTGAGCAACCAATTCTGGTGACTGCACTAGAGTCTTAAGAATCATCTTAAGCAAACGGCCCTGCTGAGGAATTCAAGAATCATCTTGAACCGAAGACTTCGCTGGGGATCTCAAGAATCATCTTGAGCAAGTGACTTCGTTGGGGAGAATGTCAGGAATCATCCTGAGCAATCAATTCTGCGGCGGAGCACCTGCAAAACAAGAACGGTAACAACCTAGATCATGTTTATTATGCATATGCTTCGGCAATGCTCCACACGGTGGAAATGCTATGCGTTTATGATAAATGCTACGCACTCATGCACAATGATGCGATCCCGTCAGCAAAATAAATGCTGAAGGGGGAATCCTCCTGTCAAGGAGAAAGAACTACTCAGATAGAGGAATCATCCTACTGAGGAGAACATGGTCACGCCAATCTCAACCGGACTCCGCAGGGGACACAACTTCAGTTGACTGCTGCCGGGGAAAAAACTTCAGTTGATTGCTGCAGGGGAAAGCGATGTCAATCGCGGGAGTAAACTGCGTGGCCATCATGGCTACTTCTCTGGAGATAACACCTCTGTGGGGAAACAACTTCAGTTGATCAACACTCTACTGGGGGGAAAACCAATCATGGCTTGAGCAGCTTCCAAGGATTCGGCTCTCTTGGGGATCTGCAAACTCGGCTGAGGAAGGAGAAATCATTCTGCTTCTCTGGAGAGAGTACGACTCTGCGGGGGAATCTCAATTCCGCTGGGGAAGAAGGAATCATTCGACTTCGGGGGAGAGTACGACTCTGGTGGGGAATTTCAATTCCGCTGGAGACTTCAGTCTGGCACCGTCAGTTGCTGCATACTTCGACGTACGAATAGTTTCCTACGAAACCTGCACTTGTGACCCGTGCCGGCGGATGAATTCATGCTTCGACGCCTGACTCAGCTGAGGAGATGCCGCTCCCTCAGGACACATCTGATTGGGGAGAGAATCATCTCTGCCTGGGGAGACATATCAATGCTCACTATCTCGCGTCCAGACTCTGCAGGGAGAGGCTACTGAACTCTGCTGGAGAAGGAGGAATCATCCTTCTTCGGGGATGCGCACGGCGCACTGTCTGGAATATGCTACACCTGTAACAACACAAACAAACAGACAAGATACCCTTCTCAAAGGGGCCTATCAAGGTTATTATCTCGTGACAATATTCAAGTAATTAATTGCTTCAACAATCAGTGGCCTAGGCCAGTAAGTTTATGTATGCGCATTTTATCAAAAACATCGGCGTTCTTTTTCGCAAACAAAACAGATAAATGCTAAACAGACAAACAGAATTGCTGAATAGTATACATTTTATTGATAGTGAACCCCTGAATGGGTAAAGAATGTTTTACAACATATGCAAGCTCCTGGAATGAGGAAGCCGCGCAAAAATAAAACATAAATATACATCAGTATATACAAATGTCGGCAACGAGGCGTAGACGAACACCATGAGTTGATCCTTCTATGACCCACTCGACTTCGATACTTCTCCGACGCTTCAGCTTCGGAAGAGATTGATTCAGATGAACGGCCCTCAGGTCTTCCAAACCATTAAACAACGAAAGTTCGCACGCGGAACGCAGTCATTTGCTTTTTCAAATCCCTAACTTTTGCGTGAACCGCCCTTTGCGGGTTTTCAGTTCACCGGGATACCCTTTTTTGCCGAAGCCGCCCAGTGTAGGTTTTCGACTTCGCGGGTGTACCTTTTTTCAATTTATATCCCTAATTTTTGCCCGAACCTTTTATTCTGTTTTTGGTTCGCCGGGATGCCCCTTTTTTGCCTGGACTCTCTTTTTTTGTCCAGCGGGTCACTTTCAAGCAAAGTATTTTTTAACTGCGTCCGCGTTCACCGGGGATGCAAAATCTTCACCATCCATCGTGGATAACAACAAAGCTCCTCCCGAGAAGACCTTGCTGACGACGTACGGACCTTCGTAATTCGGAGTCCACTTGCCCCGGTGATCGGAGTGTGGAGGAAGAATCTTCTTCAGGACGAGATCACCCGTCTAAAAGCTTCTAGGACGCACCTTCTTATCATAAGCTTTCTTCATTCGACTTTGGTACAGACGACCAAATGCAATCGATGCTAACCTCTTCTCGTTCATCAGGCTGAGTTGGTTCAGTCGGTTCGTAATCCATTTTGCCTCGTCGAGTTTCACATCAACCAAAACTCGCAAAGAAGGGATCTCCACTTCTAACGGTAGGACAGCTTCCATACCGTACACCAAGGAGAAAGGAGTTGCCCCGGTCGAAGTACGTACCGTCGTACGATAACCATGCAATGCAAATGGCAGCATATCGTGCCAATCTTTGTATGTCACAACCATCTTCTGGACAACCTTCTTTATGTTCTTGTTGGCCGCTTCAACGACACCATTCATCTTTGGCCAGTAAGGAGATGAGTTGTGGTGTTCAATCTTGAAACTCTGGCACAGCTCCTTCATCATCTTGTTATTCAGATTCGGACCATTATCAGTAATGATCCGCTCGGGAATTCCGTAACGACAGATGATGTCCCTCTTTATGAATTTAGCCACCACCTGCTTGGTCACATTAGCATACGAGGCTGCCTCCACCCACTTGGTGAAGTAGTCGATGGCTACTAGAATGAAGCGATGACCGTTAGACACAGCGGGCTTGATCTTGCCTATCATGTCGATGCCCCACATGGAGAACGGCCACGGGGAGGACATGACATTCAACGGGCACGGCGGCACATGAACTTTATCAGTATAAATCTGGCATTTATGACATCTCTTCGCGAATCTGAAGCAATCCCACTCCATTGTCAGCCAGTAGTATCCTACTCTCAGGATCTTTCTCGTCATAGCATGCCCGCTGGCGTGCGTACCAAATGTGCCTTCATGGACTTCTTCCATGAGCATACTCGCCTCTTTCTCATCTACACATCAGAGTAGCACGAGATCATGGTTTCTTTTATACAACACTCCATCAGGATTGAGATAAAAGTTTCCAGACAGCCTCCTCAGAGTCTTCTTATCCTGGGTTGACGCACCCGCAGGATACTCCTTAGTCATAAGGAAAGTCTGGATGTCATGGAACCATGGCTTGCCGTCGGCGGCTTCCTCGATTGCAAAGACGAATGTAGGTCTATCAAGACAGGAAAGCACAATTCTTGGAGCCTCATTCCAAAAATTGACTTTATACATTGAAGCCAACGTGGCTAAGGCATCAACCATTTGATTTTCTGCTCTGGGCACATGATGGAGTTCCACTCGATCAAAGAACAGAAGTAGCCTTCTGGCATAATTCATGTACGGCACCAAATTCGATTGACGAGTCTCCCACTCCCCTTTAATTTGGTTGATCACAAGCGCCGAGTCACCATATACGTCTAGGTTCTTGATTCTCAAATCAATTGCCTCTTCTAGACCCATGATGCATGCTTCGTACTCCGCCTCATTATTGGTGACTGGAAACGTCAGTCTCGCAGTAAACGGGATATGGGATCCGTGGGGAGTCGTGATGATAGCCCCGATGCCACTTCCATAGGAATTAACCGCCCCATCGAATATCAATTTCCACTGGGATTTCCTATCTGGCCCCTCGTCGGGCAACGGCTCATCGCAATCCTTCGCTTTGAGAAACATAATATCCTCGTCAGGGAATTCAAATTTCATCGGCTGGTAATCCTCGATCGGCTGTTCGGCAAGGTAATCAGACAATACGCTTCCCTTGATGGCCTTCTGGGACACGTACTGAATATCATATTCCGTTAACACCATTTGCCATCTGGCAATCCTGCCCGAAAGAGCCTGCTTCTCGAAGACGTACTTGATCGGATCCATCTTCGAAATTAGCATGGTGGTGTGATTGAGCATGTACTGTCGTAGACGTTTGGCAGCCCAGGCTAGCGCACAACACGTCTTCTCCAGCATCGAGTATCGAGATTCACAGTCAGTGAACTTTTTACTCAAGTAGTAAATGGCATGCTCCTTTCTGCCCGCCTCGTCGTGCTGACCGAGAATACACCCCATACTATTCTCAAGAACTGTCAAGTACATGATTAGAGGCCGTCCAGCCACTGGGGGTATCAAGATTGGAGGTTCTTGAAGATACTGCTTTATCTTATCGAATGCCTTCTGGCAATCCTCATTCCAAGTAATCGCCTGATCTTTCTTTAAAAGCTTGAACATCGGTTCACACGTGGCCGTGAGCTGAGAGATAAACCTTGCAATGTAGTTTATTCTGCCCAAGAAACCACGAACTTCTTTTTCTGTTTTCGGCGCTGGCATTTCTTGAATGGCTTTAATCTTCGCAGGATCAACCTCGATGCCTCGTTCACTCACGATAAACCCCAGTAACTTTCCGGACCGCACTCCGAAAGTGCATTTGTTAGGATTCAGCCTCAACCTGAACTTCCTAAGCCTCTCAAAAAGCTTCAATAAGTTGACCAGATGCTCTTCCTCCGTTTGGGACTTCGCAATCATGTCATCAACATAGACTTCAATCTCATGATGAATCATATCATGAAACAAAGTTACCATTGCTCGTTGGTAAGTGGCCCCTGCGTTCTTTAGACCGAAAGGCATTACCTTATAGCAAAGTGTTCCCCAGGGAGTGATAAACGTCGTATTCTCCATGTCCTCCGGCGCCATCTTGATCTGATTGTACCCGGAGAAGCCATCCATGAACGAAAACACGGAGAACTGGGCTGTGTTGTCGACCAACACATCGATATGAGGCAACGGGAAATCATCTTTAGGGCTCGCCCTATTCAAATCCCGATAATCGACGCACATGCGTACCTTACCGTCCTTCTTCGGTACAGGCACTATGTTGGCGACCCACGGAGGGTAAGTGGTGACCGCTAAGACGCCAACATCAAGCTGTTTCTGCACTTCTTCTTTGATCTTAACGGCCATATCTGGTCTCGTCCTCCTAAGCTTCTGCTTAACGGGAGGGCAATCTTCTCGCAGCGGCAAGTGGTGGACCACGATGTCCGTGTCAAGTCCGGGCATATCTTCGTATGACCAAGCAAAGACGTCACTATACTCTCTTAGCATCTCGACCAATCTCTGCTTGACATCCCTCTGCAGTGCAACCCCTATCCTGACATTTCTGACGAGCTCTTCAGAACCCAGATTCACGATCTCAATCTCCTCCTCGTGAGGCAGAATAACCTTCTCCTCTTGTTTCAACAAGCGGGCCAACTCTTCAGGAAGGTCTTTGTCTTCATCAATCTCTTCTTCGCCTTGATAGATCAGGCAATCGAAGTCGAAGTGAGCCGTAGAAGGTCCAGAGTCGATGTCATCTGTTATGTGGATCCTGCAATAACAAGGGTTAAGTTTAAACAAGGATATGCAGGTTAGCACAAACCCCATTTCCATTTTACTGTTTTTCAAAACAAATATGAAACAGGAATAACAGAGATCACAATATTTGAATACAAAGAAAACGCCTTTGATTTATTAACCAAATGCATGTACATAATCCAACAAGGCCCTGACAATAAAACCGCTATGCCCCGGGTAGGACATAGGGTTGTATAATGACTGGAAAAAGTAAATCATTACTCTTAACTTGTCATCTGGATGATATCCTTGATGGTCCAATTGTTGAGGCCCTCGCCTGGCTTGCTTGGCTGAATCCAAGAGTCGAGGTCACAACCGCTATCCCCGCTGTCTTCAGACGCCGCGTTGATGCTTTCGAAAATCACTCCGCCACTGGTAAATTGGATCGGCCCCTTACCTCGAGACGCACTGCTAGACGAAGAAGAAGAAGCTTCAGCTCCAGGAGAATACCCCAACCCAAACTTATCCTGCTTGTTCGGTATCTCCAAAACTCGCTCCCAGCCTGGGGTAGATCCGGCTTGGACGACGGCCCGAGCTTCTTTGAATGAGGAGAGATTCATCTCTGCCTTTTCTGTGACTACAGGAGCTACTTCTTTCACCTTGACGGCTTTGAACGCTTGGCAAAGAGTCTCATGGATTTCTCCATCCATTTCAACATACTTAAAGGATGACAAATGGCTCACCATTATGTCCTCCTCGCCGCATACAGTTACGATGCTTCCTCCGACAGCATATTTGAGCTTTTGGTGCAACGTGGAGGTCACGGCACCAGCAGCGTGGATCCATGGCCGGCCCAAGAGACATTTGTAGGCGGGCATGATGTCCATAATATAAAAGACCGCGTTGAACGTTTCCGGACCGACTTGGATCGGCAGGGTCACCTCCCCGAAAACGTGGCGTTTAGTTCCGTCGAACGCCTTCACAACCAGATCACTGGGTGTGCAGACCACTCCGCGGGTATCTAACTGCATTAACGCCTTCTTCGGAAGGACATTGAGTGACGAACCCGTGTCCACCAGCACGTGCCACATGATTATGCCCATACACTCTATCGAGATGTTCAGGGCGCTATTGTGATTTCTCCCTTTTGGCGTCAGCTCTAAGTCTGTGAAACCTAGCCCATTGCCAGAATTAACGTGGGCTACCACCTCTTCTAGCTGATTCACCGATATCTCTTGCGGTACGTAGGGAGCGTTCAATACCTTCAGCAGCGCATTGCGATGTGCTTCAGAACACAGCAACAAGTTTAGAATAGGAATCTTCGAGGGCGTTTGATGGAGATGGTCTACAATCTTGTAGTCACTCTTTTTAATCAACCGCATAAACTCCTCGGCATCTTTAACAAGCAAATCTTTCTCTACCCCACACGGGACCTCTTCGACGACTTTTCTTTTACCTTTATCGGCTGCATCAGCTCTGACCGCTTTCTCTACCACGACCTCCGGCGGTGCAAACACTCTTCCGCTGCGAGTAATACCACTGATTCCCGCGAGATTCTCCACAGTCGACCCATACGGTTCCAGCTCCAACTTCTGTCCGTTGCAATAGACTTCAGCCCCATAATGCCACGGAACGACATTAGTGCTCTCGAATGGTATCGTCCCAGCTTTGGTAATAGTGATTGTGGGCGGTCTGGGCGCAAAAATGGTTATTGGCTGGCGAGGGATGGTGATGGCGGCGACTTCATCGGCCTGCTTCAACACTACCTCTCCTGATACACTTTCAGCCTTCCGGCTAAACTGCAGAATCCCCTCAGTCATCAGACTTTGAATTCCTTCTACCAACTGCTCACATCCATCAGAATGTGTAGCACAGTCCATACATAGTTCTCCGCATCCTGGGAATAATCCTTTTTTCAGCAACTTAGCTTTAACGAAGCTAAGCGGCGTCTTTAGGTCTCTGACATCAGTCAACAGATCTGCACTCTCTTCTTCGATAATGGCGTTCACACCCCCCCTATGATTCGGCATAGGATTCTTCGTGACATTGGGCACATTATCGGAGAAGTTGATGACTTTGGCATCTACTAAATCCTGCACCTTATGCTTGAAGGCTTTGCAGTTCTCGATCGTGTGGCCTGGTGCCCCTGAGTGAAAATCGCAAGTGGCATTTGCGTCGTACCCTGGTGGAGGTGCCCCTGTCAAGGGAGCCATCGTCCTCTTCTGAACCAACTGAAGCTGAAGCAAGGTCTGCAAGAGTTGCGCGTACGACATGGGCGGCGCCTCGAAGTGATGGTTTGTCAAAGATGCCCGATTCTGGTACTTTCTATATCCCTGTTGATTCGGTTGCTGCTGTTGCTGTTGCGGAGCTGCTGGGATATTTATACTGGCTATCTGCTGCTGAGGGCCTTTGCCCTTCCTTCGAGCGTTGGTCACAGCGCTCGCTTCTCCTTCTCGTCTTTTACCAGCATAAGGTTTCTTTCCACCTCCTCCAGCTGAGGATGACTCACCTTGAATTTTCCCGATCTTGATTCCATTCTCGAGGTGCTCGCCCATGATAATGAGAGCTGAGAACGCCCCATAATCCCAGCTTGGACATATCAATGCCCAAAGTATTATGATTCTCAATATCTCTCATTTTATCTTCAAGTGCTTTGAATCTGAGCCGCGCTTCAGCATTCAGCTCCCCCTCAGCACCTCTTTGAGAGAACACATCATCCTGATGATCCTCAAGCCATGGCTGAGGCACCAACAGATTCTCGACGCCTGCATTGCCATTGCCCGGCCCGATGTTGACATTAGCTCCCAGACTCCCATTACCGACGCCTGTCGTATTGAGTCCGATGTTGGCCATCACATTGCCATTAGCACTGACGTCACCCCCGGCCACGGGGACACCATTCTGTGGAGTTTCAACTGGTGGAGGAGTAGGCACGGTCCCACCGTGGAGCACGCCGTTGCTATCAACCCTGGAGATCAAAGGCTGAACCAAAGTTCTGAGCTGATCTTGGCCATTGGCGACCACCTGCATGAGCTCCATGAAGCGGTCCATCCTTTCGTGGAGCTCCTGAACATCAGTTTGCACTTGATCCATGATCCTGGTCTGATTAGCTCTAGTCGGATAACGGTGAATTAGTCTCTGATCAATCCTGGAACCAACGGAAACAGCCTGGGACACCTGTAAACCTGAAAAAACCTGCAAACACTAAAGGGTTAGGCAAAACAACAACATGTTCGTCATGCACATGCTTCATGCAAATGCATGCGTGTGTCTGTGTGTTTGGGAGATTTCCCCCGATCCTAGTGCCTGAGTGCCAGTGCTGATAATAATAATAAGAAGAAGAAGCCCGAGTCCAATCATGGAAACAACAATCTCATATATAAAGAAAGCCTATCAAGGCAGTACATAGCATCAGCGAGTACAAGATGAATCAACAGCGTGACCTCAGCCAACAAGCCTGGTGATGGTCAGCATACAACAATGATCAAAACAAAAGGAATACAAATAGTCAAGTACGGCCACGGGCGCGATACTCTTCTAACAACTCCTACGTCTCTGGATGATCCGGCAGAGTGAGTAACCCCTCGACGAGTAATTCCCTCTGCACAATGGTATAATGAAGTCCTTCGATCAAACCCTCCCATGCTCCTTCGCCGAAGCAATCTTCTAACTTCCGCTTCTTGGACTCAAACGTCAGCTTGCGCTCCTTCAGGTTAGCGAGAGCTTTGTTGAGCTGGCCTTCGGCGGCGTATCTGCGGGCGGTTTCTTCATCAAACCTCTTCTCACTGTCCTTCATCTGGGCTTCCAGCTTGGAGATCTGTAGCATCAGCTTATCCTCCCGCTCTTTCCTGGTGGCCAGGGAAGCCTTCCAGTGTTGGTTGAACTTGGATATCCTCCGATATGCCTCGTCCAAGTGCTGCTTCTTCGTAGCCAGTACGTCATTGACAGCTTTGAAGTCTCGATCCATGCGTTCACGCTCGACTATCTGCTTAGTCAGGTCTGTACCTAGCTGGTTCACCAACTCTGTCTGCCTTTTGAAAGAATGAACGGCCTCGTTCCTCTCGCTTCGGAGCTGAGCTAATTCCTTCTCCAGTTCTTCGTTTGCCCGCTTCAATTCATCCCGCTCAGCTAACACCTGATTCTGCTGCTGAATGGGCACAGTAGTAGGCTCTTAGATTGTTGGAGGGCTTTCTGGCTTGGCATGAGGAAACGGCATCCCTATAGCATTAGCCCTGGCTCTGATCCACGTCAAATACGGAGGGTAGGCTTGATTGTTTCTTTTTCCCAGCAAAGGCTTTCCTCGCTTACTGATACCGTTCCACGCACGCTGAAGTTTGGACAACAGATCCCCCTCTAGAATACCAGTGAGGTACAGAGATTCCTGTACCTCTTCATCCTTCGGCGGAGTTCTCAAAGCATACGCGAACTGTCGAACCAGCAACGACGGATTGTAGTTTATACAACCCTTCCTACCTATCAGAGGCACATTTGGAAACCCGCTGCAACTGAAGATCACCTCAGTACCCAACCTATCTCTGTCGAACCAGTCAATATCCTCTGCAGATAAACTCATCAGACGCTCAGGCCACTCAGTTGTGGCTGCAGACGAGACAAAAGAACCCCTCTTGGGCAGATGGCTATCAAGCCATTTGTAAAGCAAGGGTACACAACATGAGACATTCTTCCCCCTCCTGTTCTCGTTTTTGTAGTGGATAGAATGGTAGACATCTCCTATCAAGGTAGGGACTGGATTCCCTGAAGCAAAGATGTGAAACGCATCGAAGTCTACAAAATCGGGCATATTAGGTAACAGAATGATGCCATATATGCATAGAGTGAGGATGGCATTGAATGCGACCCAACACCCGTCTTTGGCACACTGCTGAGCCTTACCCACTAGAAACTGCAAGGAGAACCCAGGAACCTTGTTCCAACTGGTCAATACTAACTCGGAGGCGTCCAGATGAAGTGAAGGACCTAAACCAGCCAGATCAGGCTCAGCATCCATGTGAACAAAAGGCATCTGCCTCTTGATAGGCACACCTAGCAAATCAGCATACTCTTCCAGCGTAGGCGCGAGAACAAAGTCCTGGAAAGTGAAACATCTCAACGGAGGGTCGTAGAATTGCAGCAGAGCGTGCAACCCATTCAACTCGAACACAGAAGGCTTATGAACCAAACTGAGCAACCTGCCGTAAGATTTTCTGAACTCATCCCTCACAGAATCATCTGCTAGAGCTATCAAACCAGTTAACTTAACCACATCGGGGGCAGGGAACTTGTAAGCCACAGTCTTCCTCAAAGAGCCCATAACAATACAATAGGAGGCAAGAAATCCTGGATCGGGGAAAACGGTACCTGCAACACAGACACACGTTAATGAAACGCAAATGAATATGCAAACTAATGCAAAATGAAATCATGCAATAAGAGGCCAAGGCAACTGCTGCTGTGGAGATTCTGTATCAACCACCACTGATAAGAAGAAAACCCCGGTGTAGGACCACAAATCTGATATGCCAAGAACCACCATCTGATAGGGCCATATACACAGGATCATAATTCTGCTCTGTCAAGAACAAAAGTCTGATAATAAGGACCTCGGATGCAGGATCAAGAAATATCAGCTGGTGAGGTCTTCAGACCCCAAATCAAAAATCTGCTCTATCAAGAACAAACAACATCTGCTGATGAGATCTTCAAACCCCAATCAAAACTCTGCTCTATCAAGAACAAACATACAACTGCTGATGAGATCTTCAGACCCCACTCAAAAATCTGCTCTATCAAGAACAAACAACTGATGACGAAAACTCTGCTCTATCTAGAACAATGCACATCTGATGATAAGATCCTCTGATCAAAACCTGCTCTATCAAGAACAGACATACACCTGATGATAAGATCCTCTGATCAAAACCTTCTCTATCAAGAACAGACATACACCTAATGATAAGATCCTCTGATCAAAACCTGCTCTATCAAGAACAGACAAATCTGCAACCGAGAAACCCCGGTACCAACAAAACTGATTCACTGTCAAGAAAACCAGGTGGTCTGAAGGTCAAGGTTTCCTGCAATAAACCCAACCCTGCTCACAGGTATGGACCTAAAATGACTCAAGTTCGGCATCCTATGCGTTCATCAGCGTCACAGACATTCAAGAGGGGTGATACGATACCCAGAAGGTGTGGCATCACCAGCTCACGAAGCGGCCTCACTCGGCTGAATCACAAATAATCGATCCCCAGAGTCGACAATCCACCAAACCAGCAACCGTCTCAATCCAAAGAGTTGAAAGAGAAGCCAACCGGATGAACCTCGTCTGAGCGTGGATTTCATGAGACACTAGTGCCTGCAAAGCAAGCACGCGCCCACTAATTTCCACTCTAAGTCTATAGTGCACTCAAGCCTGGGTCTGGCTTCTCACTCATCAGAATTCCCATCCCACAACATCATAGATAATCATATTATACTGAATATAAAATGCAGGAAATAAAGTGCGAGAAGTAAAATGCGATAAATAAACGCAACCCATCAAGTAAACATACAAGCGTTAGGATTGACTCGCATAGGGGAACCGGAGAACCAGAGATTCTGGTTTTCCCCCGCAGAGTCGCCAGCTGTCGCTTGCGCAAAAATAAGGTGTCGGCACAACAGAAGAGTCGCCACCTTTCGTTATTTATCCCTCAGAGCGGGAAAGGAAACGATCGGAAAAACCTAACGAATAAGGGTAAGACAAGGTCGTCGCAACCATTGTCTGGGTTCGGGAGTCGGTTACGCAAGGGGAAGGTATTAGCACCCCTCACGTCCGTCGTACTCGACGGGATCCACGCTTGTTGTGTTTACTGGACGGGTTGGTTTTATCTATCTACCTATCAAGACTAGTTAAAAACAAAAAAGAAAATGACTCGGCAAAGCGTCGCGCTTTATGCCTACGTATTCTCATCAGAGAATGAGAAATCAGAGTCAACGTAGTTCGGCCTACGACGGATTATGGGGGAAGGTAGCTCGGCAATACATCAGTATTGTGCCTACATACTCTCAACAGGTATGAGAGATCAGAGCTCACGTGGTTCGGGACACTACGCTTTATTTCCTGTCTTTTACGAAAGAAGTGTTTTTTATTGTGTTTGCGATTTCAATCGCACTAGAGACTATGACCTGAGAGTGAATGCGTCGCATGTCACCCAAAGGTTACCATACTAAACATCCAGACTGTGGAAAAGAAACTCTCCCACAATCCTTTCTCAGATAGCTTAAGGCTCGTAATGTACGAAAGAAATCATTCATGATTACTGTATCTTAAACTGTTTTGAGATGAGAAGAGAACAGGCCCAACTAGGAGGGAGACTATCAAGTCCTACTGTTGTCATGCCATGGATTCATCCTATGGTTGAGGTTTGAACAGGGAACTCCTAGAAGTTGTCATGCATAGGTTTCAACCTAAAGTTCTATCATCAATTCCTTATCAAAGGAAATGAGAGTCCTAAGGGATCATGTCAATGATACACCAAAACAGACAAAGCATCAGCTTAACAGTAAAATGCATGCAATGCAAGTGACGGAGGAAATGTGTGTGGGGCTTCAGCCTCCACAAGCTCATCACAACCTCAAGCCAGAATGGATAACAGTAATCATACTGAAAGATAAAACATCATGCTATCAAGCAATAACAGTAAACTGCAATCATACAGATAAAATGAAATAACATGCCATCAGGCAAACAAACCACATGGGCAAGGGAGCTGGGCTCTACCGAATACCTGCAAGCAAAGCCACACAGTAACAATACAAGCAGAGGGAGCAACTCAACCTCTAGTGCAATCATGCTCCTAGATTCTACCTAGTCTAGATATGGACTTATCCTAATGCATCAAGCAAGTCAAACAAAACACATCAATACAACAAAGACAAAGAAAAGGAAGCAGATCAACTCCTCTCTCAACCTCAAGCTTCAGCTCTTCCAACAGCAACTCAGTCTTCAGACTTCATCACTCTTGACAAATATCAATTTTCTTTTCCAGGTTTCAACCCTTCAACATAAGTTTCAACTTATCTTCTCTGAGCTTCAGCTCCTTGATCAGCTCCACCTTCAGGCTTCACTGTTAACCACAAGTGTCAACTTGATCTCCTTCAGGATCTCCAGGTATCAAAGTAAGTATCAACTTCCTTTGTTCTTCAAGCTTCAGCTCTTCAGAATAATCTTCAATCACTTAGAAGTATCAACTTCATCCTTCAGTCTTTACTTCATCTTCAGGGGTCTTCAAGTATCAACTTGCTCTTGTTGCTCTTCAAGCTTTGGCTGGAATGGCAATGCTCAAGGATTCATCCTCTTCCATACTCTTCATTGAAGTGTTCATCTTCACACTCAAGCTCAGCATCTCTCAAGATAATCAAACCAGAGGAAATCACTTACTGGATAAGCTGGGGATATTGAACTGCTTACTGACCACCAAAGCTGACCTATAAGGGTTCAACATCAAAGGAATGGTTCCCTCAAAAGTTCTACTTCCTAGGTACAATCACTTATCCCTCCAAAGGAGAGAGGTGTATACCATGGAAGGACTTTGAATCATAGGGAGGAATGGAGGTGAAAGATACCATCCATGTTTAAGAAAGAAGTTATCTAAGTCTAAACTCTTCCTAATCCCTAACCCTAAAACAATAACAAAACAAACAAGATCAAGCTCTCAAGCTCCTCAATCAATCTTCAATGCTCCTACTATGCTCCTCAATGCTCCTCAATGCTCCTCAGAACAATACCAAGCTCACCAAGCCCACAAAGCAAAGCAACAAAAATACAAGCCCACAAGGGCAACACAAACAATCATCAACTACAAAAATCATCTAAAAATAGTATATTACTATATTAAAACCTAATATAATTTCTAAGGGATCCTACATACCTACCCTTAATACCCTTATATGCCCCAATACCTATCTTGACCTAGAAACCCAAAGTTCTAATGTTATTGTGGACCTATGTTAAGGATTAACCTAATTCTACACAACCTAATGTCATCTAATCAAAACTAACCTAAAATTCATCACAAAATTATGGAATAAATCCAGGGGGAAGCTAAAGCTTTTATCTAACTATCCTAAAAATAATGGCCTAAAATGTTAAGGGAACTACCTAAACAAAATCCTACAAATTCATGTATCAACATAAAAGAAATAAAATGCAATTAAAAGTAGAAAATACACAAAAATATTAAAAATGCATGAAATGCAAATATTTTTATTTGATAATTTTCTAGACATTAATATGAAATAGGAGCCAAAATTCCCATTAAAAAATCTTTAATTTTCCATTTATTATGATTTTCTAAAGTTCAACAAAAAATGGAAGAAAATAAAATGAAAATATGAAACTGGGGTGCAGATAGTAAGGCAATGCAATGTAAATCATTCATGGGCTCAAAATGGGGGGTTCAGAAAGTAACGCGCTATGCCCAAAATCCACTCAGAAAATCAATTAATAAACATAAACAAAATGAAAAGAGAACGGTGCAAATAGCAGAGAAAGTCAGTGTAAATCAATCATGGGCCACAAGTGGGGGGTGTTGGTATCAAAAGATCACTTAAGCCCAAGAACTCACTTAAATGAAACGCCTGCGTTTCATGCTTCTCAGAATTTCCCTCCCCAAGTTGAAATTAAATCGCGTCCGTTGGATTTAGAAATAGTCAACCATTCTTGCTTGATCCAAGGGCCATGAACTCGTCTTCAACCTCCAGCTAGGGTTCTTGAAGACTCCATGAAAATGCAGAGCTTCAAGCTCTTATCTTCCTCAACTCGGATTCCATTAATACCTCACCAAATGCAACAATTAAAAACCCTAGATTGCTCTAAATTTCACCAGGAATCTAGCCATGGCATCAGAACTCATTGAAACTCTCTCAAACTCCTCAATCATGATGAGTTGGTCTAGGAATTATCCTTATAGCATCTCAATGCATCATTCCATGATCACATGGCTCTTGGATTAGGTTTCAACCCTCTCCAGATCATCAGTTGACCTAGGGTTGACCCAGTCAAACCCTAATTCCACCACTCATGGATGAATCTTCTGAATCCTTATACAATGACCTCTCTAGGCTTCATGATGGCTTTCAAGACATCTCATAAGCTTTCTCAAAGCTTCAAGTCCATCCTAATAGTCTCAGAATCATCTGAGGAGCTCCCACAACTCTCAAGTTATGAGACACACAACCTTGGTTTCAACCGATCTTTCTGAGGATCTCTTGAGTTCTCTGACAAAGGTATCAATCCTTGAATACTTGAACAACTTTCTTGGCTAGCTTCATGGTCTTGATGGGTACTCATACCTCTGGAAATGTTGGTCAAATTTTAGGGTGCAACATAAGGTAAGGGTGGGGTTCAATTTTATAACTGTGGGTATGATCGAATTCATGTGGAGAATCGAGTCATAGGTATAGTTTTCTTTAATCGATAAATGTTAAGGAAATGGTTTCCCTAATGGGACAAGATTTCTATGTAGGAATAAATGTGTTATGTAGTTATTAGTGCGATGCTCTAAGGTTTTCCTTATGGGAAAATACGTAGAACGAATATGCTATACGGTTATTCGTACAACGCTCTAATGGTTTTCCCTAATGGGTCAAAAAGGACAGTTACTCGGTTGTGATTGATTTGTAATTAATTATGTAAGAAAATGCCGTAATGTTGTTATTACGATAAGATGCGGAATCCTTAATTGTTGAACTGATGTTGATGTTATACCTATATATGAATAGCCGTTTTGTATGAACACTTTGAGTTCCTATTTGTTGGTACGATGTTGTAATGTTCCTTTACATGAACAGTCGTAAATGTTGAAATTAGGTTGTTATTGTTCCCGTATGTGAACGGGTAGAAAGTGATGGTTGTATGAGTGGTATGATGTTTTGATGCTCTGTTATGGACATTCTGGTTGTAGGCGTAATGCCTTGTTATATGGTTGCTATGGTTGTGTTGTAGTCCATAATAGATGCATTTCATTGCATAGCATTTGGCCTGGATTGGCGACGGTTGTGCCTGTATTGGTGTTATTTGGAGTGTTGGCTCCTAGATGGGTTTGGGGTGTTGGCCCTGTCCCGAGTTTTGGAGTGTTGGCTCCTAGATGGGTTTGGGGTGTTGGCTCCTGTCCCGAGTTTTGGAGTGTTGGCTCCTAGATGGGTTTGGGGTGTTGGCTCCTATCCCGAGTTTTGAGTGTTGGCTCCTAAATGGTACCACATGCATGTGCACAGTTGAGTCGCATTGTTGAGTCGCATGAAGTCACATAATTACGCTAGTTGTATGTTAATGTTGTTTATGTAAGATATTGATTACTCGCAATTGTTGTCGATGATGTTTATGATTTCGAAACCTATAATGCTGTGATGAGTTTCCGGCATGTTTTCTATCATGCTTTATGTTATATTATTGATATCTCACCCTTTTCCGTTGTATGTTACCTCCTCTGGTGGTAATTTGCAGGTAGTCAGGAATAGAGCGTAGTTCCCGTTAAGGTGTCGTTGGCCGCTCTGATACGTAGCACTCTTGGGGGGATGGACGATTGCTGTTATTATTTTAGTCGATGTTATGGTTGATTGAACTTGTTACGATGTTTTTATTAAATTGTTTTAAGAGAACATGTTGTATACTTTATCGAACTTCCACCAGAAGTAATGACGAGTTGTTTTATGATTAAATGGTTAAGTAATACATTGGTGATTGTTCATCCAATTTCGTGCTACGTATGATATTTGCAAGTTGTTGCATAATGATTGTTGTCTGTCAGGTTGAAGTGTAACATCTCTGATATGAGGAATTTTGTCCGTGTGACGACCGTCAAAGGCTCATGACGACCGTCATGCAGTCAATGTTTGCGCTGCTGCGCTTTGTTTGCTATATGAATTGTTGTTTTTCCTGTTATCCGCAAGTTTAGATTTGGGGTGTTACATGCAACATAGATACGTGTTAGTGAGATGCAAAAATAGAAATGCAAATGCAAATGCAAAATGCAGCAGGAGATCAAGAGTGTTGTGTTGTTGGTTGTAGAGGACCAAAATTATGCTCTGAAGAGAACACAACACAACTCTGATAATAAGGAAACCTCTGATATCAATATCTCTGATTCAAACTGTCAAGAGAAAACCAGGTTGTCTGAAGGTTAATGTTTCCTGCATAACTCAGTCCCGCTCACAGGTATGTACCTATCCACTGATACGGTTCGGCATCCTATGCATTTCTCAGTGTCACAGACTCTCACAAAATGATGATACGTTCACCATTTCTGGTTTGGCATCATTACTCCCTGAAGAGGCCTCACTTAGCTGAGTCATAAATGATCGGTCCCCAGAGTCAACAACTCTCAAGTCTAATATCCCCTCAAGCCTAAGGGGCTGGAAAAGAAATCATCCAGGAGAATCTCGTATGAGCGTGAATTTCATGGGAAACTAGTACATGCAAACCATGCACGCCCCCACTACTCTCCACTACTAATGCTATGTATGCTCTCAAGCCTGGGTTTTGGCTTATCACTCATCATAATCACCCCTCCCAATAACATCACAGCAAATAATAATATCATGCTGAAAGTAAAGTGCGGGAAAGTAAAGTGCGATAAATAAATGCGAACCCAACAGATAAACACACAAGCGCTAGGATTGACTCGCATAAAGAACCATCGTAGTCCCTAGCAGAGTCGACAACTGTCGCTACTGTGAAAAAAGGTGTCGGTAAAGACAGAAGAGTCGCCACCTATCGTTATTTATCCCAACGGAGGGAAAGGAAACGATCAGGAAAAAACCCAGCGAAAAGGGATAAGATCGGTCATCGCAACCAAATCTCGGGTTCGGGAGTCGGTTACGCAAGGGGAAGGTATTAGCACCCTCACGTCCATTGTACTCAACGGGATCCATGCTTGTTTGTTTATCTGACGGGTTGTTTATCTATCTACCTACAAGGTTTGGTCAAAAGAAAAGAAAAAGGACTCGACAGAGCGTCGCTGCTCTGGGCCTACGTATTCCCTCGTGCAACGGGAAAGTCAGAGTCAACGTTGTTCGGCTAACTACAGGTGATGGGGGAAAGGTTGCTCGCCAAGACATTGCGTCTTGTGCCTACGTACTCTCAACAGGTATGAGAGATCAGAGCGAACATAGTTCGGGGTAAAACGGAACACAGGTTTGTTAAAATGTTTTTACCCGGGTAGGGTTAAACTACAGTTCCAGCAGTTAGGGACAATGCCTGTTTGCGGTAGAACCGACGCTTAATAGCACTCTTTTCATCTGAAAAGGTTTTCCTGATTAAAGAGAGCCCCAAAGGGCAAAAAGGAGTTTGATGTTTGTTTTTAGTCTTTTATGAGAAGAAGTGTTTTTTGATGAATGTTTGTAATTCATAATGCACTGGAGACTAAAGGGTGCCACACTAAACATCCTGGATACTGAAAGGAAACCCTCCAATAACCATTTCCTGGGTAGCTTAAGGCTCGTAACGTACAATACTTATTAGCATTTATTAAGTGTTTTGAAATTATTTGATGATGAGAAGAGAGAAGGACTCTACAGGGGGACTAATTGAAACCTATTGTTGTCATGCAATATGGCCCTAATGTTGAGTTTGAAAGGGGAATCTATCCTAATGTTATCATGCATGGGTTAAAACCTAATGTCTATCATCATCATCCTTAAACAAGGATGTGAGAATCCTAAGGGATCATGGCAAAAGCAAAGCATCAGCAAAAAGTAGTAAGTTGAAGGAATAAAGTTGTCAAGAAGATAAAGTGAGAACATGAGGGATGCAATGCAACAATACAAGCAGAGGGAGGAAGCCTCAACCTCTAATGCAAACAAGCAAACACAGAGTATAAAAGAAACACCCAAGCAAAGGGAGGAAACCTCAACCATTAGATGCAAACATGACTAGAAGGAAAAGAAACAATCAAGCAAAGGGAGGCACACCTCAACCTTTAATGCAATCATACACCTAAGCCTAAGGGTATCTACACATGCAAGTCTATCCTAATGCATCACAACAAACACTCAATCAATCATGCAGGAGAGAGGTAAACAAGATGAGGAGCAAGGAAATCATCCCAGGAATTCATCAAGTTTAGATTTGTATCAACATAATAGTCCATCAAAGGTTCAACCTCTTTATGGAATGCACTTTAATTCTTCCAAAGGAAGAACCGGGCTCTCACAAGAGGGATCCTAAGATTGTAGGACAGATGAGTAAGGTGGTACCTAGTAGAGATCTAAGGTATTGTTAATGTGTATCAACACAGGAGTCCTCCAAGGCTCAACCTCTTTATGGAATGCACTTTAATTCTTCCAAAGGAAGAACCAGGCTCTCACAAGAGGGATCCTGAGATTAATGGACAAAGAGGAGGGAATGATGATGGGAAGCATGGTGTAAACCAAGGGAATCCACCATGACACTCAACCAAAACCTTTAAGATATATCCTCAAGAGTTCTACCATTCATGGAATGTGTAACATCCCACTTCCCAAAATCAATTAAATTAATAAACATTATAAATAAACAAAATCAGAGTTCCAATTCTCCCAAGTGGGATATCACATAAAAACAACGTTTCCTTATAAAAAGGTTTTTCTCCAAATACAGCGGAATGTTAAATAATAAAATTCAATAAAAGTTTGATACGTTCATAGGGAATAAAATATAAGTTCAACATAAAATAAATAAAAACGCCCAAGTCCCGTGCTACGTATCAGAGCATCCTAGACTCGACAATCACACCAATATCCAAGCTAGCTAAGCACCTAGATTATCTGTACTTCCGAAGAAGCACAGACCACAACAACAACAAAGGGGTGAGAAAACATGACCAAAAATATAATGGTAATGCAATACATGTAAATAAGGTAGTACAACACACCAACACACCAAGATTCACCCCTAACAACACCATATGACGAACCTACTGTTCAAATTACAATATAACATATTATAATGCAAAATGCAACTCAACACCATGCATGCGGTACCGACTCGTTGGTTCATTCAATCGAACCCACCATTCTCCACAAAGGAGTACAGGTGAATCACTTACGCTCCATCCGAGACATGATTCAACCCCACCATTCTCCACAAAGGAGTACGGGTGGATCACTTACGCTCCATCCGAGACATGATCCAACCCCACCATTCTCCACAAAGGAGTACGGACAGATCACTTACGCTCCATCCGAGACATGATCCATCCCACCAAGACACCATGATATGCACACACCAATGCATAACTATTATGTTCAGGCACACTAAGTGCACACGATCCACCTGATTGTATCATCATACATCACATATATATGCATAGATATAACATGCACCAACACCATATAAATCAATCAGTTAGTAAACAAGTTCATATTCTATCACCAAGATACAAACACATCCCACTACTCGGGGATACACGATCCTACTGATCACTACATACATATACATCAACTAATTGTCCACCAGTCATTATTACGGGAAACATGCACTATCACCAAGTACACAAGTTAGTTCCCACACTCATCATTCTTACAGTGCATCAAGGCCAAAGGGATCACACAAGCCCAAGCTCAAGGCCAAAACATCACAAAAATCACATTCTGGTTCTGCTACGTTCGCTGGCATTCTCCAGGCGAAGCCCCGTAGCGAACCTTCGCTAGCATTCGCCAGGCGAACCTGCTGGCGAAGCCCCCTTTTCACTATCGTGCACTCGCCAGGCGAACCTTCATTCGCCAGGCGAACCTTCGCTGGCCACACTCGCCAGGCGAAGTTCCTACCCTTTAGGTCTGGGACTTAATTCTGAATTATTCGATGCCACTCGCCTCAGCTCGCCAGGCAAACTCTCGCCTCCCTTCGCCAGGCGAATCTTCGCCAACACTCGCCAAGAGAAGCCCAGCGAATGCTGCGATTTCACCAATTTCTCACAGTTCTGCAGATTGCTATCTAGGCCAAATAACTCTAATCTCCTATCCCAATTCACACCTTAACATCAGTACCAACATTACACGTAATTCAGCCTAAATGATTCCTAATCCCAATCCCAGAATCATCACCTAGACACTTTATTGATACATCAAAATCCCTACAGAATTTCCTTAAAAACCGTAAAATCACCTATATGACAAATTAACCAAAAACAACAATTCTTTCAACAATTACTATCCAATTATCAACAGTCATCATCAATCACAACATATCAACTCACAATATCATATATAGATGATCTTTCTACGGGGTTAAGGAATCCCCAACTACCCTATACATGTATAAACCATTTCCCAATCAAGTTTCTCCCCCCTTACCTTGTTAATCGGTTGATCGATGAAAGAACCCTCCAAGGTTTGGCCAATTCTGATTTTCCCCCGTTCCTTCGTTCTTCGCTCCCTTTTCCGTTCTTCTCACTTCTCTCCTTTCTATCGTTCTTTTTCCACTTTCTCTAACTTCTCACAATGTATCGTAAAAACTACTAACCCCTCACATTCTCTATTTTAATTCTCTAATCCCAATAATAATAATAATTTAATAAAATAATAATAATAATAATAATATTATTATTATCTCACCAAAATAATAATAATATTAATAACAATAGTAACTATAATAAATATAATAATAATAATAATATTCCCACCAATATTAATATTATACACTATATTATTATATTCACCAAAACACCACCAATAATCCTCCCACATTAGGGACACCCACCAAACATCACCAAATACACCCCCACCAAAGGGTACACCAACATATAATATTTAAAATAATAATAAAATGACTAAATAATTAAAATGGGTGTTACAACTCTCCCCCACTTTAATTATTTTCGTCCTCGAAAATTACCTGATGGAAATAGCTCCGGATACGCTTCTCGCATCCTGCTTTCCAACTCCCGGGTCACACTGCCTCCTGCAGCACCTCCCCAAGCTACCTTCACCAAAGGTATCTCTTTCCCTCGGAGCTGTTTCATCTTACGGTCCTCGATCCTCAACGGCATCGTCTCAACAGTAAGATTCTCCCGAATCTGAACATCATCTCTCTGAATCACATGAGATGGATCAGAAACATGCTTTCGCAATTGCGACACATGAAACACATCATGTAAGTTTGATAACTCAGGCGGCAACGCCACCCTATAAGCCACATCACCAATTCTCTGCAAAATCTCATAAGGTCCAATGAACCTAGGATCCAGCTTCTTGGACTTCAATGCACGACCCACACCAGTCATCGGATTACCTCTTAGGAATACGTGATCACCTACACAGAATTCCAACTCTTTCCTCCGATTATCATGATAGCTTTTCTGCCTACTCTGAGACACTTTCAATTTCTCACGAATCATCTGAATGGTCTCAGTAGTCTACTGTACAATTTCTGGCCCAAGCACCATATTCTCACCAGTTTCATACCAACATAGAGGAGTCCTACACCTCCTCCCATACCAAGCTTCAAACTGTGTCATTCCAATACTCGAATGGTAACTGTTATTGTACGTGAACTCAATCAATGGTAACTGAGTATCCCAGGCACCACCCTTTTCTAACACACAAGCTCTCAACAAATCTTCAAGCGACTGAATAGTCCTCTCCGACTGACCATCAGTTTGCGGATGATAAGCTGAACTCAATTTCAACTTAGTTCCCAAAGCTTCCTGCAAGCTCTTCCAAAATTCCGAAGTAAACCGTGGATCTCTATCTGACACAATACTGGACGAAACACCATGTAACTTCACAATTACCCGAATATAGATCTCTGCCAGTTTCGTCACTGGAAAACTAATATTGATCGGCACAAAGTGTGCAGACTTCGTCAATCAATCCACAATCACCCATATAGCATCAAAACCTCTCGTCGTATTCGGCAAACCTGTCACAAAATCCATGGTAATGCAATCCCATTTCCAAACCGGAATCTCTAATGGTTGCATAAATCCAGAAGGTCTCTGGTGTTCCACCTTCGACTTTTGACATGTCAAACAGGCATACACAAATTGAGCTATGTCTCTTTTCATACCAGACCACCAAAATAATTTCTTCAAATCATGATACATTTTCGTAGCTCCCGGATGAATACTCAGGCTACTACGATGTCCTTCTCTCAAAATTGACTTTTTCAATTCTTCATCATCTGGTACACAAATCCTGCCTCTAAATCTCAACACACCTGTACTATCCAATTTAAAGTCACTATCGGAGTCACTCCCTACTCCAGGCATCAAATCTACCAATTTCACATCCAACTTCTGATTTTCTCTAATCATATCCAAGAAGTCATTATTTACCTGCAACATACCCAACATTACACTATCTGCAGTAGTCTCACAAACCACGCTCAAATCTCTAAACTGTTCAATTAACTCAATTTCTTTCACCATCAGAGCTGCCATATGAATTGCTTTCCTACTCAAAGCATCTGCCACTACATTGGCCTTTCCTGGATGATAACTCAAACTGAAGTCATAATCCTTCAAAAATTCCAACCATCTTCTCTGCCTCATATTCAGCTCTTTCTAATCAAACAGGTATCTCAGACTCTTATGATCACTAAACACTTCAAATCTTGAACCATATAAATAGTGTCTCCAAAGTTTCAACACAAAAACAACCGCAGCTAATTCAAGATCATGAGTCGGATAATTTCGCTCATGCACTCTCAATTGCCGCGATGCATATGCTACTACTTTACCATTCTGCATCAGAACCCCGCCTAATCCCATCTTAGACGCATCACAGTACACCACAAACGGTTCACTCGGAGTCGGTAACACTAACACTGGTGTCGTAGTCAATCTCTTTTTCAACTCTTCAAAACTTTCTTCACAAGCAGCATCCCATACAAAAACTTGGTTCTTTCTCGTCAACTGAGTTAATGGCAACGCCAAATTAGAGAACCCTTCAATAAACCTGCGGTAATAACTGGCTAATCCCAAAAAGCTTCTAATCTCTGTCGCTGTCTTCGGCGGTTCCCACTGCAATACTGCACTTACTTTTGACGAATCCACCGCTATTCCATCTTCAGATATTACATGCCCCAAGAAACTTACTTTCTTCAACCAAAAGTCACACTTTGACAGTTTAGCAAATAATTTATTTTCCTTCAACACTTGCAAGGCAATTCTCAGATGTCCTGCATGCTCTTCATCAGATTTAGAATAAATTAATACATCATCAATAAACACTACAATGAACTGATCCAAGTAAGAATGGAAAATTCTGTTCATATACTCCATAAATACTCCCGGTGCATTAGTCACTCCAAAAGGCATTACAGCATATTCGTAATGTCCATATCGAGTCCTAAAAGCAGTCTTTTGAATATCACCTTCCTTTACTCTTATCTGATGATAACCCGATCTCAAATCGATCTTACTGAACACACGAGCTCCCACCAGCTGATCCATTAAGTCATCAATCCTAGGTAGAGGATACTTATTCTTAATAGTTACTTTATTCAATTGACGGTAATCGATGCACAGACGCATACTACCATCCTTCTTCTTCACCAACAACACTGGAGCTCCCCACGGCGATACACTTGGTCTAATAAACTTTCTATCCAACAATTCTCCAATCTGAGACTTCAACTCAGCCAATTCCACTGCAGACATCCTGTACGGCGCCATAGAAATAGGTCTCGTACCAGGAACAAGATCAATACCAAATTCTACTTCTCGCGTCGGAGGAAATTCCGTAATGTCGTCAGGAAACACTTCTGGAAATTCATTCACCACTGCTAATTCCTCCATTGGCACTTTGTTATCCATTGATAAAGTTGCAAATAAAGCAAACAATCTAGTTTCATCTTCCAACAAGGCCCTCAATTCTTTATTAGACAAAGAATTTGCCACAACTTCCTCTTCAGGGGTCAGGAACAACAATTCCTTCCGAAAACAATCGATGTAGACTCGGTTGAACTCTAACCAGTTCATACCCAGAATAACATCCAACTTACCAAGTGGTAGACAAATCAGATCCACTCCAAATTCTCTACCGAAAATAGTCAGCGGATACTTCAGGCATACCAAAGAAGTAGTCACTGAACCTATAGAGGGTGTCTCAATAGTCATTCGTCTCTCCAGAGTAGACGGCACCAATCCTATTCTCTCCACACAATCTACAGAAATAAACGAGTGCGTTGCAACCGTATCAATAATAGCAATCAAAGGAATATTATTGATAATACAAGTACCTCTGATCACACGCTCATCACTGGCAGCTTGAGTTCCTGCCAAGGCAAACACTTTTCCACCAGCCGGAGACGTTTGAGGCTTCTTTGGCTTCTCACAATGTGTACTGATATGACCCTTCTCACCACAGTTATAACAGGTCGGCATAGTTGCTCTGCAATCAGCTATCACATGACCTGGTTTTCCACACCTAAAACATTTCTTGGCCTCATTAGGACAATCATTAGTACGGTGTCCCATACCACCGCACCGAAAACATTTCCCTTCAGTAGATGCTCTCCCATCTCTAGACTTCTTATCAACAACAGCTTTACATTTTCCCTTATCAGCAGCAACACTATAAGGAGTACCACTAAACCTCTGCTTACCCTTACGGTCATTAACAGCTTTGTAGTGCGCAATCCTTGCTCGGTTATCATTATCATAGATTCTGCTCCTGCCTACCAGCTCAGGATAGCTCCTGATCTTCTGAACAGAAATCCCCAGCTTAATCTCTGGACGCAGTCCATTCTCAAACTTTAAGCACTTAGAAGTCATTGCCCCATCAACATTATAATGAGGACAATACTGCACCAGCTCCTCAAACTTAGCAGCATACTCTGCTACAGTCATGCTACCCTATTTCAGCTCTAGGAATTCAATCTCCTTAGCACTTCGGATATCTTCCGGTAAATACTTCTCCAGAAAACCTTTCCGAACCACCTCCCAAGTAATGGTAGTTCCAGCAGCTTCCAACCTTTGGCGACTATTGTCCCACCAGGCTTCAGCCTCACCCTCCAGCATGTGAGTACCAAACCTCACCTTTTGTTCATCGCTACATTCCATAGTCCTGAAGATCTTTTCAATTGCCTTCAGCCACTTCTGAGCAGCTTCGGGGTCCAGAATTCCTCCTTCAAATGTTGGCGGCTTGTTGCTCCGAAACTGCGCCAAACTCCGGAATTGGGCATCTGCAGTTTGATTCTGATTAGCAACCGCCTGCGCCATTGCTTGCATAGCAGCAGCCAATGCAGCATCGTTCCTTCCTGCCATACTGCTCAAAACAACAACACCAGGTTTAAAAGATATTCAACTCCATCCATAAGGACAGACCCAACTCGACTCAACAACACTGGCCGGACGGACCGACCTGCTCTGATACCAATTGTAACACCCCACTTCCCAAAATCAATTAAATTAATAAACATTATAAATAAACAAAATCAGAGTTCCAATTCTCCCAAGTGGGATATCACATAAAAACAACGTTTCCTTATAAAAAGGTTTTTCTCCAAATACAGCGGAATGTTAAATAATAAAATTCAATAAAAGTTTGATACGTTCACAGGGAATAAAATATAAGTTCAACATAAAATAAATAAAAACGCCCAAGTCCCGTGCTACATATCAGAGCATCCTAGACTCGACAATCACACCAATATCCAAGCTAGCTAAGCACCTGGATTATCTGTACTTCCGAAGAAGCACAGACCACAACAACAACAAAGGGGTGAGAAAACATGACCAAAAATATAATGGTAATGCAATACATGTAAATAAGGTAGTACAACACACCAACACACCAAGATTCACCCCTAACAACGCCATATGACGAACCTACTGTTCAAATTACAATATAACATATTATAATGCAAAATGCAACTCAACACCATGCATGCGGTACCGACTCGTTGGTTCATTCAATCGAACCCACCATTCTCCACAAAGGAGTACAGATGAATCACTTACGCTTCATCCGAGACATGATTCAACCCCACCATTCTCCACAAAGGAGTACGGGTGGATCACTTACGCTCCATCCGAGACATGATCCAACCCCACCTTCTCCACAAAGGAGTACGGACAGATCACTTACGCTCCATCCGAGACATGATCCATCCCACCAAGACACCATGATATGCACACACCAATGCATAACTATTATGTTCAGGCACACTAAGTGCACACGATCCACCTGATCGTATCATCATACATCACATATATATGCATAGATATAACATGCACCAACACCATATAAATAAATCAGTTAGTAAACAAGTTCATATTCTATCACCAAGATACAAACACATCCCACTACTCGGGGATACACGATCCTACTGATCACTACATACATATACATCAACTAATTGTCCACCAGTCATTATTACGGGAAACATGCACTATCACCAAGTACACAAGTTAGTTCCCACACTCATCATTCTTACAGTGCATCAAGGCCAAAGGGATCACACAAGCCCAAGCTCAAGGCCAAAACATCACAAAAATCACATTCTGGTTCTGCTACGTTCGCTGGCATTCTCCAGGCGAAGCCCCGTAGCGAACCTTCGCTAGCATTCGCCAGGCGAACCTGCTGGCGAAGCCCCCTTTTCACTATCGTGCACTCGCCAGGCGAACCTTCATTCGCCAGGCGAACCTTCGCTGGCCACACTCGCCAGGCGAAGTTCCTACCCTTTAGGTCTGGGACTTAATTCTGAATTATTCGCTGCCACTCGCCTCAACTCGCCAGGCGAACTCTCGCCTCCCTTCTCCAGGCGAATCTTCGCCAACACTCGCCAGGCGAAGCCCAGCAAATGCTGCGATTTCACCAATTTCTCACAGTTCTGCAGATTACTATCTAGGCCAAATAACTCTAATCTCCTATCCCAATTCACACCTTAACATCAGTACCAACATTACACGTAATTCAGCCTAAATGATTCCTAATCCCAATTCCAAAATCATCACCTAGACACTTTATTGATACATCAAAATCCCTACAGAATTTCCCTAAAAACCGTAAAATCACCTATATGCCAAATTAACCAAAAACAACAATTCTTTCAACAATTACTATCCAATTATCAACAGTCGTCATCAATCACAACATATCAACTCACAATATCATATATAGATGATCTTTCTACGGGGTTAAGGAATCCCCAACTACCCTATACATGTATAAACCATTTCCCAATCAAGTTTCTCCCCCCTTACCTTGTTAATCGGTTGATCGATGAAAGAACCCTCCAAGGTTTGGCCAATTCTGATTTTCCCCCGTTCCTTCGTTCTTCGCTCCCTTTTCCGTTCTTCTCACTTCTCTCGTTTCTATCGTTCTTTTTCCACTTTCTCTAACTTCTCACAATGTATCGTAAAAACTACTAACCCCTTACATTCTCTATTTTAATTCTCTAATCCCAATAATAATAATAATTTAATAAAATAATAATAATAATAATAATAATATTATTATCTCACCAAAATAATAATAATATTAATAACAATAGTAACTATAATAAATATAATAATAATAATAATATTCCCACCAATATTAATATTATACACTATATTATTATATTCACCAAAACACCACCAATAATCCTCCCACATTAGGGACACCCACCAAACATCACCAAATACACCCCCACCAAAGGGTACACCAACATATAATATTTAAAATAATAATAAAATGACTAAATAATTAAAATGGGTGTTACAGAATGCACTTTAATTCTTCCAAAGGAAGAATCAGGCTCTCACAAATGGGAACCCTAAATTATAGGATACATGAAAGTGGGAGGAACAAAGCAGAGCAAAGGAATCACATAAGGAGGGGAAATCAATCACCTAAAAGCTTCTAAGGAACCCTAAAAGTTAAGCTCTAAAGGAAGTCCATCTTAATCAAGATATGGACACTATTAGGACATGAAAATTACCCTACAAAGGTATCAACCTATGTACTATGGGAACATGCAAGGGTTAGGTGCTTAATGGTTTCAAAAAGATCACTTATAATGGAAAACTAGGTGGAGGTTCTATGGGAAACATACTAACATCAGCTAAAATGAAAAATCTATTAAAAAAATAGGAAAACAATCCTAAAAATCCTAATAAAATTCCTAAAGGGTCCTCATGATGTTAGGAAGCTATGGTTAAAATATGGGAGCTAAACTCCAATCCTAAGGGTGCTAACAGAATGCAAAACCCTAATGTGTTCTATGGATGAGGCAAAGATGGAGGGTGCTAAAGATCTACTCAAAACCTTAATTAAATTCTATCAAAAAATCAGAACAAAAATACATACAAATCATCTAAGGTGCCTAGAAACATCATACCAAAAATCAGAGGTTTATTCTATGCTTTGCTAGGGAAATAAGATTCTAGAAGTAAACATGTATTTTTCTCACAATTAAAGAAATAACCAATCATGGAAAATTCACATTAAATTAAAAAATGCTCTAAAAATTAAAATAACAATTTGTAAAATCATCTAACATTCTGAGGTACCTTGAGAAAAAGTTTCATGAATTTTACACGCATTTTACTATTTTTAATCAATTAAAAGTAAACAGCCACGAAACATGAAAATAAAGAAAAAAATGAAAAAAAGATAAAATCCTGTGGCAAATAGCAATTATTTCATGTTCACGCGCATGGGTCTAAGGAAAGGGGGTGGGGATATCAAATGTGTCCCAGGTCCAAGGCCATACATCCTGAGTACCAGTCAACACATCCAAAGATCCGCAACACGCCACATAATTAAATGAAAACCTAATATAAAACTGAGATTAAACCACAACCGTGAGATGAAGTCAAGGTATGCCAATCCTAAGATCTACAAGATGCCACGCTAGCAAGAAGTCTTTAGTTCAAAATAAGAGTGAATGAGGGCCATACGATGGGATCAAGGTCAAACTTTTTAATCAGATCCAAAGGCCATGATCACACCTGGAGATTTAAACTGGGAAGGGGGGGGGGGAAACACAGACGGTGGCCGGAGGGACTTCCAGTCGTCTTCTCCGGCCATGTGCTACAGTGGCGCACCATAAAAGTCAATGGAACCTCATGATTCATACGCCAATCGAACCGTCTTGCTACATAGATCAACAATCCAAGCTTCAAATTCATTTCTAACCTATAATTTGTCTAAACTGAAAACAACAAGAAAACGTGCCATGTCAAAAATTGTTGCAATCAAGCATCTAAACTAACCTAAATACATCTACACCTCTCAAGGATCCTAACCGCATGTAAATTGGATGCTAATTCATCAAGAATTTTGAGTAAGGTTGAAAGATAGAAACCTGGTTTGAAGCTTGCGTAGATATGTGAACTGATGTTGATTCTTGCTCAAATTGATCCAGAAAGCTTCTATGGATCCTCCTAGAGCTCTTGATGATCTTGAATTGAGTTGAATATGCTTGATTCTTGAAAATTCAATTTCACTTTCACCTTCACTTCTCTAACCGCTTCTAACAGAATTTTGCACCAATCTTCATCAATCCAATCATGGAAACACTCTAGAGTTTATATAGAATTGAATGGGAATGGATTTGAGGCCCAATTGTGGCTGTAGTTGAAAATGGATATCCAACTTTTTCCTCACTTGGAGGCCCATGGAAGTGCACGAAAATGGCTCCAAAATGCCTTCATTTTTGCTTAAATCAGTTGCTGGTTGTGTGGTGTAACTCAAGGGTTGAGATTTGATCCTTGTTTTTGATTAATGGTGGATCTTGATCATGTTACTTCAAGATGAAGTAACCTTGAATTTTTCCATGTAAATGACTCCAAACCTCAAATGTGGAAATTGTATTGCTCTTGGAATATCTTGCAGACTTAAAAAATGAACACATATGCCTTGGAATGATCCATTTTGAATTTATTTGAATTTTTGACTTTTAATGGCCTTTAATGTTCACTTCATGAAAATTTCTTCAACAAATCTTCAATCCAAGCCATATCAATGGTTCCTTCATGTTTAGTTGAGCAAATGACCCCATTATGAGCAACTTTCAAGTTGGAAAGATTTTCATTTGAGGTATGCAAAGTGGTGAAATTTACCTATAACCAAAAGTGACCTATAATCAAAGTTTCCCAAAATACCTTTGCCTTGCAAGCTTCACATCTTGAGCTCTACAACTCCAAATGAGGACTTCCAGTACTCTTTGGAAAGCTAAGATTATGAGAAAAAAATATTCATGTTTGGGTCAAGAACAGGTGATACCTCCTCCTAGGTCAAAAATGACATGGAAGTTGGTTGACTTTCAAGAACCAAAATCACATTCATCTGATGACATGTAACTTGTCTGCTTCCTATCTTGAGTTCCATAAATCCTATCAAGGACTTCTAGTACTCAAAATAAAGCTATGAACATGATCTACATGTCTCATGTTAGGGTCAAGATGAGATGAAACTTGTATCTTGAGTTAATGTGGTCTTGAAGTTAAGCACTAAAATAGGGGATTTTACATTGTCAAGCTTAGAAACCCTGGCTTAGTAACTTCTCACACTCTTGAACCTTGAAGAATTGATCTTGAAATGATATATGACATGTCTCGACACAACATTCCATGATCATAGTTTCTTAGAATTGAGCCTTAATCTCCTTCAATTCAACTGCTGACTTAGGGTTGACCAGGTGAAAACCCTAGTTGCACCACCTTTAGCTGTGGCATCTTGTACTTCGCATAATGGCTTGTATAAGATCTTCAGTGATCCTCAATACATCCTATGAGCTTTCTTAATTCTTTACACCCACATCCCTGGATTCAAAAACATCTGATGATTTCCCATGACCTTCAAGTTAGGAGATATGCACACTTGTGTATAGCCACTTCTCTGGGGATCTTTGCCTTCTTTGATGAGGATATCAACCCTTGAATACTTGAATAAAACCTCTTGAATAGCCTTAGAACTTTGATAACCTCTTCTTGATGAGCACATCTCTTGATCCCCTGCACCAATGACAATGCAATGCATATGCTAATGCTACACTGAATGCAATGAAACATAAGCTAGGTAAAGAAATAGGTTGGGCAAATTTTGGGGTGCAACAATTTTCACAAAGATTAATTTAGTTAATAAGTAAAAAAACTACTTGTCATGCTAATTTAAAAGACTAATAGTTATTAATAAAAAGATTAAATTAGATTAATTGCGTTATTAGGTTAGTAAAAGATTAATATCAATTAGATTAATAATTAATCAATAATTTCGGAAAATTATATGCGCGAGGGAACAGATATTTATGGTGGTCACGCGATGAGGATTGCTCGATCTAATCCATTGGAGATCAGAGGGTCGTGTGTGCGACGGTGCGTGGTATGTGTGTGTGCATATACATGTGATTATTTTATATTACAAGATTTACAAAAACATAAAACAAAAAAGAAGCAGAAAGAAGCAAAACCCTCATCCCTTCCCCAAACCCTCTCGCGACGCCATCAGCTTCTTGTCCTTCATCACTTCGTCGCGCGGTTCATCTCCTCCCTTTCTTCTCCGATGGATTCCGCCATTTTCTTCTTCTATGACCTGTAAACTCAAATGAAACAACATGTACAGTAGTTAGAGAACAAACTTTTACCCACGAACAGGAGTCAACGGCAGCTCGTCGACGGTGGCGGTGAGGCGATGATGACTCCTGAGGAAGATTCGAGCTTCACGGTGATGATGAATCTCCTTCGATCTGAGTTCTGGATGCGTCGACTTCTTGTTGATAAGGGTTTTTCGGTGATGGGTTTTTCTCTCTTCTTTCATAATGGTAAAAACGCCCCCTTTCGATTGTTGAATATTGCTCCTTTTATAAGTGAAACCGATAGGCCTCCAATGATGATTGCCTTCAAAGCTTTCCTAATCGGTTGATTCCTTATCTGATTCTATTGATGGCTTGCTCAATCCTTTCCTATTTCGTCTGGGCATGTCTGATTCACTTAGTGATTTTGGGGACCGTTAATTGATTGCCTTCTGATTATGTCGAAGAAACATTGGCTTCGATTTGGGAAGTTTCGAATTTCTCTTTCTTTGTCTTAATTTGTGATGTTTTGGATTCATATCTGTTGGCTTGTTGACTTTCGTTGTTAACACCTCTTTTCCTCTTCTTCTCGCAGGGAGCATTGTGCCTTGAGTTCAGATGCTTGCTTTGTCTTGTGCTTGCTGAGAAAGGTTTGAACCAGCCGTGATGACGCTTAGTCTGAGCTTGACGGAACTACAGTTGCCGTTGTTTACTTCTTTCTGTTGTTTGAGTTAACTCTAAGCTAGGTAGGAGGTTGGTGACAGTTTCTATTGCTCTTCCGGCAGCTCGAGTTTTATGCCCAGTGATGACCTTAACACTTGTGAGGGCTTGAACTTCCTTCCTTCCACTTCGAGATTCCCATTCTGGTGACCTTTTTGGTTCTGCTTGGGTTCGAGGGTTGGAATGTGGGGTTGAGGGTTCCTTTTGGTGATGCTTCCGAAACTTGGCATGAGCTGTTCGAAGTTGGTTGCGACCTCAGTGATGATGATTTGTGTCTGAAACTGAGGATTGAGATATGGTTTCCCTCTTGAATGCGGTTGGCGACTTCGAAGATTGTTTGAAATTATTGTTGCCCAACACTCTGTTGTCCTCGATGTTTGGTAAGGAACTGGTAACGACTCCGGTTGTTGCGCTTCCAGCCGCTCGAGTTTCATGCCCGACGATGAGTTGGACTGAGGGCTAAACTTGTCTTGATTCTCAACTCTTAGACTTCAAATTATCTCTGCAATGGTTAATAGTTGTATTGCTTTGACAGGTTGTTGATGCGCGAAGGATGTTGGTTTCATAAAAGCAGCTTTGTTTAATGGTGTTCGTGTTGTTTTGACAGGACTTGGTAGCTCCAATCTGTGGATGGTATTCTGTGGTGATACGGGGGGCAAGATTGTAGAGTTGAGAGCTGCAGGTTATGCTTGTTGTACTGCTGTTGATGTTGTTGCAGATGTTGAATTGATATCATTGATGTTGTTCGCAACTGATATTGTTGGTGCTATTCGCAACTGATATTATTGATATTACGCTGTTGTTGTGGAGGCTTTCTTGCAATTGACATTGTTTGCTGCGCTGCTATTGTTTGCAACTGTTTGCCACTGCTATTGTTTGCATCTGATATCTGCAGTCGTTTCTCTTCTTCTTTCAGGATGTCGCTAGTAGTTCAGCAGCTACCGGTTATTATATCGTTGCCGAGAAAGGTTTAAAGCGGCAATGATGGCCTCGTGCCTGAGCCTTGAGGGAAGTGGGAAACACTGTTGTCTGCATGATCTTTGTTACCTACGAAAAGAATTTGTCTTTATGTTGTTTGATGTTTAGTAGGAAGTCGGTGACAGCTTCGGTGGTCGCCCTTCCGATTGCTCGAACCTTATGCCTAATTATGAGCTAAACTGAGGGTTGAGCATTTCTCAATTATCTCTTTGACCTTTGCTTTTAGGTGTGGTCATTGATTTGTTCTTGTATTTTGCAGGCGTAGTACTGGATAATTATGTTGGGCAAACTAGGGCAAGATTGTCGCTGATAATGGCGGCAGGCGGTAGTATACTATTCAGGCCTCCTGTAGTCGGTGTGTTTGAAGACTGCTGCTGGGGGAAGTTTGTTCAATAATATTTGAAAATCAGTGTTGTAGACTTTGGCTTTTAAGAAGTGTTGGAGTCTTGTAGAAAAACCAGGGTGTAATTTGAAGAGCTTGTTGTAATTATTGTTGAATACTCCACATATCATAAATGAAGCATTTTTAATCCATACTTTGCTGTAGTTGAGATATTTCGGTGCTCATAGAGTAACCCAAGGGTGTAGGAGTTGTATGTGAGCAAAAGTTACAACGTCATATGGTTGGATCGTATAAATTTTTTGCGTAGTATTCGTTTCAAGGATCAAATTTAGAGAAGCTTAAAGAACTTCTGTACCAAAAATCCAGCTTATGAGTTTGTATCGTGACACCATGAAATTGGGTGTTATCACGTCTCTTAGGAAATTTCTCATTAACTTAAATAAATTGAACTTGGCATTAAAACTTGTAGTCTTGAATATCCCATGAGAATATGTGATGACTTAGTAGCACGAATTAATCATGGGCTTGAAAGGATGATGAACTTTTTGTGGTAGAATAAGCTCCAACCCCTTTTACACGTCGATTCAGGCTGTCTTGGTTTCCAGATCCAGATAAAAGACGACGAGTTCAAGTCAACTTATGGGCTTTATTGTAAATTTTGATAATACTTGGCTCAAGATTCGATAAACCAATATGAGGACTTCTTTGAACCTGCCACTGGCTAGTTAACACACCTGCACGAACTGGTTAGCCATAATACACGCGCACGCAAGAGTTAAAATAAAACGAGTAATAAATAAACACCAAGAGGCGGGATCTTATGGTCAAAAATTAGGGTGTGACAGATGCCCCTATTTAAGTTACTCCTATTCGGAGGTATGGAGGTTGACATCTCCGTCTCGACGAGATAGGAGGGACTTAAATATAAACATTGCACCAATTTTTGGCCCTAATAAACCGCCGAATGCATATGATATGAGATGATATGAAATGCAAGACAGGGGGTCCTGCAGAGACATGAAGCCACAGGGGAAAAGCCAGACAACACACGAGAAACACAGGAGCAACGAAAAGACAAACCCAGCAACGCGAGACTCCACGGGAACAAGAAACAACCAGCAATGGGGACTCTCCAAAAATATAAGGGTATAACACACACGCCAAGAATATGGTGGGTTTAAACAACGGGCGAGAAACTTGTAATCGGTGGATAATTTACTACCAACGCGTGGTAGTCCAAACGATGGTAAAACGAACTCTCTTGATTGAAACAGAATCCAGCTTCTTTAGTTGAGTATGGTGTTAAAAAGGTGTAGACAAAACTTCCCCATGCTTAATGGTGTGTTTTCCATGAACGGGTCTCAGTTCCTTGAAATAACCTCCCCACGCTTCATGGTGTGATTGCCATGAGTGGGTCTCAGTTCCTTGAAATAACCTCCCCGCGCTTCATGGCGTGTTTTCCATGAACGAGTCTTAGTTCCTTGAAATAACCTCCCCACGCTTCATGGTGTGTTTTCCATGAGCGAGTCTTAATTCCTTGAAATAACCTCCCAACGCTTAATGGTGTGTTTGCCATGAGCGGGTCTTAGTTTCTTGAAAATAACCTCCCGACGCTTCATGGTGTGTTTGCCATGAACGGGTCTCAGTTTCTTGAAATAACCTCTTCACGCCTCATGGTGTGTTTGCCATGAACGGGTCTCAGTTCCTTGAAATAACCTCCCTGCACTTCATGGTATGTTTTCCATGAATGGGTCTCAGTTTCTTGAAATAACCTCCCCGCGCTTCATGGTGTGTTTCCCATGAACGGGTCTCGATTCCTTGAAATAACCTCCTCGCGCTTCATGGTGTGTTTGCCATGAACGGGTCTCAGTTTCTACCCAAAGTGATGAAAACTTGTGAGAGCATCTTCACAGGGGATCAAAATGTCATTGTAGATTGTAGAACTTCAGCAGTAATCCATAATGTATTGGACAATATAAAACTTCATCGGGGATCTTCAGAAGAGATGCAAGCCGGTTGATTTGTAAATATGTCTTCTCGAAATAAAGAGATCAATTGTTATAGACTTTCTCGAATTTCGGGAGATATGCCATTTGATGGGATTGATCTTGTGTAGTGAGCTCACTGGGGAGTACATCCCTGAGGAGTATCCTTGTTATAGATGTAAAAGCATGTATTCTTTGTAGTGTAAATTCTCAAATAAAGAGAAATATTTGTAATGTCTTCGATGCATTTCTCTGATAGTTATCCGGAGGAATGCTATTTGGCGAGTTGATAACCTTGATAAACCCACTGGGGATGGGAAAACCATCTGGAGACTGCCTTTTTTCGTTTTGAGTAAGATCCTGATCAAAATGAGTTGCTCAAATAAGAGGTTGCTCACAGTCCATATATAAATTATTGAGAATGTTGTTGGAGAAGTACGTGCCTTCAGATAGTAATCTTCAGAAAGAACCTCTTGGGTAGTAAGGTGCAAGATAAATGCACACTTAATCCATATTCGAAAGTCTGGAGATATCCACATTGATTTTCGGGGACCAAAGTTCAATTCAGGAAATAGATGAAAAGAAACTATCAGGCAAAAACCCGACCCTCGAGGTATGAACTCGAACGGTATTTAACTAAAGCAACCATCTTCCACGAGGTTCGAGCTTCGCGGGGAAATAGGAATATTGTGCTTTTTCTGCCTAGGGCTGACAACTCTACTTGAAGGGATCAAACAAGCACAAAGATGCAAAATGCACATGTTATGCTATCTATCTATATGCTATGCGTATGCTAACGAAACCAACGGGGCCAAAAACGAAAGTCCCAACTCGAGTTGAATCTTCACAGATCAGCCACCGCCTGCGAGAAATCTTCAACTGTCTTGTACGGGAGGTGCGATGAATTTCCGCCTTGGTGGATGAAATAAACGTCCACGGACATCCTTTTGTTATTCATATATCAAATAAAACACAAAGTACTTGATAAAGATTTTTAAAATTTATTTTGGAATTTGCCATCATAATGAAATATTTAACATGCCACAAATGGGAGAAACCTTATTTATTTGATGGTAGTCAGTAGAACAGCGTGACTCCAATATTACAATGTTGAAAAACAATGGAAAGTGGTTACATCAATGGGATAATGACTTGTTTCCTAAGTCAACTGGAACTCCCTAAGTTCTAAGTGAAATACTTCTTGACAGAATCTACGTTCACTGGGCGGGTGATTTCTTCTCCGTCCATTGTTGCTTACATCAAAGCGCGTCCTGAGAAGACCTTCTTCACCACCTATGGCCCATCATAGTTCGGAGCGCACTTTCCTCTAGCATCGGTGACGAAAGACTGAATTTTCTTGAGCATGAGGTCTCCTTCCCTGAATTCTCGGGGTCAAACCTTCTTGTCAAATGCTTTTTCATCCTATGCTGGTACAACTGCCCATGGAACAAGGTCGTTATTCTCTTTTCTTCAATTATGTTTAACTGATCGTATCTGCTCTGGCACCATTCGGCTTCTGACAACTTTGTTTCCATCAAATCCTCATAGAGGGAATCTCGACCTCTATCGGGAGTACAACTTCCATACGTAGACAAGTGAAAAAGGAGTTGCCCTAGTTGATGTGCGTACTGAAGTACAATATCCATGTAGAGCGAATGGGAGCATCTCATGCCAATATTTGTATGTGACAACCATCTTCTGAATTATCTTCTTAATGTTCTTGTTGGCGGCTTCAACAGCCCCATTCATCTTCGATCATGTAGGGAGAAGAATTATGATGCTCAATCTTGAATTCTTTGCACAGTTCCTTCATCATTCTATTGTTCAAATTGGACCCATTATCTGTAATGATCTTGCTCGGCATACTGTATCTGCAGATGAGCTGATTCTTGATAAATTTGACGACCACATGCCGAGTTACGTTAGCATAAGAAGATGCTTCGACCCACTTAGTGAAGTAGTCAATTGCCACTAAGATGAATCTGTGTCCATTAGATTCCTTTGGTTCTATCATTCCAATCATATCAATTCCCCACATAGAGAACGGCCAAGGAGACGAGATAACATTCAATAAGGTGGGAGGCACATGAATCTTATAGGCGTAGATCTGACACTTGTGACATTTCCTATCAAACTTGTAACAATCAGATTCCATCGTGATCCAATAATAACTTGCTCTTAGGAGCTTCTTGGCCATAGCATGTCCATTTGTATGAGTACCAAAGGACCCTTCGTGAATTTCCATCATTAACATGTCTGATTCCCGCTTGTCAACACACCTCAGCAAGACCATGTCAAAGTTCCGCTTATATAACACATTATTACTCAGGAGAAAATTGCCGGCCAATCTCCTCAAAGTTTTCTTATCCTTGTTGGAGGCTTCCAAAGGATACTCTTGCGTTTTGAGAAACACTTCAATATCGCGATACCAGGGTTTACCATCTTCAGTATCTTCAATGGCAAAAATGTAGGCGGGTCTGTCAAGACGTCTTACCTCAATTCGAGGACAATCATTCCAAAAGTTTACCACAATCATAGAGGCCAGAGTTGCCAATGCATCTGCCATCCTATTCTCATCTCGAGGAATATGGTGAAAGTCGACTCTGTCAAAGAAAGGTAACAGTCTCCTTGCATAATCCCTGTATGGGACCAAATTATCCTGTCGAGTTATCCACTCTCCTGTGATTTGATAAATGACTACAGCAGAATCACCGAACACATCCAAATTCTTAATTCTTAAGTCCACTGCCTCCTCAAGGCCCATAATACATGCTTCATACTCAGCTTCATTATTGGTACACTTGAACGTTAGCCTAGAGGTAAACAGAATATGAGACCCGTGAGGAGTCACGATAATCGCGCTTATTCCTCTCCCATGAGCGTTGACAGCTCTATCGAAAATCATACCCCATTGAGAGCCGGGCTCGGGTCATTCATCTGGCAGAGGTTCTTCACAATCCTTCATTTTCAAAAACATCACCTCTTCATCCGGGAAATCATCATTCAAAGGTTGATGATCCAAAATAGGCTGATGCGCCAGGCTGTCAGCCAAAATACTCCCTCTAATAGCCTTCTGAGTACGGTATTCAATGTCATATTCTGATAACAGCATCTTCCACCTCACAATTCTTCCCGTCAATGCAGGTTTCTCAAAAATATACTTGATGGGGTCCATCTTCGAAACTAGCCAAGTAGTATGACTCAACATGTACTGTCGCAGATGTAACACCCCACTTCCCAAAACAATTAAAATAATAAACATTATAAATAAATATCAGAGTATTTCTTCCCAAGTGGGATATCACATAGCAAAACCAACATTTCTTTTAAAAAGGTCTTCTCCAAAATACAGCGGAAAATGAAAAAATAGTAAAATCCAACAAAGTTTTGATATGTTCACAGGAAAATAAAATACAAGTTCAACAGACAATAACAAAACACCCAAGTCCCGTGCTACGTATCAGAGCATCCTAGACTCGACTGGCACACCATAATCAGAGCTAGCTAAGTACCTGGATTATCTGTACTTCCGGAGAAGCACAGACCACAACAACAACAGAGGGGTGAGAAAACATGATCAAAATATATATTGGTAATTACATACATGAAGTAAGGTAGTAACTACAAAGCATATAACTCATCACCCAACATTCACCAATCACGGCATATAGTCCACAATCAACATATACACCATAATGCAAATATGCAACACAACACCATGCATGCGGTACCGACTCATTGGTTCATTCTATGGAACCCGGACAAATCATCCACACCATGATCCACCCTCACCATTCCCCACTCAAAGGAATACGATGAATCACTTACACTCCCCCGAGCAATGACTCATTCCACCACCACTACACCATAATATGCATGACAACAGATGCATACCAATAAACACAAACATACATTGTGCATACGATTCACAGATCACACCATCATACATCACACACACACACACACACACACACACACACACACACACACACACACACACACACACACACACACACACACACACACACACACACACACACACACACACACACACACACACACACACACACACACACACACACACACACACACACACACACACACACACACACACACACACACACACACACACACACACACACACACACACACACACACACACACACACACACACACACACACACACACACACACACACACACACACACACACACACACACACACACACACACACACACACACACACACACACACACACACACACACACACACACACACACACACACACACACACACACACACACACACACACACATATATATATATATATATATATATATATATATATATATATATATATATATGTCATACACCAATTAATCGTACATCACATAAACATTAAGGAATTCACTTCCTATCCCCACTCGTACACCCTACGTTCCCCACTCACCATCCCTACAACTTATCATGATCAAATGGGATCCTACGAGACTAATGTAACAGCTCGAATTTCATTAAATAATTAATTATAGTAATTAATTGATTTAGTGGGATTTTTATGTTGGAAATTAATTTTTTATTAATTGGAAATTAATAGAGAATTGAGAGACAAATGGGAAGGAAAGAAAATAAGGAAGTATATAAGGAAAGTAGAAGAGAAAAGAAAAGATACTAAGGTAAAGGAAATAGAAGAGAAAGAAGAAGAGAAAGAGAGAAAGAAGAAGAGAAAGAGGAGAAGAAGAGGAAAGTGGAAAATCATCAAGAACCAACATCAAAGCTCCGATTAATCGAGGTAAGGGTGAGAAACATTGCTATTTGATCATTGTATACTATTATGTATGTTGGGTTTGGATTGTGGGGTAGTTTCCATCCTTTTCCATTTAGGGCAAAGTTGGATTTAATCGGTAGAACTGTGATTTAATCGGTTAAAATCTGAAATAGATGATGTAGAATAGTCTAGGAATGTTAGACTAAGAGTATTGGAGTTGGATTAGTGAGATTTGGAAGTTTTAGAGTTGGTTGAGTTGGATAACAGTAAGTGAAAAACAAAATACGCAGACACTCGCTAGCAGCTCGCTAGGCGAGCAGGTCGCGAATGCTCGCAAGGAGCTCGCTCAGCGAACAAGTAGCGAATGGTCCCAGACTTGGACAGAATGGATTTTGGTGTGTTCGCTGGTAGCGAAAGTGTAGCGAAGAGATAGCGAACGATTCGCTGGGAAGCTCGCTGTAGCGAGCAGGTAGCGAAGGAAGTCAGTAACTTCTGTTGAGATTCGCTAGCACGTTCGCCAGGCGAACAAGTAGCGAATGCTTGCTAGGAGTTCGCTTAGCGAAGGAGTAGCGAGTATGACAGGTTGATGTTTTATTTGAGATTTATCCATAGGTTGATTGTGTGGTTCGACTATGGTTTATTGCTTGATTAATCGCATAGTTTATGTACTATTGTTATGAGGTGTGCTGTGGGTAGCCTATGGGCGTGAATCCTAGAATTGTGAATTGAATGTTAATTGCATCAAGTATAAATACATGTGAACATAATAGGTGATTATGTGTGTATTATTTAATGAACTTGTGAATGCTTGATGTGTATACAATTATGTGATGAGTGTGCATGAGAACATTGTGAATATGTGTGCATAACTTGTAATTGTATGATCGGTATTGTGATGTGAATACCTTGATTTTGTGATATATGTTGTATGTGCAATCATTGTGTAATTCTTGAAGAGATGAATTATTTGAATGCATGAGATTAAGATGTCGGTCTTAAGTGCATTTGTTGTGATTGATTGTACATGCATCATTTAGTCAAGAGACAATGTCTGTTAGTTTCGTGGAAACTAGTGGCTTGTCCCAAACCTAGAAGAGTGGGTTTGAAGGCTTAGAGGACGGGCCTTTGTTGTTATCGGTCTAGAAGAGTGGACCCGGTTTAATGTAAAAACCGAAAAATGATAACGGGTTATCGGTCTAGAAGAGTGGACCCGGTTTAATGTAAAAACCGAAAAATGATAACGAGAGTCGGTACCGCATTGCATGAGTTGCATTGAGTTGTTGAGTCACATTGATATATGACATATGCATGAAGAGATGCTTATGTGTGAATGAAATGATTGTGGAAATGTGAGTGTATGCATGATGTGGGAATGCTTTGTGAATATTCATGTTGTCTATATACGTGTGGTAAATATATATGACTAAGAGGGTGAATTGTGGTGAGAAATATGGAGTTAAATTATATGATTACCTATATATATATAATCTTATGCATTGATTATTATGGTAATATTTCTCACCCTTCTGCTGTTTTATAATGCTCTATGAGGCATTGCAGATTAGGTTGCTGGAGTCTTTCTTTTGTGAAGCATAGCTTCATTCTTTTGAGTCGGACTGCTCTGATTATGTAACACCGGGTAGTTAGGCTGGTATAGTATTCTTTTGTGATACATTGCGATGTATCAGGTGATGTGGCTTTGTAATTACCTGACATGATGTATTAATCTGGATATCTTATCTGTATGTGAATTAATATTTTGGAAATGATTAAATGATTTTATCTTCCGCTTTAATTTAAATTTTGAAAGGTGATTTCTAAACTATAAAATGTTACATATTTTATGGAGCAAATGTTAAAGTATTTCATTGGTGAAATTGTGACATTCTTCCTTTATACCTTATTCTGAAATTTTCACTCTGATAAATTTGTATATGCATTTATTTTGGGGGTATAGAAGGGGGTGTTACAATAGTGGTATCAGAGCAGGTCGGTCCGTCCGGCCAAGTTGTTAGAGTGTTTTCCCTGTGTGTTATTGATATGCGTGTGTTGCATTATCAATATTGGTCGTTCTTACGTGGTTCTGTTGTTGGAATTAGTAAGATGGTTGCAGGGAGGAACGATGAAGCGATCGCAGAAGCTTTGACAAGGTTGGCGGGAGCGATTGGGCAGAATCCTCTGGCCAATGTGAATGCGGGGAATGTTGTTGAAGATGAATTCCGTGCTTTGGGGAGGTTTCAAAGGAACAATCCTCCGATTTTCAAGGGAACCCATGAGCCTGACAAAGCACAGATTTGGTTGAAAGCTGTGGAGAAGATTTTTCGGGTTATGAATTGCTCAGATGCACAAAAGGTGCAGTTTGGGACTCACATGCTCGAAGAAGAAGCTGAAGATTGGTGGGGTAATACTCGCCAAAGATTTGAGGAAGATGATATTGTGATCACTTGGGATCTATTCAGAGAGACTTTCCTGGAGAAGTATTTTCCAGAGGATGTGTGAGGGAAGAAAGAGATTGAATTTCTGGAGTTAAAGCAAGGTAATTCGACGGTAGCGGAGTATGCGGCAAGATTTGAAGAGTTGATCAAATTTTGTCCTCATTACAATACTGCTAATGCCGAGAGGTCTAAGTGCCTCAAGTTTGTGAACGGTTTGAGACCCGAGATTAGGCAAGCTATTGGATATCAGGAAATCAGGCGGTTTTCTGAGTTAGTGAACAAGAGCAGAATCTATGATGAAGACAGTAGGGCTCGGTCTAGCCACCACAAGAGTTTAAGTGATAAGAAAGGAAAAGGTCAATTCAGATGAAAACCTTATGTGACTCCTGCAGACAAAGGAAAGCAGAGAATGAGTTATGGCAAGAGGCCAAGTGGGGGAGTTTCTACTCCGGTTAGATGCTATAACTGTGGTGAAGCGGGACATCGTGCTCCCGAATGCAAAAGTGTTGAGCAGAAGTGTTTCAAGTGTGGCAAGCCAAGCCACAAGGCTCTTGAGTGTAGAAGCGGTACCGGTGTGACTTTCTACAACTGTGGCGAGCAAGGACACATTAGTACCAAGTGTGATAAGCCTAAGAAGAATCAAGGGAGCGGAAAAGTGTTCGCTCTATCTGGATCTGAGACTGCTAGTGATGATCGCTTGATCCGAGGTACGTGCTTCATTAATGGTACACCTTTGATCGCTATAATTGATACCGGAGCTACGCATTCTTTTATTTCTTTGGATTGTGTTAGAAGGTTGAATCTTGAGTTGTCTGTGATTGGTGGCGGTATGGTTATTGATACTCATGCTATGGGTTCGGTAACTACACCGTATGTTTGTTTGAATTGTTCGTTGAGTATCTTCGGTAAAGATTTTGGAATTGATTTAGTGTGTCTTCACCTAGACCAACTCGATGTCATCCTTGGGATGAATTGGTTGAAATTCAACCGGGTATATATTAACTGTTTTGATAAAACAGTTATTTTTCCTGAATCGAATGTTGAAAGAGATTTGTTTATGACAACGAGACAAGTGAAAGAATCAGTGCAAGATGGAGCTAAGGTATTTATGCTTATGGAAACTTTGAGAATTGGTGGAAGTGAAGAGATTGGTGCTTTACCAATTGTTAGAGATTTTCTGGAAGTTTTCCCTGAAGAGATAAAGGATTTACCACCGGAGCGAGAAGTGGAGTTTTCAATAGATTTGATTCCTGGAACTAGTCCGATGTCGATGACTCCTTATCGTATGTCGGCATCAGAATTGAAAGAGTTGAAGAGTCAACTTGAGGATTTGCTTGAAAAGAGGTTTATTCGTCCGAGTGTGTCGCCGTGGGGTGCACCGGTGTTGTTGGTTAAGAAGAAAGAGGGTTCTATGAGGCTCTGTGCGGATTACAGACAGTTGAACAAGGTGACTATCAAGAACAAGTATCCACTTCCGAGGATTAATGATCTGATGGATCAGTTGGTCGGTGCAAGCGTGTTCAGCAAGATTGATTTGAGATCTGGGTATCATCAGATTCGCGTGAAAGCTGAGGATATTCAGAAGACTTCTTTTAGAACGAGGTATGGACACTATGAGTATTCTATGATGCCATTCGGTGTGACTAATGCACCAGGTGTATTTATGGAGTACATGAATAGGATTTTCCATCCTTATTTGGATAAGTTTGTGGTTGTGTTTATCGACGACATCTTGGTTTATTCGAAGAGCGAAGAAGAGCATGCCGAGCATCTGAAGAGTGTGTTATCTGTGTTGAGAGAGAAGCAATTGTTTGCAAAGCTTTCTAAGTGTGAGTTTTGGTTGAAGGAAGTTAGTTTCCTTGGTCATGTAATTTCGAGTAATGGTATTGCGGTTGATCCGTTGAAGGTTGAAGCGGTATCGCAATGGGAGACTCCGAAGTCAGTTTTTGAGATTAGAAGTTTCCTTGGTTTAGCCGGTTATTATCGGAAGTTTATTGAAGGATTCGCTAAGTTATCGTTGTCGTTGACGCAATTGACTAGGAAGGGTCAAGCTTTTGTGTGGGATGCCAAGTGTGAAGCGAGTTTCCAAGAACTTAAGCGAAGGTTGACGACAACCCCTGTTTTAATTTTGCCAAACCCGGAAGAACCGTTCGTTGTGTATTGTGATGCTTCTTTAATGGGTTTAGGAGGTGTGTTGATGCAGAATAACCAAGTTGTGGCTTATGCTTCGAGGCAACTCAAAGTGCATGAGAAGAATTATCCGACGCATGACTTAGAGTTGGCCGCCGTTGTGTTCGTGTTGAAACTTTGGAGGCATTATTTATTTGGTGCGAGGTTTGAAGTGTTTAGTGACCACAAGAGTTTGAAGTATCTCTTTGATCAAAAGGAATTGAATGCAAGGAAAATAAGGTGGTTAGAGATATTGAAGGATTATGGTTTTGGTTTGAATTACCATCCGGGTAAAGCGAATGTAGTAGCGGATACATTGAGTCGGAAATCATTGCATATGTCGGCGTTGATGGTGAAAGAGTTGGAATTGGTCGAGCAATTTCGGGATTTGAGTTTAGCATGTGAGAGAACTTCTTTTGGATTTAAGTTGGGCATGTTAAAGCTTACAAGTGGTATTTTGGATGAAATTCGAGAAGGACAGAAATCGGATTTGAGTTTAGTTGATCGGTTGACTTTAATCAACCAAGGCCAAGGTGGTGATTTTCGGATTGATGAGAATGGGATTATGAGATGTCGGGATCGGTCGGGATCGAGTTTGTGTTCCGAATGTTGTTGAGCTTAAAAAGAGTATCCTTGAGGAAGGACATCGTAGCGAATTGAGTATTCATCCAGGTGCTACTAAGATGTATCAGGATTTGAGGAACGTGTTTTGGTGGCCTAGTATGAAGAAGGAGATTGCGGAATTTGTGTATTCTTGCTTGACTTGCCAGAAGTCAAAGATTGAGCATCAGAAGCCATCGGGTTTGATGAAGCCGTTGTTTATTCCTGAGTGGAAATGGGATAGTATCTCCATGGATTTTGTATCGGGTTTGCCGAGGACGCCGAGTAATTTTGAGGCTATTTGGGTTATTGTGGATAGATTGACTAAATCTGCTCACTTTATCCCTATGCGTGTGGATTACCCGTTGGAGAAGTTGGCTAAATTGTATATTGAGAGGATTGTGTGTTTGCATGGTATTCCGTCGAGTATTGTTTCGGATAGAGATCCGAGGTTCACTTCGAGATTTTGGGAGAGCTTGCAGAGTGTCTTGGGTACTATGTTGCGTTTGAGTTCAGCTTATCATCTTCAGACAGATGGTCAGACGGAGAGGACGATTCAGTCGCTTGAAGATCTTTTGAGAGCTTGTGTATTGGAAAAAGGAGGAGCTTGGGATAGCTACTTGCCTTTGGTTGAGTTTACCTACAACAACAGTTTTCATTCGAGTATCGGTATGGCACCATTTGAGGCGTTGTATGGTAGGCGGTGTAGGACACCATTGTGTTGGTTTGAGTCCGGAGAGAGTTCTGTTGTTGGACCCGAGTTAGTTCAACAGACTACTGATAAGATCAAGATGATTCAAGAGAAGATGAGAGTTGCTCAGAGTCGGCAGAAGAGTTATTATGACAAGAGGAGGAAGGCACTGGAATTTCAAGAGGGAGATCATGTGTTTCTTCGAGTCACTTCGATGATAGGTGTTGGTAGGGCATTGAAGTCGCGCAAGTTATCGCCACGTTTCATTAGTCCTTATCAGATTTTGCAGAGGATAGGAGAAGTGGCCTATCGTTTGGCTTTACCACCGTCGCTTGCTAATCTTCATGACGTATTCCATGTATCTCAGTTGAGGAAATACATTGCGGATCCGTCTCATGTAGTCCAATTAGATGATGTGCAGGTGAGAGATAACCTGACTGTTGAGACATCACCTATGCGGATAGAGGATCAGAAATTGAAGCAACTTCGAGGCAAGGAGATTTCTTTGGTGAAGGTCGCTTGGGGAGGACCGGATGGTGGAAATGTGACTTGGGAACTGGAGAGCCAAATGAGGGAGTCTTATCCAGAACTATTTGAACCAGGTAACATTTTCGAGGACGAAAATTCCTAAAGTGGGGTAGGGTTGTAACAACCTAAATTTCATTAAATAATTAATTATAGTAATTAATTGATTTAGTGGGATTTTTATGTTGGAAATTAATTTTTTATTAATTGGAAATTAATAGAGAATTGAGAGAGAAATGGGAAGGAAAGAAAATAAGGAAGTATATAAGGAAAGTAGAAGAGAAAAGAAAAGATAGTAAGGTAAAGGAAATAGAAGAGAAAGAAGAAGAGAAAGAGAGAAAGAAGAAGAGAAAGAGGAGAAGAAGAGGAAAGTGGAAAATCATCAAGAACCAACATCAAAGCTCCGATTAATCGAGGTAAGGGTGAGAAACATTGTTATTTGATCATTGTATACTATTATGTATGTTGGGTTTGGATTGTGGGGTAGTTTCCATCCTTTTCCATTTAGGGCAAAGTTGGATTTAATCGGTACAACTGTGATTTAATCGGTTAAAATCTGAAATAGATGATGAAGAATAGTCTAGGAATGTTAGACTAAGAGTATTGGAGTTGGATTAGTGAGATTTGGAAGTTTTAGAGTTGGTTGAGTTGGATAACAGTAAGTGAAAAACAAAATACGCAGACACTCGCTAGCAGCTCGCTAGGCGAGCAGGTCGCGAATGCTCACAAGGAGCTCGCTCAGCGAACAAGTAGCGAATGGTCCCAGACTTGGACAGAATGGATTTTGGTGTGTTCGCTGGTAGCGAAAGTGTAGCGAAGAGATAGCGAACGATTCGCTGGGAAGCTCGCTGTAGCGAGCAGGTAGCGAAGGAAGTCAGTAACTTCTGTTGAGATTCGCTAGCACGTTCGCCAGGCGAACAAGTAGCGAATGCTTGCTAGGAGTTCGCTTAGCGAAGGAGTAGCGAGTATGACATGTTGATGTTTTATTTGAGATTTATCCATAGGTTGATTGTGTGGTTCGACTATGGTTTATTGCTTGATTAATCGCATAGTTTATGTACTATTGTTATGAGGTGTGCTGTGGGTAGCCTATGGGCGTGAATCCTAGAATTGTGAATTGAATGTTAATTGCATCAAGTATAAATACATGTGAACATAATAGGTGATTATGTGTGTATTATTTAATGAACTTGTGAATGCTTGATGTGTATACAATTATGTGATGAGTGTGCATGAGAACATTGTGAATATGTGTGCATAACTTGTAATTGTATGATCGGTATTGTGATGTGAATACCTTGATTTTGTGATATATGTTGTATGTGCAATAATTGTGTAATTCTTTAAGAGATGAATTATTTGAATGCATGAGATTAAGATGTCGGTCTTAAGTGCATTTGTTGTGATTGATTGTACATGCATCATTTAGTCAAGAGACAATGTCTGTTAGTTTCGTGGAAACTAGTGGCTTGTCCCAAACCTAGAAGAGTGGGTTTGAAGGCTTAGAGGACGGGCCTTTGTTGTTATCGGTCTAGAAGAGTGGACCCGGTTTAATGTAAAAACCGAAAAATGATAACGGGTTATCGGTCTAGAAGAGTGGACCCGGTTTAATGTAAAAACCGAAAAATGATAACGAGAGTCGGTACCGCATTGCATGAGTTGCATTGAGTTGTTGAGTCACATTGATATATGACATATGCATGAAGAGATGCTTATGTGTGAATGAAATGATTGTGGAAATGTGAGTGTATGCATGATGTGGGAATGCTTTGTGAATATTCATGTTGTCTATATACGTGTGGTAAATATATATGACTAAGAGGGTGAATTGTGGTGAGAAATATGGAGTTAAATTATATGATTACCTATATATATATAATCTTATGCATTGATTATTATGGTAATATTTCTCACCCTTCTGCTGTTTTATAATGCTCTATGAGGCATTGCAGATTAGGTTGCTGGAGTCTTTCTTTTGTGAAGCATAGCTTCATTCTTTTGAGTCGGACTGCTCTGATTATGTAACACCGGGTAGTTAGGCTGGTATAGTATTCTTTTGTGATACATTGCGATGTATCAGGTGATGTGGCTTTGTAATTACCTGACATGATGTATTAATCTGGATATCTTATCTGTATGTGAATTAATATTTTGGAAATGATTAAATGATTTTATCTTCCGCTTTAATTTAAATTTTGAAAGGTGATTTCTAAACTATAAAATGTTACATATTTTATGGAGCAAATGTTAAAGTATTTCATTGGTGAAATTGTGACATTCTTCCTTTATACCTTATTCTGAAATTTTCACTCTGATAAATTTGTATATGCATTTATTTTGGGGGTATAGAAGGGGGTGTTACAATAGTGGTATCAGAGCAGGTCGGTCCGTCCGGCCAAGTTGTTAGAGTGTTTTCCCTGTGTGTTATTGATATGCGTGTGTTGCATTATCAATATTGGTCGTTCTTACGTGGTTCTGTTGTTGGAATTAGTAAGATGGTTGCAGGGAGGAACGATGAAGCGATCGCAGAAGCTTTGACAAGGTTGGCGGGAGCGATTGGGCAGAATCCTCTGGCCAATGTGAATGCGGGGAATGTTGTTGAAGATGAATTCCGTGCTTTGGGGAGGTTTCAAAGGAACAATCCTCCGATTTTCAAGGGAACCCATGAGCCTGACAAAGCACAGATTTGGTTGAAAGCTGTGGAGAAGATTTTTCGGGTTATGAATTGCTCAGATGCACAAAAGGTGCAGTTTGGGACTCACATGCTCGAAGAAGAAGCTGAAGATTGGTGGGGTAATACTCGCCAAAGATTTGAGGAAGATGATATTGTGATCACTTGGGATCTATTCAGAGAGACTTTCCTGGAGAAGTATTTTCCAGAGGATGTGTGAGGGAAGAAAGAGATTGAATTTCTGGAGTTAAAGCAAGGTAATTCGACGGTAGCGGAGTATGCGGCAAGATTTGAAGAGTTGATCAAATTTTGTCCTCATTACAATACTGCTAATGCCGAGAGGTCTAAGTGCCTCAAGTTTGTGAACGGTTTGAGACCCGAGATTAGGCAAGCTATTGGATATCAGGAAATCAGGCGGTTTTCTGAGTTAGTGAACAAGAGCAGAATCTATGATGAAGACAGTAGGGCTCGGTCTAGCCACCACAAGAGTTTAAGTGATAAGAAAGGAAAAGGTCAATTCAGATGAAAACCTTATGTGACTCCTGCAGACAAAGGAAAGCAGAGAATGAGTTATGGCAAGAGGCCAAGTGGGGGAGTTTCTACTCCGGTTAGATGCTATAACTGTGGTGAAGCGGGACATCGTGCTCCCGAATGCAAAAGTGTTGAGCAGAAGTGTTTCAAGTGTGGCAAGCCAAGCCACAAGGCTCTTGAGTGTAGAAGCGGTACCGGTGTGACTTTCTACAACTGTGGCGAGCAAGGACACATTAGTACCAAGTGTGATAAGCCTAAGAAGAATCAAGGGAGCGGAAAAGTGTTCGCTCTATCTGGATCTGAGACTGCTAGTGATGATCGCTTGATCCGAGGTACGTGCTTCATTAATGGTACACCTTTGATCGCTATAATTGATACCGGAGCTACGCATTCTTTTATTTCTTTGGATTGTGTTAGAAGGTTGAATCTTGAGTTGTCTGTGATTGGTGGCGGTATGGTTATTGATACTCATGCTATGGGTTCGGTAACTACACCGTATGTTTGTTTGAATTGTTCGTTGAGTATCTTCGGTAAAGATTTTGGAATTGATTTAGTGTGTCTTCACCTAGACCAACTCGATGTCATCCTTGGGATGAATTGGTTGAAATTCAACCGGGTATATATTAACTGTTTTGATAAAACAGTTATTTTTCCTGAATCGAATGTTGAAAGAGATTTGTTTATGACAACGAGACAAGTGAAAGAATCAGTGCAAGATGGAGCTAAGGTATTTATGCTTATGGAAACTTTGAGAATTGGTGGAAGTGAAGAGATTGGTGCTTTACCAATTGTTAGAGATTTTCTGGAAGTTTTCCCTGAAGAGATAAAGGATTTACCACCGGAGCGAGAAGTGGAGTTTTCAATAGATTTGATTCCTGGAACTAGTCCGATGTCGATGACTCCTTATCGTATGTCGGCATCAGAATTGAAAGAGTTGAAGAGTCAACTTGAGGATTTGCTTGAAAAGAGGTTTATTCGTCCGAGTGTGTCGCCGTGGGGTGCACCGGTGTTGTTGGTTAAGAAGAAAGAGGGTTCTATGAGGCTCTGTGCGGATTACAGACAGTTGAACAAGGTGACTATCAAGAACAAGTATCCACTTCCGAGGATTAATGATCTGATGGATCAGTTGGTCGGTGCAAGCGTGTTCAGCAAGATTGATTTGAGATCTGGGTATCATCAGATTCGCGTGAAAGCTGAGGATATTCAGAAGACTTCTTTTAGAACGAGGTATGGACACTATGAGTATTCTATGATGCCATTCGGTGTGACTAATGCACCAGGTGTATTTATGGAGTACATGAATAGGATTTTCCATCCTTATTTGGATAAGTTTGTGGTTGTGTTTATCGACGACATCTTGGTTTATTCGAAGAGCGAAGAAGAGCATGCCGAGCATCTGAAGAGTGTGTTATCTGTGTTGAGAGAGAAGCAATTGTTTGCAAAGCTTTCTAAGTGTGAGTTTTGGTTGAAGGAAGTTAGTTTCCTTGGTCATGTAATTTCGAGTAATGGTATTGCGGTTGATCCGTTGAAGGTTGAAGCGGTATCGCAATGGGAGACTCCGAAGTCAGTTTTTGAGATTAGAAGTTTCCTTGGTTTAGCCGGTTATTATCGGAAGTTTATTGAAGGATTCGCTAAGTTATCGTTGTCGTTGACGCAATTGACTAGGAAGGGTCAAGCTTTTGTGTGGGATGCCAAGTGTGAAGCGAGTTTCCAAGAACTTAAGCGAAGGTTGACGACAACCCCTGTTTTAATTTTGCCAAACCCGGAAGAACCGTTCGTTGTGTATTGTGATGCTTCTTTAATGGGTTTAGGAGGTGTGTTGATGCAGAATAACCAAGTTGTGGCTTATGCTTCGAGGCAACTCAAAGTGCATGAGAAGAATTATCCGACGCATGACTTAGAGTTGGCCGCCGTTGTGTTCGTGTTGAAACTTTGGAGGCATTATTTATTTGGTGCGAGGTTTGAAGTGTTTAGTGACCACAAGAGTTTGAAGTATCTCTTTGATCAAAAGGAATTGAATGCAAGGAAAATAAGGTGGTTAGAGATATTGAAGGATTATGGTTTTGGTTTGAATTACCATCCGGGTAAAGCGAATGTAGTAGCGGATACATTGAGTCGGAAATCATTGCATATGTCGGCGTTGATGGTGAAAGAGTTGGAATTGGTCGAGCAATTTCGGGATTTGAGTTTAGCATGTGAGAGAACTTCTTTTGGATTTAAGTTGGGCATGTTAAAGCTTACAAGTGGTATTTTGGATGAAATTCGAGAAGGACAGAAATCGGATTTGAGTTTAGTTGATCGGTTGACTTTAATCAACCAAGGCCAAGGTGGTGATTTTCGGATTGATGAGAATGGGATTATGAGATGTCGGGATCGAGTTTGTGTTCCGAATGTTGTTGAGCTTAAAAAGAGTATCCTTGAGGAAGGACATCGTAGCGAATTGAGTATTCATCCAGGTGCTACTAAGATGTATCAGGATTTGAGGAACGTGTTTTGGTGGCCTAGTATGAAGAAGGAGATTGCGGAATTTGTGTATTCTTGCTTGACTTGCCAGAAGTCAAAGATTGAGCATCAGAAGCCATCGGGTTTGATGAAGCCGTTGTTTATTCCTGAGTGGAAATGGGATAGTATCTCCATGGATTTTGTATCGGGTTTGCCGAGGACGCCGAGTAATTTTGAGGCTATTTGGGTTATTGTGGATAGATTGACTAAATCTGCTCACTTTATCCCTATGCGTGTGGATTACCCGTTGGAGAAGTTGGCTAAATTGTATATTGAGAGGATTGTGTGTTTGCATGGTATTCCGTCGAGTATTGTTTCGGATAGAGATCCGAGGTTCACTTCGAGATTTTGGGAGAGCTTGCAGAGTGTCTTGGGTACTATGTTGCGTTTGAGTTCAGCTTATCATCTTCAGACAGATGGTCAGACGGAGAGGACGATTCAGTCGCTTGAAGATCTTTTGAGAGCTTGTGTATTGGAAAAAGGAGGAGCTTGGGATAGCTACTTGCCTTTGGTTGAGTTTACCTACAACAACAGTTTTCATTCGAGTATCGGTATGGCACCATTTGAGGCGTTGTATGGTAGGCGGTGTAGGACACCATTGTGTTGGTTTGAGTCCGGAGAGAGTTCTGTTGTTGGACCCGAGTTAGTTCAACAGACTACTGATAAGATCAAGATGATTCAAGAGAAGATGAGAGTTGCTCAGAGTCGGCAGAAGAGTTATTATGACAAGAGGAGGAAGGCACTGGAATTTCAAGAGGGAGATCATGTGTTTCTTCGAGTCACTTCGATGATAGGTGTTGGTAGGGCATTGAAGTCGCGCAAGTTATCGCCACGTTTCATTAGTCCTTATCAGATTTTGCAGAGGATAGGAGAAGTGGCCTATCGTTTGGCTTTACCACCGTCGCTTGCTAATCTTCATGACGTATTCCATGTATCTCAGTTGAGGAAATACATTGCGGATCCGTCTCATGTAGTCCAATTAGATGATGTGCAGGTGAGAGATAACCTGACTGTTGAGACATCACCTATGCGGATAGAGGATCAGAAATTGAAGCAACTTCGAGGCAAGGAGATTTCTTTGGTGAAGGTCGCTTGGGGAGGACCGGATGGTGGAAATGTGACTTGGGAACTGGAGAGCCAAATGAGGGAGTCTTATCCAGAACTATTTGAACCAGGTAACATTTTCGAGGACGAAAATTCCTAAAGTGGGGTAGGGTTGTAACAACCTAAATTTCATTAAATAATTAATTATAGTAATTAATTGATTTAGTGGGATTTTTATGTTGGAAATTAATTTTTTATTAATTGGAAATTAATAGAGAATTGAGAGAGAAATGGGAAGGAAAGAAAATAAGGAAGTATATAAGGAAAGTAGAAGAGAAAAGAAAAGATAGTAAGGTAAAGGAAATAGAAGAGAAAGAAGAAGAGAAAGAGAGAAAGAAGAAGAGAAAGAGGAGAAGAAGAGGAAAGTGGAAAATCATCAAGAACCAACATCAAAGCTCCGATTAATCGAGGTAAGGGTGAGAAACATTGTTATTTGATCATTGTATACTATTATGTATGTTGGGTTTGGATTGTGGGGTAGTTTCCATCCTTTTCCATTTAGGGCAAAGTTGGATTTAATCGGTACAACTGTGATTTAATCGGTTAAAATCTGAAATAGATGATGAAGAATAGTCTAGGAATGTTAGACTAAGAGTATTGGAGTTGGATTAGTGAGATTTGGAAGTTTTAGAGTTGGTTGAGTTGGATAACAGTAAGTGAAAAACAAAATACGCAGACACTCGCTAGCAGCTCGCTAGGCGAGCAGGTCGCGAATGCTCACAAGGAGCTCGCTCAGCGAACAAGTAGCGAATGGTCCCAGACTTGGACAGAATGGATTTTGGTGTGTTCGCTGGTAGCGAAAGTGTAGCGAAGAGATAGCGAATGATTCGCTGGGAAGCTCGCTGTAGCAAACAGGTAGCGAAGGAAGTCAGTAACTTCTGTTGAGATTCGCTAGCACGTTCGCCAGGCGAACAAGTAGCGAATGCTCGCTAGGAGTTCGCTTAGCGAAGGAGTAGCGAGTATGACAGGTTGATGTTTTATTTGAGATTTATCCATAGGTTGATTGTGTGGTTCGACTATGGTTTATTGCTTGATTAATCGCATAGTTTATGTACTATTGTGATGAGGTGTGCTGTGGGTAGCCTATGGGCGTGAATCCTAGAATTATGAATTGAATGTTAATTGCATCAAGTATAAATACATGTGAACATAATAGGTGATTATGTGTGTATTATTTAATGAACTTGTGAATGCTTGATGTGTATACAATTATGTGATGAGTGTGCATGAGAACATTGTGAATATGTGTGCATAACTTGTAATTGTATGATTGGTATTGTGATGTGAATACCTTGATTTTGTGATATATGTTGTATGTGCAATAATTGTGTAATTCTTTAAGAGATGAATTATTTGAATGCATGAGATTAAGATGTCGGTCTTAAGTGCATTTGTTGTGATTGATTGTACATGCATCATTTAGTCAAGAGACAATGTCTGTTAGTTTCGTGGAAACTAGTGGCTTGTCCCAAACCTAGAAGAGTGGATTTGAAGGCTTAGAGGACGGGACTTTGTTGTTATCGGTCTAGAAGAGTGGACCCGGTTTAATGTAAAAACCGAAAAATGATAACGGGTTATCGGTCTAGAAGAGTGGACCCGGTTTAATGTAAAAACCGAAAAATGATAACGAGAGTCGGTACCGCATTGCATGAGTTGTTGAGTCACATTGATATATGACATATGCATGAAGAGATGCTTATGTGTGAATGATATGATTGTGGAAATGTGAGTGTATGCATGATGTGGGAATGCTTTGTGCATATTCATGTTGTCTATATACGTGTGGTAAATATATATGACTAAGAGGGTGAATTGTGGTGAGAAATATGGAGTTGAATTATATGATTACCTATATATATATATATATATATATATATATATATATATATATATATATATATATATATATATATATATATATATATATATATATATATATATATATATATATATATATATATATATATATATATATATATATATATATATATATATATATATATATATATATATATATATATATATATATATATATATATATATATATAATCTTATGCATTGATTATTATGGTAATATTTCTCACCCGTCTGCTGTTTTATAATGCTCTATGAGGCATTGCAGATTAGGTTGCTGGAGTCTTTCTTTTGTGAAGCATAGCTTCATTCTTTTGAGTCGGACTGCTCTGATTATGTAACACCGGGTAGTTAGGCTGGTATAGTATTCTTTTGTGATACATTGCGATGTATCAGCTGATGTGGCTTTGTAATTACCTGACATGATGTATTAATCTGGATATCTTATCTGTATGTGAATTAATATTTTGGAAATGATTAAATGATTTTATCTTCCGCTTTAATTTAAATGTTGAAAGGTGATTTCTAAACTATAAAATGTTACATATTTTATGGAGCAAATGTTAAAGTATTTCATTGGTGAAATTGTGACATTCTTCCTTTATACCTTATTCTGAAATTTTCACTCTGATAAGTTTGTATATGCATTTATTTTGGGGGTATAGAAGGGGGTGTTACAACTAAGGCTCAAGGCAAAACAACACCAAAACCACATTCTGCTGCTACGTTCGCTGGGACATTCGCCAGGCGAAACCCCGCAGCGAACCTTCATTGTCGTTCGCCAGGAGAACCTGCTGGCGAAGCCCCTTTCCACTATCGCGTATTCGCCAGGCGAACCTTCGCTGGCCACACTCGCCAGGAGAAGTTCCTACCCTTTTGGTATGGGATTTAATTCAGAATTATTCGCTAACACTCGCCAGGCGAACACTCGCCTCCATTCACCAGGCGAAGCTTCGCCAACACTCGCCAGGAGAAGCCCAGCGAATGCTGCGATACACCAAAAATTCCTCACAGTTCTGCAGTGCCATCTAAGCCCAATCAGTCTAACTTTCTACTTCCAACTCACATCCTATTATCAATACCAATAGTGCACGTAATTCAAATCAATCGCTTCCTAATCCATATTCCAAAGTCAACACTTAAACATTCTATCGATACATCAAAAGGTCACACAGAACTTCCCTAAAACCGTAAACATGACCTATACCCTAAACTCACTAAAAACAACAATTCATCAACAATCCAACAACGTCATATATCGATTCATCATTATCAAATGCTAAATATCAACATCAATCAACAATTATCAACATGCCAATATAAAACTTCATATATCGACATGTTCCTACGGGGTTAAGGAAATCCCCTCTACCCTATACATGTATGAACCATCCCAATCAAGTTTCTGCCCCCTTACCTGGATAATTGCTCTGATCGGTGGAAATCCTCCTAGATTGGATCGCTTGACTATCTCTCTTCTCCTCTGTTCTTCGTATCTCTTTCTCCCAACTTTTCCAATTCTATCGTATCCTTTCCTCTTCTCCCTTTTCTAATTCTTTCTTATTTCCCTTCTTACCCCTTCAACTTCTATTTTATTTAATCCCAACTAATAATAATAAAATAATATAATAATACTAATATTAATAATAATAATACTAATAACAACAACAATAATAATAATATTATTATCTCTCCAATAATCATAATAATGCTAATAATAATAATAACAATAATAATAATAATAATAATAATAATAATAATAATAATAATAATACTATTATATTACTATTATCCATTATATTATTATATCTACACCAAATCACCACCAACAATCCTCCCATATCAGGGACACCCACCCTTCATAATCAAACACGCCCCCACCAAAAAGGGTACACTAATATTTAATAAATAAAATAATACTTAAAATGACTAAATAATTAAAATGGGTGTTACAGCAGACGCTTAGCAGCCCATGCCAAAGCACAACAAGTCTTCTCAAGCATAGTGTATCTGGACTCACAGTCGGTAAAGTTCTTACTCAAATAATAAGTGACGTGATCTTGTTTTCCCATTTCATCTTGCTGACCGAGCACACAACCCATCGAGTCTTCTAACACCGTCAAATACATAATCAAAGGTCGCCCTTCTACTGGCGGTATCAGAATAGGTGGTTCCAGCAAATACTCTTTGATGCTATCAAAAGCCTTTTGGCAATCTTTGGTCCAAACATACCCTTGTTCTTTCCTCAAAAACTTGAAAATAGGTTTACACGTAGCAGTCATGTTAGATATTAACCGGGAGATGTAGTTCAAACGTCCCAAAAATCCTCTGACTTGTTTCTCTGTAGACGGAGCTGGCATTTCCTGAATAGCCTTCACCTTATCAGGATCCACTTCAATACCCTTCTGGATGACAATGAAACCCAATAATTTCCCTGATCGTACTCCAAATGTGCACTTGCTGGGATTCAAACGGAGCATGTATTCTCTCAATCGACCAAACAGTTTCAACAAATGCTTGACATGATCATCTTCATTCTTTGACTTAGCTATCATATCGTCCACATAAAACTCAATCTCCTTGTGCATCATATCATGGAACAAAATAGTCATAGCCCTTTGATATGTTGCCCCGACGTTCTTTAATCTAAACGGCATAACTCTATAGCAAAAGGTGCCCCAGGGGGTGATGAATGATGTATTTTCTCTGTCTTTGGGAGCCATTCTGATCTGATTGTATCCTGAAAACCCATCCATAAAAGAGAAGACTTCATATCTCACAGTACTGTCAACCAAAATGTCGATGTGAGGTAATGGAAAATCATCCTTTGGACTGGCTTTTTTCAGATCCCTGTAATCCACACACATACGAACTTTTCCATCTTTCTTTGGAACGGGCACAATGTTGGCTAACCAAAGCGGATACTCGACAGTGACAAGAAAATCTGCATCAATCTGTTTCTAAACCTCTTCCTTGATTTTCAGAGCCATATCAGACCGAGTTCTTTTGAGTTTCTGTTTAACTGGTGGGCAATCTGGTTTCAACGGCAGGCGATGTTCAACTATGGCAGTGTCCAATCCAGGCATGTCTTGATATGACCAGGCGAACACGTCGACAAACTCTTTGAGCAACTCAATCAACCGCTCCTTCACATCCGGCTTGAGCAGAGCTCCAATTTTCACTTCCCTACGGATTTCTTCTGTTCCCAAATTGATTACTTCCAATGGCTCTTAATGAGGTTGGATAGCCTTTTCTTCTTTCTCCAGCAGTTTAGAGATCTCTTCTGGAATATCATCTTCTTCATCTTCAGCCTCAAACACAGGAAATTCGAAGTTTGGCGAAGGAAGTGGTCATTATTGCCGAGATGTGATGTGTGTAGCAATCTGCGCATGTGATATTATTTATTCAGTTTTATAAAGTGGAAAGTGTGTGTACGCGAGATGCTACTTATCATTATTTTCCAACATAGTAATAATGAATAAAGAAAGATAAAAATAACACACAAACGGAAACAAAATATTTATTGATGATAGCAAAAATCCGAATAAAGAAATGCCCAACAGGGTTACCTTTCCCTTGGGTAGAGCATAGGGAATTATTAAAAGTAAGCCCACACAACACATTTTTGCCTTGGGCAGAGCGAAAACTTAAAACACAAATGTTTACTTTGATATATGAATCACAGCAGGGGCTTCAACCACACTCCAGTTCTTAACCAAAACTCTTGGAGTCACAAAATCTGGAAGATTTTCATCGGAATCTTCTTCAGTAATAGTATAGACCCCAAAACTATAGTCAAAGTCATCTGAGACATAACCCGGATCTTCCATATAGGGCTCATAATCTTCAAATGGGAAGGAGAGACTCGTTGAACCATCTGATATGTAGCCTTCAGACTCGTCTTCAGACATGGCGTTGATATGAGGAGGATGGACGACCCCTCCATTGCGGAACACTTCGTTGATCGGTGGGAACTCTTGATTTCTGATGACCTGTTAAGCAGACCCACTGGAAAAACCAAGACCTTCCTTATTCTTGTTCTCTGGCAAAAATAACATTTTGCCCCAACCTGTCTGAGGACCACTGCTCACAACCTGTTGCGCATCCTTAAATGATGACATCGGTATTCTGGGTTTCTGAGCACTATCACCTATAATAGGTAAAGCTTGTAATTGCATACCAACCTCTTCTTCAGCTTCAACATACGAAAATGATGACAAATGACTCACCACTAAAGCTCTCTCCACAAACTGTAACAGTTTTTCCTTCAAAGGCATACTTCAGTTTCTGTTTTAGAGTGGAGGTAATTGTCCCAGCCTCATGTATCCACGGCCTTCCTAACAAACAGCTATAGGCGGCGTGAATTTCCATGACTTGGAACATGATCATAAAAGTCTGCAAACCGATGGTCATCGGCAGATGTACTTCACCAATTACCGCTTTTCTAGATCCATCAAAAGCTTTGACGATGACATGACTGGGCCTCATCGGTGGTCCCGGATAAGATAACTTGGATAAAGTGGTTCTAGGCATCATATTCAGAGAGGATCCAGTATCAACCAACACACTGGATAAAGAATCGTTCCCACAATTCACAGAAATATGCAAGGCCATATTATGTTTCTTTCCTTCCTCCGGGAGATCTTCCTCATTAAAACCGAGATTGTCGCATGACGTAATATTGTCTATGATATTATCAAATTTCTCCATTGTAACATCATGTTCGACGTATGCTTGCTCCAATGTCTTTTGGAGCGCTTCCCTGTGTGCCTCAGAACTCATTAGTAGTTGCATAACAGAGATCTTAGATGGGTTTTGCAAAAGCTGATCCGCAACTTTATATTCACTTCTTTTGATTACTTTCAGCACTTCGTCCGGCTTGGATAAGTTGGATCCACCAGATTGATCCACAATTGAGTCTTTTGAACTTGGTTGCTCTACTGAGATTCCTTTGTCTTTCGAAGGCACTGAAGGGTAAACTCGACCACTTCTTGTTACTCTATTGACGTCTGCGATCTTAACAACCGAAGGCAAAGTAGGTAGATGTACCTCCTTTCCATTTTCCAATATTGTAGCGTTATATCGGTATGGGATAGCCTTACTAGAGGTGTAAGGGACAGGTCCTGGCACATTGATTACTAAGGAAGTAACGGTCAGCTTTCTACTATCATACGTGATTTCAATACGCTCCACTTCCTTGATATGAGGCACTATAAAGCATACTTCTTTAGTCCTCTCATCTGAAACTTCCTGATCACTTTCTCTTGGGTAACCCTGAATCATGTTGACGGATGGTGAACCATGCGGAGGCAATGGGTTGTGCTGCACATTAGGATTGGAATCCTTAAAGGATAAGATTCCGCACTTAATGAGCCTCTGGACGTCTGCTTTCATAGCAAAATAACTCTCAATGTCATGGCCTAGAGCTCCCTGATGATAAGGGCAAAATCTGTCAGCTTTATAGTAAGGAAGGGGATTCTTGGGAACCTCAGGTGGAGCTTTTGTCTGAATGTGACCCTTATGGATCAAAATTGGGAACAAATCAGCGTATGTCATAAGGATGGCTTCAAAGTTTATCTTCCTGTATACACGACCCTGATTGTTGAACGACCGATTATGTTGAGGCGGTTGGTGATTTTGTTGTGGTTGTGGCTGATAGGCTGGAGCGTTGAATACTGGCGATACCGTTGCAACTTGATATGACGGTGAATACCTCTTTCTGAGTCTTCCTTCTTGTACGGCATTTACTTTCTTTTCCTTTTTCTTCATAAAACCACTCCCATACTTCTTAGAGCTGCTGGGAGCACTCTCTTCTTTGACCAATCTTCCCTCTCGGACTCCCTCCTCCAAACGCATTCCCATATTCACCATTTTAGTGAAGTCGTTGGGTGCACTCGCTACCATTTTCTCATAAAAGAAAGGACCAAGGGTCTTCAGAAAAATCTTATTCATTTCCATTTCCTCTAATGGCGGCGTGACCTACGCGGCCAACTCGCGCCAACGCTGAGCATATTCCTTGAAGTTCTCCTTGTCTTTCTGCATCATGGCCCTCAACTGATCTCGATCAGGAGCCATGTCTACATTATATTTATACTGCTTGATGAAGGCTCCGCCTAAATCGTTGAAAGTCTGAATCTTCGCACTATCCAACCCCATATACCATTTGAGCGCAGCGCCTGTCAAACTATCCTGGAAGTAATGGATGAGCAATTGATCATTGTCAGTTTGCGCAAACATATTTCAAGCATACATGATGAGATGACTCTGAGGGCAAGTATTCCCTTTGTACTTCTCGAAATCAGGGACCTTAAACTTCGGCGGGACTTTGACATTCAGAACCAAACATAAGTCAGAAGCACTATTTCCAAACAAATCCTTTCCACGAAGGGCTTTCAATTCTTTTTGAATCTCAGAAAATTGGTCTTGAAAACCATCCATCCTTTCTTCAAAACCCACAGTTTCAGTTGGAGACCCATGGAAAATCGGCTCGTCCAGAACATAGGGAGAAGCATTCACATGCGGTGGTACAGCGGTCATTACGACAGTAGTGGCAGGGACGGCTTGAGCAGTGGTCATGGTAGGGACCTCAGGAACAGGCGGGCGATAGCCAGCAGGAGTGAAATGAGGAGGCATCCCCCACGGAAAACCTGGCGGTATGTTGTAGGTCACTTCAGCAACAATAGGCACCACTGGGATCGGTGCTGACACAACTTTAGAGATAACAGTCCTGGGAACATCCTAATTGTTGAGCGTAGACTGGTTGGACAGAGCTTCAACTAAACCATTCAATCTCTCCAAGCTTTCTTTCAGAATTGCAACCTCGTCACGCAACACCTTGTTCTCTTGCTCAAGTTGATCCATCTTTTGACGTTGACTGGCGCCAGTATTGTACTGGTGATTTAGCTTGTCTTTGAAGATGAAGCAAGAGTGAGACCCTGGAATGCAAACGATGCTATGCCGATGCAAAAATGCAAATGCAGTATGAAACATCAAGAAACTCAAAGGGTTTTCAGTATTGTAACGTTGGATAATTGAAAAACTTATTTTATTATTGATGTTCGAGAAACATTAGAAAGCAAAGTTCTCTTCTAAGAGTTTATTACATTGAAACGAAAGCAAAAGAAAACTTAGAGATCTACTCCTTATGCTCTTTCTGCACACAAAGCTCTTCTACCAACTGATTGACGCGTTCCTGCAGTTTGGCCTTCTCACTAATGAGTCGATCTACATACTCTTTCCAAGCCACAGTAGTTGGCGGAAGATCATCACTGGTGAAAGTTCTTGAAGAGGTACGAGTGGAAAATAAATCCTCTTGCGTCTTTCTTTTTCTTGCGAATTCGACTTTTGGCAGTTTTTGAGACTTCTCCTTCTCTACCTTAAGGGTGAAGTACTTGTTCCTCCAAGCGGTCTTCAACTTCTGAGCCTCGTCCAAGGAGGTTTTCAACTGATCTACCTCACTCACATCAAACCAATCAGGATCATGAAAAGTCAACACCATAGGTTCGTGAAAAGGGAAAGGCATCTTGAGGTCTAGAGCCCTCTCTCGCACCCAATGTAGATAGTCTTCAGAGGAAGCACAATTAGGGAATCCTAAAGCAGTCATTCCTTCCATGTGACGTACTTCCATGCCTGTATTATACTAGCTTTCAAGTCTGGATCCTCTCCTTCCTTGAAAAAGATCCCTTCCATCAGAGTTGGGTCAGGTACTTCGTTCATCGGGTGCCTCAATTATCGGCGAGCTAAAGGACGGTTGTAACTGATGCATCCCTTCGTCCCAATAAGAGGTATATTGGGGAATCCTCCATAGTTGTGGATCATCTTAACACCTCCATAAGCAGGGTCATACCACACGATATCAGAGTGAGTAAGGGCCATGACTATTTCAGACCAGTGGGGTGCCTCGATCTGCTCCCAGATAGATGGATGCCAAGCTAGTCGAGCGATAAACCATGAATACAACAACGCGGTACAAAAGACAATATTCCCTCCTCCTTCAGCATTCCTCGAGTGGATTTAATGGTACGTGTCAGCTAACAAGGTGGGAGCTGGGTTCTTGAGGATGAACAACTTAATTGCATCCATGTCAACAAAATCATCAATCTTTGGGAACCAGAAGATCCCATAGACTAACAAGGCAAAGGTAGCTTCCATTATCGGGACTTCCTTTCTCTCAGCGTGGTAACGGACTTTTCTGATTAAGAAGCCAGCCGAAAACCCAAGGACTCCTTCCTTGGTGGTTAAGTGAGCTTGAACGTCTGTTAGGCTGAGTCGGGTAGCATCTGCAATCTCTTGGTCACTAGGGGTGTTCACCAATCCAGTAAACATGGGCCGGGTAGTTACAGGTATCCTCAAAAATTCAGAATACTCTTCCAGGGTTGGCATCAGCTGGTAATCTGGAAAAGTGAAGCAATGATACAGCGGATCATAGAACTGAACAAGGGTCTCTAACAACCCATCAATCATCTTGAGCTTGAGGAAAAAGAAAACTCCTCCATATTCTAATGAGAAAGCGTGACGTTTATCAATAAGATCCGCTAGCTCTCTTAAGCTTTCAATGTTAGGACTCTGAAAAGTGTACTTCAATGCTTCTCTTTTGAAATCCATCATTACAATACTTGTAAAACAGAATTGAGTTTCTTGAAGTGAACAAAAGAAAATAATGTAATGCAAGATGAGAAGGACTTCATGGAATTCTGATATTTATGGACATTGTGGGAAAAGAAAGCGTTTTATTAATTTGAAACGGATTACAAATGATTATTCTTTTAAAAGTCCCAAATAAATAGCTAAATAAAAGTTAATGAAAGCCCTAAAGAAGTTTCAAAATCCGCCGCTTGAGCTGCTCTTCCACCTGGACCTTCGAGGATAAACCTGCCCACAGTTAATTTTCAAGGAGTAGACTGAGATTTGAAGGAAAATAAATCCTCCTAAGCTCTTCTCTTCTTGCAAGGAGGTAGGTCTTCATTCTTCGACTGTAATTGTTCTCGAAGCTCAACATTCTGTTTCCGAAGTTCATTATTCTCTGCAACAACCACGTGATACTTATTTTTCCACGCTTCAGACTCATGTTGTGACTTCCTCAATGTGACCTCTGATTTCTTAGCTTCAGACATAAAGACATAAACGGGTTCTTCTCTTGGTAGGGCATCCTCAGCTTGATTGCTCTGCTTCTAACCCATTGAAGATATGGTTCTAGAGACACGCAGTTAGGCTTCCCCAAACTGTCTTTACCCTTCTTATGCAAATGCCCCCATGCATCCACAATCTTCTCTTGAAGCTCTTTGTTATCCTTGAAGAAAATGCTCTCCACCTGCACACTCTTAGGCGGTTCCTTCAACGGATATCCCAATTGTCGACGAGCTAAAACAGGGCTATAACTGATCCCTCCATCAAAGCCAAGCAAGGGTATATTAGTAAAATCTCCGCAGTTGTCAATAATTAGAATCCCATCGTACTCACAGCTATACCAATCGATGTCTAAATGAGTCAAATCCATGATCCTTTCTGACCAGCGTCCGCTACTAAGGTTCCAAAAAGAAACATATTTAGGCAAGTGCGAAATAAACCACTTGTATAGTAAGGGCACACAGCAGGTAATCATCCCTCCACCATGAAAGTTATGGAGATGCACAGAGTGGTAGGTGTTAGCCAATAAAGTGGGAACCGGGTTTTTCTTCATGAAGATCTTGATGGCGTTGAGGTCAACAAAACCTTCAAAACATGGGTATAGAAACACTCCATAAACAAGTAGGGAAAAGATTATTTCAAACGGAACCCTGTTCGTGTAATCAGCGTAGTATTGAGCTTTCTTGATTAGGAAATCTGTGGTCAGACCAAAACTCCCTCTTTTGGTAACCATGTTTTCCTTGATGTTAAATACTTTTAGGTAGAAGATCTTAGCAATGTCTTGCTCCTTAGGGTTGCCTTCTAAAAAATGGAAAGGAGACTCTTCCAAGATAGGTATACCAACCAAATAAGAGTATTCTTCGAGGGTAGGCAATAACTGATAGTCTGGGAAAGTAAAACAATGATAAACTGGGTCATAGAATTGTAACAAGGCAGAAAGGAGATTATCGTTCACTTCACGACTCAATAAAGGTAGTAACTTCCCATACTTGCTCTTGAATATTTCTTGGTCTTCAATCAAAGCTCCCAACTTCCTTAGGTCATCCAATTTGGGACTCTTAAAAGTATATTTCAAAGTATTTCTTCTATTGGAATTCATAATGTCCTATAATGTTCATAAACAAAGGTAAATCCCATGAAGTACAATGTAGTATGATGCTATATGAATGCAACAAACACAAGTAAGCACATATAGACATGAAGATAAATAAATTAGGGTTTGTTGCACCCCAAAATTTGCCCAACCTTTCTTCACCTAGCTTATGTTTCATTTCATTCACATTAGCATTCGCATTTCATTGACATGTATGCAGGAGATCAAGAGGTATGATTACCAATCAAGAGCTATACAAGACTATGAAGCTAGTTAAGAAGGTTATTCAGATGTTCAAGGGTTGATATCCTTGTCAGAGAAGTTAAAGGATCCACAGAGGGAGTGGTTGAAACCAAGTGTGCAGGTCTCCCAACTTGAGAGTTGTGGGAAGCCATCAGATGATTCTGAAGCCATGAAGTTGGACTTGAGGTCTTGATAGAGCTCATGAGAAGTGTTGAAGATCACTTTGAAGCCTAGACAGGTCATTGTGCAAGATTAAGAAGACTCATCCATGAGTGGTGTAATTAGTGTTTGACTGGGTCAACCCTAGGTCAACTGATGATTTGAACAAGGTTGAGACCTAATTCAAGATCCATGTGATCATGGATTGATACATTTAGATGTTATAAGGATGATTCCAAGGTAAACTCATCATGATTGAAGAGCTTGAGAAGTTTCAAGCTAGGGTTTCTAAGGCTTGACAGTGTAAAATCCCCTAGTTTGACCCCTATCTTCAAGGCAGTTTAGCCCAAGATGTGATTGTCATCTCATCTTGCCCCAAACATGAATGTTGTAAAGCATTCTCTTAGCTTTAATTTTAGTGCTATAAGTCCTTGATAGGATTTGTAGAACTCAAGTTATGACTTTGACAAGTTACAGGTCATCTGAGGTATGTGAATTTGGGGGCTTGAAAGTTACCCAACTTGCATCAAACTTTTTCCCAATAAGGATGATTCCTATGAACTTTTGGTCAACATGAATGTTGTTCCTTATCCTCTTAGCTTTCTAAAGAGTACTAGAAGTCCATGATTGGATTTGTATAACTCAAGTTATGGCTTTGACAAGTCAAGGGTAGTTTGGTCATTTGGAGATTACAGGTCATTTCAACCATAAGGCCATAACTCCTATTTCCAAGCTTCAAATGGGAAAATGTTCAACATCAAACTTGTTCAAAATGATGTTTTAAGGCTAGTAAAGAGTTCATGAGATGTTGGAAATGCTTGTAGCTCAAAGTTGCAAAAATGACCTAAAATAAGGGTATAAGTTAAATGAACCAAAGTTGGAAATTGATATTTTTGATCTACACATCCAAACAAAGGCATGTAATATATCATTTTGACTCTAAAAGACATTTTAAGAACAATGGTTTATCCACATTTTTGAATTGAAATTCAATTGGTGGACTTGCTTTGAAAAATAGTTACTTACATCATAAGTAACATTTGCAAAACCTAGAATCAAGGCATAACCAAGGCCCCTTGCAAGCCAAACACTTTCAAAATGTCCCTAGGGGAGAAATTGGAAGAGAATGGGATGGATTCCAAGCTGCAAACAGAACTATACATGCCATGGCATATGGTTGAAATTCTCATGACATGAGAGATTGAAACTCTCATTAGAAGGATCTAGAGGGTTCTAGATCATCCACACATGTTCTATATATTGAGTAGAAGAGGTTCAGATGAAAGTTTGGTGATGATTGAAGGAGAGAGCATAGATTGAGATTGAGATTTCATTGCTTGTAACTGAATTCGGTTTCACCAATTTCTTCACTTTCCATCCATTTTCTTGATTGCAACTTCTTCCATAGATTGAGTCCAGATCATAATCAAGAGGAATTCGTGGCTGATTGGTGTTCTTGAGCTCAGATTTTTCCACTTGCAACTCACCCTCGGGTTTCAAGTTTCAGGAGTTTTCAACCAGTTCTATTGCATACAGAAGCAAGGAAATGATCCATTGATCGTGTCTGGAAGGTTGGAGAGCTTAATTTGAAGATTTAGTGCATCTGTTCATCAAGAATTCTCAGGTATGTAAACTTCTTCCTCCAGCATGAATTAGGTAGGATCAAGATGAATTAGGGTGTTAGATGCATTGTAGAACGGTGTAGGAAGGTTTTCTGATAGTTAGTTTGAGAATTAGTGACCAATTAAGGATGTCACCATTTTCGGTTGAGAATTGGTTATGGCGAATCTTGAGGTTTCAGAGAGAATAAAGGGCATGAATGAATTCGTAAGGAAATTTGGGGCAAGATTCATGTATAAACCACTTGCAATGGAGGATCCTAGAGAGAGTTAGGGTTGGGGACGATGAACGGAGCACCACCGGTGGTGGCCGGAGCTGCGCGCGAGGTTCAGATATTCAAAAGGTTGAAGATGGCTCTAGAGCCCTTGGATTTAGGGAGACCTTTGACTAGATGAGTGATCCAACGACCACGTTTTAATTTCAGTTTGTGAAGGATCTGAGTTAATGAAACGCATCGTTTCATTTAAGTGCTGATGCTGGGCTTAGTGAATTGGTTGATACTTGCACCCCCCTGATGGCCCAATCCATTATATGAACTGATTTTCATTACTATCCACACCATGCATTTGTTATTTTATTATCATTTTCTTTTATTTTTTCATTTTATACATGGTTCTTGATAAAATCATATAAAATTGAAAAATGATCCAATTAACCCCATTCTTTTTGAATTATATTCATGATTAAGTCTAGTATTTTTTAGAAAAAAAACATTTTTTATTCCATGCATTTTCTGATTTTATGGGAGTTTTATATTTTAATTGATATTAAAATGGTTATGTTTGATACTTAATTTTGTGGAATTTTGTGTGATCATATGGTGATGACTTTGATCCTGATTTTTTGTGTGTGATTAGTGTAGACATGTATGCTCCCATAGCATTTTTCTCACATTTTTGTGATGAAGATAGGTGTGTTTTCTAGATTTAGGTTTTAGGTGCTTCCTTTTAGGGTTTAGGTTTAGTACCTTATAGTGTAGAATTTATTTCTAGGTCTTATTTGATGATTTGATCTCTAGAATTAATATGGTAGAGTCATGATTGACCTAGGTTCCCATAGTTATTTTTGTAGGATTTTACAATTGGTTGTAGTATTTTAGTTAGGATTAACTTTAGTACTAGGTTTTAGGTGATCCTAACTTACTAACTCAAATAGATTAACTTCTTTAGTCCCCTTAGATTAGGGTTTTGCTTTGTTTGCCTTTGGTTGAGATTGAAGACAAGTTGAAGACAAGGTGAGGATGCTTGAAGTTGCTTAGAGCTTGGAGTTGCTTGTGCCTGAAGGTGTCTGATGAAGATTTAGGAGGTAGGAGACATAGGGAGAGCCTTAGAATTATAATGACTTCTTTCACAAATATGGAAAGCATCTTGTGCTTCCATTCCTCCCAATGACTAAAAGTCCTTCTAAGATATTCACATCCCTCCTTTGGAGGGATGAGTGGCTTTATCTGGGAAGTAGAACTTTGAGGGAACTAGTCTCTCATAATGATGAACTCTTATAGGCTTCCTTTGGTTGTCAATAAGCTGTTTATCATTTCCACTCATTCTGTTAAATCAATTGTCTTCTGGTTTGAGTATCTTGAAAGATGTTGGACTTGAGTTTGAAGATGAGGACTTCATTGAAGAGTGTGGAAGAGGATGATTCCTTGAGCATTGCCATTGCAGCTGAAGCTTGAAGAGCAAGAAGAACAAGTTGATACTTGAAGATCCAATGGAGATTGAGTGAAGAGCTGAGGCTTAAAGAATTGAAGGATGAAGTTGACACTTCCAAGTGATTGAAGACTACTCTGAGAAGCTGAAGCTTGTAGGAAAAAAAGACCAAGTTGATACTGGTAAAGCAAAGAGAGCTGAAGCTTGAAGACTAAGTTGATACTTATGAAGAGGATTCAATTGAGATTGAGTGTAGAGCTGAGGCTTGAGGAATAAAGGATGAGTTGATACTTACATTGATGCATTGAGAGCCTGAAGGAATCAAGTTGATACTTGCTATTGGGATTGAAGCCTGAGGGTGGAGTTAACTGAAGGGCTGAAGCTTGAAGAAGAGAGAACAAGTTGATACTTATGTTTGATGGGTTGAAACCTTGTAGGAGCAAGTTGATGCTTGTTATTGAGGATGATAGCCTTGAAGGGTGATTGAAGTCTGAAGACTCGATTGCTGTCAGAAGAGCTGAAGCTTGGAATTGAAAGAGGGGTTGATCTGTTTCCTTTCTTGTCTGTTTTCTTTTCTGTATTGATGTGACTTGTTTGACTTGCTTGATGCATTAGAATAAGTTCATATCTAGACTGATGTAAGCTAGGAGCATGATTGCACTAGAGGTTGAGTTGCTCCCTCTGCTTGTATTTTTATTGTATGGCTTTGCTTGCGGGTATTCGGTAGAGCCCTGCTCCCTTGCCTATGTGGTTTGTGTTTGCTTGATAGCATGTTATTTCTTCTGTATGATTGCAGCAGTTATTCTATTTTGCTTGATAGCATTTTATTTTCCTCTGTATGATTACTGTTATTCATATCTGGCTTGAGGTTGAGATGAGCTTGTGGAGGCTGCTGCCCCACACACATTTCCTCCCTCACTTGCATTGCATGCATATTAGAGTCGTTTACTGTTTATCTGTTTACTGTGTAAGCTGATGCTTTATCTGTTTCTGTATTATTGACATGATCCCCTAGGAATCTCACTTCCTTTGATAAGGCAGTGATGATAGAACTTTAGGTTGAAACCTATGCATGATAACTTCTAGGAGTTCCCTGTTTTAAACTTCAACCATAGGATGAATCCTTGGCATGATAACATTAGGACTTGATAGTCTTCCCCTTAGTTGAGCCCCTTCTCTTCTCATCTCAAAACAGCTTAAGATATAGTAATCATGAATGATTTCTTTCGTACGTTACAAGCCTTAAGCTATCTGAGAAAGGATTGTTGGAGAGCTTCTTTTCAACAGTCTGGATGTTTAGTATGGCACCCTTTGGGTGACATGCGACGCATTCACTCTCAGGTCATAGTCTTTAGTGCGATTGAAATTGCAAACACAATAAAAAACAGTTCTTTCGTAAAAGACAGAAAACTAACTTCAAACCTTTTTGCCCCGTGGGCCCATAATTCAAAGGAAGCTTTTCTGAAGAAAAGAGTGTCGTTAAACTTCAGCGCCACCGCAAACAGGCTTTGTCCCTAACTGCTGGAACTGCTGTTTAACTCTACTCGATAAAACAGATGAATCTGAATCCCCGTAATCCGTATTATCCCGAACTACGTAAGCTCTGATCTCTCATATCTGTTGAGAGTACGTAGGCACAATACTGACGTATTGGCGAGCCACCTTCCCCGTAACCCGTCGTAGGTCGAACTACGTTGACTCTGATTTCTCATTCTCTGATGAGAATACGTAGGCGTAAAGCGCGACGCTTTGCCGAGTCATTTTTCTCTTCTGTTTAAGCCAGCCTTGATAGGTAGATAGATAAAATCAACCCGTCCAGTAAACACAACAAGCGTGGATCCCATCGAGTACGATGGACGTGAGGGGTGCTAATACCTTCCCCTTGTGTAACCGACTCCCGAACCCAGACAATGGTTGCGATGACCTTGTCTTATACCTTTTCGTCAGGTTTTTCCGATCGTTTCCTTTCCCTCTCTGAGGGATAAATAACGAAAGGTGGCGACTCTTCTGTTTTGCCGGCACCTTATTTTCGAGGAAGCGACAGCTGGCGACTCTGCTGGGGACTTGATAATTTCCTGGGATCCAACGTCCCGTATGCGAGTCAGTTTGGGGATTCGACGTCCCCTGCGCGAGTCAATCCTAGCGCTTGTATGATTACTTGTTGGGTTGTATTTATTTATCGCATTTTATTTCCCGTATTTTATTTTTAGTATGATATGATTATCTGTGCTGTTGTGGGTGGGGCATTCTGATGAGTGAGAAGCCAGACCCAGGCTTGAGTGAACATAGCATTAGTTGTGGAAATTAGTGGGCGCTTGCTTTCTTGGCAGGCACTAGTGTCGCATGAAATCCACGCTCAGACGAGGTTCTCCCGGTTGACTTCTTTTTCAACCCTTTGGGTTGAGGGGGTTGTTGGTTTGGAGGATTGTCGACTCTGGGGACCGATCATTTGGGATTCAGCCGAGTGAGGCCGCTTCATGAGCTGGTGATGCCACACCTTCTGGGTATCGTGTCACCCCTCTTGAATGTCTGTGACGCTGATGACCGCATAGGATGCCGAACTTGTGTCAGTTTAGGTCCATGCCTGTGAGCAGGGTTGGGTTTGTTGCAGGAAACTTTGACCTTCAGACTACCTGGTTTTCTTGATAGTGAATCAGTTTTGTTGGTACCGGAGGTTCTCATCATCAGATATATGATTGTTCTTGACAGTGCAGAGTTATGGTCCTATATCAGAGGACCTTATCTTCAGAGATGTGTATTTGTTCTTGACAGAGCAGGTTTATGATTGGGATCAGAGGGTCTCATCATCAGATGTATAATTGTTCTTGACAGAGCAGAGTTTTGGTCCTGCATCAGAGGTCCTTATTATCAAATGTTTGTTCTTGACAAAGCAGAGTTTTGGTCCTGTATCAGAGGTCCTTATTATCAGATGTTTGTTCTTGACAGAGCAGAGTTTTTGGTCCGGTATCAGAGGTCCTTATTATCAGATGTTTGTTCTTGATAGAGTAGAGTTTTTGGTCCTGCATCAGAGGTCCTTATTATCAGATGTTTGTTCTTGACAGAGCAGAGTTTTTGGTCCTGTATCAGAGGTCCTTATTATCAGATGTGTGTTCTTGACAGAGCAGATTTATGGTCCGATGCCAGGGTTTTCTTCTTATCAGATATAGTGGTTGTTCTTGATAGAGCAGCATCATGTTTTGTTGATACAGAATCTCCACAGCACAGTTGCCTTGATCTCCTGCTGCATGATTGCATTTTGCATTGCTTTGCATACCCATTTGCATTTCATTAACGTGTGTCTGTGTTGCAGGTACCGTTTCCCCCGATTCAGGATTTCTGTCCTTCTATTGTATTGTTATGGGTTCTCTGAGGAAGACTGTGGCTTACAAGCTCCCTGCCCCTGATGTGGTTCAGCTGACTGGTTTGATTGCTTTAGCAGATGATTCTGTGAGAGATGAGTTCAGAAAATCTTACGGCAAATTGCTCAGTTTGGTTCGTAAACCTTCTGCGTTTGAGTTGAATGGGTTGCACGCCTTGCTACAGTTCTACGATCCTCCGTTGAGATGCTTTACTTTCCAGGACTTTGTTCTTGCACCCACGCTAGAGGAGTATGTTGATTTGTTAGGTGTGCCTATCAAGAGTCAGATGCCCTTTGTTCATATTGATGCTGAGCCTAATCTGGCTAGTCTAGCTCCTTCACTTCATCTGGATGCCTCCGAGTTGGTATTGTCTAGTTGGAACAAGGTTCCCGGTTTCTCCTTGCAGTTCTTGGTGGGAAAAGCTCAGCAATGCGCCAAAGACGGATGTTGGGTCGTGTTCAACGCCATTCTTGCTTTGTGCATATATGGCATCATTTTGTTCCCCAATATGCCCGACTTTGTAGACTTCGACGCATTTCGCATCTTTGCTTCAGGGAATCCAGTCCCTACCTTGATAGGAGATGTCTACCATTCCATCCACTACAAAAACGAGAACCGAAGGGGTAAGAATGTCTCGTGCTGTGTGCCCCTACTTTATAAATGGCTTGATAGTCATCTACCCAAGAGGGGTCCCTTTGCTTCGTCTGCAGCCACGGCTGAGTGGTCTGAGCGTTTGATGAGTCTATCAGCGGAGGATATTGACTGGTTTGACAGAGATAGGTTGGGTACCGAGATTATCTTCAGCTGCAGCGGGTGCCCGAACGTGCCTTTGATAGGCAGGAAGGGTTGTATAAACTATAATCCGTCTTTGCTGGTCCGACAGTTTGCTTATGCTTTGAGAGCTCCGCCGAAGGATGAAGAGGTGCAGGAATCTCTGTACCTCACTGGTCTTCTAGAGGGGGATATGTTATCCAAGCTTCAGCGCGCTTGGAATGGTATCAGTAAGCGGGAAAAGCCTTTGCTGGGGAAAAGTAATAGCCAGGCCTACGCTCCGTATGTGACTTGGATCAGAGCCATAGCAGATGCTATAGGGATGCCGTTTCCTCCTGCCAAGCCAGAAAGCCCTCCAATGATCGAAGAGCCTACCACCGTGCCTATTCAGCAGCATAATCGGGTGCTAGATGAGAGAGATGAATTGAAGAGGGCAAATGAAGAACTGGAGAAAGAATTGGCTCAGCTCCGAAGCGAGAAAACCGAAGCCGTTCATTCCTTCAAGAGGCAGACAGAGCTGGTGAACCAGCTGGGGACAGATTTGACTAAGCAGATTGTTGAGCGCGAGCGCATGGGTCGAGACTTCAAAGCTGTCAACGATGTATTGGCCACGAAGAAGCAACACTTGGATGAAGCGTATCGGAGGATATCCAAGTTTAACCAACACTGGAAGGCCACCCTAGCCAACAGGAAAGAGCGGGAGGATAAGCTGATGCAACAGATCTCCAAGCTGAAAGCCCAGGTGAAGGCTAATGAGAAGAGGTTGGATGAAGAAACCGCTCGCAGATATGCCGCTGAAGGCCAGCTCAACAAGGCTCTTGCTAACCTGAAGGAGTGCAAACTGATGTTTGAATCAAAGAAGCGAAAGCTAGAAGATTGTTTCGGTGAAGGAGCATGGGAAGATTTGGTCGAAGGTCTTCAGTGCACCATTATGCAGAGGGAGTTACTCGTCGAAGGGTTGCTCACTCGGCCTGATCATCCAGAAACGAAGGGGTTGTTAGAAGAGTTTTGCGCCCGTGGCCGTGCTTAACTATTTGTATTCCTTTTGTTGTGATCATTGTTGTATGCTGACCATCACTAGGCTGGTTGGTTGAGGTCATGCTATTGATTCATCTTGTACTCACTGACGTTGTGTACTGCCTTGATGGGATTTCGTCATATATATGAGATGTTATTTCCATGACTGGACTCGGACTTCTTATTATCAGCACTGGCACTCAGGCACTAGGATCGGGGGAAATCTCCCTAACGCACATACACACGTTTGCATTTGCATGAAGCATTCGCATAACAAGCACTTTGTCGTTTTTCCTAACCCTTTTGTGTTCTCAGGTTGTTTCAGGTTGTTCCAGGATTGATCAGAGACCTATCCACCGCTATCCGACCAGAGTAAATCAAACCAGAATCATGGAGCAAGTGCAAACTGATGTTCAGGAACTCCGCGAAAGAATGGATCGCTTCATGGAGCTCATGCAAGCGGTCGCCAATGGCCAGGATCAGCTCAGAACCTTGGTTCAGCCTCTGATTTCAAGGGTCGATAGCAATGGCGTACTCCATGGTGGGACCGTGCCTACCCCTCCACCAGTTGAAACTCCTCAGAATGGCGTCCCCGTGACCGGGGGGAATGGCAGTGCCAACGGCAATGTGATAGCTAACATGGGACTCAACGGCAATACGACGGGCGTCGGTAATGGAAATTTTGAAGCTAACGTCAATGTTGGGCTGGGCAATGGCAATGCAGGTGTTGGGAATCTGTATGGGCCTCAGCCATGGTTAGAAGATCGTCAAGACGATGTGTTCTCTCAGAGAGGTGCTGAAGGGGAGCTGACTGCTGAAGCACGTCTAAGGTTCAAGGCACTCGAGGACAAGATGAAGAATATCGAGAACCAGAACACCCTGGGCGTTGATATGTCCAAGTTGGGACTGATTGCTGATTTCAAGGTGCCTCCCAAATTCAAGGTACCTGACTTTGAAAAGTACAAGGGCACCACTTGCCCTCGCGTCCACCTAAGATCATATTACTGGAAAATGTCAACTCATTCTGAGGACGAGAAGTTGCTGATGCACTTCTTTCAGGACAGTCTGTCCGGACCATCCCTCGAATGGTACATGAGTCTGGAACCTACCAGTGTGCGCACGTGGAAGGACCTTGCTGAAGCATTCATGCACTACTACCAATACAATAGCGACTTGGCCCCGAACCGAGTCCAACTGCAAAATCTGTCGCAAAGGAACAACGAAGGGTTCAAGGAATACGCCCAACGATGGCGTGAGTTGGCAGCCAGGGTTCACCCGCCGATGGTTGAACGTGAGCTTGTGAAAATGTTCGTAGCCACCTTCCCAGGGGTTTATTATGAGAAATTGGTCAGCGGTATGTCCGGAACCTTCTCAGATCTCATTATCACGGGTGAACACATTGAAAACGGGATCAAACTGGGGAAAATTCAAGGTGATTCGTCCTCGGCTGGAGGAGGAAAGAAACCTTATGGTGGCAAAAGACGGGAAGGAGAAACGAGCGCCGTGACCAACGCTCGAAGGAAGGGTAAAGGCCCTCACCAACAGGTGGCCAGCATAACTATCCCGGCAGTTCAACAGCCACAGCAGCAGCCGCAGCAACAGCAACAACCGAATCAACAAGGGTACAGAAAGTATCAGAATCGGGCACCTCTGTCGAGCCGTCACCTCGAGACACCTCCCATGTCCTACACTCAACTATTGCAGACTTTGCTTCAACTACAGTTGATCCAGAAGAGAACCTTGGCTCCCTTGACAGGGGCGCCTCCGCCAGGTTATGACACGAATGCAACTTGTGAGTTTCACTCAGGGGCACCAGGCCACACAATAGAGAATTGCAAAGCCTTCAAGCACAAGGTGCAGGACATGGTGGACGCCAAGATCATCAATTTCTCAGATAATGTGCCAAATGTCACGAAGAACCCTATGCCGAATCATAGGGGAGGTGGAGTAAACGCCATTATTGAAGACGAGAGCTTGGATTTGTTGACTGACGTCAGAGATCTGAAGACACCGCTTAGCTTCGTTAAAGCTAAGCTGATGAAAAGAGGTTTCTTCCCAGGTTGCGGAGAGCTGTGTATGGGCTGTGCGGCAAGTCCTGATGGATGTGAACAGTTGAGAGAGGGGATTCAAAGTATGATGACTGAAGGGATCTTACAGTTTAGCCGAAGGGCCGAGAGCGGATCGGGAGAGGTAATGCTGAAGCAAGATGATGAGGTTGCCCCCATCACCATCCCTCGCCAGACGATAACTATTTCTGCACCCAGACCGCCCACGATTACCATCACCAAAGCTGGGTCGATACCTTTCGAAAGCACTAATGTTGTCCCATGGCATTACGGGGCAGAGGTCTACTGCAACGGACAGAAGTTGGAACTAGAACCATTTGGGTCGTCTGTGGAGAACCTAGGGGGCGTTAGCGGAATCACTCGCAGCGGGAGAGTGTTTGCACCACCTGAGATCATGGCGGACAAAGCGGACAAAGCTGATGCAACTGATAAAGGGAAGAGTAAAGTCATCGAAGAGATCCCGCATGGGGTAGAAAAAGACTTACTTGTTAAAGACGCCGAGGAATTTATGAGGTTGATTAAAAAGAGTGACTACAAGATTGTGGATCATCTCCATCAAACACCCTCGAAGATTTCCATCCTGAACCTGTTGCTGTGTTTTGAGGCACACCGCAACGCACTGCTGAAGGTGTTGAACGCCGCATATGTACCGCAGGAAATATCGGTAAACCAGTTAGAAGAGGTCGTAGCCCATGTAAATGCTAGGAATGAGTTAGGTTTCACTGACCTAGAGCTGACGCCGAAGGGGAGGAACCACAATAGTGCCCTGCACATCTCGATAGAGTATAGGGGAACGATTATGTCTCACGTGTTGGTGGACACGGGGTCGTCGCTCAATGTTCTTCCGAAGAAGGCATTAATGAAGTTAGATACTCGCGGAGTGATTTGCACACCCAGTGATCTGGTGGTGAAAGCGTTCGATGGAACCAAACGCCATGTTTTCGGGGAGGTGACCTTGCCAATCCAAGTTGGGCCGGAAACATTCGATGCGGTCTTTTACATTATGGACATCATGCCTGCCTACAGCTGTCTCTTGGGCCGGCCATGGATCCATTCGGCGGGTGCCGTGACCTCCACGTTGCACCAGAAGCTCCAGTATACCGTCAGAGGTAGCATCGTGACTGTATGTGGCGAGGAAGATATAATGGTGAGCCATTTGTCGTCCTTCAAATATGTTGAGATGGATAGGGAAATCCACGAAACCCTATGCCAAGCGTTCGAAGCTGTTAAAGTCAAGGACGTAGCTCCTGTAGTCACTGAGAAGCCAGAGATAACTCTCTCTTCCTTCAAGGAAGCCCGGGCCGTTGTCCAAGCCGGATCTACCCCAGGCTGGGGGCGAATTTTGGAGATACCTAACAAGCAAGACAAGTTCGGGTTGGGGTATTCTCCTGGAGCTGAAGCCTCCTCTTCTAGCAGTGCGTCACGAGGTAAAGGGCCGATCCAGTTTACCAGTGGCGGGGTGATATTTGAAAGCATCAACGCAGTGACTGAAGACAGCGGAGATAACGACTGTGACCTAGACTCTTGGATCCAGCCAAGCAGGCCAGGCGAGAGCCTCAACAATTGGTCTGTCAAGGATATCATCCAGATGACAAGCGAAGAGTAATGATTTACTTTTTCCAATCATTGTACAACCCTATGTCCTACCCGGGGCATAGTGGTTTTATTGTCAGGGCCTCGTTTGATTATGTACATGCATTTTACTAATAAATCAAAAGGCGTTTTTCTTTGTATTCAAATGTTGTGATCTCTGTTATTCCTGTTTTATATTTGTTTTGAAAAACAATAAAATGGCAATGAGGTTTGTGCTAACCTGCATATCCTTGTTTTAAGCTTAACCCTTGTTATTGCAGGATCCACATAGCAGATGACATCGACTCTGGACCTTCTACGACTCACTTCGACTTCGATTGCCCGATCTATCAAGCCGAAGAAGAGATTGATGAAGACGAAGACCTTCCCGAAGAGTTGGTCCGCTTGTTGAAACAAGAAGAGAAAGTCATTCTGCCTCATGAGGAGGAGATCGAGATTGTGAATCTGGGTTCTGAAGAACTTGTCAGGAATGTCAGGATAGGGGCTGCATTGCAGAGTGATGTCAAGCGAAGACTGGTCGAGATGCTAAGAGAGTATAGTGACGTCTTTGCTTGGTCATACGAGGATATGCCCGGACTTGATACTGACATCGTGGTCCATCACTTGCCGCTGCGAGAAGATTGTCCTCCCTTTAAGCAGAAGCTTAGGAGGACGCGACCAGATATGGCCGTTAAGATCAAAGAAGAAGTGCAGAAGAAGCTTGATGCTGGCTTCTTAGAGGTCACCACGTACCCTCTGTGGGTCGCTAACATAGTGCCTATACCGAAGAAGGACGGTAAGGTACGGATATGCGTAGATTATTGGGATTTGAATAGGGCGAGCCCTAAAGATGATTTCCCGCTGCCTCATATTGATGTGTTGGTCGACAATACAGCTCAGTTCTCCGTATTTTCGTTCATGGATGGCTTCTCCGGCTACAACCAGATCAAGATGGCGCCGGAGGACATGGAGAAAACTAAGTTTATCACACCTTGGGGAACATTTTGCTATAAGGTAATGCCTTTCGGTCTGAAGAACGCAGGGGCCACTTATCAACGAGCAATGGTTACTTTGTTTCATTACATGATTCATCATGAGATTGAAGTCTATGTTGATGACATGATTGCGAAGTCCCAAACAGAGGAGGGACATGTAGTCAATTTGCTGAAGCTTTTTGAGAGGCTTAGGAAGTTCAGGTTGAGGCTGAATCCTAACAAGTGTACTTTCGGAGTACGGTCCGGAAAGTTACTGGGGTTTATCGTGAGTGAAAGAGGCATCGAGGTTGATCCTGCGAAGATAAAAGCAATACAAGAAATGCCAGTGCCAAAAACAGAAAAAGAAGTTCATGGTTTCCTAGGCAGAATAAACTACATTGCAAGGTTTATTTCTCAGCTCACGGCCACGTGTGAACCGATGTTCAAGCTACTAAAGAAAGATCAGGCGATTATCTGGAACGAGGATTGCCAAAAGGCATTTGATAAGATAAAACAGTATCTGCAGGAACCTCCAATCTTGATACCCCCAGTGGCCGGAAGACCCCTAATCATGTACTTGACAGTTCTTGAGAATAGTATGGGGTGTGTTCTCGGTCAGCATGACGAGACGGGCAGAAAGGAGCATGCCATTTACTATTTGAGTAAGAAGCTCACAGACTGTGAATCTCGTTACTCGATGCTGGAGAAAACATGTTATGCACTAGCCTGGGCTGCCAAACGTTTACGACAGTACATGCTCAACCACACCACTATGCTAATTTCGAAGATGGATCCGATCAAGTACGTCTTCGAGAAGCAAGCGCTTTCGGGCAGGATTTCCAGATGGCAAATGGTGTTGACGGAATATGACATTCAGTACGTTTCCCAGAAGGCCATCAAGGGAAGCGTATTGTCTGAATACCTTGCCGAACAGCCGATCGAAGATTATCAGCCGATGAAATTTGAATTCCCTGATGAGGATATCATGTTTCACAAAGCGAAGGATTGCGATGAGCCGTTGCCCGACGAGGGTCCAGATAGGAAATCCCAATGGAAATTGATATTTGACGGGGCGGTTAATTCCTATGGAAGTGGCATAGGGGCGATCATCACGACTCCCCATGGATCCCACATCCCGTTTACTACGAGACTGACGTTTCCAGTCACCAATAATGAAGCGGAGTACAAAGCATGCATCATGGGTCTAGAAGAAGTAATTGATTTGAGAATCAAAAACCTAGATGTATATGGTGACTTGGCGCTTGTGATCAACCAGATTAAAGGGGAGTGGGAAACTCGCCAATCGAATTTGGTGCGGTACATGAACTATGCCAGAAGGCTGCTTCCGTTCTTTGATCGAGTGGAACTTCATCATGTGCCCAGGGCCGAGAATCAGATGGCTGATGCCTTAGCCATGTTGGCTTCGATGTATAAAGTCAATTTTTGGAATGAAGCTCCAAGAATTGTCCTTTCTCGTCTTGATAGACCTGCGTTCGTTTTTGCAATCGAGGAAGCCTCTGACGGCAAGCCATGGTTCCATGATATCCATAACTTCCTTATGACTAAGGAGTATCCTGCGGGAGCGTCAACCTAGGATAAGAAGACTCTGAGGAGGCTGTCTGGAAATTTTTATCTCAATCCTGATGGAGTCTTGTACAAAAGAAACCACAATCTCGTGCTACTCAGATGTGTAGATGAGAAAGAGGCGAGTATGCTCATGGAAGAGGTCCATGAAGGCACATTTGGTACGCACGCTGGCGGGCATGCTATGACGAGAAAGATCCTGAGAGCAGGATACTACTGGCTGACGATGGAATCAGATTGCTTTAAATTTACGAAGAGATGTCATAAATGCCAGATTTATGCTGATAAAGTTCATGTGCCGCCGTGCCCGTTAAATGTCATGTCCTCCCCGTGGCCGTTCTCCATGTGGGGCATCGACATGATAGGCAAGATCGAGCCTACTGCATCTAACGGTCATCGCTTCATTCTAGTAGCTATCGACTACTTCACCAAGTGGGTGGAGGCAGCCTCGTATGCTAATGTGACCAAGCAGGTGGTGGCTAAATTCATAAAGAGGGATATCATCTGTCGTTAGGGAATTCCTGAGCGGATCATTACTGATAATGGTTCGAATCTGAATAACAAGATGATGAAGGAGTTGTGCCAGAGTTTCAAGATTGAACACCACAACTCATCTCCTTACCGGCCGAAGATGAATGACGCCGTTGAAGCGGCCAATAAGAACATCAAAAAGATTGTTCAGAAGATGGTTGTGACCTACAAAGATTGGCACGAGATGTTGCCATTGGCATTGCACGGTTATCGTACAACGGTACGTACATCAACCGGGGCAACTCCTTTCTCCTTAGTGTACGGTATGGAAGTTGTCCTACCGTTAGAAGTGGAGATCCCTTCTTTGCGAGTTTTGGTTGACGTGAAACTCGACGAGGCAGAATGGATTAAGAACCGACTAAACCAACTCAGCCTGATGGACGAGAAGAGGTTAGCATCGATTGCAGATGGTCGTCTGTACCAAAGCCGAATGAAGAAAGCTTATGATAAGAAGGTGCGTTCTAGGAGCTTTCAGACGGGTGATCTCGTCCTGAAGAAGATTCTTCCTCCACACTCCGATCACCGGGGCAAGTGGACTCCCAATTACGAAGGTCCGTACGTCGTCAGCAAGGTCTTCTCGGGAGGAGCTTTGTTGTTATCCACGATGGATGGCGAAGATTTTGCATCCCCGGTGAACGCGGACGCAGTTAAAAAATACTTTGCTTAAAGAATGACCCGCTGGAAAGAAAAAGAACATCCAGGCAAAAATGGGGCATCCCGGCAAACCATAAAAAAGAAAAAGGTTCGGGCAAAAATTAGGGATATAAAGAAAAGAACGTACATCCGCAAAGTCGAAAACCCGGAAGGGCGACTTTGGCAAAAAAGGGTATCCCGGTGAATCGAAAACCCGAAAGGGCGGTTCAGGCAAAAGTTAGGGATTTGAAAAAGCAAATGACTGCGTTCAGCGAGAGGACTTTCATTGTTTAGTGGTTTGGAAGACCTGAGGGCCGTTTATCTGAATCAATCTCTTCTGAAGCTGAAGCGTCGGAGAAGTATCGAAGTCGAGTGGGTCATAGAGGGATCAACTCATGGTGTTCGTCTACGCCTCGTTGCCGACATGTGTATATACTGATGTATATTTATGTTTTTATATTTGCGCGGCTTCCTCATTCCAGGAGCTTGCATCTGTTGTAAACATTTTTACCCATTCAGGGGTTCGTTATCAATAAAATGTATACTATTCAGCAATTCTGTTTGTTTGTTTAGCATTTATCTGTTTTGTTTGCAAAAAAGAATGCCGATGTTTTTGATAAAATGCACATACATAAACTTACTGGCCTAGGCCACTGATTGTTGAAACAATGAATTACTTGAACATTGTCACAAGATGATAACCTTGATAGGTCCCTTTGAGAAGGGTATCTTGTCCGTTTGTTTGTGTTATTGCAGGGGTAACATATACCAGACAGTACGCCGTGCGCATCCCCAAGCAGGATGATTCCTTCTTCTGCAGCAGAGTTCAGCAGCCTCTCCCCGCAGAGTCTGAACGTGAGATCGTAAGGCATTGATATGTCTCCCCAAACAGAGAAGATTCCCTCCCCAATCAGATGTATCCTGAAGGAACGTCATCTCCCCAGCTGAGTCATACATTGAAGTGTGTAGCAGTTGATAGTTCCAGACTGAAGTCTCCAGGAGAATTGGAATTCCCCACAGAGTCGTACTCTCCCTGGTAAGCAGGACGATTCCTTCTTCCCCAGCCGAGTTTGCAGATCCCCAAGAGAGCCGAGTCCTTGGAAGCCGTTTGGGCCATGATTGGTTTTCCCTAGTAGAGTGTTGAATAGCTGATGCTGTGTTTCCCCACCGGAGGTGTTGTCTCTAGGAAAGTTTTGTTGCGAATACTGTGCAGTTTATTTCTGGGATCGACATCGTTTTCCTCAGCAGGTCCAGGTTCTCGTAGAGCTTCGTTCCCCTGCAGCAGTCAACTAAAGGTCGTTTCCCCTGGCGGAGTCCGATTGAGATTGGCGTGACTTCTTCTCCTTGACAGGATGATTCCTCCTCTCCACCAGAGTGGTTCCTTCTCCTTGACAGGAGGATTCTCCCTTCAGCATTTATTTTGCTGAAGGGGTCATAGCATTTTGCATGATTGCATAGCATTTACCCAAAAAACGCGTAGCATTTCCACCGTGTGGAGCATTGCGCCGTTGTAAAAGCATATGCATATGAAACATGAGCTAGGTCGTTACCGTTCTCGTTTTGCAGGTGTTCCTCCGCAGAGTCGCTTGCTCAAGATGATTCTTGAATTCCCCCCAGCAAAGTCGTTTGCCCAAGATGATTCTTGAATTCTCCAACGAAGGTGCTTGTTTAAGATGATTCTTAAAATCCCCTGTGAAGTCGCCAGAGTTGGTTGCTCAAGTTGATGCTTAGAGTCCCCGGCAGAGTGAGTGCTCGGGATGATTCTCGAAATCTCCAACAGAGTTATGGGTTCAGGATGATTCTTGAAGTCCCGGCGGAGTTATTTGTTCAAGATGATTCTTGATTTCCTCAGCAGAGATAATTCACCAAGAATGATTCCTGGACCCCGAAGCAGAGTAACTTGATGGTTCTCCAGAATCCCCATCGGAGATGTGTCATCCCCAGCAGGTTTCTAAACAGCAAAGTTGAAACTTCCCTTGAAGACTTGATGATTGAAGTCCAACCGTATTAACGAAGCAGTGCTCCCAGCTGATGCGGAGTGCCTGATGGTAGAAGTTTGGATATCCCCAATTAGTTCATGATTGACTGAGAATTCTATTCCTGACTTACTGATGAAGTTCGGCTGATGCTCGAAAATTTCTTTGAATGCCCGATGGCATGATTAACTTGATTGTGGACCTGATGAGTCCCGAGGAATCCTGATGCCTGACGGCATGATCGACCATGTATTATCGGTTACCGTGTGACCAATTCCCCAGCTAGTTGTCGTGCAGCTAATATTTCAGTGTTCGAAGATTTGTTCCCATCAGAGTACCGTGTACTTGTGCAGTTGGCAAATTTCCGGGTTTGTCGGTATTCAACCGTCTCGCACCTTGATTGGTTGAGAGTCGTTTGCTTCTCACCCAGTCAGGTCCAAGCCGTTTGAATAGGGGCAGCTGTTGCACCCCAAAATTTGCCCAACCTTTCTTCACCTAGCTTATGTTTCATTTCATTCACATTAGCATTCGCATTTCATTGACATGTATGCAGGAGATTAAGAGGTATGATTACCAATCAAGAGCTATACAAGACTATGAAGCTAGTTAAGAAGGTTATTCAGATGTTCAAGGGTTGATATCCTTGTCAGAGAAGTTAAAGGATCCTCAGAGGGAGTGGTTGAAACCAAGTGTGCAGGTCTCCCAACTTGAGAGTTGTGGGAAACCATCAGATGATTCTGAAGCCATGAAGTTGGACTTGAGGTCTTCATAGAGCTCATGAGAAGTGTTGAAGATCACTTTGAAGCCTAGACAGGTCATTGTGCAAGATTAAGAAGACTCAACCATGAGTGGTGTAATTAGGGTTTGACTGGGTCAACCCTAGGTCAACTGATGATTTGAACAAGGTTGAGACCTAATTCAAGAGCCATGTGATCATGGATTGATACATTGAGATGTTATAAGGATGATTCCAAGGTAAACTCATCATGATTGAAGAGCTTGAGAAGTTTCAAGCTAGGGTTTCTAAGGCTTGACAGTGTAAAATCCCCTAGTTTGACCCCTATCTTCAAGGCGGTTTAGCCCAAGATGTAATTGTCATCTCATCTTTCCCCCAACATGAATGTTGTAGAGCATGCTATTAGCTTTAATTTGAGTGCTACAAGTCCTTGATAGGATTTGTAGAACTCAAGTTATGACTTTGACAAGTTACAGGTCATCTGAGGTATGTGAATTTGGGGGCTTGAAAGTTACCCAACTTGCATCAAAATTTTTCCCTAGAAGGATAATTCCTATGAACTTTTGGTCAACATTAATGTTGTTCCTTATCCTCTTAGCTTTCTAAAGAGTACTAGAAGTCCATGATTGGATTTGTAGAACTCAAGTTATGGCTTTGACAAGTCAAGGGTAGTTTGGTCATTTGGAGATTACAGGTCATTTCAACCATAAGGCCATAACTCCTATTTCCAAGCTTCAAATGGGAAAATGTTCAACATCAAACTTGTTCAAAATGATGTTTTAAGGCTAGTCAATAGGTCATGATATGTTGTAAATGCTTGTAGCTCAAAGTTGCAAAAATAACCTAAAATAAGGGTATAAGTTAAATGAACCAAAGTTGGAAATTGATATTTTTGATCTACACATCCAAACCAAGGCATGTAATATATCATTTTGACTCTAAAAAACATTTTAAGAACAATGGTTTAGCCACATTTTTGAATTGAAATTCAATTGGTGGACTTGCTTTGAAAAGTAGTTACTTACATCATAAGTAACATTTGCAAAACCTAGAATCAAGGCATAACTAAGGCCCCTTGCAAGCCAAACACTTTCAAAATGTCACTAGGGGAGAAATTGGAAGAGAATGGGATGGATTCCAAGCTGCAAACAGAACTATACATGCCATGGCATATGGTTGAAATTCTCATGACATGAGAGATTGAAACTCTCATTAGAAGGATCTAGAGGGTTCTAGATCATCCACACATGTTCTATATATTGAGTAGAAGAGGTTCAGATGAAAGGTTGGTGATGATTGAAGGAGAGAGCATAGATTGAGATTGAGATTTCATTGCTTGCAGCTGAATTCGGTTTCACCAATTTCTTCACTTTCCATCCATTTTCTTGATTGCAACTTCTTCTATGGATGCTAGGGATTGAGTCCAGATCATGATCAAGAGGAATTCGTGGCTGATTGGTGTTCTTGAGCTCAGATTTTTCCACCTACAACTCACCATCGGGTTTCAAGTTTCAGGAGTTTTCAACCAGCTCTATTGCATACAGAAGCAAGGAAATGATCCATTGATCGTGTCTGGAAGGTTGGAGAGCTTGATTTGAAGATTTAGTGCATCTGTTCATCCAGAATTCTCAGGTATGTAAACTTCTTCCTCCAGCATGAATTAGGTAGAATCAAGATGAATTAGGGTGTTAGATGCATTGTAGAATGGTGTAGGAAGGTTTTCAGATAGTTAGTTTGAGAATTAGTGACCAATTAAGGATGTCACCATTTTCGGTTGAGAATTGGTTATGGCGAATCTTGAGGTTTCAGAGAGAATAAAGGGCATGAATGAATTCGTAAGGAAATTTGGGGCAAGATTCATGTATAGACCACTTGTAATGGAGGATCCTAGAGAGAGTTAGGGTTGGGGACGATGACCGGAGCACCATCGGTGGTGGCCGGAGCTGCGCGCGAGGTTCAGATATTTAAAAGGTTGAAGATGACTCTAGAGCCCTTGGATTTAGGGAGACCTTTGACTAGAGGAGTGATCCAACGGCCACGTTTTAATTTCAGTTTGTGAAGGATCTGAGTTAATGAAACACATCGTTTCATTTAAGTGCTGATGCTGGGCTTAGTGAATTGGTTGATACTTGCACCCCCCTAATGGCCCAATCCATTATATGAACTGATTTTCATTACTATCCACACCACGCATTTGTTATTTTATTATCATTTTCTTTTATTTTTTCATTTTATACATGGTTCTTGTTAAATCATATAAAATTGAAAAATGATCCAATTAACCCCATTCTTTTTGCATTATATTCATGATTGAGTCTAGTATTTTTTAGAAAAAAAATATTTTTTATTCCATGCATTTTCTGATTTTATGGGAATTTTATATTTTAATTGATATTAAAATGGTTATGTTTGATACTTAATTTTGTGGAATTTTGTGTGATCATGTGGTGATGACTTTGATCCTGATTTTTTGTGTGTGATTAGTGTAGACATGTATGCTCCCATAGCATTTTTCTCACATTTTTTTGATGAAGATAGGTGTGTTTTCTAGATTGAGGTTTTAGGTGCTTCCTTTTAGGGTTTAGGTTTAGTACCATATAGTGTAGAATTTATTTCTAGGTCTTATTTGATGATTTGATCTCTAGAATTAATATGGTAGAGTCATGATTGAACTAGGTTCCCATAGTTATTTTTGTAGGATTTTACAATTGGTTGTAGTATTTTAGTTAGGATTAACTTTAGTACTAGGTTTTAGGTGATCCTAACTTACTAACTCAAATAGATTAACTTCTTTAGTCCCCTTAGATTAGGGTTTTGCTTTGTTTGCCTTTGGTTGAGATTGAAGACAAGTTGAAGATAAGGTGAGGATGCTTGAAGTTGCTTGAAGTTGCTTAGAGCTTGGAGTTGCTTGTGCCTGAAGGTGTCTGATGAAGATTTAGGAGGTAGGAGACATAGGGAGAGCCTTAGAATTAGAATGACTTCTTTCACAAATATGGAAAGCATCTTGTGCTTCCATTCCTCCCAATGACTAAAAGTCCTTCTAAGATATTCACATCCCTCCTTTGGAGGGATGGGTGGCTTTATCTGGGAAGTAGAACTTTGAGGGAACTAGTCTCTCATGATGATGAACTCTTATAGGCTTCCTTTGGTTGTCAATAAGCTGTTTATCATTTCCACTCATTCTGTTAAATCAATTGTCTTCTGGTTTGAGTATCTTGAAAGATGTTGGACTTGAGTTTGAAGATGAGGACTTCATTGAAGAGTGTGGAAGAGGATGATTCCTTGAGCATTGCCATTGCAGCTGAAGCTTGAAGAGCAAGAAGAACAAGTTGATACTTGAAGATCCAATGGAGATTGAGTGAAGAGCTGAGGCTTAAAGAATTGAAGGATGAAGTTAACACTTCCAAGTGATTGAAGACTACTCTGAGAAGTTTAAGCTTGTAGGAAAAAAAGACCAAGTTGATACTGGTAAAGCAAAGAGAGCTGAAGCTTGAAGACTACGTTGATACTTATGAAGAGGATTCAATTGAGATTGAGTGTAGAGCTGAGGCTTGAGGAATAAAGGATGAGTTGATACTTACATTGATGCATTGAGAGCCTGAAGGAATCAAGTTGATACTTGCTATTGGGATTGAAGCCTGAGGGTGGAGTTAACTGAAGGGCTGAAGCTTGTAGAAGAGAGAACAAGTTGATACTTATGTTTGATGGGTTGAAACCTTGGAGGAGCAAGTTGATGCTTGTTATTGAGGATGATAGCCTTGAAGGGTGATTGAAGTCTGAAGACTGGATTGCTGTCAGAAGAGCTGAAGCTTGGAATTGAAAGAGGGGTTGATCTGTTTCCTTTCTTGTCTGTTTTCTTTTCTGTATTGATGTGACTTGTTTGACTTGCTTGATGCATTAGAATAAGTTCATATCTAGAATGATGTAAGCTAGGAGCATGATTGCACTAGAGGTTGAGTTGCTCCCTCTACTTGTATTTTTACTGTATGGCTTTGCTTGCGGGTATTCGGTAGAGCCCTGCTCCCTTGCCTATGTGGTTTGTGTTTGCTTGATAGCATGTTATTTCTTCTGTATGATTGCAGCAGTTATTCTATTTTGCTTGATAGCATTTTATTTTCCTCTGTATGATTACTGTTATTCATATCTGGCTTGAGGTTGAGATGAGCTTGTGGAGGCTGCTGCCCCACACACATTTCCTCCCTCACTTGCATTGCATGCATATTACAGTCGTTTACTGTTTATCTGTTTACTGTGTAAGCTGATGCTTTATCTGTTTTTGTATCATTGACATGATCCCCTAGGAATCTCACTTCCTTTGATAAGGCAGTGATGATAGAACTTTAGGTTGAAACCTATGCATGATAACTTCTAGGAGTTCCCTGTTTTAAACTTCAACCATAGGATGAATCCTTGGCATGATAACATTAGGACTTGATAGTCTTCCCCTTAGTTGAGCCCCTTCTCTTCTCATCTCAAAACAGCTTAAGATACAGTAATCATGAATGATTTCTTTTGTACGTTACAAGCCTTAAGCTATCTGAGAAAGGATTGTTGGAGAGCTTCTTTTCAACAGTCTGGATGTTTAGTATGGCACCCTTTGGGTGACATGCGACGCATTCACTCTAAGGTCATAGTCTTTAGTGCGATTGAAATTGCAAACACAATAAAAAACAGTTATTTCGTAAAAGACAGAAAACTAACTTCAAACCTTTTTGCCCCGTGGGCCCATAATTTAAAGGAAGCTTTTATGAAGAAAAGAGTGTCATTAAACTTCAGCGCCACCGCAAACAGGCTTTGTCCCTAACTGCTGGAACTGCTGTTTAACTCTACCTGATAAAACAGATGAATCTGAATCCCCGTAATCCGTATTATCCCGAACTACGTAAGCTTTGATCTCTCATATCTGTTGAGAGTACGTAGGCACAATACTGACGTATTGGCGAGCCACCTTCCCCGTAACCCGTCGTAGGTCGAACTACGTTGACTCTGATTTCTCATTCTCTGATGAGAATACGTAGGCGTAAAGCGCGACGCATTGCCGAGTCATTTTTCTCTTCTGTTTAAGCCAGCGTTGATAGGTAGATAGATAAAATCAACCCGTCCAGTAAACACAACAAGCGTGGATCCCATCGAGTACGATGGACGTGAGGGGTGCTAATACCTTCCCCTTGCGTAACCGATTCCCGAACCCAGACAATGGTTGCGATGACCTTGTCTTATACCTTTTCGTCAGGTTTTTCCGATCGTTTCCTTTCCCGCTCTGAGGGATAAATAACGAAAGGTGGCGACTCTTCTGTTTTGCCGGCACCTTATTTTCGCGGAAGCGACAGGGTCCTAGGTTTTGCAACGAGCATGGAGCCAAAGGGTATACCCATTCCCAAAGGACAAGGATTAAGGTGGATTGTACCTGCAGAACAAGGTTCTAAGAAAGTTCCCAAAGTCGTTGGTCCATCTTTCGGATATTATCAATTTCCAGACTGACTCGGGGGTTGATAATATTCTCAAGAGAACCTCTTTTGAGTGTAGTATCGCGTAGCAACTATTTCAGGACTACTCTCTCATAGTCATCGCGCTACGTCCTAATAAAGGCCAAAGTGGGGTTAAAGGTAACTACGGTCCTCAGTATCATAGACTCTAATCGAAAATAGTAAAAGTTTTCACGAATATACTTGTTCAACCAAACCATTTTAGAAAGGGTCTCAACTGAGCGGTGATTCTCAAGTCACTTGGTCGGGACTCACTCCCTATAAGCCTCGTCGAATATATCACCATCCTATCATAATTTCACTCAAGTCCGGGTGTAGGACTTTGTCTCACCACTCAAAGATAACATCCCAAAAAGAAATAAAACAAATATACAAATAAGCAATTAAGCAAATATATAGCAAGCATAAAAAACAAGTTAGGGAAACCCACTGAAGGGTCCCCAGTGAAATCACCATTTCTGTCGCGGTGAAATTTGGATGTCAAGCTATTTGTTAGCTTGAATCTAAATTCATTACAACCGGTCTTTTATTTGTCCAAAGGAAGGGAAAAAGATCGGATTACCCACAATGCAATGCAAATGCAAAGGTTAGAGAGTTATAGGTTCGGGGGTCGGTTAAACTTAGGGAAGGTTCTAGCATCCGAAGTTTCTGTAGTACTCTATAGGAACCTCTTGTTTTATGTTGTTTATTTCTAAGGGTTATCTGGTTAAGGTGAAATACCTAATGGTTTATATCTAAGTATACTCGACAAGATATCGCATCTTGTGCCTACATATCGTGACGGGAGTGGAATCAGAGTATTTGTAGTTCCCCCTAAAGGGTTTTGAGGATTTCTTTGACTATGGTCAAAGTTCCTACAGGATAAGGTAGTTGATTGATTGGGTCTAGGAGAAAAGACGAGTTTTCATCTCGAAGGAGAGGACTTGACTTATCCACCATAACTTGTAGGAAAATAGTCTTTGCATCATTTTGAGAGAAGGGATTAGAAACTCGGATTGTGATCAACGAGTATGCCACTATCACTCTCAAACGGAAAAGTCCCTACATATTGATTGTGTTGTTATGAGGCAGGACATTTATATCTCGACTGTCAAGATGACCCATGTCTTATTCTCTAATGTGTTTGAAAAGTTTGATATTGAGTTGTTGAATTGTTTTTGTTTCTATGTTGTAAAGATAAAAGACAAAGGTCTTCCTATGGGTAGGATCTATCTTAAGAGATCGTCTTGAATGTGATCAAGGATCAACGGGGATTATGATGCAAATGATATGCATACGGGCAAGTTTTACGTTACACGCAAGTTCTTCCTTTGGATATTATGCAATGCGATAGAAATAAATACGGGAATGTAAAAGATGATAAATAAATCCATACACACACACATTAAAGCGCTAAGACATACAAGTGTGGGCAAGTGAATATGTGAACGGGATCAGAGCGTAAGCGTGCACGATTAATTAAGTTGACAGGATATTGATTTTAAAGGAAGGTTGAAATGATCTTAAGAAAGGGATTGGATTAGTTTTTTTTAAAAGTGATATGAGAAGGTTAATTGACTTATTTTTCTAGTGTGATTTTTTTTTAGGAAAAGTTGAATTAATTATTCGAATTGATTTGAAGAAAATGTTATGATTAAATCGTGAGTTAGTTAGTTTTTTTTTGTTTTAATAAAGGTTTTGGATTATAACTCAATTAAATTTTAAATGGGAAAGATTTTAAATAGGTTTTGAGAAAAAAGAGTTTATTATATATAAATGGATTTTTTATTATCATAAAAAGATTAATTTAGATTGGAAAAGATTGTTTAATAATACTTGTTTTAATATAATAAGAGGTTGATTTTCACCAAGATTAATTTAGTTAATTAGTAAAAAAACTACTTGTCATGCTAATTTAAAAGACTAATAGTTATTAATAAAAATATTAAATTAGATTAATTGGGTTATTTGGTTAGTAAAAGATTAATATCAATTAGATTAATAATTAATCAATAATTTTGGAAAATAATTTTACGCGCGAGGGAGCGGATACTTATGGTGGTCACGCAATGAGGATCGCCCGATCTGATCCGTTGGAGATCAGAGGGTCGTGTGAGCGAGGGTGCCTGGTATGTGTGTGTGTGTGTGTGTGCACATACATGTGATTATTTTATATTATAAGATTTACAAAAACATAAAACAAAAAAGAAGCAGAAAGAAGCAAAACCCTCATCCCTTCCCCAAACCCTCTTGTGACGCCGTCAGCTTCTTGTCCTTCATCACTTAGTCGCGCGGTTCATCTTCTCCCTTTCTTCACCGATGGATTCCGTCGTTTTCTTCTTCGATGACCTGTAAACTCAAATGAAACAACATGCAAAGTAGTTAGAGAACAAACTCTTACTCATGAACAGTAGTCGACGGCGACTCGTCGACGGTGGTGGTGAGGCGATGATGACTCCTGAGGAAGATTCGAGCTTCACGGCGATGACGAATCTTCTACGATCTGAGTTCTGGATGTGTCGACTTCTTGCTGTGATAAGGGTTTTTCGGTGATGGGTTTTTCTCACTTCTTTCGTAATGGTAAAAACGCCACATTCGATTATTGAATATTGCTCCTTTTATAAGTGAATTCGATGGGCCTCCAATGATGATTGCCTTCAAAGCTTTCCTAATCGGTTGATTCCTTGTCTGATTCTATTGATGACTTGCTCAATCCTTTCCTATTTCGTTTGGGCCTGTCTGATTCACTTTGTGATTTTGGGGACCGTTAATTGATTTCCTTTTAATTCTGTCGAAGAAACATTGGCTTCGATTTGGGAACTTTCGAATTTCTCTTTCTTTGTCTTAATTTCTGATGTTTTGGATTCGTATCTGTTGGCTTGTTGACTTTCGTTGTTAACACCTCTTTTCCTCTTCTTCTTGCAGGGAGCATTATGCCTTGAGTTCAGATGCTTGCTTTGTCTTGTGCTTGCTGAGAAAGGTTTGAACAAGCTGTGATGACGCTTAGTCTGAGCTTGACGGAACTACAATTGCCGTTGTTTGCTTCTTTTTATTGTTTCAGTTAACTCTGAGCTAGGTAGGAGGTTGGTGACGGTTTCTGTTGCTCTTTCGGCAACTCGAGTTCTATGCCCGGTGATGAGCTTCACCCTTCTGAGGGCTTAAACTTCCTTCCTTCCACTTCGAGATTCCCATTATGGTGACCTTTCTGGTTCTGCTTGGGTTCGAGTGTTGGAATGTGGAGTTGAGGGTTCCTTTTGGTGATTCTTCCGAAACTTGGCATGAGTTGTTCGAAGTTGGTTGCGACCTCAGTGATGATGATTTGCATCTGAAACTGAGGATTGAGATATGGTTTCTCTCTTGAATGTGGTTGGAGACTTCGAAGATTGTTTGAAATTATTGTTGCCCGACACTCTGTTGTCCTCGATGTTTGGTAAGGAGTTGGTAACGACTCCGGTTGTTGCGCTTCCGGCCGCTCCAGTTTCATGCCCGATGATGAGTTGGACTGAGGGCTAAACTTGTCTTGATTCTCAACTCTTAGACTTCAAATTATCTCTGCAATGGTTAATAGTTGTATTGCTTTGACAAGTTGTTGATGCGCGAAGGATGTTGGTTTCATAAATGCAGCTTTATTTAATGGTGTTCGTGTTGTTTTGACAGGACTTGGTAGCTCCAATTCGTGGATGGTATTCTGTGGTGATACGGGGGGCAAGATTGTGGAGTTGAGAGTTGCAGGTTATGCTTGTTGTACTGCTGTTGATGTTGTTGCAGATGTTGAACTGATGTCGTTGATGTTGTTCGCAACTGATATTGTTGGTGTTGTTCGCAACTGATATTAATGATATTACGCTACTGTTGTGGAGGCTTGCTTGCAATTGAATTGTTTGCTGTGCTGCTATTGTTTGCAACTGTTTGCCACTGCTATTGTTTGCATCTGATATATGCAGTCGTTTCTCTTCTTCTTTCAGGATGTCGCTTGTAGTTCAGCAGCTGCCGGTTATTATGTCGTTGCCGAGAAAGGTTTAAAGCGACAATGATAGCCTCGTGCCTGAGCCTTGAGGGAAGTGGGAAAGGCTGATGTCTGTACGATCTTTATTGCCTACGAAAAAAATTTGTCTTTACGTTGTTTGATGTTCAGTAGAAAGTCGGTGACAGCTTCGGTTGTCGCCCTTCCGGCTGCTCGAACCTTATGCCCAATGATGAGCTAAACTGAGGGCTGAGCATTTCTCAATTATCTCTTTGACCTTTTCCTTTAGGTGCGGTCATTGATTTGTTCTTGTATTTTGCAGGCGTAGTACTGGATGATTATGTTGGGCAAACTAGGGCAAGATTGTCGCTGATAATGCCGGCAGGCGGTAGTATACTATTCAGGCCTCCTGTAGTCGGTGTGTTTGAAGAATGCTGTTGGGGGGAGTTCGTTCAATAATATTTGAAATTAGTGCTGTTGAATTTGGCTTTTAAGAAGTGTTGGAGTCTTGTAGAAAGCCCAGGGTGTAATTTGAAGAGCTTGTTGTAATTATTGTTGAATACTCCACATATCATAAATGAAGCATTTTTAATCCATACTTTGCTGTAGTTGAGATATTTCGGTGCTCATAGAGTAACCCAAGGGTGTAGGAGTTGTATGTGAGCAAAAGTCACAACGTCATATGGTTGGATCGTATAAATTTTTTGCGTAGTATTCATTTCGAGGATCAAATTTAGCGAAGCTTAAAGAACTTTTGTACCAAAAATCCAACTTATGAGTTTGTATCGTGACACCATGAAATTGGGTGTTATCACGTTTCTTAGGAAATTTCTCATTAACTTAAATAAATTGAACTTGGCGTTAAAACTTGTAGTCTTGAATATCCCGTGAGAATATGTGATGACTTAGTAGCACGAATTAATCATGGGCTTGAAAGGATGATGAACTTTTTGTGGTAGAATAAGCTCCAACCCCTTTTACACGTCGATTCAGGTTGTCTTGGTTTCCAAATCCAGATAAAAGACGACGAGTTCAAGTCAACTTATGGGCTTCATTGTAAATTTTGATAATACTTGGCTCAAGATTCGATAAACCAATATGAGGACTTCTTTGAACCTGCCACTGGCTAGTTAACACACCTGCACGAACTAGTTAGCCATAATACACGCGCACGCAAGAGTTAAAATAAAACGAGTAATAAATAAACACCAGGAGGTTGGATATTACGGTCAAAACTTAGGGTGTGACACTCAGATCAATGGCCTCTTCTAACCCCATGATGCACACTACATATTATGCTTCATTGTTGGTGCAAGTGAACCTCAATCGGGCAGCAAAAGGCATGTGAGAATCGTGAGGAGTAGTAATGATTTCCCCAATTCCATTACCATACACTGCACCATCAAAATCCAAACTCCACTGAGATCCAATTTCAGGTCCTTCTTCAGGCAACGACTTATCATAGTCTTTAATTTTTAAAAACGTGATGTCTTCATCCGAAAATTCAAACTTCATTGGTTGATAGTCTTCAATTGGTTGTTGAGCAAGATATTCTGATAGAACACTTCCCTTAATGGCTTTCTGGGAAACGTATTGAATATCGTATTCTGTAAAACCATTTTCCAATAGGAAATCCTTCCAGTAAGTGCCTACTTCTCGAATACATATTTAATTATTGCCATCTTCGATATCAACAGGGTTGTGTGGTTTAACATATACTGCACCAAACGCTTGGCGGCCCAAGCGAGCGCACAACATGTTTTCTCCAACATTGAGTACCTCGACTTACAATCAGTAAATTTCTTACTCAGGTAGTAGATCACACACCCCATTTAATTCTCAAGAACCGTCATATGCATTATCAAAGGCCTTCCTGCCACTAGAGGCATAAGGATCGGAGGTTCCTGCAAATACTCTTTTATCTTTTCAAAAGCTCTTTGACAGTTTTCATTCCACCTGACTGCTTGATCTTTTCTCAATAATTTGAATATTGGTTCACACGTGGCTGTAATATGAGAGATTAATCTAACTATATAGTTAAACCTCCCCAAGAAACCACGAACCTCTTTTTTTGATCTCGGCTCAGGAATCTCTTGTATTGCTCTTATTTTGGTAGAATCAACCTCAATACCCCTTTCACTAACAATGAAACCCAGCAGTTTACCAGACCTCACCCTGAAGGTGCACTTGTTTGGATTCAACCTCAGCTTGAATTTCCTAAATCTTTCAAACAACTTAAGCAAATTACCCAGATGTTCTTCCTTCGTTTGTGACTTTGCAATCATGTCATCAACATAGACCCCAATCTCCTTGTGAATCATATCATGAAAGAGAGTCACCATTGCTCGTTGATAAGTTGCCCCAACATTACTCAATCTGAAGGGCATTACCTTATAAAAGAACATCCCCCATGGTGTTATGAACGTCATTTTCTCTATGTCCTATGAGGCCATCTTGATTTGATTATACCCAGAGAAGCCATCTATGAAGGAAAACACAGAAAATTGAGCAGTATTATCCACTAACGCATCAATATGAGGGAGCAGGAAATCGCCTTTTGGGCTTTATCTATTCAACTCTCAGTAGTCAACACACATCCTGACCTTTCCGTCCTTTTTAGGTACAGGCACAATATTAGCAACCCGCAGAGGATAATTAGTCACAGCAAGAAATCCAGCATCCAACTATTTTTGAACCTCTTCTTTGATTTTGATAGCCATATTTGGCCTTGTTCTCCTTAGCTTCTGCTTGACCAGAGGACAATCCTCTCTTAGAGGCAAATGGTGCACAACGATGTCCATATCAAGCCGAGGCATGTCTTGGCAAGACCAAGCAAAGATATCCATATAGTCTCGGAGCATTTCAGCCAATCTTCTCTTGACACTGTCATCAATACAGCCCCAATTATGACTTCCTTCTTAACGTCCTCAGTACCCAAGTTAATAATCTCAACATCCTTCTAATGAGGCTAAACGATATATTCCTCCTGTTTCAAAAGTCTGGCTAATTCCTCAGGAAGTTCACAGTCTTCATTAATCTACTCTTCAGCATGGTAAATAGGATTGTCAAAGTCATACCGAGCCATATCTGAATCATTATGGATAAGATCTGAAGGAATGGATCTGCGTGAGTGATGTTTTATGTCTTATTAAGAATGCAAGAATTATTGAAACACAAAACACATTGCCATTTTAACGATGTAAAGGAAAAAACGAAAAACAGGGAGCGAAATATTTGAATTGAAAGCATTATGTTATTCATGATAACATTGAAAGGAAAAAACATATGGCCCTACAAATGAGTCACTACGCCTTGGGCAGAATGTAGGAATTGACATATGTAAAAACAAGAAAATTACTCTTCACAAGTAACAAGGATGACTTCCTCGAAAGACCAGTTGTAGGGTTCTTGGCCTGGGACGCAGGGGCGGATCCAGCTATCCATGTCGCAGTCACTATTGACTTCGTCTTCCCTATTGCATGAATCTGGTCAAAAATAACCCGAGCACTTGTACACTTGACAGGACCTCTGAACCTTAGCAGAGTTTGCGATGTCTTGTACCCTAATCCGAATATGTCATTCTTCATTAGCACCTTGAGAACCTGGCCCCATCCTTGAGAACTACCGACTTCAACCATAGCACCAGCTTCTTTCAAAGAAGACATTGAAACCTCAGGATTGTTATCCTCCACTGGAGGCTTCTTCTGAATTCGAACTACTTCAAAAGCCAGACAAAGGGTTTCATGTATTTCCCCATCAACCTCAACATACTTAAATTTTGACAGATGACTGACCATGATGTCTTCCTCTTTGCAAACTGTAACAACCTTCCCTTCAACCATATATTTGAGCTTCTGATGTAAGGTTGAAGTAACTTCCCCAGCATAATGAATCTAAGGATGACCTAACAAATAGCTATAGTCCGACTGGATGTCTAGGATATAAAAGGTTGTTTAAAAATCCTCGGGCCTAACTTTGATGGGCAGAACCACTTCACCGAACACATACCTCTTAGATGCATTGAAAGCTCGTACCACCAAATCACTAGGTCTACAAATTAATCCTTGTGTATCCAACTTCATGAGAGCCTTCTTTGGCAAAAATTTCAACGATGACCTAGTATCCGCTAACACATGGGACAACAAATAACCTCTACACTCCATAGAGATATGCAAGGCATTATTATGATTCCTTCTAGCCGATGTCAAATCCAGATTAGTAAATCCCAGACTATTTCCTGCATTGACGTGGGCTACCACCCCCTCAAGTTGATTCATAGAAATTTCCTAGGGTACATATGCAGCATTTAACACTTTCAACAATGCATTTATGTGTGCCTCAAAACATAGCAACAAAGACAGAATGGAAATCCTGGATGATTGTTTGATTCAACTGGTCAACAACCTTGTAATCACTCTTCCGAATTAATCTCATAAACTCCTCGACTTCTTTCGAAAAGGAAGCATCACCAGACTGTTGTTGCACAGAATCTTCCACAACTTGCTTGCCTTTACCCTTATCAGATTTATCAACATTAACACTTGGCGGAGAGAAAACCCTTCCAATGTGTGTAATACCTCCGGCCCCGACAATGCTATCCATATTAGATCTAACATCTGAAGAACCCAACAACTCTTGTTTCTTCCCATTACAAAATAGCTCAGCTCCGTAGTTCCACAGAATCGCCTTGTTATTCTCATACGTATCGGCCCCGATGTAGTGATAATGATGGGTGTTTGCGGCACTGGCGCCTATATATGGAAGGTCCTATACGGAATTGATATTGTTGTAATGTCCTTATCATTATTAACATCATCCACAACATTAGTCCTATCAAACTGTAGTTTTCCATCATCCATCAATTTCGGTATACCTTCCCTTAACAAGTCACAACCCTCTAGATGCAATACACATCCTCGACAATCAAAGGCATACCCTGGGAAAACATACCTTTCAATAGACGCTCTTTAACAAGTAACAATGGAGTCTTCAACTTATTAACATTAGCCACCAAATTCAACCTCTTTCCATCTTCAATAGCATTTGCCCTTGTCGCACCATGATGTGGCATAGGGTTTTGGATCACATTAGGTCCCTCGTTACTGATATTAATAGCCTTGGCATCAAGTAGGTCTTGCACTTTATGCTGGAAATCCCTACATCTGTCAATACTATGCCCTGGAGCGTCAGAATGAAAATCACAACGTGCGTTAGCATTATAGCCTAGTGGTAGCTTCCTTGTAGGTGGGGCTAAAGTTCGAAGCTCAATTAAACGCGATTGCAACAAGTGTTGTAACAATTGTGCATAAGGCATAGGAGGAGGATCAAAACGCCTTTTCGTCATCCTCTATCTGCCCCGATATTTACGAGGAGCATCAAGTTGTTTCTGAGGTGTAGTCGGGATGGCTACAGTAGCAAATTGCTGTGTAGAATTCTGATTGGTTATTCCCTTACCCCGATAAGAAGAAATAGAATTGGTGTCCCCTTCCCTCTTCCTAGGACCTCCAGCATACGGCTTCTTACCTCCTCTAGATGAGGAACCATTACTACTTTGAATTTTTCCAGCCTTGATTCCACTCTCTACTCTTTCTTCAACCATCATAAGATCTGAGAACCTCGTTGTTGCACACCCAACTAGTTTCTCAAAATAAGGCCTCTGAAGTGTACCCATGAAAATATCAATGAGTTCTCGCTCCATCATCGGAGGTTGAACCCGTACAACTAACTCGCGCCACCTCTGGGTGTATTTCTTGAAACTTTCATTCCCCTTCTGAACCATATCTTGTAACTGCATTTTGTTGGGCGCCATGTCACTGTTGTATTGATAAAGCTTAACAAAAGACTCCGCCAAATCTTTCCACGTTCTGATGTAGGTTCTCTCTAACCCCGTGTACCACTCCAAAGACGCCCCATCTAGGCTATCTTAGAAGCGGTGCATGAGCAACTTCTCATCATCAAAGTGGGCAGACATCTTCTGATAATAGGCTCGGATGTGAATTTTTGGGCAGGTTGTTCCCCTATATTTGACAAAGTTTGGGACCTTGAACTTGTGTAGAATCCTCACACCTGGAATCAAACCAAGATCATTCATATCAAGTCCAAAAGCATTTTGGTTCTCATAAGCCCGCATTCTCTCTTCAATCATCTTAAACTTCTTATCAATTTCAGAGGGGAGACCAGTTGTCGCTAGTGCGAAAAACGAGGCCGGCAAGACAGAAGAGTCGCCACCTTTCGTTATTTATCCCTCAAAATGGGAAAGGAAACGATCGGAAAAAACCTAACGCAAAAGGTATAAGACAAGGTCATCACAACCATTGTCTGGATTTGGGAGTCGGTTACGCAAGGGAAAGGTATTAGCACCCCTCACGTCCATCGTACTCGATGGGATCCACGCTTGTTGTGTTTATCTGACGGGTTTGTTACATTATCTACGCTAAAGGTCTGGTCTGAAAAGAAAAGAAAATGACTCAGCAAAGCGTCACACTTTATACCTACGTATTCCCGTCTGGAACGAGAAATTAGAGTCAACGTAGTTCGCCTAACTACGGGGGAAGGTTGCTCGCCAAGATATCGCATCTTGTGCCTACGTACTTTCACACAACATGAAAGATCAGAGTAAACGTAGTTCGGGACACGAGAGACACAGGTTTGTCTTTTTTATCCGGGTAGGGTTAACAGACGGTTCCAGCAATTGGTGTATGCAGCTCGCTCGACGGAGACTTAGGCGTTTACCGTTTACGGTAGAACCGGGAGTTAACAGAACTCTCCTTCTGAAAAATGTTTCCCAAGGGATTAAAGGTCCACGAGGACAAAAAGAATTTAATCTTTGTTTTATGTTTTTTACGGATGAAGTGTTTTTTATGGATGTTTGTAACTGATATCGTACTAGAGACTATGACCAGAGAGTGAATCCGTCGCATGTCACCTAAAGGGTACCATACTAAACATCTGGACCGTTGAAAAGAAACTCCCCAACAATCCTTTCTCAAGTAGCTTAAGGCTCGTAGCGTACGGCGTCAATTAACCTTTATTACTGTATTTTAATTTTGTTTGCAGATGAGAAGAGAAACGACGCACTAAAGGGGACCTGATCCAATCCTAAAGTTGTCATACAAAATGGACCTACAGTTGAGGTTAGGAGGGAATCTACCTAATGTTATCATGCATGGTTAGAACCCTAATGTTTGTCATAACTTCTCTGGAACCAGAGAAGTCATAGTTCCTAGGGGAACATGGCAAAGGAAAACAACAACAAATAAGTAACTGAAAAGAAAATATTGTAGACAAAAATGCTGTAAATAAAATGCATGCTATGCATCACACAAGCAGAAGGAGCCAAGCTCAACTTCTAAACAAACAAGGCACAAAGGCCACACACCACACAGGCAAGGGAGCTGAGCTCTACCAAATACCAGCAAGCAAAGCCACACAGTAAAAATACAAGCAGAGGGAGAAACTCAACCTCTAATGCAATACAAGAAAGGGGAGAAACTCAACCCTTAAGATGCTCTTAGGCCTATGATCATCTACATGAAGCCTAAAATCTAATGCAATACCCCAGGAAAATCACATCAGTACAGTAAAACAAGAAGAAAACAGACAAACAGGGAAAACAAGACAACAAACTCCACAGCAGAGCATCTTCTGACAATAATTCAATCCAAAGCCTACAACTGCTCTCCAAGTCCACATCATCTTCAAGAGAAGGAAAGGGATACTCCATCTTCAAACTCTAACAATTCACTCCACCAAGAATGAAGAGAATCAACAAGATGAATATTTGATGATGCGAAGCAGAAAGGAAACCAAAGGAATCCCATCTGACACTCAACCAGTCATCAAAGAAAAGCACCCTCAAAAGTTCTACTCATTGTAAAAATGTCACACATCCCTCCAAAGGAGAGATGAGACTTTCACATGAGGACTTTGAATCATAGGATGAGAATGGAAGGTGAATGAAAGCAACCATTATGTGAAGAAAAAACTATTTCTAAAGCTCTCTCCTAAAAACCCTAATCTCATAAGCTACAAAAAGCTAACAAAAAGGAAAGAAAAGCTCCAAACCAAGCTCTACCAGCCACTCCACAAAAGCTTCATCATGTCCATAACACCATCCAAGAGGAACCAGAAGCCCAACATGCAAGGAAAGCCCACTTTGAGTCCATTCCAAAACAATCACCAAAGTTGAAGCACCAAATGAACAAACAACTTGAATATTCTATCTAAAATATCAAAGCACATCCTAAAAATCTAATTATTTTTCTATGGGAAAATGCATTCGTTAATGACCTATAGTTCAAAAATCAGGACCTAATTCAATTTCTATGTTCTCTAAATAAATCCTAATTTGAAAGGTATCAAGGGAAACCATTAATGGGGAAAGGCTCTAAACCTACCTCTAAATCAGAAGCTATGATTTTCTAAAAAATGTGAGAAAAATCATATGGGAGCATACATATCTAACCTAGCAGCTATCAAAAACTCAAAACAAAATTCAATACCAAATGAGAGAACAAAAATCAACAAAAAGATATCTCAATTATGCAAAAATAATGAAATATCCAAAATAAGAAAAATATGAATTAAATTGAAAAATAAACAAAAAATAAATCTAATGCTACAAAAGAATCACAAATAAAGCAAGGATCATGGGGATATTTTTATTTTATTTTTCTGACAATTATTGAAATTAAAAATGATTTTAGAATGAAAATAGAATAAAAGAAAATCATAAAACAAATAAAATAAAATAAAATGCTGGAAATAATGAGAGCCATTGGATTGTAAGACTAAGTAATCAGATCCTAGGCTAACGCGCGTGTCCATGCAGGCCTCCCAGTCACACACTGACTGGGATTAATGAAATGATGCGTTTCATATTGTTGGAGGCAAACTCAAATTTAAATCTGAGCCACACGATCAGATGACAAAGTCCAAGTTCCAGCCAGATCCAACGCTCCACTCTTCATCTTCTTCCTTGAGCTTAGGTGAACTGTGATTCTCAGACGGTGGCGCCACCGTCTTCTCCAATGAAGGCCAAGTTGCGGGTGTCCAGAAATCACAAACCTTATACCTATCTTGCTTAAAATTTCACACTGATCACGAATAACCTATCCAAATTAACTGAATCCTTCTAGATTTCCAAAACCGAATCAAGATCCAAATTAAGTCATGTCATTCATCCTCACCAAATGTCCAATTAATGGTATAGAAATGATCCTCATACTTCACTAATTAACCTAAGTTATTCATTGTGTATTAATTCATCCAGATCAGAGAGTTTCGAATCAAAACATAAATGGTACCACATGTTCAATCATCACCAATTGGTACCAATTTGATCCTAAAACGTGCTACATTTCACATAGATCCTAGCCACATGTTCATTTCTAACTACATCATGTTAAATTAAGAGGAAATCTGAGATTTACCAACCTGACTTGTAGCTTTGAATTGAGGTATGTAGAACACGATTCTGGCCTCAAAACGATGCAGATTGCTTCAATCCTTGATGAGGAACACTTTGCTAACTTCAATTTGCTTGGATCTGGCTTAGAAATGAAAACACGATTTTCAAATTTCTCCTTCAAGCTCCATCTCCAATCCTTGGCTCTGGTGCAAAATGCTCTCCAAAAAGGTTCCAATTCATCCACAGAACTTAAATAGAAAGTATTTGTGGGCTTTTTTGATCCAATGGAGGCCCGAAACAGAAAAACCAATTTTCAATTTTCTTCAAAAAATTCAACATGCCATGTGCGAAATTTGGCTCAAAAACTTGCTTGGGACGCTTTGGTCAGCTTGCATAACACATTTGGAATGAATTCAGACCACAAGGAGGTTCCCAATTGCCTTGGTGAATGATTTCTTGTGATGTTGCTTATTAGTGAAGAAACATGTCAAACCTGTTGCACCCCAAAATTTGCTCAACATCTTTTACCTGGTTTATGTTCATTGCATTATCATTTGCATAGTTCTATCATTTGCATATCATGGCATATCATTCATCCAATAGGAGATCAAGTGTGATTATTATCAAGAGAAGCCTAGCAAGGAATTTTATCCAAGCTTGAGAAGTCATCCAAGTCATCAGGAGGTGGTGAGAGGTCTTGATCAGTTGAAGACTATCATTGAGGTGGGAATATAAGATGTGTATAGAGCTCATGGAGTGCCTAGAGGGCCATGTTGGAGTTAAATCATGTCATTGGTTCAAGTGCAAGAGCCATAGTTGGGGTGTAAGCAATTAGTGTTTCATCTAGATCAACCCTAGGTCAATTATGCAATTGAAGAGCATTCAAGCCTACTTTGAGGTCATTGATTTCATGAAATGATGTGATAAGACATTTGTGGTGTTGTGCCAAGATCAAATCAAGAAGAATCAAGAATGTGGGAAGTTGCTAAATTAGGGTTTCAGTGCAAATTACCCTGTTTAGTGCCTAACTTCAAGGCCACATAAGTCAAGATACAAGTTTCAAATGGACCTTTAGCCAACATGAAACTTGTAGAGCATATCAATACCTTTAATTTGAGTACTAGAAGTCCTCCATTGGATTTGTAGAACTCATGTTATGGTCCAGACAAGTTACAAGTCCTCAGATGCTTCTGAAATTTGTCTGTGAAAATCATCTGACTTCAAGGCTATTTTTGACCTAGAATGAGGTTTCACTTGAACTTTTGGTAAACATGAAAGTTGTTCCTCATGATCTTAGATTTCTAAATTGTACTAGAAGTCATCCATATGACTTGTAGAACGCAAGTTATGAGATTTACAAGTCAGGGGTATTTTGGGAAAGTGAGATTATAGGTCATTTTCAAGCATGGGCCAAAATCTCCAACTTGCAAGCTTCAAATGGAAAATTTCTCAACATTAAAGTTTCTTGGAATGATGTTTTTAGTGAAACCAAGAGGTCATGAGGGATTGATTGAGCTCATAACAAGAGTTGGTTTGAAATGGCTTGAAAAGGAGGAAAATTCAAATGATTAAAGAGGGAAAAATGGGATTTTGTGTTACAAAACCAAAACCAAGAAAATAAGTACATTTTTTGATTGGAAATTGCATTCTAAGATCATTGGAAATACCATAATTTGGAGTTTAGTTCAAGTTTTGAGAGATAGCATATGGTTACTTCACTTGTAAGTTACATAGGCAAAATCAATGCACAAGGCAATTCAGGCCAAATTCTCCATCCAAACTCATTCTAAATGACATATGCAAGGTGTTAGAAACTTCTAGAACCAATGACAAGCTTGCAATGCACGATTGTCATATTGAATTTTGAAGGAAAAATCAGAAAATGCAAATCACTGTTTTGGGCTTCAACTTGGATCCAAAGGCCCATGAAACTCTTCTATATATTCATTAGAGTGAGTTCAAATCATTTTTGAGCTTCATTTCGCGCCAGAGCAAGCAAGAGCAAGAAAATTTTCTCAACTGCAAGTTGAAATCGAATTCTCAGATTCAGACCAATTCAAGCCAAATTGAGGTGTGCAATCTCTTCCTTGTGGATCATTGAAGCTATCTGGAGCATTTGGAAGCAAGCCACGAGCTCTAAGGACCTCTGTTTCAATATCTATACTAGCTTCTGGATTCATTGAAGATGTTTGAGATTGAGGATTGGAGCTTAGAGTTTAAGGCTTTTCCTCTTGTGGAGCTTTTGTTTAGGAGCTTAGAGAATTAGGGTTTTAGGAAGTGCCTTAGACCTAGTTTTGATTTTTCTTCAAACATAGAGTGCATTGTTTTCCTCTATTCTATCCAATGACACAAAGTCCTTCTTGGGAAGCTCCATCTGTCCTTAGGAGGGATGAGTGGTATACCCAAGTGAGTAGAACTTTGAGGATACCTTTCATTTGCAATGTTGAGTTCTTAATGATTTCCTTTGGTTGTCATTAAGTTCTTTAACATTATAACTTGATCTTGATGATTAATCCTCCTCTTGGAGTGTGCTTGTTGGAGCTTGAAGATTGAAGATAGAAGCTTGTTTGAAGATGAGGCCTTGTTGTCAACTTTGCTGTCTTTCCAACTTTGCTGTTTAGAGCTGCTGTAGGAGTTTGGTACTGCTGCCTGAGCTACCTCCTCTGTGTCTTTTGTTTTTCTCTGTTTTGTCTGTTTAATTATGCTGATTACCTCTAGGTTTGAGGTGGAGCTTGTCTCCTCTTGCCTATTGTTTTTCTCTTGCCCTCTGGTACTGTTGCATAGCATACATGTTTACTGTTTACTGTAATTGCTTGTTGTCTTTTGTTGTTTATCCCCTAGGATCTCTGATTTCCTCTGTGCAAAAGGAAATTATGACAGACATTAGGTTTGTGAACCATGCATGACAACATTAGGTTAGTTCCCCTTTCAACCATAGTTTTAGGGTCTTTCTCTTCTCATCTCAAAACACTTCAAAAACACAGTAATAAGGATAACGCGTGCTGTACGCTACGAGCCTTAAGCTATTTGAGGAAAGGTTGCTAGAGGGTCACTCTTCAGTAATCTGACTGCTTAGTATGGTACCCTTAGGATGACATGCGACGTAGTCACTCTCAGATCACAAGTCTTTAGTGCAGTACAAGTTGCAAACAGACTAAAAAACATTTCTCTCGTAAAAAACTCAAACAAACATTCAAACTCTGTTTTGTCCTCTTGGACCTTTAATCAGGAAAACCCTTTCATAAGGAGATAAAAAACTGTCAGACAAGCTTGTGTCCTCCGTAGCCCGAACTACGTTTGCTCTGATCTTTCATGCCGTATGAAAGTACGTAGGCACAAGATGCGATATCTTGGCGAGCAATCTTCCCCCATAACTCGTAGTTAGGCGAACTACGTTGACTCTGATTTCTCGTTCCAGACGGGAATACGTAGGCATAAAGTGCGATACTTTGCCGAGTCATTTTCTTTTCTTTTTAGACCAGACCTTTAGAGTAGATAGATAAACATACCCTTAGATAGAAAACAAGCGTGGATCCCGTCGAGTACGACGGACGTGAGGGGTGCTAATACCTTCCCCTTGCGTAACCGACTCCCGAATCCAGGATTTGGTTGCGACGACCATTCCTTTCCCTCTTTGCGTTAGGTTTACTCTGAGCGTTTCCTTTCCCTCTTGTGGGATAAATAACGCATGGTGGCGAATCTTCTGTCATATCTGGCGCCGATTTTCGCAGTAGCGACAGCTGGCGACTCTGCTGGGGACTCTAACGGTTCCCTATGTGAGTCAATCCTAGCGCTTGTTTTCCCGTCTGGGGTGTTGTACGTATTTACCTTTTTGCCTTTACTTTCAGTACTCTATTATTGTTGTTGTGCTGGGAAGAGGGTTAGATTGAGAGATAAGCCGGACCTGGGCTTAAGTTTGCACATAGACTTAGAAGTAGAGAGTAATGGTTAGCCTGCTTGCTTAGCTCGCACCAGCTAGCCGCGAAATCTGCGCTCGGACGAAATTCTCTTTGATGCTTCTTGCCTGGCCCTTAGGGCTCGACAAGTTGTCTGACCCGAGGATTGTCGACTCTGGGGATCTATCATTTGGGATTCAGCTAAGTGAGGCCACTTCAAGGGATGATGATGCTACACCTTCTGGGTATCGTATCATCTCCCTTGAAAGTCTGTGACGTTGAACCTGCATAGGATGCAGTACCTCGTCTGCGAGTTAAGTACATACCTGTGAGGGGTAGGTAGGTCTGTTTGCAGGAAACCTTTGACCTCAGAGTACCTGGTTTATCTCTGTCAGTGATATGTGGTTACAGGGTTCTTTTGAGTGGTTGGTTTGGTTTGAGGCGAAGATTTGATGGTTCTCAGGCTTCAGTACAGAGCAGCACAGTTCATCAGCATTGCACTTGATCTCCTGTTTGCATATGCATGTGATTTTCATGTTTGCATTTCATTAACGTGTATTTATGTTGCAGGTGTGATCATTCCCTTCTGATTCTAGTGTATCTTTTGGCCAGACATGGAGTCCATGAAGAGGACAGTTGCTTACCGGTTGCATTCGCCAGATATCAGTTCTTTGCTGGGATTAGTTGCTCTAGCAGATGAGAGAGTGAGGGCTGAGTTCAGAGTATCTTATGGGAGATTGCTTAGTTTGTTGTACAGACCTTCAGCCTTCGAGACGACTGGGGTGTATACTTTGATGCAGTTTTATGAGCCTCAGCTGAGATGCTTCCTATTCCCCGACTATATTCTGGCACCCACTTTGGAGGAATATTCTGCTATGTTGGGAGTTCCCGTGTTAGACTAGATGCCCTTTATACATGTTGATGCTGAGCCTGAGTTGGCTACACTTGCTGAGATTGTCAGTTTAGACGCTTCTGAGTTCCCTGGAGGTCTGGTCAAGCTGAACGGAGCTTATGGTTTTCACCTGTCTGTCCTGGTTGAGAAGGCTACACAGTACGCGAAGAGTGGATGTTGGGTTGCATTCAGTGCCATTCTAGCTGTATGCATCTATGGGATTGTCTTGTTTCCCAATGTGCCAGATTTTGTTGACTCAGATGCTTTCTTGATTCTTGCCTTGAAGAATCCAGTTCCTACTCTCTTGGGCGATGTTTATCATTCTATTCACTATAAGAATGAGAAACTTCGTGGCAAGAATGTTTCTTGCTGTCTTCCTCTTTTGTACAGGTGGTTCCAGGGACATCTTCCGAAGACATGAACTTTTGTTGATGCTGTTGATACTTTGGATTGGTCTTCCCGGTTGATGGGGATGTTTGCTGAGAACATCATTTGATTTGATCGGAGCATGCTTGGCATTGATATTATATATAGTTGTAGTGGCTTTCCGAATGTCCCTTTGATTGGACGGAAAGGCTGTATCAACTATAACCCTTCTTTGCTGGTGAGACAGTTTGGTTATGCCTTGAGAGATGCTCCTATTGAGGTTGAGATACAGGAATCTCTGTATCTCACGGGCTTATTAGGCGAGGCTGTTTTGATCAGGTTGAGACATGCATGGGCTAACATCCATAGGAGAGGGAAAGCTTTGCTTGGTAAGAGCAATAGCAAAGCTTATGATCCTTATTTGGCTTGGATCCACGAGAGAGTTAGTATTTCCTTGATGCCATATCCTGCTGTGGAACCTTTGTATCTGCCAGTGGTTGAGGTACCTACTTCGGTAGAGATTGAGAAGTATAACAAATTGTTGGCTGAAAACGAAAAAATTGAAGAAAGACAATGACGAGTTAGAGAAAGAGATCTTCCGGTTGCGTCACGAGAAGAATGAAGCTACCTTCACTGTGAAGGAACAGACAAAGTTGATTAATAGGTTGGGTTCAGAGTTGACTAAGGAAACCAACAAGAGAGAAAAAGTGGGAGTAGCCTTGAATGGTGTTAGCAAGGTGCTTGCTTCCAAGAAGGAACTCTTAAACAAAGCTTATTCCCGACTCGGCAAGTGGGAAACATTGTGGAATGCCACGCTTACCAAGCGGAAGGAGCGTGAAGATAAGCTGAAGTTGCAGATTGCCACGCTAGAGGCGCAGATTAGAGCCCAGGATGTGAAGATTGCGGAAGAGACATCACTTAGGAGCGCTGTTGAGCTTAGAGTAAGTGACCTTGGCAAGGAGCTGAGAGGTTGTGAATTGAAGGCCGGTTCCAAGAGATGCAGACTCGACGAGTGTTTTGGCGAAGGAACCTATAAGGACGATGCCAAAAAGCTGAGATCCACGGCTAAGCGACATGCATTACTGATACAGGAGCTGATCTCCCGACTAGGCCATTCGGAGACGTTGAGGATATTGGAAGATGTCAGAGCGCGTCATTTGGCCTGATTTATCTTTGCTTTGCTTTTGTTATCTGTACTTGTATTTTGACCATCGCCAGGCTTGTTGGCCGAGGTCTTTTCAGTGGTATTCTTGTACTTTGCCTCTTGGCATTTGTTTATGTATGAGGATTTTCTGATTCCTTGCTTGCTTGATTGGGACTCCATTGTCGAGATGGCCCTCTCTCTGAAACTAGAATAGGGGGGAAGATAACCTGTAGCATACTTATACATTTGCATCTGCATACTCATATTGCATGACCAGTGCTTTTTGAATCTGTATCTTATTTCCTGCATCTCACAGGTTTCAGGATTGACAACCCAAGAACGCACCGTTATTCTACCAGGAACAACTGCAAGAGAATCATGGATCAAGTTCAAGTTGAGATGCAGGAAATTCGTGAGAAGTTGGCACTTTTCATGCAAGCAATGGAGACCGTGGTCAAGGGCCAGGAGAATCTCTAGACTCTGGTGCAACCGCTGCTGGTGCGGGCGAATGGAAATACTGATTATCACTCTGTTGGAACTCCTCACAGGGAGGATGGGATACCTACAGTGGTCGTTCCCACAAGTGGTGGAGTTGGTGCCGGTGATGGCAATGGCAATGGAAATACTGGTGCTGGTGCTGGTAATGGTAACACAGGTAATGGTAACACTGGTACTGGAAATGCTGGAAATGGTGATGGGAATGTTGTTAACAATACTGGTAATGCTGGAGATGCTGATCAAGGGTTAGGTGACAACACTAGTTTTGAGAACAATAACCAAGGGTTTGGCAATGATAATCGTGATGGTGATTTTGGTTTCAACAATCAAGGCTTTGGCTACGATGGCTAAGGTAACAACAATCAAGGGTATGGAAACGGTGATGTTGGCTTTGGTAACATGAACAACAACGGAGTTGGGATGGTGCCTTTCAATACTGGTTATGGACTAGGTGGGGTCAACCAAGGATTTGGTAACAGAGGACGGGGTCCTATTTTCAATCAACAGGGGTATGGTCGTAACGCTGGTTACGAGGGATATGGCAATGAGAATCTGAACTGGGGCAAGGATCGCCGGGAAGACGCTTTCTCTGGACAAGGCGTGGGATTTGAAAGGCCTAATGATAATGATAGGAGGTTCAAAATGCTGGAAGAGCAGATCAAAGGGATAGCCAATCAGAACTTTGCTGGGTTAGATATGACTACCATGGGACTAGTGCCTGGGCTGAGGGTGCCTTTGAAATTCAAAGCTCCAACATTTGACAAGTATAAGGGGGATACATGCCCTAGAGTTCATGTACGTTCTTATTACAGAAGAATGTTTGCATACTCTGACGACGAGAAGATGCTTATGCACTTCTTTCAAGACAGTTTATCGGGGCCATCGCTGGAATGGTATATGGGGCTGGAGCCTACCCAAATTAGAAGCTGGAAAGAATTGGCTGATGCTTTTGTTAAACATTACCAATATAATAGTGACTTGGCGCCAAACAGAGTCCAGCTGCAGAGGTTGTCTCAGAAGAATGGCGAGAGCTTTAAGGAGTACGCGCAGCGTTGGCGTGATATTGCGGCTAAGGTTCATCCCCCTTTGGTTGAAAGAGAGTTGATTGATATGTTTATTGGAACATTCTCTGGAATGTACTACGACAAATTGCTTAATGCCTCGATGGGTAGTTTCTCCGACATGATTCTCATGGGAGAACAGATTGAAAATGGAATTAAGATTGGGAAGATTCAGGCAGGTGAATCCACCTCAGCTGGAGGTGCAAGGAAAGCCTTTGGTGGAAGGAGACAAGGCGACGCCAATGTGATATATGGTGGTCGAGGTCGTGGAAGAGGAAGGAATCAGTATCATCCACAGCAAGTTGCTAGTGTTACTATCCCGATACCTCAGCAAAAACAACAACAACAACAACAACAACAACGGCAACAACAGCCGCAGCAACAGTGAATGCACCCTGCTCAGCGTAGAATTCAAGAGGGTAGGCCAAAGAGAGTATTTGAAGCACCTCCTTCAACTTATGTTGAACTTCTTCAAACGCCGTTGGGTTTGAATTTGGTTGAAAAGAGAACGATGGCCCCGTTGACGGGCACTCCTCCATTTGGTTTTGACGCTGGTAAACATTGTGATTTTCATTCTGGGGCGCCCGGACATGATATTGAAGGTTGCCATGCTTTCAAACATAAGGTTCAAGATTTGCTTGATAGTAAGGCCATTAACTTTGGTCAAGATGGTCCTAATATTGTACAACAACCCATGCCGAATCATGGAGAGAATGCTATCATAACGGAAGAGAATTTGAACTTGGTTATGGATGTGAATGAATTGAAGACACCGTTGAGTTGTGTTAAAAGTAGACTGTTGAAAGGGGGTGTATTCCCTGGATGTGACGAATATTGTCTGGATTGCTGGACCCAACCAGAGGGTTGCTCTGATTTGAAAAGAGGTATCCAAGCCATGATGGATGAGGGGATTTTGCAATTTGATCGGACTGCTGTTGAGAAGCCTGTTGAGGTATTGTTTGAAAAGCAGGATGAGATTGCAACTGTTACGATCCCAAGGAAGACTATTACGATATCGGCGCCCGCCAAGCGGCCGACTATCACAATAACAAAAGCAGGACCTGTTCCTTTTGAGATTACAAAAGCTGTTCCATGGACATATGGGTTAGAAGCGTACTGTAATGGATAAAAGATTGAGGTGAATAGTCGGCCGGCAGGGGCAGTTGACAATGTTGTTGGAATGGGAGGCATGACCCGTAGTGGAAGAATCTTCACCGCACCTGAAGTTGAAGCAGAGAGGATTGCTAAAGGCAAGGCCAAGGTGAATGAAAGTGGACCATCCTAGTTGAAAGAGAAAGACATGTCACTCAAGGACGTAGAAGAGTTCATGAGGCTAATTCGCAAGAGCGATTATAAGATTGTTGAGCACTTACAACAGACACCCTCAAAAATTTCAATCCTATCTTTGTTGCTGTGTTCTGAGGCTCATCGAAATGCTTTGTTGAAGATATTGGACATGTCATTTGTACCTCAAGAGGGGTCTGTCAACCAGCTAGAGGGGGTACTGGCGCATGTCAATGCTGGACATAGTTTGGGTTTCACTGATTTTGATCTAACACCCAGAGGCCAAGACATTAATATGGCTTTGCACATATCGGTGGAATGTCGGGGCACTGTAATGTCGCATGTTCTTGTGGATACCGGATCATCTCTGAATTTATTGCCTAAGAAGGCTATGATGAAGTTAGATATTCGGGGAATTATTTGCACGCCAAGTGGCTTGGTTGTGAGGGCGTTTGATGGAACGAGAAGGTCGGTGTTTGGATCGATAACGTTACCGTTGCAAGTCGGGCCGAAAATATTTAACACTGAATTTTATATCATGGATATTCATCCAGCTTACAGCTGTTTACTTGGGCGTCCATGGATACACTCTGCAGGGGCTGTGACGTCCACGCTGGTTCAGAAGCTTAAGTTTGAAGCCGGTGGTAGCATCGTTACTATTTGTGGGGAAAAGGACATCTTGGTCAGTCATCTCTCATCATTCAAGTACGTTAAAGTGGATGGAGAAATCCACGAAACGCCCTACCAAGCCTTCGAAGGGTTACAAATCAAAGACAAGGCCAGTGTTCCCAGCAAAGTGCCAGAGGTTGCTGTGGCTTCGTACAAAGACGCTCAAGCGTTGGTTCAGACTGGTGAGACCAAGGGTTGGGGTCAAGTGCTGGAAATTCCTGTCAAGATGGACAAGTTTGGACTAGGGTATCGCCCTACATCAGCATCTTCTTCACAGAAAGCACCCAAGTTCAAAGGACCGGTGGTGATTACTCCAAAGGGAGTCTGCTTTGAGACGATTAATGCTGTTTCCGACTCTGAAGACGGAGATAGTGATTGCGACATGGACGCGTGGATCAAGCCTAGCGTGCCAGGACAAAGTCTTTGCAACTGGTCCATCCGAGAAATTGTCCCAGTGAATACAAAACAGTAATGATTTGTTTTCTTGATCATTGTATAATCATGTGTCCTACCCCGGGCATAGTGATTTCGTTTTAGGGCCACCTGCTTATGTGTATGCACTGTTTAATCATTGAATAAAGGCGTTTTTCTCATACAAATTTTGCGTTCCCTGTTTTTCCTATTTTTATTTTAACAATAAATGGCAACGTGGTTATGAGCTTTGTTTGCACTCATTTGAAGCATTTAACCATTTCCTTTGTAGGATTCATATTTCAGATGACACCGAACACGAACTTCCTGTGACTCGCTTTGACTTCGAGCACCCGGTATTTCAAGCTGAGGAAGAGATTGTTGAGGATAGCAACTTGCCAGAGGAATTGACTCGACTGTTGAAACAGGAAGAAAGAATCATTATGCCTCATCAGGAAGAGATTGAGATTATCAACGTGGGGTCCGAGGGAGTTGTCAGGAACATCCAGATAGGGGCTGCACTGCAAAGCGACATCAAGCAGGGTCTGATTGAGATGTTGCAAGAGTACAATGATATCTTTCCTTGGTCGTACGAGGATATGCCAGGATTGGATACTGACATGGTTGTTCATCGTCTGCCATTGCGAGAAGAATGTCCGCCTGTTAAGCAGAAACTTAGAAGAACCAGACCAGATATGTCTGTGAAGATTAAGGAGGAAGTTCAAAAACAGTGGGATGCTGGGTTCCTGGCTGTTACAACTTATCCATCATGGGTCGCCAATATAGTACCGGTACCAAAGAAAGACGGTAAGGTGCGGATGTGCGTAGACTATCGTGATTTGAATAAGGCGAGCCCAAAGGACGACTTTCCGCTTCCTCATATCGATGTGCTGGTCGATAGCACTGCTCAATTCTCCGTGTTCTCCTTCATGGATGGCTTCTCGGGTTACAATCAGATAAAAATGGCGCCAGAAGACATGGAGAAAACAACCTTCATTACCCCATGGGGAACATTTTGCTACAAAGTGATGCCCTTTGGTTTGAAGAACGCTGGGGCAACATATCAACATGCTATGACGAGGCTCTTTCATGACATGATGCATAAAGAGATCGAGGTTTATGTTGATGATATGATTGCCAAATCCCAGACGGAGGAAGAGCATTTGGTTAATCTGCTAAAATTGTTCAAGAGGCTTAGGAAATTCAGGCTAAGGCTGAATCCTAACAAGTGCACCTTCGGGGTGAGATCCGGTAAACTATTGGGGTTTATTGTGAGTGAAAAAGGAATTGAGGTTGATCCTGCTAAGATAAAAGCAATACAAGAAATGCCAACGCCTAAAACAGAAAAAGAAGTGTGTGGGTTTTTAGGGAGGTTGAACTACATTGCTCGGTTCATATCTCACCTAACCGCTACATGCGAGCCATTATTCAAATTGTTGAAAAAGAATCAGGCTGTGACCTGGAATGAAGATTGTCAAAGGGCGTTTGAAAAGATAAAAGAATATTTGCAGGAACCTCCAATATTGATACCCCTAGTATCCGGGAGACCATTGATTATGTATTTGACGGTTCTTGAGGAAAGTATGGGTTGTGTTCTCAGTCAACATGACGAGACTGGACGTAAAGAGCATGCGATTTACTACTTGAGTAAAAAGTTCACAGATTGTGAATCCCGTTACTCAATGCTCAAAAAGACGTGTTGTGCGCTAGCCTGGGCTGCCAAATGTTTGAGGCAGTATATGTTAAACCATACAACCATGCTAATTTCAAAGATGGATCCGATCAAATATGTATTTGAAAAGCAAGCACTCTCCGGGAGGATTGCTCGATGGCAGATGGTGCTGACAGAATATGATATTCAATATGTTTCTCAAAAGGCTATCAAAGGTAGTGTTCTATCAGAGTACCTAGCGGAGCAGCCGATTGAAGATTACCAACCAATGAGGTTTGATTTTCCTGACGAGGATATCATGTACTTGAAAATGAAAGATTGTGATGAGCCGTTGCCGGATGAAGGTCTAAAGTTGGGTTCCAAATGGCAGTTGATATTTGATGGCGCTATTAACTCCTACGGTAGTGGAATAGGGGCAATTATCACTACTCCTCAAGGGACGCACATTCCCTTTACTTCCAGATTGACCTTTCCAGTTACCAATAATGAGGCTGAATATGAGGCGTGCATCATGAGTCTGGAGGAGGCTATTGATTTGAGAATCAAATATCTTGATGTATACGGGGACTCTGCTCTAGTGGTCAACCAGATTAAAGGAGAATGGGAGACGCGGCAGCCCAATCTGATACCTTATATGAATTATGCAAGGAGATTGTTGCCTTTCTTTGACAAGGTGGAATTGCACCATGTACCACGAGCAGAAAATCAGATGGCAGACGCTCTCGCGACTTTGTCTTCAATGTATAAAGTTAACTTCTGGAATGAGGCTCCCAGGATTGTTATCTCTCGCCGTGATATGCCCGCCTTTATATTCGCCATTGAGGAAACATCCGATGGCAAACCGTGGTATTTCGATATCCAGAATTTCCTGAAGAACCAGGAGTATCCGGCTGGGGCATCCAGTCAAGATCAGAAGACTCTTAGGAGATTGGCTGGCAATTTTTATCTGAATCCGGATGACGTCCTGTACAGGAGAAACCACGACTTGGTGTTGTTGCGATGTGTGGACGAGAAAGAGGCTAAGTTGCTCATGGAAGAGATCCATGAAGGTACATTTGGCACGCATGCCGGCGGACATGCAATGACGAGAAAACTGTTGCGGGCAAGTTACTATTGGCTAACGGTGGAAACAGATTGTTTTAAGTTCGCAAAGCGGTGTCATAAATGTCAAATTTATGCGGACAAAATTCATGTGCCTCCGAGCCCTCTGAATGTTATGTCATCACCGTGGCCTTTCTCGATGTGGGGAATTGATATTATTGGCAAGATTGAGCCCACGGCATCAAACGGACACCGGTTCATTTTGGTAGCCATTGATTACTTCACCAAATGGGTGGAAGCAGCGTCATATGCTAATGTCACCAAACAAGTGGTAGCCAGATTTATCAAAAGAGATATTATCTGCAGATATGGAATCCCAGAGCGGATTATCACCGACAATGGCTCAAACTTGAATAAAAAGATGATGAAAGTGTTGTGTCAGAATTTCAAGATCGAGCATCACAACTCTTCTCCTTATCGGCCCAAGATGAATGGCGCTGTCGAAGCGGCCAATAAGAACATAAAGAAGATTGTTCAGAAGATGGTTGTGACCTATAAGGACTGGCATGAGATGTTGCCTTTTGCTTTGCACGGTATTCGTACGACGGTACGCACATCAACCGGGGCAACTCCTTTTTCATTGGTATATGGCATGGAGGCAGTGTTATCATTGGAGGTTGAGATTCCTTCTTTGAAGGTTTTACACGATGTTCAACTTGATGAGGCAGAATGGGTAAAAGATAGACTGAACCAGCTCAATTTAATGGATGAGAAGAGACTGGCTTCTCTCGCATATGGTCGGTTGTATCAGAGCCGGGTGAAGAAAGCTTACGATAAGAAGGTATGTTCTCGAAGCTTTCAGACGGGCGATCTTGTGTTGAAAAAGATTCTCCCACCATAATCGGATCACAGGGGAAAATGGACTCCCAACTACGAGGGTCCATATGTCGTCAGAAAGGTTTTCTCTGGAGGAGCCTTGTTGTTATCCACCATGGATGGTGAGGACTTTACGTCCCCTGTGAATTCGGATGCAGTTAAAAAATACTTTGCTTAAAATAGACCCGCTGGACAGAAAAAAGAGAGTTCAGGCAAAAATGGGGCATCCCGGCGAACCGTAAAAAAGGAATAAAAGGTTCGGGCAAAAATTAGGGATAAAATTGAAAAGATGTACACCCGCGAAGTCGAAAGCCTGAAAAGGGCGACTTCAGCAAGAAAGGGTATCCCGGTGAATTGAAAACCCGCAAAGGGCGACTCACGCAAAAGTTAGGGATTGAGAAAAGCAAATGACTACGGTCCGAGTTTGATACTGCATTGCTTAAGTGGTTTGGGAGTACCTGAGGGTCGTATATCCGAAACAATCTCTTCCGAAGATCGAGTATTGGGAAAGCGTCAGAGTCAGGCGAGTCATAGGAGAATCAGCTCATGGTGTTTGTCTGTACCGCGTTGCCGACATGTATATCAAATTTGTTTTGTATCTTTTTTTGTGCTTCTTGTGCATATAGTATATTTTGCTTGTGCGTAACTTCCTCTTTTCAGGAGTTACGTCCAGTGTACAAAGCTTTGCCTATTTACAGGCCCATTCAATAAAGCATGTTATTCAGTACTTGATGCTTGTTCTTTATTGTTTTGTTTGTGAAAAACGCCGATGTTTTGATGAACTTGCACTTGCATAAACTTGCTGGCCCTTGCCAATAATTGCTAAAACTTCGAATTGACTGAATGAACGTCACGGATATTAACTCGGATAGATTTTGTTGTGTAGATTTGTGTTGTCTCGTTTGTTTTTTGCAGGGTCCTTACCTTTGAAGCAAACAGTCAGGAATTTTATTCCCCAGCCAAAGTCTCTTGACGTAGGGCCTGACTTAAGTTGATGTCGTTCCTTAGCAAGTCGTATCTTATCCCCAGAGAGTGGAGACGACGCTTATTCCTACTAGATGTGGAATTGTCCTCCCCGAGAGAGTATTACCAGGAATGTCGCCTGAAGAGTATCCTCATGGAAGTTGTCCATAGGATATTCCCAGCAGGTTAAAATCAATGTCCCCTACAGAGGCCGTCTCCCCAAAGGATGGTTATTCCCTTCCCCGCAGGTCGTCATTCTTTCGTCAGGATGATTTGTCCTCATCAGAGTTTGTAGCTCTGAGTTTGTAGACTGTGTCTTGACAGTGTAGTTCTTCCCCAGGAGGGTCGCATCTTTCCCCAGCAGGGTTTGTGTTTTCTTCCCAAATGTCTGATCTCTCCCCGGCAGAGTTGGATGTTGTTTATGGCATTTATTTTGCCGGAATGCTTTGTGATACCCGTTCATCTCCAACGGAGTTGGTTTTATTCTTATCCATTTCATACCAGAGTGTTTCTTAGCAGTTTGAGCCTGTATTAGCATTTGCATATATCATCATATTCACATCTACCCCAAACGCGTAGCATTTCCATGTCGTATGGAGCATTACGCCATTGTCAAACATACGCATTTTGAAACATAGGCCAGGTTGGTTAACCTTCTGTTTTCAAGTGTTGTTTTCCCTGCAGGTGGAGGGAGCTCTTGCTCAAATTAATTACCAGATAAGCAAGGTCTCGGCGTGAGACGTGTAATGATAATGTTCGTTTGGTCATTATTCCCCACAGAGTTGCTTGGATAAGTTTCTCTTACCCTTCCAGCGGAGTATTTCTTCAAAATTGTTGGAATGTCAGTATCAAAAGATTTCGTGAATCATTTTTTGGAAGTTGCCACCTATGTCGAAGTAGGTGTGTGGCAGTTTGGATTCAGAAAATCCCCAGTAGAGTCCTTCTCAGATTTGCTGCCATGTCCGCGCTAAAAGTTTGAAGATTGGACCTGTATTTTGTTACCCATTTGATTGATGGAGTTAGCTACTGCAAAGATAGGCAGAGAAGCGGTATCCAGAGTTATTTCCCGTAGTGGTGACGGAGTTATTTTCCTGTATTTGACAGAGTTATTTCCCGTAGTGGTGACGAAGTTATTTTCCTGTATTTGGCAGATTTATTTCCCGTAGTGGTGACAGAGTTATTTCCCGTAGTGTTGGCGGAGTTATTTTCCTGTATCGGGCAGAGTTATTTCCCGTAGTGGTGACGGATTTATTTTCCTATATCGTTGGCAGAGTTATTTCCTGTATTATTGGCAGAGTTATTTTCCTGTATCGTTGGCAGAGTTATTTCCTGTATTATTGGCAGAGTTATTTTCCTGTATTATTGGCAGAGTTATTTCTTATTTGTTGATAAAACTATTTCCTTAGTGGAAGTCGCCAAAGTTATTCCCTGTGTTGTTGGCAGAGTTATTTCCCCAGTAAAAGCGTCAGAAAAGATTGTTACCTGTAATGGACAGAGATCGCGCCTGTGTTGATAGAGATTGTTACCTGTGATTGACAGTGATTTGCACCTGTGTTGCCAGTGATTGCTACCCGTGTGGACGGAGTTATTATCCGTAATCGATGGATTATCCTTAGTGGAGTTGTTACCTGTGACTGACAGAGATCGTTATTCCAATTATAGACGGAATTGTATCCGTGTTGATGGAGTCCTTCCTCGTGTTGACGAAGTTTAGTCCCGTTGTGGACGGAATTGTTTCTCGTAAAGTTAATTCGATGCCTGTGGCGTTACACAGGGAGTTAATGTTGAAATCAAGAGTTTTTATTAGAAGATTGATCAGTTGTTGCCATAACAACTGGGTTCAGCACAACGGATGTTGTTCACCAAGTAGTTTGTGCAGTTCGTGTCTGCAATTGGCAAATTTCCGGGTTTCTTGGTATTCAACCGTCTTTTACCTCGATTGTTTGAAGGTCGTTCGCTCTTCACCCAGTCAGGTCCAAGCCGTTTGAATAGGGGCAGCTGTTGCACCCCAAAATTTGCTCAACATCTTTTACCTGGTTTATGTTCATTGCATTATCATTTGCATAGTTCTATCATTTGCATATCATGGCATATCACTCATCCAATAGGAGATCAAGTGTGATTATTATCAAGAGAAGCCTAGCAAGGAATTTTATCCAAGCTTGAGAAGTCATCCAAGTCATTAGGAGGTGGTAGGAGGTCTTGATCAGTTGAAGACTATCATTGAGGTGGGAATATAATATGTGTATAGAGCTCATGGAGTGCCTAGAGGGCCATGTTGGAGTTAAATCAAGTCATTGGTTCAAGTGCAAGAGCCATAGTTGGGGGGTGTAAGCAATTAGGGTTTCATGTGGATCAACCCTAGGTCAATTATGCAATTGAAGAGCATTCAAGCCTACTTTGAGGTCATGGAGTTCATGAAATGATGTGATAAGACATTTGTGGTGTTGTGCCAAGATCAAATCAAGAAGAATCAAGAATGTGGGAAGTTGCTAAATTAGGGTTTCAGTGCAAATTACCCTATTTAATGCCTAACTTCAAGGCCACATAAGTCAAGATACAAGTTTAAAATGGATCTTTGGCCAACATGAAACTTGTAGAGCATCTCAATACCTTTAATTTGAGTACTAGAAGTCCTCCATTGGATTTGTAGAACTCAAGTTATGATCCAGACAAGTTACAAGTCCTCAGATGATTCTGAAATTTGTCTGTGAAAATCATCTGACTTCAAGGCTACTTTTGACCTAGAATGAGGTTTCACTTGAACTTTTGGTTAACATGAAAGTTGTTTCTCATGATCTTAGATTTCTAAATTGTACTAGAAGTCATCCATCTGATTTGTAGAACTCAAGTTATGAGGTTTACAAGTCAGGGGTATTTTGGGAAAGTGAGATTATATGTCATTTTCAAGCATGGGCCAAAATCTCCAACTTGCAAGCTTCAAATGGAAAATTGCTCAACATGAAAGTTGCTTGGAATGATGTTTTGAATGCAACCAAGAGGTCATGAGGGATTGATTGAGCTCATAGCAAGAGTTGGTTTGAAATGGCTTGAAAAGGAAGAAAATTCAAATGATTAAAGAGGGAAAAATGGGATTTTGTGTTACAAAACCAAAACCAAGCAAATAAGTACATTTTTTGATTGGAAATTGAATTCTAAGATCATTGGAAATACCAGAATTTGGAGTTTAGTTCAAGTTTTGAGAGATAGCATATGGTTACTTCACTTGTAAGTTACATATGCAAAATCAATGCACAAGGCAATTCAGGCCAATTTCTCCATCCAAACTCATTCTAAATGACATATGCAAGGTGTTAGAAACTTCTAGAACCAATGCCAAGCTTGCAATGCACGACTGTCATATTGAATTTTGAAGGAAAAATCAGAAAATGCAAATCACTGTTTTGGGCTTCAACTTGGATCCAAAGGCCCATGAAACTCTTCTATATATTCATTAGAGTGAGTTCAAATCATTTTTGAGCTTCATTTTGCGCCAGAGCAAGCAAGAGCAAGAAAATTTTCTCAACTGCAAGTTGAAATCGAATTCTCAGATTCAGACCAATTCAAGCCAAATTGAGGTGTGAAATATCTTCCTTGTGGGTCATTGAAGCTATCTGGAGCATTTGGAAGCAAGCCACGAGCTCTAAGGACCTCTGTTTCAAGATCTATCCCAGCTTCTGGATTCATTGAAGATGCTTGAGATTGAGGATTGGAGCTTAGAGTTGAAGGCTTTTCCTCTTGTGGAGCTTTTGTTTAGGAGCTTAGAGAATTAGGGTTTTAAGAAGTGCCTTAGACCTAGTTTTGATTTTTTCTTCAAACATAGAGTGCATTGTTTGCCTCTATTCTATACAATGACACAAAGTCCTTCTTGGGAAGCTCCATCTATCCTTAGGAGGGATGAGTGGTATACCCAAGTGAGTAGAACTTTGAGGATACCTTTCATTTGCAATGTTGAGTTCTTAATGATTTCCTTTGGTTGTCATTAAGTTCTTTAACATTATAACTTGATCTTGATGATTAATCCTCCTCTTGGTGTGTGCTTGTTGGAGCTTGAAGATTGAAGATAGAAGCTTGTTTGAAGATGAGGCCTTGTTGTCAACTTTGTTGTCTTTCCAACTTTGCTGTTTAGAGCTGCTGTAGGAGTTTGGTACTGCTGCCTGAGCTACCTCCTCTGTGTCTTTTGTTTTTCTCTGCTTTGTCTGTTTAATTGTGCTGATTACCTCTAGGTTTGAGGTGGAGCTTGTCTCCTCTTGCCTATTGTTTTTCTCTTGCCCTCTGGTACTGTTGCATAGCATACATGTTTACTGTTTACTGTAATTGTTTGCTGTCTTTTGCTGTTTATCCCCTAGGATCTCTGATTTCCTCTGTGCAAAAGGAAATTATGACAGACATTAGGTTTGTGAACCATGCATGACAACATTATGTTAGTTCCCCTTTCAACCATAGTTTTAGGGTCTTTCTCTTCTCATCTCAAAACACTTCAAAAACACAGTAATAAGGATAACACGTGTTGTACGCTACGAGTCTTAAGCTATTTGAGGAAAGGTTGTTGGAGGGTCACTCTTCAGTAATCTGACTGCTTAGTATGGTACCCTTAGGGTGACATGCGACGTAGTCACTCTCAGATCACAAGTCTTTAGTGCAGTACAAGTTGCAAACAGACTAAAAAACATTTCTCTCGTAAATAACTCAAACAAACATTCAAACTCTGTTTTGTCCTCTTGGACCTTTAATCAGGAAAACACTTTCATGAGGAGATAAAAAACTGCCAGACAAGCTTGTGTCCTCCGTAGCCCGAACTACGTTTGCTCTGATCTTTCATGCCGTATGAAAGTACGTAGGCATAAGATGTGATATCTTGGCGAGCAATCTTCCCCCATAACCCGTAGTTAGGCGAACTATGTTGACTCTGATTTCGTTCCAGGCGGGAATACGTAGGCATAAGGTGCGATACTTTGTCGAGTCATTTTCTTTTCTTTTTAGACCAGACCTTTAGAGTAGATAGATAAACATACCCTTAGATAGAAAACAAGCGTGGATCCCGTCGAGTACGACGGACGTGAGGGGTGCTAATACCTTCCCCTTGCGTAACCGACTCCCGAATCCAGGATTTGGTTGCGACGACCATTCCTTTACATCTTTGTGTTAGGTTTACTCTGAGCGTTTCCTTTCCCTCTTGTGGGATAAATAACGCACGGTGGCGACTCTTCTGTCATAGCCGACGCCGATTTTCGCAGTAGCGATAAAACCACGATGAATTAAGGGTCAATTGCAAAATCTAATAATGCCAATGTTTCTAAAATGCAATTTCTGATCAAATTCAGTGGTCATTTGGCATATTTTGTGCACATAACAATTTATTTGAATTTCCCACCAAATAAGGCCTTTAATTTCTCTTTCTTTCAAACCAATTCAAATCAACTCTTACCATGGACCAAATCAATTCATCATGAGCTCTTGGTTGACCTAAAAACCATATTTTGAACAAGTTCCATGTTGAACAAAATTGCATTTGAGATGTGCAAGTTGGAGATTTTGACCTATAATTGAAAATGGCCTATAATCTAACTTTCCCAAAATACCCCTAACTTGCAAACCTCATAACTTGAGTTCTACAAATCAGATGGAAGACTTCTAATACAATTTGGAAAGCTAAGATCAAGAGGAACAACTTTCATGTTGGCCAAAAGTTTAGGAGAATACCCTCCTAGGTCAAAAGTAGCTTGGAAGTCAAATGATTTTCACAGACAAATTTCAGATGCATCTGAGGACCTGTAACTTGTCTGGTCCATAACTTGAGTTCTATAAATCCAATGGAGGACTTCTAGTACTAAAATTAAAGCTAAGATCATTATCTACAAGTTTCATGTTGGCCAAAAATGAAGATGAAACTTTCATCTTGAGATAAGTGGTCTTGAAGTTAGGCACTAAATAGGAGATTTTACCCTGAGAACCCTAATTTAGCAACTCCTCACACCTTGAACTTTTCTTGCATAGATCTTGAAATATCATCTCATGTGTCTCAACACAACTATCCATGATTGCAAAGACCTAGAATTGAGCTTTGATCCTCTTCAAATGGTCAATTGACTTAAGATTACTCAGGGGAAAACCCTACTTGCAACACCCTCAACTGTGGCTCTTCACACGTAGCACAAAGACTTGATTGAGCTCCACCATGACCTTCAAGGCACTTCAATGAGCTCTACTCACACTTCCTCTCACCTTGGTCAAGACCTCACCATCCCTTTATGATCTTCAATTGATCCTCAAATTAGGAGACTAACCCCATGCAAACAAATGAACTTCTTGAGAAACCAACCCTTCTCTTGATGATTATGATGTCTTCTCAAACTTGCATAATCCTCTGGCTAGGCTCTATACTTGATCCCCTGTTAAATGAACAATGCTATGCTATGCAAATGTTAGACCAATGATATGCTAATGCAAATGAAACATAAACCAAGTAACAGAAGGTTAGGCAAATTTTGGGGTGCAACAGCTGCCCCTATTCAAGCGGCTTGGACCCGATAGGATGAAAAGCGAACGACTTTCAGGCAATCGAGGTAGAAGACGGTTGAATACCAGAGAACCCGGAAATTTGCTAACCGAAGAAATAAACTTCCAAACTGCTTGGGACCACCACATCCAAACAATTGAATCTGGTTGTCACAGCAACAACTGATCAATCATCCAATAAAGAACCTGATTTCAATATCAAACACCTGCGTGACGCCACAGGTGTCGAGTCAACGACAAACGCTACGATAAGCGGGCACTACGTAAAGCCTGGCATTGATATCCTTGATCATCCATTTCCGCAGAAATGGGCACATGCTACATAAAATCGAATCTTGTCAATATCTCTGACCTTCCATTTCCTCAGAAATAGGCACACGCTAAAATAAAACGAGAAATGTCAATATCACTGACCTTCCATTTCCTTGGAAATGGGCATACGCTAAATAAATGCGAGAAATGTCAATATCTCTGACCTTCCATTCCCTCAGAAATGGGCATACGCTAGATAAAAGCGAGAAATGTCAATATCACTGACCTTCCATTTCCTCGGAAATGGGTACACGCTAAATAAAAGTGAGAAATGTCAATATCATTGACCTTCCATTCCCTCGAAAATGGGCATACGCTAGATAAAAGCGAGAAATGTCAATATCTCTGACCTTCCATTCCCTCGGAAATGAGCATACGCTAGATAAAAGCGAGAAATGAGCATCCACAAACTTGATCCAACAACTCTGCGGGGAACTTCTGACATCGGCTGCCAGACATCCATCTTGAATGAAAATGGGTAACAATTTTGAAGGTACAATCATGAAGCTTTCACTGTCGACATAATAGCCATCTGAGGAAGACTCTACTGGGGAATTGCTGCATTAACCGCCAGACCCTTACCTTGACGACAAGTAAAGACTTTAACGGTTAAAATGCTGACGTACAGCAATCCGAGAAGAACTCCGCTGGGGGAGAAGAGAAATTTAACTAAGCAACTCTGCTAGGGCAGCATATGATAGGACAAACGCTATCATCGCGTACCTTGCGCCACAAATCTGAATATCTGGACACCTTCCTGAACAAGAATTTCAAATACCTGCAGGGAAACACCTGAAACAAAAAGGTAACCAACCTGATTTATGCTTCAAAATGCATATGTTGATAATGGCATAATGCTCCATATGAAATGGAATGCTACACATTTGCAAATATGATGATATATGCAAGATGCAAATGCAAGCTCGGTTGCTGGAGAACAAACTGGGTACAGAACCGCTTCAGCAAAATAAATGCTGAAAACAAAGCTAGCTCTGCTGAGGATGACCGGGTGTCATAGAATTGTTCCTGCAAAATGAATGCCGGAAAGGTACGTTGACTCCGTTGGGGAAGATGAGACAATCCTGCTAGGAACTAACGTTACCGTCCGGAATTACGAACTCTGCTGAGGATGATCATCCTACTGGAGGAAAAAATGACCCGCTGGAGAACAGAAAGAACCACCCTGCATGGGGTGACCCTTTTTAAACCATGGACAACGGGTTATACCCTGTGGGGATTAAATGTACACACGACCACCGCTGGGGATGCACATCACTTCCTGACCGCTCGCTAACTCGCATATAACTCTTCTGGTGATAAGAATGCGACTTTCATATGTTGGGGAGAAATAAGATCATCTAGAGCCTGCCCCTACGTTAAGGGACTCCGGCTGGGGAAACACGATCCCTTGGCTGTGTGCTGCGAAGGTAACGACCCTACAAAACATGAGAAACAAACAAGATACCCTATACAAAAGGAAATATCCAGGTCAGTATTCGTGACAATCGCTCAGTCAATTCAAAGTTTTAACAATTATTGGCCGACGCCTGCAAGGTTATGTACACACAAGTTTATCAAAAACATCGGCGTTTTCCACAAACAAAACAGTAAAAGTTAAAAACAAAATCAAGTACTGAATAGTATGCGTTTTATTGATAATGGGCATGTAAATAGGCAAAGTTTTGTACAATGGATGCAACTCCTGAAAAGAGGAAGCTACAAAACAAATACAAATATGTATAAAGGTACAAAGAAATTGGTATACATGTCGACAATGTTGTACAGACGAACACCGTGAGCTGATCCTCCTATGACTCGCCTGACTCCGACGCTTTCCGATATTCCGTCCTTGGAAGAGATCGACTTGGATAATCGACTCTCAGGTGCTCCCAAACCACTAAGCAATGCAGTATCAAACTCGGACCGCCGTCATTTGCTTTTTAATCCCTAACTTTTGCCTGAATCGCCCTTTGCGGGTTTTCAATTCACCGGGATACCCTTTTTTGCCGAAGCCGCCTTCTCAGGTTTTCGACTTAGCGGGTGTACATCTTTTCAATTTTATCCCTAATTTTTGCCCGAACCTTTTCTTTTTTTCTTTATGTGGTTCGCCGGGATACCCCATTTTTTCCTGGACTCTCTTTTTTCTGTCCAGCGGGTCTCTTTCAAGCAAAGTATTTTTTAACTGCGTCCGAGTTCACAGGGGATGAAAAATCTTCGCCATCCATGGTGGATAACAATAAGGCTCCTCCGGAGAAGACCTTTCGCACAATGTATGGACCTTCATAGTTAGGAGTCCATTTCCCCTGTGATCTGATTGTGGTGGGAGAATCTTCTTTAGCACAAGATCGCCCGTCTGAAAGCTTCGAGGGCGCACCTTCTTGTCGTAAGCTTTCTTCATCCGGCTCTGATATAACCGACCATATGCGATAGATGCAAGTCTCTTCTCATCCATCAAACTGAGTTGATTCAACCTATTCTGCACCCATTCTGCCTCATCAAGTTGGACATCGAGCAACACTCTCATGGAAGGAATCTCAACTTCTAATGGTAGGACAACCTCCATACCATACACCAGCGAGAAAGGTGTTGCCCCGGTTGATGTGCGAACCATCATACGATAACCGTGAAAAGCGAAGGGCAACATCTCGTGCCAGTCTTTGTATGTCACAACCATCTTCTGAACTATCTTTTTGATGTTCTTATTAGCCGCCTCAACAGCGCCATTCATCTTGGGTCTGTAGGGAGACGAGTTGTGATGCTCAATCTTGAAGTTTTGACACAATTCCTTCATCATTTTGTTATTCAGGTTCGAACCATTGTCAGTAATGATTTTCTCGGGGATGCCATACCGAAAGATGATATCCTTTTTGATAAACCTGGCTATCACTTGCTTGGTGACATTAGCGTAAGATGCTGCTTCAACCCACTTGGTGAAGTAATCGATAGCCACCAGGATGAACCGGTGTCCATTGGATGCGGTGGGCTCAATTTTGCCAATCATATCGATGCCCCACATGGAGAAAAGCCACGGGGACGCCATAACGTTCAAAGGGCTCGGCGGAACCTGAATCTTGTCCGCATAAATTTGGCATTTATGGCACTTCTTTGCAAACTTAAAGCAATCTCTTTCCATTGTCAGCCAATAATACCCTGCCCGTAATAACTTTCGAGACATAGCGTGTCCGCCGGCATGTGTGCCAAAGCTTCCTTCGTGGACCTCCTCCATGAGTAGATTAGCCTCTTTCTCATCAACACATTGCAAAATCACCAAATCATGGTTTCTCCTATACAGAACACCATCCTGATTCAAGTAGAAATTACCAGCCAATCTCCTAAGAGTCTTCTTATCTCGACTGGATGCCCCAGTCGGATACTCTTGGTTTTTTAGGAAATTCTGGATATCAAAATACCAAGGCTTGCAATCGGAAGCTTCCTCAATAGCGAATATGAAGGCGGGCCTATCAAGGCGAGAGATAACTATTCTGGGAGCCTCATTCCAGAAGTTAACCTTGTACATGGAAGACAATGTCGCAAGAGCATCAACCATCTGATTTTCTGCCCGCGGCACATGATGAAACTCTACCCGGTCAAAGAAAGGCAGCAGTCTTCTTGCATAAATCATATACGATATCAGATTGGGCTGACGTGTCTCCCACTCACCCTTGATCTGGTTTACGTCTAACGCGGAGTCTCCATATACATCAAGATTTTTAATCCTCAAATCAACAGCCTCCTCGAGACCCATGATACACGCCTCATATTCAGCCTTATTATTAGTAACTGGAAATGTCAATCTGGCAGTGAACGGGATGTGCGTCCCATGGGGAGTCGTGATGATTGCCCCAATTCCACTTCCATATGAATTCACAGCACCGTCAAAAATCAATTGCCATTGGGAACCCGGCTCAGGACCTTCACCATGCAATGGATCTTCGCAATCTTTCATCTGTAAGTACATGATATCTTCGTCAGGAAAATCAAACTTCATCGGCTGGTAATCATCAATGGGATGCTCAGCCAGGTATTCTGACAGTACGCTACCTTTGATAGCTTTTTGTGAGACATATTGTATATCATACTCTGTCAGTACCATCTGCCATCAGGCAATCCTTCTAGAAAATGCCTGCTTTTCAAAGACGTATTTGATCGGATCCATCTTCGAAATTAGCATGGTTGTATGATTTAGCATGTATTGTCTCAAACGTTTGGCAGCCCAAGCAAGTGCACAACACGTCTTTTCAAGCATTGAGTAACGAGACTCACATTCTATGAACTTTTTACTCAAGTAATAAATTGCATGCTCTTTTCGTCCAGTCTCATCATGTTGACCAAGAACACAACCCATACTGTTCTCAAGAACCGTTAAGTACATGATCAGTGGTCTCCCGGCTACTGGGGGTATCAAAATCTGAGGTTCCTGCAAGTACTCTTTTATTTTTTCAAACGCCTTTTGACAATTTTCATTCCAGACAATTGCCTGATCTTTTTTCAACAATTTAAACATGGGTTCACACGTGGCAGTTAGGTAAGATATGAACTGGGGAATGTAGTTCAACCTCCCTAAAAAACCACGAACTTCTTTCTCTGTTTTCGGCGCTGGCATTTCTCGTATCGCTTTTATTTTAGCAGGATCAACCTCTATTCCTTTTTCGCTAACAATGAACCCCAATAGCTTACCAGATCTCACCCCGAAGGTGCATTTATTAGGATTCAGCCTCAGCCTAAATTTCCTAAGCCTCACAAACAATTTCAAACGATTCACCAGATGCTCCTCCTCCGTCTGGGATTTGGCAATCATATCGTCTACATAGACCTCAATCTCTTTATGCATCATGTCATGAAAGAGCGTTTTCATAGCACGCTGATATGTTGCCTCAATGTTCTTCAAACCAAAGGGCATCACTTTGTAGCAGAACGTTCCCCATGGGGTAATGAAAGTTGTTTTCTCCATATCCTCCGACGCCATCTTAATCTGATTGTAGCCTGAAAAGCCATCCATGAAGGAGAACACAAAGAATTGAGCAGTGTTGTCGACCAACACGTCAATATGAGGAAGCGGGAAGTCGTCCTTAGGGCTCGCCTTGTTCAGATCCCGATAGTCAACGCACATCTGCACCTTACCATCTTTCTTTGGTACAGGTACTATATTGGCGACCCAAGGAGGGTAAGTTGTAAGAGCCAGGAAACCAGCGTCCCACTGTTTTTGTACTTCCTCTTTAATCTTTACGGCCATATCTGGTTTCGTTCTTCTGAGCTTTTGCTTAACCGGCGGACAGTCTTCACGCAATGGCAAGCGGTGGACCACAATATCAGTGTCTAGCCCCGGCATATCTTCATAAGACCAAGCAAAGATGTCACTATACTCTCAAAGCATTTCGACAAGTCTCTGCTTGATATCAATTTGCAGTGCAACCCCTATCCGGACATTCCTGACAATCTCTTCTGAACCCAAATTAATGATCTCGATATCCTCTTGATGAGGCAAAATGATTCTCTCTTCTTGTTTCAACAGACGAGTCAACTCTTCTGGTAAGTCATCCTCAACAATCTCTTCTTCGGCTTGGAATATCGGGTGCTCAAAGTCGAAGCGAGTCATAGGGAGATCTTGATCGGTGTCATCTGCAATATGGATCCTGCAAGAGAAAGGGTTAAATGCTTCAAATGATATGCAAACGAAGCACACGACCACATTGCCATTTTATTGTAAAAATAAAAACAGAAAAACAGGGATCACAAAATTTGCATGAGGAAAACGCCTTTATTTGATGATTAAAACAAAGCATACACATAAGCAAGTAGGCCCTGAAATAAAATCACTATGCCCCGGGTAGGACATAGGATTGTACAATAATTGAAAAACAAGGCATTACTGTTTTGGCGTCACTTGAACAAAGTCCTGGATAGACAGTTGCATAAGCTCTGTCCTGGCTCGCTGGGCTTGATCCACGACTCCATGTCACAGTCGCTATCGCCTTCTTCACTGTCAGACACAACATTGATCTTCTCAAAACTGACTCCTCCTAGAGTGAACACAATCGACCCTTTGAATCCCGGCTTGCCCTGTGAAGACGATGAAGATGGGAGATACCCTAAGCCGAACTTGTCCTGCTTAACAGGAATTTCCAGAACCTGACCCCATCTTTTAACCTCACCGGCTTGCACAACCGCTTGGGCTTCTTTGAACGACGACATGGCCACTTCCGGCCCCTTGCTGATGACAGGAGATTTGTCATTGATTTGCACTCCCTCGAAGGCCTGACACAATGTTTCGTGGATCTCACCATCCACTTCGACATACTTAAATGATGACTGGTGACTGACCAGAATGTCTTCCTCCCCACAGATAGTGACAATACTACCACCGACCACATACTTAAGCTTTTGGTGCAACGTCGATGTCACAGCCCCTGCAGCATGGATCCACGGTCGTCCCAGCAAACAACTATAAGCTGGTTGTATGTCCATGATTTAAAACACGGTGTCAAACACTTCTGGACCGACCTGGATCAGCAAAGTCAATTCTCCAAATACATACCTTCTCGTCCCGTCAAATGCTCTCACCACTATATCACTTGGCGTGCAGATTACTCCTTGAGTATCTAGCTTCAACAATGCTTTCTTGGGCAAGACGTTTAAGGATGAGCCAGTTTCAACAAGGACATGGGACATAACAGTGCCCCTACACTCGACAGAAATATGCAACGCACTGTTATGGTTGCGGCCCCTGGGCGTCAAATCAAAGTCAGTAAAGCCAAGGCCATGCCCCGCATTCACGTGCGCCATCACTCCTTCGAGTTGATTCACGGATATCTCATAGGGTACATAGGCAGCGTCCAGAGCTTTCAACAACGCGTTCCGGTGAGCCTCGGGACAAAGCAGCAATGACAAAATTGATATTTTGGAAGGCGTCTGCTGCATATGATCGACGATTTTATAATCGCTCTTCCGAATCAATCTCATGAATTCTTCTACATCTTTGGTCAAAGCCTCTTTCTCTTTCTCCTGCGACGGTCCTTCCTCATTGGCCTTACCTTTTCCCTTGCAATTCTTTCAGCTTCTATTTCTGGTGATGTAAAGATTCTGCCACTGCGAGTTATGCCCCCTACCCCTACAAGATTATCAACAGATCCTACAGGCGGGCTCGGCAAGTTAATCTTCTCCCCATTGCAATATACTTCCGCCCCATAATTCCAGGGAATAGCTTTAGTACTCTCATACGGGATAGGTCCAGCTTTGGTAATTGTGATAGTCGGCCTCTTGGGAGGTGCCGATATCGTGACAGTTTTGAACGGTATTGTAATCGTCGCAACTTCACCCTGCTTCTCAACCTTTGCCTCAACAGGCTTATCTTCAGCAGTGCGGTCAAATTACAGCGTACCTTCGTCGATCATTCTTTGAATACCTCTTCTCAAGTTATTACAACCCTCAGGCTGGGCCAAACAATCAATGCAATCGGCGTTACAACTAGGGAACACTCCCCCTTTCAGCAATCTGCTCTTGACATAACCCAAAGGCGTTTTCAATTTGCCCACATTCATAATAAGATTCAGACTGACATCCTCCAACACAGCACCTACCTTTGCAGTTCCATGAGGCGGCATAGGATTCTTCTCAATATTGGGCGCTTCGTTACCAAAGTTTATAGCTTTGCTATCTAGCAAATCTTGTACCTTGTGTTTGAACACTTGACAATTCTCAATGGTATGACCGAGTGCCCCGGAATGGAAGTCGCAATGCGCATTAACATCATACCCATAAGGAGGCATGCCCTTTGGCGGAGCCAACATCCTTTTCTCAACAAGCTGCAACTGTAACAAGGTGAGAAGCAACTGAGCATAAGGTAGCGGAGGCGTTTCAAAAACTCTTTTCACAGCCCTATCTTGACCTTGATATCTCTGTGGAGCAACGTCCTGTCGTCCTTGTTGTTGTTGCTGTTGTTGTTGTTGTTATTGTTGAGGTACATGAATGGTTACACTGGCGACCTGCTGACTGTGCCAGTTCCGACTTCTATCCCTTCTTCGATCATTGTATACTGCATTGGTATCTCCTTGTCTCTTGTTCCTGAAAGCCTTCTTACCACCTCCAGCTGAGGTTGACTCACCCGCTTGGATCTTACCAATCTTAACACCATTCTCGATACGTTCCCCCAAGAGTATCAACTCAGAAAAATTAGCCGTCGTACAATTAATGAGCCTGTCATAGTACAGCCCAGAGAAAGTGCCCACAAACATATCTACCAACTCCCGCTCTACCATAGGTGGGTGCACCCTGGCAGCTAGCTCACGCCACCTCTGGGCGTATTCTTTGAAGCTCTCGTTATTCTTCTGAGAGAGATTTTTGAGCTGGACCCTGTTTGGCGCAAGGTCGCTGTTGTATTGGTAGTGCTTGACAAAAGCTTCTGCTAGTTCCTTCCAGCTACTGATTTGGGTCGGCTCTAACCCCATGTACCATTCCAATGATGGCCCCGACTAGCTGTCCTGGAAAAAATGCATCAGCATCTTTTCGTCATCAGAGTAGGCAGACATTCTCCTATAGTAAGATCGCACGTGAACCCTCGGGAAAGTATCCCCTTTGTACTTGTCAAATGTGGGCGCTTTGAATTTGATTGGTACCCTCAGGCCAGGGACCAATCCCATGTTAGCCACATCCAGCCCCGTGGCCTTCTGATTAGCAAGATTCCTCATCTGTTCTTCCAACAACCTGAACCTTCTATCATTATCAGCGGGTGCCTCAAGATCTCTTCCTGGAGGAGGGAAAGCATCTTCCTGGCGATCTTCACCCCAGTGAGAATCCTCATTGTCGTATTCAGCATAAGCATTATAAGGGCCAAAACCAGTCTGATTAACCCTAGGACCGTATCCCCTATTACCGAAACCTTGATTTCCAACGCTTGGCCCAAAACCAGTATTATGAATGCCCATTCCTATACCATTATGGCTTGCATTGGCGAAGCCTGCATTACCGAAGCCTTGATTACCGTAACCCAGATTCCTGTAACCCTGATTGCCATAGCCTTGATTACCACCAAACCCAGCATTGCCAATACCAAGACCCATACCAGTATTCCCAGCACTGAGACCAGCATTCCCAATGCCGACATTGAAACCAGTATTCCCTGTCACATCCACATTCTCAGCTCTGTTATCATTCTTAGCCGTATTAAGGACAACCACTGGCACCATGTCATCTGCTCGCGGAGTCCCGACTCGAGAAGGATGATTAGCAAAACCGCCATGTAGCACACCCTGACTATCAACCCTAGCAATTAGAGGCTGCACCAGAGTTTGCAGTAGCTCCTGGCCCTTAGCCACAGTCTCCATCACCTGCATGAATTGCGCCATACGGTCACGCATTTCCTGCATCTCAGTCTGCATCTGGTCTATGACTTTCTTACAGTTGCTTCTGGTAGAATAGCGATGAATTTACTGGTCAGCAATCCTGGAACCTGCATCAACAGAGAGTTAAGAGAACAGTACAAGGTACCTGCTATGCGAATGATTTATGCAAATGCAAACGTGTGTCTGTGCGTTAGGGAGATTTTCCCCCGATTCGAGTGCCAGAGTGCAAGTGCTGATAACAAGAAGTCCGGGTATAGCCACTGGAATAACATCTCATATATAGATAAGGCCCACAAGGCAGTAGTACAAAGTCAACGAATACAATGGGGATCAATAGCATGACCTCAACCAACAAGCCTGGTGATGGTCAGCCTACAACAAGAATAAAAAACAAAGAGCTACAAAGATAATCAAATGTGACCGCGGGCACGAAACTTCTCTAACAACTCTATAGTCTCGGGGTGATCAGGACGAGTGAGTAACCCTTCCACAAGCAAATCTCTCTGCAGGATAGTACACTGGAGACCCTCAACTGAATCCTCCCACGCTCCCTGGCCAAAACAATCCTCTAAATTTCGCTTCTTGGACTCGAACCTCTGCTTGCGATCCTTCAAGTTAGCGAGAGCTTTGTTCAACAAATCTTCAGCAGCATATCTGCGAGCGGTCTCCTCATCAAACCTCTTCTCACTAGCCTTCACCTGAGTCTTCAATTTGGAGATCTGCTGCTTTAGTTTATCTTCCCTCTCTTTGTTGTTGGTTATGGTGGCATTCCACTGCTGATTAAACTTGGATATTCTTCGGTATGCTTCATCCAAGTGCTGCTTCTTAGTGGCCAGTACGTCATTGACAGATTTGAAGTCCCGACCCAAACGCTCAGCCATCTGCTTAGTCAAATTCGTCCCTAACCTATTCACCAACTTTGTTTGCCTCTTGAAGGAGTGGACGACTTCGTTTCTCTCACTTATGATCTGTGCCAACTCTCTCTCTAACTCTTCATTTGCCCTCTCCAGCTCTTCTCTCTCAGCTAACACCTGATTATACTGCTGAATAGACACAATAGTAGGCTCTTCCACCAATGGAGGGCATTCCTACTTAGCAGGTGGAAAAGGCATCCCTACAATCTCTGCTCTGGCTCTGATCCAGGTCACATATAGAGCGTAGGCTTGGCTATTACTTTTCCCCAACAATGGCTTCCCTCGTCTACTGATATCATTCCAGGCATGCTAAAGATTAGATAACATATTCCCCTCTAGAAGACCAGTGAGGTACAGAGATCCCTGTACCTCTTCATCCTTCGGCGGAACCCTCAAAGCATAAGCAAACTGTCGGACAAGCAAAGACGGATTATAGTTGATACAACCTTTCCCACCTATCAAAGGCACATTTGGAAACCCACTGCAGCTGAATATGACCTTGGTACCCAACATATCTCTATCAAACCAAACAACATCCTCTGCTGATAAACTCATCAAGCGCTCAGACCACTCAGTTGTGGCTGCAAATGAAGCAAAGAGACCCTTCTTGGGTAGGTGACTATCAAACCATCTATAGAACAAAGGCACACAGCATGACACATTTTACCCCTTCTATTCTCGTTCTTGTAATGGATGGAATGATACACATTGCCAATCAAGGTAGGGACCGGATTCCCTGATGCAAAGATATGAAAGGCGTCTAAGTCCACAAAGTCAGGCATATTAGGAAACAGAATGATACCATATATGCAGAGAGCAAGAATGGCGTTGAACACAATCCAACAACCGTCTTTGGCACACTGTTGGGCTTTCCCAACTAAAAACTGCAAAGAAAAACCAGGAACTCCGTTCCAACTAGACAAGATCAACTCAGAGGCATCCAGATGGAGAGAAAGAGCTAGATTAGCCAGATTAGGCTCAACATCCATATGAACAAAAGGCATCTGACTCCTGATAGGCACACCCAATAAATCAGCATACTCCTCTAATGTAGGTGCAAGAATGAAGTCCGGGAAAGTAAAGCATCTCAAAGGAAGATCATAGAACTGCAGCAAGGCATACAACCCATTCAACTCATACACAGAAGGCTTACGGACCAAACTGAGCAGCTTCCCATAAGACTTTCTGAATTCACCTCTCACAGTATCATCTGCCAAAGAAATCAAACTGGACAACTGAGCAACATCTGGAGTAGGAAGCTTATAGGCCACAGTCTTCCTCAGAGAACCCATAATAGCACAACAGAAGGCAAGAAAACCTGAACCGGGGGAAACGGTACCTGCACCACAGACACACGTTAATGAAATGCAAATGAGTATGCAAAATGCAAAAATGCAATGCAACAAGGGATCAAGATGGCAGCTGAGAAGATCAAAGCTCTGATCCAATACAATCACCATCCTGCTCTGATAGCACAACCCTGAAGAGGACCAATAAATACACACTGTCGAGAACAACCACATTTTTGACGATAAAAACCTATGAACCCACCAACACTGATTCATTGACAAGAAAACCAGGTAGTCTGAAAGTTAAGGTTTCCTGCAATAACCCGACCTCGCTCGCAGGTATGGACCTAAATCACAGACAAGGTATGGCATCCTATGTGTTTCCCAGCGTCACAGACTTTCAAGAGCGATGATACGATACCCAGAAGGTGTGGCATCATCATCCTTTGAAGTGGCCTCACTCTGCTGAGTCACAAATGATCGGTCCCCAGAGTCGACAATCCTCTAAACCAACAACCCCTCAGACCCAAAGGGCCGGAAAAGAAGTCAACCGGGAGAACCTCGTCTGAGCGTGGATTTCATGAGACAATAGTGCCTGCAAAGCAAGCACGCGCCCACTAATTTCCACAACTAATGCTAAGTACACTCAAGCCTGGGTCTGGCTTCTCGCTCATCAGATCCCCTTCCCACAACAACACGATAATAATCATACTGAAAATAAAATGCGGAAAGTAAATGCGGTAAATAAAACCCAACAAGTAAACATACAAGCGCTATGATTGACTCGCATAGGGAACCTTTGGAGTCCCCAACAGAGTCGCCAGTTGTCGCTACTGCGAAAAACGAGGCCGGCAAGACAGAAGAGTCGCCACCTTTCGTTATTTATCCCTCAAAACAGGAAAGGAAACGATCGGAAAAAACCTGACGCAAAAGGTATAAGACAAGGTCATCGCAACCATTGTCTGGATTCGGGAGTCGGTTAAGCAAGGGGAAGGTATTAGCACCCCTCACGTCCATCGTACTCGATGGGATCCACACTTGTTGTGTTTATCTGACGGGTTTGTTACATTATCTACGCTAAAGGTTGTGAGGGAAAACTGTCTCACAACATACGTTCTCAAGTTTCGATGATGACAAAGTACAACCTCGGATGAATCGGAGTCGTCATGCATACTTACGATGATGACAAAGTACAACCTCGGATGAATCGGAGTCGTCATGCATACTTACGATGATGACAAAGTACAACCTCGGATGAATCAGAATCGTCATGCAATACTTAACATATTACATCCTTCCTATATCCTTTTAAATCATCATATTTCATTGGCAATATATGTGACTAATGTTTGGTCGTGACAAGATGCACGAAACAACAAACATATCAATTTTTGCAGGTTTTGTAGCTATGAGTCAACCATACCACTCAGCGCATGAAGCTGTGTATTCCCCACGGGTCAGCGCATGGAACCATGCGTCGACCGTTAACTTGGCCCATGCAGGTTTAAGAATCAGACGGCTCAGCGCATGAAGATCATGCGTCGACCGCTGACTCGGCGCATGACAGTTTGAGTGTCACACGGCTCAGCGCACGCCGACCCTATGGTCGACCGTTCGCGCGCAGAAACAGAAATTCTGCTTTGTTTCATTGATCTGTCAACTGTCTGTTTTGTATTTCTATAAATAGCTGTCTTTTCAATTTTAACATTTTTCATAACATTTTTTAACATTTTTCAAGAACATTTTCAGAGAACATTTTTGAAAGCATTGTGAGAAAGTGTTCAGGTCAAGAAACGTGAAAGAGGTGCATCAGTGTTCTTCATCTTCATCGTTCAATCAACTCACAAATCCTCAAATTACAGATAATCAATTTTTTGCTGCGGTTTGTGGTTTGCTCGACGGTGATAAGGTTCGAACGCGTGATTGAAGATCCGGTTCGAGTGGAAGCTGGTGCAGGTGTTTCTTGGGAGAAAACCTTTGAGGTTTTACCTATCAAGACTACAGGTTTTGAAGGCTTTTGTTACGGAATCGTCGGTTCAACAATCAAGCGAGTGCGAAGGTGATTGATTAGCGGAAGGTTGATCAATCTAGTAGCTAGGGCGTTGAAAGGTTGAAGACGTTCCGGGTTCAATTTGGGTGTGTCTAAGATCAGCCGTGCCGAAGGTTTGATCAACGGAAGAGTTGTCAATAAGGTGGCTGCAATCGGAGGTCATTCACATCAAATTGGAGGACTTGATTCATCTTGAATCAAGGGGCAAGAAGTGGTAGAAATTATCAGCAACATTAAGATTGTTTGTATCAATTGTCTATCGATTCTTGTGTATAACTGTTCTACCAAACAGGTGATATCTATTCAATACATATCTCAATTCTCTTTGTAGAATTGAGGGCAGACGTACCCCAACGCGAGGACGACTGGGGGAACTGCCTCATCAAATCTTGTGTTCCTTTATTTTCTGCATTTTCAATTACAGCATAAAAATTAAGTGATTCTAGAATAAGTGATTTTGTCAAATTGTAGTATTGATTGAGTGAGTTGGTGAAACACTGTTTTTTAACTACTAAGTACAATAGAAATACTGTACTAAGGCTTTTTCAATCACTCATTCAACACAAATATCATTTAAGGTATTTGTGCACACCAACTGTTCGACAAAAGTGCTGAACTAAAATTGCCTTAATTTTGCTGCTAGTTTTGTGCACACCAACTGTTCGACAAAAGTGCTGAACTAAAATTGCCTTAATTTTGCTGCTAGTTTTGTGCACACCAACTGTTCGACAAAAGTGCTGAACTAAAATTGCCTTAATTTTGCTGCTAGTTTTGGTGTAATTTTTGATCATTGGAATAAGGAAATAGTACGAGTGAATCACATCTGAGTTTTGCATAAAAGTGTGTAGTGATTTACTATCCGTTATCGTCTTAAATTCATCTGCTTGACGCATATCCGGCTCTCCAATAGTGGTTCGTTTTAGACTATATTTTCCAAGGCCGCTTCCGCATTTGAAAACAATTTTGAAAACCAATTTTATTGGTAGCGCCACTCAAATTTTTAAAAGGGATCTATTCAACCCCCCCTTCTAGATCCGTGCCTTAGTCTAACAAGTGGTATCACGAGCTCCGGTTCTCCGGTGCTTCAAATACAACATTGATAGAATAATGGCTAACGAACCAAAAGGGGCGTACAATAGAGCTCCCGTTTTTAACGGTGAAAATTATAGCTATTGGAAAGACTGTATGCGGGTGCACATTAATTCCATAGATAGAAAGATATGGAACGTTATTCTCAATGGTCCGATTGAAATAACCATGACAAATGAGAATAACGAAGTTGTGCCAAAGCCCGAAGCACAATGGACCGACGACGATGAGCGAAAGTATAATTACGATTGGAAAGCTAAGAACATTCTAATCTCCTCATTAGGTGTAGATGAATACTACCGTGTATCCCATTGCCCTACGGCTAAGACTATGTGGGATGCACTACAAATTGCCCATGAGGGGACAAACGATGTTAAGTTGGCTCGAATCAACACTCTTATACAAGAGTTTGATCTTTTTTTCATGGAGCAAGGGGAAACCGTTGCTGACATGCAAAAGAGATTTACTCATCTCATAAACAGACTACATTCACTAGGAAGACCTATTTCCAATGATCTTGCTACTAATAAAGTTTTGAGATGTCTTAGCAGGGAATGGCAGCCGAAAGTGACCGCCATCAAAGAGGCAAATGATCTTACGGTATTAGACCTGACTACATTGTTTGGCAAACTACAAGAGCATGAACAGGTACTCTTGAGTCTTGACCAACATGAAAGGAAAGAAAAGAAGGACAAAGAAAAGATGAGTGAAAAAAAGTCCATAGCTCTTAAGGCTTCTTCCTCGAAGTTTAAAGCAAAAGAGCAAAGTGATTATTCTTCAAGCGACGACGAAGAAGAAGACATAAATGAGGACATGGGGCTGTTCGTTAAACGGTATAACCGGTACGTGAGAAAGAACGGAATCCAACATTCGGAGAAGAACCTGGTAAATTTCCGAAGGCAATCAAGGTTCTCCAAAGATGACAATCAAAAAGGCAAAAAGACTAGAGGAACGTGCTATAAATGTGGAAAGCCCGGTCACTACAAACCGGACTGTCCAATGAACAACAAGGGAAAAGAAAAGGATCAATCGAAGTCACATAAGAGAGCATCAAAGCCTAGGAGGGCGTACATCGCGTGGGAAAGCGACAGTGATTCTTCCTCCTCTAATGAAAGCTCTAGTGATGAAGAAGAGTCCGTGAATCTATGTCTCTCCGCAAATCAGAAAAAGAAAAAGAAACAGGTACGTCACTCTAGATATAATATGTCATCTAATATGTCTCATTCCGAATTACAAACCGCATTCGATGTTTTACACAAGGAAGCAACTGAAGCCTTTAAGAAACTTGCTTCTAATAGAAGAATTTTTACATATTTAGAGCACAAAGTCTTAGAGTCCGAAAAGAAATTAGAGGACCTTAAGGCTTCCATTGTGAAAGATAATGAATCGGATTGTAAGGACAATAGTAATCCTTTCAACTTTGGTTGTGATACTTGTCATATTTGGCAAGGTGAGGTTAGAAACCTTAAGGCCAAATTAGACAAGGCACTTGAACCTAAAATTACATTTGCAATCGATAAAAAGGATTTTAGAAAAAGTATGATAAACCCATATCAAAAATATGCATATGTAATTAGGGATCAAGCAAGTGAAAGTGATTCTAATGTCGACTTTGTATGCTTTTACTGTTGCAAGAAAGGCCACTCCATTGGTAAATGTCGATTTAGGAGATTTCTTGTTCCTAAAGGCATCTACCAATGGTTGCCCAAACGCAACCGTCTTGTCGCTAACCTATTAGGACCCAATATGCCATTGGGTACCTCCCTTTTGTAAGTTATATTTTGACAGGTGAAATGTGTCGAGTCCACCGAGAGAAGATGGGTTCTTGATAGTGGGTGCTCAAGGCACATGTCTGGAGACATATCCTTATTCATAGACTTCGTGGCTAAGAAGAAAGGGTATGTAACATACGGTGATAACAACCGCGGAGCGATACTAGGTAAAGGTAGTATAGGTAATCCCTCCTCTACTACAATTTCCGATGTGTTGCTTGTCGAAAACCTTAAACATAATCTCCTTAGCATTAGCCAATTATGCGACAAAGGTTACAATGTTTCCTTTTCAAAAGATTGCTGCAAAATTGTGCATGAAAGTGATAAGAAGAATGTGTTTATTGGTTTTAGAGTAAACAATGTGTATATGCTTGACTTGAATGTGGTATCCCCAACAAGCGATCAATGTCTCATATCTATGAGTGAAGACTCATGGCTATGGCATAGGCGCTTAGCGCATGTCAACTTTGACTTACTCAATAAGATTGTCTCAAAAGATCTAGTACTAGGACTTCCCAAAATTAAGTTCACCAAGGATCACCTTTGTGATGCTTGTCAAAAAGGAAAACAAACGAGGATCTCCTTTAAATCCAAAAAGATTATTTCAACAACGAGACCTCTTGAACTACTTCATATGGACTTGTTTGGGCCGTCTAGGATCAAAAGTCTAGGAGGAAACTATTACGGATTCGTAATAGTGGACGACTTTTCTAGGTTCTGTTGGACCATCTTCTTAGTGAGTAAAAGTGACACGTTTGCCGCTTTTGAGAGATTTGCCAAGCTCTCCCAAAATAAGTTAAATACAAACATTGTGTCAATAAGAAGTGACCACGGAGGTGAATTTGAAAATCATTTATTTGAAGAATATTGCGGTAACCATGGCATCGATCATAACTTCTCGGCTCCACGAACTCCTCAACAAAATGGGGTTGTGGAGCGTAAAAACAGAATTTTAGAAGAATTGGGAAGAACAATGATTAATGATAGTGGTTTACCAAAATACTTTTGGGCCGACGCCATTAGTACGGCATGTTATGTTTTGAATAGGGTACTCATCCGCCCCATTCTAAACAAAACTCCGTATGAACTTTTAAAAGGGCGAAAGCCTAATGTTTCTCACCTTCATGTTTTTGGATGCAAGTGCTTTGTATTAAACAATGGAAAGGAAAACTTGGGCAAGTTTGATTCAAAAGCCGATGAAGGCATTTTTCTAGGGTACTCGCAATCAAGTAAAGCATATAGGATTTATAATAAAAGATTACTAGCTGTTGAAGAGTCTGTGCACGTTACGTTTGATGAGTCCTATCCGAGAAATGTCGGAAAGGATAGTGTTGTTCATGGTGCAGGTACATCCACAGAAGACATACTCAAAGGTGGCGAAACGGGGATTGATCAACCCGATAGAGTCAAAATTGAGGAGGATAAGGATGCACACCATGAGGTAACTGAGGAAGCTCATCCGCCTACAAACGATGATCTCCCTCAAGCTTGGAAGTCGTGTAAAGATCATCCAATTGACAATATTCTCGGAGACATCACAAATGGAGTCACCACTCGATCTAAGCTAAGTAACTTTTGTTATCACTTCGCTTTCGTTTCACAAATAGAGCCTAAAAACCCCAAAGAGGCCCTACTCGATGAGCACTGGTTTTTATCGATGCAAGAGGAACTAAATCAGTTTAAAAGAAACGAGGTATGGGACCTTGTCCCTCCTCCGCGAGGCCATCGAGTAATCGGCACCCGATGGGTGTTTAGGAACAAGTTGGACGAAAACGGGGTAATAACCCGTAATAAAGCGAGATTGGTCGCTCAAGGGTATAACCAAGAGGAAGGCATCGACTATGAGGAAACTTATGCGCCGGTTGCCCGACTCGAGGCTATACGCCTTTTACTCGCCTTTGCATGTGCAAAGGATTTTAAGTTATTTCAAATGGATGTTAAAAGTGCGTTCCTTAACGGTCACATAAATGAAGAAGTATATGTGTCTCAACCTCCCGGTTTTGAATCTCATGAATACCCTGAACATGTTTACAAGTTAAAAAGAGCTTTATATGGTCTCAAACAAGCTCCTAGAGCTTGGTATGAGCGACTAAGTAAGTTTTTACTTAATCAGGGGTACTCACGAGGAAAGGTTGACACTACACTCTTCATTAAACGTCAAGGAAAGCACTTGATTTTGGTGCAAATCTATGTTGACGATATTATATTTGGATCCACTAACATGAATCTCGTGAGAGAGTTTTCTGACCTCATGCAGGGCGAATTCGAGATGAGTATGATGGGGGAGCTCACATACTTCCTCGGCCTGCAAATTAAACAACTCCAAGAAGGGACATTCGTGAGCCAAACAAAATATTGTTTGGACTTGATCAAGAGATTTGACATGGCAAAATCCAAGGCCATAGACACCCCAATGCCTACATGCGTAAATTTGGATAAAGATGAAAATGGCAAGGACGTAGAGGTAAAACGATATAGAGGTATGATTGGTTCACTTCTCTATCTTACTGCGTCACGTCCTGATATTATGTTTAGTGTGTGCATGTGTGCACGATACCAATCATGTCCCAAAGAATCCCACCTAAAAGCTGTTAAACGAATTCTTCGATACCTGTCAGGTACCCCGAAGTATGGATTGTGGTATTCTAAGGGTAGTGATTGCTCGTTGGTAGGTTACTCCGATTCCGACTTTGCCGGGTGCAAATCGGATAGGAAAAGCACTAGTGGTACATGTCATTTGTTTTCAAACTCCTTGGTTAGTTGGCATAGCAAGAAACAAGTTTCAGTTGCTTTATCAACGGCCGAGGCGGAATACGTTGCCGCTGGTAGTTGTTGTGCTCAAATTCTGTGGATTAAGCAACAACTACTAGATTTCAATCTTAAACTTGAACGTATTCCTATCCTATGTGACAACACTAGCGCTATTAACCTTACCAAAAATCCCGTATTACACTCTCGCACTAAACATATAGAAATTCGACACCATTTTCTTAGGGACCATGTTGAGAAAGGTGATGTTGTATTTGAACACGTTGACACTAAAAACCAACTAGCGGACATTTTCACAAAGCCGCTAGCAACGGAACCTTTCTTTCATATCCGCCGAGAACTTGGCATCCTCGACATTTCGGAACGGGAATAATATTTGCTGATGTTATCTTATTTCATTCAAATAATCATGCTGTTGTACTTCTAACAATTTGATATTCGTGTAAGTACAAGTATGTTGTTTATCAAGCTACTCCGGCATTAAGGTGATATTGTTCCATTTCTCTCTCTCTCTCTCTAATAACTCTCATGATCAACAATTGTATCGTTTGACCTATGTTGCATATGTATGACATTTTTTTTGTATGATAAACTGTTTGGATGCAAATTGTTTTGTGGCATTTTAGGTAGGCATTAAATATGGCTTGATATGTGACATTAAGTGCAAATCTACATTTGTGCATCCGAACTGAGCTACACACCAAATCTGAACAGTTCAACTCTTTTTCAACAAGAATGAATGAAAGATTTGCAGCTTTCACAACTGCCCATGGATACCAAGAAACAGTCGTCTCTCGCAGCATCAATCGCCTGAGTCAAGCAGTGGATTACCTCACTGATATGGCTGATCCATATCGTTATCCGTCTTCCTTTGATATGGGCAAGGGACAAGGATATTAGTCATTTGTTTTTGCATTTGCTCATTCTCCATGTTGTTTTTGTTATCATGTTCTGTTTTATCTCTCCTAAGTGCACACTAATGTTTGTTTTACAGTCTTGATTCCTATAAAATGTTATGACTTATGTGTCCTTAATTTGGTTTAATCTATTTTTAATATTTTGCTCATTATCAATATTTTGTGTGGATATTGGTATATGATTACTTATAACCTGTTGAGTATTTTGTTAATTGTTAATATGCCAAAACTTTACCTTTCTCCATCTCTTTTTGATGTTGTCAAAGGGGGAGAAAAGACAAGTAGATTGTAGACCACAACAGCTATGACTGTAAAAGAAAGGGGGAGCTTACTACTATGTTAAAGATATCGCATGTTGTGTTCACCAAGCTTCGCACAGGTTTGTCATCATCAAAAAGGGGGAGAATGTGAGGGAAAACTGTCTCACAACATACGTTCTCAAGTTTCGATGATGACAAAGTACAACCTCGGATGAATCGGAGTCGTCATGCATACTTACGATGATGACAAAGTACAACCTCGGATGAATCGGAGTCGTCATGCATACTTACGATGATGACAAAGTACAACCTCGGATGAATCAGAATCGTCATGCAATACTTAACATATTACATCCTTCCTATATCCTTTTAAATCATCATATTTCATTGGCAATATATGTGACTAATGTTTGGTCGTGACAAGATGCACGAAACAACAAACATATCAATTTTTGCAGGTTTTGTAGCTATGAGTCAACCATACCACTCAGCGCATGAAGCTGTGTATTCCCCACGGGTCAGCGCATGGAACCATGCGTCGACCGTTAACTTGGCCCATGCAGGTTTAAGAATCAGACGGCTCAGCGCATGAAGATCATGCGTCGACCGCTGACTCGGCGCATGACAGTTTGAGTGTCACACGGCTCAGCGCACGCCGACCCTATGGTCGACCGTTCGCGCGCAGAAACAGAAATTCTGCTTTGTTTCATTGATCTGTCAACTGTCTGTTTTGTATTTCTATAAATAGCTGTCTTTTCAATTTTAACATTTTTCATAACATTTTTTAACATTTTTCAAGAACATTTTCAGAGAACATTTTTGAAAGCATTGTGAGAAAGTGTTCAGGTCAAGAAACGTGAAAGAGGTGCATCAGTGTTCTTCATCTTCATCGTTCAATCAACTCACAAATCCTCAAATTACAGATAATCAATTTTTTGCTGCGGTTTGTGGTTTGCTCGACGGTGATAAGGTTCGAACGCGTGATTGAAGATCCGGTTCGAGTGGAAGCTGGTGCAGGTGTTTCTTGGGAGAAAACCTTTGAGGTTTTACCTATCAAGACTACAGGTTTTGAAGGCTTTTGTTACGGAATCGTCGGTTCAACAATCAAGCGAGTGCGAAGGTGATTGATTAGCGGAAGGTTGATCAATCTAGTAGCTAGGGCGTTGAAAGGTTGAAGACGTTCCGGGTTCAATTTGGGTGTGTCTAAGATCAGCCGTGCCGAAGGTTTGATCAACGGAAGAGTTGTCAATAAGGTGGCTGCAATCGGAGGTCATTCACATCAAATTGGAGGACTTGATTCATCTTGAATCAAGGGGCAAGAAGTGGTAGAAATTATCAGCAACATTAAGATTGTTTGTATCAATTGTCTATCGATTCTTGTGTATAACTGTTCTACCAAACAGGTGATATCTATTCAATACATATCTCAATTCTCTTTGTAGAATTGAGGGCAGACGTACCCCAACGCGAGGACGACTGGGGGAACTGCCTCATCAAATCTTGTGTTCCTTTATTTTCTGCATTTTCAATTACAGCATAAAAATTAAGTGATTCTAGAATAAGTGATTTTGTCAAATTGTAGTATTGATTGAGTGAGTTGGTGAAACACTGTTTTTTAACTACTAAGTACAATAGAAATACTGTACTAAGGCTTTTTCAATCACTCATTCAACACAAATATCATTTAAGGTATTTGTGCACACCAACTGTTCGACAAAAGTGCTGAACTAAAATTGCCTTAATTTTGCTGCTAGTTTTGTGCACACCAACTGTTCGACAAAAGTGCTGAACTAAAATTGCCTTAATTTTGCTGCTAGTTTTGTGCACACCAACTGTTCGACAAAAGTGCTGAACTAAAATTGCCTTAATTTTGCTGCTAGTTTTGGTGTAATTTTTGATCATTGGAATAAGGAAATAGTACGAGTGAATCACATCTGAGTTTTGCATAAAAGTGTGTAGTGATTTACTATCCGTTATCGTCTTAAATTCATCTGCTTGACGCATATCCGGCTCTCCAATAGTGGTTCGTTTTAGACTATATTTTCCAAGGCCGCTTCCGCATTTGAAAACAATTTTGAAAACCAATTTTATTGGTAGCGCCACTCAAATTTTTAAAAGGGATCTATTCAACCCCCCCTTCTAGATCCGTGCCTTAGTCTAACAAAGGTCTGGTCTGAAAAGAAAAGAAAATGACTCGGCAAAGCGTCGCACTTTATGCCTACGTATTCCCGTCTGGAACGAGAAATCAGAGTCAACGTAGTTCGCCTAACTACGGGGGAAGGTTGCTCACCAAGATATCGCATCTTGTGCCTACATACTTTCACACAGCATGAAAGATCAGAGCAAACATAGTTCAGGACACGAGAGACACAGGTTTGTCTTTTTTATCCGAGTAGGGTTAACAGACGGTTCCAGCAGTTGGTGTATGCAGCTCGCTCGACGGAGACTTAGGCGTTTACCGTTTGCGGTAGAACCGGGAGTTAACAGAACTCTCCTTCTGAAAAAGGTTTCCCAAGGGATTAAAGGTCCAAGAGGACAAAAAGAATTTGATCTTCGTTTTCTATTTTTTACGGAAGAAGTGTTTTTTATGGATGTTTGCAACTGATATCGTACTAGAGACTATGACTTGAGAGTGAATGCGTCGCATGTCGCCCAAAGGGTACCATACTAAACATCCGGACCGTTGAAAAGAAACTCTCCAACAATCCTTTCTCAAGTAGCTTAAGGCTCGTATCGTACGACGTCAATTAACCTTTATTACTGTATTTTAATTTTGTTTGTAGATGAGAAGAGAAACGACGCACTAAAGGGGAACTGATCCAATCCTAAAGTTGTCATGCAAAATGGACCTACAGTTGAGGTTAGGAGGGAATCTACATAATGTTATCATGCATGGTTAGAACCCTAATGTCTGTCATAACTTCTCTGGAACCAGAGAAGTCAGAGTTCCTAGGGGAACATGGCAAAGGAAAACAACAGCAAATACGTAACTGAAAAGAAAATACTGTAGACAAAAATGCTATAAATAAAATGCATGCTATGCATCACACAAGCAGAAGGAGCCAAGCTCAACTTCTAAACAAACAAGGCACAAAGGCCACACACCACACAAGCAAGGGAGCTGAGCTCCACCAAATACCCGCAAGCAAAGCCACACAGTAAAAATACAAGCAGAGGGAGAAACTCAACCTCTAATGCAATACAAGCAAGGGGAGAAGCTCAACCCTTAAGATTCTCTTAGGCCTATGATCATCTACATGAAGCCTAAAATCTAATGCAACACCCCAGGAAAATCACATCAATACAGTAAAACAAGAAGAAAACAGACAAACAGGGAAAACAAGACAGCAAACTCCACAGCAGAGCATCTTCTGACAGCAATTCAATCCAAAGTCTACAATTGCTCTCCAAGTCCACATCATCTTCAAGAGAAGGAAAGGGATACTCCATCTTCAAATTCTAACAATGCACTCCGCCAAGAATGAAGAGAATCAACAAGATGAATATTTGATGATGGGAAGCAGAAAGGAAACCAAAGGAATCCCATCTGACACTCAACCAGTCATCAGAGAAAAGCACCCTCAAAAGTTCTACTCATTGTAAAAATGTCACACATCCCTCCAAAGGAGAGATGAGACTTTCACATGAGGACTTTGAATCATAGGATGAGAATGGAAGGTGAATGAAACCAACCATTATTTGAAGAAAAAACTATTTCTAAAGCTCTCTCCTAAAAACCCTAATCTCATAAGCTACAAAAAGCTAACAAAAAGGAAAGAAAAGCTCCAAACCAAGCTCTACCAGCCACTCCACAAAAGCTTCATCATGTCCATAACACCATCTAAGAGGAACCAGAAGCCCAACATGCAAGGAAAGCCCACTTTGAGTCCATTCTAAAACAATCACCAAAGTTGAAGCACCAAATGAACAAACAACTTGAACATTGTATCTAAAATATCAAAACACATCCTAAAAATCTAATTATTTTTCTATGGGAACATGCATTTGTTAATGACCTATAGTTCAAAAATCAAGATCTAATTCAATTTCTAAGTTCTCTAAATAAATCCTAAGTTGAAAGGTATCAAGGGAAACCATTAATGGGGAAAGGCTCTAAACCTACCTCTAAATCAGAAGCTATGATTTTCTAAAACAGGTGAGAAAAATCCTATGGGAGCATACATATCTAACCTAGCAGCTATCAAAAATTCAAAACAAAATTCAATACCAAATGAGAGAACAAAAATCAACAAACAGACAACTCAATTATGCAAAAATAATGAAATATCCAAAATAAGAAAAATATGAATTAAATTGAAAATCAACAAAAATTAAATCTAATGCTACAGAAAAATCACAAATAAAGCAAGGATCATGGGGATATTTTTATTTTATTTTTCTGACAATTATTGAAATTAAAAATGATTTTAGAATGAAAATAGAATAAAAGAAAATCATAAAACAAATAAAAGAAAATAAAATGCTGGAAATAATGAGAGCCATTGGATTGTAAGACTAAGTAATCAGATCCTAGGCTAACGCGCGTGTCCATGCAAGCATCCCAGTCACACGCTGACTGGGATTAATGAAACGATGTGTTTCATATTGTTGGAGGCAAACTCAAATTTAAATCTAAGCCACACGATCAGATGACAAAGTCCAAGTTCCAGCCAGATCCAACGCTCCACTCTTCATCTTCTTCCTTGAGCTCAGGCGAACTGTGTTTCTCAGACGGTGGCCCAAACGGTGGCGCCATCGTCTTCTCCAATGAAGGCCAAGTTGCAGGTGTCCAGAAATCACAAACCTTATACCTATCTTGCTCAGAATTTCACACTGATCACGAATAACCTATCCAAATTAACTGAATCCTTCTAGATTTCCAAAACCGAATCAAGATCCAAATTAAGTCATGCCATTCATCCTCACCAATTGCCCAATTAATGGTATAGAAATGATCCTCATACTTCACTGATTAACCTAAGCTATTCATTGTGTATTAATTCATCCAGATCAGGGAGTTTCGAATCAAAACAGAAATGGTACCACATGTTCAATCATCAACAATTGCTACCAATTTGATCCTAAAATGTGCTACATTTCACATAGATCCTAGCCACATGTTCATTTCTAACTACATCATGCTAAATTAAGAGGAAATTTGAGATTTACCAACCTGACTTGTAGCTTTGAATTGAGGTATGTAGAACACGATTCTGGCCTCAAAACGATGCAGATTGCTTCAATGCTTGATGAGGAACACTTTGCTAACTTCAATTTGCTTGGATCTGGCTTAGAAATGAAAACACGATTTTCAAATTTCTCCTTCAAGCTCCAACTCCAATCCTTGGCTCTGGTGCAAAATGCTCTCCAAAAAGGTTTCAATTCATCCACAGAACTTAAATAGAAAGTATTTGTGGGCTTTTTTGATCCAATGGAGGCACAAAACAGAAAAACCAATTTTCAATTTTCTTCAAAAAATTCAACATGCCATGTGCGAAATTTGGCTCAAAAACTTGCTTGGGAAGCTTTAGTCAGCTTGTATAACACATTTGGAATGAATTCAGACCACAAGGAGCTTCCCGATTGCCTTGGTGAATGATTTCTTGTGATGTTGCTTATTAGTGAAGAAACATGTCAAACCACCATGAATTAAGGGTCAATTACAAAATCTAATAATGCTAATGTTTCTAAAATGCAATTTCTGATCAAATTGAATGGTCATTTGGCATATTTTGTGCACATAACAATTTATTTGAATTTCCCACCAAATAAGGCTTTTAATTTCTCTTTCTTACAAACCAATTCAAATCAACTCTTACCATGGACCAAATCAATTCATCATGAGCTCTTGGTTGACCTAAAAACCATATTTTGAACAAGTTCCGTGTTGAACAAAATTGCATTTGTGATGTGCAAGTTGGAGATTTTGACCTATAATTGAAAATGGCCTATAATCTCACTTTCCCAAAACACCCCTAACTTGTAAACCTCATAACTTGAGTTCTACAAATCCGATGGAAGACTTATAATAAAATTTGGAAATCTAAGATCAAGAGGAACAACTTTCATGTTGGGCAAAAGTTTAGGAGAAACACCCTCCTAGGTCAAAAGTAGCTTGGAAGTCAGATGCTTTTCACAGACAAATTTCAGATGCATTTGAGGACCTGTAACTTGTCTGGTCCTTAACTTGAGTTCTATAAATCCAATGGAGGACTTCTAGTACTCAAATTAAAGCTAAGATCATGATCTACAAGTTTCATGATGGCCAAAAGTGGAGATGAAACTTGCATCTTGAGATAAGTGGTCTTGAAGTTAGGCACTAAATAGGGGATTTTACCCTGAGAACCCTAATTTAGCAACTCCTCACACCTTGAACTTTTCTTGCATAGATCTTGAAATATCATCTCATGTGTCTCAACACAACTATCCATGATTTCAAAGGCCTAGAATTGAGCTTTGATCCTCTTCAAATGGTCAATTGACTTAAGATTACTCAGGGGAAAACCCTACTTGCAACACCCTCAACTGTGGCTCTTCACACTTAGCACAAAGACTTGATTGAGCTCCACCATGACCTTCAAGGCACTTCAATGAGCTCTACTCACACTTACTCTCACCTTGGTAAAGACCTCGCCATCCCTTGATGATCTTCAATTGATCCTCAAATCAGGAGACTAACCCCATGCAAACAAATGAACTTCTTGAGAAACCAACCCTCCTCCTAATGATTATGATGACTTCTCAAACTTGCATAATCCTCTGGCTAGGCTCCATACTTGATCCCCTGTTAAATGAAAAATGTTATGCTATGCAAATGTTAGACCAATGATATGCTAATGCAAATGAAACATAAACCAAGTAAGAGAAGGTTAGGCAAATTTTGGGGTGCAACACCAGCATCCAGCTCACGCATAGAAAATGCATCTTCTTGACGGTCTTCCTCCCAATGATAGTTGAGAGCTCCACCAGCTCCATGAAGAGCGCAAACACTTCCCCTACCAATACCATCATGAATTCCACCAGCAATACCTCCGCCAGAGGAATGACAACACCAGCACCACCCCCGTCGGGAGGGTTGGCGCCACCAGTAGCACCTCCGCCCTGAGAAATATTACCATCACCACCTGGATGGACCACTCCACTGTCATCAACTCTGGGAGCGTCAATAAGAGGCAAAACCAAATTTCTCAGTTGTTCCTACCCTTAAGCCACGTTTTGCATCAATTCCATGAACTAAGTCATGCGGGTTCGTACTTCCAGTAGTTCTGTCTGAATCTGATCCATCATTCGTCTCTGATATCCTCATATAATGTACCTGTGAATATGATAATCTGCTACCTTGTCGAAGAAAACTAGATAAATAAGAAAAGTCAGCCCAGAACAACTATTATACATATGGGTATGAGAATGCAAATGTAAATGTCATGCTTGAATATTCCTAGCGTGTTCTACACCCTGATTCTAATTTAATAGTAAAAAAACATAAGAGACAGATAGAACACTAGTAAGAGTGGCTCATAAATTAACTAAATAGGAGAATAACAATGATTCAATACATACAGCCCGTGCAGCAGAGATATAATCAAATTTGCATGGCTTTGGCTACGACTTGGCACAAAGGACTTGAATTGTTTTGGCAAGTGGTAGATAGGTTGAGCATACTCACAAGCTCATGCTTCATGACATACTTAGAAGCCACAAAGCAAATGGACAAGCTGTAAAAAAAGCGGTTCTAGAAGACAATGAGAAAAATTCAAACACGAGATATAAACACATTCCAAACACAATCAACTTGACAAAGCAAAACATAAAAAGAGGGAAAGTTTATACAAGGTTTTTGAATCATAAATAATAATCGACATGACAGAGGAAAATGGAAATATCAAAACAGGGCAGGAATTAATATTCATAATAGCCATATTTTCATTATCTTTTTGCCAAAACAAGAGCAAACAAAGTTATCTTGCACATTGAATTCCAAAAATCATGGAAATTAATTCACTCAAGCCTATAAGAACACTCTGCTCTCATTCACAACTGGATAGGAGAGAAAACAGAATATCACAAACCATACACACACACGGTTGAGAAAAGAAAAAATTCACAACAGAACCATAACATCACAAACAGACAACACACACCTTCATACAAATAGAAAAGAATAGAGGAGCAGAAATTCAAAATCACAGAGCAACGATACACACGACATCAACAACAAGAAACAAGTTACGACTATCTTGATTCGATTGCGAACTATAACTAAACCAATCGAGGAAGAAATAAGGCGAAAGAGAAAGTAGCAGGTGTGACCTATTCCGCCCTCTCCGGCTAACAGCCTTGGCACAACAGATTCTTCCTCTTCCAACAAGGGCGTGCGTGAGAAAGAGAGTTTACGCTAGAATTAGGCTTCGAGAGAGAGGAAAGCTTAATGTGTTGAGTTTTGCAGGAGACCTTCATTTCATACACCCTCAAGGACTCAGTTGGGCTTTATTTCATTATCCCAAAGTGTGTTTTTTTACACACCCTCACCTCTCATTCCACCCTCCTTTTCTTTTTTCTTTTTTTTGTTTTGTTTGGTTTTTCTTTTGATTTATTTTTATTACCTTTCTTGGATAATTTGAATATTGTTTTGGTAATTTTTCTTGGACTATCATGACACTAAATTTTAATTAATTCTTAATTTTGATTTTAATCTCGTTTAAATTTGACTTTTGATATTGATGATAGTTAGAATTGCGACAATTTACTTTTAAATCATTTCTAGATCATGTTGTTAATTCTTGAAGCTGGTATTGATTTTTTTGGGATCAAGTTTGATAGGATGCTTAGATTATCTTGGTTATTATTAGATGCGTTGATGATATTTCCCAGGATCTTGAAGTGCTTATTTGCTTTTGGTGATTCACGTGTCCCTTTAGGATTATTCCCGTAGATGATTAAGTCACACCTTGATCACTCAGTAAATTAGACATTAGGATTAATCCTATTGCATGATGACATTAGGCCAGAAGTTCCCCTCTCAATCTCAACTTCGTGATCAATCTTTCCTTAACCATACCTTGATTGCATATTCTTATATGATGATTATTTATGGTTTGAATATCTTTATTATTGCGCATGCTATAAGTCCAAGGGAAGGATTTTGCTCTTGACTTTATAGTCATGAACATCTTATTCATCTGCATCATTTACCCCTTTGCTTAATCCCTGACTCCCTTCAGGTCGAATAGCTGGATACATCTTTATATACTTAGGTTAGGCTCCCTTAGGATTTCAACCTTAGATAACTTACGGATTAAGTTCCCCTTCCCCCACGAGAGAATTAGACATAAGTCATCTATGTAGTCGAGATATAATTCTCCTACCCCATAACATAGTCGAGAAAGATGTAGAATCTTTTCCGCTTGAGAGAGGTATGTGGCATACTCGTCGATTATATATCTGGGTTAAAGCCCTTCTCTCATTGTGAAGAAAATGCCGTCTTCCACATATTTGTGGTAGTTTAAATTGAATATCCTCTTTAAGATGACGACTTGTCTCTTCTCCTAAAACCAATCAACAAACCTCTCCCTCTAGAACCTTGACCACAGTCAAAAGTTCCTCATTCTTTGAGGGGAACTATGAATGCTCTGATTCCATTCCCGTCAAGATACATAGGCACGAGATGCGATGTCTTGGCAAGCATACTAAGAAATAAAACCCTAGGTCTTTCCCTTAGCAAGAAACAACAATAACACCATAAAGCAAGAGGTATCTAGAGAGTACTACAGATGCTTAGGAAGCTAACACCTTCCCTAGTTATAACAAACTCATGAACCTTAGACTCTCTAACTTTGCATTGCATTGTATAATCATGGGTTATTAAATATTTTCCCCTTCCATTGGTCAAATTAAATACCAGTGGTGAATAATGATTTGTGATTCAAGTTAATCAATAACTTGACATCCAATTCTCACCGTGATAATCAACTCCTCAATAAGAACATCCCTTTTGTGCATGATCCCCTCCAAGTAGCTGTTGCACCCCAAATTTTGACCCCTTAGATCTTCATCATCATTCTAGGGTCATTTTCATTTTATCTAACCATAACCTATTTCAAGTTTGTCTTTGTCAAGATACAGGTGAATTAGGGTTCCGTACAGTCAGGAATTGAAGTCTCGACGGTTTAATCAGTCAATGTATTGGATTGATTCTCCATGAAACAAGTTTCCAAATAATTAAAGATAATCCATTGGTTCAAGTATGAATCTAATTTGAGGTCGTTACCCAAAGATTAAAGACAATGCAGTTCAGGATCCCCGATTAGGGTTTTCGATCAGGAAAAGTCAACCGTAGTTTGACTTTTGATGTAAAAGGTGTTCCAATGATGGAATTGTGGTCCATGAAGTTCATATGGCTTAGTGAAGTCCAATCAAGGAGTTTCAAGGCCTCAGAAGACCCAGAACATCAACAGTTAACTCGGTAGTCATCGATCGACTATTCGGTTGACCGAAAAGTCAACTCTTCAACCATAAGGAATTTGACATCAAAGTGTGAAGAAAAAATGTTCATAATAACATATTACACCTATCCATGAATTTTCATGCCCATTGGATCAAGGATTAAAGAGTAATCGAAAAATCGGGAAATTAGGATTTGAAAGAGGCAAGACCATAACTTCCTAACCACACATCCAATTGAGTTGGTGCAAAGCTTGTTGGAAAGGTCTTGACAAGTCCTACAAAAGACTCACAGTGGTCCATGGGCAGAAAATGCAAAGATTTGGAGTTATAGCCAAAATCATCACAAGAGGGAGAAAACACTTAGAAAAATTCTAAGTTTTTGTCCTTGCAAATCATGTTTTCAGTGAACTTTGAAGGGATTTTTGACCTCGTTCCACTTGTAATCTGACAATCATGAAAACATGAAAGTTTTAGAGCTCCATGAGTGCTTTCCAAAAAGTACTAGAACTCCTCCATAGCCCTTGTGAGCTGAGAGTTTCAAATTGAGAAAGTTGGGCATGTGCACTAGTTTGTCAACTTGTCAAAATTCAACATAGACTTGGTTTCCAACCATGTGCTTCCCTTCTAAACATAGAATGATCTCTGATGAGATGTATTAGGGTGTAATTTGGACTGGATCAGACAAGAATCCAAGCAAATCTCAAGTTCTTGACAAGACACATTAGTTTAATAAGAAAAATGCAAAAGTTACACAAGGAGAGAGAGCATTGGTAGCTGCAGCAGGTGGGGGGTCTTTGCTCACTCAAATGTCACTTATGACATCACATTAATAGCTAGGTTTTGAAATCTAAACCCCTTTCAAGTAAGCAAAGCCTGTTGAACCAAAACCACTACATGGATCTCATGAGATTTTCACCAAACATCTCCCTCCAAGGCAAAAAACAAATCTGCCCCAATGTTTCTCATGGCCTATAAATAGAGGCTTCCTCCCATTGTATACAACACACCAGAGCCCTCTAAACCCAATAGAAAATCAAGCTCTCATTCTTACCTTGCTTTGCTTGTAAGTGAAGAAAGTTACAAAACCACCAAAAATTGCCTTGTGCAAGTTTCATACCAACTCCATTTCCAACCATTCAACCACCCTAGAAACCATTCACAAAACCTTGAAATCATCATTAGAAGGTGTTCCAATCTTTAGTTTCATCAAAAACTCTACAAAACCAAAAGTCAACTCCTCATACCCTCTAGTTTGATTTTTCTGCACAAAGTGGAGAAATTCACTGTTTAGATCAGTTTAGGGCAATGCGTGCATATACTGCTTTTGTAAAAGTTTTGGTTGATGTATAATGTTGAAGCATGATTGTTTTACCTGTTGTCATAAGTTTCTAGTTGTCACATGAAGGAAGTATTGGACTAGTTCTTGAATGGATTTTAACATTTATCATGTTCAAATTTGCAACTATGTTGTCTAAAACTGTTTTTGAAGTTTGAGTTTGTCAACTTATGCTTGCTGTTAAAGCTTGTTTCTCATACTAAAAACCTGTTTGTGAAATAGCCATTGTCATATCATGGATGAGTTGAACAGTTTATTAGATGAATTAAATGTTGCCTTGGTTGAAATTTACAGTTGTGCTGTTAGAGATGTGTTGACGTTGAGTTTGTCAACTCATGATGACCTACATTAGATTAATGACGCATTTGTTTAAGTTTACATTTGTTGGACTTGAGCATTGTAATGCAAAGTTTGTGGCTACTTCTTTTTTAATTTGATTTTATGTTAGAGTTTCTTATAGGTTTAATTCATGAGCAAATTGCTACATAGTGTTGTTATAACCTATTATTTCCAATTATGTCAAGCATATCCTAAATCTTGGTCTCAGTTTAAGGCTAAGTGGTTTGTTTGGTTTGAAAGCTTGGTGTGTCTTGTCTACTTTTGTGAAAGTATGGATGATTTAATTCTATGTTTAAGTTTATAACTTTCATGGTTAAATTTATTCTTGAGTTCATTTGTCCAACTTATGTTTGCTTGCATTGAGTAGTGACTGTCATTTTAAGGAAATGTATTAGGGGTGTTTTGTTTTGATTGATGGCATGGTTATGTCCAAAGATTTGTTGCTGCTTCTGTTTAGACTTTATGCATAGATTTTTGTTAGTCATGTGTAGGCACTAGCTTGTAAGTTGTTGCATATATCATTCTGAATACAAATGTATGTTTGTCTTTGTGAAGGAAACTGTTGAGATGATTCATTATACATGTTGTTGAGCATAGAATTGATCTATGATGATCAACATTGTCATGTTGGTGTTTATTTGCTGTCAAAAACTCATTTTTAGTTATGTCTTGTTGTGGAAAAACATTACTGCTAAACTGATCATGTTTGCTTTTGAAAGACATTTCCTTGTGCTTATTATCCAATTTTTCCTTAAAGGTTTGTCAAAGTATATCTTCATCAGGATTTCAGTATGTTTGGGATCCATGTTTGATAAGTTTGTAAGCTGCTTGTCTTGTTTAAAATATGAGATGTATGCATTTGTTTTATATTGTTTTTGAAGCCTTTGGTGAATATGTTGTTGCATTAGTTTGCTACCAATTTTTGTCTTGAGGTTTGTCAACTAAGATTTCAGTTGGTCTCATGTCTGGTTATTGAACCCTTGATGTTGGATTTTAGAGCATGATGTTTAGGTCTGCTCAGTTCAATTTTTAGGTTGTCACCACTTGTTTTGAACATGTCTATGTTGATGCTTTAAGTATATGTGTCTTGTTTTGTGCTTCGCTATGACTTGTGAGTCATGTTTGATCTTCTGCCATGGACCTTTTGTTAGCATCATAGGTCATTGTTTCATTTATTCATACACTGCTGCAAGTCAAGAGCCATAACTTAACAACCCCTAGATTTTTAGGTCTTTTTACTAACAGTTTTTCCTTAAAGATTCATAGGTGTTTGATCCAGTTGGTATGCAAGTCTTGACATTCTGAATTTGTGTCGCTTGATGTTGTTGCCATTTTGTTTTGGTTATGTTCAAATCATGTTCATTATTGTAACTCATGTGCCAAAATTATGTCTTAAGGTCTTTTGATTCATATTTCAGTTGGAGCTTGATCTATTGCATATTTGAAACTTGTGCACATCTTTCTCTAAACCTGATTGCATCTGTTTTGATCCATGAACCCCAAAATGCACTTCAAAGCTTCATTATGCATAAGCCATTGAATTTTTGTGTGTGTGTACTATTTGGGAAAATGGTTGATACCATCATGTTACTCGTGAAAAAACAAGCATGTTTGACTTAAATTTCACTAAAACTGATTGAGTTTTAACAAAGTTTGATTGAAATCGTTTTTGACATTTCACTTGAGTTTGCCTTGCATTTGCCCAGTTATGCACTTTGTTAAGTATATCTTAACATGGGGTGGCTTGATACAACGGATGTATTGTAACACCCATTTTAATTATTTAGTCATTCTATTATTATTTTAAATATTATAGGTTGGTGTGCCCTTTGGTGGGGGTGTATTTGGTGATGTTTGGTGGGTGTCCCTAATGTGGGAGGATTATTGGTGGTGTTTTGGTGAATATAATAATATAGTGTATAATATTAAAATTGGTGGGAATATTATTATTATTATTATATTTATTATAGTTACTATTGTTATTAATATTATTATCATTTTGGTGAGATAATATTATTATTATTATTATTATTATTATTTTATTAAGTTATTATTATTATTATTAAATTATTATTATTATTATTGGGATTAGAGAATTAAAATAGAGAAGGTGAGGGGTTAGCAAGTTTTACGATACATTGTGGGAAGTTAGAGAAAGTGGAAAAAGAACGATAGAAAGAAGAGAAGTGAGAAGAACGGAAAAGAGAACGGAAAAGGGAACGAAGAACGAAGGAACGGGGGAAAATCTGAATTGGCCAAACCTTGGAGGATTCTTTCATCGATCAACCGATTAACAAGGTAAGGGGGGAGAAACTTGATTGGGAAATGGTTTATACATGTATAGGGTAGTTGGGGATTCCTTAACCCGTAGGAAATTGATCGATATATGATAATATATATTGTTATGTTATGATTGATGATGATTGTTGTTAATTATATAGTAATCGTTAATGAATTGGTGTTTTGGGATGATTTGGCATATAGGGCATATAGGGTGCTTTACAGTTTTTAGGGAAATTCCGTATGACTTTTGAGGTATCGATAAAGTGTGTAGGTGATGATTTTGGGAATAGGAATTAGAAACCTATTGGTTACGGTAATGTGCAAGATTGGTACTAGAATAGACTGAGGATCTGAGTTGGGGTGATAGGTACAATTTAGCCTAGAATACACTGCAGAACTGTGAGAAAACTTGGTGAATCGCAGCATTCGCTGGGCTTCGCCTGGCGAGTGTTGGCGAAGCTTCGCCTGGCGAAGGGAGGCGAGAGTTCGCCTGGAGAGCTGAGGCGAGTGGCAGCGAATAATTCAGAATTAAGTCCCATACCTAAAGGGTAGGAACTTCGCCTGGCGAGTGTGGCCAGCGAAGGTTCGCCTGGCGAATGAAGGTTCGCCTGGCGAGTGCACGATAGTGAAATGAGGGCTTCGCTAGCAGGTTCTCCTGGCGAATGCTAGCGAAGGTTCGCTACGGGGCTTCGCCTGGCGAATGCCAGCGAGCGTAGCAGAACCAGAATGTGATTTTGTGATGTTTTGGCCTTGAGCTTGGGCTTGTGTGATCCCTTTGGCCTTGATGCACTGTAAGAATGATGAGTGTGGGAACTAACTTGTGTACTTGGTGATAGTGCATGTTTCCCGTAATAATGAGGACTAGTGGACAATTAGTTGATGTATATGTATGTAGTGATCAATAGTATCGTGTATCCCCGAGTAGCGGGATGTGTTTGTATCTTGGTGATAGAATATGAACTTGTCTACTAACTGATTGATTTATATGGTGTTGGTGCATGTTATATCTATGCATATATATGTGATGTATAATGATACGATCAGGTCGATCGTGTGCACTTAGTGTGCCTGAACATAATAGTTATGCATTGGTGTGTGCATATCATGGTGTCTTGGTGGGATGGATCATGTCTCGGATGGAGCGTAAGTGATCTGTCTGTACTCCTTTGTGGAGAATGGTGGGGTTGAATCATGTCTCGGATGGAGCGTAAGTGATTCACCCGTACTCCTTTGTGGAGAATGGTGGGGGTTGAATCATGTCTCGGATGGAGCGTAAGTGATTCACCCGTACTCCTTTGTGGAGAATGGTGGGTTCGATTGAATGAACCAATGAGTCGGTACCGCATGCATGGTGTTGAGTTGCATTTTGCATTATAATATGTTATATTGTAATTTGAACAGTAGGTTCGTTATTTGGTGTTGTTAGGGGTGAATCTTGGTGTGTTGGTGTGTTGTACTACCTTATTTACATGTATTACATTACGGTTATATTTTTGATCATGTTTTCTCACCCCTTTGTTGTTGTTGTGGTCTGTGCTTCTTCGGAAGTACAGATAATCCAGGTGCTTAGCTAGCTTGGATATTGGTGTGATTGTCGAGTCTAGGATGCTCTGATACGTAGCACGGGACTTGGGCGTTTTTATTTGTTTTATGTTGAACTTATATTTTATTTCCCTGTGAACGTATCAAACTTTTATTGAATTTTATCATTTAACATTCCGCTGTATTTGGAGAAAAACCTTTTTATAAGGAAACGTTGTCTTTACGTGATATCCCACTTGGGAGAACTGGAACTCTGATTTTGTTTATTTATAATGTTTATTAATTTAATTGATTTTGGGAAGTGGGGTGTTACAATTGGTATCAGAGCAGGTCGGTCCGTCCGGCCAGTGTTGTTGAGTCGAGTTGAGTCTGTCCTTTATGATGTAGTTGAATATCTTTTAAACCTGGTGTTGTTGTTTGGAGAAGTATGGCGGGAAGGAACGATGCTGCATTGGTTGCTGCTATGCAAGCAATGGCACAGGCTGTTGCTAATCAGAATCAAACTGCAGATGCCCAATTCAGGAGTTTGGCGCAGTTTCGGAGCAACAAGCCGCCAACGTTCGAAGGGGGAATTCTGGACCCCGAAGCTGCTCAGAAGTGGCTGAAGGCAATTGAGAAGATCTTCAGAACTATGGAATGTAGCGATGAGCAAAAGGTGAGGTTTGGTACTCACATGCTGGAGGGTGAAGCTGAAGCCTGGTGGGACAATAGTCGCCAAAGGTTGGAAGCTGCTGGAACTACCATTACTTGGGAGGTGGTTTGGAAAGGTTTTCTGGAGAAGTATTTCCCGGAAGATATCTGAAGCGCTAAGGAAATTGAATTCTTAGAGCTGAAGCAAGGTAGCATGACTGTAGCAGAATATGCTGCCAAGTTTGAGGAGCTGGTGCAGTATTGTCCCCACTATAATGTGGAGGGGGCAATGACCTCTAAGTGCTTAAAGTTTGAGAATGGACTGCGTCCAGAGATTAAGTTGGGGATTGCTTGTCAGAAGATCAAGAGCTATCCTGAGCTGGTAAGCAGAAGCAGGATTTATGATAACGATAACCGAGCAAGGATTGCGCACTACAAAGTTGTTAATGACCGTAAGGGTAAGCAGAGGTTTAGTGGTCCTCCTTATAGTGTTGCTGCTGATAAGGGAAAATGTAAAGCTGTTGTTGATAAGAAGCCTAGAGATGGGAGAGCATCTGCTAAAGGGAAATGTTTTCGGTGCAGTGGTATGGGACACCGTTCTAATGATTGTCCTAATGAAGCCAAGAAGTGTTTTAAGTTTGGGAAACCAGGTCATGTGATAGCTGACTGCAGGGCAACTATGCCGACCTGTTATAACTGTGGTGAGAAGGGTCATATCAGTACACATTGTGAGAAGCCGAGGAAGCGTCAACCGTCTCCGGCTGGTGGAAAAGTGTTTGCCTTGGCAGGAACTCAAGCTGCCAGTGATGAGCATGTTATCAAAGGTACTTGTATTATCAATAATATTCCTTTGATTGCTATTATTGATACGGGTGCAACGCACTCGTTTATTTCTGTAGATTTTATGGAGAGAATAGGATTGGTGTCGTCTACTCTGGAGAGACGAATGACTATTGAGACACCCTCTATAGGTTCAGTGACTACTTCTTTGGTATGCCTGAAGTGTCCGCTGACTATTTTCGGTAGAGAATTTGGAGTGGATCTGATTTGTCTACCACTTGGTAAGTTGGATGTTATTCTGGATATGAACTGGTTAGAGTTCAACCGAGTCTACATCGATTGTTTTCGGAAGGAATTGTTGTTCCTGACCCCTGAAGAGGAAGTTGTGGCAAATTCTTTGTCTAATAAAGAATTGAGGGCCTTGTTGGAAGATGAAACTAGAGTGTTTGCTTTATTTGCAACTTTATCGATGGATAACAAAGTGCCAATGGAGGAATTAGCAGTGGTGAATGAATTTCCAGAAGTGTTTCCTGATGACATTACGGAATTTCCTCCGACGCGAGAAGTAGAATTTGGTATTGATCTTGTTCCTGGTACGAGACCTATTTCTATGGCGCCGTACAGGATGTCTGCAGTGGAATTGGCTGAGTTGAAGTCTCAGATTGGAGAATTGTTGGATAGAAAGTTTATTAGACCAAGTGTATCGCCGTGGGGAGCTCCAGTGTTGTTGGTGAAGAAGAAGGATGGTAGTATGCGTTTGTGCATCGATTACCGTCAATTGAATAAAGTAACTATTAAGAATAAGTATCCTCTACCTAGGATTGATGACTTAATGGATCAGCTGGTGGGAGCTCGTGTGTTCAGTAAGATCGATTTGAGATCGGGTTATCATCAGATAAGAGTAAAGGAAGGTGATATTCAAAAGACTGCTTTTAGGACTCGATATGGACATTACGAATATGCTGTAATGCCTTTTGGAGTGACTAATGCACCGGGAGTATTTATGGAGTATATGAACAGAATTTTCCATTCTTACTTGGATCAGTTCATTGTAGTGTTTATTGATGATGTATTAATTTATTCTAAATCTGATGAAGAGCATGCAGGACATCTGAGAATTGCCTTGCAAGTGTTGAAGGAAAATAAATTATTTGCTAAACTGTCAAAGTGTGACTTTTGGTTGAAGAAAGTAAGTTTCTTGGGGCATGTAATATCTGAAGATGGAATAGCGGTGGATCCGTCAAAAGTAAGTGCAGTATTGCAGTGGGAACCGCCGAAGACAGCGACAGAGATTAGAAGCTTTTTGGGGTTAGCCGGTTATTACCGCAGGTTTATTGAAGGGTTCTCTAATTTGGCGTTGCCATTAACTCAGTTGACGAGAAAGAACCAAGTTTTTGTATGGGATGCTGCTTGCGAAGAAAGTTTTGAAGAGTTGAAAAAGAGATTGACTACGACACCGGTGTTAGTGTTACCAACTCCGAGTGAACCGTTTGTGGTGTACTGTGATGCGTCTAAAATAGGATTAGGTGGAGTTCTGATGCAGAATGGTAAAGTAGTAGCATATGCATCGCGGCAATTGAGAGTGCATGAGCGAAATTATCCGACTCATGATCTTGAATTAGCTGCGGTTGTTTTTGTGTTGAAAATTTGGAGACACTATTTATATGGTTCAAGATTTGAAGTGTTTAGTGATCATAAGAGTCTGAGATACCTGTTTGATCGGAAAGAGCTGAATATGAGGCAGAGGAGATGGTTGGAATTTTTGAAGGATTATGACTTCAGTTTGAGTTATCATCCAGGAAAGGCCAATGTAGTGGCAGATGCTTTGAGTAGGAAAGCAATTCATATGGTAGCTATGATGGTGAAAGAAATTGAGTTAATTGAACAGTTTAGAGATTTGAGCATGGTTTGTGAGACTACTGCAGATAGTGTAATGTTGGGTATGTTGCAGGTAAATAATGACTTCTTGGATATGATTAGAGAGAATCAGAAGTTGGATGTAAAATTGGTAGATTTGATGCCTGGAGTAGGGAGTGACTCCGATAGTGACTTTAAATTGGATAGTACAGGTGTGTTGAGATTTAGAGGCAGGATTTGTGTACCAGATGATGAAGAATTGAAAAAGTCAATTTTGAGCGAAGGACATCGTAGTAGCCTGAGTATTCATCCGGGAGCTACGAAAATGTATCATGATTTGAAGAAATTATTTTGGTGGTCTGGTATGAAAAGAGACATAGCTCAATTTGTGTATGCCTGTTTGACATGTCAGAAGTCGAAGGTGGAACACCAGAGACCTTCTGGATTTATGAAACCATTAGAGATTCCGGTTTGGAAATGGGATTGCATTACTATGGATTTTGTGACAGGTTTTCCGAATACGACGAGAAGTTTTGATGCTATATGGGTGATTGTGGATCGATTGACGAAGTCTGCACACTTTGTGCCGATCAATATTAGTTTTCCGTTAACGAAGCTGGCGGAGATTTATATTCGGGTAATTGTGAAGTTGCATGGTGTTCTGTCCAGTATTGTGTCGGATAGAGATCCACGATTTACTTCGGAATTTTGGAAGAGCTTGCAGGAAGTTTTGGGAACTAAGTTGAAATTGAGTTCAGCTTATCATCCGCAAACTGATGGTCAGTCGGAGAGGACTATTCAGTCGCTTGAAGATTTGTTGAGAGCTTGTGTGTTAGAAAAGGGTGGTGCGTGGGATACTCATTTACCATTGATTGAGTTCACGTACAATAACAGTTACCATTCGAGTATTGGAATGGCACCGTTTGAAGCTTTGTATGGGAGGAGGTGTAAGACTCCTCTGTGTTGGTATGAGACTGGTGAGAGTGTGGTGCTTGGACCAGAAATTGTACAGCAGACTACTGAGACCATTCAGATGATTCGTGAGAAATTGAAAGTGTCTCAGAGTAGGCAGAAAAGCTATCATGATAATCGGAGGAAAGAGTTGGAATTCTGTGTAGGTGATCACGTATTCCTAAGAGTTAATCTGATGACTGGTGTGGGTCGTGCATTGAAGTCCAAGAAGCTGGATCCTAAGTTCATTGGACCTTATGAGATTTTGCAGAGAATTGGTGATGTGGCTTATAGGGTGGCGTTACCGCCTGAGTTGTCGAATCTACATGATGTGTTTCATGTGTCGCAATTGCGAAAGTACGTTTCTGATCCATCTCATGTTATTCAGAGAGATGATGTTCAGGTTCGGGAGAATCTTACTGTTGAGACGATGCCGTTGAGGATTGAGGACCGTAAGATGAAACAGCTCCGAGGGAAAGAGATACCTTTGGTGAAGGTAGCTTGGGGAGGTGCTGCAGGAGGCAGTGTGACCTGGGAGTTGGAAAACAGGATGCGAGAAGCGTATCCGGAGCTATTTCCATTAGGTAATTTTCGAGGACGAAAATAATTAAAGCGGGGGAGAGTTGTAACACCCATTTTAATTATTTAGTCATTCTATTATTATTTTAAATATTATAGGTTGGTGTGCCCTTTGGTGGGGGTGTATTTGGTGATGTTTGGTGGGTGTCCCTAATGTGGGAGGATTATTGGTGGTGTTTTGGTGAATATAATAATATAGTGTATAATATTAATATTGGTGGGAATATTATTATTATTATTATATTTATTATAATTACTATTGTTATTAATATTATTATCATTTTGGTGAGATAATATTATTATTATTATTATTATTATTTTATTAAGTTATTATTATTATTATTAAATTATTATTATTATTATTGGGATTAGAGAATTAAAATAGAGAAGGTGAGGGGTTAGCAAGTTTTACGATACATTGTGGGAAGTTAGAGAAAGTGGAAAAAGAACGATAGAAAGGAGAGAAGTGAGAAGAACGAAAAAGAGAACGGAAAAGGGAGCGAAGAACGAAGGAACGGGGGAAAATCTGAATTGGCCAAACCTTGGAGGATTCTTTCATCGATCAACCGATTAACAAGGTAAGGGGGGAGAAACTTGATTGGGAAATGGTTTATACATGTATAGGGTAGTTGGGGATTCCTTAACCCCGTAGGAAATTGATCGATATATGATAATATATATTGTTATGTTATGATTGATGATGATTGTTGTTAATTATATAGTAATCGTTAATGAATTGGTGTTTTGGGATGATTTGGCATATAGGGCATATAGGGTGTTTTACAGTTTTTAGGGAAATTTCGTATGGCTTTTGAGGTATCGATAAAGTGTGTAGGTGATGATTTTGGGAATAGGAATTAGAAACCTATTGGTTACGGTAATGTGCAAGATTGGTACTAGAATAGACTGAGGATCTGAGTTGGGGTGATAGGTACAATTTAGCCTAGAATACACTGCAGAACTGTGAGAAAACTTGGTGAATCGCAGCATTCGCTGGGCTTCGCCTGGCGAGTGTTGGCGAAGGGAGGCGAGAGTTCGCCTGGCGAGCTGAGGCGAGTGGCAGCGAATAATTCAGAATTAAGTCCCAGACCTAAAGGGTAGGAACTTCGCCTGGCGAGTGTGGCCAGCGAAGGTTCGCCTGGCGAATGAAGGTTCGCCTGGAGAGTGCACGATAGTGAAATGAGGGCTTCGCCAGCAGGTTCGCCTGGCGAATGCTAGCGAAGGTTCGCTACGGGGCTTCGCCTGGCCAATGCCAGCGAGCGTAGCAGAACCAGAATGTGATTTTGTGATGTTTTGGCCTTGAGCTTGGGCTTGTGTGATCCCTTTGGCCTTGATGCACTGTAAGAATGATGAGTGTGGGAACTAACTTGTGTACTTGGTGATAGTGCATGTTTCCCGTAATAATGAGGACTAGTGGACAATTAGTTGATGTATATGTATGTAGTGATCAATAGTATCGTGTATCCCCGAGTAGCGGGATGTGTTTGTATCTTGGTGATAGAATATGAACTTGTCTACTAACTGATTGATTTATATGGTGTTGGTGCATGTTATATCTATGCATATATATGTGATGTATAATGATACGATCAGGTGGATCGTGTGCACTTAGTGTGCCTGAACATAATAGTTATGCATTGGTGTGTGCATATCATGGTGTCTTGGTGGGATGGATCATGTCTCGGATGGAGCGTAAGTGATCTGTCCGTACTACTTTGTGGAGAATGGTGGGGTTGAATCATGTCTCGGATGGAGCGTAAGTGATTCACCCGTACTCCTTTGTGGAGAATGGTGGGGGTTGAATCATGTCTCGGATGGAGCGTAAGTGATTCACCCGTACTCCTTTGTGGAGAATGGTGGGTTCGATTGAATGAACCAATGAGTCGGTACCGCATGCATGGTGTTGAGTTGCATTTTGCATTATAATATGTTATATTGTAATTTGAACAGTAGGTTCGTTATATGGTGTTGTTAGGGGTGAATCTTGGTGTGTTGGTGTGTTGTACTACCTTATTTACATGTATTACATTACGGTTATATTTTTGATCATGTTTTCTCACCCCTTTGTTGTTGTTGTGGTCTGTGCTTCTTCGGAAGTACAGATAATCCAGGTGCTTAGCTAGCTTGGATATTGGTGTGATTGTCGAGTCTAGGATGCTCTGATACGTAGCACGGGACTTGGGCGTTTTTATTTGTTTTATGTTGAACTTATATTTTATTTCCCTGTGAACGTATCAAACTTTTATTGAATTTTATCATTTAACATTCCGCTGTATTTGGAGAAAAACCTTTTTATAAGGAAACGTTGTCTTTACGTGATATCCCACTTGGGAGAATTGGAACTCTGATTTTGTTTATTTATAATGTTTATTAATTTAATTGATTTTGGGAAGTGGGGTGTTACATGTATCGCCACCCCAGTGGTTAAAGCCTCGCCCATAAGAACTTGTCATGCCATTGATCCTTGGTTCGATCCTCATTTAGGACGGTTTTTGGGCATTTTGTGATTTTTCATAGTTTTTACTATTTTTCTTCTTTTCCTCTCACCATGTTCACACGCATCAAGTGGCTGGGTTGGCTAAATTTTGAGCCTGTGACCCCAAGGTCTTGGGTTCAAGCCTTGGGGGAGGCATTTTTTTTTTTTAATATTGGATTTATTTGATTTTATTGAATTGTCATTAAATTTCAAAAAATCATAACTCCTTCATTTTTAATCATTTTTTAGTGATTCTTTTTTTCTAAATTTTTGTATTAGTAAATAATTTCATATAATACTTAAAGAATTTTAAAATTTTATTTTAGAAACACTTTGTATTATTGTGAATTTGCGACCCGTTTTAGGGTTTTAACCCTCATATCTTTCCTCTATCATTTCAAACTTTGATTTCTTCCTATTTGAATTTTTAACTTAAAATTGATATGGGATTGGCTTGTTAGCATCCATGTGTGCTTGAGTTTGACTTAAAACTCTTTGCTTGTAAGCATTTGTGTTCAATCTTTTCTTAGAACTTGAAGGTTTTCCCCATGAAGTTTGGAACTTCTCCCTTTCATTGTTGTGACATTTTTTGTTTAGGCCTGATGTTTGTAAGTATACATGTCATCTTGTAAGCCCTAGGAAACCTCATATTTGTTAAGATACATCTTTATCTTTCTTAAGATCCCCTTCCATCTTTGTTAACATGTACCCCCTTCTTTGTTAAGATATGCTTTGGTTTTTACCTTTCATTAAGTCTTGAAAGAACTTTCCCCTTCATGATATTGCAATATCTTAATTACTTGCATTGGTTGTAACCATTTACCTTGAATAAAATCATTGATATCGTAATATCTTAATGTTTGCATTGGTCGTAACCATTTACCTTGATTGAAATCATTGATATTGTAATATCTTAATGTTTGTTTTGGTCGTAACCATTTACCTTGATTGAAATCATTGATATCGTAATATCTTAATGTTTGCATTGGTCGTAACCATTAACCTTGACTAAAATCATTGATATCGTAATATCTTAATGTTTGTTTTGGTCGTAATCATTTACCTTGATTGAAATCATTGATATCATAACATCTTAATGTTTGCTTTGGTCGTAACCGTTTATCTTGATTGAAATTATTGATATCGTAATATCTTAATGTTTGCTTTAGTCGTAACCATTTATCTTGATTGAAATCATTGACATCGTAATATCTTAATGTTTTCTTTGGTCGTAACCATTTACCTTGATTGAAATTATTGATATCGTAATATCTTAATGTTTGCTTTGGTCGTAACCATTTACCTTGATTGAAATCATTGATATTGAAATATTGAATGTTTGTTCTGGTCGTAACCATTTACCTTGATTGAAATCATTGATATCGTAACATCTTAATGTTTGCTTTGGTCGTAACCATTTAACTTGATTGAAATTATTGATATCGTAATATCTTAATGTTTGTTTTGGTCGTAACCATTTACCTTGATTGAAATCATTGAGTCGTAATATCTTAATGATTGCTTTGGTCGTAACCATTTTTCTTGATTGGAATCATTGATATCGTAATATCTTAATGTTTATTTTGGTCGTAACCATTTATCTTGATTGGAATCATTGATTATGTAATACCTTAATTTCCTCCATTGGTCGTAACCATTTACCTTGATTGAAATCATTGATATCGTAATATCTTAATGTTTGTTTTGGTCGTAACCATTTATCTTGATTGGAATCATTGATATCGTAATATCTTAATTCTCTCCATTGGTTGTAACCATTTACCTTGATTGAGAAATTTGGGCTTGTGCACTAGTTTTTCAAAAAGTACTGGAACTCCTCCATAACCCTTGTGAGCTGAGAGTTTCAAATTGAGAAAGTTGGGTTTGTGCCCTAGTTTGTCAACTTGTCAAAATTCAACATAGACTTGGTTCCCAACCATGTGCTTCTATTCTAACCATGGAATGATCTCTGATGAGATATATTATGGTGTAATTTGGACTGGATCAGACAAGAATCCAAGCAAATCTCAAGTTCTTGACAAGACACGTTAGTTTAATAAGAAAAATGCAAAAGTTACACAAGGAGATAGAGCATTGGTGGCTGCAGCAGGTGGGGGGTCTTTGCTCACCTAAATGTCACTTCTCACATCACATTACTAGCTAGCTTTTGAAAGCTAAACCCCTTGCAAGCAAGCAAAGCCTGCTGAACCAAAACCACTACATGGATCTCATGAGATTTTCACCAAAAATCTCCCTCCAAGGTAAAAAACCAAATCTGCCCCAATGCTTCTCATGACCTATAAATAGAGGCTTCCTCCTATTGTATACAACACACCAGATCCCTCTAAACCCAAGAGAAAATCAAGCTCTCATTCTTACCTTGCTTTGCTTGTAAGTGAAGAAAGGTACAAAACCACCAAAAATTGCCTTGTGCAAGTTTCATACCAGGTCCATTTCCAATCATTCAACCACCCTAGAAACCATTCACAAAACCTTAAAATCATCATTAGAAGGTGTTCCAATCTTTAGTTTCATCAAAAACTCTACAAAACCAAAAGTCAACTCCTTATACCCTCTACTTTGACTTTTCTGCACAAAGTGGAGAAAATCATTGCTTAGATCAGTTTGGACCATTTTGACACTTTGAACACCTTCCATTAATGTCATACAAACTATCTAAAACCATAAAAAGCAACTGGAAACTCTTTTGCTAAGACTATCCTCAAAGATCACTTATTGCTTCAAAGGGAAGAAACTTCAAGGATTGCTTCAAATGAGGGGTATCTTGCTGCTAGCTTGCTTTGGGAGGTGTACAAGTGGTAGGTTTCTCCAAATTCTCTCTTTATTATGCATAAATATCATTAGAGCATGTTTGAGTTAGTTGGTGTTTGCTATCATAAATTTTGTTAACTTTCATTTTAAGTATTGATTTGGTATTGTTATGTCAAACCTGCTATTGTTGAATGTACAACATTGTCATGTTGTGCAAACTGTTTCTGTTAGTGGTTGTGTTAGAGGTTTTGGTTGTAGAATTGTAAATTCTTGTTAGGATGTAAAAGTATAGTTAGGCTACAGTTTAGGGCAATGTGTGCATATACTGCTTTTGTAAAAGTTTTGGTTGATGTATACTATTGAAGCATGATTGTTTTACCTGTTGCCATAAGTTTGTAGTTGTCACATGAAGGAAGTATTGGACTAGTTCTTGAATGGATTTTAACATTTGTCATGTTCAAATTTGCAACTATGCTGTCTAAAACTGTTTTTGAAGTTTGAGTTTGTCAACTTATGCTTGCTGTTAAAACTTGTTTTTCATACTAAAAACCTATTTGTGAAATAGCCATTGTCCTATCATGTATGAATTGAACAGTTTGTTGGATGAGTTAAATGTTCCCTTGGTTGAAATTTACAGCTGTGCTGTTAGAGATGTCTTGAGGTTGAGTTGGTCAACTCATGATGACCTACATTAGATTAATGACTCATTTGTTTAAGTGTACATTTGTTGGATTTGAGCATTGTAATGTCAAAGTGTGTGGCTACTTCTTTTTTAATTTGATTTTATGTTAGAGTTGCTTATAGGTTTAATTCAATAGCAAACTGCTACATAGTGCTGTTATAACCTATTTTTTCCAATCATGTCAAGCATATCCTAAATCTTGGTCTCAGTTTAAGGCTAAGTGGTTTGTTTGGTTTGAAAGCTTGGTGTGTCTTGTCTACTTTTGTGAAAGTATCTATGATTGAATTCTATGTTTAAGTTTATAACTTTCCTGGTTAAATTTGTTCTTGAGTTCATTTGTCCAACTTATGTTTGCTTGCATTGAGTAGTGACTGTCATTTTAAGGAAATGTATTAGGGATGTTTTGTTTTGATTGATGGCATGGTTATGTCCAAAGATTTGTTGATGCTTCTGTTCAGACTTTATGCATAGATTTTTGTTAATCATGTGTAGGGACTAGCTTGTATGTTGCTGCATATATCATTCTGAATACAAATGTATGTTTGTCTTTGTGAAGGAAACTGTTGAGATGATTCATTATAAGTGTTGTTGAGCATAGCATTGATCTATGATGATCAACATTGTCATGTTGGTGTTTATTTGCTGTCAAAAACTCATTTTTAGTTATGTCTTGTTGTGGAAAAACATTACTGCTAAACTGATCATGTTTGCTTTTAAAAGACATTTCCTTGTGCTTATTATCCAATTTTTCCTTAAAGGTTTGTCAACCTATATCTTCATTAGGATTTCAGTATGTTTGGGATCTATGTTTGATAAGTTTGTAAGCTGCTTGTCTTGTTTAAAATATGAGATGTATGCATTTGTTTTATATTGTTGTTGAAGCCTTTGGTGAATATGTTGTTGCATTAGTCTGCTACCAATTTCTGTCTTGAGGTTTGTCAACTAAGATTTTAGTTGGTCTCATGTCTGGTTATTGAACCCTTGATGTTGGATTTTAGAGCATGATGTTTAGGTCTGCTCAGTTCAATTTTTAGGTTGTCACCACTTGTTTTGAACATGTCTATGTTGATGCTTTAAGTATATGTGTCTTGTTTTGTGCTTTGCTATGACTTGTGAGTCATGTTTGATCTTTTTCCATGGACCTTTTGTTAGAATCATAGGTCACTGTTTCATTTATTCATACACTGCTGCAAGTCAAGTGCCATAACTTAACAGCCCCTAGATTTTTAGGTCTTTTTACTAACAGTTTTGCCTTAAAGATTCATAGGTGTTTGATCCAGTTGTTATGCAACTCTTGACATTCTGAATTTGTGTTGCTTGATGTTGTTGCCATTTTGTTTTGGTTATGTTCAAATCATGTTCATTATTGCAACTCATGTGCCAAAATTATTTCCTAAGGTCTTTTGATTCATATTTCAGTTGGAGCTTGATCTATTGCATATTTGAAACTTCTGTACATCTTTCTCTAAACCTGATTGCATCTGTTTTGATCCATGAACCCCAAAATGCACTTCAACGCTTCATTATCCATAAGCCATTGAATTTTGTTATGTGTGTAGTATTTAGGAAAATGGTTGATACCATCATGTTCCTCGTGAAAAAACAAGCATGTTTGACTTAAATTTCACTAAAATTGATTGAGTTTTGACAAAGTTTGATGAAATCGTTTTTGACATTTCACTTGAGCTTGCCTTGCATTTTCCCAGCTATGCACTTTGTTAAGTATACCTTAACATGGGGTGGCTTGATACAACGGATGTATCTCCACCCCAGTGGTTAATGCCACGCCCATAAGAACTTGTCATGCCATTGATCCTTGGTTCGATCCTTAGTGAGGATGGTTTTTGGGCATTTTGTGATTTTTCATAGTTTTTACTATTTTTCTTCTTTTCCTCACACCATGTTCACACGCATCAAGTGGCTGGGTTGGCTAAATTTTGAGCCTGTGACCCCAAGGTCTTGGGTTCAAGCCTTGGGGGAGGCATTTCTTTTTTTTTAATATTGGATTTATTTGATTTTATTTAATTGTCATTAAATTTCAAAAAATCATAACTCCTTCATTTTTAATCATTTTTTAGTGATTCTTTTTTTCTAAATTCTTGTATTAGTAAATACTTTCATATAATGCTTAAAGAATTTTAAAATTTTGTTTTAGAAACACTTTGTATTATGGGGAATTTGTGACCCGTTTTAGGGTTTTAACCCTCCTATCCTTCCTCTATCATTTAAAACTTTGATTTCTTTCCATTTGAATTTTTAACTTGAAATTGATATGGGATTGGCTTGTTAGCATCCTTGTGTACTTGAGTTTGACTTAAAACTCTTTGCTTGTAAGCATTTGTGTTCAATCTTTTCTTAGAACTTGAAAGTTTTCCCCATGAAGTTTGGAACTTCTCCCTTACATTGTTGTGACATTGTTTGTTTAGGCATGATGTTTGTAAGTATACATGTCATCTTGTAAGCCCTATGAAACCTCATATTTGTTAAGATACATCTTTATCTTTGTTAAGATCCCCTTCCATCTTTGTTAACATGTACCCCCTTCTTTGTTAAGATATGCTTTGGTTTTTACCTTTCATTAAGTCTTGAAAGAACTTTCCCCTTCATGATATTGCAATATCTTAATTACTTGCATTGGTTGTAACCATTTACCTTGAATGAAATCATTGATATCGTAATATCTTAATGTTTGCATTGGTCGTAACCATTTACCTTGATTGAAATCATTGATATTGTAATATCTTAATGTTTGTTTTGGTCGTAACCATTTACCTTGATTGAAATCATTGATATCGTAATATCTTAATGTTTGCATTGGTCGTAACCATTAACCTTGACTGAAATCATTGATATCGTAATATCTTAATGTTTGTTTTAGTCGTAATCATTTACCTTGATTGAAATCATTGATATCGTAACATCTTAATATTTGCTTTGGTCGTAACCGTTTATCTTGATTGAAATTATTGATATCGTAATATCTTAATGTTTGCTTTAGTCGTAACCATTTATCTTGATTGAAATCATTGACATCGTAATATCTTAATGTTTTCTTTAGTCGTAACCATTTACCTTGATTGAAATTATTGATATCGTAATATCTTAATGTTTGCTTTGGTCGTAACCATTTACCTTGATTGAAATCATTAATATCGAAATATCTTAATGTTTTTTTTGGTCGTAACCATTTACCTTGATTGAAATCATTGATATCGTAACATCTTAATGTTTGCTTTGGTCGTAACCATTTAACTTGATTGAAATCATTGATATCGTAATATCTTAATGTTTGCTTTGGTCGTAACCATTTACCTTGATTGAAATCATTGATTCGTAATATCTTAATGATTGTTTTGGTCGAAACCATTTTACTTTATTGGAATCATTGATATCGTAATATCTTAATGTTTATTTTGGTCGTAACCATTTATCTTGATTGGAATCATTGATTACGTAATACCTTAATTTCCTCCATTGGTCGTAACCATTTACCTTTATTGAAATCATTGATATCGTAATATCTTAATGTTTGTTTTGGTCGTAACCATTTATCTTGATTGGAATCATTGATATCGTAATATCTTAATTGTCTCCATTGGTTGTAACCATTTACCTTGATTGAAATCATTGATATTGTAATATCTTGATACTTGCTTTGGTCGTAACCATTTATCTTGATTAAAATCATGATATTGTAGTATCTTGGGGCTTGCTTATTCTTGTTTGAATGATTATTGCTTTGTTAAGTTATTCCCCAAGTGATGGAACTCTTTAGTTCCCATCCAAGTTGCCTCATCTTTTCCCTTCCAAAGGAAAGTCTCTCTATTGACCCTTGGGTCATAGATAGCTCATTACCCTCCCTTGACTTTGTTAAGTCATCTATACACTTAACTAAAACATAGCCATTAGACTTTGCTTAAGTCTAAAAAACTTACCCCTTGTTAGGAGTATCCTTCAGCTAGAACTTTAAAGATAGAGTTTGTTCACTCTATGCAAAAATCATAGTAATGATTTCTTACTCCCCATTCTTGAGTGTACAATTTAGATCTAGAGAGTTTGTATAAACTCTATACAAGCATTGTTATGTTTGTTCCCCCTTTAACCTTGATCATAATTAAGTGTTCATCTATCCCTAGTGAGGTGAACTACGATTGCTCTGATTCTATCCTAGTTAGGATACGTAGGCAGAAGATGCGATATCTTTGCGAGTAAACTTAGAAACTATCCTTAGGTCTTTACCTACACCTTTTACCCAATCCCAATCCATAGCAAATATTTAGCAAGTATTAGCATGCAAACAAACAAAAGGTTCCTGTAGAGTACTGCAGATGTTTAGGATGTGAAATACCTACCCTAGGCATAACCAACCCCCGATCCCCGAATCTCTTAGCGTTGTTGTTACATCGCGCAAAAGGGTTTTTCTTTCTTCAACCTTTCCTTTGGATAAATCAAAGTTCGGTTGTTAATTTTAAGAATTAAGATGCAAGTTAATCAATAGCTTGGTATCACGATTCTCCCCGCAACAGAAATGACGACTTCACTGGGGACATACTTTAACTTGAAGGTTTAGCCTATTTTGTTTGATTGTATGCTATATTTGTGAATATTTGCTTAACATGTATGTTTGTAAATATATTTGTTTATATTGTGGACCTTGGGTGCCTTGAGTGGTGAGATAAATCCTAACCCGGATTTGAGTGACACATGAGATAGGATTGTGATATGATCAATAGTTGGGCTATTGGGAGTAGTCCCAATATGTCTGACATAATCACGCTCAGTGGAGACTATTTGCAAAACCCCTTCGAGCTTAGAAGTAGGAGTTCTTTATTTGCAAAACAAAGCTTAAATCTCAAACATGGGGCGGGTAGTTCTCAGTTAACTCGGAGGTATGTACATACAAGACACTTTTCATATAAAAGTGGTGCATTTAGGTTTTTCCTTCGTACACAACAAGCAAGTGTCGAAGTTTAAAAGACGATGATGGTTCACCATAAGCCATTAAACTAGGTAGTCACCTCCTTTCTCAAAAAAAAGAGAAGAAGAAAAAAAAGGAAATTGAAAAGCCCGCTAAGTCAAAACCTATGACTTAGGAAAAAATGAGGCATCCTGTTGACTGTATATTCGAACAAAATAGTTCAGACAAAAGTCAGGGATAATAAAGAGAGGAATTCTGTAAGAGTCATCACTCTCAAAAATCCTCAAATAGCAAAAAGCTATCAAATACTATAAGGGAGTTGTGACTACCCTAGATTTGTGAATCATCACCAACTATCATCAGTTCAATTCTTAAGCCTGGGATAACTTGAATGTATAGTTTGAGTTAACCGAGTGTAGGATTGGAGTTCATCGTGGATATTGGATGGGACAAATAACTTTGAGCCTTTATCCTTTGTTTCATGAACCATGAACCAACCCACGTTACAACCCTTAAAAGACCTAATTGAGGTAAGGTTGTTTTGAAAGCATATTACAGCAAGGTTGGATAACCTGACTCCTAATGATCTTTGATAATTGTGTGTGTTAATCACTTTATCCATCATTTGTAAGATGATTGGATCATTTCACTTTGATCACTTGATCACTCCACCGTGTGTGTTTCATCAAAAAAATTGTTTTCAAAAGTTTGCATGAATTTTGCATTAAAATTGCCAACTTTTAATGAACAACATTGTTTGCTAGACAATCCAATATCAAAGGAATCCCAACAAAAGCTGCCAGCTAGGGAATTTGATTTGATAAAAGAAGCTCAGCCTGGGGCAACCAAGTTGAAGGATTTGTTAATCATTTGTCACAACGTTCAGCTAATCATCAGGTCAAGATCAGTTGAATCTCTTAAAAGAGCAGTTTAGTCTGGGGAAACTATGTTGCAGTTACCAGCTAGCGGGGGCAAGTTTGTTCCTCAGGCGTTACTTCCACAGTCTGAAGATTTTGTTGTGCAAACACCGTTAAACTGGGGCATTCACGTCGAGATTTGTAAATCTCTCTCTATAAGAGTTTGAAGACATTGAATCATATTTATGCCAATTCTTTTATAAAATTCTCTTGATGGTTTCTTCCCACATTCCATGTAATCTGGGGCAGAAAAGGTTCGAAGACTGTTTGTCGCAAGGGCCGTTGCTCACTTAAAGAGGATTAGTACGCTGTCATGGGGCAGAATTGTTTTGTTCTCATGATACCTTTTTGTCAACTCTCCAATTAAGTTGTTACTTCGGTTGATCTTGGAATTTCCCTTGGTGATTTTTCCTTCAAACTCATGATGGCAATCCAGGTGAAGTCATGACGATTGTGTCTGAAGAAGATTACTCTCTCCCCGAGAAGGTTGTAACCGTGAGGTGGAATTATTGATCTTTATGATCATCCCCGTTGTTGTCCAACTTAGTGAAGTCGGCTAGGTATCCGTGTCGAGATGTTTATTTCATCTCCTATTTTGTTTTGTCTGTTTTTTCAGCATAAACATAAGCATGGCATAAAGCATATGCATAGCATTCGTGCATTTTTTCTATCTCTGGTTATTACCTGTTTTGTTTCACTTTGGTGTTTTTCACCAAGTGACTGAGTTTGTCTCTCTCAATAGAGTCGTCATCCTTTAAGCATAAAACGTCCATCCTTTCTCAATTCCCCACAGAGTTTAATCCTCGTGGATGATGGTTGTTTCAGCTATCTTTTTCCACTATTGGATAAGATGCATCCCCATTAGAGTTCATTCCTCAATGTTTGGAGTCTTGTTTGATAGTTTCTTTCTAGCTTAGTTCTAGACTGAACTTCGGTCCCTGTCGGTCACCGAACCTACCTGGACGTGCATTTATTTTTCACTATCTATCAAGAAGAACATTATGCATTGCCTTGCAGATAAGTGGCAATCTCTGTAGAGAATCTTATTCATCTTCAACAATAAGTGGCAATCTCTGTGGAGAAGCTTATTCATCTTCAACAATAAGTGGCAATCTCTGGCGAGAAGCTTATTCACCTTCAACCATAAGTGGCAATCTCTGTGGAGAAGCTTATTCACCTTCAACAATAAGTGGCAATCTCTGTGGAGAAGCTTATTCATCTTCAATAATAAGTGGCAATCTCTGTAGAGAAGCTTATTCATCTTCTACAATAAGTGGCAATCTCTGTAGAGAAGCTTATTCATCTGCAAATAAGTGGCAATCTCTGGCGAGAAGCTTATTCATCTTCAAATAAGTGGCAATCTCTATAGGGAAGCTTATTCATCTTCAACAATAAGTGGCAATCTCTGGAGAGAAGCTTATTCACCTTCAACAATAAGTGGCAATCTCTATAGAGAAGCTTATTCACCTACAGATAAGTGGCAGTCTCCCCTGAGAAGCTTATCATGTTGTACCTCCCAGATAAGTGGCAGTATCTCCTGAGAAGCTTATCGTGTGTATCATCGCTTACAGATAAGTGGCGGTCTCGCCTGAGAAGCTTATCCTGTTTCATTATATCTAGCAACAAGTGGCCATTTCCCTCGAGAAGCTTGTTTCTAGTACGTTTTCCAGATAGGTGGCAGTCTCTCCAAAGAAGCTTATCAATTTATTCGTACTCCCCAGATAAGTGGCAGTCTCCTATGAGAAGCTTCTCATCATTACCTTTTCAGATAAGTGGCAGTCTCGTTCTCTGAGAAGCTTATCCAATCCCCTGCAAACGATGAGTGGCAGTCTCATTTGAGAAGCTTATCTTAGGAATGTTAAGGACCGGTTGTGACCACCATTGTTTGGAAAATCCAGTGGGTACTGGTATAGTTAATTTGGTGGTGACCAATCATATTTCGAGAAAGGCCAGTTGGTAATCGGCATTGGGAAAATCCAAGGATAACAGGTACTAATGATTTGGTTGTGTATCATTCCAAGTGAAGTCACGCTTTGTTTCCATTCCAAGCTCAGGTTTAGTACCTTTGGATATGTTGCTTCCAAGCTCAGGTTTCGTACCTTTGGATATGTTTGTTTCCAAGCTCAGGTTTCGTACCTTTGGATATGTTTGCTTCCAAGCTCAGGTTTCGTACCTTTGGATATGTTTGCCTCCAAGATCAGGTTGTGTACCTTTGGAAGTGTTTGTTTCCATTCCAAGCTCAGGTTTCGTACCTTTGGATATGTTTGCTTCCAAGCCCAGGTTTCGTACCTTTGGATATGTTTGCTTCCAAGCTCAAGTTTTGTACCTTTGGATATGTTTGTTTCCAAGCTCAGGTTTCGTACCTTTGGATATGTTTGCCACCAAGCTCAGGTTTCGTACCTTTGGATATGTTTGCTCCCAAGATCAGGTTTTGTACCTTTGGAGATGTATACTTTGAATTCCGAGTTCAGGAATTTCCAGAGACTTGAATGTTGCATTTGCATGAAATCTTTGATGTATCCTAATGCTTTGAGGATATTTGACTTTTGTTCCTAAGGTTTTGAGGGATATATTTGTACTTCCTGTTTGAAGATTTGGTCATCACCAGTCCTTTCTAAATCCAGTGGTTACTGACATTGCTTGAAAGTTAATTTGTTATTAATACCGTAAGTTGTTCATCACCAATATTCCCAGTAAATATGTTGCTTTCCCCATTCGAGTCTCATAGATCTAGTGGATACTAGCATCCCCGGTGCGTCTGGTCTTGTTCTATTCTTTTCCTGAAGATCCCGTTCGAACTCTTCATTATAGGAAATCCCTCATTTGGTTATCCCTAGTGAAGTCGCCATTTCTGTTGTGGGGAGAATCGTGATACCAAGCTATTGATTAACTTGCATCTTAATTCTTAAAATTCACAACCGGACTTTGATTTATCCAAAAGAAAGTCTCTCTATTGACCCTTGGGTCATAGATAGCTCATTACCCTCCCTTGACTTTGTTAAGTTATCTATACACTTAGTTAACACATAGCCATTAGACTTTGCTTAAGTCTAAAAAACTTACCCCTTGTTAGGAGTATCCTTCAACTAGAACTTTAAAGATAGAGTTTGTTAACTCTATGCAAAAATCATAGTAATGATTTCTTACTCCCCATTCTTGAGTGTACAATATAGATCTAGAGAGTTTGGATAAACTCTATACAAGCATTGTTATGTTTGTTCCCCTTTGAACCTTGATCATAATCAAGTGTTCATCTATCCTTAGTGAGGTGAACTACGATTGCTCTGATTCTATCCTAGTTAGGATACGTAGGCAGAAGATGCGATATCTTTGCGAGCAAACTTAGAAACTATCTTTAGGTCTTTACCTACACCTTTTACCCAATCCTAATCCATAACAAATATTTAGCAAGTATTAGCATGCAAATAAACAAAAGGTTCTTTTGGAGTAATACAAATGTTTAGGATGTGAAATACCTACCTTAGGCATAACCAACCCCCGATCCCCGAATCTCTTAGCGTTGTTGGTACATCGCACAAAAGGGTTTTTCTTTCTTTAACCTTTCCTTTGGATAAATCAAAGTCCGGTTGTGAATTTTAAGAATTAAGATGCAAGTTAATCAATAGCTTAGTATCACAACTCTCCCTGCAACAGTAGCGATAATGTAACTCCCAAGCATCTTCGCTCAAGGCATCTTCGAGTTTAGGCTTCTTTACCTCCGCTTAGACTTTAAGCTCCTCCAAGGCTGACAAAGTCTCCTTAAGCTTCTTCTCGCTTCTGCATTTGTGCGATGATTCCTTTCGAACCTCCCTCTCTTTACCCTCGAGCTGCAACTTCATCCTTTCGTTCTGGTCATGGAGTTCATCCACTTTCATCTTGTGAGCAGTCATAGTGGCATTCCATTAACTATTGAACTTTGAGATCTCAAGACGGGATTTTTCTAGATATTTCTTTCTTTGTTGTAATAGGATGTTGGCACTTCTCAAATTTTGGCCTATCCTCTCCCTCTTCTTGATTTCTTCTTCTAGTTCTTTCTCTCTATGTTCTAGAAGCTCTGTCTTCACCTTGGATACATAGGCTGCTTCGTTATCATCATGCCCCAACTAAGAGACCTCTCTCTTCAATTCATCATTCTCCTTACAAAGCTCTTCCTTCTCGGCCCAGGCCTTGTTATACCTCTCTACATACACAGTAGTAGGTTGTTCAATCATTAATGGATACAAAGGTGCTTCAATAGAGAAAGGCAGCAACACTTCTTCGACCCTATTCTGAATCCACTCCATGTAGAAAGCGTAAGCTTTGCAATCACTCTTGCCCAAAGAAGTCTTTCCCTTCCTGTGGATCGTGCCCCAGGTTTCCACAACCCTCTTCAACAATTCTGGATATGTTGTCTCAATAAAGAATAAAAATTCTTGAATATTCTTATCTTTTGGTGGCTCCCTCAAGGCATATCCAAATTGTCTAACAACGAGAGAAGGATTATAGTTAATACCCATTTTTCTCCCTTCTAGAGGCACATTTGGGAAGTCTCCACAACTAATGATGATCTTCATGCCAAGAAAACCATGATTGAACCAGACAATTTCCTTCACAGTTAAACCCATCAATCTTTTAGACCACTCTGCATATTTCCTGGAATCAACAAAATCTCTAGTGCGAGGAAGATGATCCATAAACCACTTGTGAAGGAGTTATGCACAACAGGAAATAAGCCCTCCTCTTCTTCTCTCATTCTTGTAGTGCAAAGAATGATACAAGTCCCCCAAGAGAGTATGCACGGGATTCTTCATAATAAAGAGGCAAACAACATTCATATCCACAAAGTCCACCATGTTGGGGAATAAGACGATGCCATATATGCACAACACTAAAATAGAGTTGAAAACCACCCAACTACCAGTTTCAACATACTTTTGAGCTTCACTCACCAAAAAATCCAGATGGAACCCAAAAAATTCTCCCTTGCTAGCAATATTATCCACCAATACAGATTTACTCAAATAAAAAGCAGCGACAACATCGTCGAGATCAGGATTCTCCTTGGAATAATAGAAAGGTGCCCTATCCCTGATAGTAATTCCCAAGATGAATGCATACTCTTCTAACGTTGGAACCAACTGATAGTCCAGAAAAGTGAAACATCACATCGGAGGATCATAGAACTGTAGAAGAGTGTGGATGGCCTTATACTCGTACTCAGTAATAGTATGCACAAAAATCAAAATCCTCCCATAATTCTTCCTTAAGTCTTCGAGAATGCTAGAATCCGCCAAAGTAACCAAACCATGAAGGGAAACCAAGTTAGGAACTGGAAAATTGTACACGATGATCTTCTTTCTACCAGTGTCCATCTCTACATACCTCTGACAATAGGAATCAAGGATAAGACGCAAGCCCTAGAAATACACAAACATGAATGTTAGGATGCAAAAGTCATGCTATGCAAATGCAAACATGGGATCAAGGTTCCCATATACTCTGGATAGTTGTTGCATTATTGACTGAATACGGCCATAGTTTTGCTTCACCAGAAAACTAGAATAACCATAATACCTAGATTTAAAGGTCCACACTAATAAGAAAACCAAAAAATCGGGTAGGTTGAAAGTCAAGGTTTCCTGCAAAAACCATCCCCTCTTACACGCGGGTTCTAGTCTTGGACATGGCATCCTAGCAGGTGCTTAGCATAATGGGCTCTCAGGTCAAGAAATGATGATATGTTCGCCATTTTTGGTTTGGCATCATCATCAATCAAGGAGGCCTCAACTGATTTCCCATGAACGGTCTCCAAAGTCCTAAGCTCTCTAAGTTAACACCCTATCATATGCACTAGACGTGCAGGGTAGGATATCTCCATAGAAAACCACATCTGAATGTGGATTTTGTGTCAACTAAACATGACCAGACGCCACACAAGCTACACTACTCTCAACTCTAATCTTAGGTGTACACTCAAGCCCGGGTAGTGGGCTTATCTCTCATAAAACCAACCCACCCAACAGCACAGCAACATAAGAGCAATATAATAACAATAATCAAATGTAATAATATACAACAATAATGTACATAAAAGCATAAAAATAAACACCCAAGAAACAAAAACAAACAAGCTCTAGGATTGACTCGCATAGGGAACTAGAGTCCTAGCAGAGTCGCCAACTGTTGCAACTACGAAAAACACCCATGGAAAAATAGAAGAGTCATCACCAAATATTATTTATCCCGACGGGGGAAAGGAAACGATTGAAGAAAACCTGAAAAAGGGAGAAGGCATGGTCTCGCAACCAAATCCTGGGTTCGGGAGTCGATTACGCAAAAGGAAGGTATTAGCACCCCCCCCCCTCGTGTTCATTGTACTCAACGGGATCCACGCTTGTTGTCTAATCAAATGGTGTACTTATCTAAAGCCTACTGCTAACAAAAACGAGAGTAGAGATAGAAAAAGAAAAAGGAGACTCAATAGGACTTCTCTGTCCTAGGCCTACGTATTCCCTCGTGCAATGGGAAAGTTAGAGTCAATATAGTTCGGAGACTACGAATGAAAGGGAGAAGGTTGCTCTCCAAGACTTTGTCGTCTTGTACCTACGTATCCTCATTCAGATGAGAATGAGGAAGTCAGAGCAATCGTAGTTTGACGTATGAGTCGATATGTGTTTTTTATGAGTGACGTTAAGTTCATATTCCAATAGTTAGGGTCGATACTTGTTTGCGGTAGAACAGAAAAATAGCGTACTCTTGCTGAAAATGATTTGATAAATGATCCCGAAGGATAAAAATGGTTTGAACTTGTTTATGAGTTTTAGAGAAGTGAATTGAGTTGGTTTGAGATTCGTATTGCACTAAAGTCTATGATATAGGAGCGAATGTGTCGCATGATCGCCCCCAGATAGGACGTATGCTAAACACTCTAGACGAAGTATGGAGAAACTCCTCACTCATTATTTCCCATATACTTAAGGCTTGTGGCGCACAACACTCATTGTATTTATTAAGTGTTTTGGTGTTGTTTTGAGAGAGAAGAGGAAAAGACGCATGAAAGGTCTAAGGGATAACTCGGTCCTAAAATTGTCATGCAAAATAGCCCTAACGTCGGGATGCGGCAGGAAACTCTATCCTAATGTTAGCATGTAAAGGTGGACTTAAGGTTAAGGTTAAAAAGGGACTAACCTAATGTTATCATGCATGGATCAACTTCTAATGTCTATCATACTCTAAGCTTAATCAAATATTAAGTTGGACTAGGAAGCCTTAAGGAAACATGTAAGAAGAATCCAAAACAAGGAAAACAAACCAAAAACAATAGCAAGACTGACGCTTCAGCTTCATAACAGCAGTAAAAACCCAGCAGATAAGCAAAACATCATTTAACGGCTCATGTTTCAGCACATAACAGGTGTAAAATGCAGCAGGCAGAATGGATGCAATTAACAACATGCTAAAATCAGGACAACATGTGTAAAAGCTCAGGCAGCATGTATGTATCAATACTTCAACAAATGCATATGATATGGTGATGATCAAATATGAACATGTATTAACAATTAAACACAAGCAAGATTGCATAACTAAACATTCATCAAGAACATCATACATATTCAACACCAATTAATCGTTTCGAACAATCATTTGTTTGCGAAATCGAAAACAAACATAAGCATGTGACACAAATCCAGCAAGATAAACATCAAGAACCAACAATCAACATTGTACAAACGATTATGCAACATGATCATCACACCAAAAATGAAACACAAAAATCATAGATATGCATCAATGAAAACAATGAGTCGCGTGTCAAAGAATTACAAACATGCTTTCAAGTATAGTGAAATAGCTGTAAAACAGTCCACAAATATGCATCACATCAATCCATGAAGATTAAAAGTGGAAAGAAATCAAAACAAGCTTGAAAATACATGAAAATCACAATCTACATTAGTGTTAATCGATTAACCATTTTCTAGGAAAAATGGTTAATCGGTTAACCTCTTTGAAAAAGCCAAAAAATGTGAAAAAATACACTATTTAATCTGTCGCTTCCGCGAAAATAAGGTGTCGGCAAAACAGAAGAGTCGCCACCTTTCGTTATTTATCCCTCAGAGCGGGAAAGGAAACGATCGGAAAAACCTGACGAAAAGGTATAAGACAAGGTCATCGCAACCATTGTCTGGGTTCGGGAGTCGGTTACGCAAGGGGAAGGTATTAGCACCCCTCACGTCCGTCGTACTCAACGGGATCCATGCTTATTGTGTTTACTGGACGAGTTGGTTTATCTATCTACCTATCAAGGCTGGCTTAAACAGAAAAGAGAAATGACTCGGCAAAGCATCGCGCTTTATGCCTACGTATTCTCATCAGAGAATGAGAAATCAGAGTCAACGTAGTTCGACCTACGACGGGTTATGGGGAAGGTGCCTACGTACTCTCAACAGGTATGAGAGATCAGAGCTTACGTAGTTCGGGCTACGAATCTCGATTGCACGGGGGCAAGAGAAAGGGTTTCGATCGCACGGGGGCGAGAACAAAGAGGACGCAGGCCTACGCCTAAACGGGAAGGAACTCGGGACACACACGCAAGAAACTAAGACGTAGGAGTGAATGCGTCGCATGTCACCCAAAGGGTACCATACTAGACATCCTAGACGATTGAGAAGAAACTCCTCAACTGTCATTTCTTACGTATCTAACGATACAACTCACAACACTCGACGGTTGCCTGAAGACTTGAAGAAGAAAGACGATGATGATGATGAACGAAGCAGCTCCTGGGCTCCTGACGGGCGCGCAAGCTCCATTCCAATCTTCTCCTCTCTGGATCTTTGATGATGACGCTCGAATCAAGAACAATGTAACGCTTAGACCGTCATGGTTCGACTTATACGAGAAATCAAACTCTAAGAGGTAGCGTATTGATATCCGTGTCAAAGACAAGATGGAGAAATGATATCGAAAATCATTCTCCAATTGAATCGTGTCACACGGCCAGCCAACAATAAAATCGAAGATAAAATCAGATAGAAACGAAAATAGGAGAGAAATCCAACACAAAATGGAAATAAAACGCTACTCCTAAAAATACGGCAATTAAATTCCAATAGAAAATATTCCAAAGAATTAAATCTATAAATCCCCTAAAAATATCTAATTCCTAATTTCTTTACAAAGGAATAAATGCTAAATTTCTATTCTAGAAAATATAAAAGAGAACTCTAATAGAAATATTATCTAAAATTCCCTAAAGAGTATAATATGCTAATTACAACTTATTCTAAGAATTATTGTATTAAAAGAAAATATACTAACAATTATAGTCTAAGCATACTAAACTAAAACAATTCTCTAAAGAAAATTAAATCCTAATTATAACCCTAACATGCTAATCAATATGCTAATTATATTCTAGCATTATACAACTATTCTAAAAAAATACAATTAAAACCATACAAGAAAATTAACAAAATATGAGTACAGGGGGGGTGCATTGATTACAAGGGGTACTGCAGGTTAGTAAAGCTAAGGAAACTGGGCCCAGAGCCCAGCAAAAATGCACAAAAACGATTGGGGAGGTGTGAATATCCAAAAACGGGGGGTGTGTGGCTGAATGGGCCCAGCCCAACTTCACACACACAAACGGGGGGGGGGGGGGGGGGGGGGGGGGGGAGGAACAACGAATGTGCTGCCAAAAAAACAACTTGGGCTTGACGCCCAGTCCAGTGCCACGTGACCCATGATTCAGCAAACCCTAATCCTAACCTCTCAAACTCCAAACACTGTTCACTGCGCCGTCACCTTCTTCTCACCCTCTCTCTCGCTCGCAAGCTTCTCTCCGGCTCCCTCAATCTCTCTGAGATCAATCTCATTTCAAAACCTGTACAAGCAAACCCTAACGAAATCCTCTACCTCACAACAAAACAAGATGACGAAGATGATGATCTTTGAAGGTCTTTGAAGATCTTGAAGAAAAACCTTAACGAACGATTGGTTGCTGAAGATCTTGAAGTTGAATCGGAGGATCTGGGCGAAGTTGCTCTTTGAGCGTTCAACAACGATTCTGATGATGGGCGATGGAAGATCTGATGAAGATTTAAACGGATCTTGATGTTGTAGATCTGGAAAAACTCATTGAAGAAGGTGGTAAGAAGATGATGAACGTAGATCGGTTGCATCGTGATGAACATACGCACAAATCTTGAAAAACATGACGGTTTGATGGAGAACACCAAGAACGGAGGATGAATATAGGTGAAGATCACGATGAACGCATGAACTTCCTGGAGAACCACGAAGAACATGACGAATGTGATTGCAGATTCTTGAAGAAACGAGTTGACGATCTTGACGAATCTGGCAAAACTGGAAAAACGATTATGAACGATGATGAAGATCTGTGGATATCTTTGAGCGTTTCTTGAATTGTTGATGAACGATGAAGGTCTGGGATCTGGAGAATCGCCATTGATGAAGATCCTTGAACACGATAAGGATCATGCAAAAACTGGGAAACGATGAATGTGATGAACTTCGTATGAAGTTTCTGGCGACCTCTTGCGATTTCCGGCGAAGATACAGACAGACCCTGAAGATCATTGGTGAAACACTGATGAACCTCTTGGTGCGTTCTTTGCAATTTCCGGCGAGCCTCCGGCGACGGTTGCGGTGGCTGGAGGCGGTTGCATGGCCGGCGGCAGGATGGACGGAGTGGGAGGCAGGTGTCTCACATGCAAGGAGAACGGGTGAAGGGGAGACACGTGTGTGTGAGGTGGCGAAACGTGAGCGTTGCTGAGTGTGAGTGGAATGGTGCGCTGGCCAAAAAAGAGAGAGAAACGTGGGCTGCTTATATAGATGACATATGGCACTGAACTTTGGGCCCCCAAAAATCTGACAAATGGCCCACGAATTAGCAGCTAATTAACATTTTATTAGACTCTAATTAAATCCAATTAATGCTAAACGAAGACTTAAAACTGCAATTAAAGCCTAAATGAAAATTAAGACTATTCCAAACCTAATTAAGGCTACTAAATCCAATTAAAATGAACTAAGACCCTAATTAACATCTAAAAAAAGGTGATTAAGGTCTAATTAATCTAATTAAATCCTAAAAGAATTAACAATCTAATAACTTCTAAAATCTATTAAATCTATTAATTTCTAAACAAACAAAAAATAGAAAAAAATCTATTAATTCTATTTAAAAAATCCTAGTAAAGGGAATTATCATATTAAAAATCATTTTAAAAAACTACTTAGTATCTAAAAAATGAATTATTCTAAAAGGGAAAATTGATATTAAAACTAAAAACTATTTAAAATACATTTAATATCTATAAAAAAATCTATCTAATATCTAGAAAAATCAATTAAATCCATTAAAACAAATTCTAGAAAATAAGGGAAAAAATCTAAAAATACAGCGAAGCTGATTAAATCGACTAGGAAAAAGATGCGCGAATACAGCGAAATAAACGGTAAAAACTGGACACCGATATGTCCTTAAAAACAACAGCGAGAGCTGAAAACACAGGGTACGAGCATCGATTCTCAAAATACGTCCTCGTATTGGCCTGAAATGCCTGAAGCGCGATCAGAGGGCTGTAATCCCGACAAAGTCAATCTGACTGGAAAAAATGCAATGTACGTGGTATGCAAATGCAAAATGAAATGAGTCGAAGCATGAGCCAAATTGCGATAAACAGTTGGTCAAATTTTGGGGTGCAACATAATCGATTAACCAATTTTGCCTTGCAACTGGTTAATCGATTAACACTGATGCAGTGGCAGAAAAACACCAACTTAAAAGCACTTTTTAGCAATTAATCACTTATGTATCCATCCACATGTCAAATTACAGCAATCAATTATGCACGGAGATCATATCAAATTACAACAATCAAACATCAATTAGATCCAACAAACGTCAAAGACTCATATGCATACTTTATCTCTCTTGCGTCAAATAGTGGTCAAAACATGTCTAGGTACATATAGAAAAAGCACCACATATGTTCCATATAAGTTTGATCATGTTGGTCAAGTTAGAGATGCATTAGGATCTCTTAAAAGTAGCTAAATATATGAAAAACTGCATTTTTGCAAGTTCTGAGTCTTTGAGTCGACTCATGACTTGCTTAGGTCGACTCATACAGAAGTCATTTTTCATGTGTTGCTCTCAAGAGAGCTCACGTTGACACTACAGTCGACACATGATGTGTGCATTTTTGATTGTCTAAATTGGGGTCCTTTGTGTTGATGCATGGACATGTTCTGCTCGACGCAAAGTGTTGTTTTCTGCATAATCTTAAAATCGGGAGAGCTCAGGTCGACCCTTCCCTTGTTGTAGGTCAACGGCTCGCGCGTTTTTCATAGCATTTTTGTTATGTGTAACATTCAAAGTGTATGTTATGTTGGTTAATTAATTTCAACCTTGAATATATATTGAGTTAGTTCATTCTTCACAATATAACAAAAAAAAAGTGAAAATATACACTGATTTGGGTTTCATCATCTTCATCCTCTTTTTTGCATTTTCTCAACAACTACACATAATCATTTTTGTTGTGTATTCTGCATCATCGAGATGATAACGTCCAAACTTAGGATTGATGTATCGGGTTTGGGTTGAGAAATCAATGGGTTTTTCTTGAGTAAAACCTTGAGGGTTTTTTCCTCCAAGAATCTTGGATTTTGGGGGGTTTTTCACAAATTGTTCCTTCACAGATTCAGCCGAGCGAAGGTAATTGAAGAACGAGAGGTTATGTCAGCTTAGTAGCGTTAACCGGGGGATTGTGGTAGGAAGGTTTGGGTTCGAATCGTTGGTGTTTGAAATCAGTCAGGCAAGATTTGAAGACCTTAGGGTTGTTCAAAGATGGTGTTGTAATCAGAGGTTTACTCATCACGTTCGAAGCACTTGATTCATCTTGAATCAAGGGAAGAGAAGGCATAGGCTCTACATCAATAATTGGGTTTGATTGTTTGAATTCTACTGTTTCTCTTGTAAAAACAATTTACAGCAAGTTATATATACAGGTCTCAATTCTATTTTAGGAATTTAGGGCAGACGTACCCCGAGCGAGGACGACGGGGGAACTGCCTCAACAAATTGGTGTTCTCTCTTTATTATTTTCATTGATAAATTTTGATTTGTGTATAAATATATTAGTTGATTAAATTCTGGTGTGTGTTAGTGCTAAAACAGTTTTAGGAACCTCATTACAATCCTTGATTATAATTGAAAATCATAGCACTTCATTCACCTATTGAAATCCACTTGAGGTGCTTTGCACACCAAGTGTTTGACTAATTGCGTGAACACAAACTCTTCAGTTGTCTTTTTAATTGGGTTATATTTCACACGCATTGGAAACTGTCTAACTTTAAGTGAACAAAATCTGGTTGATGTGCGTTCAAATTATTGATTCTAAATCTCGTCTTTATTGGTATTCTATATAGGCTTTGCGTATATCCGATCTTTTCGGTAAAGGTTCGTTTAGACAAATATAGTTCCTCAGTCGTTTAATAAGTGATTTATTCAACCCTCCTTCTAGATCAGTGTTGTCGTCTAACAAGTGGTATCAAGAGCACTGGTTCATTCCGTGCTTCACATATAACTTCTTAGAATATGGCAAACGAACCAAAAGGGGCTTACAATAGAGCACCTATTTTCAACGGTGAGAACTATAGTTACTGGAAATATTGTATGTGTGTGCATATAAATTCCATTGACAGAAAGGTATGAAACATTATATTGAACGGTCCTATGGAAATTACCATGATCAATGAAAATGATGTGTTTGTGCCTAAGCCTAAAGCATAATGGAATGATGAAGATGAGAAAAAGTACAATTACGATTAGAAGCCTAGAAATATTATGGTCTCCTCCTTGGAAGTTGATCAATATTATAGGTTTCACATTGTATGACTGCTAAAGCCCATGAGGGAAATAATGATGTCAAACTAGCTAGAATCAACACTTTTACTCAAGAGTTTGATCTCTTTCACATGAAGCAAGGGGAAACCATTGCTGACATGCAAAAGATATTTTCTCATTTAATCAATAGACTAAATTCACTTGGTTGACCAATTTCTAATGATGTTGCTACTAACAAAGTCTTAAGATGTCTTACCAGGGAGTGGCAATAAAAGGTCATGGCCATAAAGGAAGCAAATGATGTTATGACTTTGGACCATACAACTCTTTTTGGAAAGCTCCGAGAACATGAGCAAGTGCTTCTTAGTCTCGATCAATTTGAGAAAAAGGAAAAGAAGGAAAAGACCAAAACTACGGAAAAGAAGTCTATAGCTCTAAAAGCATCTTGTTCAAAGTCCTCCGTAAAAGAGCTAAGTGATTACGACTCGAGTGATGACGATGATGAAGAAACGAATGAGGATATGGGGTTGTTCGTGAAGCGATACAATCTCTATGTAAAGAAGAATGGTGTCTAATATTCCGAAAATAATCTCGTCAATTTTAGAAGACAATCAAGGTCTTCCATGAATGAAGGCAATAAGGGGAGTAAAGCAAGAGGGTCGTGCTTTAATTATGGAAAAGCCAGACACTATAAGTCGGATTATCCATTGATGAAGAAGGACAAAGGAAAGGAAATTAATTGCTCATAAAAGAGATAAGGTAAGCCTAGAAGAGCTTACATCGCTTGGGAAAGCGATAGTGAGTCATTCGCGGATGATAGTTCAAGTGACGAAGAAGAGCCCGTCAACCTTTGTCTCTCTGCTCATCAAAAGAAGAAAAACAAAAAGGTACAAAGTCTTGAGCCTACAGAGAGAAGATGGGTTCTCGATAATGGATGCTCAAGACATATGACAGGAGACATATCTCTCTTCATTGACTTTGTGGCAAAGAAGAAGGGATTTGTAACCTATGGAGACAAAAACAAGGGAGCAATACTTGGAAAAGGTAGTGTAGGTAATCTCTCATCTACTACTATCTCTGAGTATTTCTAGTTGAGGGCCTTAAACACAACCTCATAAGCATTAGTCAATTATGTGACAAGAGATACAAAGTATCCTTTTCAAAAGATTGTTGCATGATTGAAAATAATGATAAAAAGGGGAATGTGTTTAATGGCTTAAGGGTAAATAATATTTATATGTTGGATTTGAGTGAAGTATCATTGAGTAGCGACAAATGTCTCGTGACTATGAGTGAGGACTCATGGTTTTGGCATAGACGTTTGGCGCATGTCAATTTTGACTTGCTAAACAAGATAGTTTCTAAGGACCTAGTTATTGGCTTACCCAAAATCAAGTTTTCAAAGGATCACTTATATGATGCGTGCCAAATGGGGAAGCAAACAAGGATCTCATTTAAATCTAAAAGCATTGTGTTAACTACAAGACCTCTTGGACTTCTTCATATGGACCTCTTTGGACCATCTAGAATTAAGAGTTTAGGTGGTAACTACTATGTTTTTGTTATAGTCAATGATTTCTCTAGGTTTTGTTGGACTATCTTCTTGGCTAGCAAGAGCGATACTTTCTCCGCCTTTGAAAATTTTGCTAAACTTTTTCAAAACAAGTTGAACACAAACATTATATCAATTAGAAGTGATCATGGAGGTGAGTTTGAAAATCATCTTTTTGAAGAATATTGTTGTAGTGTTACACCCCAAAATTTTCCCAACCTTTTTCTTTAGCTGGCCTTTGTTTCATTTCATTTCTTTCTAGCATTGGCATTGCATAGAATTTTTCATTGAACAGGGGATCAAGAGGTTGTGCATAGCAAGAGGAGTCCACTCAGAGTGTTGAGCCTAAGCAAGGGGTGTTACTCAAGTTTGAATGGTCATCAGGTCATCTAGAAGTGGTCAATAGTCTTGTGAGAGGATTGATGGATATATGTGGTTCAACTCCTAACTTGGAGGCCTGTTGAAGAGAATAAGAGAGTTGTGAATGCATGATTATGGATATAAGATGTTGAGAGAGCTCATTGAGTGCTTTAAGATCCATTTTGGAGCTTATTCAAGTTGTTGTGTGAGGTGGAAGAAGCCACAATCAAGAATGTTGCATCTAGGGTTTTCATCTGGTTAATCCTCAGTTAACTGTGAAATTGAGGGAGATTAAAATTCAATTCCAAGTCTCTATGGTCATGGGATGTTGTGTTGAGATGTCTAATATATCATTTCAAGATCAATTCATCAAGAATCAAGAGTGCGAGGAGTGTCTGAATTAGGGTTCTCAGTGTAAAATCCCCTGTTTAGTCCCCAACTACAAGACCACCTATCTCAAGATACAAGTCTCATATCAACTTTTGACCAACATGAAACTTGTAGAGCATGTTCTTAGCTTTCTTTTGAGTACTAGAAGTCATTCATTTGATTTTTAGAACACAAGTTATGAGGTTTGCAAGTCAGGGGTATTTTGGGAAAGTGAGATTATAGGTCATAAAATTATAGGTCCATTTCACCAACTTGCACACCTCAAATGAAGATTTTTCCAACATCAAATGTGCTCCAAATGGTGTCAATTGTTCAACCAAGCATTAAGAAGTCATGAATTTGGCTTGGAATGGTGAATTCCTAAAGTGATTTTCATGGAAAAAGCCTTAAAATGAGGAAATTGAAACTAATTCATTTTGGATCATTTTTGTGCAAGTGAGTACATATTTTGAGTGCAAAACATATTTTAAACACAATGGCAGTTTTAGAACTTGAAATTGGTGAGTTTTAATGTGCCATTTCCAAGATTACTTCAAGCTTAAGTTACCTAATCAATATCAACCATTAAGATCAAACAAGGATTAAATCACAGCCATTCATACTCCTCATATTACCAGCAAGTGATTTGAGGCATTTTGGAGGCAAGTTGGAGCAGAATTCGTGCACATGGCCAAGCTCCAAAACTCAAATTCCATGAATTTGCATTTGGGCTTTAGAGACTGCCATTGGGCTCTCTTATCATTGAAATTCATCATATAAAGCATTTCCATCATTCACAAATGCTCATAACTCGTTTTGGTGAGGAATTGGAGCAAAAGAAAATTTGAAATTCGAATTCTAAGATCTACTCCCTTTCAAGCAAAATTGAGGATTGCAAAAGCTTCTCTGAAGTTTGTGGAACGTTTCTGGATAGTTTTTGTTAAGCTTCATCAAAGAATCACGCTCAGTGGAAGCTCTCCACTAGGTATTCTTCATTTCACCATATCTCTCTGTTTACTCCATGATTCTTTGCCATTTTTTCATATTTGAGACCTAGCAAGCATGTAGATCATTAATAACTAAAACGAACTGGCATTTTTTATGGTTGATGTTATGAGCTCAAAACTGTTTTGGCTTGATGTGATCTGTTTTTGAGCTTTCATGCTCCATTTTTGCTTGATTTGTGATTTATGTAACATGCAAATGATTTCTGGACAAAATTGAATGATGTTTGTGAACTTTTGATATTGTGGATCCAAACTGTTTTGCTTCGATTTGAAGTATGTGTGCATAATTGATGGAAATGGACATTGGATTTGGATTCCTCATGATTTGTAGATGAATTTGCATGTAAATTTCGCATGATTTGGTTCAGTGTAGCTACTTGTCTTGTAGCTATTACTGTGCACGGTGGCCGGAATTTTGGAGAAGATAACCGGAGGTGGCTCCGGCCACCACCTGGTTTCCCTCCCTTGCTGAAGGTTGAGGATGATGATGTGTCATGTTGTTGGCCTCACGATTTGATTACTTTGCATATTCACGATCATGATTAAGATGTATGGTGCACACACATTGACTTGTCACACTTAATCATGTTTGAATTTCATTAATTGAGTTGTCATGCTGTGAACCATTGCATTGTAATACTTTCTGATCAAGCGTTTCAGACTGCTTTCCACCGTGTGCTCTTATTGACCACTTCACACACAATCACCAGATTTATTTTCAGTTTTGTTTTAATCGCTGTTGGACTTGGGCTTTGCTTTCTATTCGCGCCCCCCTTTTGGGCCTAGTGTGGATTTGAACTGCTTTGGATTACTATTGGCACCGTGCTTTTGTTTATTTTCTTTTTAATTTCTTTTTTATTTTATTTTGCTTTCTGTTTGAATTTAATTCTTTTAAAATAGTTCCAATGTTCCTAAAATTACACAAAAATATTTTTTAGAGACTTTGAGATGTCCTTTTTTTTAGGATATTTTTATTTTATTTTTTGATTTTATTTTCAATTAAAAAAGGAGTTGAACATTGGAATTGTTTTAAGTGGATTAAATTGTGACATTGTTTGATCTTTTATTTGTTTCTCTCATTTCCTTTGGGTCCAACGAATGAAAATTGATCCTCATACCCATGATGAGTTGATCAATTTTTGAGGACCATTTTGCCCCTGGTTGGTTGACTTTAGGGTTGACTTTTGGTGCTTTTCTTTTGACCCCCGATTCTCCCATTTCAAAATGGTACATCTTGAATATTATTTTCTTTTGATGGTGCTTTGAGGGGATATTTGCTTTGAGCTTTTGGATTCTGTTTTCCAACTTGTTTAGCTTCTTTATGCATTTTATTTGGTAATTTTTGAACCATTTTCCTAATTTTGAGGTAACTTGCAAGTCAAGTTACCTCCAAGGGAGGTTCATACATGCACCTTGACCTAGTTTGACTTGGATATGACATTTTTGGATCCTTGGAGCTCTCAATGCCTTTTTTTCATGTTTCTAACATGTTAAGGATGATGTTTGTTCAATTTTAGGTCATGATATTGTTTCTTCCTTGTTCATTTGTTTGTTTTCTTTTGAGCTTTCAATTAGGGTTTCAATATGAAGTTTGCTTGCATTCCTTTGTGTTCTAGCTTGCATTTCCTTTTGTTATGTTTTGCTCTTGCTTTTGAGCTTTCCTCTTCATCTTTACCTTCTGTCCAATGACCTTGGAGTGTCATTTAAGGTGGCTTGGTCCCTCCTTTGGAGGTATTTGAAGCATACCTAGAATGATGAATCCTTGAGGACACTTTTGGTGCTTCTTTGCTTTTGATGGGTGATGCTTATGGTTGAGTACATGATATGGGGTCCTTGCTGCCCTCATATAGCCTCCCATCCTCACTTTTATGTTGAGCTTCCTTTTACTTTCATTTGGTTTAGTTTTGGTGGTGTGGTTGATGTTGTTTGACTTAGGTCATTTCATCCCACTTTTGGTGCATCTTTGTGTGACTTGTTCTTGTTTGGTTGGTTTCTTCTTGTGCACTTCTTTTTCTTTTCTTTACTTGAATTTCCATATGCATGTTTAGTTGAGATGAGCTTGTGGAGGCTACTACCCCACACTATTTTCCTCCCACTTTCATTCTATTTGTGCATTCAATGTGTGCATTCTTTCATTTGCATGTTTCTTTTGTTGTTTCTTCTTCTTCTTTTGTCTTTCTTCCCTTAGGATTTCTAATCTTTCTTGTTCAAGAGAGGTTATGATAGACATTAGGGTTCTAAACATGCATGATAACATTAGGTAGCTCCCTTTTAAACTCAACTTTAAGTCCACTTTGCATGATAACTTTTAGGATTGATTAGTCTCCCATTAGTGTCCTTTCTTCTCTTCTCATCTTCAAACACTCATAAAACATCTAATAAAGAATGACAAATGTAGCACGCTACGAGCCTTAAGCTACTTGAGAAATGGTGATTGAGGGGATTCCTCTCAATGACCTAGAGTGTTTAGTGTACACCCTTTGGGTGATATACGACGCATTCGCTCTTAGGTCATAGTCTCTAGTTCGACATGAGTTACAAATCAAATTCAAAACACTTCTTCTCTAAAAAACACAAAAACACTTCAAACCTTTTTCATCCTTCAGGATTCTAATTAGGAAAATATTTTCAGATAAAAGAGTGTCGTTAACTCTTAGTTCTACCGCAAACGGTAACGCCTAATTCTCCAATGGTCGAGCTGCATACACCAACTGCTAGAACTACTTTTTAACCCTACTCGGGCCTAAAAAACTTTTGAACTAGCCTGTGGTCTCTTTAGCCCGAACTACGTTTGCTCTGATCTTTCATACCAGATGAAAGTACGTAGGCACAAGACGCGATGTCTTGACGAGCAACCTTTCCCCCTTTCCTCGTAGTTAGTCGAACTACGTTGACTCTGACTTTCCCATTGCACGAGGGAGTACGTAGGCAAAGAGCGGCGATGCTCTACCGAGTCACTTCTCTTTTCTTTTTCTTTTGTCCCTGAGACCTTTAGCTAGGTAGTTTCAACACACCCTTTTAGATAGACAACCATGCGTGGATCCCGTCGAGTATGACAGACGTGAGGGGTGCTAATACCTTCCCCTTGCGTAACCGACTCCCAAATCTAGACATGGTTGCGATGACCTTGTCTTTCCCTTTTTCGTTAGGTTTTTCCGATCGTTTCCTTCCCCTCTCTTTGGGATAAGTAATGAAAGTGGCGACTCTTCTGTTTTTCCACCGGTAGTTTTTCGCAGTAGCGACAGGTAGACATGGAATTGATCATAATTTTTCGTACCCCTCAACAAAACAGGGTCGTGGAGCGTGAAAATCGAAATTTGGAAGAGTTAGGAAGAATTATGATCAATGAAAGTGGTCTTCTAAAATATTTTTGGACCGATGCCATTAGTATGACTTGTTATGTTTTGAATAGGATGTTCATCCATCCTATTTTTAACAAGACTCCGTATGAAATTTTAAAAGGGAGGAAGCCAAATGTGTCTCTGTTGCACCCCAAAATTTGCCTAACCTTTTTCTTTACCTAGCTGTTATTTCATTGCATTCATTTTAGCATTATCATCTGCATTGCATTGACATGTGTGCAGGAGATCAAGAGGTATGACTACCAACAAAAGGCTACCAAGGCTATGAAGCTATCTGAGAGTCTTTATTCAAGTGTTCAAGGGTTGATATCCTCATCAGAAAAGCCACAAAGTTCCTCAGAGAGAGGGTTGGACACAAGAATGCATATCTCCTAACTTGAGGGATGTGGGAGGCTATCAGATGATTCTAAATCCATGGGAGAAGACCTAGAGCCTTGATAGAGCTCATGGGATGGCTTGAGAGTCATAGTGGAGCTTGGACAAGTCATCATGTGAAGGATAAGAAGCTACAACCAAGATTGGTACAATTAGGGTTTTCATTTGGTCAACCCTGGGTCAATAGTTGATTTGAAGATGTTTGAGACCTAATTTCAAGGCCATGTGACCATTGAATGATGTGTTGAGACACTCAAGGGATGATTCCAAGACCAACTCATCAATAATCAAGAGTGTGAGGAGTTCCTAGGCCAGGGTTTCTAAGCTTGACAGTGTAAAATCCCCTAGTTTGGTGCCTAACTTCAAAACCACACAAATCAAGATGCAAGCCTCATCTCACATTGACCCTAACATGATTGTTGTAGAGCATGATCATAGCTTTAATTTGAGTACTAGAAGTCCTTGATAGGGTTTATGGAACTCAAGTTATGAAGCAGACAAGTTACAGGTCATCAGATGAATGTGATTTTGGTACTTGAAAGTCAACCAACTTCCATGCCATTTTTTAACTAGAAGGAAGCTTCTCCTCGAATTCAGGCCAACATGAATGATTTTCCTTATCTTCTTAGCTTTCCAAAGAGTACTAGAATTACATGATTGGATTTGTAGAACTCAAGATACATTGCTTCCAAGACAGGGGCATTTTGGGAAAGTGAGATTACAAGTCATTTCTTATTATAGGTCCATTTCACCATCTTACATACTTCAAATGGAGATTTGTCCAACTTGAGAGTTGTTCAAAATGGGGTTATTTACTCAACCAAGCATCAGGGGTTCATTGATATGGAATAGAATGAGAGTTGGTTGAAGGAAATTTTGCAAAAGGGCATTTTAAAGGCATTAAAGTGGGAAAATTCAAATTAATTCATATGGGCTCAAAATTATGCAGACTTGTGCATATTTTGAGTACATTTGATGTTTTAAGAAATTTGGCATTATTGGAATTTCAAATTGAAGTTTGTTTCATGGCCAAATTCAAGGTTTCTTAAGATTGAAGTAACATCAATTACACACACCATTGATTGGAATTAAGGAGTCAATCACTACCCCACATGTTCATAACACATTCAACAAGCATAATGAACCAATTTGGAAGCTTCTAGACTCCATTTTCGTGGAGTTCATCAAAGAAAAAAGAGAAGAAAAGTGAAAAATTAAATTGGATCATAGAGCCAATTTTGGGCCTCCATTTCAGCCCAGATCAATTCTATATAAGATTTTGAGTGGATTCAGATCAAGGTTGGTGATGGATTGAGCAAGAACAAGTAATACACAGTTGAAAAATTTAGTTGTGAGTGATTTTCGGTTTTGGAGATTGAGGCACTTTCTGAGGAAATTGAAGGTTCAAGAAGCATCTCCAAGCATTGTTGAGTGATTCTGCATAGCTTTGGTCGAGTATTCGTGCTTGAATCTACCTCTGTTGAAGCATTTTATTAGGTTCTTATCTTTCACGATTACTCCTAAATTATGATCAATTAGAGTAGATTTTGCATGTGGTTAGGATCAGTGATCTTCCTAGATGGATTTAGGATTAGAATCGTGATTGTTGGTGAGGTTTCTTGATGATACAACCAAACTTATATGATTCGGTTAGGCCTTATTCTTGGTTGAAATCAAGATTTGATTATGGATTTGTGATCAGTGTAAGGTGTAGATTAGATTAGTGGAAGGAATTTAGAGTTTGGTGATGATTTTCAGAATGGCATCTTTTCTGTTTGGTTTCGTATAGCCTTGATCTTTGAGAGAAAACAAAAATGGATGCTGGCATGTTGTAGTACGTGGAGAAATGAGGAGATTGGTACCATTTTCATTGAGTTTGGTGATGTTTGATGTTTTGGTTATTTTCCCCTCGCCGGAGAAGACGACCGAAGTCTTCTCCGGCCACCACGAGAACTCCCTCCCTTTTGCTTCAATATAAATGAAGAAGATAACCTGGTGGCTATTAGATGTGTTTGACTAGTAAGACTTTGTAATTAAATCCAACGCGCGTGATTCAATCTGAGTTGAGTTGACTGGGGTTTCATGAGGTGGCATGCTCTTGGCTGTTGGATAGGACTACTTTTTGAATGAATGCGTGAGATCAAGACGTAGGGTGGTACGTAGTCAACCAAAACACACAGGATATTGAATGAAACGCGCCGTTTCATTTAATCCTCCCAGCGCGCGCGTGGCAAGTTCAGAGCCTTAGGATCTATTGACTAGTCCACTAATCTGATGGTTGTGTTATTTTCTTGCAATTAAATTTCTTTTAATTCATTTTCTTTTTATATTTTATTGATTGATTCATTTTAATTCATAAAAAATAGGAAAAATCATCAAATAATTCTGGAAAAAGTCATGAATTATCCTTGGCATTTCCTTTAATTTTCTGAGCTTTTTAATTTCATTTTTGATGCATTTTGGATTTTCTGTATATTTTTCATTTAAATTGTCATTTAAATAATGTCAAAATACATGATAGGCTTGCTGATTTTTGTACCAGATCATGGTTATTATTTAGAATCTGGATTTTTGCATGATTGCTCTAGACATCTTAGGTGACCCTTATATATTTTTCTTGGATTTTTAGGGTTCAATCTTGATACGTTTTGAATGAATTCTTTAGGACCTTTCCCTTTTGAACTTCACATAACACACTTTAGGTTTAGCACTTAGATAGTGCCCTTAAACTTAGAGTTAGGATCTCATTTTTCTACCAGAGGTTCATAAATACCCTAGAAGACCCTGGGATTTATGGTAGAATATTTAGGGATGATTTCCTATGTTAATTAGATTTTATATGGTGGCTGTTTTTAGGATGACCCTAACTTAGCATATCAACTAGTTTGGTTCCAAAAGTGATCTTTAGCAAACTTTAGATTCCTCAATCCTTCTTGATAGTATAACGTGTAGGTTGACACCTGTGTAGAATGATTCTCATTGCTTGATAGTGTTCATAGATCCCTTAGGATAGATATCCTCTAGTGCTTAGATATTAGGGTTTCTTAGAAGTTTATGTGATGACTTCTCTCCCCTGTGTGGCTTCTTTGCTTGGTTTTGCCCTATCCTCCAACCTAGTCATGATGAGGATCCCTCTTGGGAGAGCCTAATCCTTCCTTTGGTTGGATACTTTGCATTCCTCAAGAGGTTGAGCCTTGGATTGACATTCAATGGCATAGCACATTCCTTTGGTTTACACTATCTTCCACTCCCTAGTCTTGATGAGGATCTCTCTTGGGAGAGCCTAATCCTTCCTTTGGTTGGATTTTGTGCATTCCTCAAGAGGTTGAGCCTTGGATAGACATTCAATGGCCTAGTATATTCCTTTGGTTTATACTATCTTCTTTCTTTAAGTCCCTTTCTTAGGATCCCTCTTGGGGGAGCCTAATCCTTCCTTTGGTTGGATAATATGCATGCCTCAACAGGTTGAGCCTTAGATGGACATTCTGTGTTGATACACCTTAACCAGATACCTTAGATTGAAATCTAGGTTCCAATATTCTCATATGTCCTACATTCTTAGGATCCCTCTTGTGAGAGCCTAATCCTTCCTTTGGTTGGATTCTGTGCATTCCTCAAGAGGTTGAACCTGAGATGGACTCTTGTGTTAACACACATCTAAACCTGATGTAGCCTGGGATGATTTCCCTGTTGCTCATCTTGGTTACACTTCTCCTCCCTATTTTATTGATTTGCTTTTTGCATTAGGATAGATTTGCATGAGTAGAGACTTTTGTTTAGGTGCATGACTGCATTGAAAGGTTGATCCAGTCTCCTTTTGCTTGTTTGCATTGAAGGTTGAGGTGATCCTCCCTTGCTTGTGTGTTCTTTTTCTTTTGTGTTTGCATTAGAAGTTGAGGTTTCCTCCTTCTACTTGTGGTGATGCATTGCATGTTTATCCATGTTCTTACTTCAGTAGAACGATAGTTGTATTCATCTGCTCATTGATTCTTTTTGCTGTTTCTGTTTCCCCTTAACATGTTCCCTTAGGATCTCTAACCTCTCTTCTTCAAGAGAGGTTATGATAGACTTTAGTATGAATCCATGCATGATAACATTAGGGTAGATTCCCCTTCAAACTCAACAATAGGATGAATCCATTGCATGACAACAGTAGGATGCTTGATAGTTTCCCCTGTAGAGTCCTTTCTCTTTCTCATCTCCAAACAACATTAAAACACATAATAAAGGCAAATTCATACCGTATGTTACGAGCCTTAAGCCACTTGGGAAATGATAATTGAGCGGTCTCCTCTCAATCGTCTAGGGTGTTTAGTATACATCCTTTGGACGATATGCGACGCATTCGTTCCTAAGTCATAGTCTCTAGTGCAGTATGAATTACAAACATTCATAAAAAACACTTCTTTCGTAAAAGACCAAAAACAAACTTCAAACCTCTTTTTGCCCCGTGGGCTCTTAATTCAAGGAAAACCTTTTCTGATGAAAAGAGTACTGTTAAACTTAAGTTTTACCGCAAACAGGCATCGTCCTTAACTGCTGGAACTATTGTTTAACTTTACTCAGGTAAAAACAGATGAATCAAACCTATGTTTCGTTAGCCCGAACTACATTCGCTCTGATCTTTCACACCAGATGAAAGTACGTAGGCACAATACTGATGTATTGGCGAGCAACCTTCCCCCATTACCCGTTGTTATCCGTACTACATTGACTCTGATTTCTCGTTCTAGACGGGAATACGTAGGCACGAAGCCGCGATGCTTTGCCGAGTCAATTTTCTTTTCTTTTGAGCCATCCTTGATAGGTAGATAGATAACCAACCCGTCAGGTAAACACAACAAGCGTGGATCTCGTCGAGTACGACGGACGTGAGGGTGCTAATACCTTCCCCTTGCGTAACCGACTCCCGAACCAATACTTGGTTGCGATGACCTTGCCTTTTCCTTTTCGCTAGGTTTGTTCCAATCGTTTCCTTTCCCTCCTGTGGGATAAATAATGAAAGGTGGCGACTCTTCTGTCTTTGCCGACACCTTTTTTTCGCAGTAGCGACAGCTGGCTACTCTGCTGGGGACTGCGATGGTTTCCTATGCGAGTCTCGCCTTGGTTTTCTTCCTGGCTGTCTGGGTCATCCCTAGCAGCTGGCGACTCTGTTGGGGATCCAACGTCCCCTATGCGAGTCAATCCTAACGCTTGCGTGTTTATTTGTTGGGTTTGCATTTATTTATCGCACTTTACTTTCCTGCACTTTACTTTCAGTATAATATGATTATTTGTTGTGTTGTTGTGGGAGGGAATGATTCTGATGAGTGAGAAGCCAGACCCAGGCTTGAGAGAAAACATAGCATTAGAGTGGATTAGTGGTGGACTTGCTTGCTTTGCTCGCACCAGTTCCCATGTAATCCACACTCAGACGAGATTCTCTTTGATGATTTCCTATCGGTTCTTTGGACTCGAGAGGATTTTGGATCTGAGGATTGTCGACTCTGGGGACTGATCATTTGTGACTCAGCTAAGTGGGGCCTCTTTAGGGGGTGATGATGACAAACCAGAAATGGTGAACGTATCATCATTTCTTGAAGGTCTGTGACGCTGAGGAACGCATAGGATGTCATACCTGTGTTAGTGGATTAGGTCCATACCTGTGAGAGGGACTGGGGTTATGCAGGAAACTTTGACCTTCAGACAACCTGGTTTTCTCTTGACAGTTTGAATCAGTATCATTGGTATCAGTGGGTCCTAATTATCAGAGTTGTGTTATGTTCTCGCCGAAGCAGAATTTTGGTCCTTCTCAACCAACAACACAGTCATTTTGATCTCCTGCCACATGTTTGCATTTTTGCATTTTTGCATTCTCATTCGCATTTCATTAACGTGTGTCTGTTTGCAGGTGCATACTTCTCCCCTGATTCTAGTGGTCTGGATCCTTATGGCTAACATGGCATCTTTGAAGAAAACAATCGCTTACAAGCTACCGACACCGGATATCCGAGAGTTACGGGGTTTGATTTCTTTGGCTGATAAAAAAGTGATGGAGGACTTCAGGAAAAGCTATGGGAGACTTCTGAATATTGTGTGCAAGATTTCTACGTACGAGTTGAACGACCTCTACGCTCTTCTGCAGTTTTATGACCCGCAGCTCAGATGTTTCGTTTTTACAGACTATGTCCTAGCTCCAACCTTAGAAGAGTATTCTGACTTGCTGGGGGTACCTTTGTTGAATCAGATGCCTTATTACCGTGTTGATGATGAACCTGACTTGGGTAAATTGGCTGCTGCCCTTCATTTAGATGACTCACAGATGAAAGGGAAGTTGTTTAGAAAAATTGGAGTTTACGGTTTCTCTTTGCCTTTCCTGGTGGAGAAGGCCCAAGGGTTTGCCAAGAAGGGTTGTTGGGTTGTATTCAATGCCATCTTAGCCCTTTGCATATATGGTATCGTGTTATTCCCAAGTCACCTGGATTTCATAGGTATAGATGCCTGCCATGTATTTGCTTCCGGGAATCCAGTGCCCACTCTTCTCGGAGACGTTTATCATTCAGTTCACAGCAAGAATGAAAACAGAAAGGGGAAGAATGTGGCATGTTGCGCTCCTTTGCTGTACAAATGGTTTGACAACCATCTTCCTAAAACAGGTCCGTTTATTGATTCTGCTAAGACTTCACCATGGTCTGCATGATTGATGGGTTTGTCTGCTGACAATATCACCTGGTTTGATAGAGATCTGCTAGGCAAAGAGATTGTGTATAGTTGCGGTGGCTTTCCTAACGTCCCCCTGTCGCTACTGCGAAAATCGGCGCCGGCTTGACAGGAGAGTCGCCACCGTGCGTTATTTATCCCTCAGAGCGGGAAAGGAAACGCTCGAAGTAAACCTCGCAAAGACGGGAGAAGGTATGGTCATCGCAACCAAAACCTGGATTCGGGAGTCGGTTACGCAAGGGGAAGGTATTAGCACCCCTCACGTCCATCGTACTCGATGGGATCCACGCTTGGTGTTTATAGGTAAAAAAGGGTGTGTTATCTATCTACGCTAATGGCTGGTCTGAAAAGAAAATAAAAGGACAGGACTCGACAGAACATACGGTGTTCTGGGCCTACGTATTCCCTCGTGCAATGGGAAAGTCAGAGTCAACGTAGTTCGACTTCCTACGTCTAAACGGGGAAAAGGTTGCTCGCCAGGACATCGCGTCCTGTGCCTACGTACTTTCATCTGGATGAAAGATCAGAGCAAACGTAGTTCGGCAAACTACGGGTAAACAGGGGCTCTCACACAGCAGTGAGAAAACAAACTGGTCCTAAAGGCTCGGGAACCTACAAATACGATCTGGTCTCAAATGCACTCGGGCAAAAGAAAGGGGTAACAATTAGTCGTTAGCGGGAATGTCTCGATCGCACAGCCGCGAGAGAACAACAGTCAGTCGTTAGTGTGCTCGCTAGGATATCGCATCCTATGCCTACATATCTTCGTCTGGAACGAAGAATCAGAGCAGCTGTAGTTCAGCTAACTACGGGTCAAGCTACTCAAAAGCTCCTACAGAAAGGAAAGGGAAACCCTAGAACTATAGCTGAGAAACAGGGGAATCTACCTACTGCTATCACACCTGGTTGACCATCCTAATGTCTATCATAACAACTCCGCAGCGGAGAAGTCAGAGCTCCTAAGGGATCATGGCAACAGGACTAAACTACAAACAAGAATCTGCACAGTAAAGGAATACTGAAAATATGCATGAATGCAACAGCTAAACAAGCAAGGCGCAAAGGCCGCAAACCACAGAGGCAAGGGAGCTCAGCTCTACCAAATACCAACAAGCAAAGCCACGCAATAACAAACAAGCAGAAGGAGGACCACCTCAACTTCTCATGCACACAAAGTCTACTTCTAAGATGCACTCATTCAGAACTATCTAGATGAATACCTAAGTCTAATGCAACATAACACCATACAAGTCAAACAATACAAAGAGACTAACCCTGAGCAGGGCCTCCAACCTGAAACAATCTCCTAATAACTCTCTAAACAAAACTCTATACAACACCCTAAGCAAAGATCTAAGCAACAATCTAATCAAATCCTAAGCAAAAGGAATCAATCCCAGTCTCCAAGCTTCAGAACAAGCTTACCAGAGAAAGGAAGCTAAGCAGACAAGCTCATAGTGCCTTCCTCAGGAAAGTACCAGGAGGTTACTACTCAGGAATCACATCCTATGCGGCTCGACAACTGTGATCAGTTTACATCCCCCCTCAGGAGAGATTAAACTCACATGAAGGCTCCGGCATCACAGGATACTTGAGAAAACCTATATGCACTAAGGGAACTAAGTGAACAGACTCATAGGACCTTCCTCAGGAAAGTACTAGGAGGCTGACACTTAGGAATCGTATCCTACGTGGCTCAACAACTGTGATCAGTTTACATTCCTCCTCAGGAGAAATTAAACTCACAAGTTGGCTCCAACATCACTGGATACTTGAGAAATCCTAGGTAAACTAATGGAACTAAGTGAATAGACCCATAGGACCTTCCTCAGGAAAGTACTAGGAGGCTTCCACTTAGGAATCGTATCCCATGTGGCTCAACAACATGTGATCAGTTTACATTCCTCCTCAGGAGGAATTAAACTCACAAGTCGGCTCCGACATCATTGGATACTTAAGAAAGAGGTGAGAAGAAAGAATGAAAGTCATTCACAGTGCCTTCCCCAGGAAAGTACCATAAACTCCCTTCAAACTTCAGGATCTCGAACCTCACGAACAGACAACAAGCTCCTAGACTAAGCCCCAATCCAATGCATCTTTGCAAGCTCCAACAGAACCTCAACCAGCTCCTACCTTCAAGAAGAACCCACAGGCCAAAAAACCACAAGAGACTATCTCTGAAGTTCAACCACAGTTGAACTTCAAAGTCAGAAGTCATCAAGACTACTCCTATCTTCAGGTTCAGACAAATCACATCAGGACACCCTACAAAAATCTATCAAAATCTAATGGAAGACCTACATGGCTCTAGGGCAACATACTGAACAATCATAACAAAATTCAACACCAGATGAAAGCACTAAAATCAGCAACACAGACATATCCACAGACCAATTTATTCAACATCAATAACAGTGAAAAGATGCAATAAAAATGAAAATGCATGATTGAGCTAATATTTCTGCACTATAAAATTCTACATTGAATGACGAGTCTACAGAAAAAAGAACGGAATTATTTGACTAAATCTACCCTTTTTTATGAATTTTCTAATGATATGCATGCATTAAAAATATTAAAAAAACATCAATTAAAATGGAAAATATACCAAAAATAGGAAATAAAAATAAAATGGCATTTTTATTTTTATTTAATTTTTTTAGAGGTTTTCATGAAATGGTAGAAAGAAGAATTAAAACCACAATTATTTTCAATTTTTTATGGATTATTTACAAACATGACAAATATAAAAGAAAAAAATAAAAGAAACAAAGGAATAAAGCTGGGGGGTCCAAACAGCAATGATTCAGGTTATTTATCATTGGGCTCACATTCTGGGGGTGCCAACAGCAAAGGGCGTAAGGCCCAAGTTTGATATCCAGAAAAAACACAAAAAAAACCTGAACTGAGCGCAGGGGGGTGCAGCGCTAGCCATTTCTTCAGTTATTATCCACTATGGGCTTCAACGAGGGGGTGTTAACAGCAATTGGGGCCTAAGGCCCAACTCAATTCTTCCTGATCTCACACACGGGGGGGTAACGAGCAATTGAGAGGGTGTAGTGTTCAGAAACACGCTTGGGCTTAGCCCAACGTCCAAACCCTAATCCAATTATATGCTAAACAAAACCTAATTCTTCCCCAAACCTAACTACTGTTCACCCTTGAACTTGCGCCGCTGCCCTCTCGTCTCCCCCAACTCCCTTTCTCTGCAACTCCTCTCAGCCTTACACCATTCCCAGAAAGAAGAACCCTAACCAGACTTCACACCTCTCCCACACTCAAATGAATCAATACGAAATCTCACCGTTCTCTCACAGATCAAACCCAAACCCTAATTGAATTAAGATAACATCCATCAATCACAGCAAACGGAAAGGGGAAGACGAACGAAATCAAGTGAGCGTACCTGGGTATTCAATGGAGAACTTGACGAATTCAAGATCCTGCGCGTAGATTCTGGGAATTTGAAGGTGTGGAGATCTACAGCGGCGGCGTTCGTATGATGAAGATCAACAAAGAACTTAAAATGGAAGGCAAGTTGTTGACGTTCTTGATCGTTTTGGAGATGTTCACGATCTGGAAAACCTGAATAACGATGAGGATCTTTGAATGATTTCTGGAAAGTTTCGAACGATGAATGTATGAGCGTTTCTGGAGAAGTGTATGAAGATTGAGGATGTTCTGGATTTTTCTTCGATGGAGGATGAAGGTTGATGTTGTTCTGGAAAAAAGTTGATGAAGGTTGATGTTGTTCTGGAAAAAATTGATGAAGGTCGATGATTCCGGCGACGATGATATTTCCGGCGAGGGGATTATGAGGCTGACGGAAGGGATCGGAGGAAGAACGAAGAAGATAGGATGATTCTGGGTTTTCTGGTGGTTCAGGTGGTGGTCGGAGTTGGTTGACGGTGACCGGCGGCGGGAAGTTACGGCTGATGCATGGCCGCCGGTGAGGTTGCTGGTGACACTCAGGCGATGGGTGTGGGGGCGCCAAGTGTCTCAGGGAGTTGTTGCATGTGATACGCGTGTCAGCAGAGAGAGAGAGGGTCTGGGTACGTGGCGCGCTGTGAGGCGAAAAGGTGGGGCCTCCTCTGATGCAACACGTGGCGTCACTATTTAAAGCACTGAGAGTGCTAGAACTTTCTAGAAGTTTCTGGAGTCTGCTGGACTTGCTGGACGAATTCGGATGCTTTCTGGACTTTTTTGGATTTGCTGAATTGAGAATTGGGCCTCACCAAAAACCCCCTGGGCCCATACGAACATGACCAACACAAACTGTAAAAAAAAACTGAATTTTAATAAAAACAATTAATCCTAACTATCTCTAATTAATACCAATTAGCATCTAATTAACCAATGATTAATCCTAATAAAATCTAACAACTTCAATTAAATCCTAAACAAAAAGATTTAAATCCTAATTAATTCTATATCAACCTAATTAAACCTAAAAAAATCAATTAACCTAATTAAACTCTAAAAAGTCAATTAACCTAATTAAACTCTAAAAAGTCAATTAACCTAATTAAACTCTAAAAAGTCAATTAAAGTCTAATTAATTCTATATTTCTATTAATTCTATTAAACTTCTACCATTATTTAAAACTAGTAAATCTATTTAAGACTATAATATTTCCTATATTATCTAAACAACTATTAATTTCTATTAACCCTAATTTGTATCATTCTATTTAATATGCTAAGAAAAATCCACTAATATTCTAAAAATGATAAAAGCTATTTAAATTCTATTAAAAATTCTACAAATGATGAAAATCTATTTAAAATATTCTATAAAATTCTAAAAAGAGGATTAAGCTATTAAAATATTCAAAAACCCTATTTAAATTCCAGAAAAATCTATAAAGCCTATTAAAAAATTCACAAAAGTCTATAAAAATCCTAAAAATGCAGATGAATGCAAATGATTGCCATAAAAGCGCACACGAGACCAGATCGAATCGAACAGAGATCCCCGGGCATCAGAATATCCCCAAAATTACTGTGCAAGCTAAAAATCACTGAGGAGCGCACAATTTCCCGAAAATAAAACCCTGGTGACCTGGACTGGGTCTGCCGTATCTGATGGACAAAAATCAAGCTGTAAACTCTGATATCCCCTGCTTGCACAAAAGTCATCTGTCTGATTTGCGAATATGAAATTAAACCACGAGTCAGATAGGAGAATCGGTTAGTCAAATTTTAGGGTGCAACAGCTGCCCCTATTCAAGCGACTTGGACCTGAAGGGTTTGAAGAGCGCTCAGCCTTCAAACATTCAGAGGTACGAGACGGTTGAATACAAATAAAACCCGAAAATTTGCCAACCGTGAGCATATACTGTAAACTGCTTGGAGAATAAAGTCCAGAAAACCAAGTCCAGTCATTGCGGCACCAAACTGATCAATCATCTGATAAAGAACTCCTGATTGAATACCCGTTGCTTGTGATACCCCACATAACAAACCCGAGAGCTGCAACAAAATACCAGATTCTTTCACATTGCCTACTGATAGGCAGGAAGAGAAATATACTCACATCGCCCAAAGATGGACGGGAAGACACCCCGATTGAATACTCACCTCGTCTAATGATAGACAGAAAGACAACATTAATCTCCCAATTCACATCGTCCAAAGATAGACGGGAAGGAATAATCTCCAAATTCACATCGTCTACTGATAGACGGGAAGAAATAATCTCCAAACACACATCGTCTAAAGGTAGACGGCATCATCCTGATCGGTGAACAAATCAACATTCACATCGTCTAAGGGTAGACGGAAAGACATTCATAATCTCCATATTCACATCGTCTAAGGATAGACGGAATCATCCTGATTGATGAAACAAATCAATATTCTCATCGTCTAAGGGTAGACGGAAAGGCACCATAATCTCCATATGCACATCGTCTAAGGATAGACGGAAAGTCACCATAATCTCCATATTCACATCGTCTAAAGATAGACGGAAAGTCACCATAATCTCCATATTCACATCGTCTAAAGATAGACGGAAAGTCACCATAATCTCCATATTCACATCGTCTAAAGATAGACGGGAAGAAATTCTTCGTACTCACATCGTCTAAAGATAGACGGAAAGAAATTCTTAATCTCCATACTCACATCGTCTAAAGATAGACGGGAAGACATAATAATCTCCGTATTCACATCGTCTAAAGATAGACGGGAAGACATAATAATCTCCGAATTCACATCGTCTAAGGATAGACGGGAACATCCTGATTGATGAACAAATCAATATTCACATCGTCTAAGAGTAGACGGAAAGCCACCATAATCTCCATATTCACATCGTCTACTGATAGACGGGAAGAAATAATTCTCCATACTCACATCGTCTAAGGATAGACGGGATCATCCTGATTGATGAAACAAATCAATATTCACATCGTCTAAGAGTAGACGGGAAGAAATAATCTCCGATATTCACATCGTCTATTGGTAGACGGCAAGACATCATAACGCAATTCAACACCATCCCTTGAATTTCAGAATCCTTCTGTCTACGGGAATTGGTGGACAGATCAACATCTTTGAAGGGGCCACATCGTCAGTATGGACTGGCGGGAAGAAAACCACTTTTTAAAGAATCATGTCGTCAATAAGAATCAACGATCACGCAAACTGAACATTTTTCGAAGAGCCTCGCCATCAATAAGGATTGACAGTCAGAAAAGTACCCTCTTAAACATCATCATATCCAATAACCAGAAAGAAGACCATTATCGGAAATATCGCTTTGAAACCCCTCAACAACCAAAGATAGCCGGAGAAGACTCGCTGGGGAAACACCTTATCATATGTATGATCTGGCAATAAGAAACCTGCTGGACAGTAACTCGAAACTTCACATCGTCTGCTGACAGACGGAAAGGAAAGCCACTTGCTAGAAAAACTCTATTTTGAACTCCATTGAAAATCAAACCAAAACTTCACATCGTCTACTGATAGACGGTAAGGGAAGCACATCCTGGGGAAACCCCTTCTCGAAGCCCCACTGTGATCACCCGCAACTTCACATCGTCTATGGATAGACGGAAAGAAAACCACATTCATACTCAAGACGTCTAATGATAGACAGAGAAGTCCATTTATTGAAGGAACACATCGTCAATATGAATTGACGGGAAGAAAAGTCTGTCGACATCAGATGACTGCTTGATCAAAGCATAACTATTGTATGATCTGATACAAATAATCCGCTGAATCGTCTGAATACTGTTGCTGGATAAATGTCCCTTGAACTGATCACAGAGTAATTCACGCGCCATATAAGGCTGATAGAAAATCTGACTTATGCTTCGTATGCCTATGCAAATGCTTTAGTCTTTCTACAGCGTAATGCTCCATTCTGGATGGAAATGCTACGCATTTTGACCATGATATGCAAGTATGATGCAAATATGATAATGCATGCCATATGCTAGTGCAGGCTCGAGCTGCCGGGGAGGGCCGGGTACAGAAAACCACTTCAGCAAAATAAATGTTGAAGGCAAGGCCAATCTGCCGGGGATAACCCGGATATCACTGAATCGTCCTAGCAAAATAAATGCTGGGAGAGTGAAATCAACTCCGCTGGGGATATCGGGAACTTAACCGAACACCTCGACGAAGTAATATCCCGCTGGGGAATATAACTCCTCTGTGAAATAGCAGACGTGCTGAATATGATTAGACTTCTCTGGGAATAGCTTATCCATGCCAATGGTGAATTGGACTTTGCTGGAGGCAAGGGAGGGAGTCCCCCTGCGCGCTGATGAAGCTCGGATCTGGAAATTGATGCGCCAACACGAATGTGTTTCACAGTAATCGCAAACATGGATTTGAGCTCTTAAGCTTATCTTACTGGGTCAGATACAACTGCCGCTGGGAAACATTCTTCCCGAATACACAGCCTTTTAGTGAAGAGTCAAGGGATAGTGACACGACTTCCCGCATTCATCTCACTCTCAAAAATCGACTGCATCTGCTCGAATAACTCCGAATGACCCTGTGGGTACGGAGAACAACAATCCTTTTGCTTCTGATATGCCCCAGCTTATAGGACATCTGTGGGGATAGTCCCTGAAAGGAAATCTGCAAATCTGTTGCCTCGATGGTCTGATATAACATGCCTCAGTGTTCTGAACTTCCAAGAGATACTTCACCTTGAATACTTCTCGAGTAACTTCTGCGCGCTTAAGATGGTCTGCCCCTGACTGCAATGACCTTGCCCCTGATTATCTAATTCAGAGTAGTGCCCTCTGACTGCGGCGCATTCACCGAATCTCAACCTGATTGCCCCAGAATAACTGACTTCGAAAAAGCTGACCTGACTGGGGATCACAATAAAGCTTGCCCCTGCTCTCGGAACATTTGGGCGTTCTGCATTCTATCTTGACCATACTTTCCATTGTAGGAAGCTTCTCTGCTGAACAGCGCTTACTCGCAAATAAAACAAGTTGTTATGCATAAAAGATGTATTAATGCAACACATATGACAGCTTTGACATCCAATCTGTTCACTGGGAAAAGGAAAACAGTTCATAGCATATAATGCACAAAACATTCATCAACATCAGTACCATCATGGTAAGAGGAACCTTTTTAGGAGTCAGAATCGACGCGACCTTTACCGGAGTATGCTTTCGAAACAACCTGCTTCAATTAGGACTTTTGAAGGTTGTAATGTGGTCAGGCTTATGGTTTTGAAGGAAAGGATAAAGGCTCGAAGTTTATTTTAACCCACCCATTCTCCTTGATGTTCTCCCATCCTACGTTCAGCCAATTCAACCTTAGCGCTCACCTCTCAGAGGCTTAGAAAATAGGAATGATAGTTCGAGAAACTTTTGGATTTTGGAGTGACAGCCACTCCCTTTCATCTTTGACACTTGTGGTCACACGACTCGTATTTCCATCGAGGATTTTTCTTTTGATCCTTTTCATCTCTTTCTTTTCATATCCCTAACTTTTGCCTGGACTGACTCTTCTTGAGTTTCTTTTGATTTTTTTAAGTCCAGCGGGATGCCCTCATTTTTGCCTAAGTCATTTGTTTTGAAGTTTTCTTGACTTAGCGGGCTTTTGATTCTTTTTTCATTTTTCTTTCGAACAAGTCGTGTGACACTGGTTGCCTGACTCTTTGGGAAATGATGTGGCTGTCCCACTCTTGATTGAACCATTGTGGTCTTTTAGGCACGACCTCTAAGGGCGCGATTAATCTTCGAACGGACACTCCTTTTGCAATTTGGACGCTTGGTCAAATTAGCTAACACCTACCCTGCCCCAGGTTATGATTGAGGGTTTTTTGTTTTCAGAAAGAAACTCCTACTACAAGGCTCAAAGGGGTTGACAAGGGATTATCTTCCTTATATCTCCGGTGTTTAGGGATTTGAAACAATGCCTGTACATCATCAGCAGGTTTATTTCAAAAGCATACAATATCGGTAGTTGCATGTCGGTCATTTTCGTCATCCTCCCCAAATTCTTCTTAACCAAGTGTTGGGCATTTGCACAAACAGTTAGTGAACATAAATGGATTTAATCAAAACATGCATATTTATTTCATTATCATCAATTTGAATGAAAACAACGAGTTTTACAAACGAGCTTACAAATTCAAACAGGAAAGCAACTACAAATGTAAAGAAATGACAAGCTAAAACAAAGAAAATATGCTAGCTTCTGAGAACCGGGCTTTCATCTCCGCCCTGCTGCTGAACCAGCTATCTTTATTAGAGGCAATTCGATGTTGTCCTGATCTGCTTTCAATGACTTAAACAAATTATAGAGCCCTTCCTCCCTCATTCAGATGTTTTGGGGACCTCTTGGCCCGAAGCTGATTGCTGCACTATCAAGCAGATCCTGCACTTTGTGCTTAAAAGCATGGCAACCTTCTATATCGTGACCCGGGGCTCCAGAATGAAACTCACAGTGCTTGCTTGCGTCATAACCAAACGGGGGAGCTCCCGTTATTGGCGCCAGAGTTCTTTTCTCTACCAGATTCAATCCTAACAATGTCTGCAACAACTCGGCATATGTTGAGGGAGGCTTCTCAAACACTCTTCTCGGTTTACTACCCTGGAATCTTCGTTGAGCCTGCGGTGCACCCTGCTGAGGCTGCTGCTGCTGGTATCGGGTTGACCCTTGAACACCCTTTGTATCAAATGCAACACTGGTTTCTTGACCTTCAATGTACTGATTAGCGCTCTCCTTATGCTTAACCATTTTCTTTCTTAGATCTGCCCCAGGAATAGGCAACAATTGTGGACCTGGAGATTCTGACACCATGGAGTCCAGGATACGCTTCTGACCCGCTGCAGCTTTGGAAACATCTGTCATCTTAGCATCGACTGAGACAGGAGCAATATGCACAGCTACGCCGCCCGGCGTGAATTCAATATCGTGCGAGTCAATCAGGTCTTGAACATTATGCTTAAAAGCATGACAACCCTCGATGTCGTGTCCGAATGCCCCGGAATGAAATTCACATTGCTTACTGGCATCGTACCCTTGAGGAAACGCTCTCGTTGGTGGTGCCAACGTTCTCTTCTCAACCAGATTAAACCTCAATAAGATCTGCAAGAGCTCAGCATATGTCATAGGTGGTGCCTCAAATATTCTCCTTGGCTTTCCTTCCTGGATCTTCCGCTGAGCCGGATGTATCCTCTGTTGCTGCTGCTCAGGTTCCACGTGCACAGGTGGCGCGAGCTTCTTCATTGCGGCTTCAAATAGCTGATCGTCCTCTTTCCTAAGCACATTCTTGACTACCTCCATGATCAAGCTCATTTGGGTCTTCAGCTGACTGTTCTCCTCCTTGAGAATATTCTGCTCTAGACGCATCTCTTGCATGTCTCTCATCATCTGCCCCAGCTGGCTTTGGACTTCGATCAATTCAAACTGATTCTGTTCCATATCTCTGAAGGAGTTCCTGCAACAAACTGGACGATGAGGAAATAAGACCCACGGTTCTGATATACCTGTTAAATGATAATGCAGCGCAGAAAGCAAACACATATTCACAACGAGACAAAGAGAAACTCAAGCTATAAGCACACAGAAAAACATCTCCCATACATGTACAACCAACAAAATCAGCAGGTAAGCACAAATGAGTGTGAATACAATGACCCCAGCCAACACTCCTGGTGGTGGTCAGCAAATACTGATGCACAAAAGCTAAACGGGTTAGGCAGGGAAAACAGATGCGACACCCGGCCCAGAAACCTCTAGAAACTTCCCCCACATTCAACTGAACTCTCTGATGGACAATCTTCAGAGCACACACTTCCTGTGGAGTCTTCCATGACATTAACTGACGAACCCGCACAACTGGAGGATGGAAAATCATTAATCTGAACAAAACCCTGAGAAGTGATGCAAATACGGCTAGAGTCTAACAGATCCTGAATCTGACTTCTAAGCACTTTACAATCATTCGTTGAATGCCCCTGTGCCCCATCATGGTACTCACAGCGGGCGCTGGCATCAAAACCTGGAGGATACGGTGGGATCACCGGCTTAGTCTCTTTCGGCACTATCAATCCACTTCTGACCAGATCTGGCAACAACTGACTGTACGACACTGGTAGTTGAGTAAACTGCCTTTCAGGCTTCTTTGGTCTTCGTGGAGCATGCTGACGCGATCGGCGGTAAGATGATTGTTGACTTGAAGTGTCTGAAAACTGATCCTGAGATGCTAGAGATTCTGAGGTGGCGTCATCTCCTTCCCACTCTTCTTGAGAACTGACAACTGACTCAATCTTATTAGCTGGGACGTAAGGAACACCTCGAAACTTTCCACTCCTGAGTCCTCGCTCAACAATCTCTCCCAGCCTCATCAGGCCCACAAAGCTTGTGCAACTGAACAATTTGTCAAAATAATGGCCTTTCAGAGTACCCAAGAAGATGTCAACCAGTTCTCTTTCCGGAAGCGGTGGTCGAACACTAGCAGCCAATTCTTTCCATCTTCGCAAATACGCTCTGAACGATTCACTCTCCGCTTGAGACAATTCTTGCAGGTCTACGAGACTAGGAGTCAAATCCAAGTTGTAATCGTACTGCTTCATGAAAGCTCTGGCTAAATCCACCCACGATCGAATCTGATTACTCTCTAGTTGCACATACCATCTCAACGATGCCCCAGTCAGGCTATACTGGAAGCAATGGATCATCAATTTGTCATTTCGCACAAACGAAGTCATCCTTCGACAGAACATCATCAAATGCAACTTTGGACAGCTATCTCCCCTGTATTTTTCGAATTCCGGCACTTTGAACTTGTATGGCAACACGAGGTCAGGGACCAAGCACATGGCTACAGCATCCAGGTTAACGGCATCTTTTGCTTCCAAGGCTTTCATTTGCTCTTCCAACACTCGGACTCTTCTACCATAGTCAAGAGCTCTTGGATCTACTAACCCGGTCACTGGAATATCTCTCCGGTAATTCATCGCAGGGAAAGCGACACTTTGATTGTTAACAGGAGGATAGCGTTCATTTCGGGCGAGAAACTGCTCATGCCGATCTCGGTTCTCAACAGTTGGCTGTACAACTTGGGCTGCAGTAAGATTGTTTGCTTGCGGGAAGCCTTCCATAGAATCATACTGATGGTTGGACGCCACAGTAAACCTTGCCAAGGTGTTAGGAGACTGGAAATTGCCTTCAGACATAGCCACCAATTACCTGTAACCGACTATGCTGCTTGATTCTGCTCAAATCCGCTTCGACCCCTTTGTCGTCTCCACTCTTGCCTCAAACAATTCCCCGAGAATTACTGTCTGGTGAAAACAAAGGCTGGATAAGTGCTCTGACCTGCTAGAGAAATGCTATGCAGTATGATTTATGCAAACAGAAATACAAAAATGCTAACGTGCATGTGTGCATTGGAGATATTTTCCCTCCAATTCCAGTGTCAGTGGTAGCAAGACGAGATAAACCATAAAGACAATATTTGGAAAAACCCTCATATATTGATTAGAATAACAGTCTTGTCAAGAAGTTACATAACTATGCTCCATATAGCTGATATGACAAAGAGGATCCCAGCCAACATGCCTGGTGGTGATCTCAACATACAGAATACAAGAGAAATCAAATACGGGTACGGTTGCGGAAGTCCTCGACCATCTTCTTTGTCTCTGCATGATCTGGTTGATAAATCAAACCTTCTATCAGTCGATCCCTCTTCCTGACCGTCCCCTGGATGTCTCTGACAAAGTCTTCCCAAGCCTTATCATTGGCACCGCCCCCAGGTTTGGGTCTCTTGGCATCTGCTCTATGCTGGAAATCTTCCAAATTCTTCATGGCATCTGTCAACTTGCGCTCGGCTTCGTATCGGCGACAGGCTTCTTCTTCAAGCTCTTCGTTCTTCACTTTGACCTGTTCTTCTAACTGAGCAATCTGTGTCTTCAGCTCTTCTTCTCGTTCCTTGCGCTTGGTCATAGTGAGATCCCAGTGTTCTCTGAACTTGGCTAGCTTTGTGTAGGCCCTTTCCAGCTCTTGCTTCTTGGTGGCCAACACACTACTAACTGAGTCTACATCTAACTCCAGACGCTTCTTGGTTTCAGTCAATTCCAATAGCGTGGTCTTCAGATGTTTCAGAGTTTCATCTTGTTGCTTAGAAAAGTATCCTGTTTCAATCTTTTCATGCCGAAGCTGGGCATTCTCCTGCTCTAAAGCCTCTTTAGCCCTTGCTAGCTCTTCTTTCTCCGCCATCAGCTGCTTGTAGACCTGAATGTCCACAGTGGTTGGCTCCTCTACCGGAGGAGGATGCAATGTCTGAACCGCTGGATACGGCATAAGGAACTTCACAGCTCGCTCACGAATCCATTCTACATATGGGCTAGGACCTCGAGTATCCCCTCTGCTACCTGAAAGCTTCCCTCTCTTGTGCAAGTTTTTCCAGGCTTTCTCGAGCTTGGTCAGCATCTCTTTCCCTATTGCCCCAGTGAGATACAGAGATTCCTGTATCTCCTCGGGCTTTGGCGCTCCTTGAGGTATGTACCCAAATTGCTTGATCAATAAAGAAGGGTTATAGTTGACACAACCTTTCCTTCCTATTAACGGAACATTCGGGAATCCTTCGCCTTTGAGTATGACTTCAGCTCCAAATACTTCTTTATTGGTCCATACCACGTTCTCAGCAGTCAATCCCATTAAGCGCTCGGGCCATCCTAGAGAATTGATAGATGTGACAAACGGGCCTGACTTAGGCATATGACTGGTGAACCACCTGCATAGGAGAGGTACACAACAAGACACATTCCTTCCTCGTCGCTTTTCATTCTGGTAGTGGGTTGAATGGTGGATATCTCCCAGCAAAGTAGGAACTGGGTTCTTCGCGGCCAAAATATAGAAGGCATCAGAATCAACAAAATCAGGAATGTTCGGGAATAACACGATGCCATACACACATACAGCAAGGATAACGTCAAAAACATCCCAGCTACCCTTCTGGGCATACTCTCGAGCCTTCTCCACTAAGACATCCAATGGAAATCCCCATACGTCTCCTCTTCTGATCATCTTCCCAGACAGCTCAGACTCTTTCAAGCACAGGATGGCAGAAAGCTCAGCCAGCTTAGGCTCAGCGTCCGTACGATAAAAAGGCATCTGCTCACGGATCGGTATATCCAGAAGTGCAGAGTACTCCTCCAGGGTAGGAGCCAGAACAAAGTCGGGAAATACAAAACATCTGAGCTCCGCGTCGTAAAACTGTAACAGAGTATAGATGCCGCTGGTCTCGTAGGCAGATGGCTGATAAACGTAGGTCAGAATCCTCCCATATCTTTTTCTGAAGTCACCCATTCCTCTCTTCTTAGCCATAGCGATCAACTCTAACAATAGACTGATATTCGGCGACGGAAACTTATAGGGCAATACTCTCTTCAGGTTTTCCATGTCTTGCTAGGAACAAACACCAGAACTGGAAGGGAAAATATGTACCTGCAATACACACACGTTAGTTGAATGCAGATGGTAATGCAATGATGCAATATGATAAATAATGCAATCTGCGAACACAGGGGCTGTGCTGTAGCCTGAAGAGGAATATCTCTGTGATCAAGAACAGAAAACCAACACGGTCACCAGAATCTCATGCCAATAACTATCATCTGATACTCAAAATATCAATCCCCTGGTAAGAAAACCATCTGAACCTCTGTATCTGACGAGAATACCATCTGATAATAGCCTCAACCTCAGATAAGAAACCCATCTGACCCAGACAACACACCTGGAGATGAATCAAGAACACCATCTGATAAAGGTACTGAATCATGGTTTCTGAAGGCCAGTTTTCCTGCAATAACCCAGTCCCTCTCACAGGTAGGATAGACCTAATCCACGGACAAAGGTACGGCATCCTATGCGGTCATCAGCGTCACAGACTTTCATGAATGACGATGCGATTCCCAGAAGGAGTGGCATCATCAAGTCATGAAGAGGCCTCACTTAGCTGACTTCCAAATGATCGGTCCCCAGAGTCGACAACCCTCACGTCTGGACTCCCCTCAAATCCTCAGGACCGGAAAGGAGCACCTCTGCAAGAATCTCGTCTGAGCGCAGATTTTCGTAAGGAACTGTGCCTGCTCAGCAGACAGGTTCGTCTACTACTTCTCCGCAACTATATCTAGGTGTGTACTCAAGCCCAGGTCCGGCTTTTCACTCACAGTAACCTCCCTTGCCCACAGCAACAATCATAATAATATAATGCTGGAAAATAAATGCGGAAAGGTAAAGGTACAGAAAAGTAAAGTGCAGAAAAGTAAAACACAATATGCACAACACCCAACAAATAAACACCCAAGCGCTAGGATTGACTCGCGTAGGGGATGGGAAACGGTCCCAGCATAAGGGATGGGAAAAGTCCCTAGATGCTATAAGTCCCCAGCAGAGTCGCCAGCTGTCGCTACTGCGAAAATCGGCGCCGGCTTGACAGGAGAGTCGCCACCGTGCGTTATTTATCCCTCAGAGCGGGAAAGGAAACGCTCGAAGTAAACCTCGCAAAGACGGGAGAAGGTATGGTCATCGCAACCAAAACCTGGATTCGGGAGTCGGTTACGCAAGGGGAAGGTATTAGCACCCCTCACGTCCATCGTACTCGATGGGATCCACGCTTGGTGTTTATAGGTAAAAAAGGGTGTGTTATCTATCTACGCTAATGGCTGGTCTGAAAAGAAAATAAAAGGACAGGACTCGACAGAACATACGGTGTTCTGGGCCTACGTATTCCCTCGTGCAATGGGAAAGTCAGAGTCAACGTAGTTCGACTTCCTACGTCTAAACGGGGAAAAGGTTGCTCGCCAGGACATCGCGTCCTGTGCCTACGTACTTTCATCTGGATGAAAGATCAGAGCAAACGTAGTTCGGCAAACTACGGGTAAACAGGGGCTCTCACACAGCAGTGAGAAAACAAACTGGTCCTAAAGGCTCGGGAACCTACAAATACGATCTGGTCTCAAATGCACTCGGGCAAAAGAAAGGGGTAACAATTAGTCGTTAGCGGGAATGTCTCGATCGCACAGCCGCGAGAGAACAACAGTCAGTCGTTAGTGTGCTCGCTAGGATATCGCATCCTATGCCTACATATCTTCGTCTGGAACGAAGAATCAGAGCAGTTGTAGTTCAGCTAACTACGGGTCAAGCTACTCAAAAGCTCCTACAGAAAGGAAAGGGAAACCCTAGAACTATAGCTGAGAAACAGGGGAATCTACCTACTGCTATCACACCTGGTTGACCATCCTAATGTCTATCATAACAACTCCGCAGCGGAGAAGTCAGAGCTCCTAAGGGATCATGGCAACAGGACTAAACTACAAACAAGAATCTGCACAGTAAAGGAATACTGAAAATATGCATGAATGCAACAGCTAAACAAGCAAGGCGCAAAGGCCGCAAACCACAGAGGCAAGGGAGCTCAGCTCTACCAAATACCAACAAGCAAAGCCACGCAATAACAAACAAGCAGAAGGAGGACCACCTCAACTTCTCATGCACACAAAGTCTACTTCTAAGATGCACTCATTCAAAACTATCTAGATGAATACCTAAGTCTAATGCAACATAACACCATACAAGTCAAACAATACAAAGAGACTAACCCTGAGCAGGGCCTCCAACCTGAAACAATCTCCTAATAACTCTCTAAACAAAACTCTATACAACACCCTAAGCAAAGATCTAAGCAACAATCTAATCAAATCCTAAGCAAAAGGAATCAATCCCAGTCTCCAAGCTTCAGAACAAGCTTACCAGAGAAAGGAAGCTAAGCAGACAAGCTCATAGTGCCTTCCTCAGGAAAGTACCAGGAGGTTACTACTCAGGAATCACATCCTATGCGGCTCGACAACTGTGATCAGTTTACATCCCTCCTCAGGAGAGATTAAACTCACATCAAGGCTCCGGCATCACAGGATACTTGATAAAACCTATATGCACTAAGGGAACTAAGTGAACAGACTCATAGGACCTTCCTCAGGAAAGTACTAGGAGGCTGACACTTAGGAATCGTATCCTACGTGGCTCAACAACTGTGATCAGTTTACATTCCTCCTCAGGAGAAATTAAACTCACAAGTTGGCTCCAACATCACTGGATACTTGAGAAATCCTAGGTAAACTAATGGAACTAAGTGAATAGACCCATAGGACCTTCCTCAGGAAAGTACTAGGAGGCTTCCACTTAGGAATCGTATCCCATGTGGCTCAACAACATGTGATCAGTTTACATTCCTCCTCAGGAGGAATTAAACTCACAAGTCGGCTCCGACATCATTGGATACTTAAGAAAGAGGTGAGAAGAAAGAATGAAAGTCATTCACAGTGCCTTCCCCAGGAAAGTACCATAAACTCCCTTCAAACTTCAGGATCTCGAACCTCACGAACAGACAACAAGCTCCTAGACTAAGCCCCAATCCAATGCATCTTTGCAAGCTCCAACAGAACCTCAACCAGCTCCTACCTTCAAGAAGAACCCACAGGCCAAAAAACCACAAGAGACTATCTCTGAAGTTCAACCACAGTTGAACTTCAAAGTCAGAAGTCATCAAGACTACTCCTATCTTCAGGTTCAGACAAATCACATCAGGACACCCTACAAAAATCTATCAAAATCTAATGGAAGACCTACATGTCTCTAGGGCAACATACTGAACAATCATAACAAAATTCAACACCAGATGAAAGCACTAAAATCAGCAACACAGACATATCCACAGACCAATTTATTCAACATCAATAACAGTGAAAAGATGCAATAAAAATGAAAATGCATGATTGAGCTAATATTTCTGCACTATAAAATTCTACATTGAATGACGAGTCTACAGAAAAAAGAACGGAATTATTTGACTAAATCTACCCTTTTTTATGAATTTTCTAATGATATGCATGCATTAAAAATATTAAAAAAACATCAATTAAAATGGAAAATATACCAAAAATAGGAAATAAAAATAAAATGGCATTTTTATTTTTATTTAATTTTTTTAGAGGTTTTCATGAAATGGTAGAAAGAAGAATTAAAACCACAATTATTTTCAATTTTTTATGGATTATTTACAAACATGAAAAATATAAAAGAAAAAAATAAAAGAAACAAAGGAATAAAGCTGGGGGGTCCAAACAGCAATGATTCAGGTTATTTATCATTGGGCTCACATTCTGGGGGTGCCAACAGCAAAGGGCGTAAGGCCCAAGTTTGATATCCAGAAAAAACACAAAAAAACCTGAACTGAGCGCAGGGGGGTGCAGCGCTAGCCATTTCTTCAGTTATTATCCACTATGGGCTTCAACGAGGGGGTGTTAACAGCAATTGGGGCCTAAGGCCCAACTCAATTCTTCCTGATCTCACACACGGGGGGGGGGGGGGGGGGGGGGGGGGTAACGAGCAATTGAGAGGGTGTAGTGTTCAGAAACACGCTTGGGCTTAGCCCAACGTCCAAACCCTAATCCAATTATATGCTAAACAAAACCTAATTCTTCCCCAAACCTAACTACTGTTCACCCTTGAACTTGCGCCGCTGCCCTCTCGTCTCCCCCAACTCCCTTTCTCTGCAACTCCTCTCAGCCTTACACCATTCCCAGAAAGAAGAACCCTAACCAGACTTCACACCTCTCCCACACTCAAATGAATCAATACGAAATCTCACCGTTCTCTCACAGATCAAACCCAAACCCTAATTGAATTAAGATAACATCCATCAATCACAGCAAACGGAAAGGGGAAGACGAACGAAATCAAGTGAGCGTACCTGGGTATTCAATGGAGAACTTGACGAATTCAAGATCCTGCGCGTAGATTCTGGGAATTTGAAGGTGTGGAGATCTACAGCGGCGGCGTTCGTATGATGAAGATCAACAAAGAACTTAAAATGGAAGGCAAGTTGTTGACGTTCTTGATCGTTTTGGAGATGTTCACGATCTGGAAAACCTGAATAACGATGAGGATCTTTGAATGATTTCTGGAAAGTTTCGAACGATGAATGTATGAGCGTTTCTGGAGAAGTGTATGAAGATTGAGGATGTTCTGGATTTTTCTTCGATGGAGGATGAAGGTTGATGTTGTTCTGGAAAAAAGTTGATGAAGGTTGATGTTGTTCTGGAAAAAATTGATGAAGGTCGATGATTCCGGCGACGATGATATTTCCGGCGAGGGGATTATGAGGCTGACGGAAGGGATCGGAGGAAGAACGAAGAAGATAGGATGATTCTGGGTTTTCTGGTGGTTCAGGTGGTGGTCGGAGTTGGTTGACGGTGACCGGCGGCGGGAAGTTACGGCTGATGCATGGCCGCCGGTGAGGTTGCTGGTGACACTCAGGCGATGGGTGTGGGGGCGCCAAGTGGCTCAGGGAGTTGTTGCATGTGATACGCGTGTCAGCAGAGAGAGAGAGGGTCTGGGTACGTGGCGCGCTGTGAGGCGAAAAGGTGGGGCCTCCTCTGATGCAACACGTGGCGTCACTATTTAAAGCACTGAGAGTGCTAGAACTTTCTAGAAGTTTCTGGAGTCTGCTGGACTTGCTGGACGAATTCGGATGCTTTCTGGACTTTTTTGGATTTGCTGAATTGAGAATTGGGCCTCACCAAAAACCCCCTGGGCCCATACGAACATGACCAACACAAACTGTAAAAAAAAACTGAATTTTAATAAAAACAATTAATCCTAACTATCTCTAATTAATACCAATTAGCATCTAATTAACCAATGATTAATCCTAATAAAATCTAACAACTTCAATTAAATCCTAAACAAAAAGATTTAAATCCTAATTAATTCTATATCAACCTAATTAAACCTAAAAAAATCAATTAACCTAATTAAACTCTAAAAAGTCAATTAACCTAATTAAACTCTAAAAAGTCAATTAACCTAATTAAACTCTAAAAAGTCAATTAAAGTCTAATTAATTCTATATTTCTATTAATTCTATTAAACTTCTACCATTATTTAAAACTAGTAAATCTATTTAAGACTATAATATTTCCTATATTATCTAAACAACTATTAATTTCTATTAACCCTAATTTGTATCATTCTATTTAATATGCTAAGAAAAATCCACTAATATTCTAAAAATGATAAAAGCTATTTAAATTCTATTAAAAATTCTACAAATGATGAAAATCTATTTAAAATATTCTATAAAATTCTAAAAAGAGGATTAAGCTATTAAAATATTCAAAAACCCTATTTAAATTCCAGAAAAATCTATAAAGCCTATTAAAAAATTCACAAAAGTCTATAAAAATCCTAAAAATGCAGATGAATGCAAATGATTGCCATAAAAGCGCACACGAGACCAGATCGAATCGAACAGAGATCCCCGGGCATCAGAATATCCCCAAAATTACTGTGCAAGCTAAAAATCACTGAGGAGCGCACAATTTCCCGAAAATAAAACCCTGGTGACCTGGACTGGGTCTGCCGTATCTGATGGACAAAAATCAAGCTGTAAACTCTGATATCCCCTGCTTGCACAAAAGTCATCTGTCTGATTTGCGAATATGAAATTAAACCACGAGTCAGATAGGAGAATCGGTTAGTCAAATTTTAGGGTGCAACACCCCCTGGTCGGAAGGAACGAGTGTATCAATTACAATCCCTCTTTACTGGTAAGACAATTTGGATATGCGCTAAGAGGTCCTCCTGAAGAAGAAGAGATACAGGAATCTCTGTATCTCACAGGGTTGCTTGAAGGTGACACTTTGGTTAAAGTAGAGAAAGCTTGGAGCAAAATTCATAGAAAGGGAAAAGTTTTGCTAGGAAAGAGCAACAACAAAGCCTTTGATCCATATGTAGCCTGGATCCGAGAAAGAGTCGCCAAGTTTCTAATGCCATTCCCTGCAGTGGAGCCATTATATCCCCCCGTGGTCAAAGAACCAACCACAGTTGATATTCAGAAATTCAACCAGGTGCTCCAAGAGAAGGAAGAGCTACGGAAAGCCAACGAAGAGCTGGAGAAAGAAATTGCTCAACTCCAAAGCGAGAAGAGAGAAGTTTTGTACTTTTATAAGAAGCAGATGGAGTTGATAAACCATTTGGGCGCCAGTTTGACCAAGGAGACTGATTATAGAGAACGTTTGGGGTTAGATTTCAAAGATGTTAACAGTGTCCTTGCCACCAAGAAGCAAGACTTGGATAGGGCGTATCTGAAGATATCCAAATTCGAGACATTGTGGAACAACACTCTGACCAACCACAAAGAGCGAGAGGAGAAGCTAAAGCAGCAGATAGCCAAGTTGAAGGTTCAACTTGAGACCAAGGACAAGAAGATAGAGGCTGAAGCATCACTTCGACGAGACATTTAGTACAGATTGGTTGAAACCAAGGCAAACCTGTAGGATTGTCAACTCAGAGCTGATGCTAAGAGGTGCAAGATGGAAGACTGCTTTGGAGAAGGTGCTTGTAAGGACCTCCAAGACACCATCAGGCAGAGGGATCTGATGATCCTGGGTCTTCTCACCAAGCTTGACCATCCCACTACGAAGAAGTTATTGGAAGATTTTCGTGCCCGTAGCCGCACTTGATTTCCTTGTATTTCTTTGTATCTTTTATGCATTGATATGCTGACCACCACCAGGCTTGTTGGTTGGGGTCACACTTGTTGCTTCAGTTGTATTCGACTACAGTTGTACGCTGCCCGCGTGGGTTTTTTCAGATATATATATATGAGGATTTCTTTCCATGATTGGATGTTAGACTTTATTTGTCTTGGAAACTAGAATTGGGGGGAATTTCCCCAAGGCACAGACACACGTTTTCATTTGCATAAGCATGTTGCATGGCAGGCGCCTTGAGTTTATTTATATAACCCTCTGTTTTTGCAGGTTGTTTCAGGATCGATCGCAGGTTGATCCGAGAAATGGAACAGGTACAAGCGGAACTGAAGGACGTTCAGAGCCAGCTAGGGCAGCTCATGAAGGACATGCAAGCGTTGCACTGGAATCAAGATGCGCTCAAAGAGGAGAACAACCATCTGAAGAGTCATGTGGGTTTGATGGCAGAAGTGTTAAGGAATGTACTCAAAAGAGAATGTGAGCAAATGCCCGAAGCTGCAGCCAGCATACTTGCTCCACAGGTGTCTGAAGAACCTGCACCAAGGCATGATAGGCTTAAGAGACCCTCTGCACAGCTTGAAGCTCAGGATTTTCCCCGTCAGCGGCCATGTCCGATCTCTCAGGATAACCTTAGAAGGTATGGTAAAAGGATGAAGCTACCTGACAAAATCTTCGATGAAATCCCGATGAATTCTGCTCAGTTGGTGCAACTCTTGCTCCAACTTCAATTGGTTGAACCTCGAACTTTGGCTCCATTGACTGGACAGCCACCATCAGGCTATGATGCGGGCGCCCATTGTAGTTCCACTCTAGGGCACCGGGACATAACATAGCAAACTGTAGAGCTTGTAAGCATCAGGTTCAAGACTTGCTAGACTTGAAAGCAATTGAATTTGTGCTAGGCGGCATGAATATATCAGGAATCGATATTCCTATTCCCACGCCTGAAGTTGTAAAAGGTCCGGGGTATATCCTGGAATCGTTGGAGTCTGAATCCCCTTGTCCGCAGCAGTTGCCGGTTCCTGGGCCAAATCTGAGGATGACAGTGCCCGAGCATAAGGAATGTCTCGACCAATACCAGCCGTCTCATGTTTCTCAACAGCAAGATTATCGTCAGTGCCATAATCAGAATAGGCCTCACAGCAACAATCTGAAAAGAAGGAATGCTCTCCTTCATCCAGTGCCTATGACGCCCAATCAGCTGCTGCCGCACCTAATTCAGTATGCTTTGGTGGAGCCTAAGATGCTCAAACAGGTGCCAGAGTCGTACCCTCCCAGGTATGATCCCGATGCTCGATGTGGATATCATGGGGGATCCATGGGGCATACGACCGAGGATTGTGAGGCTTTTCAAGCCAAGGTACAACAGTTGATAGACAGAAGACGCATATCCTTTCTAGAGGGAAGGCCGGTCATCCATGCCAACCGTTCATCTGATTGAGTCTGAAGACTTCGAATGGTCGCTCCCCTCAGCAGCAAAATAAGTGTGAAAGCCCAGTTCCTAGAAGCTGGCAATCTGCATTTTATCATGACATTTCGTTACATTTGTAGTTTATTTCCTGTCTAATTGCAAATTTCGTTTGTAAAGCATGTTGTTTTTCAATTGATATTGATAATGAAATAAATATGCATGTTTTGAACTAATCCATTCGTGTTTACTCTATTGCTTTCGTTTGTTTCAAACGCTTGTTTAAGTGGAATCCGGGGAGGATGACGAAATCCAACGATGCGTAAGCTTCCAATGCTATGCTTTTGAATAAAAACCTGTTGATGATGTACAGGCATTGTTTCAATCCACAAACACCGGAGATATAAGGAAGATAATCCCTTGTTAACCCCTTTGAGCTTAGTTGTAGGAGTTTCTTTTTGAATATAGAAAACCCTCAATCTTAACCCGGGGCAGGGTAGGTGTCAGTTAATTTGACCAAGCGTTCAAATTACAAAAGGAGTGTCCGTTCGAGGATCAATCACACCTCTATAGGTCGTACCTAAAAAACCATGATGGTTAAACCCGGTCGATCAGGAGTGAAACAGTCACAATCTCTTTTCAAACAAGTCAGACGAGCCGGTGTCATGCGATTTATTCAACAACAAAAAAAGAGAATCAAAAGAAAAAGCCCGCTAAGTCTAATCTTGCGAACAAGCGACTTAGGCAAAAATTAGGGTACCCCGCTGGACTTCAAAATTGTAGAAACTCTGAAGAGTTAGTCCAGGCAAAAGTTAGGGGAAAACGAAAAAACGAAAAAGTGAAAAGGATTACAAAAGAAAAATCCTCAAACAAGAACGAAATCGTGTGGCTCCGGACGCCAAAAGACGAAAAGAGAGTAATTGTCACTTCGAAAAAGTGTGATTTCTTGAACCGCCACTCAACCTTTGAAAGGTGAGCGCTAAGGTCGAATTAGCTTGAACGTAGGAGTGGAGAACATCAAGGAGAATGGGTGGGTTAAAATGAATTTTGAGCCTTTATCCTTTCTTTCTTAAACCGTGAACTTGACCAAGTTACAACCTGAAAAAGTCCTAATTGAAACAGGTTTTTTTTCGAAAGCATACTTCGGTGAAGATCGTATCGGAACTGACTCCTTGAAAGGATTCCACTTACAGCGTTGTATTAATGTTGACATGTTGATGAATGATTCATACATTTTATGTCACACAAATATTTTTCCAGTGAACAGGAATGGATTTTCAAAACTGCCATATGCATTGCATTTGATATGTCTTTTATGCAGAACAACTTGTTTTACTTATGAGTAAGCGCTTGACAGCAGGAAAGTTTCCACAATGGAAAGATTTGATCAGGATAGAATGCAGAATGCCTGAATACTATGGTAAACCGGGGCAAGCTATATCAAACGATCACGACATGGGAGTTAGCCATCCAAAAGTCAGTTAATCTGAGGCAATCAGGTCGAGATTTAATGAATCTCTCGCAGCCATAGGTACTGCTCCCCCCCAAATCGGCCCATGAGGGGCAAAGTCATGACAAGGCTGGGGCAGGCCACCCGGAGAGTGCCGAAGCTATCCTTATCCTGGAGGCAATTAACTTGAAGCGCCTTTGTGAGGTTCAAAGTGCTGAGGCCGTTCATCAGCATACAGAGATCTCATGTTTCCTTTCGAGAGGATGTTACGAAGAATCCCACAGGCTGGGGCAAAAGTTGAAAGCGGAGGAATCGTTCCTCTCCATATCGGCAGAGTTTGTCAGAAGTTGTTAAAATTTTGGGGCAAGCCATCTCGAGTTCGTTTCATGGTAAGCTTTCTTTGTTCAAGATAAAAGTCCCAGAGATCTTTGTTGCAGGGTCGTCACCCTCCAGGCAGTGTGCCAAGATGTATCTTAGGCAGGATCATCATATCCCCAACTGAGTCATGCGCAGAGGTGTGTACTCGTTCCCAGCAGTGGGTCAACATGCAATTTTCTCGTAGAAGACTATCCGCAAGTGTTCAGCTTTCGATGGTTCAAACTGAAGTCTCGAACAGAGTTAAACTCCCCACAGAGTCTGACCATGGGGCTGTGAGCATTGATGTGTCTCCCCGAACGGAGGTAGATTCTCCCCAACCAGAGTCCATTCCCCAGTGATTGGAGTTGGTATCTCTATCCCCAGCTGAGTCATGCGCAGAGGTGTATACTCGTTCCCAGTAGTGGGTCAACATGCAGTTTTTCTCGTAGAAGACTATCCATAAGTGTTCGGCTCTCGATAGTTCAGACTGAGGTCTCCAGCAGAGTTGAATTCCCCACAGAGTTATGTTCTCCCCGACAGCAGGTGGGAATAGTTGAATAGCCGTTGCTATACTTCCCCATCAGAGTTCGTATCTCCAGGAAGATTCTATCTGTGTAGGCCGTGTAGTTTATTTCTGCGATTGACATCATTTCCTCAGTAGTTTGTGGTTCGTATACTCAGTTGAGCAAGTACAAGTTCTCGTAGAACTTTGCTTCCCTGCGTAAAGTCATCTGAGGTTCGTTTCCCCAGGTTAGGTCCAATTGAAATTGGTGTGGTTCATCTCCTCAGCAGGATGACTCCTTCTCCTCGGCAGGATGACTCCTTCTCCCCATCAGGATGGTTCTTTCTCCTTGACAGGAGAATTCTCCCTTCAGCATTTATTTTGCTGATTTGGTTCTGTAGCATTTTGCATGATTGCATAGCATCTACCCTAAACGCGTAGCATTTCCACTGTATGGAGCATTACGCCATTGCCAAACATATGCATGTGAAACATGAGCTAGGTGGGTACTGTTCTTGTGTGCAGGTGTTCCTCAGCAGAGTTGTTTGTTCAAGATGATTCTTGAATTCCTCAGCAAAGTTTATTCGTCCAGGATGATTCCTGAATCCCCAAAGCAGAGTTACTTGATAGTTCTCCCGAATCCCCAGTGGAGATGTGTCATCCCCAACAGGTTTCAAACAGAGAAGTCGAAACTTCCCTTAAAGACTTGATGATTGAAGTCCGACAGCAGTGCCAAACTCCCCCTGACTTACTGATGAAGTCCGACTGTGATGTCGAGGAGTTCCTCTAGCTGACGCGGAGTGCCTGACGACAGAAGTTTGGATATCCTTATTGGTTCATGATTGATTAAGGATTCTATTTCCTGACTTACTGATGAAGTCCGAGTGTGATGTCGAGGAGTTCTCCTAGCTGACGCGGAGTGCCTGACGGCAAAAGTTTGGATATCCTTATTGGTTCATGATTGATTAAGGATTCTATTTCCTAACTTACTGATGAAGTCTGACTGTGATGTCGAGGAGTTCTCCTAGCTGACGCGGAGTGTCTGACGGCAAAAGTTTGGATATCCTTATTACTTCATGATTGATTAAGGATTCTATTTCCTGACTTACTGATGAAGTCCGACTGTGATGTCGAAGGAGTTCCTCTAGCTGACGCAGAGTGCCTGACGGCAGAAGTTTAGATATCCCTATTGGTTCATGATTGACTATGGATTCTATTTTCGACTTGGTGATGAAGTCTGGCTGACGCCCGAGAAGTTCCTTGAATGCCCGAAGGCATAATTGACTTGATTGTCAAACGTCCAGTGACCCGACGAGTCCAGAGGTGACGTTACGGAATTCTTCTGCTGTGACGCAGAATGCCCGACGACATAATCGATTATCCTTCACCAGTTACCGTGTAACCAGTGACCCCTTATTGACTTGATGATTCAGTCCGATAGAGAGTGTCAAACGTTCCTAATGACCTGATGAGTCCAGAGGAATTCTTCTGCTGTGATGCAGAATGCCTGAAAACAAAATCAGTTATCCTTCACCAGTTACCGTGTAACCAGTGATCCCTTGATAACTTGATGACGAAGTTCTACAGTGAAATCAGATGATCATCCTGACGGAGATTTGAGATTAATCATTCACCAGCCAGTTGTTGTGCAACTGTCATTTCAGTTTCCAAAGATTTTCCTACCAATCAGAGTATCGTTTACTTATGCGGTTGGCAAATTTCCGGGTTTATTGGTATTCAAACGTCTTTTACCTTGACTATTTGAGAGCCGTTCGCTTCTCACCCAGTCAGGTCCAAGCCGTTTGAATAGGGGCAGATGTTGCACCCCAAAATTTGTCTAACCTTTTTCTTTACCTAGCTTGTATTTCATTGCATTCATTTTAGCATTATCATCTGCATTGCATTGACATGTGTGTAGGAGACCAAGAGGTATGACTACCCAAAAAAGGCTACCAAGGTTATGAAACTATCTAAGATTCTTTATTCAAGTGTTCAAGGGTTGATATCCTCATCAGAAAAGCCACAAAGTTCCTCAGAGAGAGGGTTGGACACAAGAATGCATATCTCCTAACTTGAGGGTTGTGGGAGGCCATCAGATGATTCTAAATCCACGGGAGAAGACCTAGATCCTTGATAGAGCTCATCGGATGGCTTGAGAGTCATAGTGGAGCTTGGACAAGTCATCATGTGAAGGATAAGAAGCTACAACCAAGATTGGTACAATTAGGGTTTTCATTTGGTCAACCCTAGGTCAATAGTTGATTTGAAGAAGGTTGAGACCTAATTTCAAGGCCATGTGACCATTGAATGATGTGTTGAGACACTCAATGGATGATTCCAAGACCAACTCATCAAGAATCAAGAGTGTGAGGAGTTCCTAGGCCAGGGTTTCTAAGCTTGACAGTGTAAAATCCCCTGGTTTGGTGCCTAACTTCAAAACCACACAAATCAAGATGCAAGCCTCATATCACCTTGACCCCAACATGATTGTTGTAGAGCATAATCATAGCTTTAATTTGAGTACTAGAAGTCCTTGATAGGGTTTATGGAACTCAAGTTATGAAGCAGACAAGTTACAAGTCATCAGATGAATGTGATTTTGGTACTTGAAAGTCATTTTTTAACTAGAAGGAAGCTTCTCCTCAAATTCAGGCCAACATGAATGATTTTCCTTAACTTCTTAGCTTTCCAAAGAGTACTAGAATTACATGATTGGATTTGTAGAACTCAAGATACATTGCTTCCAAGACAGGGGCATTTTGGAAAAGTGAGATTACAAGTCATTTCTTATTATAGGTCCATTTCACCATCTTACATACCTCAAATGGAGATTTGTCCAACTTGAGAGTTGTTCAAAATGGGGTTATTTACTCAACCAAGCATCAAGGGTTCATTGATATGGAATAGAATGAGAGTTGGTTGAAAGAAATTTTGCAAAAGGGCATTTTAAAGGCATTAAAGTGGGAAAATTCAAATTAATTCATATGGGCTCAAAATTATGCAAACTTGTGCATATTTTGAGTACATTCGATGTTTTAAGAACTTTGGCATTATTGGAATTTCAAATTGAAGTTTGTTTCATGGTCAAATTCAAGGTTTCTTAAGATTGAAGTAACATCAATTACACACACCATTGATTGGAATTAAGGAGTCAATCACAACCCTATATGTTCATAACACATTCAGCAAGCAGAATGAACCAAGTTGGAAGCTTCTAGACTCCATTTTCGTGGATTTCATCAAAGCAAAAAAAGAAGAAAAGTGAAAAATTGAATTGGATCATAGAGCCAATTTTGGGCCTCCATTTCAGCCCAGATCAATTCTATATAAGATTTTGAATGGATTCAAATCAAGGTTGGTGATGGATTGAGCAAGAACAGGTAATACACAGTTGAAAAAGTTAGTTGTGATTGATTTTCGATTTTGGAGATTGAGGCACTTTCTGAGGAAATTGAAGGTTCAAGAAGCATCTCCAAGCATTGTTGAGTGATTATGCATAGCTTTGGTCGAGAATTCGTGCTTGAATCTACCTCTGTTGAAGAATTTTATCAGGTTCTTATCTTTCACGATTACTCCTAAATTATGATCAATTAGAGTAGATTTTAAATGTTGTTAGGATCAGTGATCTTCCTAGATGGATTTAGGATTAGAATCGTGGCTGTTGGTGAGGTTTCTTGATGACACAACCAAACTTATATGATTCGGTTAGGCCTTATTCTTGGTGGAAATTAAGATTTGATTATGGATTTGTGATCAGTGTAAGGTGTAGATTAGATTAGTGGAAGGAATTTAGAGTTTGGTGATGATTTTCAGAATGGCATCTTTTCTGTTTGGCTTCTTATAACCTTTATCTTTGAGAGAAAACAAAAATGGATGTTGGCATGTTGTAGTACATGGAGAGATGAGGAGATTGGTACCATTTTTATTGAGTTTGTTGATGTTTGATGTTCTGGTTATTTTCCCCTCGCCGGAGAAGACGACCGGAGTCTTCTCCGGCCACCACGAGAACTCCCTCCCTTTTGCTTCAATTTAAATGAAGAAGATAACCTGGTGGCTGTTAGATGCGTTTGACTAGTAAGATTTTGTAATTAAATCCAACGCGCGTGATTCAATCTGAGTTGAGTTGACTAGGGTTTCATGAGGTGGCATGCTCTTGGCTGTTGGATAGGACTTCCTTTTGAATGAATGCGTGAGATCAAGACGTAGGGTGGTACGTAGTCAACCAAAACACACAGGATATTGAATGAAACACACCCTTTCATTTGATCCTCCCAGCGCGCGTGTGGCAAGTTCAGAGCCTTAGGATCTATTGACTAGTCCACAAATCTGATGGTTGTGTTATTTTCTTGCAATTAAATTTCTTTTAATTCATTTTCTTTTTATGTTTTATTGATTGATTCATTTTAATTCATAAAAAATAGGAAAAATCATCAAATAATTCTGGAAAAAATCATGAATGATCCTTGGCATTTCCTTAAATTTTCTGAGTTTTTTAATTTCATTTTTGATGCATTTTGGATTTTCTGTATATTTTTCATTTAAATTGTCATTTAAATAATGTCAAAATACATGATTGGCTTGCTGATTTTTGTACCAGATCATGGTTATGACTTAGAATCTGGATTATTGCATGATTACTCTAGACATCTTAGGTGACCCTTAGATATTTTTCTTGGATTTTTAGGGTTCAATCTTGATACATTTTGAATGAATTCTTTAGGACCCTTCCCTTTTGAACTTCGCATAACACACTTTAGGTTTAACACTTAGATAGTGCCCTTAAACTTAGAGTTAGGCTCTGATTTTTCTACCATAGGTTCATAACAACCCTAGAAGACCCTAGGATTTTTCGTAGAATATTTAGCGATGATTTCCTATGTTAATTTGATTTTACATGGTGGCTGTTTTTAGGATGACCCTAACTTAGCATATCAACTAGTTTGGTTCCAAAAGTGATCTTTAGCAAACTTTAGATTCCTCAATCCTTCTTGATAGTATAACGTGTAGGTTGACACCTGTGTAGAATGATTCTCATTGCTTGAGAGTGTTCATAGATCCCTTAGGATAGATATCCTCTAGTGCCTAGATATTAGGGTTCCTTAGAAGTTTCTGTGATGACTTCTCTCCCCTGTGTGGCTTCTTTGCTTGGTTTTGCCCTATCCTCCAACCTAGTCATGATGAGGATCCCTTTTGGGAGAGACTAATCCTTCCTTTAGTTGGATTCTTTGCATTCCTCAAGAGGTTGAGCCTTGGATTGACATTCAATGGCATAACACATTCCTTTGGTTTACACTATCTTCCACCCCCTAGTCTTGATGAGGATCTCTCTTGGGAGAGCCTAATCCTTCCTTTGGTAGGATTTTGTGCATTCCTTAAGAGGTTGAGCCTTGGATAGACATTCAATGGCCTAGTATATTCCTTTGGTTTATACTATCTTCTTTCTCCATGTCCCTTTCTTAGGATCCCTCTTGGGAGAGCCTAATCCTTCCTTTGGTTGGATTATGTGCATGCCTCAACAGGTTGAGCCTTAGACAGACATTCTGTGTTGATACACCTTAACCAGATACCTTAGATTGACATCTAGGTTCCACTATTCTCATATGTCCTACATTCTTAGGATCCCTCTTGTGAGAGCCTAATCCTTCCTTTTGTTGGATTTTGTGCATTCCTCAAGAGGTTGAACCTGAGATGGACTCTTGTGTTAACACACATCTAAACCTGATGTAGCCTAGGATGATTTCCCTGTTGCTTATCTTGGTTACAATTCTCCTCCCTGTTTTATTGATTTGCTTGTTGCATTAGGATAGATTTGCATGAGTAGAGACTTTTGTTTAGGTGCATGACTGCATTGAAAGGTTGAGCCAGTCTCCCTTTTCTTGTTTGCATTGAAGGTTGAGGTGATCCTCCCTTGCTTGTGTGTTCTTTTTCTTTTGTGTTTGCATTAGAAGTTGAGGTTTCCTCCTTCTGCTTGTGGTGATGCATTGCATGTTTATCCATGTTCTTACTTCAGTAGAATGATAGTTGTATTCATCTGCTCATTGATTCTTTTTGCTGTTTCTGTTTCCCCTTAACATGTTCCCTTAGGATCTCTAACCTCTCTTCTTCAAGAGAGGTTATGATAGACTTTAGGATGAATCCATGCATGATAACATTAAGGTAGATTTCCCTTCAAACTCAACAATAGGATGAATCCATTGCATGACAACAGTAGGATGCTTGATAGTTTCCCCTGTAGATTCCTTTCTCTTTCTCATCTCCAAACAACATTAAAACATATAATAAAGGAAAATTCATACCGTACTGTCGCTTGCGCGAAAATAAGGTGCCGGCACAACAGAAGAGTCGCCACCTTTCGTTATTTATCCCTCAGAGCGGGAAAGGAAACGATCGGAAAAACCTAACGAAAAAGGGTAAGACAAGGTCGTCGCAACCATTGTCTGGATTCGGGAGTCGGTTACGCAAGGGGAAGGTATTAGCACCCCTCACGTCCGTCGTACTCGACGGGATCCTCGCTTGTTCGTTTACTTGGACGGGTTGGTTATAATCTATCTACCTATCAAGGCTGGCTGAAAAAGAAAAGAAAAATGACTCGGCAAAGCATCGCGCTTTATGCCTACGTATTCCCGTCTGAAACGAGAAATCAGAGTCAACGTAGTTCAGCTAACTACGGGGGAAGATGGGGAAGGTTGCTCGCTAGGACGTCGCATCCTATGCCTACGTACTTTCATCTGGTATGAAAGATCAGAGCAAACGTAGTTCGGGAAACTACGGATCATCTCCTAAAAGCAGTGTTTTTTATTGTGTTTGCGATTTCAACCGCACTAGAGACTATGACCTGAGAGTGAATGCGTCGCATGTCACCCAAAGGGTACCATACTAAACATCCAGACTGTGGAAAAGAAACTCTCCCACAATCCTTTCTCAGATAGCTTAAGGCTCGTAACGTACGAAAGAAATCATTCATGATTACTGTATCTTAAACTGTTTTGAGATGAGAAGAGAACAGGCCCAACTAGGAGGGAGACTATCAAGTCCTACTGTTATCATGCCATGGATTCATCCTATGGTTGAGGTTTGAACAGGGAACTCCTAGATGTTGTCATGCATAGGTTTCAACCTAAAAGTCTATCATCAAATCCTCATCAGAGGAAGTGAGAGTCCTAAGGGATCATGTCAATGATACACCAAAACAGACAAAAGCATCAGCTTTAACAGTAAAATGCATGCAATGCAAGTGAGGGAGGAAATGTGTGTGGGGCTTCAGCCTCCACAAGCTCGTCTCGACCTCAAGCCAGTCATGAAATAACAGTAATCATACTAAAATAAACAACATGCTATCAAGCACAAACAGTAAACTGTAATCATACAGACAGGAGAAATGAAATGCTATCAAGCAAAATAAACACTTGGGCAAGGGAGCTGGGCTCTACCGAATACCCGCAAGCAAAGCCAGGCAGTAACAATACAATCAGATGCACTCATGCTCTTAGACTGAACTTATTCTAAATGTGCTTAGTCTAATGCAGCAGACAAATCAGACAAAACACACAATACATCAAAGAAAACAGAAGAAAGCCTCAGCTCCTCCAGCAGCAACTCAGTTTTCAGACTTCAGAGATCACTTGCTTTCCAGGTATCAACCCTACAACATGAGTATCAACTCATCTTCTCCCTTGAGCTTCAGCTCCTTTGATCAGCTCCACCTTCAGGCTTCACTATCTCCAGGGATCTTCAGGCATCAACTTGATCTTCACAAAGTCTTCAGACTTCAATAATCTTCAAGGAATCATCCTCATCAAGGCCTCAGCTTCCATCTTCAATGGCTCTAATGCTCCAGCAAACAAGATTCAATCAACAAGATGAGGTGGGGGATGTTGCAGTGCTCACTGACTTCCAAAGGATGCCATTGAGAACTTAACATCAAAGGAAAGGCTCTCTCAAAGTTCTACCTTATAGGGCAAGGTCACTAATCCCTCCAAAGGAGAGAGGTGAATACCCTTAAGGGACTCTATGTCATAGAGAAGAAAGGAGGTAAACAAGACACTCCTTGTTTATTGAATGAAAGTTAATCTATCTAAGGCTCTACCTATGCTATGATCCTATAAACAAAACAACAAAAGCTATGCTAAACTCCTCTGCAAGGTCTTCAAAGCTTCCATGATGATCCACAAGCTCTTCACAAGGTCTTCACATAATGCCCAAGCTCCTCAAGCCAACAACAACTCCAAAGCAAGGCAAAACAAAGCTAAACTAGCTGTTGCACCCCAAAATTTGACCAACAATTATTTATTCATTGAGTGTTTGAAATTGGATACCTTCATCAGAAAGTTCAAGAGATCCTCAGAAGAAGTGGTTTGAAACCAGGGTTGTGTGCTTCATAGTTTGAAAGTTGTGGGTGCCCCTCAGATGGTTCTGAGACTTTGAGAATGAATTTGATGTTTTGGGAAAGCCTATGAGATGTCTTGATAGCCTTCATGAAGCCCAGAGAAGTCATTATGCAAGAGTTCAGAAGATTCAACCATGAATGATAGAATTAGGGTTTTGACTGGGTCAACCCTAGGATAACTGAAGGTTTGGGAGAGGTTGAGACCAATCCAAGGGCCATGAGATCATGGAATGATGCATATAGATGATATAAAGATGATTCCTAGGCTAACTCATCATGAGTGAGGAGTTTGAGAAGTTTCAAGTCAGGGTTCCCAAGGATTGTCAGTGACAAACCCTAATTTGATCCCTATCTTCCAGGCAGTTTTAGCCCAAGATGTGATTGATATCTCACCTTCCCCACAACATGAATGTTTTATAGCTTGTTCTAAGCTTTAATTTGAGTGGTGGAAGTCCTTGATAGGAGTTACAGAGCCCAAGTTATGGTTTTGACAAATTACAGGTCAGCAGAGGTGTGTGAATCTGGGTCCTTGAAAGTCACCCAACTTGCAGACAACTTTTGCCCTAGTAGGGTGATTCCTATGACTTCTTGGTCAACATGAATGTTGAATAGCATCTTCTTAGCTTTAATTTGAGTGGTAGAAGTCCTTGATTGTATTTGTGGAACTCAACTTATGGTTTGAACAAGACAGGGGTATTTTGGTCATTTGTCAGTTATAGGTCATTTTATCCAATGCTTAAAACTCCTATTTCCAAGCCTCAGATGGAAAAACTCAAAACATGAAAGTTGCTCAAAATATGATTTTAAGTCTAGAAAGAAGGTCACAAATTGTTGGAAAAGCTCATAGCATGAAGTTACATGATTGGTCAAAAATGAACTAAAAATGGCATATAAGTTTGAAAAGTTGAATTTGAAAATTGATTTGGAAGATCCACAAATCCAAAATAGGTCATCCAATATATCATTTTGATTGGAAAAATCATTTTGAGAACATTGGTTTAGCTAGAATTTTGATTTGAAGCTTTAAAATGGGTGATGCTTTGAAAACTTGTTACTTGAAAAAGAAGGCAACTTGGGAAACCCTAACACAAGGCAAAACCAAGGCTTATAGTTGTGCATATCTTCTCATTATCTCATGTAAAGATACTTTAAGACCAAATGGCAAGGCATAAGGCATGGAATGTGAGATTTTCAATATGTCATCACATAAGATTTTCAAGAATTTTCCACCCTATTCTAGATGAATCTAGAAGCATCTAATGATCATTATAAAAAGAAGGCCATGAAGAGAGTTCAAGGTTGGTGATAGAGAGAGATTTCAGGAGAGAGAGAGAGAGAGAAATAGCCATTGAAGCACTTTCTTCAAGTTCAAGTAATCCAAGAAACCTTTCACTACAAGGCTTCTTCTCCAAAACAAGTGCAAACAGAAGCATTTCCACCATTGGAGGATCATCCTGAAGCAATTACAAGGCTTGAATCATCCTCCACGAGCACCTACCATCATTACTTGACAGGTTCTTTCTCCTCCCTATACCTCTTAATTTATTTAGTTTTAGTTCATTCTTTAGGTGTAGAATTAATGTGCTAGGATAGAGGATCAAACCCTAGGAGTTTGAGAGCTCTGTGTGAGGTTCCATGGCAGGTGAGTGATTCTTTAATCTTCAAGAACTTGCTGTTTAGGGTGTTTTAAGTAGCATGAATTAGGTTAGAGTAGCTAGGGTAGCATGTAGAGCAAGTTTAGATCCTTAGGTTGAAGCTTCACCATGGTTGATCTCAGGTGAACATGGTGGAACCGTGATCTTGATGTCTTCTGTTAGGGTTATCTAGGGAGAGTTAGGGGAAAGTGGGCGTATGGCTGTGTTCCTCTTGAGTAGTAGAAGATTTTTTGTTTTGGAATCGTGGCATTTCGTGGCCTGAGCAGGGAGAACGGGTAGCTAGAAGATTAGTGCATGGAGGAGAGGGTTTCTGAAAACCCTAGATCGTTGGGGACGATGAAGGTGGTCCATTGGATTAGTTCCCAAAGTTTGACAATGTAATCTCATCGCACGGCCGTGATTGAGTCTGAAGATGGAGGGAAGATTCAAAAGGGAATGAAACGCGGTCGTTTCATTTAAGCGCGCTGTGGGCTTATTTCGCTATCCACCCCCCCCCCCTATTTCTGGCCCAACTGATTTGAACTAGCGCCTATTGCTATTCCAACCCCCCTCCCCTTTTAATTGATTTAATTTCTTTTATATTCTTTTAATATTTTTCTTGTTTTAGAAAATTCATTAAAAATTGAAAAATAATTCTTTTTTAATTCTTCCTTTTTCTATGAGTAGATAATAATGTGTAGAAAATATTAAAAATAAAAATGGGATTTTATTTTTAAGTTTAGTATTTTTAATAGATTTTCCTTTTAAATAGCTTTTATAATGTTTAGTTTGGTATCATGATTTTGCAAGAATTGTTTTAGGACTTTCCTTTAGTCTTTTTAATCCATTCTTTTTTGTGCAATTAGATGATGAATCTCAGTTCCCCATAGGATTTTTTCTAGAATTTTAGAATTAAATTTTGATTAGTTTAGTTAGGGTAGATGTAGGGTATCCTAATTAGGGTTTAGGTTGTGCTTAGGTGAGGAATTCACTTTCTTTGAATAAGTTTTGTCTTGATTTTTAGGTAGAGGCCTATGTAGATGTTATGAATAGATGTTGTAGACCCTTGTGAATAATGGTTAGATTTTTCCCCATTAGTTTAGTATTTTTAGGTATTTTCTGAAGTTGCCTGTTGATTTTGTCTGCCCTGTGGTTATCTGTCCATCTTTGGGGTTCATTGTGGGGAATTTGTTGTGGGGCTTATGTTGTCTTGAAGACCTTGATGGAGAGCATCATGAAGTGAATATTGTAGATCAAGATTCAGAGACCTAGAGCTTGGCTTGTTCCCTGTCTGTGAGGTTTGAGATCCTGAAGTTTGAAGGAAGTTCATGGTACTTTCCTGAGGAAGGCACTATGAATAACTTTCATTCTTTCTTCTCACCTCTTTCATAAGTATCCAATGATGTTGGAGCCAACTTGTGAGTTTAATTTCTCCTGAGGAGGAATGTAAACTGATCACATGTTGTTGAGCCACATGGGATACAACTCCTAAGTGGAAGTCTCCTAGTACTTTCCTGAGGAAGGTCCTGTGGGTCTATTCACTTAGTTCCATTAGTTTGTCTAGGATTTCTCAAGTATCCAATGATGTTGGAGCCAACTTGTGAGTTTAATTTCTCCTGAGGAGGAATGTAAACTGATCACAGTTGTTGAGCCACATAGGATACAACTCCTAAGTGGAAGCCTCCTAGTACTTTCCTGAGGAAGGTCCTATGAGTCTGTTCATTTAGTTCCACTAGTTCAGATAGGATTTCCTAAATATCCAGTGATGTTGGAGCCTGCTTGTGAGTTTAATTTCTCCTGAGGAGGAATATAAACTGATCACAGTGGTTGAGCCACATAGGGTATGACTCCTGAGTATACACCTCTTAGTGCTTTCCTGAGGAAGACACTATGAGTCTGCTTGCTTAGCTCCCTTTCTTTGGTAGGCTTGTTCTGAAGCTTGAAGACTGGGATTGATTTCTCTTGTTTAGGGTTTTGCTTTAGTGCTTAGATTTGATTCAGATTCTGTGATTAGGGTTAGAATTAGAGAGTAGATTCTTTCTTTCTCAAGCATGTGTGTTTTGTTTGCCTGTTGGCACTTCATCCTTTATCTGGTTCATTGCTTGATAGTATGTTGTTTATCTTCAGTATGATTACTGTTATTTCATGACTGGCTTGAGGTCGAGACGAGCTTGTGGAGGCTGAAACCCCACACACATTTCCTCCCTCACTTGCATTGCATGCATTTTACTGTTAAAGCTGATGTTTTTGTCTGTTTTGGGTGTATCCTTGACATGATCCCTTAGGACTCTCATTTCCTCAGATGAGGACTTGATGATAGACTTTTAGGTTGAAACCTATGCATGACAACTTCTAGGAGTTCCCTGTTTAAACTTCAACCATAGGATGAACCCATGGCATGATAACAGTAGGACTTGATAGTCTCCCTCCTAGTTGAGCCATTTTTCCCGTAGTAAGCTGAACTACGTTTGCTCTGATCTTTCATACCAGATGAAAGTACGTAGGCATAGGATGCGATATCCTAGCGAGCAACCTTTCCCCATCTTCCCCCGTAGTTAGCCGAACTACGTTGACTCTGATTTCTCATTCTCTGATGGGAATACGTAGGCATAAAGTGCGATGCTTTGCCGAGTCATTTTTCTTTTCTTTTTCAGCCAGCCTTGATAGGTAGATAGATTATAACCAACCCGACCAAGTAAACAAACAAGCGAGGATCCCGTCGAGTACGACGGACGTGAGGGGTGCTAATACCTTCCCCTTGCGTAACCGACTCCCGAACCCAGACAATGGTTGCGATGACCTTGTCTTACCCTTTTTCGTCAGGTTTTTCCGATCGTTTCCTTTCCCGCTCTGAGGGATAAATAACGAAAGGTGGCGACTCTTCTGTCATGCCGGCACCTTATTTTCGCGCAAGCGACACTAGCCCTAAAGGCCCCACAAACAACATTCAATTCAAAAATCAATGAAAAATACTAAAATACCCTACAAATTCCTAATATAAATTCTAGAGGATCCTATTTGACTACCCTTAGGTCCCATATAGTCCCCATACACTAATTTGTCATGAAAACCCCAAAAAGAAAATGTTGAAGTCCAAGTATACTACTTAAAACCCTAATTAGAGCACCTAAATGCCTAACTATCAAACTACATCAAATTTAATTTCTAAAATCAAGGGATAAATCCTACATGAAACTAGGGTTCAATATCTAATCACACAAAAAAGAATGAATTAAAAAACCTAAGGGAGGGTCCTAAAACAATTCTTGCAAGATAAGGTACAAACCAAAAGAAATAAAATACCCTATTTAAAAGAAAATACCACCATTAATTCCACATTAAAAATAAAATTTCATTTTTATTTTTATATTTTTCTACACAAAATTATCCAATCATAGAAAAAAGAATGACCAAAAAATCATCATTTATCAATTTTTAATGAATTTTTAAAGTTCATGAAAAATGTAAAACAATATAAAAAATAAAAAATAAAGAAAATGAGGGAGGGGTGCGAATAGAACAGGCGCTCAGTTGAATTTCAATTGGGCCAACAAAAAGGGGGGTGCGGATAGAACATCTGGACGAGGCCCAACGCCCTTCACTAATTGAAACGCGGCGTTTTGCTTTGAACTCAGTATTTCCAATTCAATCGTGGCCCTCCAATCTCACTCTCGGTCAAAGGTCAAGCCATGATCTGATGGCTCTCATCCATCTTCCTCAAATGCCTCAGGCAGCCCTCAATGTTACAGACGGTGGTTCACGGTGGAAACCACCGTCTTCTCCGGTGGACACCCAACCTCAAGTCACCAATCAAACCCCAAACTATATCAATTCAACTCGGTTTTTCATGGAGATCCTCAATCCAACCTCAGAATACCCTAAATCATCCTCTAAATCAAAACACCATAGGATCTTCAGAAACTACACAAATCTTGATCATCATGATTCTCAAAACTAAAGGCATGGATCTAATCCTCATCTATCACTGATCGGTTTCCACTATCCAAACACGATTGAAACATCAAGAATCCTCATAACTAACTCTCAACAGAAATTGCACATCACTCTTGATCATCACCAAATACCATGAAACTATCCAGAAACGATCCTTGTTCATGCTAGAACCTAACCACATGCAAGATTCTACCTAATTCGGCCTAGATCAAAGCATAATTTAAAGGTTACATACCTGTGAAGAAGTGATCAACAGAAGGTCTTCAAGGCGCAAAATCCCCTCTGAATTGATTCAAACACCTTCAGTGATGAGCAAGGATCACTCTCCAATCAGAAATTTGGCTTGAAACTCTCTCCAATTCAGAAACCGATTCTGAGTTCCTCTTCCAAAAATCAGTTATGGCTTCACTCTCACAGCATGAAATCACCAACCCTTTGCATCTGAGATCACTCTACTATCTTTATAGAACATGTCCATGGGCTTTTGATCCACTCTAAGAGCCCAAAACAGTTGATCCAATTTTCTGATTTCTCTTTGAATATCCAATGTATCAGTCATGGTTTCCTTGTTACAGTCAGCTTAAACTCATTCATTTCAATCATATGAACCATTTCCAATGTGTTTGGATAGGTAGGAAGGCTTGATTTGGCTTGTGTAAAGTTTTTCAACATTGCCTTATAATGCAAGTAATAGGTTTACAAAGAAAGTCCCTTTTTTAGGCCTCAAATGGAAAATCTATTTGAACCAAAGTTCTCAAAATAATGTTTCCAATCAAAATGATATATTGGATGACCTATTTTGGATTCCTAGATCCTCCAAACCAATTTTCAAATTCAACTTTTCAAACTTATATGCCATTTTTAATTCATTTTTGACCAATCATGCAACTTCATGCTATGAGATTTTCCAACAATTTGTGACCTTCTTTCTAGACTTAAAATCACATTTTGAACAACTTTCATGTTTTGAGTTTTTCCATTTGAGGCTTGGAAATAGGAGTTTTAGGCATTGGCTAAAATGACCTATAACTGACAAATGACCAAAATACCCCTGTCTTGTTCAAACCATAAGTTGAGTTCCACAAATCCTATCAAGGACTTCTACCACTCAAATTAAATCTAAGAAGATGCCCTTCAACATTCATGTTGACCAAGAAATCATAGGAATCATCCTACTAGGGCAAAAGTTGTCTGCAAGTTGGGTGACTTTCAAGGACCCAGATTCACATACCTCAGATGACCTGTAATTTGTCAAAACCATAACTTGAGCTCTGTAACTCCTATAAAGGACTTCCACCACTCAAATTAAAGCTAAGAACAAGCTCTACAACATTCATGTTTTGGGGAAGATGAGATATCAATCACATCTAGAGCTAAAACTGCCTGGAATATAGGGATCAAATTAGGGTTTTTGCACTGACAATCCTCAGAAACCCTAACTCAAAACTTCTCAAACTCTTCAATCATGATGAGTTGGTCTAGGAATCATCCTTATAACATCTCTATACATCATTCCATGATCTCATGGCCCTTGGATTAGGTCTCAACCTTCTCCAAATCTTCAGCTGATCTAGGGTTGACCCAGTCAAAACCCTAATTCTACCATTCATGGTTGAATCTCCTGAATTCTTGCATAATGACTTCTCTGGGCTTCATGATGGCTATCAAGACATCTCGTAGGCTTTCCCAAAACATCTAGTTCATTCTCAAAGTCTCAGAATCATCTGAGGAGCACCCACAACTCTCAAGCTATGAAGCACACAATCCTGGTTTCAATCCACTCCTCTGAGGATCTCTTGAACTGTCTGATGAAGGTATCCATTTTCAAACACTTAATGAGTAAATAATTGTTGGTCAAATTTTGGGGTGCAACACGTACGTTACGAGCCTTAAGCCACTTGGGAAATTATAATTGAGCGGTCTCCTCTCAATCGTCTAGGGTGTTTAGTATACGTTCTTTGGACGATGTGCGACACATTCGTTCCTAAGTCATAGTCTCTAGTGCAGTATGAATTACAAACATTCATAAAAAACACTTCTTTCGTTAAAGACCAAAAACAAACTTCAAACCCCTTTTTGCCCCGTGGGCTCTTAATTCAAGGAAAACCTTTTCTGATGAAAAGAGTACTATTAAACTTCAGTTTTACCGCAAACAGGCATCGCCCCTAACTGTTGGAACTGTTGTTTAACTTTACTCAGGTAAAAACAGATGAATCAAACCTGTGTTTCGTTAGACCGAACTAAGTTTTCTCTGATCTTTCATACCAGATGAAAGTACGTAGGCACAATACTGACGTATTGGCGAGCAACCTTCCCCCATTACCCGTAGTTAGTCGAACTATGTTGACTCTGATTTCTCGTTCCAGATGGGAATACGTAGGCACAAAACTGCGATGCTTTGCCGAGTCAATTTTCTTTTCTTTTGAGCCAGCCTTGATAGGTAGATAGATAACCAACCCGTCAGGTAAACACAACAAGCATGGATCCCGTCGAGTATGACAGACGTGAGGGGTGGTAATACCTTCCCCTTGCGTAATCGACTCCCAAACCCAGACTTGGTTGCGATGACCTTGCCTTTTCCTTTTCGCTAGGTTTGTTCCGATCGTTTCCTTTCCCTCTTGTGGGATAAATAACGAAAGGCGGCGACTCTTCTGTCTTTGCCGGCACCTTTTTTTGCAGTAGCGACAGTCTCACCTTCATGTTTTTGGTTGTAAGCGTTGTGTTAAACAATGGTAAGGAGAGTCTAGGTAAATTTGACTCCGAGGCAGATGAAGGTATCTTTCTCGGATACTCTCAGTCAAGTAAAACATATATAATATACAATAAGAGGTTACTTATAGTTGAAGAATCTATTCATGTCACTTTTGATGAAACTTATCCGAAAAGTTCCGAAAAAGGTATTTCGTTTCATGGTGCAGGTGTATCTTCTGAAGACATACTCAAAGACACTGAGAAAAGAATTTATCAACCTGAATCAATGAAAGTTGAGGAGGAAAAAGATCACCATCATGAGGAGATTGAGGAGGTTCATCTGACTAACAGCGATGGCCTTCCTCCAGCTTGGAAGTCTTCTAAAGACCATCCTATCGACAACATTCTCGGTGATATCTCAAAGGGAGTCACAACTCAATCTAAGCTAAGTAACCTATGTTATCACTTTGCTTTCGTCTCTCAAGTTGAGCCTAAAAACCCTAAAGAGGAATTACTCGATAAACATTGGTTCTTATCAATGCAAGAGGAACTGAATCAGTTTAAAAGAAATGAGGTTTGGGACCTCGTCCCTCATCCGCGAGACCATCGAGTAATTGGCATCCGATGGGTGTTTAGGAATAAATTGGACAAAAATTGAGTTATAACACGCAACAAGGTGCGGCTAGTCACTCAAGGGTATAACCAAGAGGAGGGAATCGACTATGAGGAAACTTATGCGACGGTTGCCCGACTCGAGGCTATACGCCTTCTGCTTGCTTTCGCTTCTGCGAAAGATTTCAAATTATTTCAGATGGATGTAAAAAGTGCTTTCCTCAAAGGATATATAAGTGAAGAGGTTTATGTAGCCCAACCTCCAGGTTTGAATCCCATGAGTATCATGATCATGTCTACAAGTTAAAACGAGCCTTGTACGCACTCAAACAAGCCCCTAGAGCTTGGTATGACCGTCTTAGCAGATTTCTTCTTAATCAAGGATACTCAAGAGGAAAGGTCGACACAACCCTCTTCATTAAACGTCAAGGAAAATACTTAATCTTGGTACAAATATATGTTGATGGTATTATTTTTGGATCAACTAACATGAATATGGTAAGGGAATTTTCTAGATTAATCCAGGGCGAATACGAGATGAGCATGATGGGGGAGCTCAACTATTTCCACGGATTGCAAATCAAACAACTCAAATAAGGTACATCTGTAAGCCATACAAAATATTGCCTTAAGCTTCTCAAGCGTTTTAACATGGCGAACTCCAAAGAAATTGACATTCCAATGCCTACATGCGCTAATCTCAACCGAGACAAAAATGGTAGGGATGTGGAGGTGAAAAAGCATAGAGGTATGCTTTTCTCTCTCCTCTATCTTACTACATCTCGATCTAACATAATGTTTAGTGTTTGCATGTGTGCGAGGTATCAATCATGTCCCAAGGAATCTCACCTGAAAGTTGTAAAGCGCATACTTAGATACCTCTCTGGTACTCCAAAGTATGTGCTTTGGTATTCCAAGGGTAATGATTGCTCCTTGGTTGGTTTTCTGATTCCAACTTTGCTGGTTACAAATCGGATAGGAAAAGCACAACCGGCACGTGTCATCTATTTTCAAATTCTTTGGTCAGTTGGCATAGCAAAAAGCAAGTTTCCATTGCTTTGTCAACAACCAAAGTGGAATACGTTGCGGCCGGTAGTTGTTGCGCTCAAGTCTTATGGATTAAGCAACAATTGCTCAAATTTAATCTAAAACTTGATCATGTTCCGATCTTTTGTGATAACACGAGTGCCATTAACCTAACCAAAAACCTCGTGTTACATTCACACACCAAGCATATCGAAATACGCCATCATTTTCTTAGGGATCATGTGGAGAAGGGTGATGTGGTATTTAAGCACGTTGATACTAAGAATCAACTTGCGGATATTTTTATAAAACCACTCGCTACATTCGCAGGGAACTCGGTGTTCTCAATATCTCGGATCGTGTTTAGGAGGTCATTATCGCATACTTTATATATATATATATATATATATATATATATATATATATATATATATATATATATATATATATATATATATATATATATATATATATATATATATATATATATATATATATATATATATATATATATATATATATATATATATATATATATATATATATATATATATATATATATATATATATATATATATATATATATATATATATATATATATATATATATATATATATATATATATATATATATATATATATATATATATATATATATATATATATATATATATATATATATATATATATATATATATATATATATATATATATATATATATATATATATATATATATATATATATATATATATATATATATATATATATATATATATATATATATATATATATATATATATATATATATATATATACTTTGTTCATATCTTTATCTAACAAATGAAGAAGTATAGAGCCATATGTGAGGGCATATGTTATCAATTACAATTGAGGTACTATCTTTCCTTATTAGCAAACTCTTGTATTCATTTCATTTGTGTAAATTGATGTATCAAGCTAAGTGTTGTTGTTTATGTTTATTTTAAAATTAAGCATGTTTTATCCCTTTGAATGTTTGAAATTTGAGCATGATGTCTACTTATGTCTTTTGGATGCTTGTCTGTCTCAAATTAATGAATTGTTCTATTTCTAATTGGATGAGTCTACCTACACAGGACTCCGGTCAACTCACAAAAAGCAAATTTTTTTGTTCTTGAAGCGGGTCAGCTCAGGCCGACCTTTTGGTCGACTCAAACCTTGAAAATTTCTCACTATGTTGGTTTTTACAGTATGCGTCGATGCAAAACCTGCATAGGTCGACGCATAGCGCTATGATGCTAGAAAATCTCTATTTTTGATGAATCAGTCAAATTAATTAACTCATTTAATGCATTCAAACAACATCATCATTAGCATTTACATTGGTTCATTGCACCTACTCACGGCTATTCTCTACATCTCCTCTTCCCAACGTCTCCTTCAAAACCTAATTTCTCCATCTAGTCAAAAAGTAAAGTGAGTTTCTCCTATCAATCTCAAAAAGAAAAAAAACTATGTTTTCACTATTCTTCCTCTTGAAAGGGTTGCTAAAATGGCTACAACAAGAACTACAGGAAAAAGAACAATCAGAGCCCCATCTGCTCAAGTTGGTCCGTTTAGAGCTACTCTACCGGTAACCGCTATTTCTCTCTTACCTCCTAAATACTCTTATCTTTATGAGAAAAAATTTAGTAAAAGATCCATAGTCAAGCAATATGTTTACTATCGAAAAACTACTGAGAGAATGCACATTTAAGAAATGATTGACCTTCTGGATGAGCAAAACTTCAACAACTTCTTAGAATGCGATAATAAATACTATGAAGACTTGGTAAGAATTTTCTACACTAGTCTTCAAGGAAAATTTGAGGTTTTGAGTTTAATATTAAGATTGCAAATAATAAGGTATATGTCAATGACTCTGTCTGGAAAAATCTTTTTGATATGTCTCCTCTGACTGTTGAGCCGCTGATTAAGGTCACGGATACTCGAACCATGAATGGGTGTGAGTTCAAGGAGGCCTTGAACTCTATGCTGAAGAAACCATATGCTGACGACATTGTCGCTAGCAACCTTTTTCCGAAATCAATCACAACTGGTAGGTTGAAGTCGGTTGATAGAATCTTATAGTCGATCGTTTCGCACATCCTGCGTCCCAAGAAAGGTGGTTATTCTCGGGTGGATCAAGTTGAGGTTCACTTGGTCTACATTCTGAAAAAGAAGATCAAGATTAGCTGGCCTCACTATATTGCAGGTCGAATCTACTCATTGAAAGATTCTGGTAGAGGAATCGCCTTGTCATATGGCTCCTTTATCCAATCGGTTATTAATAATGCAAATGTAGCAGTTCTAGGTATTTCTTATACATCCCTAACAACCAACCAGGATTTTTTCCAAAAGACTCTAACTATGATGGGGTATATCTGGGATCCGAGAGAAACTCGCTACATATTCGTTGTTAAGGTCACTAGCTCTCGGTTAGAGGAATCTTATAAGAATGATGAAAATGAAGAAGAACAAGAAGAAAAAGAAGAAGAAAAGCAAGAAGAAGAAGAAGAAGAAGAAGAAGAAGAAGAAGAAGAAGAAGAATAAGAGAGTGGAAATCACATGGAAACTGATGAACAGGATAATAGTGGTTGGCTAGATCAATCACCCCACTTGGGACATGATGACAACCAAGGATGGGGTGTCTGGAAACACACCAGTTGAACATCATTGGGTGAAAACTACATGCCTCAAGGACCGAATTGGGAATATCAAGAGACCCCGGATTGGAATTATGTGCCTCCATCACCTCCACGTCCCCAACTGAACAGCTATCGCACCCTAATTTTTGAACCTAAGATACCGTCTTTTTTGTGCTTTGCCTTGCATGGGTTTTGTGTGCGTGTTTATCAGGACTAACGAGTGTGTGCAGGGTCATTTTGCTTTAAAGACATCTCAAGTGGACCCTTACAACTAGACCTCATTAAATCAAAGTTTCGGTCCTTCTCAAAGTTTTTTTCCTCTTTATCAAGAAAGACTTGTCAAGACAGGATTCGCCAAGAGATAAGATCACGGGCTCATGGTAATTGAGACCTTTGTGGCTTTCTAGTGCAAGATTTTGGATTCAAGACTTGAGGTTCATTTCATACGTGCTTTAAATTCAACATTTACAAGTTAATCAAGTGGTATCATCTGGTTTTTTTAGAACCCGTATCGTAAATCAATTCACCAATTTCGAAGCGTTACAATTCAAGCTCGCGTTTCAAAGCATTATGGGGTTGAATCTAAAAAGAATACAAGTATGCAAGGTTCAAATGGACAAATTAAGATATGTTATAGGCTTTACTTATGCACCTAAGGAATGGGCTAAAGGTTGGGCCATTAGATCATGACACAAGCAGAAGTGTACAGAAGCGATTTCAATTTACACTCTAAGTCTTATTTAAGAGTAATTCTAAGTGAAATCAATGATGGCACATATTTACCCTTGTTTCTTGAGCACTGCGGTTATGATTTATTTTTAAACACAAGGCATCTAATTTATGAATGAACCGGTGCGGGTTTAATTAAGGTTAAATTACTTTTTTTGAAGCAAGTACAATCCCTTCTCCACAAGGGCACTTTGGCTGAATTTCTTTACAAGAACCGTAACGGTCTCTTAAGTACATTTGGTAGACATTCTCATTGTATTATTTTACATCCATACCAATCTACCCAAAACTACATGCCATGATAAAGCCACTAGCCTACAGTAATTCCACGTGTGTTGATAATAAAGAAAGAACAAAGTAGTTTCTTTAACACATAAGAATTACAACAAGTAGCTAAAACTAACACTACAACAGTGAGGGACTATATCCATTTGAAACGAGGGGAGAACATCCAAGTAGCATCATCAGCACCACGGGAGACTCTTTTTCCTGCAGAAAGGGAGGTCTTCTTATGTCATGTAATGGTAAATCCTATCATAGGCAAATCTCGTCATGAACGCAGTCCCTAATCGATTTAACTGCTCCTCCGAATTTGTTCTTGTGGATCCTCAAACCTGCTGAAAACATGGAGGTTCTGCAAACAAACCGTAAGTTTCATCACGCAGCAATCAAGTTGTAAATCTAGACAAGAAGCATTCACAGTGAACAGACCAAACAACTCACTAACAAATTCACGATCCTGCAACCAAAGACGAAAATATTACTAAGATTTGTACAGGTACAACTCTATTCATAAACGCAGAGTTCGGTTTTGACAGAGTCACCTGCTGAACTTAGAAACATCCCCAATCTGAAGAACCACCTGTTTGAAAGTCGCTTGTTCGTCTAATTTTTTTGATTGTCGTGGTTCACCCTTTTGGAAGGCATGTTGGTATAACTCGAAGCCCCGAAAACCTCTAGCCATAATTTCTGCATAGTGACATGGAAGCACAGAAGTTAAACATACGTAAGCTGAGGAAGAAATGTTCGAACCATAAAATTAAGGAAGTATATGTCATGCTAACCTATAATGACATTTCATTAAGGTTGAAAGAACCAAAAGTGCGCGACTCCTACGATTCTGCATAAACTCATGAGCCACCCTTGAAATTATCTGCAGATTCAAGGAACCATCAGTTTTCATATACTGGTGTATATGACAACACTTGAGGCAACCAGATAAACAGACAAGAGTTGACACGGTCTCTTCGACATCTATAATCGGATCAGATAACTTGGCATGGAGGTTCTGGACACAAATTCATCGATAAAAGAGGCTACTGCTTGCTTTGGCTTAAATATCAACATGAGTCCGGTTAGTAACGAAGTTTCCTCACCAACAATGCAATGGTTTCATACATGAATTTCACATTCTTCTGCCGAATCCAAATTTTTTTCTTCTCAATGGCAAAGATAACGTCGGAAAGCCATGTGACGGCAGCTTCCAATACACCTACAAAACATGGATCAGGAAATATTATTCAACAGGTTCTTCCTCAAAATGAAATTCAGAAATGAGATTTGCGTCTGATGTTTGCAATGTAATGAACGCCATACCTTTTCACTCTGAACCTTCTCGTGATTACGAGCTTCAATATCAAGATGAAATTACCAAATGTGGCATGATCAGCTCAGCTTGAAAACCAGCATTTAGAAGTCAAAGCATAAAAGTGTTGTTCCAATATTTTAAACTTATGCGATACGACTCAAACATATCCATACAACTTACATTACAATTTAAATTGAATTATCATCCAAGTTAAGAGTGTATCTGTTGCACCCCAAAATTTGACCAACATTTCTTTACCTAGCTTGTGTTTCATCTCATTCACATTAGCATCATCACTTGCATTTCATTGACATGTATGCAGGAGATCAAGAGGTATGAGTACCAATTAAGACCTTGAAGCTAGCCAAGAAGGTTATTCAAGTGTTCAAGGGTTGATATCTTTGTTAGAGAAGTTAAGAGATCCTCAGAGAGATTGGTTGAAACCAAGGTTGTGTGCCTCCTAACTTGAGAGTTGTGGGAGCTCCTCAGATGATTATTAAGCTATGAGGATGGACTTGAAGCTTTGAGAGAGCTTATGAGATGTCTTGAAAGCCATCATGAAGTCTAGAGAGGTCATTTTTCAAGAATAAGAAGCCTAGCCATGAGTGGTATAATTTGGGTTTGACTGGGTCAACCCTATGTCAACTGATGATTTGGAGAAGGTTGAGACCTAATCCAAGAGCCATGTGATCATGGATTGATGCATTGAGATGCTATAAGGATGATTCCAAGGTCAACTCATCATGATTGAGGAGTTTGAGCAGTTTCAAGCTAGGGTTTCTAAGGCTTAACAGTGTAAAATCCCCTAGTTTGACCCCTATCTTCAAGGCAGTTTAGCTCAAGATGTGATTGTCATCTCATCTCACCCCCAACATGAATGTTGTATAGCTTGCTCTTAGCTTTAATTTGAGTACTAGAAGTCCTTGATAGCATTTGTGGAGCTCAAGTTATGACTTTGACAAGTTACAGGTCATCTGAGGTATGTGAATCTGGGGCCTTGAAAGTCATCCAACTTGAATCCAACTTTTTCCCAAGAAGGATGATTCCTATGAACTTTTGGTCAACATGAATGTTGTTCCTTATCTTCTTAGCGTTCTAGAGAGTACTAGAAGTCCTTGATAGGATTTGTAGAACTCAAGTTATGGCTTTGACAAGTCAAGGGCATTTTGGTCATTTGGAGATTATAGGTCATTTCAAGCATAAGGCCATAACTCCTACTTCCAAGCTTCAAATGGAAAAATCTTCAACATAAAACTTGCTTAAAATGATGTTTTAATGCTAGTAAGGAGGTCATGAGATGTTGAAAAGGCTTGTAGCTCAAAATGGTAAAAATGACCTAAAATGGAGGCATAAGTTAAATAAGTCAAAGTTAGAAATTGAAATTTTAGAAAACCATGGCATGTAATAGGTCATTTTGACTCTAGAAAAAATTTTAGAAACAATGGTTCAGCCACATTTTTTATTTGAGGGTTAGATCATGGACTTGCTTTGGAAAATGATTGCTTGCATATTAAGGTACATATGCAAAACACAAGGAAACTCAATACACAAGCTAGCTAAGTATCCCATACATCTCATCTAAGGAGATTTTCAAAGGAGATACAAGTGCTGCAAGAGGCATAGCACAAGTTGATACATGAGATGGATTGAAATCAAAAACTCATGACATGAGAATCTCAAATTCTCATTGGATGATTCCAGAAAGTTCTGGAGGGTTTAGAATCATCCTATATATGGATTAGAACTTGCTCAGATGCAAGGTTGGTGAGAGATTAGAGAGGAGAGTGAGATAGCCATTTCAATTTCTTCCATTGCAAGTTGAAACCAATTTCTACATTACACACCATTTCCATTGATTCTTTCAATCCTAACACCTTCCATTGATCATACTGAATGTGTGCATACCAAATTGAGGGCAAGATCATGAAGAATTGAAGAGTTGGCATTTGAATTTTGGGAGCTGCAAGTCACAATCGGATTTGGAGATTCAAGCTTTCTTGATCAAATCTTTTGCAAACAGAAGCATTAACATCAATCAAGGAGTGATTCTGAAGAGTTTGAGGGGTTGAAGTGGAGGTTTGACCTATCTGATAATCAAGATTTGACAGGTTTGCATCTTTTCTTCTACACCCTAATTTAAGCATAATTAGTTAAAATTGTTAGGTTAGAATAGTTAGAGACAAGTAGGAGATGGATTCTAGGAAGTTTGAGATCATTTAGTAAAGTTTGAGTTAGTGACACCATTTTTGTTTTGATCAAGAACACGATGTATAGTGAGATATAACATGAGTTTAATAGCAAGATTTAACCAGTGTGAGGTGGTGATCATTCTGAGCCAATCAATTTCAAGAATAGTCAAAGTTGAAGTTTGAGCATAGTTTTGATCTTGGATCGGGTTTAGAGATTAAGGGCATTTCAATTGATTTTAAGGCCATGGTTGTGATCAGGGTTGAATTTAGAACGGATTAGGGTTTTGAACCATGGATATTATTGCTATCTGCACCAATGTTTTCATATTTTATTTTCTTTTTCTCCATTTTTCTTTAATCTTTGAAAAATCATATTAAATATAAAAATGATTATTTTTACATGGAGATTTTTTCTCCTATTTCACGTTAATGTCTAGAAAATTATGAAATCAAAATATTTGCATTTCATGCATTTTTAATATTTTTTGTATATTTTCTCTTTTAATAGCTTTTAATTCCTTTTATGGTGATGCATAGATTTGTAGAATTTTGTTTAGCTAGTTCCCTTCACATTTTTGAACCATTCTTTTTAGGATAGTTAGATTAGGACTTTAGCTCCCCTCTGGATTTATTCCATAATTTTGTGATTAATTTTTGATTAGTCTTGATTAGATGACTTTAGGTTGTAAAGAATTAGGTCAATCCTTAACATAGGTCCACAATAACACTAGAATTTTGGGTTTCTAGGACAAGATAGATATTGGGACATATAAGGTATTAAGGGTAGGTATGTAGGATCCCATAGAAATTATATTAGATTTTAATATAATAGTATATTATTTTTAATTGATTTTTGTAGTTGATTGTTGTTTGTGTTGCCCTTGTGGGCTTGTATTTTGTTTTGCCTTGCTTTGTGGGCTTTTGCTTGGCTTGGAGGGCTTAGTATTGCTTTGTGGAGCATGTAGGAGCATAGTGGGAGACTTGAGGATTGAAGAAGAAGCTTGAGAGCTTGAAGACTTGTTTGTTTTGTTGTTGTTTTAGGGTTAGGGATTAAGTAGAGCTTAGACCTAGTCAATTTCTTTCTTAAACATGGATGGTATCTTTCACCTCCATTCTTCCCCATGATTAAAAGTCCTCCCATGGTATTCACCTCCCTCCTTTGGAGGCATAAGTGATGGTACCTAGGAAGTAGAACTTTTGAGGGAACCATTCTTTTGATGTTGAACCCTTATAGGTCATCTTGGGTGGTCAATAAGTAGTTTAATATCCTAGCTTATCCAGTTAAATGATTTCTTCTGGTTTGAGTATCTTGAGAGATGTTGGGCTTGAGTGTGAAGATGAAGACTTTATTGAAGAGTATGGAAGAGGATGATTCCTTGAGCATTTCTATTGTAGCTGAAGCTTGGAGAGCAAGAAGAGCAAGTTGATACTTGAAGACCCAATGAAGATTGAATGAAGAGCTGAGGCTTAAAGACTGAAGGATGAAGTTGACATTTCCAAGTGATTGAAGGTTACTCTGAGAAGTTGAAGCTTGTAGGAAGAGAAGACCATGTTGAGACTGGTAAAGCAAAGAGAGCTGAAGCTTGAAGACTAAGTTGATACTTATGAGGAGGATTCAATTGAGATTGAGAGTAGAGCTGAGGCTTGAAGAACAAAGGATAAGTTGATACTTACTTTGAAGTTTGGAGATCCTGAAGGAATCAAGTTGATACTTTTGGTTAAGAGTGAAGCCTGAAGGTGGAACTGATTAAGGAGCTGAAGCTTGGAGAAAGGGAATAAGTTGAAACTTATGTTGAAGGGTTGAAACCTGGAGAAGCAAATTGATATTTGTCAAGAGTGATTGAGGTCTGAAGACTGAGTTGCTGTCAGAAGAGCTGAAGCTTGGAGTTGAGAGAGGAGTTGATTTGCTTTCTTGTCTGTTTTCTTTTCTGTATTGACGTGCCTTGTTTGACTTGCTTGATGCATTAGAATAAGTTCATATCTAGACTTTAATCTAGGAGCATGATTGCACTAGAGGTTGAGTTGCTCCCTCTGCTTGTATTGTTACTGTATGGCTTTGCTTGCGGGTATTCGGTAGAGCCCAGCTCCCTTGCCCATGTGGTTTATTTTGCTTGATAGCATGATTTTATTTTATCTGTATGATTGCAGTTTACTGTATTTTGCTTGATAGCATGTTTTACCCTTTAGCATGATTACTGTTACTCATTCTGGCTTGAGGTTGAGATGAGCTTGTGGAGACTGCTGCCCCACACACATTTCCTCCCTCACTTGCATTGCATGCATTTTACAGTCGTTTACTGTATTACTGTTTACTGGTTAAGCTGATGCTTTATCTGTTTCTGTGTATCATTGATAAGATCCCTTAGGACTCTCATTTCCTTTGATAAGGAAGTGATGATAGAACTTTAGGTTGAAACCTATGCATGATAACTTCTAGGAGTTCCCTGTTTCAAACCTCAACCATAGGATGAATCCATGGCATGACAACATCAAGACTTGATAGTCTCCCCGTAGTTGAGCCTGTTCTCTTCTCATCTCAAAACAGCTTAAGATACAGTAATCATGAATGATTTCTTTCGTACTTTACGAGCCTTAAGCTATCTGAGAAAGGATTGTTGGAGAGTTTCTTTTCAACAGTCTGTATGTTTAGTATGGTACCCTTTGGGTGACATGCGACGCATTCACTCTCAGGTCATAGTCTTTAGTGCGATTGAAATTGCAAACACAATAAAAAACACTTCTTTCGTAAAAGACAGAAAACAAACTTCAAATCTTTTTGCCCCGCGGGCCCATAATTCAAAGAGAGGCTTTTCTGAAGAAAAGAGTGTCGTTAAACTTCAGCGCCACCGCAAACAGGCTTTGTCCCTAACTGCTGGAACTGCTGTTTAACCCTACTCGATAAAACAGATGAATCTCTCATGCCTGTTGAGAGTACGTAGGCACAATACTGATGTATTGGCGAGCCACCTTCCCCATAACCCGTCGTAGGTCGAACTACGTTGACTCTGATTTCTCATTCTCTGATGAGAATACGTAGGGATAAAGTGCGACGCTTTGCCGAGTCATTGTCTTTTCTTTTTAAGCCAGCCTTGATAGGTAGATAGATAAACCAACTCGTCCAGTAAACACAACAAGCGTGGATCCCGTCGAGTACGACGGACGTGAGGGGTGCTAATACCTTCCCCTTGCGTAACCGACTCACGAACCCAGACAACGGTTGCGACGACCTTGTCTTATACCTTTTTCGTCAGGTTTTTCCGATCGTTTCCTTTTCCGCTCCGAGGGATAAATAACGAAAGGTGGCGACTCTTCTGTTTTGCCAGCACCTTATTTTCGCGGTAGCGACAGTATCATGTTAGATTAATTATTTAATTAATCTAATATGGATTGACATAATTAATTATTAATTAATTATATTATGGTCTATTGTTATTAAACACTAAATAGATGAATTGTTTGATTGGGTTTTGTGCCTGAATGGACCGTAATGGGTTGGACCATTCAGTTAATCCCATTGAGAGGTCCCTGCCCTCATCCGTTTAGCTATTTAAGTGTCTCCCCATTAGACAATTAAACTACTCTGAAAATCCTAAACGGTAATGAGGGTAGTAATTCTCTCATACTCACAAGCTTCGACAACCGTCTCTTCAATCTTATAAGGTACACCGTTCTAATTATTCTTGACTATTGTTAGATTAAACAATATGCTATAATTTGTATCTATTAAATTAATTTAAATCCTTCAATTGGTATCAGAGCCCCATAGATACGTTTTATAGTTATCGCTTGAATTATATGATTTGAATTAGTGTATGGTTTCTATTTGTTTTGAGTTGACAAGTTAAATAATTAAACTTGATGCACTAATTTTATATAATTCATATTGAATGTAAATGGTGGGTTTTCTAAAAATTAGAAAAAATTTAAATCTAATATTTAAATAATTTGATCTAATGATTTTAGAAATTTATTGACATGTAAATTTCATATTTAGAATCAAGGTATATTATATTTTAGGTGTATATTAGTAAAAGGTTGTTATGTCTCACCTATTTTTAAGGTTTGATTCCTAAATAATTGCATTTTATTGTGGGTGGAATGAGAATTATTTAGAAGAGTTTGAAAAGGTGATCCTATTTTTTAGCTTAATAATTAATATCAAATATTTTATTTGTTTTTGCAGAATATTACCTAATTGATTTATTTATAATCTCTAACATACAAAAGTGGTAAATTTGTATGATCTCTTCAATTATTTTGTTAACTTTGAAAATCATGATATATTTATTATGTTGATTAAGAGATTATGAACGAAACATATTTTAGATATTTCGTTGCAGAAATGAATTTTGAATGACAAATTAGTTATTTTATTCAATATATATTTTTAAATACTTTTGTTTGATATTAGTTAATAATATAATAAATTTTGGTTGTAATATCTATGTATATCATGCTACTCTCTATGATCCAAGTTTTTTTTGAAATTATATAAGAGAGTTAATTCAAAGTAAACATGTTTTGAAATTATCAGTAAATATAGGTGATGAACTGAACAATTTGTTTTCTAACCACACGTGCATAGTATATTTCTAATGTCGACGTACAATATATTGTCAAATTATTAACCTTTTTCATTCAATTGAATGATTGCGTACACACAAAATTATGATGAATCTTTCTACCATCACTGTTAATCGCTAAATTGAACGTGCATTTTCAAAAGTGTGTGCCAATACATAGCATGATTTTTGGGAAGTTTTAAAATGTATTATATTGTGATAAAAAAAATTAGTCACTTATATGGATAAATTTATACTGACATGATATTATATTTATATTAATTTTAATAATTAATTAATTAATTAAGACGTAAAGAATTGTTTTTGATTTTAATATAAAATTCTTTTTTTATGTTCTTTTATGTTAGTGAATATGATATTGGCATATAATCTTGTTTGTATATAAGCTTCAACAACTCTCTCATAAGTTGATGCCAAATAAATAGTATTAGATATTCTATTTATTTTGATGTTTTGGTATATTCCAATATTTAAATATAATATGTTATAAAATGATTGATTTAATTCAAATTTTAAATATATTTAAATTTTTCATATATAATGATTTTGAGATATTCTTTAATAAAATTAAATTGTATTATCCTTGAATTATGATTATTTATAAATAGAGTTTTATATTTTGATATAACGATTTATTCTTTGTTTATGAATTATTTTGAGATGATACTATAATATTCTAAAAGTCATTAAAGTTTAATACCTCTACTCACAAGGATAAATGTCACATTCTCTTCAAGGTTAGTTGTATTTGATTATTTATTAATTTTGAATCTCTTGTGACTATTATATAATAATTGCATACAAGGAGGAATTTCTTAAAATATTATTCACTTCCTTTTGAAATTAAAATTATGCAATTATATATATATATATATATATATATATATATATATATATATATATATATATATATATATATATATATATATATATATATATATATATATATATATATATATATATATATATATATATATATATATATATATATATATATATATATATATATATATATATATATATATATATATATATATATATATATATATATATATATATATATATATATATATATATATATATATATATATATATATATATATATATATATATATATATATATATATATATATATATATATATATATATATATATATATATATATATATATATATATATATATATATATATATATATATATATATATATATATATATATATATATATATATATATATATATATATATATATATATATATATATATATATATATATATATATATATATATTGAAATCTTATTATTTTATGACTTTTATTATGGAAAATTAAGTAATCAATATTAATTTATATAATTGTAATTTCACCTATCGTGGATACAATTATATAAATTTTCCTATTTTGAATAAAATATAATTAATCTTAGTTTGCATGATCGTGGTACAGTTATTCAAATTTTGTTAAATTAATTTTAGTTATAATAAATATTATATTGATAATAATTATACCCTATCAGTATATTATTATTAGTATAACTTGTTTTGTTTAATGCACTTATGATTTATGATTGTGTAAATTATAGTTCAAGTACCCTATCGGTATTAGAATTTTTGATGACATAATATTTATACTTTGTTATATTTCTTATTTTATATTGTTGAAAGTATCATTTAAGAAAAAATATATATTTTTTGAAGACATGTAATACTTTATGAAATCCAATAATTTTTTTTATTAAAATGGATTTCAATTCTCTATGTATTATGTGAGTGATGAACATACTCTATCGGTGTGACGTTACCTGAACGATTATTGTGTGATACAGAAAATAGTTGAATATTTGTTTAAATATTTTAAAATTCTAATATTAATAATTCAACTATTATTCTCTATCAAGTGGGAGAATTTAACATGTCAATTACATAGATTTCAGAAACAAATATTATTTGTATAATATATAATATTATTTTATAAAGACTTATATTGAAGATATTTTAGTCTTATGCTATATCCTCAATATTAAATTTGATTAAAGTATCATATTTTTCCGCTTCGTATAACGTAATATGTTTCTCAAATGTATGTAGTTATACTTATAGCATTTGAGTTTTGAGCGAGTTATACTTATAGTATTTGAGTTTTGAGCGAGTTATGTATGAATTTGATCTCACTCAAAAGATGGTAAATCTTTTATAGGACCATCATATTCTTTCATGTAAATTATCAAAATAAAGATATATTCTATTGACGTGCAAAATATGTGGTTGAGTTTGATGATATATTATAGAACCACTTCTCTGTATAATTTTACACTAAAAATAACATTAGCACCCCCGTTGTTCAATCAGAGTATTTAATATTAGTGGCCTCTGATAAATCCTTATCATATTGGATTAGTGGGAGTGGATTGCATGTGAACACAATCATATAATCTAAAATTTTGGATTATTATTCTCATAGTGTCATATATTCTTGCGTGCAATGTAAATGACATATTCTAAAAAGACTTCAAAATATAAAATAATTATAAGAAGTCTTATTCTGTTATACTGAGATATATATTATTCTCTTAATCTCAGGAAACATCATAATTTGATGTTTAGGTTGATATTTAAAAGACACAATAATTCTTTATCGTGCAATAATATTGTGTTATTATATCTTCAGTAGTCCACATTTGTCAGGTCATAATATGAAAGTACAAGTAAATATCAATACTCCTATCGAGTATGATATTGTGTTATGAAGGTACTTATAATTAAATGTAATTATTCTGTTAATAGGGTATTCCTATATGTAATTACTATTCTTAGACCTATGTGGATATTCTATGACCTATAATTTAAAACTCATTAGTATAATCACCAACCATAGAGTTATACACATGAGTAAGTCTTATGATACTTTGGGTTAGTGGGAGTTTATCAATAGCATTTTCATATGCTTGGGCCATTCTTTATAACATATTACTCTGAAGTTAAATATGTTACTCTAAAGTAATCATTTTTTATATAAAGTTGTGAGTTTTAACATGTATAATTTGTCTTTCCTATCGGGTACAATTTCTGCAGCGTTGAAATTTACTTCTTTTGATTGATTGGTGTTTTGACCATTATTGATATTCTAATACTAGAATCAATATTTTTAATAATTAATTATTGTCATCCAAGTGGGAGATTGTTAGATTAATTATTTAATTAATCAAATATGGATTGACATAATTAATTATTAATTAATTATATTATGGTTTATTGTTATTAAACACTAAATAGATGAATTGTTTGATTGAGTTTTGTGCCTGAATGGACCGTAATGAGTTGGACCATTCAGTTAAGCCCAATGAGAGGTCCCTGCCCTCAGCCGTTTAGCTATTTAAGTGTCTCCCCATTAGACAATTAAACTACTCTGAAAATCCTAAACGACAATGAGGGTAGTAATTCTCTCATACTCACAAGCTTCGACAACCGTCTCTTCAATCTTATAAGGTACACCGTTCTAATTATTCTTGATTATTATTAGATTAAACAATATGCTATAATTTGTATCTATTAAATTAATTTAAATCCTTCATATCATACATATAGAAAGGAATTAAAAACTTACCGCTCCCTCAGCTATGGAAACTTCTCCGAGAATCTGTTGCTAAGATGTCAGCTGTGTAAAGAGAGAAGAGCTTGTTCAGAAGTCTGTTCTATCACAAAGTGCATCAAACCAAGCTAAGCTATGGTCGTGAGTGTTACCGGATTTAACTTAGTGTTGAGTTCGAATTTTGGTTCTTGCTGCGAGAAGGAGCTTTTGTGGCGTACCTCTGATTTACTTCCAGCAGAAGATCAACTGTGGCATAGCACACAATTAGACAGAGTTCAAGAACCATTAGTATGAATTACAAATTAATTGTCGGATAACCAGGTTGTCCCCTGCATCTCTACCAGATTCAAGACATCAGATTTCGTTTCAAAACCAGAATCCGACCTGTTCAAAAGAAGGAAAGAATTCAAAGATCAGCACAATCCAACACCTAAGAGGATTTAAGGAAATAGAATCAAGGCAGTGTTCAGACATGTTTGGACATAAAAGGTTAAGTTTTATCATCCCATAAAAAGGTTTCCGACAGATTTATTTCCTTACCAAAACCAGAACCGACAGGAAGACCATTGCCTTCAAATAATATTGACATTTTAACTCCAAACCTATGACTATATAAGAACATTAGCAGTACCACAAGAGGGGGAGAATCAAAGAAGAAACATCATCATCCATAGGCAACGACATCACAAGAAGCACGGAACTCGCATGCATTTGTATGAGAAAAACACAAAAGGCTCAGAACAAGATCGTCACACAAACACATACAACATTTAGGATCACGAAGAAGAAGAGGGGTGGTACGAGTTACTTGTCTTTAAAGGAGTGTCCTTCGCAATTTCCATCTCGCCTCCATCATCTATTTCGACAACCTCCGACGAGCTTCCGCGATACGCAGATGATTAGGGTTTTTTACCAGTTAAGGATCGATTGTTGGTAAGCGGAGAAGGAATACGGAATCATTCGGAACGGATAGAGTTGGGCCATTTGATGACTTTTCCAGAAGATAGAGAAATATGGTTGATTCATCTAAGGGTGCGATCAAGAGAAAGAAGAAATAGAGAGGAGAAGCTCGCGAGGTAGGGTTTCGGTCAGCCATGGAGTGTGGTTTTCGGTCACCTCATTTGGTGTCATTGTCTAACCTAAGTTATGGTTGGGTTGGGTTGAGCCCGTTAATTTCTTGACACATACCCTACACCGCAATGGACACCCCCTCCTGGTTTTACAACTTAATCTATTTTGTTTTACAACTTAATCTATTATCTTTCTTTTATAAATTCAATCTAACTTTGTTTTAAAAGGAATAGTTGTTAACTTATTTTAAAATTCAATTAATTACTAACTAATCTAATTCAAATATATTTACCCCCTTTTTTAAACAAACCCGATTAATTATTAACTTCAATTTAGCTTTTGTTAAAAAGATTTTAATTTCATTTTGAAATCCATCTTTAAATGCCATTCAAATTAATTGTTAAACTTAATTCAAAGTTCGGTTACTGTTAATACCATGATTAAATTCAATCACTCTTATATTTGAATTTTCCATAACTGTTGAATCACGATCCATAGAACTTTGGACCTTAAATTTTGAGCGTAATTTAATTAATAATCTGTTTTGTCAATTTTAAATTGTGCTGCCGAGTCACTCATGTAACTTCGCTCTTTTCTCTTCGATATTATTTTATATGCACGTCCAAGGGAAGAACACGTGTATAACTTCTTTAAGTTGTACACGTTGCATCTCATTTGCATCATATTTCCCCGCTTGATCCTTGAGCTTTCAAGTAGATCAACTTAGGATTTACCCTTTACACCTTAAGATAGGAGAGACCTCCTTAAATCTTTCAACTTAGACAAACCAACATAATACAATTCAATCGTCTATTCTCCCCACAAGAGAATTATACGTGATTCATCTTAATAGTTGAGAATTAATTCTCCTACCCCATAATGCAATCGAGAGATGTAGAATCTTTTCTTCTTAAGAGAGGTACGTGGCATACTCGTTGATAAATTTGAGATTTGAGCCCTTCTCTCAATGTGATGCAAAGACCATCTCCTACAAGTTAAGGTGGTTAAGTCGAGTATTCTCACTTAAGATGACGACTCGTCTTTTCTCCTAGAATCAATCGACAAACCTTTTTCCCCCTGGAACTTTGACCAACAGTTAATGGTTCCTCAATCCCTTTTAGGGAAACTACGAATACTCTGATTCCACTCCCGTCAAGATACGTAGGTGTCGCTACTGCGAAAAAAGGTGTCGGCAATGATAGAAGAGTCTCTACCATTTATTATTTATCCCAACAAGGGAAAAGAAACGATCAGAGAAAACCTGACGAAAACGGGAGAAGACAGGTCATCGCAACCATATCTCGGGTTCGGGAGTCGGTTACGCAAGAGGAAGGTATTAGCACCCCTCACGTCCGTCGTACTCGACGGGATCAACGCTTGTTATCTATCTAAAAGGGTGATTGAAACTACCTACACTAAAGGTCTATGGGACAAAAGAAAAGAAAAATCACTCGGCAGAGCATCGCCGCTCGGTGCCTATGTATTCCCTCGTGCAATGGGAAAATCAGAGTCAACGTAGTTCGGCTAACTACGGGTGAAAGGTGGGGAAAGGTTGTTCGCCAAGACATCGCATCTTGTGCCTACGTATTCTCATCTGGTATGAGAAATCAGAGCAAACGTAGTTCGGGCAATTAGAACACCGGTTGTTTCAAAGGTTTTACCCGAGTAGGGTTAAAACTTAGTTCTAGCAATTAGGTGTATGCAACTCGACCATTGGAGACTTAGGCGTTACCTGTTTGCGGTAGAACCAAGAGTTAACAAAACTGTTTTTATGAAAAAGTTTTTCCGCTATTAGGATCCCGAAGGATAAAAAGGTTTGAAAGTGTTTTTGAAGTCTTTTATGAAGAATTGCATTGAGTATTGTTTGTAATTCCTGTTGCACTAGAGACTATGACTTAGGAGCGAATGCGTCGCATATCACCCTAAGGGTGTACACTAAACACTCTAGAAAATTGAGAGGAAACCACTCAATCACCATTTCCCAAGTAGCTTAAGGCTCATAGCGTACAACATTCATTAGCCTTTATTAAGTGTTTTGAAATTGTTTGAAGATGGGAAGGAGAGAGGACAAACTAAAGGGAGACTAACTCAAACCTAGTAGTTGTCATGCAAAGTGGCCTTAAATTTGAGGTAAAAGGGATACTACCTAATGTTGTCATGCATGGTTTAAATCCTAAAGTCTATCATAATCTCAAAGAGATTAGAGGTCCTAAGGGAACATGGCAAAGGAGAAAGAAGAAGAAGAAATGGGCAAAGCATAAGATATGGAAGATGCAAGTATGCATATGCAATGCAACAATACAAGCAAAGGGAGGAAAAAGTGTGGGGTAAACACCTCCACAAGTGCATCTCAACCTTTATTAATGCACAAAATGGAATTCTAAAAAGAGAAAGCAACACACAAGCAAAGGGAGGAAAAAGTGTGGGGTAAACTCCTCCACAAACACATCTCAACCTTTATTAATGCACAAAATGAAAGAGAGAGAAATCACACCAATGAAATCACACATGTGAAAAGGGAAGAGGACATAATTGAATGAGAAGATGGGAGGAAAAATGAGAACCTAAGGAACTCATAAGGGCACTCAACCAAACATACCACATTCAATATGCAAGCAAATCAAACAAAGGGTCCTCAAAGGCTCACTATTTATGACATGCTTCAAGTTCCTCCTAAGGAGGGACTAGGCCTTCATAAATAGGATCCTTAAGTCATAGGACAGAGGTATAGATGAGGATAGAATTTACTCAGAGTAAATGAAGAGAAACCCACAAGGGAATGCAAACAAGAGCATGTAAGAGATTGAAAACATTCACACATATCAACATTGAAACCCTAATTGAAAGGCCTAAAGGAAAGGCACACTTCAACAAGTTATAAACCAAATTATGAACTATAATTGAACCTACACACACTTCAATATGTCTATAACATGAATCCACAAGAATTAGAGGTTCAATTAATGCACCAAAGTCAATTACAAAGCAAACTAGCTCATTAACTAGGGTAAACATCACACAAGGATAACCTAAATTGGAAATTACACTAAAAATAGGAAACCTATCCAAAAATTACCAAATAAAATCCTAGATGACCCTTAAGGTGTTAGAAACCAGGGGTCAAAAGTATGAGGACAAAGTCCTACCAAAACTACGCAAACAGAAGTGAAAACCACAGGGGTACCCTAAATGCAAGGGTGAATCAAGGGTCATAAGAACTAGCCTAAAACCCTAACCAAAATCAATCAAACCAGGGGTAAAATGGTCTTGAAAAATTACTTAACATGTCAAGCATATGAGAAACAATTATCAGCCATTAACATGGAAACTTAGTCAAGAAATAAAATCAAACACATGGAAGATGCAATCTCAAACCAACTAAAACACCTCAAATGTGGAAAATCAAATTTAATTGAAAAATAACCCAAAAAAATAAAAACAAAATTCCTAAAATCAATTAACATCCTAAAACGTGTAAAAATTATTTTTGCAAGATTTTTACATTATTTGAGGTATTTTATTTGATTTAAAACTCAAACAGAAAGATAAAATGTAAAAAGAATAAAAGAAAAAGAAAATGAACAAGAACGCGTGGTGAATAGAAATAATAGGCAGTTATATTCATTGGGCTGCGCTTGAGGGGGTGTGAATAGCTAGGGAAGCCCAAACCTAAACGAACTCTGAGAGTGGATGAAACTCACTGTTTCATTTATTATGTGGCAGGTCAAACAAGGAATACTCAGATGGAATCAAGGTTGTTGATCTAGTATCATTCAAATGGTCCAAGGGTGCACATGGTAGCCACGTAAGAAAATGGAGGGGACGAGCCAGACGGTGGCTCTGTATTTCCGGTCTTCTTCTCCGTTTGGCTCGCCGGAGAAGACGATGTCAAACTGAACCAAAACGCGCGATTTTTTATACCAGCATGATCCTCTCATTACGTACATCACTAATCTAGGGTTCATTTTTATTTTTTATCCATAAATAAAGCAAACCGAAGCAAACAAGTTTTAAGCATAATTCACAAATGATCAAGAACATGAACAAAAACAACCCAGAAATGGCCTACAAGAGTAGGGCTTCAATATGCATCAAGAATGGCAAGGAATGGATGCTTAATCATGGAGAATTCTTGAAAGAGAGTTTACCTAACGGAGCTCCTTCGTTGGGTCTTGAATTGAGGCTGAAGCTTGTGCAAAATTATCCAGAAAGCTTCAATGCTCTTCAATAAAGCTCTTGGTAATCTTCAATTGGACTGAAATGCTCTAAATCTTGATTTCACTATCTCACTTTCTTCTTGATAATTCTCAATCGTTTTTGCTCCAATTATGATCAATCTTCCCCCCTGAGCATTTGTTCTTCATCTGAGACTTATATGTGATGGATCTAGGATCTAATGGAGGCCCAATTGTGGTCTGTTAATGGGAATTGCAAAATACAAAATTTGAGTATGGAAGCTTGAAATTCACGAGTGCACTTGGCTCCAAAGGCTCTGAATTCAATTCAAACACCTTGCTTGTGGTATGGAGTGATCTAATGGACAGAAGTGGCTCCTTGAAATGATCCCATGATGAATATTGTATATGTAACTTATACTTGAAGTAACTTGACATTTGACATGTTTTTGCTCATCATGAACCAATTCTGATTTATGCATTGTGTTTAGTATGTTTAGGGGACTCAAAAAATGCACAAATATGACATGAAATGATTTAAATGGATTCAAATTCAAATCATGGCCTTAATGCCTTTTTTCATGAAATTCCTTCACCACTCTTCACATATAAGCCATACCCATGACAATTGAATGTTTAATGATGAAATTGAGTTCATTTGATGCAAGTTTGATGTTGGAGAAAGTTCCATTTGAAGTGCACAAAGTCATGAAATGGACCTATAACCAAAATGACCTATAATCTTACTTTCCCAAAATACCCCTACCTTGCAGGCCTCATAACTTAAGTTCTACAAATCAGATGAAGGACTTCTAGGACTTTTTGGAAAGCTAAGACCATAAGGAACAACTTTCATGTTTGGGTCAAAGTAAGGAGAAACATCATTCTAGGTCAAAAATGTCTTGGAAGTTGGTTGACTTTTATTGACCAAAATCACATTCATCTAAGGACCTATAACTTGTCAGCATTATAACTTGAGTTCTAGAAATCCAATGGATGAGTTCTAGTACTCAAAACAAAGCTATAAACATGCTTTACAAGTTTCATGTTTGCATCAAGATGAAATGGAACTTGTATCTTGAGATATGTGGTCTTGAAGTTAGGCACTAAAATATGGGATTTTACACTAACAAGCTTAGAAACCCTAGCTTAGCAACTTCTCACACTCTTGATTCCTCTTAAATTGATCTTGAAATAACATCTTGGATGTCTCAAAATAACTTTCCATGATCACAATGACTTAGAACTAGGTCTCAATCTCCTTCAAATCTCTAGATGACTTTGCACTAAGAAGATGAAACCCTAGGTGTGCAATCCTCTGACTGCAACCTCTTGTACATGATGTAACATCTTGGATAAGCTCCACAATGGCTTCAAAAACACTCAATGAGCTCTCTAATCATTTTCTATCCATATCCATGGACTCATAATCCTCTGATGACCTTCACTCGGCCTCCAAGATAGGAGCTATACCACATTCACCCATATGTTCTTTCAAAGAACTTTGAACTCCTCTTGATGATGATAAGCACTTGACCATTTATATAAAACCTCTTGCTTAGGCTTAGAACCCTTGGTAACCTTATTTTGCTATGCACACCTCCCCTGATCCCCTGCAAATGAACAATGTTATGCAAATGCAAATGCTAGAACAATGAGATGAAACATGAACCAAGTTAGAAAAAGGTTGGGCAAATTTTGGGGTGCAACAGCTGCCCCTATTCAAGTGACTTGGACCTGACCGGGTAGCAAGTGAAAAACTTTCAAATAGTCAAGGTAAAAGACGGTTGAATACCAATGAACCCGGAAATTTGCCAACCGCTAAAATCTCCGGAGATAGCTAAATCTAATAAACATCTTGAATACTCTGCTTGGGAAGAGAAACTTAACCAAGCAACTCTATTGGGGAAAACATGATAAGATGAACACGTCCATCAAAGTTGGCGCCATGGTATGAGACATTTCAAATTGCCGGAGTCTGGATACTCAATGAAATAACCAGAGCCTGAATGCTTAACGCAATAACCGGAGCCTGAACGCTCAATGCAATAACCAAAGCTTGAACGTTTAACGCCATAATCGGAGCCTGAATGCTCAATGAACGAGGAAAACATATCACAAATTGGAAATTTTCCAGAGCCTGAATGCTCAACGCAATAGATCGAAACAAATCAGAGCCTGAATGCTCAACGTAAAAGTCGGAGCCTGGATGCTCAACATAATCACCGGAGCCTGAATGCTCAACATAAAAGCTGAAGCCTGGATGCTCAACGTAAATGGCCGGAGCCTGAATTCTCAACGTAAAAGCCAGAGCCTCGATGCTTAACGTAAATGACCAGAGTCTGAACGCTCAACGTAAATGACCAGAGCCTGAACGCTCAATGTAAATGACCGGAGCCTGAATGCTCAACGGAAAAGCTGGAGCCTGGATGCTCAACGTAATCACCGGAGCCTGGACGCTCAACGTAAATGACCGGAGCCTGAAGGCTCAACGTAAATGACCGGAGACTGAATGCTCAACGGAAAAGCCGGAGCCTAGATGCTCAACATAATCATCGGAGCCTGGACGCTCAACGTAAATGACCGGAGTCTGAACGCTCAATGTAAAAGCCGCAATAAACTGGAGCCTGAATGCTCAACGTAATAACCAGAGTCTGAACACTCAACGAAATTGACCAGAGCCAGAACGCTCAATGTAATAACCGGAGCCTGAACGCTCAACGTAAAATAACTGGAGCCTGGATGCTCAACATAAAAGCCAGAGCCTGGATGCTCAATGTAAAACGAATTCATCACAAATTGGAGATCTGCCGGAGCCTGAATGCTCAACATAATAAACTGGAGTCTGAACACTCAACGTAATAACCGGAGCCTAAACGCTCAACGTAAATTGACCGGAGCCTGAATGCTCAATGTAATAACCGGAGCCTGAACGCTCAACGTAAATTGACCAGAGCCTGAACACTCAACGTAATAACCGGAGTCTGAATACTCAACAAAATTGACCGGAGCCTAAATGCTCCACGTAAAAGCCGCAATAAACCGGAGCCTGAACGCTCAACGTAATAACCGGAGTCTGAACACTCAACGAAATTGACCGGATCCTGAACGCTCAACGTAAAAGCCGGAGCCTGGATGCTCAACGTAAATAACCGGAGTCTGAATGCTCGACGCAATAAAGGAACACCACAAACATGCTTTTTAGAGTCTAGATACCACGTGAGTTAAGAATACCATTTCAAAATACTGGAGTCTGGATACTCTACGAACAAAATTAACCAACGAGATTTGTCAGAGCCTGAATGCTCTACGAAATAAGTCGGAGCCTGAACGCTCAACAAAGTAAGCCGGAGCCTGGATGCTCAATGCAAGTGACCGGAGTCTGGATACTCAACGGACGAAAGAAACCCATCTGAAACTGCCATAGTCTGGCTACCAACGAGCCAGAGGAATCACATTTAAACTAGTCATAGTCTGGATACCATATGTCAAATTGCCGGAGTCTAGATACTCAACGAAAGTGACCGGAGTCTGGATACTCAATGGAGCTGACCGAAGCCTGAACACTCAACGAAAATAAACTGGAGCCTGGATGCTCAACGCAATTGACCGGAGCCCGGATACTCAACGGACGAGGGAATACACCAACACTAGAAATATGCCAGAGCCTGAACGCTCAACGAAATAAACCAAAATAGATCGGAGCCTGAACGCTCACTGGAAAAGCCGGAACAAGCCGGAGCCTGAACGCTCAATGAAATGTTGAAACAAATCGGAGCCTGAACGCTCAAAGTAAAAGCCAGAGTCTGAAAACTCAACAAGATAGCTGGAGACTGAATGCTCTACATAATAAAACGGAGCCTAGATGCTCAACGAAATTGACTGGAGCCTGAATGCTCAACAGACGGGGAGATACACCACCAATATATTCATCAGGGTCTGGATACCCGACGGACTTTACCGGAGTCTGGATACTCGACAGACAAAGCAAAATAACACCAATAGTCGTGGTCTGGATACCACATAATTTGTCATGGTTTGGATACCATAAAGGCAAAGAGATTAAACCTCTGGGGATTCACCTGAAACAAAGAGATAACCACCTGACTTATGTTTTACATGCGTATGTTTGAAAATAGCGTAATGTTCCATACAAAATGGAAATGCTACGCATTTGGATTGATGTTATGCACGCATGCAGATGCAACGGAACTAACTCAGAAAAATAAATGCTGGAGATATAGAAACCACCCTGCTGGGAAAAGAAAACGACCTTGCCGGGAATAGTTAGCACATGCCAGTAAACTAGACTTAGGCTGGGGAAGAAAGCCTTGTATAGCTTCCTGAAAGAAATTTCCTGAATAGCAAACAAACCTGCTGTGGAGATAGAACAATCTGCCAAACAGTAATTCTACTCTGCTGGGGATTATATCAAATCCTGCTGAGGAAAACGCCATGAATGGCCTTCCAGCATACAAACCTTCTGGAGAATAGGCGACCCTACCGGGGAAAAAGAACCACACACGGAAACCCGTCTGCCTGCTGAGGAATCAACGACTCAGCGGGGGATAACAATCCACCTCCCGAGACTAACCACGTTTTACTAGGGACCTCAGCCCTACATAGCCTGCCAGCATATAACATTCTGGGGAACAGGCACCTTTGCTGGAAAAACGAAGCAAACGACGAAGACCTAACTCCAATATACTGGGAGTACTCAGTTGGGGAAGAGACGTTTCCCCTACGACTCCACTGGGGATAACGCAATACGGGAATCAAAATCAACCTCTGCTTGGGGAGATGAGGAATGGATTCATTGATCGTGACTTTTTATGTCTAATACAACCTAGCTGCAAGTGCACAGTCTATCGCATAGTAACAATAGATATCGATCCCACAGGGACTCGTAATCAAACTAGTGTTCTCGGGAGTTACTATGTTTAGCTAGGTAGATAATGCTTAAGGGAATAAGATTGTCACTAAAGGGAACTAAGAATCTTAATTAAAGTATAATTAATTGAATCGATATGCAGTGATTATATTCTTCGGGGATTTGACAAGTTACCGGTGTATGAAATATTTTTCAGAGTTTATTTAAGCAGAAAATGGTGATCTGAAGACTCTCGCCTCACGATGGTTATTGACGCATTCGGGGTTAAAATTATTTTTTGGAAATCTCTAAATTCTAATTCATTTTAAAGTGCTTTCGCTGTTATTAAAATGAATGACTAGTGTTTACTATCTGGTCTTGCCGCAGCTTTCGCTTGTTGGTTCGTACCTTAATTAATTTCCCACTTTCGTGGCAAAAATACTTTTAAATAAGTTCTCGCTTTCACGACGAAGTTTATTTAGTAAATTAATTTTAAACACTCAGACCATAAACAACTTTTGTAAAAGACAATTTTCAACCGTTTATTATCAAATCCCTTTCGAATTATTACTACATATCGATTACTTTAATTTAGCTAGACATGGATTTAGGAAAGGTAAAACATAAATGAAAACAATAAATAATAGCATGCATCATAATAAAAACTGGAATTACGATTGAAATGAGAAACCTGTAAATATTCCAATTGACCTTTGGGCAGATCCTCCACAAATGTTGTCAGGATCTGGTCTTTGTGCCAATTTGATCGTACAACAAAAATAAGAATTACAGAAGGAATGAAAGGAATGCAGAAAAAGAAAAGAGAAACAAATAAGAATATTAAAAACTGGAAAGGTTGCTCTGGAAATAAATTGGGCAGCACTTCGTTGTATGAATGCGGCTCCCTTTCTGAGTTCCCCTTCTTCCCCTTTTTATAGAAATGGAATTCTAACGGTTATAACTTGAAGAAGGTGGACTTTGAGGCAGAATTATCAGGGAGTAGTGGTCCACTATTTGGGACTTGAAACTGTTTCTTTCACGTGCATTTGAAGTGGGGCGTTTTTGCCTGCATGACGGTCGTCACAATGTGTGACGGTCGTCACCCGTGTGACGGTCGTCATGGAGCTGTGACGGTCGTCACAGCAGCAAAATCAGCATTCTGCGTTTTTCATGTTGTTTTCATCCGGTTTTCATCCATATTTCATTTGAGATTGCTTCTTTTCTTCATATTGCCTTATTTAGACGTGATCATCAAATACCTGCAAAACATCAGACAAATAACACAGAAATAACCCGAAATCGGATCAAAAACAGTTAAACTTTAGTTGAATTATGCATCAAAATATATATACGATTTCGTGTTATCAAACTCCCCTAAGCTTGAATCTTTGCTTGTCCTCAAGTAAAACAGGAAAAAGTCGGCAAGCACGAGGCAGCTTCTTCGTTCGCAAAGTTGAGAAAAACCGGGATTCTTGGTAAGAACAAAACGAGTACCATGACGACACTGGACTACAAGTCTTCGGAGGTCTCCTTCTTATGCAAAATCGGTCCCAGTCATGCTACTGTAGCTTGGTATCAAGGTTCTCGCGGCAAGTTCACCCTGTTTGTTCTAGCGCAATCACATTAAGCCCGTTGTCCATACACTTTCATGGCAAGTCGACCTGTTAGCGAATATGATCTCATTTCTGTTTTGATCTTCTTCATTGATCATAAGCTTATATCATTGATTTTTCAATGAGTTTTCGTGCCGTTGGGCTAAATGCTCGGGTGAGGAGCACCTAACTTAGAAGGAAACGTGTCTTTATAATTTTGGGCTATCTAGCTTTCTTTTCATGATTTTTCATCTTTTTGGAGATCATACACTTATTTGCATCGGTCGCTCGCTTAGAAGTGTTTTAGGATGGTGCTGACTGCTAGTATAAACTACTTGGGGCTGAGTTTGCGTAGACACTTGAGACTTTGGTACACGTAGGTAGTGAAACCGACTCGCATAAACCGGAGATCTAAGGTGTCTGGACGGTACTGGTTTTGTTAGAACTGTCGTCTCCTCGGGGTTTCAAAACTTGGTTTGAACTTGGGCGCATTCTCGTGATGCTTTTGCTTTTGAGGAACGAACGAAAAATTTTTGTTTATGTCGAATAAAGTGGGGATGTTTGCGTAACGGAAAAGGGATATATAAACGAGCTTTATTTGCTAAAAATAGAAAATGTTTGAATAGAAATTACGAAATTCAAAGTACAATGGAATGGGAAATAAACGCTCCGCTCCCACACTATCTCAATCAGTGTCCCCACTGATTTGGAAGAATGCGAGAGGGAGATACAACAGAAATGAAAGTACATAGAAACTGAAAATATAGTAAACAAATAAGGAAAATGATAACTAATCGCGTCCGCTGCCTCGGTCACGTCCGCGCTCGCGTCCTCTGGCTCTGACCTAGGCGACTCGGTCCTTAAAACTCATAGCTCCGGTGTGGTAGACATAGTCACGGAGTCCTTTGACCTGCAAGGTCAGATTCGCCAGGTTCGCAGTAATGGTTTCTTGGCCGGTGTGTAGTTGTTGCATTTGGGTCTGATGCCAAGCTTTGAACTGCTCTGCTCGCTGATTCTGCTGCTGCATCATAGCGAGTATCTGGGCCTGCTGGTCGAGAGAGCGGCGGAGGTCCTCTTCTGAGTAGTCGGGCACTGGACGATGGCGACGGCGGCGGGAGGATGTACCTTCGGAAGGAAGAGGCTGCGATTCCTCCGGTTGCTCCGGCCTGTCCAACTCAGCTTGGATTTCGTCGTCAGAACCTTGGGTGTGGTCCTGAGTTGGAGCAGCGGCAGCAGGAGGGGCAGTGAGGTCAAATAACCAGTTGGTACGGTCCTCTGGGTGTGTCCGGGTGCGTGATGGAAGGATGATGCTTCAGACAGTTTTGCCACGCACTATCGAGTGGTACTTGCCATCGGCTCTGGAACGGATAAGGTGAGAGGCTCTGCAGTGGTCAGTGTCAAGGAACACCGAGGGGATGGCATAGAGGTGCTGGAGGCGGTCGCCGAGGTGCAGCCCAAGTACAATGGCAGTGACAATCCCGCCAAAGTAAAATGGCTTGGAGCCACGGTTATAGTTGGCTTGAATGTGGGCCAGGAGGAATGGAGCGGCGTTGATAGGCTCGTTGTTGAAGACGCAGTGGAGGAAGAAGAGCTCTTTCGAGTTCACCTTATGGTTGCTGTCCCGGGAGAAGATTGTGTTGCTCAATGCTCGGTGGAAGTACCGGATGGTCGGGTTATGGATATGCGTTGCATGCAGAGAGTCCCAACCATCGGCATTGATGCCGGTCAACTAGTACCAGAGCGCGAAGGCTTCGTGCTGGAACTGATCGGTGAGGCGGCGGTGAGCATTGTCGCCTCGAGGGAGTTGTAAGATGGAGGCAATCTGGTTCTGGTTCACCTGATAGTTTGTGCCGAACATCCGGAAGAATGCGGCACCGGAGTGTTGGCTGAGGTCGCCGCTGGAAGTGACGTAGGTAAACGAACTCAGGAACTCGAGAGTGAGTTGTTCGTACGTTGGCAGTGGATTGGTGCATAGGTTCCAGATGCCGGCTCTTTGAAGCATCCAAGTGACGCCTTCAAGGAGTCCGAGCTCCGTGAGCGATGGAATATGTGGGTAATGAGTCGGCTGGAGCGACCGTTGATGGAATGCGATGTAGTTGGCCCGCTGTCTCTCGCCCGAGTCACCGTCACTGAACACAATGTTGCTGATGTCTGGGGTTTAAGTATTTCTCGCCATTGTTGGAAGATTGAGTTGGTTCTGAGGATTGGGGTGGTTCTGCGAAGTGGGAAAAAAATGACAGAAGTGTGGTAGGAAGTTGAGATGGGAGTTGAAATATATGGTGCAATGTGGGGAAAAAGAAAAATTGGAGTGGGTGGGAGTTCTGATGATTGGAAGTTGAAAGGAGGTGAGTGGGAGAGAAAACGCAACCCCTGTTATATCAGATAACAGTTTTGGGTTCGTGACGGTCGTCACGTATATGTGACGGTCGTCACCCGCGTGACGCTCGTCAGGATCCTGTGACGGTCGTCACAGCAGCAAAATCTGCAGAACGCAGAATTTTGCTCTGAGGGTGTTCTTGCAGTGACTTTTAGGCCTAGTATTGATATGGCAATGTATTATAGCAGCCAATAAACAAAGATTGATGTAAAAACAAAATAAATGGAGAAAGACTATAATTTGAAATAACAAGAAATTAGAATGATTGTATGTAGTACATAAAGGAATTAACAATGCAAAAATCAAAACAATTGAAAACGAACGGAAAGTAGAAAAACTAAACTAAACTAAATCTAATGCTAAAACTAGTATCTAGTCTTTTCGTGCCTTCAACTCATCGAACTTTCATGCGTAGTAGTCGAGCTGGTCACAGACTAAGTCCATGAAGACTACCAATTCGCTGTGTATGCCTGCGATGTCATCTTTTATAGTAGTCAGAGCTGCATCAACATTGTCCAACCGAAGTAGAACAGTATCCATTTTGTCAGTGGTCTCCTCGGGGATAGGCTCAGGATAGGTGTTGTAATGCGGAGGAGTCGTAGGGTCTACTTCAGCTTCTGATACAGCATCCTCATAGTACATATAGTCGTGTGCCTCAGAGATGTGGTCACTATCGTACATATAGTTCTGTGGTGTTGATTAAGGTGAAAGAGGTCCCATAGGCTCATCCAATTCATAAAGCCAGTTGTCCTTGTTGTGGATACTTGTCATCTGATGATCAGGCAGTGTGAATAGCTGGACAGGTTTTTCATTTATGAGGTACTCGTAAGGTCCAGGTCCCATAGTTCCTAAAATGCGCCTGTTAAAGCAGAACTGTATATTCATGGGTCGGATGGTGCCAAAACGAGTGCTTGCATTTAAGTGGAATCTAAGGCCGAGCTCGTGGGCAATCATTGTCACGAGGCCTCCTATAAGAATAGGTGACTGTGGGTCCTGAGTGAGGCGTCTGAAAGATCTCATCATGAAAGGCACTGCATTTACTGTACGTCCCTGAGAAGCACAGAACATGATGAATAACTCCTCTTTAGATACTGTAGTAATATTTTCTTCTTTCCCGAAAAGGGTGTGAGCTAATATCTTATGGAAGTATCTAAAAGTTGGGTTGTGAATATCATCATTATACATTCTGTCTGGTTCAGGGTGATAGTCGCCTGTGATTCTACCCCAGAATTGGTCGAGTTCAAAATCAATATCGTCATCTTCTGCACTGATGAACACATGCGGTCCGCTAGGAAATCCTAGGAGGTTAGCTAGTGACATCCGGCTATGGGTTTGGTCCATTCCAAACATTCGAAAGGTAATCAGCTTTGTGTTGGATCCAAAACCATAGTTGGGTAGGTACCTGAAGGAACTAAGGAATTCGTAGGTGAGGTCCTTATAGGTAGCAAAACGAGTTTTCAAAGCAGTGTTCTCCCAACCCAGTTGATTGAACAGGTATTGAATGTTATCCGTGATTCCTAGTTTATCCATGGTAGACTTATCATAATACAGCGTTAAGGCTAGTTCTCTCTCAGTTAATGCTTCAAATCTTGCCTTTTGAGCTAGTCCTTGAAAATGAACCTTTGTGAAGTCGTACTCGGCCATACTCGCAGGTAAGTCGGAGAAAACAGAAGGAATGTTTTGAAGACTTTTAAAATCCTGAAAAGTTTAAAACAGAAGTTTGAAGTCAGGATTTTTAAAAACAAAAAGCGGTAAAAACAAAAGACAAAAAGAGAAAAATAAAAATAGAAATATGAAAATAAACGAAAGTAGAAAGTAGTAGTAATTATAAGTTTAGAAATTTTGTTAAATTTTCAAAGTAAAATTTTAAATAAAAATGAAATACAGTAACGAGGAAAAATGCGGGAAAAGTTGGGTTGCCTCCCAGTAAGCGCTGTTTTTAACGTCTAAAGCCTGACGATAGCTTGGTGACAAGCTATTCGGGTGGTTGAGCTGGAAGCTCAAGCAATGCTATACTGCAGACTTGAGGGCTGTTGTCGTTCTTATTATAATGTTTTAGACGTTGCCCGTTTACGATAAAAGGTGCATTCGTCTTATCGGTAATTTCAACAGCTCCACTCTGAAGTACTTTAGTCACTTCATAAGGTCCGGACCACCTAGATTTTAGTTTACCTGGGAAGAGTTTTAATCTTGAATTAAATAGCAATACGATGTCTCCCACACTGAATTGTTTCTTGACTGAACGTTTATCATGCCACTTTTTAGTTCGTTCTTTGTAGATACGGGCATTTTCGTAAGCGTCTAATCGAAGTTCTTCCAATTCGTGCAAGTTCAAGATTCGCTTTTCTCCCGCCTCGGAGTAGTTGAAATTGAGTGTCTTAATGGCCCAGAAGGCCTTATGCTCTAATTCTACAGGGAGATGGCAGGATTTACCGTAAACTAATTTGTAGGGTGTAGTACCTATTGGTGTCTTAAAGGCAGTCCTATAAGCCCATAAAGCTTCATGTAGCTTTGATGACCAATCTTTCCTTGAGGTAGCGACAGTCTTTTCCAATATCTGTTTTATTTCCCTGTTCGAGACCTCTACTTGTCCGCTAGTTTGCGGATGATATGGTGTAGCTACTCGGTGTCGGACTCCATATTTAGAAAGAAGTTTATCGAATATTCGCGATATGAAGTGAGATCCGCCGTCACTAATGACGAGTCTGGGTACACCGAATCTAGGAAAGATTGTGTTTTTGAAGAGTTTGATTACTACTCGTGCGTCGTTTGTTGGAGCAGCTATGAATTCTATCCATTTAGACACATAGTCTACAGCGACGAGTATGTAGTTATTACCAAAAGAAGGTGGGAATGGTCCCATGAAATCTATTCCCCATACGTCAAAGATTTCTACCTCTAAGATTCCTTTCTGAGGCATTTCATCGCGTCGTGAGATGTTGCCAGTTTGTTGGCATCGATCACATTTTAGCACAGCGATGTGAACGTCTTTCCAGAGGTTAGGCCAGAATAAGCCGGCTTGGAGAATCTTAGCGCACGTCTTGGATGTACTAGCATGACCACCATACGGTGATGAATGGCATTGGGAAATGATATTTTCTATTTCTTCCTCTGGGACACAGTGACGGTATATGTTGTCGGCCCCTCTCTTGAAGAGTAGAGGTTTGTCCCAATAATAGTGTTTCAGATCGTGGAAGAATTTCTTCTTTTGCTGATAAGTGAGATCTGGCGGAAGCACGCCTGCAGCGAGGTAATTAACGATGTCAGCATACCAAGGTAATGTGACTTGGGCATAGACGGCTTCTACAGCTTTTTCGAATTCTGGATCCTCCGAGATTGAGTTGGGTATGTCACTTTGTAATTTGGCTATCAGACGTTCGTACGGGAAATCGTCGTTTATCGGTACTGGTTCATGTTTGATGCCTTCTATTCGGGATAAGTGATCTGCAACAACGTTCTTGGTTCCTTTCTTATCTTTGATTTCTAAGTCAAACTCTTGTAATAACAGGATCCATCTCAATAGTCTTGGTTTGGCATTCTTTTTGCTTATTAGGTACCTTATGGTAGCGTGGTCTGTGTATATGATAATTTTTGCTCCTACTAAGTAAGAACGAAATTTGTCAAGCGCAAATATAACTGCTAGAAGTTCCTTTTCTGTGGTAGCGTAGTTCATTTGGGCAGGATCTAAGGTTCTACTGGCATAGTAGATGGCATGGAGTTTCTTGTCCTTCCTTTGTCCTATAACTGCGCCTACGGCATAATCACTCGCATCGCACATGATTTCGAACGGTAGTCGCCAATCGGGTGGTTGCATAATCGGTGCGGTGATAAGGGCTGATTTTAATGCTTCGAATGCTTTTAGACAGTCGTCGTCGAAGACGAACTCAGCATCTTTCATCAACAGGCCGGTCAAAGATTTTGTGATTTTTGAAAAGTCTTTTATAAATCTTCTGTAGAAACCGGCATGTCCTAGAAAACTCCGTATTTCTCGTACGGATTTTGGAGGTTGGAGATCTTTTATAATCTCTATTTTAGCTTTGTCGACCTCAATTCCTTTATCTGATATGACATGTCCTAGAACTATTCCTTGTCGGACCATAAAATGGCATTTTTCCCAATTTAGTACGAGGTTCACTTTTACACAACGTTCTAATACCATTTCTAAGTTTTGTAGGCATCCTTCGAAACTTTGTCCACATACTGAGAAATCGTCCATAAATACTTCCATGATGTTGTTTATGAAATCTGCGAAGATTGCCATCATGCATCTTTGGAAGGTTGCTAGAGCATTACAGAGTCCGAACGGCATTCGGCGGTAAGCAAAAGTACCATAAGGACAGGTGAATGGGAATTTGGAAGAATCCTGAATAGCCATCTAGATAGCAGAAATATGAATGTTTGGCTAATCTTTCCAACATTTGGTCTATGAAGGGTAACGGGAAGTGATCTTTTCGTGTGGCTTTGTTAAGCTTCCTATAATCAATGCACATCCTGCTTCCAGTCACGACTCTTTTTGTTATTGATTCGCCTTTTTCGTTTTTGACTACTGTAACTCCTCCTTTCTTTGGTACGACATGAACTGGGCTAACCCATTCACTATCGGAGATTGGATAGATGATTCCTACATCTAGCAATTTCTCTACTTCATCTCTGACTACAGTGCTTAGGATGGGGTTCAGTCTTCTCTGATGCTCTCTAGAGGTTTTAGAGTCTTCCTCTATTGTAATTCGATGCATACAGATTGAAGGGCTTATACCTTTTAGATCGCTTATGTTATAGCCTAACGCGGTGGGGTACTTCTTTAGGACTTCTAATAGCTTTTCGGTTTCTGGTTGTCCTAAGTCGGCGTTGACTATCACTGGTCTTTTTAGTTCATCGTCTAGAAATTCATATCTAAGGTTTTTGGGTAGTGCTTTAAGTTCTAAAGATGGGTTTTTCGGACCTGGCATATGGTTTGGGGTCAGTGCTAAGCTTTCGCTTAGGCTGTCGTCTTTATATGGTTTACGCCAATCATCGTCTTCAGAAATATCGGGTATTTGAATCTTTATTATTTCTGAATACGTGGTCTCTTCATTTTCAAGTTCTCTTATGCATTCGTCAATTTCGTCTACTAAATAGCAGGTATCGTCTATGGCTGGTGCTTGTAAGAACTTGGTGAGAATGAACTCTATCTTTTCTTCTCCTACTTCGAATGTTAGCCTTCCTTTCTTCACGTCTATAATAGCTCCGGCTGTAGCTAGGAATGGTCTTCCTAGGATAATTGGGGTGACAGTGTCTTCCTTGATGTCCATGATTATGAAGTCGGTTGGGATGTAGAATTGCCCTATGCGTACTAGAACGTTTTCCAGTATTCCGACGGGGTATTTTACTGATCGGTCAGCTAATTGTACGGACATTTTGGTTGGTCTGAGGTCTCCCATATTCAGCTTTTTGCATATAGATAAAGGCATAACACTGATACTGGCTCCTAAATCGCATAGAGCTTTATCTATTACGAACTTTCCTATGACGCAGGGTATGGAGAAACTACCTGGGTCTTTTAATTTAGGAGGCATGCGGTTTTGAATAATGGCGCTACACTCTGCAGTAAGTGTAACTGTTTCGTTATCCTCGATCTTTCTCTTATTCGACAGGATTTCTTTGAGAAATTTAGCGTATGACGGCATTTGAGTTATCGTTTCTGTAAAAGGAATAGTAATATTCAGCTGTTTAACGAGCTCTACAAATTTCTTAAACTGTCCTGAAGTTTTGGAGTTTATTAATCTTTGCGGATAAGGGATATGTGGTTTATATGGCGCTGGAGGTGCTTGAGTTTTTTCACTTGCGGTATCCTCCTTCTCGTTGTCTTCCTTCTTCTCTAACTCGGATTCCTTTTCTGCTTGTTCAGTTGGTTTTTGTTGCATGGCTGAGTTTTCGGTCCTCGGATCGATCGGTTCGTCCAATTCTTTTCCACTTCTTAGTATTACAGCATTTGTTTGGCCTTTTGGATTCTGTTCGGGTTGTCCAGGAAATGTGCCAGCGGGTGCGGCAGCAGAGGCTTGTTGTTGAGCCACTTGTGATATCTGTGTTTCTAACATTTTGTTGTGGGTGGCTAAAGCGTCTACTTTTCCGGTCAACTATTTAATTTGCTCGCTAGTGTGTATGTTTTGATTCAGGAATTCTTTGTTTGTTTGAGCTTGAGTAGCTATGAATTTTTCCATCATCAACTCGAGGTTTGATTTCCTAGGTGCAGTCTGAGCAGCAGCTGGTTTCTGATATCCTGGTGGAGCAGTAGGCATTTGCAATGCATTTTCTCTTTTGTAAGAAAAGTTTGGATGATTTCGCCAACCTGGGTTGTAAGTATTTGCGTAAGGGTTTCCTTGAGCATAATTTACTTGGTCTGGTGGGATTCCGGCTAGCAATGGGCATTCAGGCGCATTATGAGTGGTGCTTCCGCATAACTCGCAATTTGGAGTTACGGCAGCGACGGTTGCAGTGGGGTTAACGGTCAGACTATCAATCTTCTGTGCTAGAGCATCTACTTTAGCGTTGAACTTTTCAAGGCTGCTGATCTCGTACATCCCACCTTTCGCTGTGGTTTTCTCTGTTGGAGTGCGTTCACCTCCCCATTAGCAGTGGTTCTGAGACATGTTTTCTATTAGTTGATAGGCTTCGTCGTGTGGCTTATCCATAAGTGCACCGCCTGCGGCAGCGTCTATTGTCAATCTAGTATTGTATAAAAGCTAATTATAAAAAGTATGGATTGTCACCTAGTCTTCTAAACCGTGGTGAGGACATGTTCTCATCATATCTTTGAATCGTTCCCATGCTTCATAAAGAGATTCAGTATCTTTTTGTCGAAATCCGTTGATTTGAGCTCTAAGCATAGCAGTTTTGCTTGGCGGAAAATATCTCGCTAAGAAGACGTTTTTCAATTGTTCCCACGTCGTAACGGAGTTGGATGGTAAGGATTGTAACCATGTCCACGCTCTGTCTCTAAGAGAGAATGGGAAAAGACGAAGTTTTATCGTGTCTGGAGTTACTCCATTTGCTTTTACCGTGTCTGCGTATTGTACAAACTTCGTTAGATGTTCGTTCGGATCCTCAATTGCGTTTCCTGAGAATTGGTTTTGTTGTACAACTGACAGTAATGATGGTTTCAGCTCAAAATCGTTTCGGGTAATAGCTGGGGCAGCAATGCTACTCCTAGGCTCCATCTGAGAGGGTGTAGTGTATGCCTTCAGCGGTTTGTTTGGAGGTCCTTCAGCCATGTTTGATTCTTCTTCGGATTTGGGAATGGGAGTGAGAGGATCGGGAATGTTATGTTTGAGTTGGTACTCAATGATTCGACTTCTTAGATGTAAGAAGCGTTCTAGTTCTGCGACTGAAGGTTTCAAGATATCGCCTTGCAGGCGATCACTTGGCATACAATCGACAGCACTAGTAAAGGAAAAATGAAAATAATTAACCTAGTCTATACGGCGTAACAGAAGGTTACACTATTGACTAAACGGGTCCCCAGCAACGGCGCCAAAAACTTGATCGCGACTTTCTATGTCTAATACAACCTAACTGGAAGTACACAATCTATCGCGTAGTAATAATAGATATCGATCCCACAGGGACTCGTAATCAAACTAGTGTTCTCGGGAGTTACTATGTTTAGCTAGGTAGATAATGCTTAAGGGAATAAGATTGTCACTAAAGGGAACTAAGAATGTTAATTAAAGTATAATTAATTAAATCGATATGCAGTGATTATATTCTTCGGGGATTTGACAAGTTACCGGTGTATGAAATATTTTTCAGAGTTTATTTAAGCAGAAAATGGTGATCTGAAGACTCTCGCCTCACGATGGTTATTGACGCTAATCATAATTCTAAGGGCCAAACGTACGCTTTCGTGTCCCATTCGGGGTTTAAATTATTTTTTGGAAATCTCTAAATTCTAATTCATTTTAAAGTGCTTTCGCTGTTATTAAAATGAATGACTAGTGTTTACTATCTGGTCATGCCGCAGCTTTCGCTTGTTGGTTCGTACCTTAATTAATTTCCCACTTTCGTGGCAAAACTACTTTTAAATAAGTTCTCGCTTTCGCGACGAAGTTTATTTAGTAAATTAATTTTAAACACTCAGACCATAAACAACTTTTGAAAAAGACAATTTTCAACCAGTTATTATCAAATCCCTTTCGAATTATTACTACATATCGATTACTTTAATTTAGCTAGACATGGATTTGGGAAAGGTAAAACATAAATGAAAACAATAAATAATAGCATGCATCATAATAAAAACTAGAATTACGATTGAAATGAGAAACCTGTAAATATTCTAATTGACCTTTGGGCAGATCCTCCACAAATGTTGGCAGGATTCTGGTCTTTGTGCCAATTTGATCGTACAACGGAAATAAGAATTACAGAAGGAATGAAAGGAATGCAGAAAAAGAAAAGAGAAACAAATAAGAATATTAAAAACTGGAAAGGTTGCTCTGGAAATAAATTGGGCAGCACTTCGTTGTATGAATGCGGCTCCCTTTCTGAGTTCCCCTTCTTCCCCTTTTTATAGAAATGAAATTCTAACGGTTATAACTTGAAGAAGGTGGACTTTGAGGCAGAATTGTCAGGGAGTAGTGGTCCACTATTTGGGACTTGGAACTGCTTCTTTCACGTGCATTTGAAGTGGGGCGTTTTTGCCTGCATGACGCTCGTCACAATGTGTGACGGTCGTCACCCGTGTGACGGTCGTCATGGAGCTGTGACGGTCGTCACAGCAGCAAAATCAGCATTCTGCGTTTTTCATGTTGTTTTCATCCGGTTTTCGTCCATATTTCATCTGAGATTGCTTCTTTTCTTCATATTGCCTTGTTTAGACGTGATCATCAAATACCTGCAAAACATCATACAAATAACACGGAAATAACCCGAAATCGGATCGAAAACAGTTAAACTTCAGTTGAATTATGCATCAAAATATATATACGATTTCGTGTTATCATTCATCAATGACAACTCGACCTCTGAGGGGATACAAAATCAACTGCTCAGCCTCTATGGGGATTACTTACTCTGCTGAATAAGCCAATCTTGCATCGCCGAGGAATGAGTGCACACAGACAATCTGCTGGAGCTAAATGTGTATTGTCCAACTGTTGGGGAAGATTCCACACCTACTCGGTGGAAAGAAATCCAATCTTGACTTGCTGGATAGTAAGAACATATCTGCAATCTGTGGGGATTAAATATGTATCGACCAACTGTCGGGTATAAGCATACACACTACCTGCTCACAACTTTACTGGGGATAGAGATACAACCTCCAATTGCTGATGACGGACTCTAGTTGGGGAGAATAACCTTGCTTGAGTAACTGCCCCAGTGTAGTTCAATTTTCCCCAGTCTAATCTCTAGGACGAAAAGGAAAGCTTGCCACAAAACGACCTCGAGATGGCTTGTCCCTGAATTTGTAACATGAAAGGATTCGTCCCCAATTTTGCCCCAGCCCGTGGGATCTCTGCAACATCTTCCTCAAAAGGAAACCTGAACTTTCTGGACCCTGCCGGTTTGGTATGAACTGCCTCAGCATTTTAAACCTCGAAGAGGTGCGTCATATTAATTTCCTTCTGGCCAAGAATAACTTACATGCTCTTAGGGTAATCTACCCCAACCTCGCAATGACTCTGCCCCTGATTGGCTGATTGGTGAAGCATTATCCTTGGTTGGGAAAGAATCACCGAATCTCGACTTGATTGCGTCAGATTAACTGTCTTTCAGATGGCTGACTCCCATGATATAAACATTTGGTAAATTGCCCCGGTTCCACGATATGCCAGGCGTTCTGCATTCTATCCTGATCACACTTTCCACTGTGGAAACTTTCCTGTTGTCAAGCGCTTACTCGCAAGTAAAACAAATTGTTCTGCACAAAAGAAATATTAATGCAATGCATATGCAGTTTTGAAATCCACGTTTGTTCACTGGAAAAACATTTGTAACATAAAGCGAATGAATCACTTATCAGAATGTCAACATCAATACCAACATGGTAAGAGGAATCCTTTTTAGGATTCAGTTTCGACGCGATCTTTACCGAAGTATGCTTTCGAAACAACCCTGCTTCAATTAGGACTTTTAAAGGTTGTAACGTGGTTAGGTTCACGGTTAAGAAAGAAAGGATAAAGGCTCAAAGTTTACTTTAACCCACCTGTTCTCCTTGATGTCCTCCAATCCTATATTCAGTTGATTCGACCTAAGCGCTCACCTTTCAAAGGTTAACTGATAGGAGTGATGGTTCAGGAAACCACAAGTTTTCGGAGTGACAGTCACTCGCTTTTCGTCTTTGGTGCCTGGAGTCACACGACTTGTTCTTTCGAGGATTTTTCTTTTGTAATCCTTTTTTCTTTTTCTCTAACTTTTTCCTGGACTAGCTCTTTTGAGCTTCTTTTCTCTTCGGAGTCCAGCGGGATGCCTTAATTTTTGCCTAAGTCGCTTGTTTTCAAGATTCGACTTAACGGGCTTCTTCTTTTAATTCTCTTATTTTTTTCCTCTTTTTTTTTTGAACAAATCGTGTGACATCGGCTTGTCTGACTTGTTAAAGGGATTGTGACTATTTCACTCCTTGGTCGGTGATGGATATCCATTGTGGGTTTTTTTTAGGCACGACCTATACAGGTGTGATTGACCCTCGAACGGGAACACTCCTTTTGCAATTTGGACGCTCGGTCAAATTAGCTAACACCTACCCTGCCCCGGGTTAAGATTAAGGGTTTTTTCGTTTTTCAGAAAGAAACTCCTACTACTGGACTCAAAGGGGTTGACAAGGTATTATCATCCTTATATCTCCGGTGTTTAGGGATTTGAAACAATGCTTGTACATCATCAGCAGGTTTTATTCAAAAGCATACAATCAGAAGTTTTCGTCTTTCAATTTCCTCATCCTCCCCGGATTCCGCTTAAACAAGCGTTTGATATCAATAAAAAGTATATAGTGAACACGAATGGATTAAATCAAAACATGCATATTCATTTCATTATCAATATCAATTGAAAACAATACAAGTTTTACAGATGAGATTTGCACTTTAATAGAAAAGAAACTACAAATGTAAATAAATGACATGATAAAAGAAGACTGCCAGCTTCGGGGTACTGGGCTTTCAAGTCTTGACTTGCCGCTGAGTCATCCATCTTCAAACTCAATCAGATGAGAGGTCGACATGCATCCTCAATCTTCCTCTCGGAAAGGAAATACACCTTTTGTCGATCAACTGTTGACCCTGGCTTGAAAGGCCTGGCAATCTTCAGTTGAGTGCCCTATGGATCCTCCATGATATCCGCATTGAACACTAGGATCATATCCGGGAGGGCACGGCTCTGGCACCGGCTTGAGAGTCTTGGGCTCCACCAATGAATTTTGAATTAGATGCGGCAGCAGCTGACTGTATGACATCAGAACTGGATGAAGAGGAACATTCTTCCTTTCCAAATTGTTGCGAGGCCCATTCTGATTCTGGCGCTGAGGGTTTTATTGTCGAGGAGCATGAGGTTGTTGGCGTTGATTGTTGCCCCCTAAAATTTGCTCAACCTATTTCACTTGGTTTATGTTTCAATTGCATTGTCATTTGCATAATAAGTCATGTACATAGTCTAATCATTTGCATGGCATAGCATCACAAGGCATCTAACAGGGGGGGTCAAGTGCTTTTCTTATCAGAAAGAGGCCCATCAAGGGGTTTTATTCAAGTTCAAGACCATCCAAATAATCAAGAAAGGAGTTGAAACTTTGGGAAGTTTGAAGGTCAACTAGTGGATTTCTCTCCTAATCTTGGGGGGGGGGGGTTGAAGATCATCAATGAGTGTGTGAGCCATGACTGAGGGTAAGGAAAAGATCATGGAGGACCTAGAGGGTCATTTTGAAGATGAGTCAAGTCATTGGTGTGATTACAAGAGCTACAGTTGAATGCAGTCAACTAGGGTTTCATCTGGGTCAACCCTAGGTCAAATGATTGATTGAAGAGCACCAAGGCTTACTTGGAAGATGTGGAATTCATGATTGATATGTGGATACATGTGTGGTGTTATGCCAAGGAGAAATCAAAGAGAATCAAGAAGAAGAGGAGTTACTAAATTAGGGTTTCAGTGTAAAAACCCTAATTTAGGCCTAACTTCCAAGCCAGATAAGTCAAAATGCAAGTTTCAAATGAATTCTTGGTCAACATTAAAATTGTATAGCATCTCAATAGCTTTAATTTGAGTACTAGGAGTCTTCAAGGAGATTTATAGAACTCAAGTTATGGTTCTTGCAAGTTATGGGTCCCCAGAGGATATTGAAATTTATCTATGAAAGTCACTTGACTTCCAAGAAACTTTTGTCCATCAAGGAATTTTCAAATGGATTCTTGGCCAACATAAGAGTTGTAGATCTTGATCTTTTCTTTAATTTGAGTACTATAAGTCCTCAAGAGGATTTGTAGAACTCAAGTTATGGTCTTGGCAACCCAGGGGTATTTGGGGAAAGTTGAATTACAGGTCATTTTTCAACATAGGTCCAAATCTCCATCTTCCACTCTTCAAATGAAAAAATGTTCAACATGAGATGTGTTCAAAATGATGTTTTTAGGCTAGATAAGAGGTCATGAGAGTTTTAAATGGCTTGCTTCACAAAATCACCAAAATGGCTTAAAATGAAGGTGAAATTTAAATGAACCAAAGTTGGAAATTAGGGTTTTTGATCTACAAAGCCAAACCAAGCCATATGACATACCAATTTGATGGTAAAATGCATTTTGAGAACATTGACATTGCCACAATTTTGAATTGAGGGTTATTTTTAGGACTTGCTTTGTAAATGGGTTACTTGAATCCTAAGGCACAATTGCAAAACCTCACTTCCAAGCAAATGCAAGGCTCCTTTCAATCCATACACCTCCAATATCTCATTTGGAGAGAATTTAAACTCAGAACCAAGTGAATTGAAAGCCAAAACATGAGATGATATGTGCATAGCATGAAATGAGATTTCCATGACATGAGATGGTGAATTTCTCATTGGATCAATCTAGAACTTTCTAGGGTCTTCAAATACATTCTATATAAGATTCAGAAGAGGTTCAGAGCAAGGGTGGGTGTGAATTGAAGGAGAGAAGAGAGATTGAGAGTGAAATTTTTCTGTTGCAACTCAGATTCGGTTACTACATACTCTTCACTTTCCATCCAATTTCTTGATCCCATTTGCATCCATTGATGCTAGTGAGTGTTTACAGATCAAGATCATAGCAAATTGGTGGCTGAATCGTGTTCTTGCTCTTGGATTTTCTCACCTGCAACTCACAATCGGGTTCCAAGATTCAAGAGGATTCAACCATTTCTTTTGCATACAGAAGCAAGATTATGACTAATTGAAGGTGTCTGGAAGTTCCCAAAGCTTGATTTGAAGATTTTATACCTCTGTGCATCAAGATTTCGCAGGCTTGTGCTTGGCTTGAGGAGTATGTAAAGACTTTGAGGATGATTGAAGACCAATAATAATGCTTGGAGCTTGAAGTTGCTTGTGCTTGAAGATGCTTGATGAAGACTTAGGAGATAAGAGATGTAGGAAGAGCTCTAGAAGTAGACTGATTTCTTCTGTCAAACATAGAGAGCTTCTTGTGCCTCTATTCCATCCTATGATACAAGGTCCCCTAAAAGAGTTCCATCTCTCCTTAGGAGGGATGTAGAGCATGCTTTGATTGGGTAGAATCTTGAGGATACCTCTCACCTGCTATGTTAAGATCTTAGTGATTTCCCTGGGTTTTCATTAAGCCTCTTAACATTTCAACTTCATCTATCACTTGATTCTCTCCTGTGAGTGTCTTCATTGAAGATGGAAGCCTATTGAAGATAAAAAAGTGTATTGATGACTGGATAAGAGGAAGCTTGTGCCTGTCAAAGTTGGATATCTGTTGAAGACTAGGGTTTTGCTGCTGTTTGGAGATGTCTACTGGTTGGAATTCAGTGTTTGCTAAAGTTGAAGATCATGGGAAGATAAGAGCTTATCTGAAGCTTGAAGATCATTGGAGAATGAAGATGGGATCTTGCCTAAAGTTGTTACTGTCAACCTTCTACTGTTTATCAACTGTAGCTACCAGAGCTTGTGCTATTTGAACTTGCTTACTGTAGAAGCTAGTGTGGCTGTCTGAGCTGGTTGGGTGTGGTTTTCTTTGCTGTATTATTTGTTGATTTTCCCTTAGGTTGGAGGTGAAGCTGTTTCACTTTGCCTATTGTTTGCTGCTGCATCTCATGCATTTTACTACTTTAATGTATATCTGTTGTTTCTTTTCCGTTTATCCCCTAGGATCTCTGATTTCCTCTGCGCAGGAGGGAATTATGACAGACATTAGGTGTTAATCCATGCATGATAACATTAGGGTAGTTTTGATTCCCATTTCTAACCCTAGGTTTTTTAGACTTCTTTCTCTTCTATCTCAGAACAACTCAAAACACAGTAATGAGGATAGTCGATGTCGTACACTACGAGCCTTAAGCTATTTGAGAAAGGTTGCTGGAGGGTCACTCTTCAGTAATCTGATTGCTTAGTGTGTTACGCTTAGGGTGACATACGACGTAGTCACCCTCAAATCACAGTCTCTAGTGCGTCAGAGATTGCAAACATCATAAAAGACATTTCTTGCGTAAAATACTGAAAACCAATCAAAATGTCATTTTTGTCCGCTTGGACTCTTAAGCAGGAAAAACCCCTTTCATAAGGAGATAAAAAAAAACATTCAGACAAGCTTGTGTCTTCCGTAGCCCGAACTACGTTTGCTCTGATCTTTCATGCTGTATGAAAGTACGTAGGCATAGGATGCAATATCCTAGCGAGCAACCTTCCCCTCCTTTCCTGTAGGTAGGCGAACTACGTTGACTCTGATTTCTCATTCCAGACGGGAATACGTAGGCATAAAGTGCGATACTTTGCTGAGTCATTTCTTTTCTCTTAACCCCAAACCCTTAGCGTAGATAGAATAACAATCCGTACTAGAAAACAAGCGTGGATCCCGTCGAGTACGACGGACGTGAGGGGTGTTAATACCTTCCCCTTGCGTAACCGACTCCCGAATCCAGGATTTGGTTGCGATGACCATTCCTTTCCAGTCTTTGCGGTAGGTTTACTTCGAGCATTTCCTTTCCCTCCTTTGGGATAAATAACCCACGGTGGCGACTCTTCTGTTCAGCCGGCGCCGATTTTCGCAGTAGCGACACTGATTAGGGCATCCTTTATGCTCAGGTGCTTTCATTCTCAGATTTTGCCCAAGGATCGGTGTCACACCCTCATTTTTACCTTTATCCTTTTATACCCTACATTTCGTCATATCATACATCGTTCTATCGCATATCGAGCATGTGGGTTCACAAGGTAAGGATTGGGTCGGTTCTTGGTTTTCCATTCCAAATAAGATAATTTTCCAATCATTGGACTACATGGAAGATAAGGTAAATCATCAAATATACTCCATTGGGTCAAATACCAATACAATTTGAGGTGGCTACCAAGAGAATTGAGACAGTGCAGAGCAAGAACCCTAATTAGGGTTTCTTGATTAAAAAGTCAACTGTAGTTTGACTTTTGATTAAAAAGGTGTTCTAATGATGGAATCATGGTCTATGAAGCTCATATTGCTTAATGAAGTCCACTCAAGAAGTTTCAAGGCCTCATAAGACCCAGGGCAACAACAGTCGATCCGATAGTTATCGATTGATCGTTTTCGTTGACTAAAAAGTCAACTCTTCAACCATAAGGAATTTGACCTCAAGGTGTGAATCAAAAATGTTCCTAATAATATATTACACCTATCCATGAAGTTTCATGACCATTGGATCAAGGATTGAGGAGTAATCGAAAAAGTCGAGAATTAGGGTTTTGAAAGGGGCGATACCATAACTTCCTAACCACACATCCAATTGAGGTGGTTCAAAGCTTGTTGGAAAGGTCTTGGCAAGTCCTACAAAGGTCTTATAGTGGTCCATGTGCAAAAAATGCATTGGTTTGGAGTTATGGTCAAAATCATCACAAGAGGGAGAAAACACTTAGAAAAATTCTAAGTTTTTGGTCTTGTTAGGCATGTTTTCAGCCAACTTTGAGGGGATTTTTGACCTAGTTCCACTTGGAATATGAAGATCATGTAAACATGAAAGTTTTAGAGCTCCATGAGGGATTTCCAAAAAGTACTAGAACTCCTCCATAGCCCTTGTGAGTTGAGAGTTATGAATCCAGCAAGTTGGGGTTTCAACACTTGAATGCACCGTCTCAACTTTTCCACAAATTCACTTTTCAGCCACTTGAATCATTTTCAGCCATTGGATCATATCTTGATCTGATGATTAGAGAGGTTGATGGTTCAAAATGCAGAAGAAAGAAGGATTTGGTAGGCATTGCAAGTGGGCCAAGCAAGTGGCATTATTTTAATAAAAAAACATAAGAAAGAGAAACTTTTTGAAAGAAAACTTGCAGCTGCAGCTTCCTACACTCTAGCCTCATTTCGGTCACCTCCATGTCCTTCATACCACTTGATTTGTGCCTTGCATTGAGGCAAGGAACTGATATGCACAGCTGCCACATGATCTTGGATGGATTTTCTTCCAAAAAAACTCCCTCCAAAGGCTAAATCCAAATCTATCCCAAAATCTTCTCTTAGCCTATAAATAGAGGCTTCATCCCATTGTATTAGAGACACCAGAGCTATCCAAGAAAACTAGAAACTCATAGCTCTCCTCCTTCCCTCTTTGCTTGAAAGTGAAGAAATTCACAAAATCACCAAAAATGGCCACTTTGCATTTTTCACACCAGCATCATTTCCAACCATGAAACCATCATAAAAACCATATGCACAAACTTAAAATCACCATTTGAAGCTATTCCAATAATTAGTTTCATCAAAAACACCATAAATCAAAAAGTCAACCCTCATACCTTCATAGTTTGACTTTTATGCATATTGTGAGCCAAATCACTACCTAGATCCATTCCCACCACTTTAACACTCAAAACACCTCATGTTCATGATATTCTAGCTATCCATAATCACAAACCCCAGTTGGAAGCTTGTTTATTCAAACTGTCCCAAAAAGCTACTTGTTGCTTCAAAGGGAAGAAAGCTCAAAGTTCACCAAAGGAATAGGAGGTACATTGATCTTGTTGCTAGCTTGCTCAAGGAGGTCTACAAGAGGTATGTAACCCTAAGCCTCTTCATTATGCATCATATGTTATGCTTTATGGTTGGTGTGATTGATTAAACATTGTTATGATAAATGGTGTTTATGCTGTCCAAATCTAGTTAGAGGTGGTATATGTCAAAACCATGTGCATTTGTTGTAATGTCATTAGTAGTATGCATGTTATTACTTTTATAAAAGTAGTGTGTTTGTGTTGTTGACATTGTTATGCCAAATATATGTCCATTAGTATCCAAACTGTTTTAAGGAACTGTTAGCATGAGGGGGGCTCGTTTTAGTTCTTCAATCTTAACTTTATGATGGTAGATGTTTCCCTATTGGCAAAGACTTGATTTTGTTCCTATTTATGGCATAGTTAGAGCTTGTTTCATGGATTGTGATAAGGGTTACTTTTAGGGCTGTTGCTTAGTTTGTGTGGTTCTTTTTACATCAAGATGTATCATTCAAAGCTTACTGTTATTAAGATTTGGGGATGTTTGAGAGTACTTTGTTTAGGGACTGTTGACTGAATGTTTGAAGCTAGATTTTATCAGGCCATGGAAAGATATTCAAGTTGTTAGCTCTTTGTAATGACATCTTATGCATTATAATAGCAGTGGTTGGTTCTGCTCAGTCTTAGGTAAGTTCCTTCAAGGCTTTGAGGTTAGGAGGTGAGCCTTATGTTGTTAATTAGAATTGAGGTTTAGTATGGTGAGTGGTATTCATAACTTCTATTAGAGCAGAGTTGGTTAACTCATAGTTGTTGCTAAAAGTATACTTCACATGATAAGAGTTTGCTTATTGTTGATTTCCATCTGAGGAGTGTGGTTTAAGTTGGAGTTGGATAGTAGTTGGAGGACTGTCATGAGGGTTTAGGTTTGTTGTGCTTCACTTCTGTTTAGTGTCTTCAGGTTGTTCAGTTTGAGTTTGTTTGGTTAATGTTGGAACTCATTGGCTGTTGTTATCATTAGGGACTTGTTGATGTTCTAGGTAGCATAAATGAGTTTAATTGGTAAGACTCAATGAGTGTCACTACTGGTATGCATTATGGTTTGGGGGATGCTACCATAATTCTGTTGGAATCCATGACAATTTGGATTGTCATTTTTGTTGGACATAGTGTAGTATTATTTGGCATTGTTGCTTGCTGTCCAGCCACTGTTAAGGATTCATATTTGGCTGCTCTTCCTAGATCAATTAGCTTACATGATTAAAACTTTGCAAAAGAACTTTGGCTGTTTAGGAGCTGCATTTTTTATTTTCTAAACCAAGTACTTCTTGAACTCACAACCATTGTGGTAGAGTTGTCTTGATTTGAATTTGTTCAACCAATTTTAGTCATACTGTTTGGAGCTAGTATTTGCATTATAATGCCAAGCTTTGCTTCTGTTTTTGTTTTAAAAACATGACTGTTTGATTGCTTCATGTTGATGAGAAAAGACTGTGATCATGTCTTAGGCATATTAATCTGCAATTACTGTCTGGATCAGTTTGAGAGTTCTATGTGTAGGCTTTTAAAGCAAGTGTTTGAATGTGTATGCTTGCTGTCCAGTTCATTTGGAGGTTTGTCAACCTTTGTTTTTATCAGGTTTTCAGTTGTGTGTTTAGTGTCCAAATAGGTTTAGGTGCATGTCATGGCTGCTATCTAGTTGAGGTGGTTTGAATTATGGGATTTAGTGGTCTGCTTTGGCATTTGGCCGTTGAACCTTTGATGCATGAAGTTGTTGACCAAGACTTGTTACTGTCATGAGGATGTGTAGATTGATTTTTGCCATCTGTTTTTCTACACTTGTTAGTTCTGTTATGTGCATCAGAGTTGGCTAAATCTTTGATGTCAAGATTTTGGCAGCCCATTACCTTTAGGTTTTGCTGTTAGGTTTTGGTTGGTTAAAATTAGATCTTTGACTTTTGATTAGTATAAGTCTTTGCTTCTGTTTCAAGCAAGCCTGCTTGACTCATGTTGTTGAAAGCATTATTGTTGAGACATTAGTGCATAGAGGTTTGCTCTTGCTTGTCCAGTTTTACTGCTGCCAAAGCCTATTCTTTATGCTTTGCTTGAATAACTGCCATTTGGAATTTGCATTGGGGACTGTCTCGGAGTTTTCTTGGTTTAGGGGTTGTTACTCCAAGTTTGTTTGCACTCTTGATATTTTGAATCTCAGTTTTCATTGACATATTGTTTCAATGCTTTATGGACTATCTACCACCTGTTCAAGCCTAGCATCTCCATTATCTCACTCTTGGCATTTCATGGTTTGTTTGGACTAAGTGCATTGGCTGTTGTTATTTTTAAATTGGGATTTGGATGCTGCCCTTATGCATTGGTTTAAAATTGGTACTGCACCATTAACTCACAAGGTTGGCAGTTGGTTGATCACTAGTTGATCCTTTATTTTTGAGCTTGTTTAATTTCTGTCTTTTGAAAGACCTAGACTAGATGGTTTGGTTTTGGACCTTGTTATGTCCAGTGTTTAGGCTGCTCAGTCCAGTTTTTTTATGTTGATGCTATTTGTCATGAGCATGTTCATGCTTGGTGCTTGTTATTTGTCCTAGGCATATATGTGTTTACCATGTGCCCTGCTATGACTTGAGAATCATGTTTGAACTCTGCCTTGAACTTCTTGTTAGCATCATAAGTCATTGATGATACCTTGCTGCAAACCCAATTGTCATGTCTTGTGAGCACTTCTAAATATGAGGCATGTTGTCATACTTTGTTCTAAGTTTGCTAACTTTTGATTAACTAAAAACTCATAACCAGTTTGTAATAACTTTGTGTTGGTGCTGTCAAAACCTTTACCGTGGATGCCTACCAAAACCTGCTTGCACTATGATCTGTACTGAGTTCTTCTTTAGAACATTCCATTGGTTTTCTTTTCAAATTCATTTAGCTCGTTGCATATAGGTTAGGCTTTTGGTTTGTTTTGTGAACTTCCATTTTGCTGTTGTTGAGAAAACCATTAGTACTGCACTAATGTTTTGGCCTGTTATCAACACCTAGGTTTCTTTAACCTCTGTTTGCATTTCTTTTTTTCAAGTTATTACAGTTGGTGTGTATGAAGTTTGGCTTGTGGCTCTTAATGACTTGCTTGCTGTCATAGAAGTATTGATGTTGTTGAATTGCAAGATTCATAAAAAGCACAATTCGCATCATTTGTAACTCACATACCATAATTTGGTTTTGATGTTTTTTTGAAAAAACTTCTTGTTAGAACTCATTCTTTTACATATTTGGAACTTGCTCAAATCATCTCTTGCCTTTAATCATATCTGTTTCAACTCTAATGCTTCAAAATGCATTTCAAAAGCTTCATTATGCATAAGTCATCGTGTTTTAAATTGTATGCACTTTCTCAAAAAATTTATGGTACCATCATGATCCTCATAAAAAAACAAGTGAGTTAGACTTTTATTTCATCAAAATTGATTAAGATTTGAGGAAGCAATGACCAAATCGTTTTTATGGCATTTCACTTGATCTTGCCTTGAGAGCTGGCCCAGAAAATTACGCTTGTTAGGTATATTTGCATCTGGGGTGGCTTGATACAATGGATGTATCGCCACCCCAGTGGTTGTCACCTTGCTCATAAGTACTTTCCATGTCATTGATCCTTGGTTCGACCCTCAGCGAGGGTGAGTTTTTATGGCATTTTCACTATTTTAACATTTTCTTCTTCTCTCTCCATCATTATTCATGTGCGTTAAGTGGTTAACTTGGTTAAGTTTTTAGCCTATGACCCCAAGGTCTTGGGTTCAAGCCTTGGGGGAGGCATTTCCTTTCTTTTTAATATTTGGTTTTATTTAATTTTATTTAAATTCATTTAAAATTCAAAAATCCATAACTCCTTCATTTTTAATCCTTTTTGAGTAATTCTTTTTTATAAATTATTGTATTAATGAATACTTTCATATGATGCTTAAAGAATTATAAAAAATTTATTATAGAAACACTTTGCATTAGAAGGCAATTGCGATTCGTTTTAGGGTTCATCGAGCCATTTTCAACCTTGTAAGACGATTGCCTTGTGCATCGCCACCAACCTTGTTCGCGTCACTTCAAATATTTTTACCAACAATAAAACCCTTGATCCAACATCAAGATGTAATTTTTCTCATAAAAATCCAAAATACAATAAATATGTGATTAGGGTTATACACCATGGACTTTAAGGTGGTGGAGAAGGAATGAAAATGGAACCCTCATACACTCATTCCGAATGTTTTAAATACAAGGCGCTCAACTTGGTTATTCGAAACATTCATCTCTATCCAAAGTCCTTAGTGGGATCCTAATAAAAAACAATCTCTCTCAAAAAACCTAAAAATAACATCAACTCATCAAACTTCCTTTTGCCTTAGGGCATCGATTCGAAAACCCTTCTTTTAAGGTATAAAATCAATCAACACACAATCATTTCACAAACGACCGAACTATGGCTGCTCTGATTTCTCACACATGTTGAGAATATGTAGGCATAGGATTGTGATGATCCTAGCGAGCACACTTTCTTTATTTCCCACCTTTAGTCATCCATACTTTTTAACCCAAGGACATGTTACGTCCATTCAACCGCAAACATGTAACGCCTAAGTCTCCAACGAGCAAGCAACAATACACCTAACTGCTAGAATGCGCACATTAGCATCGTCTACCCAACATCCCGTTTTCACTATAGTCCCATGAATTATGAATGCTCTGATTCTTCACTTCCTACAAGTGAATATACGTAGGCACAAGGGCCCCAATCCTTGGCGAGCACTCTAATAAAAAACCAACCCCTCTTCTCTTTTAAGCAAGCAAACTTTTAGAATAAAACACTCATTCATGCCAAACAACCTTGAAGGTTCCTATCGAGTACGATGGATGCGAGGGGTGTTAATACCTTCCCCTCGTATAACCGACTCCCGAACCTTAAGACTTGGTTGCGATGACCATGCTCTTTTCCCTAAAGGTTTTATCGCTATTTCCCTTTCCCTCCTTTAGGATAAATAAAATCTGGTGGCGACTCTGTGTCATTTTTCGCGTAGCGACAATCGGCAGTAGCTGTGGACGCGGAGATTCTACAGTCATAAATTGCAAGGCATCCTCTTGGCCTGATACAGCTTCAGGAGAAATAAGAGGAACAACCACCTCTTTTGCAATGAGTGGACCAAGACCACCTGGTACACTTACACCGCCCGACGCAAATTCAACTGCCTTTGTATCAATTAAGTCTTAAACCTGGTGCTTAAAATCTTTGCAGGTGTCGATGTTATGCCCTGGTGCCCCAGAATGGAAATTATAGTAAGCACTTACATCATAGCCCACTGGTAACTCACCCGCGAGTGGAGACATAGTCTGAAGTTTAACCAATTGAATTTGAAGCAAGAGTCGCAACAACTGCACATAAGTCATAGGGATCTGATCGAAGCTTCTCTCAAGCTGCTTCATCCTCTAACCATACCTCCTAGTCTTAAGATTGGTTCGGGGAACCAGAGGTAGCTGCTGACGTGGAGGTTCTGGAATCTCAGGCTATGCAGTAGATCTTTGAGGCACACCACGCCTTGGGAGAGACTCCACCGATAGGGGTGGAATAACCATTTCTACAGCTTTAGGCACCTGATCACCCTCCTTCCTTAGCATATTTCTTATCACCTCTGTGACCAGGCCCATCTGGGTCTTCAGTTGCTGAACCTCCTCCTTAAGCACTTTCTGCTCCAGACATAAGGTTTGCATACTCGCCATGAACTGCCCCATCTGGCCCCGGACATCCCTCAACTCTGCTTGAACTTGTTCCATTACTTCGCGTTGATTCCCCGGTGGACGGTCTGATTGTTTATCCTGAAACCAGCATGACAATCCTCTCATATATCAGGTAAGATCCTTCCTGAAGGTTTCAAAGACGCCAGGCTCAGCCATGGAAATTAGACCAAATAAAGGTCCTAGCTCAAGTATCAGAAACCTGCATACAACAATCATCTTTCTGTCTACTTCCCCCTTTACAACAAATCAGTACCAGGATCAAGGGAAAGACGAGAACCTTCCAAACACATAGACATGAAATGTTAAATGCAGGATGATTATGCAAATGCAAATGCAACAGGGGATCAAGATTGTTGTGTTGTTGATCGAGAAAAACCAGCGCTTCACTTTGGCAAGAATATAACATAACTCTGATAATAGGAACCTCTGGTATCGGGAACACAGATTCACACTGCAAAGAAAACCGGGTAGTCTGAAAGTCAAGGTTTCTTGCATAACCCAATCCCTCTCACAGGTATGGACCTATCCAGTGATAAGGTTCGACATCCTATGCGTTCATCAGCGTCACAGACTTTCAAGAAACGATGATATGTTCACCATTTCTGGTTTGGCATCATAATCTTCTGAATAGGCCTCACTTAGCTGAATCACAAATGATTGTTCCCTAGAGTCGACAACCCTCAGATCCAAAATCCCCTCAGACCCTAAGGACCGGAAAAGAAGTCATCAAAGAGAATCTCGTCTGAGCGCGAATTTCATGGGAGCTAGTGCGAGCAAAGCAAGCAGGTTCACCACTACTTTCCACTACTACTGCTATGTTTGTACTCAAGCTTGGGTCTGGCTTATCTCTCAATGGAATATTCCCTCCCCACAACATAACAATAATGATATATACAATGCTGAAAGTAAATGTAGGAAAGATAAAGTACATATATACAACACCTAAAGATAAACAAACAAGCGCTAGGATTGACTCGCATATGGGATGTTCCTGTCCTCAGAAGAGTCGCCAGTTGTCGCTACTGCAAAAAAAGGTGCCGACAATGACATAAGAGTCTCCACCGTTCGTTATTTATCCCAACGAGGGAAAGGAAACGATCGCAGAAAACCTGACGAAAACGGGAGAAGACAGGTCATCACAACCATATCTCGGGTTCGGGAGTCGGTTATACAAGGGGAAGGTATTAACACCCCTCACGTCCGTCGTACTCGACTGGATCCACGCTTGTTTTCTATCTAAAAGGGTGATTGAAACTACCTACACTAAAGGTCTCAGGGACAAAAGAAAAGAAAAATCACTCGGCAGAGCATCTCCGCTCTGTGCCTACGTATTCCCTCGTGCAATGGGAAAGTCAGAGTCAACGTAGTTCGGCTAACTACGGGTGAAAGGTGGGGAAAGGTTGCTCGCCAAGACATCGCATCTTGTGCCTACGTATTCTCATATGGTATGAGAAATCAGAGGAAACGTAGTTCAGGAAATTAGAACACCGGTTGGTTCAAAAGGTTTACCCGAGTAGGGTTAAAACTTAGTTCTAGTAGTTAGGTGTATGCAACTCGACCATTGGAGACTTAGGCGTTACCTGTTTGCGTTAGAACCAAGAGTTAACAGAACTCTTTTGATGAAAAAGGTTTTCCACTATTAGGATCTCGAAGGATAAAAAGGTTTGAAAGTGTTTTTGAAGTCTTTTATGAAGAAGTGCATTGACTATTATTTGTAATTTATGTTGCACTAGAGACTTTGACTTAGGAGCGAATGCGTCGCATATCACCCTAAGGGTGTACACTAAACACTCTAGAAAATTGAGAGGAAACCACTCAATCACCATTTCCCAAGTAGCTTAAGGCTCATAGCATACAACATTCATTAGCCTTTATTAAGTGTTTTGAAATTGTTTGAAGATAGGAAGGAGAGAGGACAAACTAAAGGGAGACTAACTCAAACCTAGTAGTTGTCATGCAAAATGACCTTAAAGTTGAGGTAAAAGGGATACTACCTGATGTTGTCATGCATGGTTTAAATCCTAAAGTCTATCATAATCTCAAAGATATTAGAGGTTCTAAAGGAACATGGCAAAGGAGAAAAAAGAAGAAGAAATGAGCAAAGCATAAGATATGGAAGATGCAAGTATGCATATGCAATGCAAAAATACAAGCAAAGTGAGGAAAAAGTGTGGGGTAAACACCTCCACAAGCGCATCTCAACCTTTATTAGTGCACAAAATGGAATGCTAAAAAGAGAAAGCAACACAAAAGCAAAGGGAGCAAAAAGTGTGGGGTAAACACCTCCACAAGCACATCTCAACCTTTATTAATGCACAAAATGAAATGCTAAAAATAGAAAGCAACACACAAGTAAAGGGAGGAAAAAGTGTGGGGTAAACACCTCCACAAGCACATCTCAACCTTTATTAATGCACAAAATGAAAGAGAGAGAAATCACACCAATGAAATCACACATGTGAAAAGGGATGAGGATACAATTGAATTAGAAGATGGGAGGCAAAATGAGAACCTAAGGAACTCATAAGGGCAGTCAACCAAACATACCACATTTAATATGCAAGCAAATCAAACAAAGGGTCCTCAAAGGCTCACTATTTATGACATGCTTCAAGTTTCTCCTAAGGAGGGACTAAGCCTTCATAAATAGGATCCTTAAGTCATAGGACAGAGGTATAGATGAGTATAGAATGTGCTCAAATTAAATGAAGAGAAACCCACAAGGGAATGCAAACAAGAGCATATAAGAGATTGAAAACATTCACACATATCAACATTGAAACCCTAATTGAAAGGCCTAAAGGAAAGGCACGCGTCAACAAGTTATAAACCAAATTATGACCTATAATTGAACCTACACACACTTAAATATGTCTATAACATGAATCCACAAGAATTAGAGGTTCAATTAATGCACCAAAGTCAATTACAAAGCAAACTAGCTCATAAACTAGGGTAAACATCACACAAGGATAACCTAAATTGGAAATTACACTAAAAATAGGAAACCTATCCAAAAATTACCAAATAAAATCCTAGATGACCCTTAAGGTGTTAGCAACCAGGGGTCAAAAGTATGAGGACAAAGTCCTACCAAAACTATGCAAACAGAAGTGAAAACCACAGGGGTACCCTAAATGCAAGGGTGAATCAAGGGTCATAAGAACTAGCCTAAAACCCTAACCAAAATCAATCAAACCAGGGGTAAAATGGTCTTGAAAACTTACTTAACATGTCAAGCATATGAGAAAAAAATTTCAGCCATTAACATGGAAACTTAGTCAAGAAATAAAATCAAACACATGGAAGATGCAATCTCAAACCAACTAAAACACCTCAAATGTGGAAAATTATATTTAATTGAAAAATAACCCAAAAAAATAAAAATAAAATTCCTAAAATCAATTAACATCCTAAAATGTGTAAAAAATATTTTTGCAAGATTTTTACATTATTTGGGGTATTTTATTTGATTTAAAACTCAAACAGAAAGATAAAATGTAAAAAGAATAAAAGAAAAAGAAAATGAACAAGAACGCGTGGTGAATAACAATAATAGGCAGTTATATTCATTGGGCTGCGCTTGAGGGGGGTGTGAATAGTTAGGGAAGCCCAAACCTAAACAAACTTTGAAAGTGAATGAAACTCACTGTTTCATTTATTATGTGGCAGGTCAAACGAGTCAAAGGAATACTCAGATGGAATCAAGGTTGTTGATCTAGTATCATTCAAATGGTCCAAGGGTGCACATGGTAGCCACGTAAGCAAACAGAGGGGACGAGCCAGACGGTGGCTCTGTATTTCCGGTCATCTTCTTTGTTTGGCTCGCCGGAGAAGACGATGTCAAACTGAACCAAAACGCGCCATTTTTTATACCAGCATGATCCTCTCATTACGTACATCACTAATCTAGGGTTCATTTTTATTTTTTATCCATAAATAAAGCAAACAGAAGCAAACAAGTTTTAAGCATAATTCACAAATGATCAAGAACATGAACAAAAACAACCCAGAAATGGCCTACAAGAGTAGGGCTTTAATATGCATCAAGAATGGCAAGGAATGGATGCTTAATCCTGGAGAATTCTTGAAAGAGAGTTTACCTAACAGAGCTCCTCTGTTGGGTCTTGAATTAAGGCTGAAGCTTGTGAAAAATTATCCAGAAAGCTTCAATGCTCTTCAATAAAGCTCTTGGTAATCTTCAATTGGACTGAAATGCTCTGAATCTTGATTTCACTATCTCACTTTCTCCTTGATAATTCTCAACCGTTTTTGCTCTAATTATGATCAATCTTCCCTCATGAGCATTTGTTCTTCATCTGAGACTTATATGTGATGGATCTAGCATCTAATGGAGGCCCAATTGTGGCCTGTTAATGGGAATTGCAAAATTCAAAATTTGAGTATCGAAGCTTGAAATTCACGAGTGCACTTGGCTCCAAAGGCTCTGAATTCAGTTCAAACACCTTGCTTGTGGTATGGAGTGATATAATGGATAGAAATGGCTCCTTGAAATGATCCCATGGTGGATCTTGTATATGTAAATGGATTCAAATATGACATGAAATGATTTAAATGGATTCAAATTCAAATCATGGCCTTTAATGCCTTTTTTCATGAAATCCCTTCACCACTCTTCACATACAAGCCATACCTATGACAAGTGAATGTTTAATGATGAAATTGAGTTAGTTTGATGTAAGTTTGATGTCGGAGAAAGTTCCATTTGAAGTGAACAAAGTCATGAAATGGACCTATAACCAAAACGACCTATAATCTTACTTTCCCAAAATACCCCTGTCTTGCAGGCCTCATAACTTGAGTTCTACAAATCAGATGAAGGACTTCTAGGACTTTTTGGAAAGCTAAGGCCATAAGGAACAACTTTCATGTTTGGGTCAAAGTGAGGAGAAACATAATTCTAGGTTAAAAATGTCTTGGAATTTGGTTGACTTTTGTTGACCAAACTCACATTCATCTGAGGACCTATAACTTGTCAGCATCATAACTTGAGTTCTAGAAATCCAATGGATGCGTTCTAGTACTCAAAAGAAAGCTAGAAACATGCTCTACAAGTCTCATGTTTGCATCAAGATGAGATGTGTTGCACCCCAAAATTTGCCCAACTTTTCTTTACCTAGCTTATGTTTCATTTCATTCACATTAGCATTATCATTTGCATTTCATTGACATGTATGCAGGAGATCAAGAGGTATGATTACCAATCAAGAGCTATACAAGACTGTGAGGCTAGCTAAGAATGTTATTCAGATGTTCAAAGGTTGATATCCTTGTCAGAGAAGTTAAAAGAGCCTCAGAAAGATTGGTTGAAGCCAAGAGGGTGTGTCTCCTAACTTGAGAGTTGTGGGAGACCATCAGATGATTTTGAAACCATGAAGTTAGACTTGAGGTATTGAGAGAGCTCATGAGAAGTGTTGAAGATCACTTTGAGGCCTAGACAGGTCATTGTGCAAGATTAAGAAGGCTCAGCCATGAGTGGTGCAGCTAGGGTTTGACTGGGTCAACCCTAAGTCAACTGATGATTTGGAGAAGGTTGAGACCTAATCCAAGAGCCATGTGATCATGGATTGATACATTGAGATGCTATAAGGATGATTCCAAGGTTAACTCATCATGATTGAAGAGTTTGAGAAGTTTCAGGCTAGGGTTTCTAAGACTTGACAGTGTAAAATCCCCTAGTTTGACCCCTGTCTTCAAGGCTATTTAACTCAAGATATGATTGTCATCTCATCTTTCCCCCAACATGATTATTTTAGGGCATGAGCTTAGGTTTAATTTGAGTACTAGAAGTCCTTGATAGGATTTGTAGAACTCAAATTATGGCTTTGACAAGTTACAAGTCATCTGAGGCATGTGAATTTGGAGCTTGAAAGTTGTCCAACTTGCATAAAACTTTTGCCCTAGAAGGATGATTCCTATGAACTTTTGGTTTACATGAATGTTGTTTATTATTCTCTTAGCTTTCTAGAGAGTTCTAGAAGTCCTTGATAGGATTTGTAGAACTCAAGTTATGGCTTTGACAAGTCAAGGGTATTTTGGTCATTTAGAGATTATAGGTCATTTCAAGCATAAGGCTATAACTCCTATTTGCAAGCTTCAAATGGGAAAATGTCCAACATCAAACAAGTTCAAAATGATGTTTTAAGGCTAGTCAAGAGGTCATGAGAGGTTGGAATTGCTTGTAACTCAAAATTGCAAAGTTGGCTTAAAAAGGAAGAATTAAAGTTCATTAAAAAAACCAAATTTGGGATTTTTCATTTGGTGACCAAATGAGATAAACCTATATGTCATTTTGATTGTAAAATGCATTTTAAAGACAATGGCAAAGGCACTTTTCTCATTTGAGGTCAAGATCATGGAGTTGTATGTTGTTACTTAAAGCTTAAGTTACATAACCCAAACTATGCATAAGTGCAAGACCAATGCTCCAATCCATCAAAACACTTTCAAAATCTCATGTGGAGAGAATTTGGATGAGAATGAGGGCAAGTGCAAGCTGCTGGCATAATTGGTATGAGAATGGCATGAGATTGAAGTTTCCATAACATGAGATATTGAAATACTCATTGGATTGATCTAGAACTTTCTAGATCATTCATTCATGTCCTATATATGATTATGAGTTGGTTCAGAGTGAGGGTTGGTGAGAATTGAGAGAGGAGAGTGAGATTGCATTGTGAAGGTTCTTCTTGCAAATCAAAATCTGTTACAAGGTTAGAGGCCATTTCAGTCCAAGAAATTGATCTCAATAGCTTACTCTGAGGTTGGTGATCAATTCCAGATCAAATTCAAGGCAAGATCGTGGGAGAATTGGGAGTTGGCACTTGGATTTCTGCATCTGCAACTCATAGTCGGGTTCAAAGATTCAGAGCATTTCAATCCATTTGGTTGCATACAGAAGGTTGATTGGAGGTTAGTGAAGGAATCTGCAAGTTATTGAGGGTTGATTTGAAGATTCAACCACTCTGTTTGCTCAATTTTACCAGGTATGCAGTTCTTATCCCATGGCTTGATTTAGGTAGAATCCAGAGGAATTATTGTATTAGATGCATTGTAGATTGATGTAGGAAGGTTTTTGGATCATCAATTTGGAGATTAGTGACCAATTAGGGTTGTTGCCATTTTCGGTTGAGATTGTGTTCTTGCAAATCTTGAGCTTTTAGAATGAATTAGTGGCATGAATAAATTCCTGAGGAAATTTGGGACAAGATTCATCAAGGAATCGTGGCCAATGGTGGATTCTAGAGAGAGTTAGGGTTGTGGAAGGTTGATCGGAGAATGTCACCGGCGGTGACTCTAGCGCGCGCAGGTGAACTGAGTTCAGAGATTCAAAATGGGGAAGATGATCCCAGAGCCATTGGATTGGAGGTGGACCTTTGACCAAAGTGGGATCTAACGGCCACGAGTGGTTTTCAGTTTGTGAAGGACTCTGAATAATATGAAACGCTGCGTTTCATTTATCTGTTGGTTTTGGGCTTAAGACAATAGTTGATACCAACACCCCCTCTGGGCCCAATCACTAAAATGAACTGAATTAATTTGCTACTCACACCACGCGCCTTTCATTTTATTTGGATTTTTCATTTTATTTTTCATTTCATACATGGTTATTAGAAAATTCATAAATAATGGAAAAATAACTCAATTAATTCCATTCTTTTTTCCATGGATTCATGATTGAATCTAGTTTTTTTTTAGATGAAAAAATATTAATATTTCATGCATTTATGATTTTATTAGCATTTTTTACATTTTAATTGATATTAAAATAATCATGGTTGATGCTTGATTTTGTTGAATTTGGTTTGATCATGTGATGATGATTTTTGCCTTGATTTTTTATGTGTAGCTAGCATAGATATGCATGCTCCCCCTAGATTTTTCTCACATGTTTGTGATGAATGTAAGTGGTAGTTCAAGGTTGAAACTTTAAGAGCTCCATTTTTAGGGTTTATGGTTGATACCTTGTGATTTACGTTTTATTTTTAGAACTTGGTGGATGATTCAACCTCTGATTTTTGTATGGTAGATTCATGATTGAATTAGGGTTCCTTAGGAATTTTTGTAGGAATTTATAATGTAGTTTACTATTTTTGTTTGATTTTAGTTTAGGTACTAACTTTAGATGATTCTAATGCACTAATTCAAGTAGAATGACTTCTTTAGTTCCCTTAGATTAGGGTTTTGTTTCTTTTGCTCTTGGATGATGATGGGGGCAAGTTGAAGATGTAATGGATTGCTTGAAGAAGCTTGGATGTGAAGATCTTCCCTTCTTTTGGTTTAGTGTTGATTAGGTGTTAAGATTAGGGTTTGTAGGCAGAGCCCCTAGATAGATTCTCTTCCTTCAGAAACATGGAAGATGTTGATCACTTCCATTCTTCCCTATGATGTAAGGTCCCCTTGTAAAGGCCTCATCCCTCCTTTGGTAGGATGTGTGGCTCTTTGCAAGTTGGTAGAACCTTTGAGGGTCCCTTTCTCTGATGATAGGATGCTTAGTGGTGACCTTTGGTCTTCACTCTGCTACCAATCATCTAGACTTTGCTCTTGATAGATGAATCTTTCTCCCTTGCTAGAGGATGGAGTTCCTTGCTTGAAGAGATTGAAGGATAGGAGTTGACACTTCTCTGTATTTGAAGACTACCTTTAGGAGCTGAAGCTTGTAGATCAGGAAGAGCAAGTTGATACTTGTAAGGAGGAGAGAGCTGAAGCTTGAAGAACAAGTTGATACTTGTGAAGAAGACCAAATTGAGATTGACTGAAGAGCTGAGGCTTGAAGAGGAGAGAATGAGTTGATACTTATGTTGAGAGCCTGAAGGAGCCAAGTGTTGCACCCCAAAATTTGACCAACATTTATTTACTCATTAAGTATTTGAAAGTTGATACCTTCATCAGAAAGTTCAAGAGATCCTCAGAGAAATTGGGTGAAACCAAAGTTGTGTGCCTCATAACTTGAGAGTTGTGGGTGCTCCTCAGATGATTCTGAGACCTTGAGAATGAACTTGAAGCTTTGAGAAAGCCTATGAGATGTCTTGAAAGCCATCATGAAGCCCAGAGAGGTCATTATGCAAGAATTCAAGAGATTCAACCATGAATGGTAGAATTAGGGTTTTGACTGGGTCAACCCTAGGATAACTGAAAATTTGGAGAAGGTTAAGACCTAATACAAGGGCCATGAGATCATGGAATGATGTATGGAGATGTTATAAAGATGATTCCTAAACCAACTCATCATGATTGAAGAGTTTGAGAAGTTTTGAGTTAGGGTTTCTGAGGATTGTCAGTGAAAAAACCCAAATTTGATCCCTATCTTCCAGGCAGTTTTAGCTCAAGATGTGATTGATATCTCATCATCCCCACAACATGAATGTTGTAGAGCTTGTTATTAGCTTTAATTTGAGTGATGGAAGTCCTTGATAGGAGTTGCAGAGCTCAAGTTATGGTTTGGACAAATTACAGGTCAGCAGAGGTGTGTGAATCTTGGTCCTTGAAAGTCACCTAACTTGCAGACAACTTTTGCCCTAGTAGGATGATTCCTATGATTTCTTGGTCAACATGAATGTTGAAGATAATATTCTTAGCTTTCTATAGAGTACTATAAGTCCTTGATAGGATTTGTAGAACTCAACTTATGGTTTGAACAAGACAGGGGTGTTTTGGTCATTTGGCAGTTATAGGTCATTTTGAGCAAAGGCCATATCTCCTATTTCCAAGCCTCAAATGAAAAAACTCAAAACATGAAAGTTGTTCAAAATGGGATTTTAAGCCTAGAAAAGTGGTCATGAATTGTTGGAAAAGCTCATAGCATGAAATGACAAAGTTTGGTAAATTTGAACCTAAAAAGGCATATAAGTTCATTCAAGTCAAGTTGAAATTTGGTTTGGGAGATCTATGAGTCCAAAATAGGTCATCCAATATACCATTTTGAATGTAAATGACATTCTAAAAACTTTGGTTTAAACAGAATTTTGATTTGAGGCTCAAAAATGAAGGTTGCTTTGGAAAATTGTTACTTGAATCATAAGGTAACTAAACAAAACTTCACAAAAGGCAAGGAAGTGCATGTTTTTCACTCATTCTTTCTCAATATCTCTTGTAAGGAGATTTTGAAGCCAATTTGACAAGCCTAACTCATGAGATATGGTATGATCAACATGTCATTAAAGGAGAAGTTCTATAACTTTCTAGCACTTTCCATGAGTTTCTAGATGATTCTAGGAGTTTCCATGGATTGCTATAAGAAGAGTGAATCACAATTTGGCCAGGGTTGGTGAAAGTGGTTGTGTTCATTGGAAAGAGTGAGAGAGAAAGTGCCATTGTTGGATTTCTTCAAGATCAAGCAAGATTTAATTCCCTCTTCTGCAAGCTTCATCCACCTCAACTCTTGCAAACAGAAAGGTGTTCATCCTTGGGGGAAGATTTGGAGAAGGTTTCAAGTGCTGAATCAAGTCCTAACACCCCTCACCATTGGAGTTTGACAGGTTGGTATTTTGATTTGTAGGTCCCTAATTATGCACATTCTGTTAGAATCCTAGGTGTAAGATCAACATGCTAGGTTAGAGGAAGATTTTCTGAGAGTTAGAGGAAGATCCATGAGGTTTCGTGGTAGGGTACCAATTCTTGCAAGATTGTTAATAAGCTGTGTAAGTTGGATTAATGGATATGATGTAGTTTAGAATGGCTAGGATAACATGGGGAACAGATTTACATCATTAGATTGAAGCTTGGTTAGGTTCGATAGCAGAGAATCATGGTGGAACCCTAACATTCGCGAGTTCTGTTGGAGTGATATATGGGGTTTCAGGGAAGACTATTGGTATCATTGTGTTCTGGGTGATTAGTAGAGAAAGTTTGCTTTTGGAAGTTCGTGAATTCATTGAGTAATGGAGGAGAACGAAGGAGTTGAAATCCTTGCATGGAATTAGGGTTTCTGAAAACCCTAGGGTTTATTTGGAGACGATGCACTCCCACCGTTGGATGATCTCAGATCATTGACTATTTCAGTTAATCCAGCGGCCACGATTTGAATTCAGAAACGGAGGGAAGACTCACGCCAAAACGCTGCGTTCAATTAAGTTGTAAACCCCGGGCTGAAGGCAGATCTTGCTATGCACACCACCACAATGGGCCCAATTCCACTTTTAACTAGAAAACATTGCTATTCGTACCGTCATTTTACCATTTTTTGTTTGATTTTCCTTTTAATTTTCTGAAGCGTGTGGGCCTATCTCAACTTGATATTCACACCCCCAGGGTCTTGGCCCATCATGAAATAAACTGAGGCGCATTACTTTTGATACCCCCCTCCCCTTTTAATTCAATTCATTTTATTTTCTCATTTTAATATTTTCTTGCATATTCAAAAATTCATAGAAAATTGGAAAATTAATATTTTTCATTTCTTCTTTTTTTCACATATTCATAATTTTGTTTAGAAAATTAATAAAAAAATAAAATTCCATTTTATTTTCCTTTTAATATTTTTAGCATATTATTTTTGTAAATGGTATTTTTAATTGATTTTGGTTAATACTTGATTTTGTACAATTTCTTTTAGGACTTTCCCTTAGGATTTTTGAGTCATTCTTTTTGGCATAGTTAGATATTGAATCATAGGTCATATAGAATTTAATTCTCAATTTGTAGATTAAACTTTGATGTAGTTTGATTGTTTGACATTTAGGTGCTCAAATTAGGGTTTTAGGTTGTATAAATAGACTTGAACCATTTTGTTTTGGGGTTTATAGGCCAAATTAGTGTAAGGGGAACATATGGGTTAAGGGTAAGTATGTATAGAATCCCCTAGAATTTTACTAGAATATTGTATGGTGTTTTAGTATTTTTAATTGACTTTTGAATGTATGGCTAGCATGTGTGTTGCTTGAAGGCATAGTTTGTATTGTTGTGTTTGTTTTTCTTCCCCTTTGAGTGTGTGAGCTTTGAAGATTGATTTGAAGACCTTGTGGATCATCATTGGAGCTTTGAAGACCTTGCAAGAGGAGCTTAGTTAGTTTTTGTTGTTTTGTTTATAGGTTTATAGGTGCATAGGTAGAGCCTTAGATAGAATACTTTTATTCAATAAACAAGGAGTGTCTTGTTCACCTCCTTCCTTCTCTGTGACATAGAGTCCCTTAAGGGTATTCACCTCTCTCCTTTGGAGGGATTAGTAACCTTACCCTCTGAGGTAGAACTTTGAGAGAGCCTTTCTCTTGATGTTAAGTCCTCAATGGCATCCTTTGGAGGTCAGTGAGCACTGTAACATCCTCACCTTATCTTGTTGACTGAATCTTGTTTGCTGGAGCACTTGAGCCATTGAAGATAGAAGCTGAAGCTTTGAAGAGGATGATTCCTTGAAGATTATTGAAGTCTGAAGACTTTGTGAAGATCAAGTTGATGCTTGAAGATCCCTGAAGATAGTGAAGCCTGAAGGTGGAGCTGATCAAAGAAGCTGAAGCTTAGGGGAGAAGATGAGTTGATACTCATGTTGAAGGGTGATACCTGGAAAGCAAGTGATCTCTGAAGTCTGAAGACTGAGTTGCTGCTGAAGGAGCTGAGGCTTTCTTCTGTTTTCTTTTCTGTATTGTGTGTTTTGTCTGATTTGTCTTAGACTAAGCTCATCTAGAATAAGTTCAGTCTAGGAGCATGATTGCATTGCTCCCTCTTCTTGTATTGTTATTGCGTGGCTTTGCTTGCGGGTATTCGGTAGAGCCCAGCTCCCTTGCCCATGTGGTTTGTTCGCCTGATGGCATTTCATTTCTTTTATCTGTATGATTGTAGTTTACTGTTTATTGCTTGATAGCATGTTGTTTATTTTTCAGTATGATTACTGTTATTTCATGACTGGCTTGAGGTTGAGATGAGCTTGTGGAGGCTGAAGCCCCACACACATTTCCTCCCTCACTTGCATTGCATGCATTTTACTGTTAAGCTGATGCTTTGTCTGTTTTGGTGTATCATTGACATGATCCCTTAGGACTCTCATTTCCTTTGATAAGGATTTGATGATAGACTTTTAGGTTGAAACCTATGCATGACAACATCTAGGAGTTCCCTGTTCAAACCTCAACCATAGGATGAATCCATGGCATGATAACAGTAGGACTTGATAGTCTCCCTCCTAGTTGGGCCTGTTCTCTTCTCATCTCAAAGAAGTTTAAGATACAGTAATCATGAATGATTTCTTTCGTACGTTACGAGCCTTAAGCTATCTGAGAAGGGATTGTGGGAGAGTTTCTTTTCCACAGTCTGGATGTTTAGTATGGTACCCTTTGGGTGACATGCGACGCATTCACTCTCAGGTCATAGTCTCTAGTGCGGTTGAAATCGCAAACATAATAGAAAACACTTCTTTCAGGAGATAACCCGTAGTTTCCCGAACTACGTAAGCTCTGATCTCTCATACATGTTGAGAGTACGTAGGCATAGGATGCGACGTCCTAGCGAGCAACCTTCAACCTTCCCCACCTTCACCCGTAGTAGGCCGAACTACGTTGACTCTGATTTCTCATTCTCTGATGAGAATACGTAGGCATAAAGTGCGATGCTTTGCCGAGTCATTTTTCTTTTCTTTTTCAGCCAGCCTTGATAGGTAGATAGAATAAAACCAACCCGTCCAAGTAAACAAACAAGCGAGGATCCCGTCGAGTACGACAGACGTGAGGGGTGCTAATACCTTCCCCTTGCGTAACCGACTCCCGAACCCAGACAATGGTTGCGACGACCTTGTCTTACCCTTTTTCGTCAGGTTTTTCCGATCGTTTCCTTTCCCGCTCTGAGGGATAAATAACGAAAGGTGGCGACTCTTCTGTCATGCCGACACCTTATTTTCGCGCAAGCGACACCAAGTTGACACTTGATATGAGGAGTGAAGCCTGAAGGTGGAATTTACTGAAGATCTGAGGCTTGAGGAAGAGAGAATAAGTTGATACTTATGTTTGGTAGTTTAGAAGCTTGAAGAAGCAAGTTGACACTTGCTATTGAAGATGGTAGCCTTGAAAAGTGGTTGAGGACTGAGGATTGAACTGCTGTCAAGGGATTGCTTTGCTGTGAAGCTGTGGGAGCTGTTGATTTGCTTTCTTGACTGTCTGTTTGCTTTCTGTGCAACTGTATTGATGTGACTTGTTTGATTTGCTTGATGCATTAGAATAAGTTCATGTTTAGATTCTTTTAAGCTAGGAGCATGATTGCACTAGAGGTTGAGTTGCCCCCTCTGCTTGTATTTTTACTGTATGGCTTTGCTTGCTGGTATTCGGTAGAGCCCAGCTCCCTTGCCTATGTGGTGTGTGATTTGCTTGATGGCATTTTATTTCTTCTGTATGATTATAGTCATTATTGTGTTTGCTTGATAGCATGTTGTTTCTTCCTGTATGATTGCAGTTATTCATATTTGGCTTGAGGTTGAGATGAGCTTGTGGAGGCTGATGCCCAACACACATTTCCTCCCTCACTTGCATTGCATGCATTTTACAGTTGTTTACTGTTTACTGTTTAAGCTGATGCTTTATCTGTTTCTGTTTATCATTGACATGATCCCCTAGGAATCTCACTTCCTTTGATAAGGAAGTGATGATTAGAACTTTAGGTTGAAACCTATGCATGATAACTTCTAGGAGTTCCCTGTTTCAAACCTCAACCATAGGATGAATCCTTGGCATGACAACAGTAGGACTTGATAGTCTCCACTTAGTTGAGCCTGTTCTCTCTTCTCATCTCGAAACAAATTAAAATACAGTAATAAAGGTTAACTGACATCGTACGTTACGAGCCTTAAGCTATCTGAGAAAGGATTGTTGGAGAGTTTCTTTTCAACAGTCTGGATGTTTAGTATGGTACCCTTTGGGTGACATGTGACACATTCACTCTCAGGTCATAGTCTCTAGTGCGATATTAGTTGCAAACATCCATAAAAAACAGTTCTTCCGTAAAAGACAGAAAACAAACTTCGAACCTTTTTGCCCCGTGGGCCCATAATTCAAAGGAAGCTTTTCTGAAGAAAAGAGTGTCGTTAACTCCCAGTTCTACCGCAAACGGTAATGCATAAGTCTCTAAGGGTCGAGCTGCGTACATCCAACTGCTGGAACTGTTTGTTAACCCTACTCGATAAAACAGATGAATCTAAATTCCCGTAATCCGTATTATCCCGAACTACGTAAGCTCTGATCTCTCATACCTGTTGAGAGTACGTAGGCACAATACTGATGTATTGGCGAGCCACCTTCCTCATTACCCGTAGTTAGCCGAACTACGTTGAATCTGATTTCTCATTCTCTGATGAGAATACGTAGGCATAAAGCGCGACGCTTTGCCGAGTCATTTTCTTTTCTTTTTAAGCCAGCCTTGATATGTAGATAGATAAAACCAACCCGTCAGATAAACACAACAAGCATGGATCCCATCGAGTACGATGGACGTGAGGGGTGCTAATACCTTCCCCTTGCGTAACCGACTCCCGAACCCAGACAACGGTTGCGATGACCTTGTCTTATACCTATTCGTCAGGTTTTTCCGATCGTTTCCTTTCCCATTCTGAGGGATAAATAACGAAAGATGGCGACTCTTCTGTTTTACCGGCACCTTATTTTCGCGGAAGCGACAGCTGGCGACTCTGCTGGGGACTTGATAGTTTCCTGGGATCCAACGTCCCTTATGCGAGTCAGTTAGGGGATCCAACGTCCCCTGCGAGAGTCAATCCTAGCGCTTGTATGTTTACTTGTTGGGTTGTGTTTATTTATCGCATTTTATTTCCCGCATTTTACCTTCAGTATGATATGATTATCTGTGCTGTTGTGGGAGGGGCATTCTGATGAGTGAAAAGCCAGACCCAGGCTTGAGTGTACTTAGCATTAGTTATGGAAATTAGTGGGCGCGTGCTTGCTTTGCAGGCACTAGTGTCTCATGAAATCCACGCTCATACGAGGTTCTCCCGGTTGACTTCTTTTTCAACCCTTTGGGTTGAGGGGGTTGTTGGTTTGGAGGATTGTCGACTCTGGGGACCAATCATTTGGGATTCAGCTGAGTGAGGCCGCTTCAGGAGATGGTGATGCCACACCTTCTGGGTATCGTATCACTCCTCTTGAATGTATGTGATGCTGATGACCGCATAGGATGCCGAACTTGTGTCAGGTTAGGTCCACACCTGTGAGCAGGGTTGGGTTTATTGCAGGAAACCTTAACCTTCAGACTACCTGGTTTTCTTGATAGTGAATCAGATTTGTTGGTATCAGAGGTTCTCATCATCAGATGTATATCTGTTCTTGATAGAGCAGATTTGTAGTCCTGTATCAGAGGTTCTCATCATCAGATGTATATTTGTTCTTGATAGAGCAGATTTACAGTCATGTATCAAAGGTCCTTATTATCAGATATGTGTGTTCTTGACAGAGCAGATTTGTGGTCCGATACCAGGGTTTTCTTCTTATCAGAGATAGTGGTCGTTCTTGATAGAGCAGCATTATGGTTTTGTTGATACAGAATCTTCACAGCACAGTCGTCTTGATCTCTTGCTGCATGATTGCATTTTACATTGCTTTGCATACCCATTTGCATTTCATTAACATGTGTCTGTGTTGCAGTTACTGTTTCCCCCGATTCAGGATTTCTTGCCTTCTATTGTGCTGTCATGGGTTCTCTGAGGAAGACTGTGGCTTATAGACTCCCCACTCCTGATGTTGTTCAGCTGACTGGTTTGATTGCTTTGGCAGAGGATTCTGTGAGAGATGAATTCAGAAAGTCTTACGGTAAACTGCTCAGCTTGGTTCGTAAACCCTCTGTGTTTGAGTTGAATGGGTTGCACGCCCTGCTGCAGTTCTACGATCCTCCGTTGAGATGCTTTACTTTCCAGGACTTTATTCTCGCACCCACACTAGAGGAGTATGTTGATTTGTTAGGTGTACCTATCAAGAGTCAGATTCCCTTTGTTCATATGGATGCCGAGCCTAATCTGGCTAGTCTAGCTCCCTCACTTCACCTAGATGCTTCCGAGTTGGTCTTGTCTAGTTGGAACAGGGTTCCCGGTTTCTCCTTGCAATTCTTAGTGGGAAAGGCCCAGCAGTGCGCCAAAGACGGATGTTGGATCGTGTTCAACGCCATCCTTGCTCTGTGCATATATGGCATCATTCTGTTCCCCAATATGCTTGACTTTGTAGACTTCGACGCCTTCCACATCTTTGCATCAGGGAATCCAGTCCCTACCTTGATAGGAGATGTCTATCATTCCGTCCACTACAAAAACGAGAACAGAAGGGGTAAGAATGTCTCGTGCTGTGTGCCCCTACTCTATAGATGGCTTGATAGCCACCTACCCAAGAAGGGTCCCTTTGCTTCGTCTGCAGCCACAACTGAGTGGCCTGAGCGTTTGATGAGTCTGTCAGCGGAGGATATTGCCTGGTTTGATAGAGATAGGTTGGGTACCGAGATCATCTTCAGCTGCAGTGGGTTTCCGAACGTGCCTTTGATAGGCAGGAAAGGCTGTATAAACTATAATCCATCCCTGTTGGTCCGACAGTTTGCTTATGCTTTGAGAGCTCCGCCGAAGGATGAAGAGGTACAGGAATCTCTGTACCTCACTGGTCTTCTAGAGGGGGATATGTTATCTAAGCTTCAGCGCGCTTGGAATGGTGTCTGTAAGCGGGGAAAACCATTGCTGGGGAAAAGTAATAGCCAAGCCTATGCTCCATATGTGACTTGGATCAGAGCCAGAGCAAATGTTATAGGGATGCCGTTTCCTCCTGCCAAGCCAAAAAACCCTCCAGTGATTGAAGAGCCTACCATCGTGCCTATTCAGCAGCATAATCATGTGTTAGCTGAGAGAGATGAGCTGAAGAAGGCAAATGAAGAACTGGAGAAAGAATTGGCTCAGCTCAGAAGCGAGATAAGCGAAGCCGTTCATTCCTTCAAGAGGCAGACAGAGCTGGTGAACCAGTTGGGGACAGATTTGACTAAGAAGATAGTTGAGCGTGAGCGCTTGGGTCGAGACTTCAAAGCTGTCAATGATGTACTGGCCACTAAGAAGCAGCACTTGGATGAAGCGTACCGGAGAATATCCAAGTTTAATCAACATTGGAAGGCCACCCTAGCCAACGGCAAAGAATGGGAGGATAAGCTGAAGCAACAGATCTCCAAGTTGAAAGCCCAGGTGAGAGCTAGTGAAAAGAGGTTTGATGAAGAAACCGCTCGCAGATATGCCGCTGAAGGCCAGCTCAATAAGGCTCTTGCTAACCTGAAGGAGCGCAAACTGATGTTTGAATCCAAGAAGCGGAAGTTAGAAGAGTGTTTCGGCGAAGGAGCATGGGAAGACTTGGTTGAAGGTCTTCAATACACCATTATGCAGAGAGATTTACTCGTCGAAGGGTTACTCACTCGGCCTGATCATCCAGAAACGAAGGGGTTGTTAGAAGAGTTTCGCGCCCGTGGCCGTGCTTGACTATTTGTAATCCTTTTGTTTTGATCATTGTTGTATGCTGACCATCACCAGGCTTGTTGGTTGAGGTCATGCTATTGATTCTGCTTGTACTCAGTGACGTTGTGTACCGCCTTGATGGGCTTTCTTTATATATATGAGATGTTATTTCCATGACTGGACTCAGACTTCTTATTATCAGCACTGGCACTCAGGCACTAGGATCGGGGGATACCTCCCAAACACACAGACACAGGTTTGCATTTGCATGAAGCATTTGCATAACGAGCACTTTGTCGTTTTTCTAACCCTTTGTGTTACCAGGTTGTTCTAGGATTGATCAGAGACCTATCCACCGCTATCTGACTAGAGCAAATCAAGCCAGAGTTATGGAGCAAGTGCAAACTGACGTTCAAGAACTCCGAGAGAGGATGGACCGCTTCATGGAGCTCATGCAAGTGGTTGCCAACGGCCAAGATCAGCTCAGAACATTGGTCCAGCCTCTGATTTCAAGGGTCGACAGCAACGGTGTACTCCATGGTGGGACTGTGCCAACCCCTCCACCTGTTGAAACTCTTCAGAATGGCGTCCCCGTGACTGGGGGGAACGGTAGTGCCAACGACAACGTGATCGCTAACATGGGACTCAATGGTAATACGACTGGCGTCGATAATGGGAATTTTGAAGCTAACGTCAATGTTGGACTGGGCAACGGCAATGCGGGTGTTGGAAATCTTTATGGGCCTCAGCCATGGTTAGAAGACCGTCAAGACGATGTGTTCTCACAGAGAGGTGCTGAGGGAGAGCTGACCGCTGAAGCACGTCTGAGGTTTAAGGCACTCAAAGACAAGATGAGGAATTTCGGGAACCAGAACACCATGGGTGTTGACATGTCCAAGCTGGGACTGATTGCTGATTTCAAGGTGCCTCCCAAGTTCAAGGTACCCGACTTTGAAAAGTACAAGGGCACCACTTGCCCTCGCATCCACCTGAGATCATACTATCGGAAAATGTTAGCTCACTCTGAAGACGAGAAGTTACTGATGTACTTCTTTCAGGATAGCTTGTCCGGGCCATCTTTGGAGTGGTACATGAGTCTAGAACCCACCAGTGTGCGCACGTGGAAGGAACTTGCTGAAGTATTCGTGCACCATTACCAATATAACAGTGACTTGGCTCCGAACCGAGTTGAACTGCAGAATTTGTCGCAGAGGAACAACGAAGGATTCAAGGAATACGCCCAGCGATGGCGTGAATTGGCAGCTAGAGTTTAGCCGCCGATGGTTGAACGGGAGCTTGTTGAAATGTTCGTAGCCACCCTCCCAGGGGTTTATTACGAGAAATTGGTCAGCAATATGTCTGGAAGCTTCTCAGATCTCATTATCACGGGTGAGCACGTTGAAAATGGGATCAAACTAGGGAAAATTCAAGGTGATCTGTCCTCAGCTGGAGGAGGAAAGAAGCCGTATGGTGGCAAAAGGCGGGAAGGAGAGACGAGCGCCGTGTCCAACGCTCGAAGGAAAGGCAAAGGCCAGCACCAGTAGGTGGCCAGCATAACCATCCCCGCGGTCCAACAACCACAGCAGCATCAGCAGCAGCCGAATCAGCAAGGGTACAGGAAGTATCAGAACAGGGCACCTCTGTCAAGTCGTCACCTTGAGACGCCGCCCATGTCTTATGCTCAACTGTTACAGACTCTGCTCCAGTTACAGCTAATCCAGAAGAGAACCCTGGCTCCCTTGACAGGGACACCTCCGCCAGGTTATGATGCGAATGCAACATGTGAGTTTCACTCAGGGGCACCAGGCCACACGATAGAAAACTGCAAAGCCTTCAAGCACAAGGTGCAAGATATGGTGTACGCTAAGATCATCAATTTCTCAGATAATGTGTCAAACGTCACGAAGAACCCTATGCCGAATCATAGGGGAGGTGGAGTAAATGCCATTATTGAAGACGAGAGCTTAGTTTTGTTGACTGATGTCAAGGATCTGAAGACACCGCTTAGCTTCGTTAAAGCCAAGCTGATGAAAAGAGGTTTCTTCCCAGGCAATGGAGAACTGTGTATGGGCTGTGCGACTAGTCCTGATGGATGTGAACAGTTGATAGAAGGGATTCAGAGTCTGATGACCGAAGGAATCTTACAGTTTAGCCGAAGGGTCGAAAGCGGATCGGGAGAGGTAATGCTGAAGCAAGATGATGAGGTTGCCACCATCACCATCCCTCGTCGGACGATAACTATTTCTGCACCCAGGCCACCCACGATTACCATCACCAAAGTTGGGCCGATACCTTTTGAAAGCACCAATGTTGTCCCATGGCATTATGGGGAAGACGTCTACTGCAACGGACAGAAGTTGGAACTGGAACCATCTGGGTCGTCCGTGGAGAACCTAGTGGGCGTTGGCGGAATTACTCGCAGCGGAAGGATATTTGCTCCACCTGAGATTGTGGCGGACAAGGCGGACAAAGTTGATGCAAGTGATAAAGGGAAGAGTAAAGTCGTTGAAGAAACCCCTCGTGGGGCAGAGAAGGATTTACTTGTTAAAGACGCTGAAGAGTTTATGAGGTTGATTAAGAAGAGTGACTACAAGATCGTGGATCATCTCCATCAAACACCCTCGAAAATTTCCATCCTGAATTTGTTGTTGTGTTCGGAGTCACATCGCAACGCGTTGTTAAAGGTTTTGAATGCCACGTATGTACCGCAGGAAATATCGGTCAACCAGTTAGAAGGGGTCGTAGCCCACGTGAATGCTAGAGACGGGTTAGGGTTCACTGACCTGGAGCTGACGCCAAGGGGAAGAAATCACAATAGCGCCCTGCACATCTCGATAGAGTGTAGGGGAACAATTATGTCTCATGTGTTGGTGGATACGGGGTCGTCACTCAATATTCTTCCGAAGAAAGCATTGATGAAGTTGGATACTCGGGGATTGATTTGTACACCCAGTGATCTGGTTGTGAAAGCGTTTGATGGAACCAAACGTCATGTTTTCGGGGAGGTGACGTTGCCAATCCAAGTTGGGCCGGAAACATTCGACGCAGTCTTCTACATTATGGACATCATGCCCGCCTACAGCTGTCTCTTAGGCCGGCCGTGGATCCATTCTGCTGGCGCCGTGACCTCCACGTTGCACCAGAAGCTCAAGTATGCTGTTGGAGGTAGCGTCGTGACGGTGTGTGGCGAGGAAGATATAATGGTGAGCCATTTGTCGTCCTTCAAATATGTTGAGATGGATGGGGAAATCCACGAAACCCTATGTCAGGCGTTCGAAGCTGTTAAAGTCAAGAACGTAGCTCCTGTAATCACTGAGAAGCCAGAGATGACTCTCTCTTCCTTCAAGGAAGCCCGGGTCGTTGTCCAAGCTGGATCCACCCCAGGCTGGGGGCGAATTCTAGAAATACCTAACAAGCAAGACAAGTTTGGGTTGGGATACTCTCCTGCGGCTGAAGCCTCCTCTTCTAGCAGTGCGTCGCGAGGTAAAGGACCGATCCAGTTTACCAGTGGCGGGGTAATATTTGAAAGTGTCAACGCAGTGTCTGAAGACGGCGAAGACAGCGATTGCGACCTGGACTCTTGGATCCAGCCAAGCAAACCAGGCGGGAGCCTCAACAACTGGTCCATCAGGGATATCATCCAAGTGACAGGAAAAGAGTAATGATTTACTTTCTTCCAATCATTGTACAACCTTACGTCCTACCCGGGGCATAGAGGTTTTATTGTCAGGGCCTTGTTTGATTATGTACATGCATGTTACCAATAAATCAAAAGGCGTTTTTCTTCGTATTCAAATGTTGTGATCTCTGTTATTCCTGTTTTATATTTGTTTTGAAAAATAACAAAATGGCAATGGGGTTTGTGCTAACCTGCATATCCTTGTTTTAAGCTTAACCCTTGTTATTGCAGGATCCACATAGCAGATGACATCGACTCTGGACCTTCTACGACTCACTTCGACTTCGATTGCCCGATCTATCAAGCCGAAGAAGAGATTGATGAAGACGAAGACCTTCCCGAAGAGTTGGCCCGCTTGTTGAAACAAGAAGAGAAAGTTATTCTGCCTCATGAGGAAGAGATTGAGATCGTGAATCTGGGTTCTGAAGAACTAGTCAGGAATGTCAGGATAGGGGCTGCATTGCAGAGCAATGTCAAGCAGAGATTAGTCAAGATGCTTCGAGAGTATAGTGACATCTTCGCTTGGTCATACGAGGATATGCCCGGACTTGACACTGACATTGTGGTCCACCACTTGCCGCTGCGAGAAGATTGTCCTCCCGTTAAGCAGAAGCTTAGAAGGACGCGACCGGATATGGCCGTTAAGATCAAAGAAGAAGTGCACAAATAGCTTGATGCTGGCTTCTTAGCGGTCACTACTTACCCTCCGTGGGTCGCCAACATAGTGCCTGTACCGAAGAAGGACGGTAAGGTACGAATGTGCGTCGATTATCGGGATTTGAATAGGGAGAGACCTAAAGATGATTTCTCGCTTCCCCATATTGATGTGTTGGTCGACAATACAGCTCAGTTCTCCGTATTTTTTGTTCATGGATGGCTTCTCCGGCTACAATCAGATCAAGATGGCGCCGGAGGACATGGAGAAAACTACGTTTATTACACCCTGGGGAACGTTTTGCTACAAGGTAATGCCTTTCGGTCTGAAGAACGCAGGGGCCACTTACCAACGAGCAATGGTAACTTTGTTTCATGACATGATTCACCATGAGATTGAAGTCTATGTGGATGACATGATTGCGAAGTCCCAAACGGAGGAAGGACATCTGGTCAATTTGCTGAAGCTTTTTGAGAGGCTTAGGAAATTCAGGTTGAGGCTGAATCCTAACAAGTGTACTTTCGGAGTACGGTCTGGAAAACTACTGGGGTTTATCGTGAGTGAAAGAGGCATCGAGGTTGATCCTGCGAAGATAAAAGAAATACAAGAAATGCCAGCGCCAAGAACAGAAAAAGAAGTTCGTGGTTTCTTGGGCAGAATAAACTACATTGCAAGGTTTATTTCTCAGCTCACGGCCACGTGTGAACCGATGTTCAAACTGCTGAAGAAAAATCAGGCGATTATCTGGAACGAGGATTGCCAGAAGGCATTTGATAAGATAAAACAGTATCTGCAGGAACCTCCGATCTTGATACCCCTAGTGGCCGGAAGACCTTTAATCATGTACTTGACAGTTCTTGAGAATAGTATGGGGTGTGTTCTCGGTCAGCACGACGAGACAGGCAGAAAGGAGCATGCCATTTACTACTTGAGTAAAAAATTCACAGATTGTGAATCTCGTTACTCGATGCTGGAGAAGACGTGTTGTGCACTAGCCTGGGCAGCCAAACGTTTACGACAGTACATGCTCAATCACACCACCATGCTAATTTCGAAGATGGATCCGATCAAGTACGTCTTCGAGAAGCAAGCGCTTTCGGACAGGATTGCCAGATGGCAAATGGTGTTGACGGAATATGACATTCAGTACGTTTCCCAGAAGGCCATTAAGGGAAGCGTATTGTCTGAATACCTTGCCGAACAGCCGATCGAGGATTATCAGCCGATGAAATTTGAATTCCTTGATGAGGATATCATGATTCTTAAAGCAAAAGATTGCGATGAAACGTTGCCCGACGAGGGTCCAGACAGGAAATCCCAATGGAAATTGATATTTGACGGGGCGGTTAATTCTTACGGAAGTGGCATTGGGGCAATCATCACAACTCCCCATGGATCCCACATCCCGTTCACTGCGAGACTGACGTTTCCAGTCACCAATAACGAAGCGGAGTACGAAGCATGCATCATGGGTCTAGAAGAGGCAATTGATTTGAGAATCAAGAACCTAGACGTATATGGTGACTCAGCACTTGTGATTAACCAGATTAAAGGAGAGTGGGAGACTCGTCAATCGAATTTGGTGTCGTACATGAACTATGCCAGAAGGCTGCTTCCGTTCTTTGATCGAGTGGAACTCCATCATGTGCCCATAGCAGAAAACCAGATGGCTGATGCCTTAGCCACGTTGGATTCGATGTATAAAGTCAATTTTTTGAATGAAGCTCCAAGAATTGTCCTTTCTCGTCTTGATAGACCTGAATTCATCTTTGCGATCGAGGAAGCCTCCGATGGCAAGCCATGGTTCCATGATATCCAGACCTTCCTTATGACTAAGGAGTATCCTGTGGGAGCGTTGACCCAGGATAAGAAGACTCTGAGGAGGCTGTCTGGAAATTTTTACCTCAATCCTGATGGAGTTTTGTATAAAAGAAACCACGAACTCGTGCTACTCAGATGTGCAGATGAGAAAGAAGCGAGTATGCTCATGGAAGAAGTCCATGAAGGCACATTTGGTACGCACGCCGGCGGGCATGCTATGACAAGAAAGATCCTGAGAGCAGGGTATTACTGGCTGACGATGGAGCCGGATTGCTTTCAATTCGCGAAGAGATGTCATAAATGCCAGATTTATGCTGATAAAATTCACGTGCCTCCATGTCCGTTGAATATCATATCTTCCCCGTGGCTGTTCTCCATGTGGGGCATCGACATGATAGGCAAGATCGAGCCCACTGCGTCTAATGGTCATCGCTTCATTCTAGTAGCTATCGACTACTTCACCAAGTGGGTGGAGGCAGCCTCATACGCTAATGTGACCAAGCAGGTGGTGGCTAAATTCATAAAGAGGGACATCATTTGTCATTACGGAATTCTCGAGCGGATCATTACTGACAATGGTTCGAATCTGAACAACAAGATGATGAAGGAGCTGTGCCAGAGTTTCAAGATTGAACACCATAACTCATCTCCTTACCGGCCGAAGATGAACGGCGCCGTTGAAGCGGTCAATAAGAACATTAAGAAGATTGTGCAGAAGATGGTTGTGACCTACAAGGATTGGCACGAGATGTTGCCATTCGCACTGCACGGTTATCGTACGACGGTATGTACATCAACCGGGGCAACTCCTTTCTCACTGGTGTACGGTATGGAAGCTGTCCTACCGTTGGAAGTTGAGATTCCTTCTTTGCGAGTTTTGGTTGACGTGAAACTCGATGAGGCAGAATGGATTAAGAACCGAATAAACCAACTCAGCCTGATGGACGAGAAGAGATTAGCATCGATTGCGTATGGTCGTCTGTACCAAAGCCGAATGAAGAAAGCTTATGATAAGAAGGTGCGTCCTAGAAGCTTTCAGACAGGTGATCTCGTCCTGAAGAAGATTCTTCCTCCACACTCCGATCACCGGGGCAAGTGGACTCCCAATTACGAAGGTCCGTACATCGTTAGCAAAGTCTTCTCGGGAGGAGCCTTGTTGTTATCCATGATGGATGGCGAAGATTTTGCATCCCCGGTGAACGCGGACTCAGTTAAAAAATACTTTGCTTAACGAATGACCCGCTGGAAAGAAAAAGAAGATCTAGGCAAAAAGGGGCATCCCGGCGAACCATAAAAAAGGAAAAAGGTTCGGGCAAAAATTAGGGATATAAAAGAAAAGAATGTACACCCGCAAAGTCGAAAACCCGGAAGGGCGACTTTGGCAAAAAAGGGTATCCCGGTGAATCGAAAACCCGAAAGGGCGATTCAGGCAAAAGTTAGGGATTTGAAAAAGCAAATGACTGCGTTCCGCGTGTGGACTTTCATTGTTTAGTGGTTTGGAAGACCTGAGGGCCGTTTATCTGAATCAATCTCTTCTGAAGCTGAAGCGTCGGAGAAGTATCAAAGTCGAGTGCGTCATAGAGGGATCAACTTATGGTGTTCGTCTACGCCTCCTTGCCGACATTTGTGTATATACTGATGTATATTTATGTTGTATATTTGCGCAGCTTCCTCATTCCAGGAGCTTGCATCTATTGTAAAACATTTTTATCCATTCAGGGGTTCGTTATCAATAAAATGTATACTATTCAGCAATTCTGTTTGTCCGTTTAGCATTTATCTGTTTTGTTTGCGAAAAAGAACGCCGATGTTTTTGATAAAATGCGCATACATAAACTTACCGGCCTAGTGTCCCGAACTACGTGAGCTCTGATCTCTCATACCTGTTGAGAGTACGTAGGCATAAGATGCGACGTCCTAGCGAGCAACCTTCAACCTTCCCCACCTTCACCCGTAGTAGGCCGAACTACGTTGACTCTGATTTCTCATTCTCTGATGAGAATACGTAGGCATAAAGTGCGATGCTTTGCCGAGTCATTTTTCTTTTCTTTTTTAGCCAGCCTTGATAGGTAGATAGAATAAAACCAACCCGTCCAAGTAAACAAACAAGCGAGGATCCCGTCGAGTACGACGGACGTGAGGGGTGCTAATACCTTCCCCTTGCGTAACCGACTCCCGAACCCAGACAATGGTTGCGACGACCTTGTCTTACCCTTTTTCGTCAGGTTTTTCCGATCGTTTCCTTTCCCGCTCTGAGGGATAAATAACGAAAGGTGGCGACTCTTCTGTCATGCCAGCACCTTATTTTCGCGCAAGCGACAGCTGGCGACTCTGCTGGGGACTCCAACGGTTCCCTGCGAGTCAATCCTACCGTTTGTCTGTTTACTTGTTGGGTTGCGTTTATTTATCGCATTTTTACTTCTCGCACTTTATTTCCCGCATTTTATTTTTCAGTATAATATGATTATTCGTGCTGTTGTGGGATGGGAGTTCTGATGAGTGAGAAGCCAAACCCAGGCTTGAGTGCACCATAGACTTAGAGTGGAAATTAGTGGGCGCGTGCTTGCTTTGCAGGCACTAGTGTCTCATGAAATCCACGCTCAGACGAGATTCATCCGGTTGGCTTCACATTCAACCCTTTGGGTTGAGACGGTTGCTGGTTTGGTGGATTGTCGACTCTGGGGACCGATCATTTATGATTTAGCTAAGTGAGGCCTCTTCAAGACTTGATGATGCCACTCCTTCTGGGAATCGTATCATCAGTTTTGAAAGTCTGTGACGCTGATGAACGCATAGGATGCCGTACCTTGAGTCAGTCTAGGTCCATACCTGTGAGCGGGACTGGGTTTATTGCAGGAAACTTAGACCTCCAGACTACCTGGTTTTCTTGACAGTGAATCGGTTATGTTGGTACCGGGGTTTCTCAGTTGCAGACTCGACTGTTCTTGACAGAGCAAGTTTTTGATCAGAGGATCTTATCGTCGGGTGTTTGATAGAGCAGGCTTTGATCAGTGTATTATCACCAGTGGTTTGTCCTTGATGGGGCAGATTTTGAGTGGGGTCTGAAGATCTCGTCAGCAGCTGTGTGTTTGTTCTTGATAGGGCAGATCTTGATTTGGGGTCTGAAGACTTCATCAACAGATGTTCCTTGATCTTGCACCCGGGGTCCTTATTATCAGGCACTTATTCTTGTCAGAACGGAATTTTGATCTCGGTCCTACCAGATGGTTATTCTCAGCAGATCAGATTAGTGGTCTTACACCAGGGTTTCCTTCTTATCAGCGACTGTTGATACAGAATCTCCATAGCAGCTACCTGGATATATTATTGCATGCCTGCATTTTGCATTAGATTGCGCATTCATCTGCATTCCATTAACGTGTGTCTGTGTTGCAGGTACCGTTTCCCCGATCCCGGATTTCTCGCCTTCTGCTGTTGTTATGGCCTCCCTCAGGAAGACTGTTGCGTACAAATTCCCGACCCCCGATGTGTCGAAGATGACTGGTTTGATAGCCCTGGCAGGGGATTCTGTGAAGGACAGGTTCAGGAAGTCTTATAGCAGGTTGCTTAGTCTGGTTTGCAAACCTTCTACGTCCGAGTTGAATGGGTTACATGCTCTTCTGCAGTTTTATGACCCTCCCTTGAGGTGTTTCACTTTTCATGACTTCGTTCTCGCGCCGACATTGGAAGAGTATGCCGATATGCTGGGTGTGCCTATCAAAAGGTAGATGCCTTTTGTCCACATGGATGCTGAGCCTGATCTGGTTGGTTTAGCTTCCTCACTCCATTTGAGCGCTTATGAGTTAGTGGTGACGAGCTGGAACAAGGTTCCAGGGTTCTCTCTGCAGTTTCTGATAGCTAAGGCTCAGCAGTGTGCTAAGGACAAATGTTGGGACGCATTCAACGCCATCCTTGCTTTATGCATATATGGCATTATCCTGTTTCCCAGCATGCCTGATTTCGTGGACTTTGATGCATTCCACATCTTCGCCTCAGGGAATCCAGTCCCTACTCTGATCGGAGACGTCTATCACTCAGTGCATTACAAGAATGAGAACCGAAGGGGGAAGAATGTCTCATGCTGCATACCGTTGTTGTACAAGTGGTTTGATAGTCATTTGCCTAAGAGGGGTTCTTCTGTCTTATCTGCAGCCACAGCTGAGTGGCCTGAGCGTCTGATGAGCTTGTCGGCAGAAGATATTGATTGGTTCGTTGACAGAGACAGGTTAGGCACCGAGATGATCTTCAGTTGTAGTGGGTTTCCTAACGTACCTCTGATAGGTAGGAAGGGTTGCATCAACTACAATCCATCATTGCTAGTTCGTCAGTTCGCATATGCTTTGAGGACTCCACCGAAGGAGGAGGAGGTACAGGAATCTCTGTACCTCACGGGTACTCTAGAGGGGGATTTGTTGTCCAAGCTTCAGTATGCGTGGAACAATATCAGCACGAGAGGAAAGCCTTTATTGGGAAAGAGCAACAGTCAAGCCTACCCTCCTTATTCATCTTGGATCAGAGCCAGAGCCAGCGCTATAGGGATGCCATTCCCTCACGTCAGGCCAGAGAGTCCTCCGCCAGTCGAAGAGCCTACCACTGTGACCATTCATCAGCACAACCAAGTATTAGCCGAGTGTGATGAACTGAAGCGGGCAAACGCAGAATTAGAGAAGGAGTTAGCTCAGCTTTGAAGTGAGAGGAATGAAGCCGTGCATGCCTTCAAAAAGCAAACAGAGTCGGTAAACCAACTGGGTGCAGACTTGGCAAAGCAGATTGCTGATCGGGAACGCTTAGGTCAAGACTTCAGGGCTGCTAATGATGTACTAGCTACGAAGAAGAAGCATTTGGAGGAAGCATATCGGAGGATATCTAAGTTCGACCAGCATTGGAAGACTTCCATGGCCACCCGGAAGGAGCGGGAGGACAAGCTGATGCTGCAGATTTCTAAGCTAGAAGCCAAAGTAAAGGACAGTGAGCGGAGGTTTGATGAAGAGACCGCCCGCAGATACTCCGCTGAAGCCCGTCTCAACAAAGCTATTGCTAACCTGAAGGAGCATAAGCTAATGTTTGAGTCTAAGAAGTGGAAACTGGAGGATTGTTTTGGCGAAGGAGCTTGGGAGAGTTCAGTTCAGGGGCTTCAGCATACCATCAGGCAGAGGGAACTACTCGTCGAGGGGTTGCTCACTTTGCCAGATCATCCAGAGACGAAGGAGTTATTAGCAGAGTATCGCGCCCGTGGCCGTGCTTGACTAGTTGTATTCCTGTTGTTTTGATCTTTGATGTATGCTGACCATCACCAGACTTGTTGGCTGAGGTCATGCTGTTGATCTGTTTGTACTCGCTGATACTGTGTACTGCCTTGACAGGCCTTTCCATATATATATGAGATTGATGTTTCCATGATTGGGCTCGGATTTCTTCTTCCTCTTATTATTGTCAGCACCGTCACTAAGGCACTAGGATCGGGGGAAAACCTCCCACGCACACAGACACACGCATGCATCTGCATGAAGCATATTTGCATGGTGTATATCTTATTGCTTTTCCTAACCTTTATTGTTGACAGGTTTTTCAGGTTCCGAGCTGTTTCCGGTCTCCAGGATTGATCAAAGACTCATCCACCGCTACTCAACTCGCGCTAATCAGACAAGGATAATGGACCAGGTGCAGTCAGATGTTCAAGAGCTCCGTGAACGGATGGATCGTTTTATGGAGCTGATGCAGGTAGTCGCTAATGGTCAAGACCAGCTTCGTACTTTGGTTCAACCTCTGATCTCCAGGGTTGACAGTAATGGCATACTGCACGGCGGGATCGTGCCTACTCCTCCTCCAGTGGATGCTCCACAGAACGTTGTTCCTGTTGCCGGGGGCAACGTCAGTGCTAACGGCAATCTGATGACTAATCTCGGACTCAATGCGGCAGGCGTCGGCAATGGTAGTCTGGGAGCCAATAGTAACATAGGGCCGGTCAACGGCAATGCTGGTGCAGGAAATCTGTTGGTGCCTCAACCGTGGCTGGAGGACCATCAGGATGACGTATTCTCTCAGAGAGGTGTGGAAGCAGAGTTGAATGCTGAAGCTCGACTCAGGTTCAAGGCGCTGGAAGACAAGATGAGAGACATTGAAAATCAGAACACATTGGGCGTTGATATGTCCAAGCTCGGGTTGATTGCTGACTTCAAGGTACCTCATAAGTTCAAGGTGCCTACCTTTGAGAAGTATAAGGGTACTACTTGCCCCCGGGTCCACCTCCGATCTTATTATAGAAAGATGTCCGCCTATTCTGACGATGAGAAGTTGCTGATGCACTTCTTCCAGGATAGTCTTTCTGGTCCATCACTCGAATGGTATATGGGTTTGGAGCCCGCTACTGTGCGCACCTGGAAAGACCTCGCTGAAGCGTTCGTCCTCCACTATCAATACAATAGCGACTTGGCCCCCAACCGAGTTCAGCTTCAGAATCTCTCACAGCGGAACAATGAAAGCTTTAAAGAGTACGCCCAGCGGTGGCGTGAATTGGCTGCTCGGGTTCAACCGCCGATGGTTGAGCGTGAGCTAGTGCAAATGTTCGTGGCTACCCTTCCTGGAATCTACTATGAAAAGCTGGTCAGTGGCATGTCTGGAACGTTCTCGGCTCTCATCACTATGGGCGAGCATGTTGAGAACGGTATAAAGATTGGAAAAATTCAAGGCGAATCATCCTCAGCTGGAGGAGGTAGTAAGAAACCCTACGCTGGCAAGCGTCGAGAGGGGGATGCAAGTGCTGTCACTAATGCTCGGAGAAAGGGCAAGGGCCCTCAACAGCAGATTGCTAGCATAAATATCCCAGCTGCTCCACCGCAGCCGCAGCAGCAGCAGCCTCAACAGCAGAATAACCAGGGGTACAGGAAATATCAGAACCGGGCTCCTCTGACAAATCGTCATTTTGAAACCCCGCCTATGTCATATGCACAGCTTTTGCAAACTTTGTTGCAGCTTCAGCTAGTTCAAAAGAGGACGTTGGCTCCCTTAACAGGGGCACCACCACCGGGGTATGACGCCAATGCTACTTGTGATTTCCATACTGGGGCACCGGGCCATACGATTGAGAATTGTAAAGCTTTTAAGCACAAAGTGCAGGACTTGGTGGACGCCAAGGTTATTAACTTTTCTGATAGTGTGCCCAACGTTACCAAGAAACCTATGCCTCATCATAAGGGGGGCGGAGTGAATGCCGTTATCACTGAGGGGAGTGCAGACTTGCTGACTGATGTCAAAGATTTGAAAACGCCGCTTAGTTTTGTCAAGGCTAAGTTGCTGAAGAAGGGCTTCTTTCCTGGATGTGGAGAGTTATGTATGGCTTGTGCTACACTTCCTGATGGGTGTGAGCAGCTGGTCGAAGGTATCCAAAGTCTGATGTCTGAGGGTATTTTGCAGTTCAGCCGGAGCGTTGAAAGTGTATCAGGGGAAGTCGTGCTGAAACAGGCAGATGAAGTCGCTACCATTACTATTCCTCGTCACCCTATTACTATTTCTGCGCCCCGTCCGCCTACTATCACTATCACCAGGGCCGGACCGATCCCATTCGAAAGCACTAATGCCGTCCCATGGCATTACGGCGCCGAAGTTTATTGCAATGGCCAGAGGATAGAGCTTGAGCCATACGGATCGACTGTGCAGAATCTTGCCGGAGTCAGTGGCATTACTCGAAGCGGTAGAGTGTTCGCGCCAGCAAAGGTTGCAGAAGAGAAAGTGGTCAGGGATGATGCTGCTAACAAGGGTAAAGGTAAAGCTGTCGAAGAGATCCCTTCTGGGGCAGAGAAGGACTTGCTAGTTAAAGATGCTGAAGAGTTCATGCGATTAATCAAGAAGAGCGACTACAAGATTGTAGATCATCTTCATCAGACTCCGTCAAAGATCTCTATTCTTAACTTGTTGTTGTGTTCTGAAGCGCACCACAACGCGTTACTGAAGGTATTGAACGCTGCATACGTGCCGCAGGAGATATCAGTAAATCAGCTGGAAGAGGTGGTGGCCCATGTTAATGCTGGTAATGGGCTGGGATTTACAGATCTGGAGCTAACTCCTAAAGGAAGAGATCACAACAGCGCCTTGCACGTCTCGATAGAGTGCAGAGGTACTATCATGTCGCATGTCCTGGTGGATACGGGTTCATCCCTTAATGTGCTTCCGAAGAAGGCACTGATGAAGTTGGATACCCGTGGATTGCTTTGCACGCCCAGTGATCTGGTAGTGAAAGCCTTTGACGGAACCAAGCGCCACGTCTTCGGAGAGTTGACCCTGCCAATTCAAGTTGGTCCAGAGACGTTCAATATGGTTTTCTATATCATGGATATCATGCCTGCCTACAGTTGCCTCTTAGGTCGGCCGTGGATCCATTCTGCTGGTGCCGTGACGTCCACGCTGCATCAAAAGCTTAAATATGCTGTCGGGGGCAGCATAGTTACCGTCTGCGGTGAGGAGGACATTATGGTGAGCCACTTGTCGTCCTTTAAATATGTTGAAATGGATGGCGAGATCCATGAAACGCTCTGCCAAGCATTTGAAACCGTCAAGGTGAAAGAGGTAGCTCCTGTCGTCGCAGAGAAGCAAGAGATGAATCTCTCCTCGTTTAGAGAAGCTCGGGCCGTTGTCGAAGCCGGTTCCACCCCAGGCTGGGGGCATGTTTTGGATATACCAATCAAGCAGGATAAGTTTGGATTGGGATATTCTCCTGAAGCTAAAGCTTCATCTTCTTCTAGCAGTTCGTCTCGTGGGAAAGGGCCGATCCTATTCACCAAGGGGGGAGTAATTTTCAAAAGCATCAACGCAGCGTCTGAGGACAACGGGGATAGCGATTATGATCTTGACGCCTGGATGCAGCCGAGCAAGCCGGGCGAGCGCCTCAACAATTGGACCATCAAGGAGATTATCAAGCTGACAAGTGAAGAGTAATGATTTGCTTTTTACAATCTTTGTACAACCCTATGTCCTGCCCGGGGCATAGTGGTTTTACTGTCAGGGCCTTGTTGGATTATGTACATGCATTTTGTTAATAAATAAAAGGCGTTTTCTTCGTACTCAAATATTGTGTTCTCTGTTATTCCTATTTTATGTTTATTTTGAAAAATAGTAAAATGGCAACGAGGTTTGTGCTAACCTGCATATTCTTGCTTTAAACTTAACCCTTGTTATTGCAGGATCCACATAACAGATGACATCGACTCTGGACCCTCTACGGCTCACTACGACTTTGATTGCCCGATCTATCAAGCCGAGGATGAGATTGATGAAGACGAAGACCTTCCGGAAGAGTTGGCCCGCTTGTTGAGACAAGAGGAGAAGGTTATTCTGCCTCACGAGGAGGATATTGAGATCGTAAATCTGGGCTCTGAAGAGCTCGTCAGAAATGTCAGAGTAGGGGCAGCGCTGCAGGTTGATGTCAAGCATAGACTGGTCGAGATGCTTCGGGAGTATAGTGACGTCTTTGCTTGGTCATACGAAGACATGCCCGGACTTGACACTGACATCGTGGTTCATCGCTTGTCGTTGCGAGAAGATTGCCCTCCAGTCAAGCAGAAGCTTAGGAGGACGAGACCAGACATGGCTGTAAAAATCAAAGAAGAAGTCCAGAAGCAGTTGGACGCAGGATTTCTAGCCGTTACCACTTACCCTCCGTGGGTCGCCAACATAGTGCCTGTACCGAAGAAGGATGGTAAGGTACGCATGTGCGTCGATTATCGGGATTTGAACAGGGCGAGCCCTAAGGATGATTTCCCGTTGCCTCATATCGATGTGTTGGTCGACAATACAACCCAGTTTTCTGTGTTTTCGTTCATGGATGGCTTCTCCGGTTACAATCAGATTAAGATGGCACCGGAGGACATGGAGAAAACGACGTTCATCACCCCTTGGGGAACATTCTGCTATAAGGTAATGCCCTTCGGTCTAAAGAACGCAGGGGCCACTTACCAGCGAGCAATGGTAACTTTGTTTCATGATATGATTCATCATGAGATCGAGGTCTATGTTGATGACATGATCGCAAAGTCCCAAACGGAGGAAGAGCATCTGGTCAACTTATTGAAGCTTTTTGAGAGGCTTAGGAAGTTCAGGCTGAGGCTGAATCCTAACAAGTGCACTTTCGGAGTGCGGTCCGGAAAGTTATTGGGGTTTATCGTTAGTGAACGAGGGATTGAAGTTGATCCTGCGAAAATAAAAGCTATCCAAGAAATGCCAGCGCCGAAAACAGAAAGAGAAGTTCGTGGTTTCTTGGGCCGAGTAAACTACATTGCAAGGTTTATCTCTCAGCTCACGGCCACTTGTGAACCGATGTTCAAGCTTTTAAAGAAAGATCAGGCGATTACTTGGAATGAGGATTGCCAGAAGGCATTCGAAAAAATAAAGCAGTATCTTCAAGAACCTCCAATCTTGATACCCCCAGTGGCTGGACGGCTATTAATCATGTACCTGACGGTTCTGGAGAATAGTATGGGGTGTGTTCTCGGTCAGCACGACGAGACGGGCAGAAAAGAGCATGCCATTTATTATTTGAGTAAAAAGTTCACTGAGTGTGAATCTCGATACTCGATGCTGGAGAAGACGTGTTGTGCATTAGCTTGGGCTGCCAAACGTCTACGACAGTATATGCTTAACCACACCACTATGCTAATTTCGAAGATGGATCCGATCAAGTACGTCTTCGAGAAGCAGGCTCTTTCGGGCAGGATTGCCAGGTGGCAAATGGTGTTAACAGAATATGATATTCAGTACGTCTCCCAGAAAGCCATTAAGGGAAGCGTATTGTCTGATTACCTTGCCGAACAGCCAATCGAAGACTACCAGCCGATGAAGTTCGAATTCCCTGACGAGGATATTATGTTTCTCAAAGCGAAGGATTGCGATTAGCCATTGCCCGATGAGGGGCCAGATAGGAAGTCTCAGTGGAAGTTGATATTCGACGGAGCGGTTAATTCCTATGGAAGTGGTATCGGGGCTATCATCACGACTCCTCACGGATCCCACGTCCCGTTTACTGCGAGACTGACGTTACCAGTTACCAACAATGAAGCCGAGTATGAAGCATGTATTATGGGTCTAGAAGAGGCAATTGATTTGAGAATCAAGAATCTAGACATATATGGTGACTCAGCGCTTGTAATCAATCAGATTAAAGGGGAGTGGGAAACTCGTCAAGCGAATTTAGTGCCGTACATGAATTATGCCAGGAGGCTGCTTCCTTTCTTCGATCGAGTGGAACTTCATCATGTACCCAGGGCTGAAAATCAGATGGCTGATGCCTTAGCCACGTTGGCCTCCATGTATAAAGTCAATTATTGGAATGAGGCTCCAAGAATTGTACTTTCGCGTCTTGACAGACCGGCATTTGTCTTTGCAATCGAGGGTGCCAATGACGGCAAGCCATGGTTCCACGACATCCAGACCTTCCTTATGACTAAGGAGTATCCTGCGGGTGCGTCAACCCAGGATAAGAAGACTCTGAGGAGGCTATCCGGAAACTTTTATCTCAATCCTGATGGAGTGTTGTATAAGAGAAACCATGATCTCGTGCTACTTAGATGTGTAGATGAGAAAGAGGCGAGTATGCTCATGGAAGAAGTCCATGAGGGCACATTTGGTACGCACGCCGGCGGGCATGCCATGACGAGAAAGATCATGAGAGCAGGATATTACTGGCTGACGATGGAGTCGGATTGCTTCAGATTCGCGAAGAGATGTCACAAATGCCAGATTTATGCTGATAAAGTTCATGTGCCGCCGTGCCCATTGAATGTCATGTCCTCCCCTTGGCCGTTCTCCATGTGGGGCATCGACATGATAGGCAAGATCGAGCCCACTGCATCCAATGGTCATCGTTTCATTCTGGTAGCTATCGACTACTTCACCAAATGGGTGGAGGCAGCCTCGTACGCTAATGTGACCAAGCAGGTGGTAGCTAAATTCATAAAGAGGGACATCATCTGTCGCTATGGAATTCCCGAGCGGATCATTACTGATAATGGTTCGAATTTGAATAACAAGATGATGAAGGAGCTGTGCCAGAGCTTCAAGATTGAACACCACAACTCGTCTCCTTACCGGCCAAAGATGAACGGCGCTGTTGAGGCGGCCAACAAGAACATAAAGAAGATTGTTCAGAAGATGGTTGTGACGTACAAAGATTGGCACGAGATGTTGCCGTTCGCCTTGCACGGTTATCGTACGACGGTGCGTACGTCGACCGGGGCAACTCCCTTCTCCTTGGTGTACGGTATGGAAGTTGTCCTACCGTTAGAAGTGGAGATTCCTTCTTTGCGAGTTTTGGTTGATGTAAAACTCGACGAGGCAGAATGGATTACGAATCGTTTGAACCAACTCAGCCTGATGGACGAGAAGAGGTTAGCATCAATTGCATTTGGTCGCCTGTACCAAAGCCGAATGAAGAAAGCTTATGATAAGAAGGTGCGTCCCAGAAGCTTTCAGACGGGTGATCTCGTCCTGAAGAAGATTCTTCCGCCACACTCCGATCACCGGGGCAAGTGGGCTCCGAATTACGAAGGGCCGTATGTCGTCAGCAAGGTCTTCTCGGGAGGAGCTTTGTTGTTATCCACGATGGATGGTGAAGATTTTGCATCCCCGGTGAACGCGGACGCAGTTAAAAAATACTTTGCTTGAAAGAGACCCGCTGGACAAAAAAGAAAGAGTCCAGGCAAAAAAGGGGCATCCCGGCGAACCAAAAACAGAATAAAAGGTTCGAGCAAAAATTAGGGATATATTGAAAAAATGTACACCCGCGAAGTCGAAAACCTACACTGGGCGGCTTCGGCAAAAAAGGGTATCCCGGTGAACTGAAAACCCGTAAAGGGCGGTTCACGCAAAAGTTAGGGATTTGAATAAGCAAATGACTGCGTTCCGCGTGGACTTTCATTGTTTAGTGGTTTGGAGGACCTGAGGGCCGTTTATCTGAATCAATCTCTTCCGAAGCGGAAGCGTCGGAGAAGTATCGAAGTCGAGTGGGTCTTAGAGGGATCAACTCATGGTGTTCGTCTACGCCTCGTTGCCGACATTTGTATATACTGATGTATATTTATGTTTTATTTTTGTGCGGCTTCCTCATTCCAGGAGCTTGCCTCTGTTGTAAAAAATTTTTTGCCCATTCAGGGGTTTCACCATCAATAAAATGCACGTTATTCAGCAATTCTGCGTGTCTGTTTAGCATTTATCTGTTTTGTTTGCGAATGAAAACGCCGATGTTTTTGATAAAATGCGCATACATAAACTTACGGGCCTAGGCCCATTGATTGTTGAAACAATTAATTAACTGAATATTGTCACAGGATAATAACCTGGATAGGCCCCTTTGAGGAGGGTATCTTGTCTGTTTGTTTCTGTTGTTGCAGGTGTAGCACCTTCGAGAAGATGTGCCGTGCGCATCCCCGAAGCAGGGCGAGCCCTCCTTCTCCAGCAGAATTCAGTAGTCTCTCCTCCGCAGAATCTGAACGCAAGATGGTGAGCATTGATATGTCTTCCCCAGGTAGAGGTGATTCTCTTCCCCAAGCAGACGCATCCTGAGGGAGCGTCACCTCATCAGCTGAGCCAAGCACCGAAGAATGATGTCGTCTTTCCCCAGCACCGGGTCACAAGTGCAGATTTCATAAAAGTGTTCGGGTACCGAAGCTCGTGTTTTCCCCAGTAAAGTCGCCGAAGCTCATGCCCCCAGCACTGGGTCACAAGTTCAGGTTTCGCAGGAAGCTCTTCTCATGCCGAAGTATGCAGTAACTGATGGTGCCAGACTGAAGTCTCAAGCGGAATTGAGATTCCCCACCAGAGTCGTATTCTCTCCTGAAGTTGGATGATTCCCTCTTCCCCAGTAGAGTGTTGGAACAGCCGATGTTGTACTCCCCTGCAGAATTATACTCTCCCCCGAAGTCAGATGATTCTTTCTTCCCCAGTGGAATTGAAATTCCGCATCAGAGCCGTACCCTCCAGTGAAGTAGAATGATTTCTCCCCGGCTGAGTCCGCAAACCCCCCAGGAGAGCCGAATCCGTGGAAGCAGTTGGGACCATGAGTGGATTTTCCCTAGCAGAGTATCAAACAGCTGATGCTGTATTTCCCCAGAGTCGTACTCTCTCCAGCGAAGCAGAATGACTTTTCCTTCCTCAGCCGAGTTTGCAGATGTCCAGGAGAGCCGAGTCCTTGGAAGTTGATCAGACCATGTTTTCCCCAGTGGAGCGCTGAGCAGCTGAAGTTGTTTCCCCACAGGGTCATCATCCCCAGAAGAGTAGCCGAGACGGCCGCGCAGTCCATTCTCGCGATTGATATCAGCAGGTCCAGGTTCTCGTACAGTCTCGTCCACTGCAGTAATCAACTGAAGTTGTTTTCCCTGCAGCAGTCAACAGAAGATCGTTTCCCCAGGTAGAGTCCGATTGATATTGGCGTGTCCACGTTCTCCTCAGCAGGATGATTCCTCTATCTGAGTAGTTCTTTCTCCTTGACAGGAGAATTCCCCTTCGGCATTTATTCTGCTGACGGGATTGCATAGCATTGTGCATGATTGCATAGCATTTAGCATAAACGCATAGCATTACCACCGTGTGGGGCATGGAGTCGAAGCATATGCATCATAAGCATGATCTAGGTTATTATTATTCTTGTTTTACAGGTATTCCACCAAAAGACCAGTTGCTCAGGATGATTCCTGACGTTCTCCCCAACGAGGTCGCTTTCTTGAGATGATTCTTAAGACCCCGGTGTAATCCCCACAGTCGCCCGCTCAAGATGATTTTTGAGATCCCCAGCGAAGTCAGTTTAAAGCGACCCTTGAATTCCTCAGCAGGGCCGTTTGCTTAAGATGATTCTTAAGACCTCAGCGCAGGTTCCCGATTGGTTTGCTCAGGATGATTTTTGAGTTCCCCAGTAGCGTCCCCAGCAAGAGTTGCCCAGGAAGATTCCTGGAATACCCAGCAGAATAAAGTCTCCAGAATGGTTATCGGTTCAGGATGATTCTTGAAGGTGCCCGACGGAGCTGTTTGTTCAAGATGATTCTTGGAGTCCTTAGCAGCGTGATATGTCTGCTCCAACGGTGATGTCTAATCTGAAGATTGACTTCGTGGACGCCTGAAGGCGATATTAGAAGGTTCATGTGAGTTCAGATTTCCTTGTTGATGAGTCAACGTCTGTCTGAAGACAGAGTTCAAAAGGTGGTAGATGCAGCTTTTGTATTCAAGATGATCCGTGTCGGCCTGAAGGCCAAGTCAGTTGTCCTGAGGTGATGGTTGATCGCGATCAAGTGAATAGTGTTTCTTCCGACTGAGGTCGAAGATGTTTCTCCAGCTGAAGCGGAGTTTTGCCTGAAGGCAAAGTGTTTGAATCCCCTTAGAGTCATGAATGGCTCAGGATACCATTTCTCTGACTGAAGTCATAGATTTCCCAAGCTGAAGCGAAGGTGCCTGAAGGCAAGGTTATCCCCCAAGGTCATGAATGACCTAGGATTCATTTTTTTGGACTGAAGGCCGAAGTATATCCCTGACTGAAGTCACGGATGCTCTATAGCAGAGGTGGAGTTGCCTGAAGGCAGATCCATGTATCCTTGAAGGCCAAGGACCATTTCTTCAGACTGAAGTCGAAGATACCTCCTGCAGAGTTGCCGACGGGCAAAATTTACAGCCTTGAAGGTCAAGGATGTTTATCTTCAGAAGTACTTGAAGATCTTTTCTAGCTGAAGCTAGAATCGCCGACGGGCAGGGTTTCATCTATCTTCAGAAGAACTTGAAGATTCTCCAGCGGATCTGGAGTGGCCAGGGGCCAGGGTTTCATCTATCCTTGAAGGTCAAGGATGTTTATCCTCAGAAGTACTTGAAGATTTTTCTAGCTGAAGCTGGAAATGGCCAAGGGCCAGGGTTTCATATATCTTTAATGTTGAAGTTCTACGGTGGGTCAGTTGTGCAGCAGTATTCCGATATTCGTTATGGTTCTGAGGGTGAACCCCAGATCAGAGTGTGCTCGGTTAAGTCTCTCATTCCCAGTGGAGTGGTTTCAAATACGCAAGTGTACCTTTTGTTCCATTTACCAGGGGTGAACCCCAGGTCAGATTATGTTTTGTCCGGCGGCGAGGTTGGATGTTTGTTCGACGGCGAGGTTGAACGTTTGGATTTGACGGCGAGGTCAGATTATGTTTTGTCCGGCGACGAGGTTGGATGTTTGTTCGACGGCGAGGTTGAACGTTTGGATTTGACGGCCAGGTCAGATTATGTTTTGTCCGGCGGCGAGGTTGGATGTTTGTTCGACGGTGAGGTTGAACGTTTGGATTTGACGGCGAGGTCAGATTATGTTTTGTCCGGCGGCGAGGTTGGATGTTTGTTCGACGGCGAGGTTGAACGTTTGGATTTGACGGCCAGGTCAGATTATGTTTTGTCCGGCGGCGAGGTTGGATGTTTGTTCGACGGCGAGGTTGAACATTTGGATTTGACGGCGAGGTCAGATTATGTTTGCTTCCGACGGCGAGGTTGGAGGTTTGTTCGACGGCGAGGTCGGATGTTTGTCTTGACAGCGAGGTCAAGCTCTTTAAATCCCCAGCAGAGATGATGTTTGTAAGACGGCGATGTCAGATCAGTATCTCTCCAGCTAGTTGTCGTGCAGCTAGTATTGCAATATTCGAAGATTTGTTCCCCGCAGAGTACCGTGTGCTCGTGCAGTTGGCAAATTTTCGGGTTTACCGGTATTCAATCGCCTCACACCTTGATTGGTTGAGAGTCGTTCGCTTCTCACCCAGTCAGGTTCAAGCCGTTTGAATAGGGGCAGCTGTTGCACCCCAAAATTTGACCAACATTTATTTACTCATTAAGTATTTGAAAGTTGATACCTTCATCAGAAAGTTCAAGAGATCCTCAGAGAAATTGGGTGAAACCAAAGTTGTGTGCCTCATAACTTGAGAGTTGTGGGTGCTCCTCAGATGATTCTGAGACCTTGAGAATGAACTTGAAGCTTTGAGAAAGCCTATGAGATGTCTTGAAAGCCATCATGAAGCCCACAGAGGTCATTATGCAAGAATTCAGGAGATTCAACCATGAATGGTAGAATTAGGGTTTTGACTGGGTCAACCCTAGGATAACTGAAATTTTGGAGAAGGTTGAGACCTAATCCAAGGGCCATGAGATCAGGGAATGATGTATGGAGATGTTATAAAGATGATTCCTAAACCAACTCATCATGATTGAAGAGTTTGAGAAGTTTTGAGTTAGGGTTTCTGAGGATTGTCAGTGAAAAAACCCAAATTTGATCCCTATCTTCCAGGCAGTTTTAGCTCAAGATGTGATTGATATCTCATCATCCCCACAACATGAATGTTGTAGAGCTTGTTCTTAGCTTTAATTTGAGTGGTGGAAGTCCTTGATAGGAGTTGCAGAGCTCAAGTTATGGTTTGGACAAATTACAGGTCAGCAGAGGTGTGTGAATCTGGGTCCTTGAAAGTCACCTAACTTGCAGACAACTTTTGCCCTAGTAGGATGATTCCTATGATTTCTTGGTCAACATGAATGTTGAAGAGCATCTTCTTAGCTTCCTAGATAGTACTATAAGTCCTTGATAGGATTTGTAGAACTCAACTTATGGTTTGAACAAGACAGGGGTATTTTGGTCATTTGGCAGTTATAGGTCATTTTGAGCAAAGGCCATATCTCCTATTTCCAAGCCTCAAATGAAAAAACTCAAAACATGAAAGTTGTTCAAAATGGGATTTTAAGCCTATAAAAGTGGTCATGAATTGTTGTAAAAGCTCATAGCATGAAATGACAAAGTTTGGTAAATTTGAACCTAAAAAGGCATATAAGTTCATTCAAGTCAAGTTGAAATTTGGTTTGGGAGATCTATGAGTCCAAAATAGGTCATCCAATATACCATTTTGAATGTAAATGACATTCTAAAAACTTTGGTTTAAACAGAATTTTGATTTGAGGCTCAAAAATGAAGGTTGCTTTGGAAAATTGTTACTTGAATCATAAGGTAACTAAACAAAACTTCACAAAAGGCAAGGAAGTGCATGTTTTTCACTCATTCTTTCTCAATATCTCTTGTAAGGAGATTTTGAAGCCAATTTGACAAGCCTAACTCATGAGATATGGTATGATCAACATGTCATTAAAGGAGAAGTTCTATAACTTTCTAGCACTTTCCATGAGTTTCTAGATGATTCTAGGAGTTTCCATGGATTGCTATAAGAAGAGTGAATCACAATTTGGCCAGGGTTGGTGAAAGTGGCTGTGTTCATTGGAGAGAGTGAGAGAGAAAGTGCCATTGTTGGATTTCTTCAAGATCAAGCAAGATTCAATTCCCTCTTCTGCAAGCTTCATCCACCTCAACTCTTGCAAACAGAAAGGTGTTCATCCTTGGGGGAAGATTTGGAGAAGGTTTCAAGTGCTGAATCAAGTCCTAACACCCCTCACCATTGGAGTTTGACAGGTTGGTATTTTGATCTGTAGGTCCCTAATTATGCACATTCTGTTAGAATCCTAGGTGTAAGATCAACATGCTAGGTTAGAGGAAGATTTTCTGAGAGTTAGAGGAAGATCCATGAGGTTTCGTGGTAGGGTACCAATTCTTGCAAGATTGTTAATAAGCTGTGTAAGTTGGATTAATGGATATGATGTAGTTTAGAATGGCTAGGATAACATGGGGAACAGATTTACATCATTAGATTGAAGCTTGGTTAGGTTCGATAGCAGAGAATCATGGTGGAACCCTAACATTCGCGAGTTCTGTTGGAGTGATATATGGGGTTTCAGGGAAGACTATTGGTATCATTGTGTTCTGGGTGATTAGTAGAGAAAGTTTGCTTTTGGAAGTTCGTGAATTCATTGAGTAATGGAGGAGAACGAAGGAGTTGAAATCCTTGCATGGAATTAGGGTTTCTGAAAACCCTAGGGTTTATTTGGAGACGATGCACTCCCACCGTTGGATGATCTCAGATCATTGACTATTTCAGTTAATCCAGCGGCCATGATTTGAATTCAGAAACGGAGGGAAGACTCACGCCAAAATGCTGCATTCAATTAAGTTGTAAACCCTGGGCTGAAGGCAGATCTTGCTATGCACACCACCACAATGGGCCCAATTCCACTTTTAACTAGAAAACATTGCTATTCGTACCGTCGTTTTACCATTTTTTGTTTGATTTTCCTTTTAATTTTCTGAAGCGTGTGGGCCTATCTCAACTTGATATTCACAACCCCAGGGTCTTGGCCCATCATGAAATAAACTGAGGCGCATTACTTTTGATACCCCCTCAATTTTTAATTCAATTCATTTTATTTTCTCATTTTAATATTTTCTTGCATATTCAAAAATTCATAGAAAATTGGAAAATTAATATTTTTCATTTCTTCTTTTTTTCACATATTCATAATTTTGTCTAGAAAATTAATAAAAAATAAAATTCCATTTTATTTTCCTTTTAATATTTTTAGCATATTATTTTTGTAAATGGTATTTTTAATTGATTTTGGTTAATACTTGATTTTGTACAATTTCTTTTAGGACTTTCCCTTAGATTTTTGAGCCATTCTTTTTGGCATAGTTAGATATTGAATCATAGGTCATATAGAATTTAATTCTCAATTTGTAGATTAAACTTTGATGTAGTTTGATTGTTTGACATTTAGGTGCTCAAATTAGGGTTTTAGGTTGTATAAATAGACTTGAACCATTTTGTTTTGGGGTTTATAGGCCAAATTAGTGTATGGGGAATATATGGGTTAAGGGTAAGTATGTATAGAATCCCCTAGAATTTTACTAGAATATTGTATGGTGTTTTAGTATTTTTAATTGACTTTTGAATGTATGGCTAGCATGTGTGTTGCTTGAAGGCATAGTTTGTATTGTTGTGTTTGTTTTTCTTCCCCTTTGAGTGTGTGAGCTTTGAAGATTGATTTGAAGACCTTGTGGATCATCATTGGAGCTTTGAAGACCTTGCAAGAGGAGCTTAGTTAGTTTTTGTTGTTTCGTTTATAGGTTTATAGGTGCATAGGTAGAGCCTTAGATAGAATACTTTTATTCAATAAACAAGGAGTGTCTTGTTCACCTCCTTCCTTCTCTGTGACATAGAGTCCCTTAAGGGTATTCACCTCTCTCCTTTGGAGGGATTAGTAACCTTACCCTCTGAGGTAGAACTTTGAGAGAGCCTTTCTCTTGATGTTAAGTCCTCAATGGCATCCTTTGGAGGTCAGTGAGCACTGTAACATCCTCAGCTTATCTTGTTGACTGAATCTTGTTTGCTGGAGCACTTGAGCCATTGAAGATAGAAGCTGAAGCTTTGAAGAGGATGATTCCTTGAAGATTATTGAAGTCTGAAGACTTTGTGAAGATCAAGTTGATGCTTGAAGATCCCTGAAGATAGTGAAGCCTGAAGGTGGAGCTGATCAAAGAAGCTGAAGCTTAGGGGAGAAGATGAGTTGATACTCATGTTGAAGGGTGATACCTGGAAAGCAAGTGATCTCTGAAGTCTGAAGACTGAGTTGCTGCTGAAGGAGCTGAGGCTTTCTTCTGTTTTCTTTTCTGTATTCTGTGTTTTGTCTGATTTGTCTTAGACTAAGCTCATCTAGAATAAGTTCAGTCTAGGAGCATGATTGCATTGCTCCCTCTTCTTGTATTGTTATTGCGTGGCTTTGCTTGCGGGTATTCGGTAGAGCCCAGCTCCCTTGCCCATGTGGTTTGTTCGCCTGATGGCTTTTCATTTCTTTTATCTGTATGATTGCAGTTTACTGTTTATTGCTTGATAGCATGTTGTTTATTTTTCAGTATGATTACTGTTATTTCATGACTGGCTTGAGGTTGAGATGAGCTTGTGGAGGCTGAAGCCCCACACACATTTCCTCCCTCACTTGCATTGCATGCATTTTACTGTTAAGCTGATGCTTTGTCTGTTTTGGTGTATCATTGACATGATCCCTTAGGACTCTCATTTCCTTTGATAAGGATTTGATGATAGACTTTTAGGTTGAAACCTATGCATGACAACATCTAGGAGTTCCCTGTTCAAACCTCAACCATAGGATGAATCCATGGCATGATAACAGTAGGACTTGATAGTCTCCCTCCTAGTTGGGCCTGTTCTCTTCTCATCTCAAAGAAGTTTAAGATACAGTAATCATGAATGATTTCTTTCGTACGTTACGAGCCTTAAGCTATCTGAGAAGGGATTGTGGGAGAGTTTCTTTTCCACAATCTGGATGTTTAGTATGGTACCCTTTGGGTGACATGCGACGCATTCACTCTCAGGTCATAGTCTCTAGTGCGGTTGAAATCGCAAACATAATAGAAAACACTTCTTTCAGGAGATAACCCGTAGTTTCCCGAACTACGTAAGCTCTGATCTCTCATACCTGTTGAGAGTACGTAGGCATAGGATGCGACGTCCTAGCGAGCAACCTTCAACCTTCCCCACCTTCACCCGTAGTAGGCCGAACTACGTTGACTCTGATTTCTCATTCTCTGATGAGAATACGTAGGCATAAAGTGTGATGCTTTGCCGAGTCATTTTTCTTTTCTTTTTCAGCCAGCCTTGATAGGTAGATAGAATAAAACCAACCCGTCCAAGTAAACAAACAAGCGAGGATCCCGTCGAGTACGACAGACGTGAGGGGTGCTAATACCTTCCCCTTGCGTAACCGACTCCCGAACCCAGACAATGGTTGCGACGACCTTGTCTTACCCTTTTTCGTCAGGTTTTTCCGATCGTTTCCTTTCCCGCTCTGAGGGATAAATAACGAAAGGTGGCGACTCTTCTGTCATGCCGGCACCTTATTTTCGCGCAAGCGACACCAAGTTGACACTTGATATGAGGAGTGAAGCCTGAAGGTGGAATTTACTGAAGATCTGAGGCTTGAGGAAGAGAGAATAAGTTGATACTTATGTTTGGTAGTTTAGAAGCTTGAAGAAGCAAGATGACACTTGCTATTGAAGATGGTAGCCTTGAAAAGTGGTTGAGGACTGAGGATTGAACTGCTGTCAAGGGATTGCTTTGCTGTGAAGCTGTGGGAGCTGTTGATTTGCTTTCTTGACTGTCTGTTTGCTTTCTGTGCAACTGTATTGATGTGACTTGTTTGATTTGCTTGATGCATTAGAATAAGTTCATGTTTATATTCTTTTAAGCTAGGAGCATGATTGCACTAGAGGTTGAGTTGCCCCCTCTGCTTGTATTTTTACTGTATGGCTTTGCTTGCTGGTATTCGGTAGAGCCCAGCTCCCTTGCCTATGTGGTGTGTGATTTGCTTGATGGCATTTTATTTCTTCTGTATGATTATAGTCATTATTGTGTTTGCTTGATAGCATGTTGTTTCTTCCTGTATGATTGCAGTTATTCATATTTGGCTTGAGGTTGAGATGAGCTTGTGGAGGCTGATGCCCCACACACATTTCCTCCCTCACTTGCATTGCATGCATTTTACAGTTGTTTACTGTTTACTGTTTAAGCTGATGCTTTATCTGTTTCTGTTTATCATTGACATGATCCCCTAGGAATCTCACTTCCTTTGATAAGGAAGTGATGATTAGAACTTTAGGTTGAAACCTATGCATGATAACTTCTAGGAGTTCCCTGTTTCAAACCTCAACCATAGGATGAATCCTTGGCATGACAACAGTAGGACTTGATAGTCTCCACTTAGTTGAGCCTGTTCTCTCTTCTCATCTCGAAACAAATTAAAATACAGTAATAAAGGTTAACTGACATCGTACGTTACGAGCCTTAAGATATCTGAGAAAGGATTGTTGGAGAGTTTCTTTTCAACAGTCTGGATGTTTAGTATGGTACCCTTTGGGTGACATGTGACACATTCACTCTCAGGTCATAGTCTCTAGTGCGATATTAGTTGCAAACATCCATAAAAAACAGTTCTTCCGTAAAAGACAGAAAACAAACTTCGAACCTTTTTGCCCCGTGGGCCCATAATTCAAAGGAAGCTTTTCCGAAGAAAAGAGTGTCGTTAACTCCCAGTTCTACCGCAAACGGTAATGCATAAGTCTCTAAGGGTCGAGCTGCGTACATCCAACTGCTGGAACTGTTTGTTAACCCTACTCGATAAAATAGATGAATCTGAATTCCCGTAATCCGTATTATCCCGAACTACGTAAGCTCTGATCTCTCATACCAGTTGAGAGTACGTAGGCACAATACTGATGTATTGGCGAGCCACCTTCCTCATTACCCGTAGTTAGCCGAACTACGTTGAATCTGATTTCTCATTCTCTGATGAGAATACGTAGGCATAAAGCGCGACGCTTTGCCGAGTCATTTTATTTTCTTTTTAAGCCAACCTTGATATGTAGATAGATAAAACCAACCCGTCAGATAAACACAACAAGCATGGATCCCATCGAGTACGATGGACGTGAGGGGTGCTAATACCTTCCCCTTGCGTAACCGACTCCCGAACCCAGACAACGGTTGCGATGACCTTGTCTTATACCTATTCGTCAGGTTTTTCCGATCGTTTCCTTTCCCGTTCTGAGGGATAAATAACGAAAGATGGCGACTCTTCTGTTTTACCGGCACCTTATTTTCGCGGAAGCGACAGCTGGCGACTCTGCTGGGGACTTGATAGTTTCCTGGGATCCAACGTCCCTTATGCGAGTCAGTTAGGGGATCCAACGTCCCCTGCGAGAGTCAATCCTAGCGCTTGTATGTTTACTTGTTGGGTTTTGTTTATTTATCGCATTTTATTTCCCGCATTTTACCTTCAGTATGATATGATTATCTGTGCTGTTGTGGGAGGGGCATTCTGATGAGTGAAAAGCCAGACCCAGGCTTGAGTGTACTTAGCATTAGTTATGGAAATTAGTGGGCGCGTGCTTGCTTTGCAGGCACTAGTGTCTCATGAAATCCACGCTCATACGAGGTTCTCCCGGTTGACTTCTTTTTCAACCCTTTGGGTTGAGGGGGTTGTTGGTTTGGAGGATTGTCGACTCTGGGGACCAATCATTTGGGATTCAGCTGAGTGAGGCCGCTTCAGGAGATGGTGATGCCACACCTTCTAGGTATCGTATCACTCCTCTTGAATGTATGTGATGCTGATGACCGCATAGGATGCCAAACTTGTGTCAGGTTAGGTCCACACCTGTGAGCAGGGTTGGGTTTATTGCAGGAAACCTTAACCTTCAGACTACCTGGTTTTCTTGATAGTGAATCAGATTTGTTGGTATCAGAGGTTCTCATCATCAGATGTATATCTATTCTTGATAGAGCAGATTTGTAGTCCTGTATCAGAGGTTCTCATCATCAGATGTATATTTGTTCTTGATAGAGCAGATTTACAGTCATGTATCAAAGGTCCTTATTATCAGATATGTGTGTTCTTGACAGAGCAGATTTGTGGTCCAATACCAGGGTTTTCTTCTTATCAGAGATAGTGGTCGTTCTTGATAGAGCAGCATTATGGTTTTGTTGATACAGAATCTTCACAGCACAGTCGTCTTGATCTCTTGCTGCATGATTGCATTTTACATTGCTTTGCATACCCATTTGCATTTCATTAACGTGTGTCTGTGTTGCAGTTACTGTTTCCCCCGATTCAGGATTTCTTGCCTTCTATTGTGCTGTCATGGGTTCTCTGAGGAAGACTGTGGCTTATAGACTCCCCACTCCTGATGTTGTTCAGCTGACTGGTTTGATTGCTTTGGCAGAGGATTCTGTGAGAGATGAATTCAGAAAGTCTTACGGTAAACTGCTCAGCTTGGTTCGTAAACCCTCTGTGTTTGAGTTGAATGGGTTGCACGCCCTGCTGCAGTTCTACGATCCTCCGTTGAGATGCTTTACTTTCCAGGACTTTATTCTCGCACCCACACTAGAGGAGTATGTTGATTTGTTAGGTGTACCTATCAAGAGTCAGATGCCCTTTGTTCATATGGATGCCGAGCCTAATCTGGCTAGTCTAGCTCCCTCACTTCACCTAGATGCTTCCGAGTTGGTCTTGTCTAGTTGGAACAGGGTTCCCGGTTTCTCCTTGCAATTCTTAGTGGGAAAGGCCCAGCAGTGCGCCAAAGACGGATGTTGGATCGTGTTCAACGCCATCCTTGCTCTGTGCATATATGGCATCATTCTGTTCCCCAATATGCTTGACTTTGTAGACTTCGGCGCCTTCCACATCTTTGCATCAGGGAATCCAGTCCCTACCTTGATAGGAGATGTCTATCATTCCGTCCACTACAAAAACGAGAACAGAAGGGGTAAGAATGTCTCGTGCTGTGTGCCCCTACTCTATAGATGGCTTGATAGCCACCTACCCAAGAAGGGTCCCTTTGCTTCGTCTGCAGCCACAACTGAGTGGCCTGAGCGTTTGATGAGTCTGTCAGTGGAGGATATTGCCTGGTTTGATAGAGATAGGTTGGGTACCGAGATCATCTTCAGCTGCAGTGGGTTTCCGAACGTGCCTTTGATAGGCAGGAAGGGTTGTATAAACTATAATCCATCCCTGTTGGTCCGACAGTTTGCTTATGCTTTGAGAGCTCCGCCGAAGGATGAAGAGGTACAGGAATCTCTGTACCTCACTGGTCTTCTAGAGGGGGATATGTTATCTAAGCTTCAGCGCACTTGGAATGGTGTCTGTAAGCGGGGAAAACCATTGCTGGGGAAAAGTAATAGCCAAGCCTATGCTCCATATGTGACTTGGATCAGAGCCAGAGCAAATGTTATAGGGATGCCGTTTCCTCCTGCCAAGCCAGAAAACCCTCCAGTGATTGAAGAGCCTACCATCGTGCCTATTCAGCAGCATAATCAGGTGTTAGCTGAGAGAGATGAGCTGAAGAAGGCAAATGAAGAACTGGAGAAAGAATTGGCTCAGCTCAGAAGCGAGATAAGCGAAGCCGTTCATTCCTTCAAGAGGCAGACAGAGCTGGTGAACCAGTTGGGGACAGATTTGACTAAGAAGATAGCTGAGCGTGAGCGCTTGGGTCGAGACTTCAAAGCTGTCAATGATGTACTGGCCACTAAGAAGCAGCACTTGGATGAAGCGTACCGGAGAATATCCAAGTTTAATCAGCATTGGAAGGCCACCCTAGCCAACGGCAAAGAACGGGAGGATAAGCTGAAGCAACAGATCTCCAAGTTGAAAGCCCAGGTGAGAGCTAGTGAAAAGAGGTTTGATGAAGAAACCGCTCGCAGATATGCCGCTGAAGGCCAGCTCAACAAGGCTCTTGCTAACCTGAAGGAGCGCAAACTGATGTTTGAATCCAAGAAGCGGAAGTTAGAAGAGTGTTTCGGCGAAGGAGCATGGGAAGACTTGGTTGAAGGTCTTCAATACACCATTATGCAGAGAGATTTACTCGTCGAAGGGTTACTCACTCGGCCTGATCATCCAGAAACGAAGGGGTTGTTAGAAGAGTTTCGCGCCCGTGGCCGTGCTTGACTATTTGTAATCCTTTTGTTTTGATCATTGTTGTATGCTGACCATCACCAGGCTTGTTGGTTGAGGTCATGCTATTGATTCTGCTTGTACTCAGTGACGTTGTGTACCGCCTTGATGGGCTTTCTTTATATATATGAGATGTTATTTCCATGACTGGACTCAGACTTCTTATTATCAGCACTGGAACTCAGGCACTAGGATCGGGGGATACCTCCCAAACACACAGACACAGGTTTGCATTTGCATGAAGCATTTGCATAACGAGCACTTTGTCGTTTTTCTAACCCTTTGTGTTACCAGGTTGTTCTAGGATTGATCAGAGACCTATCCACCGCTATCTGACCAGAGCAAATCAAGCCAGAGTTATGGAGCAAGTGCAAACTGACGTTCAAGAACTCCGAGAGAGGATGGACCGCTCCATGGAGCTCATGCAAGTGGTTGCCAACGGCCAGGATCAGCTTAGAACATTGGTCCAGCCTCTGATTTCAAGGGTCGACAGCAACGGTGTACTCCATGGTGGGACTGTGCCAACCCCTCCACCTGTTGAAACTCTTCAGAATGGCGTCCCCGTGACTGGGGGGAACGGTAGTGCCAACGACAACGTGATCGCTAACATGGGACTCAATGGTAATACGACTGGCGTCGATAATGGGAATTTTGAAGCTAACGTCAATGTTGGACTGGGCAACGGCAATGCGGGTGTTGGAAATCTTTATGGGCCTCAGCCATGGTTAGAAGACCGTCAAGACGATGTGTTCTCACAGAGAGGTGCTGAGGGAGAGCTGACCGCTGAAGCACGTCTGAGGTTTAAGGCACTCAAAGACAAGATGAGGAATTTCGGGAACCAGAACACCATGGGTGTTGACATGTCCAAGCTGGGACTGATTGCTGATTTCAAGGTGCCTCCCAAGTTCAAGGTACCCGACTTTGAAAAGTACAAGGGCACCACTTGCCCTCGCATCCACCTGAGATCATACTATCGGAAAATGTTAGCTCACTCTGAAGACGATAAGTTACTGATGTACTTCTTTCAGGATAGCTTGTCCGGGCCATCTTTGGAGTGGTACATGAGTCTAGAACCCACCAGTGTGCGCACATGGAAGGAACTTGCTGAAGTATTCGTGCACCATTACCAATATAACAGTGACTTGGCTCCGAACCGAGTTGAACTGCAGAATTTGTCGCAGAGGAACAACGAAGGATTCAAGGAATACGCCCAGCGATGGCGTGAATTGGCAGCTAGAGTTTAGCCGCCGATGGTTGAACGGGAGCTTGTTGAAATGTTCGTAGCCACCCTCCCAGGGGTTTATTACGAGAAATTGGTCAGCAATATGTCTGGAAGCTTCTCAGATCTCATTATCACGGGTGAGCACGTTGAAAATGGGATCAAACTAGGGAAAATTCAAGGTGATCTGTCCTCAGCTGGAGGAGGAAAGAAGCCGTATGGTGGCAAAAGGCGGGAAGGAGAGACGAGCGCCGTGTCCAACGCTCGAAGGAAAGGCAAAGGCCAGCACCAGTAGGTGGCCAGCATAACCATCCCCGCGGTCCAACAACCACAGCAGCATCAGCAGCAGCCGAATCAGCAAGGGTACAGGAAGTATCAGAACAGGGCACCTCTGTCAAGTCGTCACCTTGAGACGCCGCCCATGTCTTATGCTCAACTGTTACAGACTCTGCTCCAGTTACAGCTAATCCAGAAGAGAACCCTGGCTCCCTTGACAGGGACACCTCCGCCAGGTTATGATGCGAATGCAACATGTGAGTTTCACTCAGGGGCACCAGGCCACACGATAGAAAACTGCAAAGCCTTCAAGCACAAGGTGCAAGATATGGTGTACGCTAAGATCATCAATTTCTCAGATAATGTGTCAAACGTCACGAAGAACCCTATGCCGAATCATAGGGGAGGTGGAGTAAATGCCATTATTGAAGACGAGAGCTTAGTTTTGTTGACTGATGTCAAGGATCTGAAGACACCGCTTAGCTTCGTTAAAGCCAAGCTGATGAAAAGAGGTTTCTTCCCAGGCAATGGAGAACTGTGTATGGGCTGTGCGACTAGTCCTGATGGATGTGAACAGTTGATAGAAGGGATTCAGAGTCTGATGACCGAAGGAATCTTACAGTTTAGCCGAAGGGTCGAAAGCGGATCGGGAGAGGTAATGCTGAAGCAAGATGATGAGGTTGCCACCATCACCATCCCTCGTCGGACGATAACTATTTCTGCACCCAGGCCACCCACGATTACCATCACCAAAGTTGGGCCGATACCTTTTGAAAGCACCAATGTTGTCCCGTGGCATTATGGGGAAGACGTCTACTGCAACGGACAGAAGTTGGAACTGGAACCATCTGGGTCGTCCGTGGAGAACCTAGTGGGCGTTGGCGGAATTACTCGCAGCGGAAGGATATTTGCTCCACCTGAGATTGTGGCGGACAAGGCGGACAAAGTTGATGCAAGTGATAAAGGGAAGAGTAAAGTCGTTGAAGAAACCCCTCGTGGGGCAGAGAAGGATTTACTTGTTAAAGACGCTGAAGAGTTTATGAGGTTGATTAAGAAGAGTGACTACAAGATCGTGGATCATCTCCATCAAACACCCTCGAAAATTTCCATCCTGAATTTGTTGTTGTGTTCGGAGTCACATCGCAACGCGTTGTTAAAGGTTTTGAATGCCACGTATGTACCGCAGGAAATATCGGTCAACCAGTTAGAAGGGGTCATAGCCCACGTGAATGCTAGAGACGGGTTAGGGTTCACTGACCTGGAGCTGACGCCAAGGGGAAGAAATCACAATAGCGCCCTGCACATCTCGATAGAGTGTAGGGGAACAATTATGTCTCATGTGTTGGTGGATACGGGGTCGTCACTCAATGTTCTTCCGAAGAAAGCATTGATGAAGTTGGATACTCGGGGATTGATTTGTACACCCAGTGATCTGGTTGTGAAAGCGTTTGATGGAACCAAACGTCATGTTTTCGGGGAGGTGACGTTGCCAATCCAAGTTGGGCCGGAAACATTCGACGCAGTCTTCTACATTATGGACATCATGCCCACCTACAGCTGTCTCTTAGGCCGGCCGTGGATCCATTCTGCTGGCGCCGTGACCTCCACGTTGCACCAGAAGCTCAAGTATGCTGTTGGAGGTAGCGTCGTGACGGTGTGTGGCGAGGAAGATATAATGGTGAGCCATTTGTCGTCCTTCAAATATGTTGAGATGGATGGGGAAATCCACGAAACCCTATGTCAGGCGTTCGAAGCTGTTAAAGTCAAGAACGTAGCTCCTGTAATCACTGAGAAGCCAGAGATGACTCTCTCTTCCTTCAAGGAAGCCCGGGTCGTTATCCAAGCTGGATCCACCCCAGGCTGGGGGCGAATTCTAGAAATACCTAACAAGCAAGACAAGTTTGGGTTGGGATACTCTCCTGCGGCTGAAGCCTCCTCTTCTAGCAGTGCGTCGCGAGGTAAAGGACCGATCCAGTTTACCAGTGGCGGGGTGATATTTGAAAGTGTCAACGCAGTGTCTGAAGACGGCGAAGACAGCGATTGCAACCTGGACTCTTGGATCCAGCCAAGCAAACCAGGCGGGAGCCTCAACAACTGGTCCATCAGGGATATCATCCAAGTGACAGGAAAAGAGTAATGATTTACTTTCTTCCAATCATTGTACAACCCTACGTCCTACCCGGGGCATAGAGGTTTTATTGTCAGGGCCTTGTTTGATTATGTACATGCATGTTACCAATAAATCAAAAGGCGTTTTTCTTCGTATTCAAATGTTGTGATCTCTGTTATTCCTGTTTTATATTTGTTTTGAAAAATAACAAAATGGCAATGGGGTTTGTGCTAACCTGCATATCCTTGTTTTAAGCTTAACCCTTGTTATTGCAGGATCCACATAGCAGATGACATCGACTCTGGACCTTCTACGACTCACTTCGACTTTGATTGCCCGATCTATCAAGCCGAAGAAGAGATTGATGAAGACGAAGACCTTCCCGAAGAGTTGGCCCGCTTGTTGAAACAAGAAGAGAAAGTTATTCTGCCTCATGAGGAAGAGATTGAGATCGTGAATCTGGGTTCTGAAGAACTAGTCAGGAATGTCAGGATAGGGGCTGCATTGCAGAGCAATGTCAAGCAGAGATTGGTCAAGATGCTTCGAGAGTATAGTGACATCTTCGCTTGGTCATACGAGGATATGCCCGGACTTGACACTGACATTGTGGTCCACCACTTGCCGCTGCGAGAAGATTGTCCTCCCGTTAAGCAGAAGCTTAGAAGGACGCGACCGGATATGGCCGTTAAGATCAAAGAAGAAGTGCACAAATAGCTTGATGCTGGCTTCTTAGCGGTCACTACTTACCCTCCGTGGGTCGCCAACATAGTGCCTGTATCGAAGAAGGACGGTAAGGTACGAATGTGCGTCGATTATCGGGATTTGAATAGGGAGAGCCCTAAAGATGATTTCTCGCTTCCCTATATTGATGTGTTGGTCGACAATACAGCTCAGTTCTCCGTATTTTTCGTTCATGGATGGCTTCTCCGGCTACAATCAGATCAAGATGGCGCCGGAGGACATGGAGAAAACTACGTTTATTACACCCTGGGGAACGTTTTGCTACAAGGTAATGCCTTTCGGTCTGAAGAACGCAGGGGCCACTTACCAACGAGCAATGGTAACTTTGTTTCATGACATGATTCACCATGAGATTGAAGTCTATGTGGATGACATGATTGCGAAGTCCCAAACGGAGGAAGGACATCTGGTCAATTTGCTGAAGCTTTTTGAGAGGCTTAGGAAATTCAGGTTGAGGCTGAATCCTAACAAGTGTACTTTCGGAGTACGGTCTAGAAAACTACTGGGGTTTATCGTGAGTGAAAGAGGCATCGAGGTTGATCCTGCGAAGATAAAAGAAATACAAGAAATGCCAGCGCCAAGAACAGAAAAAGAAGTTCGTGGTTTCTTGGGCAGAATAAACTACATTGCAAGGTTTATTTCTCAGCTCACGGCCACGTGTGAACCGATGTTCAAACTGCTGAAGAAAAATCAGGCGATTATCTGGAACGAGGATTGCCAGAAGGCATTTGATAAGATAAAACAGTATCTGCAGGAACCTCCGATCTTGATACCCCTAGTGGCCGGAAGACCTTTAATCATGTACTTGACAGTTCTTGAGAATAGTATGGGGTGTGTTCTCGGTCAGCACGACGAGACAGGCAGAAAGGAGCATGCCATTTACTACTTGAGTAAAAAATTCACAGATTGTGAATCTCGTTACTCGATGCTGGAGAAGACATGTTGTGCACTAGCCTGGGCAGCCAAACGTTTACGACAGTACATGCTCAATCACACCACCATGCTAATTTCGAAGATGGATCCGATCAAGTACGTCTTCGAGAAGCAAGCGCTTTCGGACAGGATTGCCAGATGGCAAATGGTGTTGATGGAATATGACATTCAGTACGTTTCCCAGAAGGCCATTAAGGGAAGCGTATTGTCTGAATACCTTGCCGAACAGCCGATCGAGGATTATCAGCCGATGAAATTTGAATTCCCTGATGAGGATATCATGATTCTTAAAGCAAAAGATTGCGATGAACCGTTGCCCGACGAGGGTCCAGACAGGAAATCCCAATGGAAATTGATATTTGACGGGGCGGTTAATTCTTACGGAAGTGGCATTGGGGCAATCATCACAACTCCCCATGGATCCCACATCCCGTTCACTGCGAGACTGACGTTTCCAGTCACCAATAACGAAGCGGAGTATGAAGCATGCATCATGGGTCTAGAAGAGGCAATTGATTTGAGAATCAAGAACCTAGACGTATATGGTGACTCAGCACTTGTGATTAACCAGATTAAAGGGGAGTGGGAGACTCGTCAATCGAATTTGGTGTCGTACATGAACTATGCCAGAAGGCTGCTTCCGTTCTTTGATCGAGTGGAACTCCATCATGTGCCCAGAGCAGAAAACCAGATGGCTGATGCCTTAGCCACGTTGGCTTCGATGTATAAAGTCAATTTTTTGAATGAAGCTCCAAGAATTGTCCTTTCTCGTCTTGATAGACCTGAATTCGTCTTTGCGATCGAGGAAGCCTCCGATGGCAAGCCATGGTTCCATGATATCCAGACCTTCCTTATGACTAAGGAGTATCCTATGGGAGCGTTGACCCAGGATAAGAAGACTCTGAGGAGGCTGTCTGGAAATTTTTACCTCAATCCTGATGGAGTTTTGTATAAAAGAAACCACGATCTCGTGCTACTCAGATGTGTAGATGAGAAAGAAGCGAGTATGCTCATGGAAGAAGTCCATGAAGGCACATTTGGTACGCACGCCGGCGGGCATGCTATGACAAGAAAGATCCTGAGAGCAGGGTATTACTGGCTGACGATGGAGCCGGATTGCTTTCAATTCGCGAAGAGATGTCATAAATGCCAGATTTATGCTGATAAAATTCACGTGCCGCCGTGTGTTGCACCCCAAAATTTGACCAGCAATTATTTATTCATTGAGTGTTTGGAAGTGGATACCTTCATCAGAAAGTTCAAGAGATCCTCAGAGGAATGGGTTGAAACCAGGGTTGTGTGCTTCATAGCTTGAGAGTTGTGGGTGCCCCTCAGATGGTTCTGAGACTTTGAGAATGAATTTGATGTTTTGGGAAAGCCTATGAGATGTCTTGATAGCCTTCATTATGCCCAGAGAAGTCATTATGCAAGAATTCAGAAGATTCAACCATGAATGATAGAATTAGGGTTTTGACAGGGTCAACCCTAGGATAACTGAAGATTTGGAGAAGGTTGAGACTCAATCCAAAGGCCATGAGATCATGGAATGATGCATAGGGATGATATAAAGATGATTCCTAGGCCAACTCATCATGATTGAGGGGTTTGAGAAGTTTCAAGTTAGGGTCTCCAAGGATTGGCAGTGAAAAAACCCTAATTTGATCCCTATCTTCCAGGCAGTTTTAGCCCAAGATGTGATTGATATCTCACCTTCCCCATAACATGAATGTTGTAGAGCTTGTTCTAAGCTTTAATTTGAGTGGTGGAAGTCCTTGATAGGAGTTACAGAGCTCAAGTTATGGTTTTGACAAATTACAGGTCAGCAGAGGTGTGTGAATCTGGGTCCTTGAAAGTCACCCAACTTGCAGACAACTTTTGCCCTAGTAGGGTAATTCCCATGACTTCTTGGTCAACATGAATGTTGAAGAGCATCTTCTTAGCTTTAATTTGAGTGGTGGAAGTCCTTGATAGGATTTGTGGAACTCAACTTATGGTTTGAACAAGACAGGGGTATTTTGGTCATTTGTCAGTTATAGGTCATTTTAGCCAATGCCTAAAACTCCTATTTCCAAGCCTCAAATGGAAAAACTCAAAACATGAAAGTTGTTCAAAATGTGATTTTAAGTCTAGAAAGAAGGTCACAAATTGTTGGAAAAGCTCATAGCATGAAGTTACATGATTGGTCAAAAATGAACTAAAAATGGCATATAAGTTTGAAAAGTTGAATTTGAAAATTGGTTTGGAAGATCCACAAATCCAAAATAGGTCATCCAATATATCATTTTGATTGGAAAAATCATTTTGAGAACATTGGTTTAGCTAGAATTTTGATTTGAAGCTTCAAAATGGGTGATGCTTTGAAAACTTGTTACTTGAAAAAGAAGGCAATGTTGAAAAACCTTACACAAGCCAAAGATGAGTTTGTTTTTCACTCATCCACACTCAATATCTCTCATAAGGAGAATTTGGCACAAAATGGTAAGACATAAGGCATGAGATGAGAGAAATCCAACTTGTCCCCACATGAGATTTTCAAGAACTTTCCACCATATTCTAGATGAATCTAGAAGCATCTAATGATCATTATAAAAAGAGGGCCATGAAGAGAGTTCAAGGTTGGTGATAGAAGGAGATTTCAGAGGGGAGAGAGAGAGAGAGAGAGAAATAGCCATTGAAGCACTTTCTTCAAGTTCAAGCAATTCAAGAAATCTGCATCTACAAGCCATCTCCTTCCCAACAAGTGCAAACAGAAGCATCTCCACCATTGGAGGATCATCCTGAAGCAGTTACAAGGCTTGCAACCTTCTCCACGAGCACCTACCATCATCACTTGACAGGTTCTTTCTCCTCCCTATACCTCTTAATTTATTTAGTTTTAGTTCATTCTTTAGGTGTAGAATTAATATGCTAGGATAGAGGATCAAATTCTGAGAGTTTGAGAGCTCTGTAGGTAGATCCATGGCAGGTGTCAGTTTCTTTAATCTTCAAGAACTAGCTGTTTAGGGTGTTTTAAGTAGCATGAATTAGGTTAGATTAGCTAGGGTAGCATGTAGAGCAAGTTTAGATCCTTAGGTTGAAGTTTCACCATGGTTGATCTCAGATGAACATGGTGGAACCATGATCTTAATGTCTTCTGTTAGGATGATCTAGGGAGAATTAGGGGAAAGTGCGCGTATGGCTGTGTTCCTCTTGAGTAGTAGGAGATTTTTCGTTTTGGAATCGTGGCATTTCGTGGCCTGAGCAGAGAGAACAAGTGAGGGGAAGATGAGTGCATGGATGGAGGGTTTCTGAAAACCCTAGAATCGTTGGGGACGATGAAGGTGGTCCGTTGGATTAGTCCCCAAGTTTGACAATTTAATCTCATCGCACGGCCCAGATTCAATCTGAAGATGGAGGGAAAAGTTCAAAAAGTGAAACGCGGTCGTTTCATTTAAACTGGTCTATGGGCTTAATTCGCTATCCCCACCCCCTTTTATCTGGCCCAACTGAAACCAACTAGCGCGTGTTGCTGTTCCAACCCCCCCTCCCTTTATTTGTTTTAAAATTCTTTTATATTGTTTTAATATTTTTTCTGTTTTAGAAAATTCATTAAAAATTGATAAATGATGATTTTTTGTCCATTCTTTTTTCTATGATTAGATAATTTTGTGTAGAAAAATATAAAAATAAAAATGGTATTTTATTTTTAATGTAGATTTTTTAATGGTATTTTCTTTAATATAGTATATTTTCTTTCTTTTAGTTGATGCATGATTTTGCAAGAATTGTTTTAGGATCTTCCTTTAGGGTTTTTAGCTCATTCTTTTTGGTGCAATTAGATGATGAATCATAGTTCCCCATAGGATTTATTCTAGAATTTTAGAATTAAATTTTGATTAGTTTAATTGGGGTAGATGTAGGGTATCCTAATTAGGGTAGGTTGTGCTTAGGTGAAGAATTCACTTTCTTTGATTGAGTTTTGTCTTGATTTTTAGGTAGAGGCCTATGTAGATGTTATGAATAGACTTTGTAGACCCTTGTGAATAATTGTTAGATTTTTCCCCATTGGTTTAGTATTTTTAGATATTTTCTGAAGTTGCCTGTTGATTTTGTCTACCCTGTGGTTATCTGTTCATCTCTGGGGTTTGTTTTGAGGAATTTGTTGTGGGGCTTGTGTTGCCTTGAAGATCTTGTTGGAGAGCATCATGAAGAGAAGATTGTAGATCAAGATTCAGAGACCCAGAGCTTGGCTTGTTCCCTGTCTATGAGGTTTGAGATCCTGAAGTTTGAGGGAAGTTCATGGTACTTTCCTGAGGAAGGCACTATGAATGACTTTCATTCTTTCTTCTCACCTCTTTCTTAAGTGTCCAATGATGTTGGAGCCAACTTGTGAGTTTAATTTCTCCTGAGGAGGAATGTAAACTGATCACATGTTGTTGAGCCACATAGGGTACAACTCCTAAGTGGAAGCCTCCTAGTACTTTCCTGAGGAAGGTCCTATGAGTCTGTTCATTTAGTTCCGCTAGTTCAGATAGGATTTCCTAAATATCCAGTGATGTTGGAGCCTGCTTGTGAGTTTGATTTCTCCTGAGGAGGAATGTAAACTGATCACAGTGGTTGAGCCACATAGGGTATGACTCCTGAGTATACACCTCCTAGTGCTTTCCTGAGGAAGACACTATGAGCCTGCTTGCTTAGCTCCCTGTCTTTGGTAAGCTTGTTCTGAAGCTTGAAGACTGGGATTGATTTCTCTTGTTTAGGGTCTTGTTTTTAGTGCTTAGATTTGATTCAGATTCTGTGATTAGGGTTAGGATTAGAGAGTAGATTCTTTCTTTCTCAAGCATGTGTTTTGTTTGCCTGAGGGCACTTCATTTCCTTTATCTGGTTCTTTGCTTGATAGCATGTTGTTTATTTTCAGTATGATTGCTGTTATTTCATGACTGGCTTGAGGTCGAGACGAGCTTGTGGAGGCTGAAACCCCACACACATTTCCTCCCTCACTTGCATGGCATGCATTTTACTGTTAAAGCTGATGTTTTTGTCTGTTTTGGTGTATCATTGACATGATCCCTTAGGACTCTCATTTCCTTTGATAAGGATTTGATGATAGACTTTTAGGTTGAAACCTATGCATGACAACTTCTAGGAGTTCCCTGTTCAAACCTCAACCATAGGATGAATCCATGGCATGATAACAGTAGGACTTGATAGTCTCCCTCCTAGTTGAGCCATCTTCCCCCGTAGTTTCCCGAACTACGTTTGCTCTGATCTTTCATTCCAGATGAAAGTACGTAGGCATAGGATGCGATATCCTAGCGAGCAACCTTCCCCCCTTTAACCCTTCGTAAGCCGAACTACGTTGACTCTGATTTCTCATTCTCTGATGAGAATACGTAGGCATAAAGCGCGATGCTTTGCCGAGTCATTTTCCTTTTTCTTTTTCAGCCAGCCTTGATAGGTAGATAGATTATAACCAACCCGTCCAAGTAAACACACAAGCGAGGATCCCGTCGAGTACGACGGACGTGAGGGGTGCTAATACCTTCCCCTTGCGTAACCGACTCCCGAACCCAGACAATGGTTGCGACGACCTTGTCTTACTCTTTTTCGTCAGGTTTTTCCGATCGTTTCCTTTCCCGCTCTGAGGGATAAATAACGAAAGGTGGCGACTCTTCTGTTATGCCGGCACCTTATTTTCGCGCAAGCGACAGCTGGCGACTCTGCTGGGGACATCGCATCTAGGGACTTTTCCCATCCCTTATGCTGGGACCGTTTCCCATCCCCTACGCGAGTCAATCCTATCGTTTGTGTGTTTGCTTGTCGGGTTGCGTTTATTTATCGCATTTTTACTTCTCGCACTTTATTTCCCGCATTTTATTTCCAGTTCGATATGATTATCTGTGCTGCTGTGGGAGAGGGATGTTACTGTGAGTGAGAAGCCGGACCTGGGCTTGAGTACACACCTAGATATAGTTGCGGAGAAGTAGTAGACGAACCTGTCTGTTGAGCAGGCACAGTTCCCTACGAAAATCTGCGCTCAGACGAGATTCTTGCAGAGGTGCTCCTTTCCGGTCCTGAGGATCTGAGGGGAGTCCAGACGTGAGGATTGTCGACTCTGGGGACCGATCATTTGGAAGTCAGCTAAGAGAGGCCTCTTCATGACTTGACGATGCCACTCCTTCTGGGAATCGTATTGTCACTCATGAAAGTCTGTGACGCTGATGACCGCATAGGATGCCGTACCTTTGTCCGTGGATTAGGTCCATCATACCTGTGAGTGGGGTTGGGATATTGCAGGAAACTTTGACCTCCAGACTACCTGGTTTTCTTGACAGTGAATCAGTTATGTTGGGTTCTCAGTTGCAGATATGTTCTTGACAGAGCAAGGGTTGATCAGAGGATCTTATCATCGGGTGTTTGTCTGTTCCTGATAGAGCAGGTTCCGATCAGAGTATTATTATCAGAGGTTTGTTCTGGATGGAGCAGATTTTTGAGTGGGGTCTGAGGATCTCGTCAGCGGTTGTTATTTGTTCTTGATAGGGCAGATTTTGAGTGGGGTTTGAAGATCTCATCAGCAGCTGTGTGTTTGTTCTAGAAAGGGCAGATTTGTGATTTGGGGTCCGAAGACTTCATCAAAAGATATTCCCTGATCTTGCATCCGGGGTCTTTATTATCAGGCCTTCGTTCTTGTCAGGGCAGAATCTTGATCTCGATCCTATCAGATGGTCATTCTCAGCAGATCAGATCAGTGGTTTTACACCGGGGTTTCCTTCTCATCAGTGACTGTTGGCACCGTATCTCCACGGCAGCCACCTGGATATATTGTTGCATACCTGCATTTTGCATTAACTTGCATAATCATTCGCATTCCATTGGCGTGTGTCTGTGACAGGTACCGTTTCCCCGATCCAGGTCTCTCGCCTCTTATTGTGTTACTGCAGCCTCACTCAGGAAGACTGATGCGTACGAGTTCTCGGCCCTTGATGTGTCGAATCTGACTATTGCCGATACTATATGTGAGATTACTATTTCCATGATTGGGCCTGGATTCCTCTCCTTATTATTGCCAACAGGTGCCAGGATCGGGGGATAATCTCTCGAGCACACAGATACACGCATGCATCTGCATAAAGCATCTTTGCATGACATACATTCTGTTACCTTTTCCTAACCTTTGATGTTGACAGGTTTTTCAGGTACTCAGGTTCCGAGCTGTTTTCGATCTCCAGGATTGATCAAAGATTCATCCACCGCTACTCAACTCGCGCCAATCAAACGAGAATCATGGACCAGGTACAGTCAGATGTTCAAGAGCTTCGTGAACGGATGGATCGTTTTATGGAGCTGATGCAAGTAGTTGCGAATGGGCAAGACCAGCTTCGTACTTTGGTTCAACCTCTCATCTCCAGGGTTGATAGTAATGGAATACTTCACGGCGGGGCCGTGCCCACTCCTCCTCAAGGGGATACTCCACAGAACGTTGTTCCTGCTGCCGGGGGCAACGGCAGTGCTAACGGCAATCTTATGACTAATCTCGGACTTAATGCGGCAGGCGCCGGCAATGGCGGTTTGGGAGCCAATGTTAACATGGGGCCGGTCAACGGCAATGTTGGTGCAGGAAATATGGTGGTGCCTCAACCGTGGCTGGAGGACCATCAAGATGACATATTCTCTCAAAGAGGTGTAGAGGCAGAGTTGACTGCTGAGGCTCGACTCAGGTTCAAAGCGCTGGAAGACAAGATGAGAGATATAGAAAATCAGAACACATTGGGCGTTGACATGGCCAAACTCGGGTTGATTGCTGACTTTAAAGTACCTCACAAGTTCAAGGTGCCTATCTTTGAGAAGTATAGGGGCACTACTTGTCCCCGCGTTCACCTCCGATCTTATTATAGAAAGATGTCCGCTTATTCTGACGATGAGAAGCTGCTGATGCACTTCTTTCAGGATAGTCTTTCGGGTCCATCGCTCGAATGGTATATGGGTTTGGAGCCCGCTGCTGTGCGCACCTGGAAAGATCTTGCAGAAGCGTTTGTCCTCCACTATCAATATAATAGCGACTTGGCCCCCAACCGAGTTCAGCTTCAGAATCTCTCGCAGCGGAACAATGAAAGCTTCAAAGAGTACGCCCAGCGGTGGCGTGAATTGGCTGCTCGGGTTCAACCGCCCATGGTAGAACGTGAGTTGGTGCAAATGTTCGTGGCTACCCTTCCCGGAGTCTATTATGAAAAGCTGGTCAGTGGCATGTCGGGAACATTCTCGGCCCTCATCACTTTGGGCGAGCATGTTGAGAACGGCATAAAGATTGGAAAAATTCAGGGCGAATCATCCTCAGCTGGAGGAACTAGCAAGAAACCCTATACTGGCAAGCGTCGAGAGGGGGATGCCAGTGCTGTCACTAATGCTAGGAGAAAGGGCAAGGGCCCTCAGTCTCAGATCGCTAGCATAAACATCCCAGCTGCTCCGCCGCAGCCGCAGCCGCAGCAGCAGCCCCAGCAACAGAATAATCAGGGATATAAGAGATATCAGAATCGGGGTCCCCTGGCAAACCGTCATCTTGAAACTCCACCTATGCCATATGCACAGCTTCTGCAAACGTTGCTTCAGCTCCAATTGGTTCACAAGAGGACAATGGCTCCCTTAACAGGGGCACCCCCACCGGAGTATGATGCTAATGCTACTTGTGAATTTCATTCTGGGGCACCTGGCCATACGGTTGAGAATTGTAAAGCTTTTAAGCACAAAGTCCAGGACTTGGTCGACGCCAAGGTTATCAACTTTTCTGACAGCGTACCCAACGTCACCAAAAATCCAATGCCTCATCATAAAGGGGGCGGAGTGAATGCTGTTATCACTGAGGAGAATTCAGACTTGCTGACTGATGTCAAAGATTTGAAGACGCCGTTGAGTTTTGTTAAGGCTAAGTTGCTGAAGAAGGGCTTCTTTCCCGGATGTGGAGAGTTATGTATGGCTTGTGCTACACTTCCTGATGGGTGTGAGCAGCTGATCGAAGGTATCCAGAGTCTGATGTCCGAGGGTATTTTGCAGTTCAGTCGGAGCGTTGAGAATGCGTCAGGGGAAGTCGTGCTGAAGCAGGCAGACGAAGTTGCTACCATTACTATTCCTCGTCACCCTATCACTATTTCTGCGCCCCTTCCGCCTTCTATCACCATCACCAGGGCCGGACCAATCCCATTCGAGAGTACCAATGCCGTTCCATGGCATTATGGCGCCGAAGTTTATTGTAATGGTCAGAAGATAGAGCTTGAGCCATCCGGATCGACTGCGCAGAATCTTACCGAAATCAGTGGTATCACTAGAAGCGGAAGAGTGTTCGCTCCGGCAGAGGTTGCAGCAGAGAAAGTGGTCCGAGCTGACGCTATGGATAAAGGTAAAGGCAAAGCTGTTGAAGAGGTCCCTGCAGGGGCAGAGAAAGACTTGCTGGTTAAAGATGCTGAAGAGTTCATGCGACTAATCAGGAAAAGTGACTACAAAATTGTAGATCATCTTCATCAGACTCCGTCAAAGATCTCGATTCTTAACCTGTTGCTGTGTTCTGAAGCGCACCGCAACGCATTATTGAAGGTATTGAATGCTGCATACGTGCCGCAGGAGATATCAGTGAATCAACTCGAGGAAGTAGTAGCCCATGTCAATGCTGGTAATGGGCTGGGATTTACAGATCTGGAGCTGACTCCTAAGGGAAGAGATCACAACAGCGCCTTGCACGTCTCAATAGAGTGCAGAGGCACGATTATGTCACATGTCCTGGTGGATACAGGTTCCTCGCTTAACGTGCTTCCGAAAAAAGCACTGATGAAGTTGGATACCCGTGGACTGCTGTGCACGCCCAGTGATCTGGTCGTGAAGGCCTTTGACGGAACCAAGCGCCACGTCTTCGGAGAATTGACCCTGCCAATTCAAGTTGGTCCAGAGACGTTTAATGCGGTTTTCTATATCATGGATATCATGCCCGCCTATAGTTGCCTCTTAGGTCGGCCGTGGATCCATTCTGCTGGTGCCGTGACGTCCACGCTGCATCAGAAGCTTAAATATGCTGTTGGGGGCAGCATAGTGACAGTCTGTGGAGAGGAGGATATCATGGTAAGCCACCTGTCGTCCTTCAAATACGTTGAAATGGATGGTGAGATCCACGAGACTCTTTGCCAAGCATTTGAAACCGTCAGGGTGAAGGAGGTAGCTCCCGTTGTTGCAGAGAAGCAAGAGTTGAACCTCTCCTCATTTAAGGAAGCTCGGGCTGTTGTCGAAGCTGGTTCCACCCCAGGCTGGGGGCATGTCTTGGATATACCAATCAAACAGGATAAGTTTGGATTAGGGTATTCTCCTGGAGCTGAAGCTTCATCTTCTTCTGGCAGTTCGTCTCATGGGAAAGGGCCGATCTTATTCACCAAGGGGGGAGTAATCTTCGAGAGTATCAACGCTGCGTCAGAGGACAGCGGGGACAGTGATTGCGATCTTGACGCCTGGATTCAACCGAGCAAGCCAGGCGAGCGCCTCCACAATTGGACCATCAAGGAGATTATCGAGCTGACAAGTGAAGAGTAATGATTTGCTTTTTACAATCTTTGTACAACCCTATGTCCTGCCCGGGGCATAGTGGTTTTACTGTCAGGGCCTTGTTGGATTATGTGTATGCATTTTGTTAATAAATAAAAGGCGTTTTCTTCGTAATCAAATGCTGTGTTCTCTGTTATTCATGTTTTATGTTTATTTCGAAAAACAGCAAAATGGCAACGAGGTGCGTACTAACCTGCATATTCCTGCTTTAAACTTAACCCTTGTTATTGCAGGATCCACGCAACAGATGACATCGACTCTGGACCCTCTACGGCTCACTACGACTTTGATTGCCCGATCTATCAAGCCAAGGATGAGATTGATGAAGACGAAGACCTTCCGGAAGAGTTGGCCCGCTTGTTGAGACAAGAAGAGAAGGTTATTCTGCCTCACGAGGAGGATATTGAGATCATAAATCTGGGTTCTGAGGAGCTTATCAGAAATGTCAGAGTAGGGGCTGCGCTGCAGAATGATGTCAAGCATAGACTGGTCGAGATGCTTCGAGAGTATAGTGACGTCTTTGCTTGGTCATATGAGGATATGCCCGGACTTGACACTGATATCGTGGTTCATCGCTTGCCGTTGCGAGAAGATTGCCCTCCAGTCAAGCAGAAGCTCAGGAGGACGAGACCAGACATGGCTGTAAAAATCAAAGAAGAGGTCCAGAAGCAGTTGGACGCAGGATTTCTAGCCGTTACCACTTACCCTCCGTGGGTCGCCAACATAGTGCCTGTACCGAAGAAGGACGGTAAGGTACGCATGTGCGTCGATTATCGGGATTTGAATAGGGCGAGCCCTAAGGATGATTTCCCTTTGCCTCATATCGATGTGTTGGTCGACAATACAACCCAGTTTTCCGTGTTTTCGTTCATGGATGGCTTCTCCGGTTACAATCAGATTAAGATGGCGCCGGAGGACATGGAGAAAACGACGTTTATTACCCCCTGGGGCACGTTTTGCTATAAGGTAATGCCCTTCGGTCTGAAGAACGCAGGGGCCACTTACCAGCGAGCAATGGTAACTTTGTTTCATGATATGATTCATCATGAGATTGAGGTCTATGTTGATGACATGATTGCAAAATCCCAAACGGAGGAGGAGCATCTGGTCAATTTATTGAAGCTGTTTGAAAGGCTTAGGAAGTTCAGGCTGAGGCTGAATCCTAACAAGTGCACTTTCGGAGTGCGGTCCGGAAAGTTATTGGGGTTTATCGTTAGTGAACGAGGTATCGAAGTTGATCCTGCAAAGATAAAAGCTATCCAAGAGATGCCAGCGCCGAAAACAGAAAAAGAAGTTCGTGGTTTCTTGGGCCGAATAAACTACATTGCAAGGTTTATCTCTCAGCTCACGGCCACCTGTGAACCGATGTTCAAGTTGTTAAAGAAAAATCAGGCGATTACTTGGAATGAGGATTTCCAGAAGGCATTCGATAAGATAAAGCAGTATCTTCAAGAACCTCCAATTTTGATACCCCCAGTGGCTGGACGGCCATTAATCATGTACTTGACAGTTCTGGAGAATAGTATGGGGTGTGTTCTCGGTCAGCACGACGAGACGGGCAGAAAGGAGCATGCCATTTATTATCTGAGTAAAAAGTTCACTGAGTGTGAATCTCGATACTCGATGCTGGAGAAGACATGTTGTGCATTAGCTTGGGCCGCCAAACGTCTACGACAGTATATGCTCAACCACACCACTATGCTAATTTCGAAGATGGATCCGATCAAGTACGTCTTCGAAAAGCAGGCTCTTTCGGGCAGGATTGCCAGATGGCAGATGGTGTTAACAGAATACGATATTCAGTACGTCTCCCAGAAAGCCATCAAGGGAAGCGTATTGTCTGATTACCTTACCGAACGGCCAATCGAAGACTATCAGCCGATGAAGTTCGAATTCCCTGACGAGGACATTATGTTTCTCAAAGCGAAGGATTGCGATGAGCCATTGCCCGATGAGGGGCCAGATAGGAAGTCCCAGTGGAAGTTGATATTCGACGGAGCGGTTAATTCCTATGGAAGTGGTATCGGGGCTATCATCACGACTCCTCACGGATCCCACATCCCGTTTACTGCAAGACTGACGTTTCCAGTTACCAACAACGAAGCCGAGTATGAAGCATGTATTATGGGTCTAGAAGAGGCAATTGATTTGAGAATCAAGAATCTAGACATATATGGTGACTCAGCGCTTGTAATCAATCAGATCAAAGGGGAGTGGGAAACTCGTCAAGCGAATCTAGTGCCGTACATGAACTATGCCAGGAGGCTGCTTCCGTTCTTTGACCGAGTAGAACTTCATCATGTACCCCGGGCTGAAAATCAAATGGCTGATGCTTTAGCTACGCTGGCTTCGATGTATAAAGTCAATTATTGGAATGAGGCTCCAAGAATTGTACTTTCGCGGCTTGATAGACCAACGTTTGTGTTCGCAATCGATGATGCCACTGACGGCAAGCCATGGTTCCACGATATCCAGACCTTCCTTATGACCAAGGAGTATCCTGCGGGTGCGTCAACCCAGGATAAGAAGACTCTGAGGAGGTTATCTGGAAACTTTTACCTCAACCCTGATGGAGTGCTGTATAAGAGAAACCACGATCTCGTGCTACTCAGATGTGTGGATGAGAAAGAAGCAAGTATGCTCATGGAAGAAGTCCATGAGGGCACATTTGGTACGCACGCCGGCGGGCATGCCATGACAAGAAAGATCCTGAGAGCAGGATATTACTGGTTGACTATGGAGTCGGATTGCTTCAGATTCGCGAAGAAATGTCACAAATGCCAAATTTATGCTGATAAAGTTCATGTGCCGCCGTGCCCATTGAATGTCATGTCCTCCCCTTGGCCGTTCTCCATGTGGGGCATCGACATGATAGGCAAGATCGAGCCCACTGCATCCAATGGTCATCGTTTTATTCTGGTAGCTATCGACTACTTCACCAAATGGGTGGAGGCAGCCTCGTACGCTAATGTGACCAAGCAGGTGGTAGCTAAATTCATAAAGAGGGACATCATCTGTCGCTATGGAATTCCCGAGCGGATCATTACTGATAATGGTTCGAATTTGAATAACAAGATGATGAAAGAGCTGTGCCAGAGCTTCAAGATTGAACACCACAACTCATCTCCTTACCGGCCGAAGATGAATGGCGCTGTTGAAGCGGCCAACAAGAACATCAAGAAGATTGTTCAGAAGATGGTTGTGACGTATAAAGATTGGCACGAGATGCTGCCGTTTGCCTTGCACGGTTACCGTACTACGGTGCGTACGTCGACCGGGGCAACTCCTTTCTCCTTGGTGTATGGTATGGAAGCTGTCCTACCGTTAGAAGTGGAGATTCCCTCTTTGCGGGTTTTGGTTGATGTGAAACTTGATGAGGCAGAATGGATTACGAATCGCTTGAACCAACTCAGCCTGATGGACGAGAAGAGGTTAGCATCGATTGCATTTGGTCGCCTGTACCAAAGCCGAATGAAGAAAGCTTATGATAAGAAGGTGCGTGCTCGAAGCTTTCAGACGGGTGATCTCGTCCTGAAGAAGATTCTTCCGCCACACTCCGATCACCGGGGCAAGTGGACTCCGAATTACGAAGGGCCGTATGTCGTCAGCAAGGTCTTCTCAGGAGGAGCTTTGTTGTTATCCACGATGGATGGCGAAGATTTTGCATCCCCGGTGAACGCGGACGCAGTTAAAAAATACTTTGCTTGAAAGAGACCCGCTGGACAAAAAAGGAAAGAGTCCAGGCAAAAAAGGGGCATCCCGGCGAACCAAAAACAGAATAAAAGGTTCGGGCAAAAATTAGGGATATATTGAAAAAATGTACACCCGCGAAGTTGAAAACCTACACTGGGCGGCTTCGGCAAAAAAGGGTATCCCGGTGAACTGAAAACCCGTGAAGGGCGGTTCACGCAAAAGTTAGGGATTTAAATAAGCAAATGACTGCGTTCTGCGTATGGACTTTCATTGTTTAGTGGTTCGGAAGACCTGAGGGCCGTTTATCTGAATCAATCTCTTCCAAAGCTGAAGCATCGGAGAAGTATCGAAGTCGAGTGGGTCTTAGAGGGATCAACTCATGGTGTTCGTCTACGCCTCGATTGCCGACATTTGTATATACTGATGTATATTTATGTTTTCTTTTTGCGCGGCTTCCTCATTCCAGGAGCTTGCCTCTGTTGTAAAACAATTTTGCCCGTTCAGGGGTTCATCATCAATAAAATGCGCATTATTCAGCAATTCTACTTGACTGTTTAGCATTTATCTGTTTTGTTTGCGAATGAAAACGCCGATATTTTCGATAAAATGCGCATACATAAACTTGCAGGCCTAGGCCCATTGATTGTTGAAACGATTGATTAATTGAATATTGTCATGAGATAATAACCTGGATAGGCCCCCTTGAGGAGGGTATCTTGTCTGTTTGTTTGTGTTGTTGCAGGTGTAGCACTTGCCGGAAGATGTGTCGTGCGTATCCCCGAAGCAGGATGAGCCCTCCTTCCCCAGCAGAGTTCAGTAGTCTCTCCTCCGCAGAATCTAAACGCAAGATGGTGAGCGTTGATATGTCTTCCCCAGGTAGAGGTGATTCTCTTCCCCAAGCAGACGCATCCTGAAGGAATGTCACCTCATCAGCCGAGCCAAGCACCGAAGAATGATGTCGTCTTTCCCCAGCACCGGGTCACAAGTGCAGAGTTCATAGAAATGTTTGGGTACCGAAGCTCGTGTTTTCCCCAGTAAAGTCACCAAAGCAGGTGTCTCCCCCGCACCGGGTCACAAGTGTAGGTTTCGCAGGAGGTTGTTCGTATGCAGAAGAATGCAGTAACTGATGGTGCCAGACTAAGGTCTCCAGCAGAATTGAGATTCCCCGCCAGAGTCATGCTCTCTCCTGAAGTTGGACGATTCCCTCTCCCCCAGTAGAGTGTTGGAACAGCTGATGTTGTATTCCCCTGCAGAGTCGTACTCTTCCCCCGAAGTCAGATGATTCCTTCTTCCCCGGCGAAATTGAAATTCCGCACCAGGGTCGCACTCTCCAGTGAAGTAGAATGATTTCCCTCCCCGGCTGAGTCCGCAGAAAAGCAGAATCCTTGGAAGTCGATCAGATCATGATCGATGTTCCCCAGCAGAGCGTGGGGCAGCTAATGCTGTGTTTCCCCAGAATCGCACTCTCTCCATCGAAGCAGAATGATTTCTCCTTCCTCAGCCGAGTTTGCAGATGTCCAAGGGATCCGAATCCTTGGAAGTTGATCAGATCATGATTGGTTTTTTTTAGTGGAATGTGGAGCAGCTGAAGTTGGTTCCCCACAGAGTGGTTATCCCCAGAAGAGTAGCCGAGACGGCCGCGCAGTTCATTCTCGCGATTGATATCAGCAGATCCAAGTTCTCGTAGAGCTTCGTTCCTTGCAGCAGTCAGCTGAAGTTCGTCCCCTGCAGCAGTTCACGGAAGATCAATTCCCCAGACAGAGCCTGATTGATATTGGCGTGTTCACGTTCTCCTCAGCAGGATGATTCCTCTACCTGAGTGGTTCTTTCTCCTTGACAGGAGGATTTCCCCCTTTCGGCATTTATTTTGCTGACGGGATCGCATCATTGTGCATGATTGCATAGCATTATGCATGATTGCATGGCATTTAGCATAAACGCACATCATTCCCACTGTGTGGGGCATGGCGCAGAAGCATATGCACCATAAGCATGATCTAGGTCATCATCATCCTTGTTGAACAGGTGTACCACCAAAAGACCGGTTGCTCAGGACGATTCTTGATGTTCTCCCCAGCAAGGTCGCTTTTGAGATGATTCTTAAAGACCCCGGTGTGATCCCCAAGGTCGCTCAAGATGATTTTTGAGATCCCCAGCGAAGTCTTCGGTTCAAGATGATTCTCGAACTCCTCAGCAGGGCCGTTTGCTTAAGGTGATTCTTAAGACCTCAGTACAGCTTCCCGGGTTGTTCGCCTAGTATGATACTTGAGCTCCCCAATAGCGTCCCCAGCAAGAGTTGCCCAGGAAGATTTCTGGAATACCCAACAGAATGTTTGCTCCGGAAAGGTTATCAGTTCAGGACGATTCTTGAAGATGCCCGACGGATCTGTTTGGTCAAGATGATTCTTGAAGTCCTCAGCAGCATGATATGTCTGCTCCAACAATGATGTCTAATCTGAAGATGGATTTCGTAAGCGCCCGAAGGCGATATCAGAAGGTTCCTGTGAGTCCAGATTTCCGTGTTGAAGAATCAACGGGTGGCTGAAGACAAGGTTCCAGAGTTGTAGATACAACAGAGTGATTCGCGTGGGTCTGAAGACCAAGTCAGTTATCCTGAGGCGATGATTGATTGCGATCAAGTGAATGATACGTCTTCTGATTGAAGTCGAAGATGTTTCTCCAGCGGTGACGCAGAATATTTCGATCGTCCGACGGTGATGTCAGATTTAGTTCTCCAGTGGTGACGCAGAGTACTTCGATCGTCCGACGGTGATGTCAGCTTTGGTTCTCCAGCCAGTTGTTGAGCAGCTAGTGTTGCAGGATTCAAAGATTTGTTCCCCGCAGAGTACTGTGTGCTCGTGCAGTTGGCAAATTTTCGGGTTTACCGATATTCAACCGTCTCGTACCTTGATTGGTTGAGAGCCGTTCGCTTCTCACCCAGTCAGGTTCAAGCCGTTTGAATAGGGGCAGCTGTTGCACCCCAAAATTTGACCAGCAATTATTTATTCATTGAGTGTTTGGAAGTGGATACCTTCATCAGAAAGTTCAAGAGATCCTCAGAGGAATGGGTTGAAACCAGGGTTGTGTGCTTCATAGCTTGAGAGTTGTGGGTGCCCCTCAGATGGTTCTGAGACTTTGAGAATGAATTTGATGTTTTGGGAAAGCCTATGAGATGTCTTGATAGCCTTCATTATGCCCAGAGAAGTCATTATGCAAGAATTCAGAAGATTCAACCATGAATGATAGAATTAGGGTTTTGACTGGGTCAACCCTAGGATAACTGAAGATTTGGAGAAGGTTGAGACTCAATCCAAAGGCCATGAGATCATGGAATGATGCATAGGGATGATATAAAGATGATTCCTAGGCCAAATCATCATGATTGAGGGGTTTGAGAAGTTTCAAGTTAGGGTCTCCAAGGATTGGCAGTGAAAAAACCCTAATTTGATCCCTATCTTCCAGGCAGTTTTAGCCCAAGATGTGATTGATATCTCACCTTCCCCATAACATGAATGTTGTAGAGCTTGTTCTAAGCTTTAATTTGAGTGGTGGAAGTCCTTGATAGGAGTTACAGAGCTCAAGTTATGGTTTTGACAAATTACAGGTCAGCAGAGGTGTGTGAATCTGGGTCCTTGAAAGTCACCCAACTTGCAGACAACTTTTGCCCTAGTAGGGTAATTCCCATGACTTCTTGGTCAACATGAATGTTGAAGAGCATCTTCTTAGCTTTAATTTGAGTGGTGGAAGTCCTTGATAGGATTTGTGGAACTCAACTTATGGTTTGAACAAGATAGGGGTATTTTGGTCATTTGTCAGTTATAGGTCATTTTAGCCAATGCCTAAAACTCCTATTTCCAAGCCTCAAATGGAAAAACTCAAAACATGAAAGTTGTTCAAAATGTGATTTTAAGTCTAGAAAGAAGGTCACAAATTGTTGGAAAAGCTCATAGCATGAAGTTACATGATTGGTCAAAAATGAACTAAAAATGGCATATAAGTTTGAAAAGTTGAATTTGAAAATTGGTTTGGAAGATCCACAAATCCAAAATAGGTCATCCAATATATCATTTTGATTGGAAAAATCATTTTGAGAACATTGGTTTAGCTAGAATTTTGATTTGAAGCTTCAAAATGGGTGATGCTTTGAAAACTTGTTACTTGAAAAAGAAGGCAATGTTGAAAAACCTTACACAAGCCAAAGATGAGTTTGTTTTTCACTCATCCACACTCAATATCTCTCATAAGGAGAATTTGGCACAAAATGGTAAGACATAAGGCATGAGATGAGAGAAATCCAACTTGTCCCCACATGAGATTTTCAAGAACTTTCCACCATATTCTAGATGAATCTAGAAGCATCTAATGATCATTATAAAAAGAGGGCCATGAAGAGAGTTCAAGGTTGGTGATAGAAGGAGATTTCAGAGGGGAGAGAGAGAGAGAAATAGCCATTGAAGCACTTTCTTCAAGTTCAAGCAATTCAAGAAATCTGCATCTACAAGCCATCTCCTTTCCAACAAGTGCAAACAGAAGCATCTCCACCATTGGAGGATCATCCTGAAGCAGTTACAAGGCTTGCAACCTTCTCCACGAGCACCTACCATCATCACTTGACAGGTTCTTTCTCCTCCCTATACCTCTTAATTTATTTAGTTTTTGTTCATTCTTTAGGTGTAGAATTAATGTGCTAGGATAGAGGATCAAATTCTGAGAGTTTGAGAGCTCTGTAGGTAGATCCATGGCAGGTGTCAGTTTCTTTAATCTTCAAGAACTAGCTGTTTAGGGTGTTTTAAGTAGCATGAATTAGGTTAGATTAGCTAGGGTAGCATGTAGAGCAAGTTTAGATCCTTAGGTTGAAGTTTCACCATGGTTGATCTCAGATGAACATGGTGGAACCATGATCTTAATGTCTTCTGTTAGGATGATCTAGGGAGAATTAGGGGAAAGTGCGCGTATGGCTGTGTTCCTCTTGAGTAGTAGGAGATTTTTCGTTTTGGAATCGTGGCATTTCGTGGCCTGAGCAGAGAGAACAAGTGAGGGGAAGATGAGTGCATGGATGGAGGGTTTCTGAAAACCCTAGAATCGTTGGGGACGATGAAGGTGGTCCGTTGGATTAGTCCCCAAGTTTGACAATTTAATCTCATCGCACGGCCCAGATTCAATCTGAAGATGGAGGGAAAAGTTCAAAAAGTGAAACGCGGTCGTTTCATTTAAACTGGTCTATGGGCTTAATTCGCTATCCCCACCCCCTTTTATCTGGCCCAACTGAAACCTACTAGCGCGTGTTGCTGTTCCATCCCCCCTCCCTTTATTTGTTTTAAAATTCTTTTATATTGTTTTAATATTTTTTCTGTTTTAGAAAATTCATTAAAAATTGATAAATGATGATTTTTTGTCCATTCTTTTTTCTATGATTAGATAATTTTGTGTAGAAAAATATAAAAATAAAAATGGTATTTTATTTTTAATGTAGATTTTTTAATGGTATTTTCTTTAATATAGTATATTTTCTTTCTTTTAGTTGATGCATGATTTTGCAAGAATTGTTTTAGGATCTTCCTTTAGGGTTTTTAGCTCATTCTTTTTGGTGCAATTAGATGATGAATCATAGTTCCCCATAGGATTTATTATAGAATTTTAGAATTAAATTTTGATTAGTTTAATTGGGGTAGATGTAGGGTATCCTAATTAGGGTAGGTTGTGCTTAGGTGAAGAATTCACTTTCTTTGATTGAGTTTTGTCTTGATTTTTAGGTAGAGGCCTATGTAGATGTTATGAATAGACTTTGTAGACCCTTGTGAATAATTGTTAGATTTTTCCCCATTGGTTTAGTATTTTTAGATATTTTCTGAAGTTGCCTGTTGATTTTGTCTACCCTGTGGTTATCTGTTCATCTCTGGGGTTTGTTTTGAGGAATTTGTTGTGGGGCTTGTGTTGCCTTGAAGATCTTGTTGGAGAGCATCATGAAGAGAAGATTGTAGATCAAGATTCAGAGACCCAGAGCTTGGCTTGTTCCCTGTCTGTGAGGTTTGAGATCCTGAAGTTTGAGGGAAGTTCATGGTACTTTCCTGAGGAAGGCACTATGAATGACTTTCCATCTTTCTTCTCACCTCTTTCTTAAGTGTCCAATGATGTTGGAGCCAACTTGTGAGTTTAATTTCTCCTGAGGAGGAATGTAAACTGATCACATGTTGTTGAGCCACATAGGGTACAACTCCTAAGTGGAAGCCTCCTAGTACTTTCCTGAGGAAGGTCCTATGAGTCTGTTCATTTAGTTCCGCTAGTTCAGATAGGATTTCCTAAATATCCAGTGATGTTGGAGCCTGCTTGTGAGTTTGATTTCTCCTGAGGAGGAATGTAAACTGATCACAGTGGTTGAGCCACATAGGGTATGACTCCTGAGTATACACCTCCTAGTGCTTTCCTGAGGAAGACACTATGAGCCTGCTTGCTTAGCTCCCTGTCTTTGGTAAGCTTGTTCTGAAGCTTGAAGACTGGGATTGATTTCTCTTGTTTAGGGTCTTGTTTTTAGTGCTTAGATTTGATTCAGATTTTGTGATTAGGGTTAGGATTAGAGAGTAGATTCTTTCTTTCTCAAGCATGTGTTTTGTTTGCCTGAGGGCACTTCATTTCCTTTATCTGGTTCTTTGCTTGATAGCATGTTGTTTATTTTCAGTATGATTGCTGTTATTTCATGACTGGCTTGAGGTCGAGACGAGCTTGTGGAGGCTGAAACCCCACACACATTTCCTCCCTCACTTGCATGGCATGCATTTTACTGTTAAAGCTGATGTTTTTGTCTGTTTTGGTGTATCATTGACATGATCCCTTAGGACTCTCATTTCCTTTGATAAGGATTTGATGATAGACTTTTAGGTTGAAACCTATGCATGACAACTTCTAGGAGTTCCCTGTTCAAACCTCAACCATAGGATGAATCCATGGCATGATAACAGTAGGACTTGATAGTCTCCCTCCTAGTTGAGCCATCTTCCCCCGTAGTTTCCCGAACTACGTTTGCTCTGATCTTTCATTCCAGATGAAAGTACGTAGGCATAGGATGCGATATCCTAGCGAGCAACCTTCCCCCCTTTAACCCTTCGTAAGCCGAACTACGTTGACTCTGATTTCTCATTCTCTGATGAGAATACGTAGGCATAAAGCGCGATGCTTTGCCGAGTCATTTTCCTTTTTCTTTTTCAGCCAGCCTTGATAGGTAGATAGATTATAACCAACCCGTCCAAGTAAACACACAAGCGAGGATCCCGTCGAGTACGACGGACGTGAGGGGTGCTAATAGCTTCCCCTTGCGTAACCGACTCCCGAACCCAGACAATGGTTGCGACGACCTTGTCTTACCCTTTTTCGTCAGGTTTTTCCGATCGTTTCCTTTCCCGCTCTGAGGGATAAATAACGAAAGGTGGCGACTCTTCTGTTATGCCGGCACCTTATTTTCGCGCAAGCGACACCGTGTCCGTTGAATGTCATATCTTCCCCGTGGTTATTCTCCATGTGGGGCATCGACATGATAGGCAAGATCGAGCCCATTGCGTCTAATGGTCATCGCTTCATTCTAGTAGCTATCGACTACTTCACCAAGTGGGTGGAGGCAGCCTCATACGCTAATGTGACCAAGCAGGTGGTGGCTAAATTCATAAAGAGGGACATCATCTGTCATTACGGAATTCCCGAGCGGATCATTACTGACAATGGTTCGAATCTGAACAACAAGATGATGAAGGAGCTGTGCCAAAGTTTCAAGATTGAACACCATAACTCATCTCCTTACCGGCCGAAGATGAACGGCGCCGTTGAAGCGGTCAATAAGAACATTAAGAAGATTGTGCAGAAGATGGTTGTGACCTACAAGGATTGGCACGAGATGTTGCCATTCGCACTGCACGGTTATCGTACGACGGTATGTACATCAACCGGGGCAACTCCTTTCTCACTGGTGTACGGTATGGAAGTTGTCCTACCGTTGGAAGTTGAGATTCCTTCTTTGCGAGTTTTGGTTGACGTGAAACTCGATGAGGCAGAATGGATTAAGAACCGAATAAACCAACTCAGCCTGATGGACGAGAAGAGATTAGCATCGATTGCGTATGGTCGTCTGTACCAAAGCCGAATGAAGAAAGCTTATGATAAGAAGGTGCGTCCTAGAAGCTTTCAGACAGGTGATCTCGTCCTGAAGAAGATTCTTCCTCCACACTCCGATCACCGGGGCAAGTGGACTCCCAATTACGAAGGTCCGTACATCGTTAGCAAAGTCTTCTCGGGAGGAGCCTTGTTGTTATCCATGATGGATGGCGAAGATTTTGCATCCCCGGTGAACGCGGACTCAGTTAAAAAATACTTTGCTTAACGAATGACCCGCTGGAAAGAAAAAGAAGATCTAGGCAAAAAGGGGCATCCCGGCGAACCATAAAAAAGGAAAAAGGTTCGGGCAAAAATTAGGGATATAAAAGAAAAGAATGTACACCCGCAAAGTCGAAAACCCGGAAGGGCGACTTTGGCAAAAAAGGGTATCCCGGTGAATCGAAAACCCGAAAGGGCGATTCAGGCAAAAGTTAGGGATTTGAAAAAGCAAATGACTGCGTTCCGCGTGTGGACTTTCATTGTTTAGTGGTTTGGAAGACCTGAGGGCCGTTTATCTGAATCAATCTCTTCTGAAGCTGAAGCGTCGGAGAAGTATCGAAGTCGAGTGGGTCATAGAGGGATCAACTTATGGTGTTCGTCTACGCCTCCTTGCCGACATTTGTGTATATACTGATGTATATTTATGTTGTATATTTGCGCAGCTTCCTCATTCCATGAGCTTGCATCTATTGTAAAACATTTTTATCCATTCAGGGGTTTGTTATCAATAAAATGTATACTATTCAGCAATTCTGTTTGTCCGTTTAGCATTTATCTGTTTTGTTTGCGAAAAAGAACGCCGATGTTTTTGATAAAATGCGCATACATAAACTTACCGGCCTAGGCCACTGATTGTTGAAACAATGAATTACTTGAACATTGTCACAAGATGATAACCTTGATAGGTCCCTTTGAGGAGGGTATCTTGTCTGTTTGTTCGTGTTGTTGCAGGTGTAACACATACCAGGCAGTACGCCGTATGCGTCCCCAAGCAGGATGATTCCTTCCTCTCCAGCAAGTTCAGCAGCACCTCCCCGTGGATTTTGAACATGAGATCGTAGGCATTGATATGTCTCCCCAAGCAGAGAAGATTCTCCCCTCAATCAGATGTATCCTGAAGGATCATCGTCTCCCCAGCTGAGTCATATACTGAAGTATGCAGCTGTCGATATTTCAGACTGAAGTCTCCAGCGGAATCGAAACTCCCCACAGAGTCGTACTCTCCCCAGTAAGCAGGATGATTCCTTCTTCCCCAGCCGAGTTTGCGGTTCCCCAAGAGAGCCGAGTCCTTGGAATCCGTTCAGGCTGTGAGTGGTTTTCCCCAGTAGAGTGTTGAATAACTGATGTTGTATTTCCCCACCGGAGTCGTTATCTCCAGGAAAGTTTTGCTGCGAAGGCCGTGCAGTTTATTTCTGCGATCGTTTTCCTCAGCAGTTGTGGTTCGTATACCTAGTTGAACAGGTCAGGTCCTCGTAGAGCTTTATTCCCCTGCGGCAGTCGACTGAAGATCATTTCCCCAGGCGGAGTCCAATTGATATTCGCGTGACTTCTTCTCCTCGGCAGGATGATTCCTTTCCCCACCAGAGTGGTTCTTTTCCCTTGACAGGAGGATTCTCCCTTCAGCATTTATTTTGCTGATGGGGTCGTAGCATTTTGCATGATTGCATAACATTTATCCTAAACGCGTAGCATTTCCACCGTGTGAAGCATTGTGCCATTGTCGATCATATGCATATGAAACATGAGTTAGGTCGTTACTGTTCTTGTTTTGCAGGTGTTCCCCGGCGGAGTGTTTGCTCAGGATGATTCCTGCAATCTCGGAAGAGTTAGGTGGCTCAAGATGATTCTTGAATTCCCCAGCAAAGTCGTTTGCCCAAGATGATTCTTGAACTACTCAGCGAAGTGGTTTGCTTAAGATGATTCTTAAGATCCCCAGGGAAGTCGCCAGAGTTGGTTGCTCAAGTTGATGCTTAGAGTCCCTGACAGAGTGTTTGCTCAGGATGATTCCTGAAATCTCCAGCAGAGTTATTGGTTCAGGACGATTCTTGAAGTCTCTGGCGGAGTTATTTGTCCAAGATGATTCTTGACGTCCTCAGTAGAGTTGATTCACCCGGAATGATTTCTGGATCCCCGAAGCAGAGTTACTTGATAGTTCTCCAGAATCCCCAGCGGAGATGCGTCATCCCCAGCAGGTTTCTGAACAGCGAAGTTGAAACTTCCCTTGAAGACTTGATGATTGAAGTCTGGCAGTAGTGCCAAAACCCCTGACTTACTGATGAAGTCTAACTACAAGGTCAAAGCAGTCCTCCCCGCCGACGCGGAATGCCTGATGGCAATGGATTAGATACCCCTATTGGGTTCATGATTGACCGAGAATTCTATTCCCGACTTACTGACGAAGTTCGGCTGACGCCCAAAAACTTCTTTGAATGCCCGATGGCATGATTAAGTTGATTGTTGATCTGATGAGTCCCGAGGAATTCTGATGCTTGACGGCATGGCCGACCGTGTATCACCAGTTACCGTGTGACCAATTCCCTAACAAGTTGTCGTGCAACTGTCCTGCTCAGTTTTTAAAGATGTGCCTACCAATCAGAGTATCGTTTACCTGTGCGGTTGGCAAACCGCCAGTTACCGTGTAAGCGGTGATCCCTTGATGATTTAAGGACGCAATGTATCAGATAAATCAGAGTATCATCCCGACGGAGGTTCAGATCAGTATTTCTCCAGCTACTTGTCGTGCAACTATCATTTCAGTTTCCGAAGATTTGTCCCTATCAGAGTACCGTGTACTTGTGCAGTTGGAAAATTTCTGGGTTTGTTGGTATTCAACCGTCTTTCACCTTGATTGTTTGAGAGCCGTTCACTTCTCACCCAGTCAGGTCCAAGCCGCTTGAATAGGGGCAGCTGTTGCACCCCAAAATTTGCCCAACTTTTCTTTACCTAGCTTATGTTTCATTTCATTCACATTAGCATTATCATTTGCATTTCATTGACATGTATGCAGGAGATCAAGAGGTATGATTACCAATCAAGAGCTATACAAGACTGTGAGGCTAGCTAAGAATGTTATTCAGATGTTCAAAGGTTGATATCCTTGTCAGAGAAGTTAAAAGAGCCTCATAAAGATTGGTTGAAGCCAAGAGGGTGTGTCTCCTAACTTGAGAGTTGTGGGAGACCATCAGATGATTCTGAAGCCGTGAAGTTAGACTTGAGGTCTTGAGAGAGCTCATGAGAAGTGTTGAAGCTCACTTTGAGGCCTAGACAGGTCATTGTGCAAGATTAAGAAGGCTCAGCCATGAGTGGTGCAGCTAGGGTTTGACTGGGTCAACCCTAAGTCAACTAATGATTTGGAGAAGGTTGAGACCTAATCCAAGAGCCATGTGATCATGGATTGATACATTGAGATTCTATAAGGATGATTCCAAGGTTAACTCATCATGATTGAAGAGTTTGAGAAGTTTCAGGCTAGGGTTTCTAAGACTTGACAGTGTAAAATCCCCTAGTTTGACCCCTGTCTTCAAGGCTATTTAACTCAAGATGTGATTGTCATCTCATCTTGCCCCCAACATGATTGTTGTAGGGCATGAGCTTAGGTTTAATTTGAGTACTAGAAGTCCTTGATAGGATTTGTAGAACTCAAGTTATGGCTTTGACAAGTTAGAAGTCATCTGAGGCATGTGAATTTGGAGCTTGAAAGTTGTCCAACTTGCATGAAACTGTTTCCCTAGAAGGATGATTCCTATGAACTTTTGGTCAACATGATTGTTGTTCCTTATTCTCTTAGATTTCTAGAGAGTGCTAGAAGTCCTTGATAGGATTTGTAGAACTCAAGTTATGGCTTTGACAAGTCAAGGGTATTTTGGTCATTTGGAGATTATAGGTCATTTCAAGCATAAGGCTATAACTCCTATTTGCAAGCTTCAAATGGGAAAATGTCCAACATCAAACTTGTTCAAAATGATGTTTTAAGGCTAGTAAAGAGGTCATGAGAGGTTGGAATTGCTTGTAACTCAAAATTGCAAAGTTGGCTTAAAAAGGAAGAATTAAAGTTCATTAAAAAGACCAAATTTGGGATTTTTCATTTGGTGACCAAATGAGACAAACCTATATGTCATTTTGATTGTAAAATGCATTTCAAAGACAATGGAAATGGCACTTTTCTCATTTGAGGTCAAGATCATGGAGTTGTATGTTGTTACTTAAAGCTTAAGTTACATAACCCAAACTATGCATAAGTGCAAGACCAATGCTCAAATCCATCAAAACACTTTCAAAATCTCATGTGGAGAGAATTTGGATGAGAATGAGGGCAAGTGCAAGCTGCTGGCATAATTGGTATGAGAATGGCATGAGATTGAAGTTTCCATGACATGAGATATTGAAATACTCATTGGATTGATCTAGAAATTTCTAGATCATTCATTCATGTCCTATATATGATTATGAGTTAGTTCAGAGTGAGGGTTGGTGAGAATTGAGAGAGGAGAGTGAGATTGCATTGTGAAGGTTCTTCTTGCAAATCAAAATCTGTTACAAGGTTAGAGGCCATTTCAGTCCAAGAAATTGATCTCAATAGCTTGCTCTGAGGTTGGTGATCAATTCCAGATCAAATTCAAGGCAAGATCGTGGGAGAATTGGGAGTTGACACTTGGATTTCTGCATCTGCAACTCATAGTCGGGTTCAAATATTCAGAGCATTTCAATCCATTTGGTTGCATACAGAAGGTTGATTGGAGGTTAGTGAAGGAATCTGCAAGTTATTGAGGGTTGATTTGAAGATTCAACCACTCTGTTTGCTCAATTTTACCAGGTATGCAGTTCTTATCCCATGGCTTGATTTAGGTAGAATCCAGAGGAATTATTGTATTAGATGCATTGTAGATTGATGTAGGAAGGTTTTTGGATCATCAATTTGGAGATTAGTGACCAATTAGGGTTGTTGCCATTTTCGGTTGAGATTGTGTTCTTGCAAATCTTGAGCTTTTAGAATGAATTAGTGGCATGAATGAATTCCTGAGGAAATTTGGGACAAGATTCATCAAGGAATCGTGGCCAATGGTGCATTCTAGAGAGAGTTAGGGTTGTGGAAGGTTGATCGGAGAATGTCACCGGCGATGACTCTAGCGCGCGCAGGTGAACTAAGTTCAGAGATTCAAAATGGGGAAGATGATCCCAGAGCCATTGGATTGGAGGTGGACCTTTGACCAAAGTGGGATCTAACGGCCACGAGTGGTTTTCAGTTTGTGAAGGACTCTGAATAATATGAAACGCTGCGTTTCATTTATCTGTTGGTTTTGGGCTTAAGACAATAGTTGATACCAACACCCCCCTCTGGGCCCAATCACTAAAATGAACTGAATTAATTTGCTACTCACACAACGCGCCTTTCATTTTATTTGGATTTTTCATTTTATTTTTCATTTCATACATGGTTATTAGAAAATTCATAAATAATGGAAAAATAACTCAATTAATTCCATTCTTTTTGCCATGGATTCATGATTGAATCTAGTTTCTTTTAGATAAAAAAATATTAATATTTCATGCATTTCTGATTTTATTAGCATTTTTTACATTTTAATTGATATTAAAATAATCATGGTTGATGCTTGATTTTGTTAAATTTGGTTTGATCATGTGATGATGATTTTTGCCTTGATTTTTTGTGTGTAGCTAGCATAGATATGCATGCTCCCCCTAGATTTTTCTCACATTTTTGTGATGAATGTAAGTGGTAGTTCAAGGTTGAAACTTTAAGAGCTCCATTTTTAGGGTTTATGGTTGATACCTTGTGGTTTAGGTTTTATTTTTAGAACTTGGTGGCTGATTCAACCTCTGATTTTTGTATGGTAGATTCATGATTGAATTAGGGTTCCTTAGGAATTTTTGTAGGAATTTATAATGTAGTTTACTATTTTTGTTTGATTTTAGTTTAGGTACTAACTTTAGATGATTCTAATGCACTAATTCAAGTAGAATGACTTCTTTAGTTCCCTTAGATTAGGGTTTTGTTTCTTTTGCTCTTGGATGATGATGGGGGCAAGTTGAAGATGCAATGGATTGCTTGAAGAAGCTTGGATGTGAAGATCTTCCCTTCTTTTGGTGTAGTGTTGATTAGGTGTTAAGATTAGGGTTTGTAGGCAGAGCCCCTAGATAGATTCTCTTCCTTCATAAACATGGAAGATGTTGATCACTTCCATTCTTCCCTATGATGTAAGGTCCCCTTGTAAAGGCCTCATCCCTCCTTTGGTAGGATATGTGGCTCTTTTCAAGTTGGTAGAACCTTTGAGGGTCCCTTTCTCTGATGATAGGATGCTTAGTGGTGACCTTTGGTCTTCACTCTGCTACCAATCATCCAGACTTTGCTCTTGATAGATGAATCTTTCTCCCTTGCTAGAGGATGGAGTTCCTTGCTTGAAGAGATTGAAGGATAGGAGTTGACACTTCTCTGTATTTGAAGACTACCTTTAGGAGCTGAAGCTTGTAGATCAGGAAGAGCAAGTTGATACTTGTAAGGAGGAGAGAGCTGAAGCTTGAAGAACAAGTTGATACTTGTGAAGAAGACCAAATTGAGATTGACTGAAGAGATGAGGCTTGAAGAGGAGAGAATGAGTTGATACTTATGTTGAGAGCCTGAAGGAGCCAAGTTGACACTTGATATGAGGAGTGAAGCCTGAAGGTGGAATTTACTGAAGAGCTGAGGCTTGAGGAAGAGAGAATAAGTTGATACTTATGTTTGGTAGTTTAGAAGCTTGAAGAAGCAAGTTGACACTTGCTATTGAAGATGGTAGCCTTGAAAAGTGGTTGAGGACTGAGGATTGAACTGCTGTCAAGGGATTGCTTTGCTGTGAAGCTGTGGGAGCTGTTGATTTGCTTTCTTGACTGTCTGTTTGCTTTCTATGCAACTGTATTGATGTGACTTGTTTGATTAGCTTGATGCATTAGAATAAGTTCATGTTTAGATTCTTTTAGGATATGAGCATGATTGCACTAGAGGTTGAGTTGCCCCCTTTGCTTGTATTTTTACTGTATGGCTTTGCTTGCTGGTATTCGGTAGAGCCCAGCTCCCTTGCCTATGTGGTGTGTGATTTGCTTGATGGCATTTTATTTCTTCTGTATGATTATAGTCATTATTGTGTTTGCTTGATAGCATGTTGTTTCTTCCTGTATGATTGCAGTTATTCATATTTGGCTTGAGGTTGAGATGAGCTTGTGGAGGCTGATGCCCCACACACATTTCCTCCCTCACTTGCATTGCATGCATTTTACAGTCGTTTACTGTTTACTGTTTAAGCTGATGCTTTATCTGTTTCTGTTTATCATTGACATGATCCCCTAGGAATCTCACTTCCTTTGATAAGGAAGTGATGATTAGAACTTTAGGTTGAAACCTATGCATGATAACTTCTAGGAGTTCCCTGTTTCAAACCTCAACCATAGGATGAATCCTTGGCATGACAACAGTAGGACTTGATAGTCTCCCCTTAGTTGAGCCTGTTCTCTCTTCTCATCTCGAAACAAATTAAAATACAGTAATAAAGTTTAACTGACGTCGTACGTTACGAGCCTTAAGCTATCTGAGAAAGGATTGTTGGAGAGTTTCTTTTCAACAGTCTGGATGTTTAGTATGGTACCCTTTGGGTGACATGCGATACATTCACTCTCAGGTCATAGTCTCTAGTGCGATATTAGTTGCAAACATCCATAAAAAACAGTTCTTCCGTAAAAGACAGAAAACAAACTTCGAACCTTTTTGCCCCGTGGGCCCATAATTCAAAGGAAGCTTTTCTGAAGAAAAGAGTGTCATTAACTCCCAGTTCTACCGTAAACGGTAACGCATAAGTCTCCAAGGGTCGAGCTGCGTACATCCAACTGCTGGAACTGTTTGTTAACCCTACTCGATAAAACAGATGAATCTGAATTCCCGTAATCCGTATTATCCCGAACTACGTAAGCTCTGATCTCTCATACCTGTTGAGAGTACGTAGGCACAATACTGATGTATTGGCGAGCCACCTTCCCCATTACCCGTAGTTAGCCGAACTACGTTGACTCTGATTTCTCATTCTCTGATGAGAATACGTAGGCATAAAGCGCGACGCTTTGCCGAGTCATTTTCTTTTCTTTTTAAGCCAGCCTTGATAGGTAGATAGATAAAACGAACCCGTCAGATAAACATAACAAGCGTGGATCCCATCGAGTACGATGGACGTGAGGGGTGTTAATACCTTCCCCTTGCGTAACCGACTCTCGAACCCAGACAACGGTTGTGATGACCTTGTCTTATACCTATTCGTTAGGTTTTTCTGATCGTTTCCTTTCCCGTTCTGAGGGATAAATAATGAAAGGTGGCGACTCTTCTGTTTTGCCGGCACCTTATTTTCGCGGAAGCGACAAGATGGAACTTGTATCTTGAGATATGTGGTCTTGAAGTTAGGCACTAAAATAGGGGATTTTACACTGACAAGCTTAGAAACCCTAGCTTAGCAACTTCTCACACTCTTGATTCCTCTTAAATTGATCTTGAAATAACATCTTGGGTGTCTCAACACAACTTTCCATGATCACAATGACTTGGAACTAGGTCTCAATCTCCTTCAAATCTCCAGATGACTTTACACTAGGCAGATGAAACCCTAGATGCGCAATCCTCTGACTGCAACCTCTTGTACATTATGTAACATCTTGGATAAGCTCCACGATGGCTTCAAAAACACTCAATGAACTCTCCAATCATTTCCTATCCATATCCATGGACTCATGATCCTCTGATGACCTTCACTCGGTGTCGCTTGCGCGAAAATAAGGTGCCGGCAAAACAGAAGAGTCGCCACCTTTCGTTATTTATCCCTCAGAGCGGGAAAGGAAACGATCGGAAAAAACCTGACGAATAAGGGTAAGACAAGGTCATCACAACCATTGTCTGGGTTCGGGAGTCGGTTACGCAAGGGGAAGGTATTAGCACCCCTCACGTCCGTCGTACTCGACGGGATCCTCGCTTGTTTGTTTACTTGGACGGGTTAGTTATAATCTATCTACCTATCAAGGCTGGCTGAAAAAGAAAAGAAAAATGACTCGGCAAAGCGTCGCACTTTATGCCTACGTATTCTCGTCAGAGAATGAGAAATCAGAGTCAACGTAGTTCGGCTAACTACGGGTGAAGGTTGAAGGTTGCTCGCTAGGACATCGCGTCCTATGCCTACGTACTTTCATCTGGTATGAAAGATCAGAGCAAACGTAGTTCGGCTAACTACGGGTCATCTCCTAAAAGAAATGTTTTTTATTGCGTTTGCGATTTCAACCGCACTAGAGACTATGACCTGAGAGTGAATGCGTCGCATGTCACCCAAAGGGTACCATACTAAACATCCATCCTCAGATGGCTTAAGGCTCGTAACGTACGAAAGAAATCATTCATGATTACTGTATTTTAAACTGCTTCGAGATGAGAAGAGAACAGGCCCAACTAGGAGGGAGACTATCAAGTCCTACTGTTATCATGCCATGGATTCATCCTATGGTTGAGGTTTGAACAGGGAACTCCTAGAGGTTGTCATGCATAGGTTTCAACCTAAAAGTATATCATCAAATCCTCATCAGAGGAAATGAGAGTCCTAAGGGATCATATCAATGATACACCAAAACAGACAAAAGCATCAGCTTTAACAGTAAAATGCATGCAATGCAAGTGAGGGAGGAAATGTGTGTGGGGCTTCAGCCTCCACAAGCTCGTCTCAACCTCAAGCCAGTCATGAAATAACAGTAATCATACTGAAATAAACAACATGCTATCAAGCAAAAACAGTAAACTGTAATCATACAGACAGAAAATGAAATGCTATCAAGCAAAATAAACACATGGGCAAGGGAGTTGGGCTCTACCGAATACCCGCAAGCAAAGCCAAGTAATAACAATACAATCAGATGCACTCATGCTCTTATACTGAACTCAATCTAAAGGTGCATAGTCTAATGCAGCAGGCAAATCAGACAAAACACACAATACATTAAAGAAAACAGAAGAAGGCTTCAGCTCCTCCAGCAATAACCCAGTCTTCAGACTTCAGAGATCACTTGCTTTCCAGGTATCAACCCTACAACATGAGTATCAACTCATCTTCTCCCTTGAGCTTCAGCTCCTTTGATCAGCTCTACCTTCAGGCTTCACTATCCTCAGGGATCTTCAGGCATCAACTTGATCTTCACAGAGTCTTAAGACTTCAATAATCTTCAAGGAATCATCCTTTTCAAGGCCTCAGCTTCTATCTTCAATGGCTCCAATGCTCCAGCAAACAAGATTCAGTCAACAAGATGAGGTGAGGATGTTGCAGTACTCACTGACTTCCAAGGGATGCCATTGAGGACTTAGCATCAAAGGAGAGGCTCTCTCAAAGTTCTACCTTATAGGGCAAGGTCACTAATCCCTCCAAAGGAGAGAGGTGAATACCCTTAAGGGACTCTATGTCACAGAGAAGAAAGGAGGTGAACAAGACCCTCCTTGTTTATTGAACAGAGTATTCTATCTAGGGCTCTGCCTATGCCCCTATAAACCTATAAACAAAACAACAAAAGTTATGCTGAACTCCTCTGTAAGGTCTTCAAAGCTTCCATGATGATCCACAAGGTCTTCAACTCAATCTTCAAAGCTCACACACTCAAAAGAGAAGAAAAACAAACACAACAATACAACTTATGCCTTTAAGCAACACACATACTATCCATACATTCAAAAATCAATGAAAAATACTAAAATACCATACAATATTCTAGCAAAATTCTAGGGGATTATATACATACTTACCCTTAACCCATGCATTCCCCATACACTAATTTGGCCTATAAACCCCAAAACAAATTTGTTCAAGTCTACCTATACAACCTAAAACCCTAATTAGAGCACCTAAATGTCTAACCATCAAACTACATCAAATTTTAATCTAAAAATCAAGAATTAAATCCTATGGGGAACTATGATTCAATATCTAATTACACAAAAAATAATGAATTAAAAAGATTAAAGGAAGGTCCTAAAACAAATTCTACAAAATCATGTATCAATTAAAACATATTGAAAATGCTATTTAAAAGAAAAATCTATTAAAATATGAAAATAAAATAAAATGGACATTTTATTTATTTAGAATTTTCTAGACAGATTTACTAACATATGAAAAAAACAAGAATTAAAAAATATTAAATTTCCTATTTTTTATGAATTTTATAAAAGACAAACAATAAAAGAAATTAAAAAATTAAAAGAATTCAATTAAGGGGGAGGGGGTGTGATAAGCAAGGGCGCCCCAGTTCAATATTCAATGGGCCAGAATATGGGGGGTGGGGATAGTGATTTGGATAGGCCCACACGCGCCTCATTAAACCAAACGACGGCGTTTCAGTTTTTAAATTTTCCCTCCGTTTTCTTGATTAATCTGGGCCGTAGATTGAGGTGAATTAGTCAAATTGAGGGACCAATCCAACGGCAGCTGGCCATCGTCCCAAATGATTCTAGGGTTTTCAGGAAACCCTTCCTCCATGCGCAGACTTTCCACCTCATATATCTCCCTCGATACTTGATGATTTCCAAACATTCCAAAACCAAAATCACGCTACTAAATTCCAGGAATCCAACCATGCTCGTAGTTTCCATTGAATCCTCTTAACATGCGCAAACAGAAGGGATGAAGTTCTTGGTTCCACCATTTTCACTGATATTGATCATGAGGATTCTCAACTCTAATGGTATAATTCTCTTCTACATGCTATGCTTATCACCATGAGCTATCAATCGTGCACTAAAACCTATTATCCAGCTTGCTATCAATCATAACAGATTCTTGTACCTGCCATGAAACTCCACGAAATTCCCCCTAATGCTCAGGATTTAATCAACTAACCTAGCTTAACAGTTCTACACCTAAGATCTAACCTAACTATGCATAATTAAGGAGAAATGAGTGAATTCACCAACCTGTTACACTTTAATGGAGGCTATGGTTTCCTTGCAATTCAGTGCCTGAAACCTTCCTTGATTACTCTCCAATGCCCACTATGACTTCTGTATGCAGCAGGATGAATGATCAAGGCTTGAAACTCGTGTTTGATATCAAAATGCACTTCTTGCAATTTCCTCAAAATAGCTTCAAACTGCCATGGATCTTCTTCTATCTCAGCATGTAGTCAACCACAATGATCAAAAGAATAGGTTTGTGGAGGAGAAATGAATGGAGATTGGGGAGAATGAAGGTTTGATGTGAAATTGCCAATGGAAGAATCTTGCTTTTCACACTCTAATCTCACCTCTCATCAGCAATGATCACCAACCTTTTACCCTCCATGATTCACTCTTCTTATAATGATCAATGGAAACTCCTAGATCTTTCTAGAATGAGCTAGAAAGTCCTTGGAATCTCATATGATGGTAAGTTGAAAATCTCATGCATCATGCCTTAAACCTTGCAAATTGGTGCCAAAATCTCCTTATGTGAGATATTGAGAAGGAATGTACAAAAACAAGCCTCTTCCTTGCCTTGTGTTATGATTTCCAAAGGTGCCTTAATATGCAAGTTTCAATTTTCCAAAGCATGTCCCACTTTAAAGATTCAAATCAAAATTCTATTTGAACCATTGTTCTCAAAATGATGTTTCCAATCAAAATGATATATTGGATGACCTATTTTGGATTCCTAGATCCTCCAAACCAATTTCCAATTTCAACTTTTTAAACTTATAAGCCATTTTTAGTTCATTTTTAACCAATCATGCAAATCCATGCTATGAGCTTTTACAACAATTCATGACCTTCTTTATAGACTTAAAATCACATTTTGAACAACTTTCATGTTTTGAGTTTTTCCATTTGAGGCTTGGAAATAGGAGATATGGCCTTTGCTTAAAAATGACCTATAACTGACAAATGACCAAAATACCCCTGTCTTGTTCAAACCATAAGTTGAGTTCTACAAATCCTATCAAGGACTTATAGTACTCTCTAGAAAGCTAAGAAGATGCTCTTCAACATTCATGTTGACCAAGAAATCATAGGAATCATCCTACTAGGGAAAGAGTTGTCTGCAAGTTGGGTGACTTTCAAGGACCCAGATTCACACACCTCAGCTGACCTGTAATTTGTCAAAACCATAACTTGAGCTCTGCAACTCCTATCAAGGACTTCCACCACTCAAATTAAAGCTAAGAACAATCTCTACAACATTCATGTTGTGGGAAAGATGAGATATCAATCACATCTTGAGCTAAAACTGCCTGGAAGATAGGGATCAAATTAGGGTTTTTTCACTGACAATCCTCAGAAACCCTAACTTGAAACTTCTCAAACTCCTCATTCATGATGAGTTGGTCTAGGAATCATCTTTATAACATCTCCATACATCATTCCATGATCTCATGGCCCTTGGATTAGGTGTCAACCTTCTCCAAATCTTCAGCTGATCTAGGGTTGACCCAGTCAAAACCCTAATTCTACCATTCATGGTTGAATTTTCTGAATTCTTGCATAATGACCTATCTAGGCTCCATGATGGCTTTCAAGACATCTCATAATCTTTCTCAAAACATCTAATTCATTCTCAAAGTCTCAGAATCATCTTAGGAGCACCCCCAACTCTCAAGCTATGAAGCACACAACCCTGGTTTCACCCAATTCCTCTGGGGATCTCTTGAACTGCCTGATGAAGGTATCAACTTTCAAACACTCAATGAATAAATAATTGTTGGTCAAATTTTGGGGTGCAACAGCTGTCCCTATTCAAACGGCTTGAACCTGACTGGGTGAGAAGCGAACGGCTCTCAACCAATCAAGGTGCGAGACGATTGAATACCGGTAAACCCGAAAATTTGCCAACTGCACGAGCACACGGTACTCTGCGAGGAACAAATCTTCGAATATTGCAATGCTAGCTGCACGGCAACTAGCTGGAGACATATCGATCTGACATCGCTGTCAGTTATCCACATTAAATTCTTCTGATATTGCCTTCAGACAACCACAACACCCAACATCGCCGCTGGAAGACTAAATCACCTGACATCGCCGTCAAGAACAACCATAACTCGGGGAAACAAGCGTCCAACATCGCCGCCGGAGACCTAAACCTGAATTACCAAAATACCCAACATCGCCGCTAGAGAAAATACAAAAATGAACAAAATACCCCGCATCGCCGCTGGAGAAACTAGAAGGATCTGCATCACCTAACATCGCCGTCAGAAGACTGGATCACCTTGACATGCCCAACATTGCCGCTGGAAAACTGAATCTGACATCGTCGTCGAACACAAACATCCTCTTAGAGACACTCGACATCGCCGTCGTACAAACATAATCTGTACTGGGGATTTAAAGAGTCTGACCTCGCCGTCAAACAAATATCCAACCTCGCCGTCGAAAAAACATAATCTGACCTCGCCGCTGGACAAATGATGATCTGACCTCGTCGTCAAATCCAAACGTTCAACCTCGCCGTCGAACAAACATCCAACCTCGCCGCTGGACAAATGATGATCTGACCTCGCCGTCAAATCCAAACGTTCAACCTCGCCGTCGAACAAACATCCAACCTCGCCGCCGGACAAATGATGATCTGACCTCGCCGCCAAATCCAAACGCTCAACCTCGCCGTCGAACAAACATCCAACCTCGCCGCTGGACAAATGATGATCTGACCTCGCCGCCAAATCCAAACGCTCAACTTCGCCGTCGAACAAACATCCAACCTCGCTGCTGGACAAATGATGATCTAACCTCGCCGCCAAATCCCTGGTAAATGGAAGAAAAGGTACACTTGCGTATTTGAAACTACTCCGCTGGGAATGAGAGACTTAACCGAGCACACTCTGATCTGGGGTTCACCCTCAGAACCATAACGCACATCGGGATACTACTGCACACTGCCCACCGTAGAACTTCAGCATTAAAGATATATGAAACCCTGGCCCCTGGCCATTTCCAGCTTCAGCTAGAAAAAATATTCAAGTACTTCTGAATATGAATGAAACCCTGCCCGTCAGCTATTCCAGCCTCAGCTAGAAAAGACATTCTGGGCCTTCAAGGGTGTAAACTTTTGCCCGTCGGCAACTCTGCAGGAGGCATCTTCGACTTCAGTCTAAAGAAATGGTCCTTGACCTTCAAGGATACATGGATATGCCTTCAGGCAACTCCGCCTCTGCTATAGAGCATCCGAGACTTCAGTCAGGGATATACTTCGGCCTTCAGTCCGAAAAATGAATCCTAGGTCATTCATGACCTTGGGGATAACCTTGCCCTCAGGCACCTTCGCTTCAGCTTGGGAAATCTGTGACTTCAGTTAGAGAAATGGTATCCTGAGCCATTCATGACTCTACGGGGATTCAAACACTTTGCCTTCAGGCAAAACTCCGCTTCAGCTGGAGAAACATCTTCGACCTCAGTCAGAAGAAATACTATCCACTTGATCGCAATCAATCATCACCTCAGGGCAACTGACTTGGTCTTCAGACCAACACGGATCATCTTGGTATATCTACAAACTTTGGAACCTTGTCTTCAGCCACACGTTGATTCGTCAACAAGGACATCTGAGCTCACAGGAACCTTCTGATACCGCCTTCAGGCGTTTACGCAGTCAATCTTCAGATTAGACAACACTGTTGGAGCAGACATATCACGCTGCTAAGAACTTCAAGAATCATCTTGAACAAACAGCTCCGTCGGGCACCTTCAAGAATCATCCTGAACCGATAACCATTCTGGAGACTTTATTCTGCTGGGTATTCCAGGAATCTTCCTGGGCAACTCTTGCTGGGGATGCTACTGGGGAGCTCAAGAATCATACTAAGCAAACAACTCGGGAAATTGCGCTGAGGTCTTAAGAATCACCTTAAGCAAACGGCCCTGCTGAGGAATTCGAGAATCATCTCGAACTGAAGACTTCGCTGGGGATCTCAAAAATCATCTTGAGCGAGCGACCGTGGGGATTATACCGGGGTCTTAAGAATCATCCTAAGAAAGCGACCTTGTTGGAGAGAATATCAGGAATCATCCTGAGCAACTGGTCTTTTGGTGAAACGCCTGTAAGACATGAATGATGATGACCTAGGTCATGCTTATGATGCATATGCTTCTGCGCTATGCCCCACAAGGTGGGAATGATATGCGTTTATGCTAAATGCCATGCAATCATGCACAATGCTATGCAATGCTAAATGCCATGCAGTCATGCACAATGATGCGATCCCTTCCGCAAAATAAATGTCGGGAGGAGGAAACCCTTTTGTCAAGGAGACAAGAACTACTCAGGTAGAGGAATCATCCTGCTGAGGAGAACATGGACCCGCTGGTATCAATCGGCTCCGTCTGGGGAAACGATCTTCTGGTTGACTGCTGCAGGGAAAACAACTTCAGTTGATCTGCTGCAGGGGAACGAAGCTCTACGAGAACCTGGACTTGCTGATATCAATCGCGAGAATAAACTGCGCGGCCGTCTCGGCTAACTCTTCTGGGGATGACCACTCTGTGGGGAAACGACTTCAGCTGCTCCACACTCCACTGGGGAAACAACTGAGTATGGTCTGATCAACTTCCAAGGACTCGGCTCTCTTGGGCATCTACAAACTCGGCTGAGGAAGGAGAAGTCATTCTGCTTCGCCAAAGAGAGTACGACTCTGGGGAGATACAGCATCAGCTGTTCAACATCTGCTAGGGAAAATCCACTCATGGTCTCAACTGCTTCCCAGGATTCTGCTTTTCTGCGGACTCAGCCGGGGAGAGAAATCATTCTACTTCACTGGAGAGTACGACTCTGATGAGGGATTTCAATTCCGCTGGGGAAGAAAGAATCATCTGACTTCGGGGGAGAGAGTACGACTCTGCAGGGGAATATAACATCAGCTGTTCCAATACTCCACTAGGGGAAGAGGGAATCATCCAACTTCGGGAGAGAACATAACTCTGGTGGGGAATCTCAATTCCGCTGGAGACTTCAGTCTGGCACCATCAGTTACTACATCCTTCGGCATACTAACAGCTTCCTACAAGACTTGCACTTGTGACCCGGTGCTGGGGGGAGACACCTGCTTCGGCGACTTTACTGGGGAAACACGAGCTTCGGCACCCGAACACTTTTATGAAATCTGCACTTGTGACCCGGTGCTGGGGAAAGACGACATCATTCTTCGGTGCTTGGCTCAGCTGATGAGGTGACGCTCCCTCAGGATGCGTCTGCTTGGGGAAGAGAATCACCTCTACCTGGGGAAGACATATCAATGCTCACCATCTTGCGTTCAGATTCTGCGGAGGAGAGACTACTGAATTCTGCTGGAGAAGGAGGGCTCGCCCTGCTTCGGGGATGCGCACGGCACATCTTCTCGAAGGTGCTACACCTACAACAACAGAAACAAACAGACAAGATACCCTCCTCAAAGGGACCTATCAAGGTTATTATCTCGTGACAATATTCTGTTTATTAATTGTTTCAACAATCAATGGGCCTCGGCCCGCAAGTTTATGTATGCGCATTTTATCAAAAAAACATCGGCGTTTTCATTCGCAACAAAACAGATAAATGCTAAACAGATAAGCAGAATTGCTGAATAATGTGCATTTTATTGATGGTGAACCCCTGAACGGGCAAAAATGTTTTACAACAGAGGCAAGCTCCTGGAATGAGGAAGCCGCGCAAAAAGAAAACATAAATATACATCAGTATATACAAATGTCGGCACCGAGGCGTAGACGAACACCATGAGTTGATCCCTCTAAGACCCACTCGACTTCGATACTTCTCCGACGCTTCGGCTTTGGAAGATATTGATTCAGATAAACGACCCTCAGGTCTTCCCAACCACTAAACAATGAAAGTCCACACGCGGAGCGCAGTCATTTGCTTATTCAAATCCCTAACTTTTGCGTGAACCGCCCTTTACGGGTTTTCAGTTCACCGGGATACCCTTTTTTGCCGAAGCCGCCCAGTGTAGGTTTTCGACTTCGCGGGTGTACATTTTTTCAATATATCCCTAATTTTTGCCCGAACCTTTTATTCTGTTTTTGGTTCGCCGGGATGCCCCTTTTTTGCCTGGACTCTTTCTTTTTTGTCCAGCGGGTCTCTTTCAAGCAAAGTATTTTTTAACTACGTCCGCGTTCACCGGGGATGCAAAATCTTCACCATCCATCGTGGATAACAACAAAGCTCCTCCTGAGAAGACCTTGCTAACGACATACGGCCCTTCGTAATTCGGAGTCCATTTGCCCCGGTGATCGGAGTGTGGCGGAAGAATCTTCTTCAGGACGAGATCACCCGTCTGAAAGCTTCTGGGACGCACCTTCTTATCATAAGCTTTCGTCATTCGGCTTTGGTACAGGCGACCAAATGCAATCGATGCTAACCTCTTCTCGTCCATCAGGCTGAGTTGGTTCAAACGATTCGTAATCCATTCTGCCTCGTCGAGTTTCACATCAACCAAAACTCGCAAAGAGGGAATCTCCACTTCTAACGGTAGGACAACTTCCATACCGTACACCAAGGAGAAAGGAGTTGCCCCGGTCGACGTACGCACCGTCGTACGATAACCGTGCAAGGCAAACGGCAGCATCTCGTGCCAATCCTTATACGTCACAACCATCTTCTGAACAATCTTCTTTATGTTCTTGTTGGCTGCTTCAACAGCGCCATTCATCTTCGGCCGGCAAGGAGATGAGTTGTGGTGTTCAATCTTGAAGCTCTGGCACAGCTCCTTCATCATCTTGTTATTCAAATTCGAACCATTATCAGTAATGATCCGCTCGGGAATTCCATAGCGACAAATGATGTCCCTCTTTATGAACTTAGCCACCACCTGCTTGGTCACATTAGCGTACGAGGCTGCCTCCACCCATTTGGTGAAGTAGTCGATAACTACCAGAATGAAACGATGACCATTGGATGCAGTGGGCTCGATCTTGCCTATCATGTCGATGCCCCACATGGAGAAGGGCCAAGGGGAGGACATGACATTCAATGGGCACGGCGGCACATGAACTTTATCAGCATAAATCTGGCATTTGTGACATTTCTTCGCGAATCTGAAGCAATCCGACTCCACCGTCAGCCAGTAATACCCTGCTCTCAGGATCTTTCTCGTCATGGCATGCCCGCCGGCGTGCGTACCAAATGTGCCCTCATGGACTTCTTCCATGAGCATATTTGCTTCTTTCTCATCTACACATCTGAGTAGCACGAGATTGTGGTTTCTCTTATACAGCACTCCATCAGGATTAAGATAAAAGTTTCCAGATAGCCTCCTTAGAGTCTTCTTATCCTGGGTTGACGCACCCGCAGGATACTCCTTAGTCATAAGGAAGGTCTGGATATCGTGGAACCATGGCTTGCCGTCGTTGGCATCCTCGATTGCAAACACAAACGCCGGTCTATCAAGACGCGAAAGTACAATTCTTGGAGCCTCATTCCAATAATTGACTTTATACATTGAAGCCAACGTGGCTAAAGCATCAGCCATCTGATTTTCAGCCCTGGGTACATGATGAAGTTCCACTCGATCGAAGAACGGAAGCAGCCTCCTGGCATAATTCATGTACGACACTAAATTCGCTTGACGAGTTTCCCACTCCCCTTTAATCTGATTGATTACAAGCGCTGAGTCACCATATATGTCTAGATTCTTGATTCTCAAATCAATTGCCTCTTCTAGACCCATAATACATGCTTCATACTCTGCTTCATTGTTGGTAACTGGAAACGTCAGTCTCGCAGTAAACGGGATGTGGGATCCATGAGGAGTCGTGATGATAACCCCGATACCACTTCCGTAGGAATTAACCGCTCCGTCGAATATCAACTTCCACTGAGACTTCCTATCTGGCCCCTCATCGGGCAATGGCTCATCGCAATCCTTTGCTTTGAGAAACATAATGTCCTCGTCAGGGAATTCGAACTTCATCGGCTGGTAGTCTTCGATTGGCTGTTCGGCAAGGTAATCAGACAATACGCTTCCCTTAATGGCTTTCTGAGAGACGTACTGAATATCATATTCTGTTAACACCATTTGCCATCTGGCAATCCTGCCCGAAAGAGCCTGCTTCTCGAAGACGTACTTGATCGGATCCATCTTCGAAATTAACATGGTGGTGTGATTGAGCATATACTGTCGTAGACGTTTGGCAGCCCAAGCTAGTGCACAACACGTCTTCTCCAGCATCGAGTATCGAGATTCACACTCAGTGAACTTTTTACTCAAATAATAAATGGCATGCTCTTTTCTGCCCGTCTCGTCGTGCTGACCGAGAACACACCCCATACTATTCTCCAGAACCGTCAGGTACATGATCAATGGTCGTCCAGCCACTGGGGGTATCAAGATTGGAGGTTCTTGAAGATACTGCTTTATTTTGTCGAATGCCTTCTGGCAATCCTCATTCCAAGTAACTGCCTGATCTTTCTTCAAAAGCTTGAACATCGGTTCACAAGTGGCCATGAGCTGAGAGATAAACCTTGCAATGTAGTTTATTCGGCCCAGGAAACCACGAACTTCTTTTTCTGTTTTTGGCGCTGGCATTTCTTGGATAGCCTTTATCTTTGCAGGATCAACTTCAATACCTCGTTAACTAATGATAAACCCCAATAACTTTCCGGACCGCACTCCGAAAGTGCACTTGTTAGGATTCAGCCTCAGCCTGAACTTCCTAAGCCTTTCAAACAACTTCAACAAATTGACCAGATGCTCTTCCTCCGTTTGGGACTTTGCAATCATGTCATCAACATAGACCTCGATCTCATGATGAATCATATCATGAAACAAAGTTACCATTGCTCGCTGGTAAGTGGCCCCTGCGTTCTTCAGACCGAAGGGCATTACCTTGTAGCAAAATGTTCCCCAGGGGGTAATAAACGTCGTTTTCTCCATGTCCTCCGGTGCCATCTTAATCTGATTGTAACCGGAGAAGCCATCCATGAATGAAAACACGGAAAACTGGGTTGTGTTGTCGACCAACACATCGATATGAGGCAACGGGAAATCATCCTTAGGGCTCGCCCTATTCAAGTCCCGATAATCGACGCACATGCGTACCTTACCGTCCTTCTTCGGTACAGGCACTATGTTGGCGACCCACGGAGGGTAGGTGGTAACGGCTAGAAATCCTGCGTCCAACTGCTTCTGGACTTCTTCCTTGATTTTTACAGCCATGTCTGGTCTCGTCCTCCTAAGCTTCTGCTTGACTGGAGGGCAATCTTCTCGCAACGGCAAACGATGAACCACGATATCAGTGTCAAGTCCGGGCATATCCTCATATGACCAAGCAAAGACGTCACTATACTCTCGAAGCATCTCGACCAGTCTATGCTTGACATCATTCTGCAGCGCAGCCCCTACTCTGACATTCCTGACGAGCTCCTCAGAACCCAGATTTACAATCTCAATATCCTCCTCGTGAGGCAGAATAACCTTCTCTTCTTGCCTCAACAAGCGGGCCAACTCTTCCGGAAGGTCTTCGTCTTCATCAATCTCATCCTCGGCTTGATAGATCGGGCAATCAAAGTCGTAGTGAGTCGTAGAGGGTCCAGAGTCGATGTCGTCTGTCATGTGGATCCTGCAATAACAAAGGTTAAGTTTAAACCAAGAATATGCAGGTTAGCACAAACCCCGTTGCCATTTTGCTGTTTTTCAAAATAAACATAAAACAGGAATAACAGAGAACACAATATTTGATTACGAAGAAAACTCCTTTTATTTATTAACAAAATGCATACACATAATCCAACAAGGCCCTGACAGTAAAACCACTATGCCCCGGGCAGGACATAGGGTTGTACAAAGATTGTAAAAAGCAAATCATTACTCTTCACTTGTCAGCTTGATAATCTCCTTGATGGTCCAATTGCGGAGGCGCTCGCCCGGCTTGCTCGGTTGAATCCAGGCGTCAAGATCGCAATCACTGTCCCCGCTGTCCTCTGACGTAGCGTTGATGCTTTCGAAAATTACTCCCCCCTTGGTGAATAGGATCGTCCCTTTCCCACGAGACGAGCTGCCAGAAGAAGATGAAGCTTCAGCTTCAGGAGAATATCCCAATCCAAACTTATCCTGCTTGATTGGTATATCCAAGACATGCCCCCAGCCTGGGGTGGAACCGGCTTCGACAACGGCCCGAGCTTCCTTAAACGAGGAGAGGTTCATCTCCTGCTTCTCTGCGACGACAGGAGCTACCTCCTTCACCTTGACGGTTTCAAATGCTTGGCAAAGAGTCTCATGGATCTCGCCATCCATTTCAACGTATTTAAAGGACGACAGGTGGCTCACCATGATGTCCTCCTCACCACAGACTGTCACTATGCTGCCCCCAACAGCATATTTGAGCTTATGATGCAACGTGGACGTCACGGCACCACCAGAATGGCGGGCATGATATCCATGATATAGAAAACCGTATTGAACGTCTCTGGACCAACTTGAATCGGCAGGGTCAATTCTCCGAAGACGTGGCGCTTGGTCCCATCAAAGGCTTTCACGACCAAATCACTGGGCGTGCACAGCAGTCCACGGGTATCCAACTTCATCAGTGCTTTTTTCGGAAGCACATTAAGCGAGGAACCCGTATCCACCAGGACATGTGACATAATCGTGCCTCTGCACTCTATTGAGACGTGCAAGGCGCTGTTGTGATCTCTTCCCTTAGGAGTCAGCTCTAGATCGGTAAATCCCAGCCCATTACCAGCATTGACATGGGCCACCACCTCCTCGAGTTGATTTACTGATATCTCCTGCGGCACGTATGCAGCACTCAATACCTTCAGTAACGCGTTGCGGTGCGCTTCAGAACACAGCAACAGGTTAAGAATCGAGATCTTTGACGGAGTCTGATGAAGATGATCTACAATTTTGTAGTCACTTTTCTTGATTAGTCGCATGAACTCTTCAGCATCTTTAACTAGCAAGTCTTTCTCTTCCCCAGAAGGGACCTCTTCGACAACTTTACCTTTACCCTTATCCACAGCGTCAGCCCGGACCACCTTCTCTGCTGCAACTTCTGCTGGTGCAAACACTCTACCGCTTCTAGTGATACCACTGACTTCGATAAGATCCTGCACAGTCGATCCGAATGGCTCAAGCTCTATCTTCTGACCATTACAATAAACTTCGGCGCCATAATGCCATGGAACGGCATTAGTACTCTCGAATGGGATTGGTCTGGCCCTGGTGATGGTGATTGTAGGCGGACGGGGCGCGGAAATAATGATAGGGTGACGAGGGATAGTAATGGTAGCAACTTCATCTGCCTGCTTTAGCACGACCTCCCCTAATGCACTCTCAACGCTCCGGCTGAACTGTAAAATACCCTCAGACATCAGACTTTGGATACCTTCGACCAGCTGCTCACACCCATCAGAAAGTGTAGCACAAGCCATACATAACTCTCCACATCCAGGAAAGAAGCCCTTCTTCAGCAATTTAGCCTTGACAAAACTCAACGGCGTCTTCAAATCTTTGACATCGGTCAGCAAGTCTGAACTCTCCTCAGTGATAACAGCATTCACTCCGCCCCTCTTATGATGAGGCATCGGGATTTTGGTGACGTTGGGCACGTTGTCAGAAAAGTTGATAACCTTGGCGTCCACCAAGTCCTGGACTTTGTGCTTAAAAGCTTTACAATTCTCAATCGTATGGCCAGGTGCCCCAGTGTGGAATTCACAAGTAGCACTGGCGTCATACCCCGGTGGTGGTGCCCCTGTTAAGGGAGCCAACGTCCTCTTTTGAACTAATTGGAGTTGCAGCAATGTTTGCAAAAGTTGTGCATACGACATAGGTGGAGTATCAAAATGACGGCTTGCCATTGGAGCCCGATTCTGATATCTTTTATACCCCTGCTGATTCTGCTGCTGAGGATGCTGCTGCTGCTGCTGCGGTGGGGCAGCTGGGATATTTATGCTAGCGATCTGAGGCTGAGGGCCCTTGCCCTTTCTCCGAGCATTAGTGACAGCACTGGTATCTCCCTCTCGACGCTTGCCAGCGTAAGGTTTCTTACTAGCTCCTCCAACTGAGGATGATTCGCCCTGAATTTTTCCGATCTTTATACCGTTCTCAACATGCTCGCCCAGAGTGATGAGAGCCGAGAATGTTCCAGACATGCCACTGACCATCTTTTCATAATAGATTCCAGGAAGGGTAGCCACAAACATTTGCACCAGCTCACGCTCCACCATCGGCGGTTGAACCCGAGCAGCCAGCTCACGCCACCGCTAGGCGTATTCTTTGAAGCTTTCATTGTTCCGCTGTGAGAGATTCTGAAGCTGGACTCGGTTGGGAGCCAAGTCGCTGTTGTATTGATAGTGGAGGACGAACGCTTCTGCAAGATCTCTCCAGGTGCGCACAGTAGCGGGCTCCAAACCCATATACCATTCGAGCGATAGACCAGAAAGGCTATCCTGAAAGAAGTGCATCAGCAGCTTCTCATCGTCAGAATAAGCGGACATCTTTCTATAATAAGATCGGAGGTGGACCCGGGGGCAAGTAGTACCCTTATACTTCTCAAAGGTAGGCACCTTGAACTTGTGAGGAACTTTAAAGTCAGCAATCAACCCGAGCTTGGACATGTCAACGCCCAATGTGTTCTGATTTTCGATGTCTCTCATCTTGTCTTCCAGCGCCTGGAACCTGAGTCGAGCTTCAGCATTCAACTCTGCTTCTACACCTCTCTGAGAGAATACGTCATCCTGATGGTCCTCCAGCCACGGTTGAGGCCCCAACAGATTTCCTGTACCAGCATTTCCGTTGACCGGCCCTATGTTAACATTGGCTCCCAAACTACCATTGCCGACGCCTGCCGCGTTGAGTCCCAGATTAGTCATCAGATTGCCGTTAGCGCTGCCGTTGCCCCCGGCAGCAGGAACAACGTTCTGTGGAGTATCCACTGGAGGAGGAGTGGGTACGGCCCCGCCGTGAAGTATGCCATTACTGTCAACCCTGGAGATCAGAGGTTGAACCAGAGTACGAAGCTGGTCTTGACCGTTCGCGACCACCTGCATCAGCTCCATAAAACGATCCATCCATTCACGGAGTTCTTGAACATCTGACTGCACCTGGTCCATTATCCTTGTCTGATTAGCGCGAGTTGAGTAGCGGTGGATGAGTCTTTGATCAATCCTGGAGACCGGAGACAGCTCGGAACCTGAAAAACCTGTTAACAATAAAGGTTAGGAAAAGCAACAAGATATACACCATGCAAATATGCTTCATGCAAATGCATGCGTGTGTCTGTGTGCGTGGGAGGTTTTCCCCGATCCTAGTGCCTTAGTGCCAGTGTTGGTAATAATAGGAAGAAGAAATCCGAGCCCGATCGTGGAAACATCAATCTCATATATATATGGAAAGGCCTGTCAAGGCAGTACACAGTATCAGCTAGTACAAACAGATCAACAACATGACCTCAGCCAACAAGTCTGGTGATGGTCAGCATACATCAAAGATCAAAATCAACAGGGATATAACTAGTCAATCACGGCCACGGGCGCGATACTCTGCTAATAACTCCTTTGTCTCTAAATGATCTGGCGAAGTGAGCAACCCCTCGACGAGTAGTTCCCTCTGCCTGATAGTATGCTGAAGCCCCTGAACTGAACTCTCCCAAGCGCCTTTGCCAAAGAAATCCTCCAGCTTCCGCTTCTTAGACTCAAACATCAACTTATGCTCCTTCAGGCTAGCAATAGCTTTGTTGAGACGGGCTTCAGCGGAGTACCTGCGGGCGGTCTCTTCATCAAACCTCCGCTCACTGTCTTTTACCTCGGCTTCTAGCTTAGAAATCTGCAGTGTCAGCTTGTCTTCTCGCTCCTTCCTGGTGGCCATGGAAGTCTTCCAATGTTGGTCGAACTTAGATATTATCCGATATGCTTCCTCCAAATGCTGCTTCTTCGTAGCTAGCACATCATTAGCAGCTCTGAAGTCTTGACCTAAGCGTTCCCGATCAGCAATCTGCTTTGCCAAGTCTGCACTCAGCTGGCTCACCGACTCTGTTTGCCTTTTGAGAGCATGCACGGCTTCGTTCCTCTCACTTCGAAGCTGAGCTAACTCCTTCTCTAATTCTGCATTTGCCCTCTTCAGTTCATCACGCTCAGCTAATACCTGGTTGTGCTGATGAATGGACACAATGGTGGGCTCTTCGACCGGTGGAGGACTCTCTGGTCTGGCATGAGGGAATGGCATCCCTATAGCGCCGGCTCTGGCTCTGACCCAATCTGAATAAGGAGGGTAGGCTTGGCTGTTACTCTTCCCCAACAAAGGCTTTCCTCTCGTGCTGATATTGTTCCACGCATACTGAAGCTTGGACAACAAATCCCCCTCTAGAATACCCGTGAGGTACAGAGATTCCCGTACCTCTTCTTCCTTCGGTGGAGTCCTCAAAGCATATGCAAACTGACTAACTAGCAATGATGGGTTGTAGTTGATGCAACCCTTCCTACCTATCAGAGGTACATTAGGAAACCCACTACAACTGAAGATCACCTCGGTGCCTAACCTGTCTCTGTCAACGAACCAATCAATGTCTTCTGCCGACAAACTCATCAGACGCTCAGGCCACTCAGCTGTGGCTGCAGACAAGACAGAAGAACCCTTCTTAGGCAAATGACTATCAAACCACTTGTACAACAACGGTACGCAGCATGAAACATTCTTCCCTCTCCGGTTCTCATTCTTGTAATGCACTGAATGGTAAACGTCTCCGATCAGAGTAGGGACTGGATTCCCTGAGGCAAAGATATGGAATGAATCAAAGTCTACGAAATCAGGCATGCTGGGAAATAGGATAATGCCATATATGCATAAAGCAAGGATGGCGCTGAAGGCGTCCCAACACTTGTCCTTAGCACACTGCTGAGCCTTAGCTATCAGAAACTGCAGAGAGAACCCTGGGACCTTGTTCCAACTCGTCACCATTAACTCAAAAGCGCTCAAATGGAGTGAGGAAGCCAAACCAACCAGATCAGGCTCAGCATCCATGTGGACAAAAGGCATCTGCCTTTTGAGAGGCACACCCAGCATATCAGCATACTCTTCCAATGTCGGCGCGAGAATGAAGTCATGAAAGGTGAAACACCTCAAGGGAGGGTCATAAAACTGCAGAAGAGCATGCAACCCATTCAACTCGGACGTAGAAGGTTTGTAAACCAGGCTAAGCAACCTGCCATAAGACCTCCTGAACCTGTCCTTCACAGAATCCCCTGCCAGGGCTATCAAACCGGTCAGCTTCGACACATCGGGGGTCGGGAACTTGTATGCAACAGTCTTTCTGAGAGAAGCCATAATAGCAGCAGAAGACGAGAAATCCGGGATCGGGGAAACGGTACCTGCAACACAGACACACGTTAATGGAATGCAGGTGAATGCGCAAATTAATGCAAAATGCAGGTATGCAATAATATATCCAGGTGGCTGCTGTGGAGATTCGGTATCAACAGTCGCTGATGAGAGGGAAACCCCGGTGTAAGACCACTAATCTGATCTGCTGAGAATAACCATCTGATAGGACCAAAATTCTGTTCTGACAAGAGTAAGTGACTGATAATAAGGACCCCGGGCGCAAGATCAAGGAACATCTGTTGAAGTTTTCAGACCCCAAATCAAAAATCTGCCCTATCAAGAACAAACACACAGCTGCTGATGAGATCTTCAGACCTCACTCAAAATCTGTCCTATCAAGAACACATAACATCTGCCAATGAGGTCTTCAGACCTCACTCAAAATCTGCTCCATCCAGAACAAACCACTGATGATAACATATTGATCAAAACCTGCTCTATCAAGAACAGACAAACATCCGGCGACAAGATCCTCCGATCAAAAACCTCTTGCTCTATCAAGAACATGTCTGCAACTGAGAACCCAACATAACTGATTCACTGTCAAGAAAACCAGGTAGTCTGAAGGTCTAAGTTTCCTGCAATAAACCCAGTCCCACTCACAGGTATGAACCTAGACTGACTCAAGGTACGACATCCTATGCGTTCATCAGCGTCACAGACTTTCAAAACTGATGATACGATTCCCAGAAGGAGTGGCATCATCAAGTCCTGAAGAGGCCTCACTTAGCTGAATCACAAATGATCGGTCCCCAGAGTCGACAATCCACCAAACCAGCAACCGTCTCAACCCAAAGGGTTGAAAGTGAAGCCAACCGGATGAACCTCGTCTGAGCGTGGATTTCATGAGACACTAGTGCCTGCAAAGCAAGCACGCGCCCACTAATTTCCACTCTAAGTCTAGGGTGCACTCAAGCCTGGGTCTGGCTTCTCACTCAATCAAAACTCCCATCCCACAACAGCACAAATAATCATATTTTACTGAATACAACATGCGGGAAATAAAGTGCGAGAAGTAAAAAATGCGATAAATAAACGCAACCCAACAAGTAAACACACAAACGGTAGGATTGACTCGCAGGGAACCGTTGGAGTCCCCAGCAGAGTCGCCAGCTGTCGCTTGCGCGAAAATAAGGTGCCGGCAAAACAGAAGAGTCGCCACCTTTCGTTATTTATCCCTCAGAGCGGGAAAGGAAAAGATCGGAAAAAACCTGACGAATAAGGGTAAGACAAGGTCATCGCAACCATTGTCTGGGTTCGGGAGTCGGTTACGCAAGGGGAAGGTATTAGCACCCCTCACGTCCGTCGTACTCGACGGGATCCTCGCTTGTTTGTTTACTTGGACGGGTTAGTTATAATCTATCTACCTATCAAGGCTGGCTGAAAAAGAAAAGAAAAATGACTCGGCAAAGCTTCGCACTTTATGCCTACGTATTCTCATCAGAGAATGAGAAATCAAAGTCAACGTAGTTCGGCTAACTACGGGTGAAGGTTGAAGGTTTCTCGCTAGGACATCGCGTCCTATGCCTACGTACTTTCATCTGGTATGAAAGATCAGAGCAAACGTAGTTCGGCTAACTACGGGTCATCTCCTAAAAGAAATGTTTTTTATTGCGTTTGCGATTTCAACCGCACTAGAGACTATGACCTGAGAGTGAATGCGTCGCATGTCACCCAAAGGGTACCATACTAAACATCCATCCTCAGATGGCTTAAGGCTCGTAACGTACGAAAGAAATCATTCATGATTACTGTATTTTAAACTGCTTCGAGATGAGAAGAGAACAGGCCCAACTAGGAGGGAGACTATCAAGTCCTACTGTTATCATGCCATGGATTCATCCTATGGTTGAGGTTTGAACAGGGAACTCCTAGAGGTTGTCATGCATAGGTTTCAACCTAAAAGTCTATCATCAAATCCTCATCAGAGGAAATGAGAGTCCTAAGGGATCATATCAATGATACACCAAAACAGACAAAAGCATCAACTTTAACAGTAAAATGCATGCAATGCAAGTGAGGGAGGAAATGTGTGTGGGGCTTCAGCCTCCACAAGCTCGTCTCAACCTCAAGCCAGTCATGAAATAACAGTAATCATACTGAAATAAACAACATGCTATCAAGCAAAAACAGTAAACTGTAATCATACAGACAGAAAATGAAATGCTATCAAGCAAAATAAACACATGGGCAAGGGAGCTGGGCTCTACCGAATACCCGCAAGCAAAGCCAAGTAATAACAATACAATCAGATGCACTCATGCTCTTATACTGAACTCAATCTAAAGGTGCATAGTCTAATGCAACAGGCAAATCAGACAAAACACACAATACATCAAAGAAAACAGAAGAAGGCCTCAGCTCCTCCAGCAGCAACCCAGTCTTCAGGCTTCAGAGATCACTTGTTTTCCAGGTATCAACCCTACAACATGAGTATCGACTCATCTTCTCCCTTGAGCTTCAGCTCCTTTGATCAGCTCTATCTTCAGGCTTCACTATCCTCAGGGATCTTCAGGCATCAACTTGATCTTCACAGAGTCTTCAGACTTCAATAATCTTCAAGGAATCATCCTTTTCAAGGCCCCAGCTTCTATCTTCAATGGCTCCAATGCTCCAGCAAACAAGATTCAGTCAACAAGATGAGGTGAGGATGTTGCAGTACTCACTGACTTCCAAGGGATGCCATTGAGGACTTAGCATCAAAGGAGAGGCTCTCTCAAAGTTCTACCTTATAGGGCAAGGTCACTAATCCCTCCAAAGGTGAGAGGTGAATACCCTTAAGGGACTCTATGTCACAGAGAAGAAAGGAGGTGAACAAGACCCTCCTTGTTTATTGAACAGAGTATTCTATCTAGGGCTCTGCCTATGCCCCTATAAACCTATAAACAAAACAACAAAAGCTATGCTGAACTCCTCTGCAAGGCCTTCAAAGCTTCCATGATGATCCACAAGGTCTTCAACTCAATCTTCAAAGCTCACACACTCAAAAGAGAAGAAAAACAAACACAACAATACAACTTATGCCTTTAAGCAACACACATACTATCCATAAATTCAAAAATCAATGAAAAATACTAAAATACCATACAATATTCTAGCAAAATTCTAGGGGATTCTATACATACTTACCCTTAACCCATGCATTCCCCATACACTAATTTGGCCTATAAACCCCAAAACAAATTTGTTCAAGTCTACCTATACAACCTAAAACCCTAATTAGAGAACCTAAATGTATAACCATCAAACTACATCAAATTTTAATCTAAAAATCAAGAATTAAATCCTATGGGGAACTATGATTCAATATCTAATTACACAAAAAAGAATGAATTAAAAAGATTAAAGGAAGGTCCTAAAACAAATTCTACAAAATCATGTATCAATTAAAACATATTGAAAATGCTATTTAAAAGAAAAATCTATTAAAATATGAAAAGAAAATAAAATGGACATTTTATTTATTTAGAATTTTCTAGACAGATTTACTAACATATGAAAAAAACAAGAATTAAAAAATATTAAATTTCCTATTTTTTATGAATTTTATAAAAGACAAACAATAAAAGAAATTAAAAAATTAAAAGAATTCAATTAAGGGGGAGGGGGGTGTGATAAGCAAGGGCGCCCCAGTTCAATATTCAATGGACCAGAATATGGGGGGTGGGGATAGTGATTTGGATAGGCCCACACGCGCCTCATTAAACCAAACGACGGCGTTTCAGTTTTTAAATTTTCCCTCCGTTTTCTTGATTAATCTGGGCCGTAGATTGAGGTGAATTAGTCAAATTGAGGGACCAATCCAACGGCAGCTGGCCATCGTCCCAAATGATTCTAGGGTTTTCAGGAAACCCTTCCTCCATGCGCAGACTTTCCACCTCATATATCTCCCTCGATACTTGATGATTTCCAAACATTCCAAAACCAAAATCACGCTACTAAATTCCAGGAATCCAACCATGCTCGTAGTTTCCATTGAATCCTCTTAACATGCGCAAACAGAAGGGATGAAGTTCTTGGTTCCACCATTTTCACTGATATTGATCATGAGGATTCTCAACTCTAATGGTATAATTCTCTTCTACATGCTATGCTTATCACCATGAGCTATCAATCGTGCACTAAAACCTATTATCCAGCTTGCTATCAATCATAACAGATTCTTGTACCTGCCATGAAACTCCACGAAATTCCCCCTAATGCTCAGGATTTAATCAACTAACCTAGCTTAACAGTTCTACACCTAAGATCTAACCTAACTATGCATAATTAAGGAGAAATGAGTGAATTCACCAACCTGTTACACTTTAATGGAGGCTATGGTTTCCTTGCAATTCAGTGCCTGAAACCTTCCTTGATTACTCTCCAATGCCCACTATGACTTCTGTATGCAGCAGGATGAATGATCAAGGCTTGAAACTCGTGTTTGATATCAAAATGCACTTCTTGCAATTTCCTCAAAATAGCTTCAAACTGCCATGGATCTTCTTCTATCTCAGCATGTAGTCAACCACAATGATCAAAAGAATAGGTTTGTGGAGGAGAAATGAATGGAGATTGGGGAGAATGAAGGTTTGATGTGAAATTGCCAATGGAAGAATCTTGCTTTTCACACTCTAATCTCACCTCTCATCAGCAATGATCACCAACCTTTTACCCTCCATGATTCACTCTTCTTATAATGATCAATGGAAACTCCTAGATCTTTCTAGAATGAGCTAGAAAGTCCTTGGAATCTCATATGATGGTAAGTTGAAAATCTCATGCATCATGCCTTAAACCTTGCAAATTGGTGCCAAAATCTCCTTATGTGAGATATTGAGAAGGAATGTACAAAAACAAGCCTCTTCCTTGCCTTGTGTTATGATTTCCAAAGGTGCCTTAATATGCAAGTTTCAATTTTCCAAAGCATGTCCCACTTTAAAGCTTCAAATCAAAATTCTATTTGAACCATTGTTCTCAGAATGATGTTTCCAATCAAAATGATATATTGGATGACCTATTTTGGATTCCTAGATCCTCCAAACCAATTTCCAATTTCAACTTTTTAAACTTATAAGCCATTTTTAGTTCATTTTTAACCAATCATGCAAATCCATTCTATGAGCTTTTCCAACAATTCATGACCTTCTTTATAGACTTAAAATCACATTTTGAACAACTTTCATGTTTTGAGTTTTTCCATTTGAGGCTTGGAAATAGGAGATATGGCCTTTGCTTAAAAATGACCTATAACTGACAAATGACCAAAATACCCCTGTCTTGTTCAAACCATAAGTTGAGTTCTACAAATCCTATCAAGGAACTCTAGTACTCTCTAGAAAGCTAAGAAGATGCTATTCAACATTCATGTTGACCAAGAAATCATCAGAATCATCCTACTAGGGAAAAAGTTGTCTGCAAGTTGGGTGACTTTCAAGGACCCAGATTCACACACCTCAGCTGACCTGTCATTTGTCAAAACCATAACTTGAGCTCTGCAACTCCTATCAAGGACTTCCACCACTCAAATTAAAGCTATGAACAAGCTCTACAACATTCATGTTGTGGGGAAGATGAGATATCAATCACATCTTGAGCTAAAACTGCCTGGAAGATAGGGATCAAATTAGGGTTTTTTCACTGACAATCCTCAGAAACCCTAACTTGAAACTTCTCAAACTCCTCATTCATGATGAGTTGGTCTAGGAATCATCTTTATAACATCTCCATACATCATTCCATGATCTCATGGCCCTTGGATTAGGTCTCAACCTTCTCCAAATCTTCAGCTGATCTAGGGTTGACCCAGTCAAAACCCTAATTCTACCATTCATGGTTGAATTTTCTGAATTCTTGCATAATGACCTATCTAGGCTCCATGATGGCTTTCAAGACATCTCATAAGCTTTCTCAAAACATCTAATTCATTCTCAAAGTCTCAGAATCATCTGAGGAGCACCCCCAACTCTCAAGCTATGAAGCACACAACCCTGGTTTCACCCAATTCCTCTGGGGATCTCTTGAACTGCCTGATGAAGGTATCAACTTTCAAACACTCAATGAATAAATAATTGTTGGTCAAATTTTGGGGTGCAACACTCGTCCTCCAAGATATGAGCTATACCACATTCACCCATATGTTCTTTCAAAGAACTTTGAACTCCTCCTGATGATGATAAGCACTTGACCATTTATATAAAACCTCTTACTTAGAACCCTTGGTAACCTTCTTTTTCTATGCACACCTCTCCTGATCCCCTGCAAATGAACAATGCTATGCAAATGCAAATGCTAGAACAATGAGATAAAACATGAACCAAGTTAGAAAAAGGTTGGGCAAATTTTGGGGTGCAACAGTAGGCATAAGATGTGATTTCTTAGCGAGTATACTTAGAAACAAACCACTAGGTCTTTCACCCTTAGAAACAATAGCACAATATAGCAAGAGGTTCCTGTAGAGTACTATAGATTCTTAGGATGTTAGCACCTTCTCTAAGTTTAACCAACCCCCAAACCTTAGATTCTCTAGCTTTGCATTGCATCTTTTGGGTTTATTCTACCTTTTACCCATCCCTTAGAAAAATTAAAGACCGGTGGTGAACAATTAATTAAGGTTCAAGTTAATCAATAATTTGATATCCGATTCTCACCGCGACAGAATGGCGACTTCACTGGGGAGGATTTTCGAGGGTTTCCCCTAACTTGTTTTATTTGTCTATTTATTATATATATATATATATATATATATATATATATATATATATATATATATATATATATATATATATATATATATATATATATATATATATATATATATGTATGTGTATATGTATATATGTATATATATATATATGTATATATGTATATATATATATATATATATATATATATATATATATATATATATATATATATATATATATATATATGTATATATATATATATATATATATATATATATATATATATATATATATATATGCTTATCTGCTTGTTTACATTTATGCTTGGGGTTGATATCCTTGTGTGGTGAGGAATATCCTACACCCGAACTTAAATATACTTATGATAGGAAGGTGATATATTTGAGAAGGTTTTTAGGGAGTGACTCCTGACCAAGCTAACTTGAGAATCACCACTCAGTTGAGGCCCTCTTGAAAATAGTATTGTTGAACGAGTATTCGTGAAAACACTTACTACTTTCGACCTAGGAGCCTATGATGTTGGGGACCTTTAGTTACCTTTAACCCCACTTGCCCTTTCTTAGGATGTAGTGCAATGTGTATGAGGGAGTATTCTCAAAGATTTGATACGCGATGCTACACTCAAAAGAGGTTCTCTTGAGAATATTATCAACCACCGAGTATTTAGGAAATTGATAATATCCGAAAGATGGACTAATGATTTTGGGCACCTCTTAGAACCCTTGTTTTACAGGTACAATCAACTCTTAGTCTACACCCTTTGGGGAATGGGTATACCCTTTGCTCCATGCTCATGCTTACAAACCTATGTTTCCTATTTGTTTATCCTTGTGTATCTTTGTGCATCTTTGTATCCATAAAGCATCATATTGCGTTGGTTTCATGGAATTCAGAGTTTTATTTATGAATATCGCAGGACCAATATGGATTACAATAGAGAAACATTTTTAAATATTCTTTTAAGATTCCTAACTTGGATGACCTAAGGAAGTTGGAAGCTCTGAATGAAGATCAAGAGAAGTTCAAAGACAAGAGACTTTTATCATTATTGAAGATCCAGGTGAATAGCGGATTTCTTCCTTATTTTCTAACAAGAAAAGAAAGGAGCGGGAGGATTTATTTTCCTTGAACCCTCAAACTACTCCTTGGAAGCTGATCATGGACAAGCTTATCTTTAAGAAGGTCCAGCTGGAAGAACAGATCAAGAAGCACAACGCAAGACTTCCTTATGACTTTATTAGCTTTTATTTAGTTGTTATATCAGGACTCTTTTAAGAATATTTATTTGTAATCCGTTATCAAAAAAATATAATAAATAAGTTTTCTTTGGTATTCTGTGATGTTTGCAAATACTCGAGTTCCATGTAACCTTTCATCTGCATTCTGCATTTTGCATAGCATCCTTCATTTAGCATTTGCATGTGCATGTGCCTCTTCCCTGCTGTAACTCATTCGACCTTCTGTCTTTGTCTCGTCAGCTGACATCTTGACCATCTGACCAAGTTCAAAGTATTACTGAAGGATAGTAAAGAGAACAAAGGATATGGATCCCCTGACCGGTTTTAGAGTGATGACTAATCCGATATTTGATCTTCCCTCTAATGACATTGTTCAACAAGTGGATGTTCCTACGCAATCTCAGCCTGGGCAGGATAACATGTGCGTTCAAGTTGGTGAAAGAGATTCTCAGTTTCCACGGTGTATACCGAATACTCAAAATGTCCATACTGAGATAAAGGTGGACGATCCTAGAATTGCAAAATTGAGAAAGGATTATGTGACCTCGAAGAACAATTGAAGATGATGAAAGGAGATAATGCATCTGGTCTTAAGGCTCATAACCTATGTCTAGTTCCAGGAGTGGTCATTCCTCCAAAGTTCAAAATTCATGTCTTCGAAGTATACAATAGTGTTAGTTGTCCAAGATACCATTTGACAATGTTTTGCCAAAAGATGTCTGCTTATATCGACAACGGCAAGCTGATGATTCAATATTTTCAAGAAAGTTAATGTGGAGCATCCTTGATATGGTATATGAAGCTTGAAAGGAACCACGTTCAGTCATGGGAAGACTTAGCTGATGCTTTTATGAAATAATACAATTACAATTTGGATATGGATCCAGACAGTGATCAACTGGTGAGCATGAGTAAGAATGACAATGAATCCTTCAGGGAATATGCACAACAGTGGAAAGAATTAGCAGCCCAAGTTCATCCACCACTTCAAGAGAAAGAATTAACCAAGATGTTTCTAAGAACACTGTCGGACCCTTATTATGATAGGATGGTAGGCGTTGTGCCATTTGAGTTCTCCAGAATTGTGGAAATTGGGGTAAGCATCGAGAGCGCATTCAAAAGTGGAAGAATCTGAGATGACTTGAATAGCTAAGCTAATGAAAAAAAGTCAGTTAGTGATTCCCAAGAGGAAGGAAATGTTGATATTAAGGCAATTTGGGATTCCCCTCGAATCCTGCCAGATCCAGTTCCAGTACCATATCCTCAACATCGGTATGCAGCGCCTATTCAGCACAAGCAGCGACCACTTCATAGATTTCCTTACATGCAGCAAAGGTTGACTTCTAAAGATCGACATCAGAATCGACGGGTTTGGTGTCATTTTCAAAATCAGAAGACACCTCTAGGTAATCTGAAAGGAAAAACCCGCCAGCTTGATCCTATCCTGATGACTTACAATAAACTATGGTCTTATTTTGCTAGAAACTCAGCGATGACACCCAAAAAGACTATAACCATGAAATCTCGCCCACCTTGGTTCAATTCTGACGCCAGTTGTGAATTTCATGATGGAGTAGCGGGGCATTCGATTGAGGAGTGCAAGGTTTTCTAAGAGAAAGTTCAAGAAATAATAAATGATGAAGTGCTTACCTTCAAAGGAGGAAGCCCATTCTTGAATGGAACACCATTATGCTAATGGATATTTAATACTTAAGAAAATCATTTGCGAGTCGGGCTCATCAGAATGATTATTTTTGTTCGCTTATATGTACTTTATTTCTTTGATTAAAAGAAAAATTGGCTTTTAAGAACTTGTTTGTTTTGAATAATTAATGTAACAAATATGTTTGTCTTGAAGAAATCCATTTGTATTCACTCGTAAAATTCATTTCTTGATTTATAATGCCAATTTTACCCAATTTTTTTCTCACTTTGATAAAGAATTGGAAGGAGGATGGAGAAGTAAAACACAAGGTCTCTTGTTGTATACTTTTGAATAAAACTCTATTGATAATGTAAGGCACTGTTTCAAATCCCCAAACACCTTAGACATAAGGAAGGTAACCCCTCTTTACCCCTTTCCAAATCAGAAATCTCACCTTTAACTTGGGGCAGGGCAATTTTTGGTCAGTTTTATTGGGCACCTAAACTTTAAAAAAAAAAGAGTGAACATCACGAAGAATGGGTGGGTACAAATAAACTTTGACCCTATTTCCTTTATTTTATAAACCGTAAACCAATCCATAATATAACCCTCAAAAGTCCTAATTGAAGCAGGGTTTTATTTCAAAAGCATACTCAATAAGATAACGTTTCCTGACTCCTATGAACTATGTTCAAATTTATGTTAGCTTTATAAAAAAATAAAAAAAAATAACGATTTTGTCACAAGTTATTTCAAAAAAAACTTCAAGACAAACATGTGTGTTGCATTAAGAGTTTCAGAATTAACGTTCTTGGCTTGCTAACATCGCTTGATGTCATATAAAGTTTGCATATAAACATCAACGACAAAGTTCAGTATATTGAAACTTGAAGACTTTGCTGGCCTGGGGCAAGTTGTTCCCAGGTTACTCATTTACACCATTATGACCACGCCTAAAGAGCTATTTTCAAAGACTCAGTTATACAATACAGTTAATCAGGGGTAGTTACGTCGAGATTCGACGAATCTCTAAGATTTCGAATATATTGGCACATCTTGGACGCCAAGTCTTGTGTAAAATCCTCTTGGGATAACTTTTTCTCATGAACCATATGACTTAGGGAATTAAAGAATTGAAGATTATTTTATCCATTCATAAAAATCGTTGTTCGAAATGGCGACTATTACGCGGTTCATCAATACATAATTTCATCAATCTCACAACATTCTTTATTTATGTCCCCGGTAAATTTTACTTCAGGTGGTCAAGACAATTCCTCGACGAATCTCTACTTCAAGCAGTTATGATAGGATTGATGCAAGAAGTCTCCAGTTGGTGACCTGAGAATTCCTAGTGACTTGTTTAACTTCACTTCCCCAGTGAAGCGGATGGTGTTTTGATCCTCAGCGAATCTTCTTGACTTCACTTTCCCAGTGAAGTGGGGGATATATTGCTCCTCAGCGGATTTCTTATAATGCAAATTTTCCCCAGCAAAGCGGATGTTTATTTCATCCCCATGAAGTTTCGACTCTGACGTATTCAACAACTACATTGACTCATCTTCTCCATTGAAGTGGATATTTATTTTATCCCCTGTTAGATCTCAGCTCGGGTATCTCCATCTATAACTCTAGTAGGAGTCTCTCCAGTGAAGCAGACATTTATTTTATCCATGAAGTTTCTCCGCTCCAGTAGATCTTTATTCTCATCTTCAACAGAGTAGCTGGATTCATCTTGAAAAATCCTTCAAGCGAGATCAAGATATTATATCCATGTCGCAACTGCGAAAATAAGGTGCCGGCAAAATAGAAGAGTTGCCACCTTTCATTATTTATCCCTCAGAACGGGAAAGGAAACAATCGGAAAAACTTGACGAAAAGGTATAAGACAAGGTCATCGCAACCATTGTCTGGATTCGGGAGTCGGTTACGCAAGGAGAAGGTATTAGCACCCCTCACGTCCATCGTACTCGATGGGATCCACGCTTGTTGTGTTTATCTGACGGGTTTGTTAAATCTATCTACACTAAGAGGCCTGGTCTAAAAAGAAAAGAAAATGACTCGGAAAAGTATCGCACTTTATGCCTACGTATTCCCGTCTGGAACGAGAAATCAGAGTCAACGTAGTTCGCCTAACTACGGGTAAAAAGGGGGAAGGTTGCTCGCCAAGATATTGCATCTTGTGCCTACGTACTTTCATACGGCATGAAAGATCAGAGCAAACGTAGTTCGAGCTACGGAGAACATAGGTTTGTTCAGCTGTTTTTTTATCCAAGTAAAGTTAATAGACAGTTCCAGCAGTTGGTGTTTGCAGCTCGATCCTTGGAGACTTATGCGTTACCGTTTGCGGTAGAACTGAAAGTTAACAGAACTTTTCCTTCTGAAAAAGGGTTTTCCTGATTAAGGGTCCAAGAGGACAAAAAGATATTTGATCTTTGTTTTCTGTTTTTTACGGAAAGAAGTGTTTTTTAGTTGTCTGTAGTTTGTACAGCACTAGAGACTATGACTTAGGAGCGAATGCGTCGCATATCGTCCAAAGGAAATATACTAAACACTCTAGACGTTTGAGAGGAGACCGCTCAAACATCATTTGCCAAGTAGCTTAAGGCTCGTAAGCACTTGTACTAACTTGCCCTTATTATGTTTTTTACTGTTGTTTGAGATAAGAAGAGAAACAGACTCTCTACGGGGAAACTGACTCGAACCTACAGTTATCATGCAATATTCGTCCTACGGTTGAGGTTAGAGGGGAACTAACTACTGTTATCATGCATGGTTAGAATCCTAATGTCTGTCATAACTTCTCTTGAACAAGAGAAGTCAGAGCTCCTAAGGGGACATGGCAATGGAAATCAAACAGTAAACAGAAATAACTGTAAAGAAATTACTGTAAAGATGCATGCAATGCAAGTGAGGGAGGAAATATGTGTGGGGCAGAAGCCTCCACAAGCTCATCTCAACCTCAAGACAGATATGAATAACAACAACGATAATGGAAAGAAATAAAATGCAATCAAGCAAACCACAAACCACACAGGCAAGGGAGCGGAGCTCTACCAAATACCAGCAAGCAAAGCCATACAGTAAAAATACAAGCAGAGGGAGAAACTCAACCTCTAATGCAATACAAGCAAGGGGAGAAACTCAACCCTTAGGATGCTCTTAGGCCTATTCAACTACATGACCTAATCTAAACGCAACACACCAATCAAGTCACACCAATACACATCAATACAGTTAAATAGACATGGAAAACAAGCCAGCAATCTCCACAGCAGAGCAATCTTCTGGAAGCAATCCAATCCAAAGTCTGTAGTTGTTCTTCAAGTCCACCATCTTCAAGAGAAGGAAAGGAATCCATGAAAAGCAACCAAGCAAGCTTCTGTCCTATGGAAAAAAATTGGATGTTGGGAGGCTAGGGTAAACTCCCCAGGAGCTTATCCCAGGCACTCAACTAACAAAAAGATCTTTGGGGTAACCTAAGGGTTTGGCTCCTTCAAGAGGTGTGCCATATTCCCCCCACAGGAGGGACTGTGCTACCTCAAGAAGGTTCCTAAAGAGGAAATAAATGATGGATTTTTAGGAGAATGGAAATGTGAAGCAACATAAGTTCCACAGGAACCTGCCACAGGCACTCAACCAAATCTATTTCCTTTAGAGAGCTTGCTTAGGCTCAAATCCAATGTGAAAGGCAGAGAATTCCTCCCCAGGAGGAATTATACCCGCAATGAAGGATCCTAATTAAGCAAAGGAGTGTTTGAAAGGGAACTAATCCTAAGGAAGTATCATCACCTACTTGAATTGCTAAAGAAACATCAGGTGTTATCTCCTAATGATCATCTATTCTAAGGTCAAATTTGTAAAATAGGAAACTAAGGGAAAATCAATCCTAAAAAAGTCTAAGTAAAATCCTACATCATCTTATATGTGTTAACATTCCATGGTAGAAAAATCAGAGGTTAAATCTAAACCAAAGTGCCTAAATCAAATCCAAAGCTTCAAGGGCTCACTAAAGGAATTCACTAAAGAATACTCCTAAACAATTACCCTAAAGTCCAATTAAAAATGATCTAAAAAATACAACAAAAATCACATAGTAACATTAACATGTATACAAACGTCACACAAAAATCCAAGATTAAACTCCAAAATATGAGAGAGAAAGAAAATCAACAAATTCAACACCACATTATTTCATTATTACAAATGCATTGCAAAGAAAATATGAAATAAAAATGAAAAATGCATGGAAAAATAAAATGCAAAGCATGATAAAATCCTAAACACTTAAATCTACAAGCACAATTTTTTTCAGAATTAATTTGTAACATTTGCTATCTTTTTATGATTAATTTCAACAAGCATTAAACAAAAAATGAAAGAAAAGAAATTAAGCACAAGAACATGGAAGGGGTGTAGCTAGCAGGAAAAGCAAGCACAAAGGTGCCTGGGCCCAAGAAATGGGGGTGTAAACAGTCTCTGGGTGCAAGGCCTAGCTGAAAGAGAGATTCAGCAAAAAAAACCTTCTCAAGAAAAACGCCTGGGGGTGCATCTGGCAAGAAAATCACTTGAAATTCACGCTTGGGCCTGCTAGGGGGGTGCGCGTAGCAGTGAAACCAAGGCCCAAACAAACAATATTCAATTCAGTTCTCCACAATTAATTCTCAAAATTAATCAAAGCAGCCACACGCGGGGATCGAACCCTCGCTCTCTATGTACATACAGCGCTGAACTTCACTAGGGTTTCCACTAAGTAAAACGCCGCGTTTAGAAGGGATACGTGGCACACTCACGACCTTTGGATACGTGGAATAATTCCAATTTCTCATCACGAACGGACGCTGGAGATTGCGTCTTCTCCGTTTGAATTTTCTGCAAGTTTGCAAGCTTACGCGCGCAGCCATGGCCGGACGGTGAAGCAACATTTCCGGCGAACTTCACACCCTCTTATCCCTCTTAATAATCCACCAATCGCAATGATTCTTGAATGAAAATCGCACGAAATTTCGAGAGGATTCCAAATATACTACTTAAACAGTCTAAAACTCCAAGAATCAAACATTATGCATCTCAACCGAAAACGTAACTCATCCTAACTTGTCACTAATCATTCAATTCTTTGCCTAGAAATCATCTACAACCTAAGGTGAACCTAACCACATGATTCTAATGCATCAAAAACGCATGAATGGAGTGTAATTTTAAGAAGTAAGAACCTGAGTTCAAGCTTCAATTGGAGGCGTTTCTGGCTTGATTCTTGCTCCAACACTTTCCAGATCCAATCAGTGATGATGTTAGAAGAAGATTGAAGCTCCAATTGTGCTTTAAATGGCCTCAAACAGAAATTCACTCTTTCACTTTTCTTCTTCAAGCTTCAATGGTGATCTTTTCTCTCAGCCCCAATCAATCACCAACCTTGTTTCTGATGAGTTCCTAGACACTTATAGGATGATTTAGAACCTTCTAGAGCTCAGGCCCAAGCCCAAAATCAAAAGATCCAAATCCAACTTCCTTCAAAAAGTTTGACATGGCATACCTCCAATTTCCTTTAATAGCTTGCCTATGAAGCTTCTAATGTCATACACTAACCTCCTTGAAGGGATTCAGCTTGGTTAGGGCCCTGAATTTGGCCTTAGGAATGATTTGTGTGATGTAACGTTTATGTGAAGAAACCTTATGAAAGGCCATGAGTTGTGCTTCAAATGAAAAATCCACAATTTCCAATGTCTTTAAAACATGGTTTCTGATTTAAATGAGTGGTTATTTGACTTGTTTTGGACCCATAATCATTTATTTCAATTTCCCACCAAAAATGCCTTTGAATTTCTTCTTTATTCAAACCACTTCACACCAATCTTTGATATGAGCCAAACCAATCCACCATGAGTTCTTGGATAGCCTAAAAACCACATTTTGAACAAGTTCCATGTTGAACAAAAATCCATTTGACAAGTGCAAGTTGGAGATTTTGACCTATGATTGAAAATGACCTATAATCTCACTTTCCCAAAATACCCCTAACTTGTAAACCTCATAACTTGAGTTCTACAAATCATATGGAAGACTTCTAATACAATTTGGAAAGATAAGATCATGAGGAATAACTTTCATGTTGGACAAAAAGTCAGATGAAACATCCTTCTTAGTCAAAAATAGCTTGGAAGTCAGATGATTTTCACAGACAAATTTCAGATGCATCTGAGGACCTGTAACTTGTCTGGACCATAACTTGAGTTCTAAAAATCCAATGGAGGACTTCTAGTACTAAAATTAAAGCTAAGAGCATCCTCTACAACATTCATGTGGAGGCCAAAGTCATATGAGACTTATATCTTGACTTACATGGCTTGGAAGTTTGGCATTAAACAGGGGATTTTACCCTAGGAACCCTGACTTAGCAACTCCAACCACTCTTGATTCTTCTCAACTTGATCTTGAGACAACCTCTCATATGCCTCAACATATCATTTCATGATCTCGATGACCTAGAAGTAGGCTTTGATCTTCTTTAATTTCTCTCCTTGCCCTAGGGTTAACTAGATGAAACCCTAGTTGCATCCACTTCAACTATGGCTCTTGCACTTGATAGAATGACTTGATTGAGCTCCAACATGACCTTCAAGGCACCACAATGAGCTCTACCCACACATTCTCTCCTTGATCAAGGCCTTACAATCCACTGCTGATGTTCAACTGGCTCCAAGTGAGGAGATGAGCCACATACAAGCACTCAAACTTACCAAGAACTCAACCCTTTCTCTGGTGACCCTGATAACTTCTTAAGCTTGAATAATACCTTTGGTTAGGCTTCTCTTGACATGTATCACACTTGATCCCCTGTTAAATGAAGGATGCTATGCTATACAAATGCTAGAACTATGTTATGCTAATGCAATGAAATATAAACCAAGTGATAAAAAGGTTGGGCAAATTTTGGGGTGCAACAGCTGCCCCTATTCAAGCGGCTTGGACCCGACTGGATGAAGAGCGAACGACTTTCAAACACTTTAGGTAGAAGACGGTTGAATACTAAAGAACCCGGATATTTTCCAACTGCAGAAATAAACTGCAAAAACTGCTTGGGAACAATATCCAGAAAACTGAATCTGGTTCTCACGGTAACAACTAGTCAATCATCTGATAAAGAACATCCAATCTCGCCATCCATCACCCGTGTGATGCCGCAAGTGTTGGATCATCAATCGAATTTAAAATTTTGCTACAATAAGCAGGCATCGACCCATAGGGCCCCGTCAAAACACAAAATTCTTGACCTTCGTTTGTAAAGAAACAAACAAAATGCTACGTGAAGCGCGAACCAGGCATCCGAAGATTTGAACAAGCTACTCTGCGGGGGAACTCTCCGATGACACATATACTTGAACAAATAATTCCACAGGGAGCCACTCTGTTAGCACGGGTAATGATTCTACCAACACCGGTAATAATTCCTTTGACGAAGGTAATAACCCCATCAACTACGAGTAATGACTCTTCCAATAAGGCAATAATTCCGTCAACCAGGGCATAACTCCATCAGTCAGGGTATAACTCCATCGACTAGGGTATATCTCCATCATCCAGTGTATAACTCCATCAACCACGAGTAATAACTCCATCAACCAGGGTATTACTCCATCAACCAGGGTATAACTCTATCAGCCAGGGTATAACTCCATCAACCAGGGTAATAACTCCATCGACCAGGGTAATAACTCAATCAACCAGGGTATAACTCCATCGACCAGGGTATAACTCCATCAACCAGGGTATAACTCCATCAACCAGGGTATAACTCCATCAGCCAGGGTATAACTCCATCAACCAGGGTATCACTCCATCAGCCAGGGTAATAACTCTGTCGACCAGGGTAATAACTCCATCAACCAGGGTATAACTCCATCAACCAGGGTATTACTCCATCAACCATGGTATAAATCCATCAGCCAGGGTAGTACTCCATCAACCAGGGTATAACTCCATCAGCCAGGGTATAACTCCATCAGCCAGGGTATAACTCCATCAACCATGGTATTACTCCATCAACCAGGGTATAACTCCATCAGCCAGGGTATAGCTCCATCAACCAGGGTGATAACTCCATCGACCAGGGTAATAACTCCATCAACCAGGGTATAACTCCATCAACCAGGGTATAACTTTGAAGGTTTAATCCATGAGATTCTTTTAATGCTGACGTAACAGCAATTCGAGGAAAAAACTCTACTGGGGGGAATTCTGACGCCAACTGCCAGACACTTACTTTGACAACAAGTAACGACTTCCGAAATATTTAAACGCTGACGGGACAACAATTTGAAGAAAGCTCTGCTGGGGAAGAAGAGAAAATTAACCAAGAAACTCTGTTAGGGGAGCATGCGATGGGACGAACGTTATCATCACCTATCTCACGCCGAGAATTTGAATATCTAGAAATCCTTCCGAGCAAGAATCCCACTCCTCTGCAGGGAATAACACCTGAAAACAGAGAGGTAACCAACCTGGCTTATGTTTCAAAATGCATATGTTTGACAATGGCATAATGCTCCATACAGCATGGAAATGCTACGCATTTGAGTAGATGCAAATATGATGATATATGCAAATGCAAAGAGGTGCTCCAGCAAAATAAATGCTGAAGACAAAGCCAAATCCGCTGGGGATAACCGAGTATCACAGGCATATTCCAGCAAAATAAATGCTGGAAAGGTGAAACCAACTCCGCTGGAGGGTAGAAACAATCCGGCTGGGGAATAGTTCACAAGCTCGGAGTTGCAAACTCTGTTGAGGATGATCATCCTATCGGAGGAAAAACAACCTGCTGGAAGACAGAAAGGAAGGTCCTGCACGGGGATACTCCTTTCAAACCACTAACCACCTGATCGTGCTCTGTGGGGATTAACCATGTTGGGGACACTCAGCTGGGAATTGATCTGTGTACTCTGATTGTACTGTGCGGGGAATCTCTGGTGAGTAAACATATTCATAACCTACCACCGGGACTGCACACTCCGCTGGTATATCAATCTCGCCTCGCTGGGGATGACTTTACCCTACCGAATAAGTCAATCTGAGGATAATCTGATCCTGCGCGGATGCAGTCCCAACACTTCTGGGGATGAAAACTTCGACTTCCTTCTGTCGGGAATGAAAAGCCAATTCCGTCTGCTGGGGAAATGCAAACTCTTGGTTGTTTGTTGCAAAGTGACGACGTGCTCCAATCCAAACACTTCAACTTGAAAATGCAAACTTTCCACAAACCGACTTCGAGATGGCTTGCCCCTGAACCTGTGACAACATCTCATAAACTATGATGAAACAGAGAGAAACATTTCCTTCGCTTCCGCTTTTGCCCCCTGCTCATGGGATCTTCGTAAAATCTTCCCCTAAAAGGGCATTGCAATCTACGTACCCTGATGGCTAGATATGAACTACTTTCGCATTTCGAACCTCGAAGAGGTGTTTCAGATTAATCGCCTTCTGATCAACAATAGCCTTTGTGCTCTCAGGGTGGCCTGCCCCAGTCTTGCAACGACTTTGCCCCTGATTAGCTGATTCGCAGAGCGGTACTCCTAGCTGCGAGAGATTTGTTGAATCTCGACCTGATTGCCCTAGATTAACCATTCTTGGACGGCTGCTCTTACTGGGGGTTATTTGATACGGCTGGCCACAACTTGACGGAGTATTCAGGCATTCTACATTCTATCCCGATCAAACTTTCCACTGCGGAAACTTTCCTGCTGTCAAGCGCTTACTCGCAAGTAAAACAAACTGTTATGCATAAAAGATATATTAAATGAAATGCATATGACAGTTTTTGAAATCCAAGTCTGTTCACTGGAGAAAAAATTTTATGACATATAATAAATGAATCAACTATCAAAATGTCAAAATTAATACAACGCTGCAAGAGGAATCCTTTTAGGACTCAGCTTCGATGCGTCTTTACTGAAGTATGCTCTCGAACTAAACCTGTTTCAATTAGGACTTTTCCAGGCTGTAACGTGGTCAGGCTCACGGTTTAAGAAAGAAAGGATAGAGGCTCAAAATTCATTTTAACCCACCCGTTCACGTTGATGTTCTCCAATCCTACGTTTTGGCTAATTCGACCTTAGTGCTCACTTCTTAGTGGTTGGAAATTAGGAGTGATAGTTCGAGAAACCATGAGTTTCTGGAGTGACAGCCACTCACTTTTCGTCTTTGACACTTGGGGTCACACGACTCGTATTTCAATAGAGGATTTTTCTTTTGTAATCCTTTTCAGTTTTTTCGCTTTCCCTAATTTTTCCTGGACTAATTCTTTTGAATTTTCGATTTTAAAGTCCAGCGGGATACCCTCATTTTTGCCTAAGTCGTTTTCAAGATTCGACTTAGCGGGCTTTTGCTTCCCCCCCTTTTTTTTATTGAACAAAATCATGTGACACCAGCTTGTCTGACTTGTTAAAAGAGATTGTGACTATTTCACTCATTATCGGCAAGGTTTAACCATTGTGGTTCTTTAGGTACGACCTATACATGTGTGATTTATCCTCGAACGGACACTCCTTTTGCAATTGGAATGCTTGGTCAAATTAACCGACACCTACCTTGCCCCAGGTTAAGATAGAGGGTTTTCATTTTCTAGAAAGAAACTCCTACTACAAGGCTCAAAGGGGTTGACAAAAGATTATCTTCCTTATATCTCCGATGTTTAGGGATTTGAAACAATGCCTGTATATCGTCAACTGGTTTTTCTATCCAAAAGCATACAGTCGGAAGCTTACACATCTTTTGATTTCTTCATCCTCCCCGGATTCCACTTAAACAAGCGTTTAAAATAAAAGAAAGCAATAAAGTGAACACGACTAGATTAGTTCAAAACATGCATATTTATTTCATTATCAATATCAATTGAGAAACAACAGGTTTTACAAGCGAAAATTGTATTCTAACAGGAAAGAAAGCTACAAATGGAAAGAAATAACAAGATGAGATGAAAATTGCCAGCTTCTCGGAACTGGGCTTCTTGTCTCTGACTTGCTGCTGGACCAGCTATCTTCAGAATCAATTGTTAGAGGCAGCCTGATGTTGTCCTGATCTGCTTTTAACGGCCCAACCAAACTATAGAACTCCTCTTCGTCAATTAGACTTCAGCTTGTTCGTGGTTTGGCATTGGTTGTTGCACAATGTTGGGTCCTTCCGTACCAAAATTAATGGTCGTACTATCAATTAAATCATGCACCTTATGCTTGAAGGTGTGGCAATTCTCAATGTTATGACCGGGTGCTCCGGAGTGGAATTCACAATGCTCATTAGCGTTGTAACCAGAAGGAGGTGTGCCCGTTGGCGGGGCCATCGTCCTTTTCTCAACCAGCTGTAGCCGTAGCAAAGTCTGAAGAAGTTCAGCGTACGATACTGGAGGTGTATCAAATACTCTTTTCGGCTTCCCATTCTGAATTCTTCGCTGAGCAGGATGTTGTTGCCCCTGCTGCTGCTGCGGTTGTTGTTGTGCGGAGATTTTTACACCAGCAACTTGTTGCTGTTGGTATTGCCTCCATCCCCTATTTCTCCCTCGAGAGCTACATACTGAATTGGCATCTTCCATTTTCTACCCCCAAAAGCCTTCTTACTACCTCCAGCTGAGGTGGATTCACTAGTCTGAATCTTACCAATCTTAATTCCATTCTTAATTCGCTCCCTCATCAGAATCAAGTCAGAGAAATTGCTCATCGAACAGTTGAGAAGTTTGTCGTAATACAGCCCTAGAAACGTACCCACGAAGATATCTATCAACTCTCTCTCCACCATGGGTGGTTGTACCCTTGCGGCCAACTCGCGCCATCTCTCGGCGTATTCTTTGAAACTTTCACCAGTCTTCTGAGAGAGATTCTGCAATTGAACCCGATTTGGAGCAAGATCGCTGTTATATTGGTAGTGCCTCACGAAAGCTTCTGCCAGTTCTTTCCAACTTCCAATTTGAGTAGGTTCTAAACCCATGTACCATTCCAATGACGGCCCGGACAGACTATCCTGAAAGAAATGCATTAATATCTTCTCATTGTTGGAATAAGCAGACATCCTTCTGTAATAAGATCGCACATGCACTCTGGGGCACGTGTCTCCCTTGTATTTGTCAAACGCAGGGGCCTTAAACTTGAGTGGCACCCTCAGCCCAGGAACCAATCCCATGTTCGCCATATCCAATCCTACAGAATTCTGGTTGGCTATCCCTTTGATCTGCTCTTCTAGCATCTCGATCCTGCGATCATTTTCGGTAGGCCTCTCGTAACCCATGCCTTGGCCAGAAAAAGAATCTTCTTGGCGGTCTTCACCCCAATAAGGACCCTCATTGTCGTACCCAGTGTACGCAGCGTTGCGACCATGACCATTCTGGAAAAACCTGGGGTCATACCTCAGATTGCCGAGCTCTTGATTAGCAGCCGCTGTCCCGAAGCCAGTATTGTAGGCACCCATTCCGTAACCATTGTTACTCATAGTTCCAAAACCCTGATTACCAAATCCAGCATTGGCACCACCAGCGTTGCCAAAACCCAAATTCACACCAGCAAAGCCTGTGTTGCCGTTGACCATATTCACACCGGTATTCCCAGCACCAGTGTTGAGACCAGCATTACCATTGCCAACAATGTTCCCATTGGTTTCCAAGTTACCGTTCCCATTACCATCATTCCCGTTACCAGTCACGAGAACGTTCTCACCAGCGTCAAGACCGACCACTGGTATAGCATCACCAGCCTCAGGAGTCTCACCATGAGGACGATTAGTAGTCGTGCCCCCATGTAGCACATCGTTGCTATCAACTCGTGCAATCAAGGGTTGCACGAGAGTCTGGAGTTGTTCTTGGCCTTTAGCCACGGACTCCATCACTTGCATAAACTGAGCCACGCGGTCACGCATCTCCTGCATCTCTGACTGCATCTGGTCCATGACTTTCTTACAGTTGCTTCTGGTGGAGTAACGGTGAGTTCGGTGTTCGGCAATCCTGGAACCTACATCAACTGAGGGTTAGGGAACACAGTACAAAGTCCCTGTCATGCAAATGATTTATGCAAATGAAAATGTAAATGCATATGCAAAATGCAGCAAAGGATCAAGTGTCGTGCTGTGCTGTGCTGTGAAGTGGAGTGGCAGATCATAATTTCGCTTCGGCAAGAAAATACCACACTCTGATAATACAGGACTACTGAAACCCACAAAACTGATTCACTGACAAGAAAACCAGGTTGTCTGAAGGTTACGGTTTCCTGCAATAAACCCGACCCAGCTCACTGGTATGGACCTAATCACTGACAAAGGTACGGCATCCTATGCGTTCATCAGCGTCACAGACTTTCAAGAAACAATGATACGATACCCAGAAGGTGTGGCATCATCATCTCTTGAAGTGGCCTCACTTAGCTGAATCACAAATGATCCGTTCCCAAAGTCGACAATCTTAAGATCTGAAATCCTTTCAACGGCCCACTAGGCTGGAAATGGAAATCATCTCAAAGAATCTCGTCTGAGTGCAGATTTCGTGGGAACTAGTGCATGCCTAACATACAGGTTCACCACAAATCTGCTTCTAAATCTATGTAGCTCTCAAGCCTGGGTCTAGCTTATCACTCATCAGAGCCCCTTCCCACAACAACACAATAATAATAATATCATACTGAAAATAAAGTGCGGAAAGTAAAAAGTGATAAATAAATATAACCCAACAGGTAAACACACAAGCGCTAGGAATGAATCGCACAGGGAACCGTTGGATCCCACGATTGACTCGCATAGGGAACCATCGCAACCCCCAGCAGAGTCGCCAGCTGTCGCTACTGCGAAAATAGAGGTGCTGGCAAAATAGAAGAGTCACCACCTTTCGTTATTTATCCCTTAGAACGGGAAAGGAAACGATCGGAAAAACCTGACGAAAAGGTATAAGACAAGGTCATCGCAACCATTGTCTGGATTCAGGAGTCGGTTACACAAGGGGAAGGTATTAACACCCCTCACGTCCATCGTACTCGATGGGATCCACGCTTGTTGTGTTTATCTGACGGGTTTGTTAAATCTATCTGCACTAAGAGGTCTGGTCTAAAAAGAAAATAAAATGACTCGGCAAAGTATCGCACTTTATGCCTACGTATTGCCGTCTGGAACGAAAAATCAGAGTCAACGTAGTTCACCTAATTACGGGTAAAAAAGGGGAAGGTTGCTCGCCAAGATATCGCATCTTGTGCCTACGTACTTTCATACGGCATGAAAGATCAGAGCAAACATAGTTCGGGCTACGGAGAACACAGGTTTGTTCAGCTATTTTTTTATCCAAGTAAAGTTAACAGACAATTCCAGCAGTTGGTGTTTGCAGCTCGATCCTTGGAGACTTATCCGTTACCGTTTGCGGTAAAACTGAAAGTTAACAAAACCTCTCCTTCTGAAAAAGGGTTTTCCTGATTAAGGGTCAAAGAGGACAAAAATATATTTGATCTTTGTTTTCTGTTTTTTACGGAAAGAAGTGTTTTTTAGTTGTCTGTAGTTTGTATAGCACTAGAGACTATGACTTAGGAGCGAATGCGTCGCATATCGTCCAAAGGACATATACTAAACACTCTAGACGATTGAGAGGATACCGCTCAAACATCATTTCCCAAGTAGCTTAAGGCTCGTAACGCACGTGTACTAACTTGCCCTTATTATGTTTTTTACTGTTGTTTGAGATAAGAAGAGAAACAGACTCTCTACGGGGAAACTGACTGGATCCTACAGTTATCATGCAATATTCGTCCTACGGTTGAAGTTAGAGGGGAACTAACTACTTTTATCATGCATGGTTAGAATCCTAATGTCTGTCATAACTTCTCTTGAACAAGAGAAGTCAGAGCTCCTAAGGGGACATGGCAATGGAAATCAAACAGTAAACAGAAATAACTGTAAAGAAATTACTGTAAAGATGCATGCAATGCAAGTGAGGGAGGAAATATGTGTGGGGCAGAAGCCTCCACAAGCTCATCTCAACCTCAAGCCAGATATGAATAATAACAATGATAATGGAAAGAAATAAAATGCAATCAAGCAAACCACAAACCACACAGGCAAGGGAGCGGAGCTCTACCAAATACCAGCAAGCAAAGCCATACAGTAAAAATACAAGCAGAGGGAGAAACTCAACCTCTAATGCAATACAAGCAAGGGGAGAAACTCAACCCTTAGGATGCTCTTAGGCCTATTCAACTACATGACCTAATCTAAATGCAACACACCAATCAAGTCACACCAATACACATCAATACAATTAAACAGACAGGGAAAACAAGCCAGCAATCTCCACAACAGAGCAATCTTCTGGAAGCAATCCAATCCAAAGTCTGTAGCTGTTCTTCAAGTCCACCATCTTCAAGAGAAGGAAAGGAATCCATGACAAGCAACCAAGCAAGCTTGTATCCTAAGGAAGAAAATTGGGTGTCAGGAGGCTAGGGTAAACTCCACAGGAGCTTATCCCAGGCACTCAACCAACAATAAGATCTTTGGGGTAACCTAAGGGTTTGGCTCCTTCAAGAGGTGTGCCATATTCCCCCACAGGAGGGACTGTGCTACCTCAAGAAGGTTCCTAAAGAGGAAAGAAATGAGGGATTTTTAGGACAATGGAAATGTGAAGCAAGGTAAGTTCCACAGGAACCTGCCACAGGCACTCCACCAAATCCATTTCCTTTAGAGAGCTTGCTTAGGCTCAACTCCAATGTGAAAGGCAGAGAATTCCTCCACAGGAGGAATTATACCCACAATGAAGGATCCTAATTAAGCAAAGGAGTGTTTGAAAGGGAACTAATCCTAAGGAAGTATCATCACCTACTTGAATTGCTAAAGAAACATCAAGTGTTATCTCCTAATGATCATCTATTCTAAGGTCAAATTTGTAAAATAGGAAACTAAGGGAAAATCAATCCTAAAAAATCTAAGGAAAATCCTACGTCATCTTATATGTGTTAACATTCCATGGTAGAAAAATCAGAGGTTAAATCTAAACCAAAGTGCCTAAATCAAATCCAAAGCTTCAAGGGCTCACTAAAGGAATTCACTAAAGAATACTCCTAAACAATTACCCTAAAGTCCTATTAAAAATGATCTAAAAAATCCAACAAAAATCACAAAGCAACATTATCATGTATACAAATGGCACATAAAAATCCAAGATTAAACTCCAAAATATTAGATAGAAAGAAAATCAACAATTTCAACACCACATTATTTCATTATTACAAATGCATTGCAAAGAAAATATGAAATAAAAATGAAAAATGCATGGAAAAATAAAATTCAAAGCATGATAAAATCCTAAACACTTAAATATACAAGCACAATTTTTTTCAGAATTAATTTGTAACATTTGCTATCTTTTTATGATTAATTTCAACAAGCATTAAACAAAAAATGAAAGAAAAGAAATTAAGCACAAGAACATGGAAGGGGTGTAGCTAGCAGGAAAAGCAAGCACAAAGGCGCCTAGGCCCAAGAAATGGGGGTGTAAACAGTCTCTGGGTGCAAGGCCTAGCTGAAAGGGAGATTCAGCAAAAAAACCTTCTCAAGAAAAACGCCTGGGGGTGCATCTGGCAAGAAAATCACTTGAAATTCACGCTTGGGCCTGCTAGGGGGGTGCGCGTAGCAGTGAAACCAAGGCCCAAACAAACAATATTCCATTCAGTTCTCCACAATTAATTCTCAAAATTAATCAAAACAGCCACACGCGGGGATCGGACCCTCGCTCTCTATGTACATACAGCGCTGAACTTCACTAGGGTTTCCACTAAGTAAAACGCCGCGTTTAGAAGGGATACGTGGCACACTCACGGCCTTTGGATGCGTGGAATAATTCCAATTTCTCATCACGAACGGACGCTGGAGATTGCGTCTTCTCCGTTTGAATTTTTTGCAAGTTTGCAAGCTTACGCGCGCAGCCATGGCCGGACGGTGAAGCAACATTTCCGGCGAACTTCACACCCTCTTATCCCTCTTAATAATCCACCAATCGCAATGATTCTTGAATGAAAATCGCACGAAATTTCGAGAGGATTCCAAATATACTACTTAAACAGTCTAAAACTCCAAGAATCAAACATTATGCATCTCAACCGAAAACGTAACTCATCCTAACTTGTCACTAATCATTCAATTCTTTGCCTAGAAATCATCTACAACCTAAGGTGAACCTAACCACATGATTCTAATGCATCAAAAACGCATGAATGGAGTGTAATTTTAAGAAGTAAGAACCTGAGTTCAAGCTTCAATTGGAGGCGTTTCTGGCTTGATTCTTGCTCCAACACTTTCCAGATCCAATCAGTGATGATGTTAGAAGAAGATTGAAGCTCCAATTGTGCTTTAAATGGCCTCAAACAGAAATTCACTCTTTCACTTTTCTTCTTCAAGCTTCAATGGTGATCTTTACTCTCAGCCCCAATCAATCACCAACCTTGTTTCTGATGAGTTCCTAGACACTTATAGGATGATTTAGAACCTTCTAGAGCTCAGGCCCAAGTCCAAAATCAAAAGATCCAAATCCAACTTCCTTCAAAAAGTTTGACATGGCATACCTCAAATTTCCTTCAATAGATAGCCTATGAAGCTTCTAATGTCATACACTAACCTCCTTGAATGGATTCAGCTTGGTTAGGGCTCTGAATTTGGCCTTAGGAATGATTTGTGTGATGTAACTTTTATGTGAAGAAACCTTATGAAAGGCCATGAATTGTGCTTCAAATGAAAAATACACAATTTCCAATGTCTTTAAAACATGATTTCTGATTAAAATGAGTGGTTATTTGACTTGTTTTGGACCCATAATCATTTATTTCAATTTCCCACCAAAAATGCCTTTGAATTTCTTCTTTATTCAAACCACTTCACACCAATCTTTGATATGAGCCAAACCAATCCACCATGAGTTCTTGGTTAGCCTAAAAACCACATTTTGAACAAGTTCCATGTTGAACAAAAATCCATTTGACAAGTGCGAGTTGGAGATTTTGACCTATGATTGAAAATGACCTATAATCTCACTTTCCCAAAATACCCCTAACTTGTAAACCTCATAACTTGAGTTCTACAAATCCTATTGAAGACTTCTAATACAATTTGGAAAGCTAAGATAATTAGGAACAACTTTCATGTTGGCCAAAAAGTCAGATGAAACATCCTTCTTGGTCAAAAATAGCTTGGAAGTCAGATGATTTTCACAGACAAATTTCAGATGCATCTGAGGACCTGTAACTTGTTTGGACCATAACTTGAGTTCTACAAATCCAATGGAGGACTTCTAGTACTCAAATTAAAGATAAGAGCATCCTCTACAACATTCATATGGAGGCCAAAGTCATATGAGACTTGTATCTTGACTTACATGGCTTGGAAGTTTGGCACTAAACAGGGGATTTTACCCTAGGAACCCTGACTTAGCAACTCCAACCACTCTTGATTCTTCTCAACTTGATCTTGAGACAACTTCTAATATGCCTCAACATATAATTTCATGATCTCAATGATCTAGAAGTAGGCTTTGATCTTCTTTAATTTCTCTCCTTGCTCTAGGGTGAACCAGATGAAACCCTAGTTGCATCAACTTCAACTATGGCTCTTGCACTTGATAGAATGACTTGATTGAGCTCCAACATGACCTTCAGGGCACCTCAATGAGCTCTACCAACACATTATCTCCTTGATCAAGGCCTTACAATCCACTACTGATCTTCAACTGGCTCCAAGTGAGGAGATGAGCCCCATACAAGCACTCAAACTTACTAAGAACTCAACCCTCTCTCTGGTGACCCTGATAACTTCTTAAGCTTGAATAATACCTCTGGTTAGGCTTCTCTTGACATGTATCACACTTGATACCCTGTTAAATGAAGGATGTTATGCTATGCAAATGCTAGAACTATGATATGCTAATGCAATGAAACATAAACCAAGTGATAAAAAGGTTGGGCAAATTTTGGGGTGCAACAATCCCCAAGAGGAATATATTATTCGTCAAAGAAGTTTTGAAGCCTCGAAGCAGGACTGCGATCCCATATTTGATTCTCCATCTATCCCCAGTAGTGCTGCTATTTTTGAGGATTAGGCGGGTGTTTGTTTCGACATGTTCATTTCATCTCTGTTTTCTTGTCGTTTTGTCAGCATATGCATAACATATAGATAGGTAGCATGGCATGTGCATTTTGCATCTCTGTGTTTGTTTATTCTGTCACTTTGGTTGTGTTTATCCCTAAGTGATTGGGTTCATATTCTTCCTTCAAGTAGAGCCTTCAGCCCTAGGTAAAAAAGCACAACAGTTCAATATTCCCCACTGAGTTTGATCCTCGTGGAGGACGATTGCTTTAGTTAAATCCCATTTGAGCTCACTCCTCAATGGTGGAGTCTTTCTTGACCGTTTCTCTTCAATTACTTCCTGAATTGAACTTTGGTCCCTGACAATCAATTTTTGGATATATCCAGGCTTTTTGGATTGGGCATGCATTTATTTTGCACTTTGACTCCCCATGACAGATCTGTTTGCAGATCACCATTGAAGATAAGGTATTTCTCCAGCAATGTTACAAAATCTTCTCGGCAATTTATACCTAGACTACAAGTGGCCTCTTTATTTGAGCAACTTGTTTTGATCAGGTTTTCTATTTGGATGACAAATGGCAGTCTCCTCAAGACAGATTGTCTATCCCTTATGAGCTTATCAAGATTATAAACTCATCAAATGGCATCTTTTCAGAAATCCGTCGGAGAAGTCTGTTAAAGACTTTACAGATATTTCTCTTTATTTGAGAAGTCTTACTACAAAGGTTTCACACATTTTACAGTTACAACGAGGATACTCTTCAGGAATGTATTCCCCAGTGAGCCCACTATACAAGTTCAATTCCATCAGATGGCATCTCTTCCGAGAAGTTTGGTGAAGTTTATTACAGTTAATCTTTCTCTTTATTTGAGAAAGCATATTTTGAAAATCAACCGACATGCATCTCTTCTGAAGATCCCCGGTGAAGTTTTATAATCCCCAATAAGTTATGGATTCCCGCTGAAGACTACAATCTCCAGTGAAGTTCCAATCCCCTATGAAGATACTCACATAAGTATTCATCATTTCAGGAAGAAACTGAGACCCGTTCTCGGCATACAACCTTGAAGCGTGGGGAAGTTTATTTTACCCTTTTCAAAGTAAAAGAAGAAATTGAGACTCGTTCTTGGCATACAACCTTGAAGCGTGGGGAGGTTTATTATCCTTTTGAACATTTTATTTGAAGGCTTTTCTTTTCATTTCCTGGCGAATCTCGACGGAAGATTTCTAGAAGACCTCGGCAGAAGGTATTCCTTTTCATTTCCTGCCGAATCTCGACAGAAGATTTCCAGAAGACCTCGGCAGAAGGTATTTCTTTTCATTTCCTGGCGAATCTCGACAGAATATTTCCAGAAGGCTTCGATAGAAGTAGATCTTCAGCAAACCTCGGCATAAAATCTCGGCAACAGATTCCCTAGAAGTTTTAACAGTCTCGACAGTAGACTCCTCCAGCTAATATCTCTCAAAATCACTATGACTAACCTTGACAATAGGTTCTTCTAATGGAATTTATCACAAGCCTTTCACAGTATGTTTAAAGATACCATGTGATTGTCAATTGATAATCTTTTCCCTGTGGAGACCGGTTTTGCTAGGTCACCATCGTTAGGTCTCCCTTTCTTTGGTCGCGTCTTCACGTCTCCTGTATTATAGTTATCCCCTGTGAGATCATTCCACACGGGATCTTTTGTCTTGCATTTCATATCATCGAATATCATAAGCATCTGGTGGCATCTTAGGGCCAAAACTTTGTGCATGTTTATATTTAAGTCTCTCCTATCACGTTGAGACAAAGATTCCAATCTTCGATCTCCGGATAGAAGAAACTTAAATAGGGGCATCTGTTGAACCCTAATTTTTGAACCTAAGATACCGTCCTTTTTGTGTTTTGCCTTGCATAGGTTTTGTGTGCATGTTTATCAGGACTAACGAGTGTGTGCAGGGTCATTCTACTTTAAAGACATCTCAGGTGGATACTTACAGCTAGACCCCCTTAAATCAAAGTTTCGATCCTTCTCAAAGTGTTTTTCCTCTTTATCAAGAAAGACTTATCAGGGTAGGATTCGCCAAGAGATAAGATCACGAGCTCATGGTAATTGAGGCCTTTGTGGATTTCTAGTGCAAGATTTTGGATTCAAGACTTGAGGTTCATTTCATACGTGCTTTAAATTCAACATTTACAATTTAATCAAGTGGTATCATCTAGTTTTTTTGGAACACGGTTCGTAAATCAATTCACCGATTTCGAAGCGTTGCAATTCAAGCTCACGTTTCAAAGCATTATGGGGTTGAGTCCAAAAAGAATGCAAGTATGCAAGGTTCAAATGGACAAATTAAAAGATGGTACAAGCTTTACTTATGCACCTAAGGTATGGGCTAAAGGTTGGGCCATTAGATCATGACACAAGCAAAACTGTACGAAAGGGATTTTAATTTACACCATTTATTTCTAAGTCTTATTTAAGAGTAATTCTAAGTGAAATCAATGATGGCACATATTTATCCTTGTTTCTTGAGCACTGCGGTTATGATTTATTTTGAACACAAGGCATCTAATTTATGAATGAACCGGTGTGGGTTTAATTTAGGTCAAATTACTTTTTTTTGAAGCAAGTACAATTCGTTCTCCACAAGGGCACTTTGGCTGGATTTCTTTACAAGAACCGTAACGGTCTCTTAAGTACATTTGGTAGACATTCTCATTGTATTATTTTACATCCATGTCAATCTACCCAAAACTACATGCCATGATAAAGCCACTAGACTACAGTAATTCCACATGTGTTGATAATAAAGAAAGAACAAAGTAGTTTTTTTAATACATAAGAATTACAATAAGTAGCTAAAAGTAACACTACAGCAGTTAAGGACTATATCCATTTGAAACAAGGGGAGAACATCCAAGTAGCATCATCAGCACCACGGGAGACTTTTTTCCTGCAGAAAGGGAGGTCTTTTTATATCATGAAATGGTAAATCCTGTCATAGGCAAATCTCGTCGTGAACGTGGTCCCTAATCGATTTAACTGCTCCTCCGATAGTAGTTCTTGTGGCTCCTCAAACCTGCTGAAAACATGGAGGTTCTGCAAATGAATCGTAAGTTTTATCACGCAACAATCAAGTTAGTACTAACAAATTCACGGTCCTGCAACTAAAGACGAAGATATTACTAAGATTTGTGCAGGTACAACTCTATTCATAAATGCAGAGTTCGGTTTTGACAGAATCACCTGCTAAACTTAGAAACGTCCCTAATCTGAAAAGCCACTCATTTGAAAGTCACCTGTTCGTCCAATTTGTTTCAATATTGTGGTTCACCCCTTTGGAAGGCATGTCGGTATAACCCGAAGCCTCGAAAGCCTCTAGCCATAATTTCTGCATAGTGACATGGAAGCACAAAAGTTAAACATACGCAAGCTGAGGAAGAAATGTTCGAACCATAAAATTAAGGAAGTATATGTCATGCTAACCTATAATGACATTTCATTAAGGTTGAAAGAACCACAAGAGCGCGACTCCTACGATTCTGCATAAACTTATGAGCCACCCTTGAAATTAGCTACAGATTTAGGGAACCATCACTTTTCATATACCGGTGTATATGATAACTGTCGCTTTCGCGAAAATAAGGTGCCGGCAAAACAGAAGAGTCGCCACCTTTCGTTATTTATCCCTCAGAACGGGAAAGGAAACAATCGGAAAAACCTGACGAAAAGGTATAAGACAAGGTCATCGCAACCATTGTCTGGGTTCGGGAGTCGATTACGCAAGGGGAAGGTATTAGCACCCCTCACGTCCATCGTACTCGATGGGATCCATGCTTGCTGTGTTTATCTGACGGGTTGGTTTTACTATCTACCTATCAAGGTTGGCTTAAAAAAGAAAAGAAAATGACTCGGCAAAGCGTCGCGCTTTATGCCTACGTATTCTTATCAGAGAATGAGAAATCAGAGTCAACGTAGTTCGTCTAACTACGAGTGATGGGGAAGGTGGCTCGCCAATACGTCAGTATTGTGCCTACATACTCTCAACAGATATGAGAGATCAGAGCTTACGTAGTTCGGGATAATACGGCTTACGAAAATTCAGATTCATCTGTTTTTTCGAGTAGGGTTAACAAACAGTTCCAGCAGTTTGGCGTACGCAGCTCGACCCTTGGAGACTTAACCGTTACCGTTTGCGGTAGAACTGGGAGTTAACGACACTCTTTTCTTCAGAAAAGCTTTCCTTTGAATTATGGGCCCACGGGGCAAAAAGGTTTGAAGTTCGTTTTCTGTTTTTTTGTCTGCAACCAATATCGCACTAGAGACTAGGACCTGAGATTGAATGCGTCGCATGTCACCCAAAGGGTACCATACTAAACATCCAGACTGTTGAAAAGAAACTCTCCAACAACCCTTTCTCAGATAGCTTAAGGCTCGTAACGTACGACATCAGTTAACCTTTATTACTGTATTTTGATTTGTTTGAAGATAAGAAGAGAGAGGGACAACTACGGGGAGGCTATCAAGTCCTAATGTTGTCATGCCAAGGATTCATCCTATGGTTGAAGTTTGAAACAGGGAACTCCTAGAAGTTATCATGCATAAGTTTCAACCTAAAGTTCTAATCATCACTTCCTTATCAAAGGAAGTGAGATTCCTAGGGGATCATGTCAATGATAAACAGAAACAGATAAATCATCAGCTTAAACAGTAAACAGTAAACGACTGTAAAATGCATGCAATGCAAGTGAGGGAGGAAATGTGTGTGGGGCATCAACCTCCACAAGCTCATCTCAACCTCAAGCCAGATATGAATAACTGCAATCATACAGAAAGAATGAAATAACATGCTATCAAGCAAATCAATAACTGCAATCATACAGAGGAAATGAAATGCCATCAAGCAAACAACAAACCACATAGGCAAGGGAGCAGGGCTCTACCGAATACCCGCAAGCAAAGCCATACAGTAAAAATACAAGCAGAGGGAGCAACTCAACCTCTAGTGCAGTCATGCTCCTAGCTTAAATCAATCTAAGTATAAACTTATTCTAATGCATCAAGCAAATCAAACAAGTCACATCAATACAGTTGCACACCAAGCAAACAGACAGGAAAGGAAACAGATCAACAGCTTCCACAGCTTCACAGCAAAGCTCCTCTGACAGCAGTTCATTCCTCAGTCTTCAACTACTCTTCAAGGCTATCATCTCCAATATAAAGTGTCAACTTGCTTCTTCAAGCTTTTAAACTATCAAACATAAGTATCAACTTATCCTCTCTTCTTTAGGCCTCAGCTTCAAAGTAGACTCCACCTTCAGGCTTCAATCCCAATTGTAAGTATCAACTTGTTCCTTCCTCAAGCTTCAGCTTCTTCATTCAATCTTCAATGGATTCCCTTCACAAGTGTCAACTTGCTCTTCTTGGTTTTCAAGCTTCAGCTCTTTCTTCTTCACAAGTATCAACTTGCTCTTCCTTATCTTCAGCTTCAATGGCAGTCTTCAACCACAAACAAGTAGCAACCTCTATGATCTTCAGAGCTTCTAACAAGGAATTCCATCCTCTAGCAAGGGAGAAAGGTTCATCTAACAAGAGCAAAGTTTGGATGATGGGTAGCAGAGTGAAGACCAAAGGTCACCACTAAGCATCCTATCATCAGAGAAAGGGACCCTCAAAGGTTCTACCAACTGGTAAAGAGCCACACATCTTACCAAAGGAGGGATGAGGCCTTTACAAGGGGACCTTACATTATAGGGAAGAATGGAAGTGATCAACATCTTCCATGTTTATGAAGGAAGAGAATCTATCTAGAAGCTCTGCCTACAAACCCTAATCCTAACACCTAATCAACACTACACCAAAAGAAGGGAAGATCTTCACATCCAAGCTTCTTCAAGCATTCCATTGCATCTTCAACTTGCCTTCATCCTCAACCAAGGGTAAAAACAACACAAGCTTACTATAAGGGAACCTAAGGGGTTAATCTAGTCAAATTGGTGCATTAGAATCATCCAAAGTTAGCACCTAAACTAAAATCAAACTAAAATAGTAAACCACATTATAAATTCCTACAAAAATTCCTAAGAGACCCTAATCCAATCATGAATCTACCATACAACATTCAGAGGCTGAATCATCCACCAAGTTCTAGATATAAAACCTAAATCATAAGGTATTAACCATAAACCCTAAAAATGGAACACCTAAAGTTTCAACCTAAAACTACCACTTACATTCATCACAAAAATGTGATAAAAATCTAGGGGGAACATGCATATCTATGCTAGCTACACACAAAAAATCAAGTCAAGAATCATCACCAAGTGCTCAAACCAAATTCATCAAAACAAGGTATCAACCATGATTATTTTAATATCAATTAAAATTCAACAAATGCAAATAAAATCAAAAATTCATGAAATATTAATATTTTTTTATCTAAAAAAAAAACTAGATTCAATCATGAATCAATGGAAAAAAGAATGGAATTAATTGAGTTATTATTCAATTTTTTATGAATTATTTACTAAACCATGTGAAATGAAGAACATAAAGTGGAAAATATGGCCAGAGGGTGTGATCAGCAAACAATTTCCATTAGCTTCGCTTGGGCCCTTCATCCTGGGGGTGTACATAGCAACTGGGCGCTAGGCCCATATAAATTTCAATTCAGTTACAAGCAATAGGACCAGGGGAGGGTGCATTGAGTAAGGAATTCACGTTGTAAATCCCATTGGGCCTGGAAAGAGGGGTGTTGATATCAAAGAATTCATAGGCCCATGCGCTCATTCTTCTCAAACTGAAACAAAAGAAAAGATACACACCAGGTTTCGAACTCGCGCTCCCTTGGATGTACGTCTCTCATCACAAAGCCTAAACTCCCATAAGTGAAACGTAGCGTTGAGGGGAGGGGGTACGTGGCGCCACGCACGCACTTGGATCACCAGGCCAAGTCAACATTTCCATGCAGATGAAAGGTGAAGATTTCATCTTCTTCATTTTAAACTCTGCAAGTCCCCAACCTGCGCGCGCGAACCAGGGCCGCCGGTGGCTTTTCCGGCAGGCCTCGTCCAACCCTAACTCTCTCTATAATCCACCATTGGCCACGATTTCTGAATGAAAGTTGACCAGAATTTCACCAGGATCTCAACCATACCATTAGTTCATACTAAAAACGCAGGGTTTGTAAAAACACGATCTCAACCGAAAATGGCATAAACCCTAAATTGTCTCTAATCATCAAATTAATTAACCAGAATCCATCTATATCCTAAGGGAACTTAACCACATGCTTCTAATGGATTAAAAGTGCATAATCAGAGAGATATTTCAAGAACTTAGAACCAACCTTGAAGCTTGGATTGCAGTGGTTATGCGCCTCAGTTCTCTTCCAAACTTTGCAGAATCCTTCAAGGAGTAATGGTGGACGATTCTTGGTGCTCAATTCTTGCTGAAACCTCTTGATTCTCCAAAACAAATTTTCAACTTTCAAGCTTTTCCTTCACCTCACTCTAATGGCTTCTCAACAGAATTCTGCACTAGAACCTTCCTATCATGATCCAAAACCTATTTATAATGTGTTCAGATGGATTAGAAGCCCAAACTAGGCCCAATTATGGATTTTGGATCTTCACTTTTCCTTCCAAATTTCAACATGGATGTGTGCCTTCAAGCCTTACTCATGCTCCAACCTCAGTCCAAATGAATCATTTAACACTTGTGGAATGTGATTGGGGTGTTTCCCTCCTTTGGTTTCAACATATGGAGTGTGTAGGATATGTTTCTTACTTGTGAAGTAACCATCCAAATGGCTAGGTTATGGACCTCAAATCAAAAATGTGGCAATGCCAATCTTTCTAAAACATCAATTCCATTCAAAATGACCACAAATTTGACTTGGAAACATGTTAGTCTCATTTATTTTGAATTTTCTCATTTTAATTCATTAAAATGGCTTTTATGTGAAGTTTCTTCAACCAATGCTTGGTATAATCCATATCAATGGACACTTGATGTTTAGAAAAGCTAAAAACATCATTTTGAACAACATTCATGTTGGACAAAAATGCATTTGAGACCTCTAAGTTGGTGAAAATGGCCTATGATCACAAATGACCTATAATCACCAAATGTCCAAAATACCCTTGACTTGTCAAAGCCATAACTTGAGTTCTACAAATCCTATCAAGGACTTCTAGTACTCTCTAGAAAGCTAAGAGGATAAGGAACAACATTAATTTTGATCAAAAGTTCATAGGAATCATCCCTCTAGGGCAAATGTTCCATGCAAGTTGGGTAACTTTCAAGCTTCAAATTCACATTCCTCAGATGACTTGTAACTGGTCAAAGTCATAACTTGAGTTCTACAAATCCTATCAAGGACTTATAGAACTCAAATTAAATCTAAGATCATGCTATACAACAATCATGTTGAGGGTAAGATGAGATGACAATCACATCTTGAGCTAAATTGCCTTGAAGATAGGGGTCAAACTAGGGGATTTTACACTGCCAAGCCTTAGAAACCCTAGCCTGAAACTTCTCAAACTCTTCAATCATGATGATTTAACCTTGAAAACATCCTTATAACATTTTAATGTATCAATCCATGATCACATGTCTCTTGGATTAGGTCTCAACCTTCTTCAAATCATCAATTGACTTAGGGTTGACCTAGTCAAACCCTAATTGCACCACTCATGGCTGAGCCTTCTTACTCTTGCACAATGACCTGTCTAGGCCTCAAAGTCATCTTCAAAACTTCTCATGATATCTCTCAAGACCTCAAGTCTAACCTCATGGCCTCAGAATCATCTGATGGCTTCCCACAACTCTCAAGTTAGGAGACCTACACACTTGGCTTCACCCACTCTCTCTGAGGATCTTTTAATTTCTCTGACAAGGATATCAACCCTTGAGCACCTGAATAACCTTCTTAGCTAGCTTCAAACTCTTGTATAGCTCTTGATTGGTAATCATACCTCTTGATCTTCTGCACACATGTCAATGAAATGCAAATGATAATGCTGATGTGAATGAAACGAAACACAAGCTAGGTAAAGAAATGTTGCAAATTTTGGGGTGCAACAATAACACTTGAGGCAGTCGGATAAACAGACAAGAGTTGACATAGTCTCTTCGACATCTATAATCGGATCAGATAACTTGGCATGGAGGTTCTGGACACAAATTCAACAATAAAAGAGGTTGCTGCTTGCTTTGGCTTAAATATCAGCATGACTCTGGTTAGTAATGATGTTTCGTCATCAACAATGCAATAGTTTCAGACATGAATTTCAACATCTTCTGTCGAATCCAAATTTTTTTCTTCTCGATGGCAAAGATAACATCGGAAAGCCAGGCAGCTTCCAATGCACCTACAAAACATGGATAAGGAAATATTATTCAGCAGGTTCTTCCTCAAAACGAAATTCAAAAACGAGATTTGCGTCTGATGTTTGCAATGTAATGAACACCAGACCTTTTCACTCTGAACCATCTCGTGATTATGAGCTTCAATATCAAGATGAAATTACCAAATGAGGCATGGCCATCTTAGTTTGAAAACCAGCATTTAGAAGTCAAAGCATAGATGCGTTGTTTCGATATTTTAAACTTATGCGATACGACTCAAACATATCCATACAGCCTGCATTACAATTGGAATTGAATTATCATCCAAGTTAAGAGAGTATCATAGATGTAGAAAGGAATTAAAAACTTACCGCTCCCTCAGCTATGAAAGCTTCTCCGAGAATCTGTTACTAAGATGTCAGTTATGTAAAGAGAGAAAAGCTTGTTCAGAAGTCTGTTCTATTACAAAGTGCATCAAACCAAGCTAAGCTATGGTCGTGGGTGTTACCGGATTTAACTGAGTGCTAAGTTCGAATTTCGGTTCTTGTTGCGAGAAGGAGGTTTTGTGGCGTACCTCTGATTTACTTCCAGCAGAAGATCACCTGTGGCATAACACACAATTAGATAGAGTTCAAGAATCATTAGTGCGAATTACAAATTAATTGTCGGATAACCAGGTTGTCCCCTACATCTCCACCAGATTCAAGACATCAGATTTCATTTCCAAAACCAGAAGTTGACATGTTCAAAAGAAGGAAAGAATTCATAGATCAGCATAATCCAACACCTAAGAGGATTTAAGGCAATAGAATCAAGGCAGTGTTCAGACATGTTTGGACAGAAAAGGTTATATTTTATCATCCCATAAACAGGTTTCCGACATATTTATTTCCTTACCAAAACCGAAACTGACAGGAACACCATTGCCTTCAAATCGTATTGACATTTTAACTCCAAACCTGTGACTATATAAGAACATTAGAAGTACCACAAGAGGGGGAGAATCAAAGAAGAAACATCAGCATCCATAGGCAACGACATAACAAGAAGCACGAAACTCGCATGCATTTGTATGAGAAAAACACAAAAGGTTCAGAACAAGATCGTCACACAAACACATACAACATTTAGGATCGCGAAGAAGAAGCGGGGTAGTACGAGTTACTTATATTTAAAGGAGTTTCCTTCGCAATTTCCATCTCGCCTTCATAATCTATTTCGACAACCTCCGACGAACTTTCACGATATGCAGATAATTAGGGTTTTTTACCAGTTAAGGATCAGTTATTGGTAAGCGGAGAGGGAATATGGAATCATTCAGAGCGGAGAGACTTGTGCCCTTTGATGACTTTTCTAGAAGATGGAGAAACACGGTTGATTCCTCTAAGGGTGCGATCAAGAGAAATAAGAAATAGAGTGGAGAAGCTCCCGAGGTAGCGTTTCGGTCAGCCGTGGAGTGTGGTTTTTGGTTACCTCATTTGGTGTCATTGTTTAACCTAATTTACGGTTGGGCTGGGTTGAGCCCGTTACTTTCTTGGCACATACCCTACACCGCAATGGACACCCTCCTGGTTTTACAACTTAATCTATTTTGTTTTACAACTTAATCTATTTTGTTTTACAACTTAATCTAATTTATTTGTTTTATAAACTCAATCTAACTTTGTTTTAAAAGGAATAGTTGTTAACTTATTTTAAAATTCAATTAATTACTAACTAATCTAATTCAATTATATTTACCCCCTTTTTTAAACAAACCCGATTAATTATTAACTTCAATTCATCTTTTGTTAAAAAGATGTTAATTTCATTTTGAAATCCATCTTTAAATGCCATTCAAATTAATTGTTAAACTTAATTCAAAGTTCGATTACTGTTAATACCATGATTAAATTCAATCACTCTTATATTTGAATTTGCCATAACTGTTGAATCACGATCCCTAGAACTTTGGACCTTAAATTTTGAGTGTGATTTAATTCATAATTTGTTTTGTCAAATTTAAATTGCGTTGCCGAGTCACTGATGTGACTTCGCTATTTTCTCTTCAATATTATTTTATATGCACGTCTAAAGGAAGAACATGTGTATAACTTCTTTAAGTTGTACACGTTGCATCTCATTTGCATCATATTCCCCCGCTTGATCCTTGAGCTTTCAAGTAGATCAGCTTAGGATTTACCCTTTACACCTTAAGATAGGAGAGACCTCCTTAAATCTTTCAACTTAGACAAACCAACTTAATACAATTCAATCGTCTATTCTCCCCACAATAGAATTATACGTGATTCATCTTAATAGTTGAGAAGTAATTCTCCTACCCCATATTGCAATCGAGAGATGTAGAATCTTTTCTGCTTGAGAGAGGTACGTGGCATACTTGTCGATAAATTCGAGTTTTGAGCCCTTCTCTCAATGTGATACAAAGACCATCTCCTACAAGTTGTGGTGGTTAAGTCAAGTATTCTCACTTAAGATGACGACTCGTCTTTTCTCCTAGAATCAATTGACAAACATTTTCCCCCCTAGAACTTTGACCAACAGTTAACGGTTCCTCAATCCCTTTTAGGGGAACTACGAATACTCTGATTCCACTCTTGTCAGGATACGTAGGCACAAGATGCAATTTCTTGGCGAGTATACTTAGAAACAAACCACTAGGTCTTTCACCTTTAGCAACAATAGCACAATATAGCAAGAGGTTCCTGTAGATTACTACAGATTCTTAGGATGCTAGCACCTTCCCTAAGTTTAACGAACCCCCGAACCTTAGATTTTCTAGCTTTGCATTGCACCTTGTGGGTTTATTTGATCTTTTTCCCTTCCCTTGGAAATATTAAAGACTGGTGGTGAACAATGAATTAAGGTTCAAGTTAACCAATAATTTGATATCTGGTTCTCACCGCGACAACAGCGACGAACTCCTCGAACTGATGAGGAGTATGCAGCTTGAACAACAAAACTTTATCACTGCCCAGGATGAGCAGTTCACAAATTTGCAGAATCAACTTCAAGCTCACACAAATAACTTCAACTCATTTGCAACAACAGTGATGGGTCGGTTTGATGGCATGGTTGAATTTGCTGCAGGTCAACACCGTGCTCTCACTACCAATTTTAGCATCCTTAATCGAGTTGTTCTAGAGTATACGGAATAGATAGATAAGCAATAACTTCCTCCACCTCATGACTATCCATTTCGCGGAAGGGGCCATCACATTAGGGGGAGGAGGCCTTGAGGTCTTGAGAATATCATTGTGCATGTCATACCATCTGGTGTTCATTAACTTCTAGTGTGGATTAATTCTTGTGCTTGTTTGTTTTTATTAAGATATGATTCATTGTTGTTATGTAATAGCACATATTTTTTTTCATTTGGGTGTCTTTCTATTTATCTGTTTATATGCCTTCATTGACTTTATTATATGTGGATGTTTGTTGATGACTATCATGTTCCAAATTTGTTGAATTTGCTTATCTCTTTATAATATGCATTACATTTACCTTTATCTTCTTTCTTTTTTATGTTGTCAAAAGGGGAGAAGAATATCAAGCAGAAACAAATCACTTTTATAAGACTAATCAAACGTGCAGATCGCGTCTAGATAAATGCATGGAGTAAGGGGGAGGATGATACAACGCATTATACTCAACCAAGTTTCTACAGTTTTGCCATCATCAAAAAGGGGGAGTATGTGAGGGCAAAGTTCCTCATACTTAGCTATACTTATTTTAATGATGTCAAAACATACATAGTTAGAAAAATGTACTTTGGACGGTATCATTGAGTTGCATATACATACTTTATCTCTCTTGCGTCAAACAGTGTTCAAAACATGTCTAGGTACATATAGAAAAAGCACCATGTGTGTTCCATATAAGTTTGATCATGTTGGTCAAGTTAGAGATGCATTAGGATCTCTTAAAAGTAGCTAAATATATAAAAAATGCATCTTTGAAAGTTCTAAGTCTTTGAGTTGACTCATGGCTTGCTTAGGTCGACTCATACGAAAGTCATTTTTCATGTGTTGCTCTCAGGAGAGCTCGCATCGACACTACGGCCAACTCATACTGTGTGCATTTGTGATTGTCTAAATATAGGTCCTTTTCATGGATGCATGAACCTGCTCCGGTCGACACAAAGTGTTGTTTTCTTCATAATCCTAAAATCAAGAGAGCTCAGGTCGACCCTCCTCTTGTTGTAGGTCGACCGCTCGTGCGTTTTTCACATAATTTATATTATATGTAACTTTCGCACCTCGAAAAATCTTGCGGAGATAATTCGGAAACACGACCCTCACGTAAAAGGCACGGAAATGCGGTTTGACAGAGTCGCCATTAAACTTTATTTAATCCGAATAAAAAGGAAAGGAAAATATTGAGAAAACCTTTTAGAACAAAAGGAAAAGGAATAGGGGTCGTCACAACCGATGTTCCGAGTTCGAGAGTCGGTTACGCATGGGGAAGGTATTAGCACCACTCATGTCCGTTGCACTCATCGGGAACCTCTTAGGGTAATTTGCGATGGGCGTTATCTAAGCTTGCTTATTTTCTTCTCAATGATAAATGTGAACTGGTAGGATAAAAGGATAAAGATGCTGAGGGGAAATGGGTGGTTATAGGGTAGGGTGCTCGGTAAGGATTGGGGACCTTGTGCCTACGTATGCTCATTCAAACGAGAATGAGAAATTAGAGCGTTGCAGTTCAACTACGGGAAATGATGGGGGGAAATGGAAGATGGAGGGAATTGCGACGGAATAAAGAAGAAAGATAGAAGTGTGCTCGCCAAGATCATCGCAATCTTGTGCCTACGTATCTTACATTCAGACGAGAATGAAGAATCATAGTGTTCGTAGTTCATGGAGACGACCATGAAGAGAGATAGGTTGAATTATGTTGAAATTTGGTTGAGAAACGAGAGATTGATTGACAAACAACCCAAGGGCGTGCCTCGAGAGCTGTCACTCAAGAATTTAAGGAGTGCGAGATTCCAAGAACTCAGTTATTTCAGGAGTTTATTAGAAAGGTTTAGAGAATGGGTTAAACATTTTGAATTCGAAAGAGCGAATGAGCAACAACTCAAGGGGTGTGCCTCGAGAGCCATTCATTCGAAGATTCAAGGAATGCTTAGACTCCAAGAACATCCTTCTTTCGTAAGTTTGATTACTAAAATGTTTGAATATAGATTTAATGTTTTAAGACGAAAGGGTGAATGAATGACAACCCAAAGCATGTGATTTAAGAGCCATTCGTTCAAAGATTCAATGAATGCTTGACTCAAAGAATCTTCTTCTTTTGTTAATTGTTTAAGAAAACGTTTGTAAAAGATTGAAACGAATACGTTGCGAAAAGAGGTGAACTGCGAGGCAAACGGAACTCGTCTTATAACTTGGCTTAAAATACCGCTTGATGTTGGATCAAGGGCTTGACTTGTATTTGCATGCAAAAACATGGTGGTATGGGAGTTGGTTTGAAAATGGCTCGACGACGTGTCGAGGGTTTGAGTGAAAATGGAACTGGCTTGACGACGAATCAAGGGTTAAGTTGTGAGAAACGATACTAGTCCCTGAGGGTGCCCCCAATATCGAAACCACGAGGAAATGTGAAAGTGTATGCAATAGGTTGACGGTGAATGCGGATGAGCACTCGACTTACAAAGGCTGTTTGAAAATGGCTCGATGACGGATTGAGAATTAGTTTGAAAACAGTTTAATCTACCCTAGTCCCTAAGGGTGCTCCTAGAAGATAAACCATAATCAAAGAAATACGAAATCTTACATCGAAATGGGAGAGGGATACATGTGAGTTACATGGGATAGCACGAAATAAAAGGTCTCGTTGTAGAGTAGCTCAAGAGAAAACCGTGTGTGTGCAAAATGTCCTAAACTATGCCCTAAACAAAATTCGGGAAAAACTCCAAGCTAGGGTTTTTGACAAAGTCCAATAGTTCATTGCTCGAACAAATAACCAACAACCCACCAATTTAGGCTTTTAGGTTTCGATAACTGATTACGTGTTTTCGCATAGAAAATGAATAAGATGAATAAAATGAATATGAGTATGACAATATGAATAATATGACAATATGAATAATATGACAATATGAATAATACGGAAAGATATATGATAATATAATCGAGATAATATTCACAATAATATAATCGAGATAAATATCAACAAGTATATGAACAAGATAACATAAATCAAGATAATATTGACTGAAAGTAAAACAGTGTATATTTGATTGGAAATAAAACAGTTGTATATTGATGGAAAGTAAAAATAGTCGTTAGTTGATTTGTGAATTGAATCTGGACGAAGTGTAATGCTTAACCGTCGTAGCTCGACTTATGATTGAAAGTCAAACTATAAGAGGTCGCGTGAATTGATATCAATGCTAAAAACAAGATAGAGAAATGATATTTAGAATCATTCTCCAATTTAATCATGTCGCACAGACTAAAATGATCTCGTCTTAATCATAAACTCATGTCGATTAATCGAAGGTAGCCTATCACGGTTCCAAAGTATAGAAAATGACCCAAATGTTCATTTTCCACTGATTTGACATAGTGAAGGCTATCGACTTCGATAAATTAACGTTTACGAATGTAAAGACTTCATTGATCGATAAAATAAAATAAAATCGAGATGAAAATGAAAATAAAGCAAACGACCATTTATCAATAATTTGACTAGTGGTGACTTTTATGGTTTCGTCATCGACCACAAAATCTAAATAAAAATAAAATCAAAGTGAAAATCCAAAATGAAAATGGAAATGATAAATCAAATAAGTAAAAAAACAATAAAAATCAAGAGAAGCAATAAGTTTTTTTTATGAAAATTTAGTAAAAATAAAAAATAAGAATAAAGACAGAGGGGGCGCAGAATTTAAAATGGGGTGGTGTGTGAAATATGAAGCTGTTGTGTGTATGGAATTAAAGTCATGGGCTTTACGACCCATCTACCAAAAACACGGTGTGGGAAAAACAGCAAAATCAAATGGGTTGGATAAAACCCAACATCCATTTTAGAGAAAGAACACGGTCCAACATCAATCCAAAGGCAACGTTCAAGAAAAACCATCATCTAGAAAGTTAAGACTAGGCCCGAAAAAGGTAGGTCAAGTAACAAAAGAAAAATCATATTTTACAAAACCTAAACAAAGCAATGGATGGACCACCTTATTAAGCAGATGATTATATGCTCAGAAGAGTCACCATTCTTCTCTTCATCCTTGCGGGCTACCAACAATCTTAAATAAAGAGGAACAAATCGGAAAAAGCGAAATCAACGCAATCAGCCTTCTTCGCCCGAATCTGCCTCAAATACGATTCTCGACCCGTCTCAGTCACTTCAAATCCGGCTTGCTTAGGTTTTCTACGGCTTTAACTTTTGGTTCACTCCTTTTCTCTTCATCTCCAATCTCTCTGTGTTCTTCTGATTTTTTTGATCTGGTTTCAATTTGATTTAAAACGGGTTGTTGAAAGGGTATTTTAGTGGTGAGAAGGTTTGTTGTTGTGACTTATGATTGAATAGGGGTTAAAGGTATCGAAGTTTGAAGAAGAAGAAATTTTGGTTTTGAAGAAGATTAGGTCAAAGGGAATGATTTGGAGGTTAAGGAAAGAATCTGGCAGAGAGGATTTTGTTCAACCCCCAAAAAAAACCACAAATGAGGGAGGAAGTTGTTGGATTTATAGAGTGGGTTGAGGTATTTTGTACAATTCTTTGGAGTATGAATGTTGGACGAGCGGGTTGGGTGCGTGTGAGGGTTTTTTTTGTGGACCCAATTTGTTATATGGCTGTGTTACATCACCTGCGGAGTTTTAGTTGTAGTTTGTATGGCATATTTTTTGACAGTTTTGTGCAGGTATTGGAGAATTAAAGGTGGGTTATGCCATGGAGTTATGGGGTCACTTTTACAGTAATGGAAGCTCGAGCCATGTTTTATGAAAGTACAGGTCTCAAAATGGTGTGTTATGCTTGACCTTGAAACAAATCCTTGTGTGACTGACAGATTAAGTCAAAACCAATAAATGAACTTCACTATTGTTAGTTCCATGATTCTATGATTATCCATTGTTCTATGATTGGCTAAATTTTGGTAAAACATGATTCTGCACTGATGTTAAGCATGATGTTATAACATCTTCATCTACTATTTTGACAGTACTGCTGTCATGTTTTTTAACCAAGATGTCGAGACAGATGTCGTGACATCTTTGTCTGGTGCAACAGGAGATGCTATTTCATATCTCTTGACAGAGGTGTTTTGGTTTGATGAGATTCTGTTGGATATTCCTAATCAGTATGCGCAAGTCAAGGAGATTTATTAAGAACAAAGTGCAGATTTAATTGGATTTCATAAAAAGGATCTTTGAGACTTTTTAGGAAACTATAAAATATTTGTTTCTACTGTTATGAAGAAGATTCTGGAGAAGATTTGGAGTTTGACTTAATTGGCAGGCATTTTGGTAAAACTAGGCGTAATCAGAAGATGTCCTACAGGATATCGTGACATCTGTCTGTCATGAATATGTTTGTGTGTCCATATCTTTTTGTGCAAGTTGGCTGCACTTTTCAGGTACAGAATCTGTGTGTTTTTAGTGGCTTACTGTGAGCGTTTTTGATACAGTTATTGTGGATTAGATTGGATTTGATATGGAGTTATTATCAGAAGATTGATTGAAGATTGGAAGAATGATATGATTAGATTTGATTGATCAAATCAAATCTGTTGCAATTTATGAAGATTGAAATCTTCTCTTCCTACTGTTACTTTTGACCAGCCCAAGCTCAGTCTACATTACTATTTACGGAGGCGAAAACCCTAGTGAAGACAAGCACTCACAATAAGAAATACTTGAGTGTAAAATAAGGGTTTAGGGTTTTGAGAGTCTTTTGTGTGTGACTTTGTAAGTCACCCTTTGTATCTTTGGATGCATCGTGGTAGACATGTTTAGGCTGTTAGTTGTTATTTGCTAATTGTTAATTTTTCACTCAAAGCTTGTAAGCAAAAGTGTATTGTTCTTGATTGAAGTTGTTAAGCAAAATCAAGTATTGACTTGGAAGAGTGTCTTTTAAAACTTGTTCATTTTTTGTTATCACTATTGTGATTGTGTGGAGTGAGAGGTGTCTCTTGTCTAGTGGGTTCTAGGCAGAAATTGCATTGGGTAGAGATTAAGTGAAGAGTTATAAACTGGGAGTTTAGCTCTGAATTAATTCTACTAATAGTGGATTTCCTTCCTGGCTTGGTAGCCCCCAGATGTAGGTGATGTTGCACCGAAATAGGTTAACAATTCATTGTGTTATTTATCTTTCAGCATTTACAATTCTGCATAATTTAAATGGTTAGATAAATAATTTTGTCAGTCTACAGATGTTACAACAGATGTCATGACACTGTTTATTTTTAAAGTAATTTAAAATGGTCGTGTTTTGTCCTTGTTCTGTTTTAGCAGAGATCAATGTTCTTAGCATCTCTTAGGACATTTGAAATCTGCATACTAGAATTTCAATTGGTATTAGAGCAGGCATCCTATCTGTTATAGATGAGATCTTGGGACATAATTTATGGTGGTTTAAACAAGGAGAAGCTTGTCGCAACTGCGAAAAACACCCGGCGGAAAACAGAAAAGTCGCCACCTTTTGTTATTTATCCCAAAGAGAGGGAAAGGAAACGATCGGAAAAACCTAATGAAAAAGGAAAAGACAAGGTCATCGCAACCAAGTCCTGGATTCGGGAGTCGGTTATGCAAGGGGAAGGTATTAGTACCCCTCACATCCATCGTACTCGACGGGACCCACGCTTGTTGTCTATCTAAGGGTGTGTTTAGACTATCTATGCTACAGGCTTACAGGACGAAAAGGAAAAAAGAAAAGTGACTCGGCAGAGCGTCGCAGCTCTGTGCCTACGTATTCCCTCGTGCAATGGGAAAGTCAGAGTCAACGTAGTTCGGCTAACTACGGAAGAGAAGGGGGGAAGGTTGCTCACCTAGACATCCGTCTTATGCCTATGTACTTTCATCTGGTATGAAAGATTAGAGCAAACGTAGTTCGGGAGGACACGAAACCACAGGTTGATTAAGCATTTTAACCGAGTAGGGTTAAGCATTCATTCCAGCAGTTAGGGACAAAGCCTGTTTGCGGTAGAACCGAAGCTTAACAACACTCTTGTCTGAAAAAAGATTTCTGATTAATCCCGAAGGAAACAGGTTTGACATTTGTTTTGTGTTTTTTAGTGAATTGAATTAATTCGGCTTGTGATTTACGTTGCATTAAAGACTATGACATGGAGGCGAATGCATCGTATATCGCCCCCAAACGGGACGTATACTAAACACCCTAGATAAGCGAGAGGAGACCCCTCACTCATCATTCCCCATGTAGCTTAAGGCTCGTAGCGTGCAACGTTCATCGCCTTTATTAGATGAGTTAGAATTGTTTTGAGATGCGAAGAGAGACGCACGGAAGGTCTAAGGGAAACTCAGCCCTAACGTTATCATGCAAAGTGGTTCTAAAGTTTGGATGAAAAGGGGAAACATATACCCTAATGTTAGCATGCTTGGATTGAACACCTAATGTCTCTCCTACTCCCATCCTAAATGGAGGGACTAGGAATCCTATGGGGATCATGGCAAAAAGCACAAGAAGAACAAAGGAAGGATCAATCACAAATAGAAAATGCAAACATGAAAATGCACATTTAGAATGGTGGGAAGGAAGAAAAAATGTGTGGGGCAGCAGCCGCCACAAGCGCATCTCGAACTCAACAGCGATGCAAGGATGATGCAAACATATGGAGAAAAACAAGATATGAAAGCAAATAAACATGCAAACAAAAGCTCACTTCGAACCACATACACAAGCATGCAACCAAGTGGAAAATGAACACACATTTCAACAAAATCATGATTAATCAACCACAAACAGTGACAAATATCCAAAACATTTCAATCCTAATGTATCACATTGATCTATGATGATTCGAATCGAAACGGTATGCGAACAAGCAAGCAAACATCAAATATGACATTCTGGCACAATATTAATCGGTTAACACATGCTGTTAATCGGTTAACCTGTGTAAAACATGTGAAAATCTGGAAATTCATAGGTGTTAATCGGTTAACACCAGGCGTTAACCGGTTAACACCCTGAAAACTTTGAAAATTTTGAATATTTGAATTAGTTAACATGTTAACCATATAGGTTAACCGATTAACACTGTACCAGAAGCCAAAAACAGCAGCAAAAAATCACTTCTAGCACCAAAACAGCTTATCCAAGGTTCCAACAGATCAACTTATCAATTAAGCACGAAATTAACAACAGAAAACAGAGATCCAACAGCATGGATACACAATTACGCAGCAATATCACAATTCGAACGAATCAAAATCAACCGAAATTCAATCGAATATGAAGATTAACATGATAAGCTCAAAAATTAAATCGGATCGAGAATTCCAACCTTCGAAGCAGAGATTTGCTTCGGTAAGTGTTGATCAACTGAATTTGAGTAGATCCAAATAAGATTATCCGGAAAACTTCAAGATCCACAATAATTCTTGCAAGAGGAATGAAGATCCAACACTTTTAAGCCAAATTACTCCAAATAAGCACTTCCAACTCAAGCACCAAAATCAGATCTCAAGTTGCACGAAAATTGATTATGAAAATTGATCCAATGATGATGGTAAAAGGTTTTAGCTTAAGAATTCATTGATTCCAATGAAGAATCAATGAATTCAATGAAATAGAGCTTTGGGTGAAGGTTTTGGTTATGGAGGGAATTTGAAGAATTGAGAGAGATGAGATCAAATCTGAAGTGAGAGTGAAAAATGAAGGTTAGATTGTGCTGGTTTGGAGTGGATCACTTAAATACCAATTAGGTTGGGATCCAAAGCTAGGTTTGGGAATTTGGATTGGAAATCAAGGTTTGGATTGAGGAGTGGGCATTTGGCGGGAAATCTGAATTTTAAAGAGGTTCTAGATCCTTCCCACATGCAAAATTTGAATTTCCAAAGGCCAAAATGAACCCCAAATGAAAATTGCTTGAAATCTCACGTGCAAGGCAAAATCTGCTTTGGTTAACCGGTTAACCATATAGGTTAATCGGTTAACACCTCTGAAACTTTGAATCTGGGCTAGTTTTGCATTGGTTAACCGGTTAACCATATGCGTTAACCGATTAACACCTTAGAATTTTGAATTCTGGCGCCTTTTGGAGGGAAACCTGCCCGTTTGCCCGGTTTCAACTGTCTGGAGCTCTGTTAAGCTTTTGAACCTCGTTCTTGAACATTATTACTGTGAAAATGCTTGACATAAGCACGAGTGCTGCTTTCTGAACTGTTGTTCTCCTGCAAAATAAAATAAAATCGATCGCCCGATCGCTGGACAAAATAAATGCCAGAGCCTCTGATGCTTTTCGTTCAGGTTCATGTACTGAGACGAAAACTGAGCCACGGGAAAACCTTGATCCCCTGTCTCAAGAACGAATGCTATGCAAATGCAGAAATGCGAAAATGCAAGAGAAATATAAGCCAGTCAAAGAAAAAGGTTGGGCAAATTTTGGGGTGCAACAGCTTCCCTTATTCAAGCGACTTAGACCTGACTGGATGAAAAGCGAACGACTTTCAAACAATCAAGGTAAAAGACGGTTGAATACCAAAGAAACCCGAAAATTTGCCAACCGCAGAAATAAACTGCAACTCTGATTGGGGAAACGTCTCCGAAAACTGAATACAGACAGTTGCAATGGCATCAAGCTGACTAATCATATGGTAAAAAATACCTGACTAACGGTAGACAGGAAGAAAACATACTCACATCGTCTAAAGGTAGACAGAAAGACACCCAATACTCACATCGTCTAAGGATAGACGGAAAGAAAATCATCCAATACTCACATCGTCTAAGGATAGATGGAAAGACACCAAAACGTTCACATCGTCTAAGGATAGACGGAAAGAAAATCATCCAATACTCACATCGTTTAAGGATAGACGGAAAGACACCAAAATGTTCACATAGTTTAAGGATAGACAAAAAGAACAACCAATACTCACATTGTCTAAGGATAGACGAAAAGACACCCAAATACTCACATCGTCTAAGGATAGACGAAAAGACACCAAAACCGCACTTCAAAACCATTTATCAAATCGCAGAATTCTTTCGTCCATAGGAATTGATGGGAAAAAAATATCTTCAAAGGGCCACATTGTCAATAGGAATTGACAGAAAGAAAGCCATCTTCAAAGAGCCATGTCGTTAATAGGAATTGCCAACAATGAAATCCAAACATTCTTCAAAGAGCCACAGCGTCAATAAGAATTGACAACACGAAAATCCTCTTAAAATGTCATCTCATCCAATAAACGGAAAGAAAACCACGTCCGAACCTCACTTCGTCTAAGGATAGACGGTAAGAAAACCATATCCAAACCTCACATCGTCTAAGTATAGACGGTAAGAAAACCATATCCAAATATTGCATCGTCTAAGGATAGACGGTAAGAAAACCTGCCGGGGAAACACGTCGTCAATAGGAATTGACGGAAAGAAAATCTGCTGGGATGTCGTCATCAGGGGACCGATGGACAAAGCATAACCGACGTATGATCTGAAACCCGAGTAAACCGATAAGCTGTCTGAACAAAGCTGTTGGATAAATGCCCATGTATTAATTGAAGAGTGATTCAAGTTGTCGCGGAAAGCTGACAGAAACTGGCTTATGCTTCGTATGCATATGCGTATGTTTGAATATGGCGTAATTCTCCATATGAAATGGAAATGCTACAAATTTGAGGATGAAATGCAAAGATGATGCAAATATGATAACTATATGCAAGGATGCAAATGCAGGCCTAGTCCGCCGGGGAAAACTGGATACAACATAACCGCTCCAGCAAAATAAATGCTGAAGACGAAGCCAACTCCACTGGGGATAACTAGATGTGCCAAGTATGATTGGACTTTTGCTGGAGAAAACAGTCGAAGTCTTCCTGTGTACCAATGAGAATTGGATTTTGGAATGATGCAAAGGGTCGGGTACGACTGACGCTGGAAAATATCATGTCTGAACTCAAAGGTTTTTTGGTTGAAGGGTCAAGGGATAGTAACATGACTTCCCGACATTTGTCTTGCACTTGAAGGTTGACTGAACCTGCTTGAATAGCTCCGAGGATATGGAGAGGAACAATTCCTTTGTTTCCGAATTTTGCCCAGCCCGTGGGATCTCTACGGGGATATTCCTTGAAAGGAAATTTGAAATCTCATGCCCCGACGGTTGGATATGAACTGCCCAAGCATCTTGAACCTTGAAGAGGTGCTTCAATAGTTGCCCTTTGGACAAGAAATGACTTCTGCGCTCTTAGGGCGGTCTGCCCCAGCCTGCAATGACTTTGTCCCTGATTGGCGACTTCACTAGGGATGATACCTATAGCTGCGAGATATCCATTGAATCTCAACCTGACTTCCCCTATTAATTGTCTTTTGGCTGGCTGGCTCCCATGCTGTGATCATTTGATATACTTCCCCGGTTCAATGGAGTATTCAGGCATTCCGCATTCTATCCTGATCAAACTTTCCACTGTGGAAACTTTCCTGCTGTCAAGCGCTTACTCGCAAGTAAAAAAAATTATTCTTCATAAAAGATATATGCAATGCATATGACAGTTTTGAAATCCCAATCTGTTCACTGGAAAAATGTTTTGTGACATAGAGTGAATGAATCATTTATCAACATGTCAACATTAATACAACGTTGTAAGAGGAATCCTTTTAGGAGTCAGTTTCGATATGATCTTTACCGAAGTATGCTTTCGAAACAACCATGCTTCAATTAGGACTTTTTTTTCAGGTTGTAACGTGGTCAGGTTCACGGTTTACAAGGAAAGGATAAAGGCTCAAATTTTATTTTAACCACCCATTCTCCGTGATGTCCTCCAATCCTATGTTCAGCTAATTCGACACTAGCGCGCACCTTTCAAAGGTGATGGTTCGGGAAACCATAAGTGTTTGGAGTGACAGCCACTTGCTTTTCGTCTTTGGTGCCTGAATCACACGACTTGTTTTTCACCATTCTTTTTTATTTCCCCGTTTTTTCCTGGACTAACTCTTTTGAGCTTCTTTCTCTTGATTTCGAAGTCCAGCGGGATGCCCTAATTTTTTCCTAAGTCATTTGTTTTCAAGGTTCGACTTAGCAGGCTCTTTCTTTTGATTCTTTTTTTTTCGAACAAATCGTGTGACACCGGCTTGTCTGACTTGTTAAAGGGATCGTGACTGTTTCACTCCTTGGTCGGTAATGGATAACCATTGCGGTTTTTTAGGCACGACCTATACAGGTGTGATTGATCCTCGAATGGGAACACTCCTATTGCAATTTGGACGCTCTGTCAAATCAACTGACACCTACCCTGCCCCAGGTTAAGATTGAGGGTTTTTCGTTTTCAGAAAGAAACTCCTACTACTAGGCTCAAAGGGGTTGACAAGGGATTATCATCCTTATATCTCCGGTGTTTGGGGATTTGAAATAATGCCTGTACATCATCAGCAAGTTTTTATCCAAAAGCATACATTCGGAAGCTTGCGCATATTTCAATTTCGTCATCCTCCCCGGATTCCGCTTAAACAAGCGTATGATATCTGTAAAAAGCAATTAGTGAACACGAATGGATTAAATCAAAACATGCATATTCATTTCATTAATATCAATCGAAAACAAACAAGTTTTACAAATGAGTTTGCACTTTAATAGAAAAGGAATTACAAACGTAAAGAAATAACAGGATAAAACAAAAATTGCCAGCTTCTGGGAACTGGGCTTTCACACTGATTAGCTGCTGAGGGATGCGACCCATGATGTCTTCAAACTCAATCAGACGAGCGATGTACGACCAACACTCCTCTTGGAAAGGATATACACCTTCGGTCCATCAACTGTTGTACCCTGACTTGAAAAGCCTCGCAATCTTCAGTAGAATGTCGTATGGATCCTCCATGATATCCACATTGGGCACTAGGATCATACCCGGGAGGGTAAGGTTCTGGCACTGGTTTGAGAGCTTTGGGCTCCACCAAAGAATTCTGAACTAGGTGCAGCAGCAACTGTCTATACGACATAGGCACTGGACGAAGAGGAGCATTCCTCCTTTTCAAATTGTTGTGAGGCCTATTCTGATACTGATAGTTTTGCTGCAAAGACCCAAAAGGTCCTGGACTCTGAACAGCAGAAACATTTGGCGGCTAGGTTTGGATTCTTGAGGACTCTCTCTGTTCAGGCGCTTTCATCCTTAAGCTTGACCCATGAACAAGCAGCAACTGTGGGCAGGGGGATTCTGACACCAAAGATTGTAGGATATACTCTTGACCTACTGCAGCTTCAGGAATGGGAATAGGAGTATCCATTCCTTTTCCATGATAGGGAATAAATTCGCCTGATACATTCATGCCGCCCGGCGTGTATTCAATTGTCTTCGAATCAATCAAGTCCTGAACCTTATGCTTAAAAGCTTTACAGTTCGCGATGTTGTGCCCCTGTCCCCAAGAGTGGAAATCACAATGAGCATTGATATCAAAGCCCGGTGGTGGCTGGCCAGTAAATGGAGCCAAAGTCCGAGGCTTAACCAACTGAAGTTGGAGCAAGAGTTGCAGCAACTGAGCATAATCCATGGGAATCTGATCGAAGATTATGTCTTGTGATTTTATCCTTTGACCATATCTTCTAATCCTGGGATTCTCCTGAGAAACGGGACGCATCTGATGACCCGGGAATTTTGGAACCTCTGGTTGTGCAGAAGATTTCTGACACACATTACGCTCTGGTAAAGGTTCCACAGACAAAAGTGGAACAACCATCTTTGTTGCAGCCTCAGGCACTTGATCACCTTCTCTTCTGAGCACGTTCCTTATCACTTCCATGATTAAGCCCACCTGAGTTTTCAACTGTTGGTTCTCCTCTCTGAGCGTATTATGATCCAAGCGTAACGCCTGCATGTCCAACATGAACTGTCCCATCTGGCTCTTGACTTCTCTCAGCTCTGCTTGAACTTGCTCCATAATTCCATGTTGATCCCTGTGATCTATCTGATTGTATAACCTGCAACAAACTTGTGGAGTACATGAAGTCAGATTAACAGTTCCGAGATACCTGTTATGCAAAAATATGCCAGATGCAGACAAGTATGCAACAGGGAAATTTCAGGATAGCATCGAGACAAAATAGGAAACCCAAGATCCAAACAAGAATAACCACCACACATATATGCACCATACAGGAGTAACTGAATACAAACAGAGTGACCTCGACCAACAAGCCTGGCGATGGTCAGCATACAGTAACGAATAAATGCTACACAGGGATACAACCTTCAACTGAGTCTTCAGTTTGATACTCTTCCGAACAACTGCTCTCGGTGAATTCCTCCATAACATGAACTGATACACCCACTTGGTTGGATGAGGGAAGATCGTTAACTTGAACACCCTGAGACGTGATTGAGATCCTATTGGAATCCAACAGAGTCTGAACTTGCCTTCTAAGCACCTTACAGTCTTCAGTTGAACGCCCCTGTGCCCCAGCATGGTACTCACAGTGGGCGTTGACATCAAAGCCTGGCGGAATGGAGAGATCTCTGGATTAATCTTCTTCGGCCCTATCAACCCACCACTGATCAAATCCGGCAACACTTGACTATACGATATCGGCAACTGAGTAAAATTCCTTTCTGGTTTCCTTGGTCTCCGTCTAACGTGTTGACGCGGTTGATGACGGTATAACTGTTGACTCTGAAGGGAAATAGATTTCTGATACTCAGACCCAACAGATCGCTGACTCTGAACACTCGAAGTATCTGAAAACTGAATCTGAGGTACAAGAGATTCCGAGATGACATCACTTTCTTTCTCCCATTCTTCTTGAGAACTAACAACTGATTCATTCTCATCAACTGAGATATAGGGGATATTTCGAATCTTTCCGCTCTTGAGTCCACTCTCAATACGTTCACCCATTATCACCAAGTCAGCAAAGTTCGACATTCCAACACTGATCAACTTGTCAAAGTAATGGCCTTTCAAGGTACCCAAGAATATATCAATCAACTTTCTTTCCAAAAGTGGGGGTTGAACACGAGCAGCTAATTCTCTCCATCTCTACACATACCCTCTGAAGGATTCATTGTCTGCCTGAGATAATTCTTGCAACTGCACGCGACTAGGAGCCATGTTGAGATTATAGTTGTACTGCTTCACGAAGGCATTGGCTAAATCTGACCATGATCTGATGCAATCACTCTTCAACTGCATATACCAATTCAACGATGCTCCACTCAGACTGTCCTGGAAACAGTGAATCATAAGCTTGTCATTATGGACATGCGAAGTCATTCTTCTGCAGAACATTACCAAATGCTGGTTCGGACAACTATCCCCTTTGAACTTCTCAAAATTCGGCATTTTAAACTTTGGAGGCATCACAAGACCTGGTACCAAACACATGCACGAAGCACTCAGATCGAGAGTATTCTGACTCATCAAGGTATCAAGTTTTTCATCCAACAGTTGACATTTTCTCATAAATTCAACAGTCTGTGGGTCTTCAGCATTAACCTTCGGAACATCCCTCTGCGAGTCTGGCACAGGGAAGGTGAAATTCTGATAATCTGTGTCATGGAGAGAAGATAAATCTCTATCTCTGGCAATAGGATGCTCTTCAACAGGAATCGGCATAGGCTGAGCTTGAGCAACATTGTTCGCTGGAGTCCTATGAATACCGGCGTCTCCTCTGGTCATAGCTGTCATGGCCTCCATGAGTTGATCTAGCTGATTCTTCATCAATTCAAACTCTGCCCTTGTAACAACCATATTCTGCTCTGCTGAGTTCATGATTCTGCCAGAAGCTAATTCAAGTCCAATGCGAATGTCGGGAAATCAAATAACGGAGCAGACAAAAGATGGGTAAGCTCCCTTTTCCGGCTGAGGATGTCGGGAAATCAAATATGAAATGCAAATGCAATGCAATGCAAAATGCTGATGCAGCAAACATGGGATCAAAGTATCCAATGCTCAAACTCGCTGTTGTGCCGTTGACTGAATTCAACAATAGCTCTACTCTGATCAAAACTCTGAGACAACACACTGGACGGAACATTCAGGATCAACAGTCCGCACTTGACAAGAAAAACCGGGTTGGTTGAAGGCCAGGTTTCTTGCAAAACCCATCCCTCTCACATGTGGGTTCCAGTATTGAAAGGCACGGGGATCATATGTGGGCGGTCAGTGTCACAGACTTTCGAGAAACGATGATACGTTCACCATTTATGGTTTAGCATCATGGTCTAACGAAGCGGCCTCACTTAGCTGACTTCCCAAATGAACGGTCTCCAGAGTCGACAGTCTCTCTAAGTCAATATTCCCTCAACTGCACCAGACGCGCAGGATGGAATATTTCCAAAGAAAAACCTTGTTTGAATGTGAATTTCACGCGAGCTATTGCGCAGCCAAATGCCACACAAGCTCCCGCTAATCTCCATTCTAATCCTATGTGTATACTCAAGCCCAGGTCCGGCTTATCCCTCAATGGAACAACCCAACCCACAGCACAGCAGCAACAAGAATGCAAAATGCAATAATATACAACAGATAATGTACATAAAGCAAAAAACGGTACAAACATAAACACCTAAAGACACAACAGACAAGCGGTAGAAGTGACTCGCATAGGGAACCATCACAGTCCCCAGCAGAGTCGCCAGCTGTCGCAACTGCGAAAAACACCCGACGAAAAACAGAAGAGTCGCCACCTTTCGTTATTTATCCCAAAGAGGGGGAAAGGAAACGATCGGAAAATCCTAACAAAAAAGGAAAAGACAAGGTCATCGCAACCAAGTCTTGGATTCGGGAGTCGGTTACGCAAGGGGAAGGTATTAGCACCCCTCACGTCCATCGTACTCGACGGGATCCACGCTTGTTGTCTATCTAAGGGTGTGTTTAGACTATCTACGCTACAGGCTTAGAGGACAAAAAGGAAAAAAGAAAAATGACTCGGCAGAGCGTCGCAGCTCTGTGCCTATGTATTCCCTCGTGCAATGGGAAAGTCAGAGTCAACGTAGTTAGGATAACTACAGAAGAGAATGGGGGAAGGTTGCTCGCTAAGACATCTGTCTTGTGCCTACGTACTTTCATCTGGTATGAAATATCAGAGCAAACGTAGTTCGGGCGGACACGAAACCATAAGTTGATTAAGTGTTTTAACCGAGTAGGGTTAAGCATCCGTTCCAGCAGTTAGGGACAAAGCCTGTTTGCGGTAGAACCGAAGCTTAACAGCACTCTTTTCTGAAAAAAGATTTCCGATTAATCTCGAAGGAAACAGGTTTGACATTTGTTTTGTGTTTTTTAGTGAATTGAAATAATTCATCTTGTGATTCACGTTGCATTAAAGACTATGACATGGAGGCGAATGCATCGTATATCGCCCCCAAACGGGACGTATACTAAACACCCTAGATAAGCGAGAGGAGACCCCTCACTCATCATTCCCCATGTAGCTTAAGGCTCGTAGCGTGCAACGTTCATCGCCTTTATTAGATGAGTTAGAATTGTTTTGAGATGCGAAGAGAGACGCCCGGAAGGTCTAAAGGAAACTCGGCCCTAACGTTATCATGCAAAGTGGTTCTAAAGTTTGGATGAAAAGGGGAACCATATATCCTAATGTTATCATGCTTCAATTGAACGCCTAATGTCTCTCATACTCCCATCCTAAACGGAGGGACTAGGAATCCTATGGGGATCATGGCAAAAAGCACAAGAAGAACAAAGGAAGGATCAATCACAAGTAGAAAATGTAAACATGAAATGCACATTTAGAATGGTGGGAGGGAGGAAAAAATGTGTGGGGCAGCAGCCGCCACAAGCGCGTCTCGACCTCAATAGCGATGCAAGGATGATGTAAACATGTGGAGAAAAACAAGTGATGAAAGCAAATAAACATGCAAACAAAAGCTCACTTCGAACCACATACACAAGCATGCAACCAAGTGGAAAATGAACACACATTTCAACAAAATCATGATTAATCAACCACAAACAGTGACAAATATCCAAAACATTTCAATCCTAATGCATCACACTGATCTATGATGATTCGAATCGAAACGGTATGCGAACAAGCAAGCAAAATAGCAAATATGACATTCTGGCACAGTGTTAATCGGTTAACACATGCTGTTAATCGGTTAACCTGTGTAAAACATGTGAAAATATGGAAATTCATAGGTGTTAATCGGTTAACACCAGGCGTTAAATGGTTAACACCCTGAAAACTTTGAAAATTTTGAATATTTAAATTGGGTAACCGATTAACCATATAGGTTAACCGATTAACACTTTACCAGAAGCCAAAAACAGCAGCAAAAAATCACTTCTAGCACCAAAACAGCTTATCCAAGGTTCCAACAAATCAACTTATCAATTAAGCACGAAATTAACAACAGAAAACAGAGATCCAACAGCATGGATACACGATTACGCAGCAATATCACAATTCGAACGGATCAAAATCAACCAAAATTCAATCGAATATGAAGATTAACATGATAAGCTCAAAAATTAAATCGGATCGAGAATTCCAACCTTCAAAGCGGAGATTTGCTTAGGTAAGTGTTGATCAACTGAATTTGAGTAGATTCAAACAAGATTATCCAGAAAACTTCAAGATCCACAATAATTCTTGCAAGAGGAATGAAGATCCAACACTTTTAAGCCAAATTACTCCAATAAGCACTTCCAACTTAAGCTCCAAAATCAGATCTCAATTTGCACGAAAATTGATTATGAAAATTGATCCAATGATGATGGTAAAAGGTTTTAGCTCAAGAATTTATTGATTCTAATGAAGAATCAATGAATTTAATGAAAAAGAGCTTTGGGTGAAGGTTTTGGTTATGGAGGGAATTTGAAGAATTGAGAGAGATGAGATCAAATATGAAGTGAGAGTGAAAAATGAAGGTTAGACTGTGTTGGTTTAGAGTGGATCACTTAAATACCAATTAGGTTGGGATCCAAAGCTAGGTTTGGGAATTTGGATTGGAAATCAAGGTTTGGAATGAGGAGTGGGAATTTGGAGGGAAATCTGAATTTTAAAAAAGTTCTAGATCCTTTCCACATGCAAAATTTGAAATTCCAAAGCCCAAATTGAACCCTAAATGAAATTGCTTGAAATCTCACGTGCAAGGCAAAATCTGCTTTGGTTAACCGGTTAACCATATAGGTTAATCGGTTAACACCTCTGAAACTTTGAATATGGGCTAGTTTTGCATTGGTTAACCAGTTAACCATATGCGTTAACCGATTAACACCTTTGAATTTTGAATTCTGGCGCCTTTTGGAGGGAAACCTGCCTGTTTGCCCGGTTTCAACTGTCTGTAGCTCCGTTAAGCTTTTGAACCTCATTCTTGAACATTATTACTGTGAAAATGCTTGACATGAGCACGAGTGCTGCTTTTTGAACTGCTGTTCTCCTGCAAAATAAAATAAAATCGGTCGCCCGACCGCTGGGCAAAATAAATGCCAGAGCCTATGATGCTTGTTGTTCAGGTTCATGTACTGAAACAAAAATTGAGCCACGGGAAAACCTTGATCCCCTGTCTCAAGAACGAATGCTATGCAAATGATGAAATGCGAAAATGCAAGAGAAACATAAGCCAGTCAAAGAAAAAGGTTGGACAAATTTTAGGGTGCAACAAATTTGTAGCTAATTTGCTGATCTTGCTAAATGTTTGGAGTTACTGCTTATGGAGTTAAGGAGAAGTTTGTGTTTACTCTTGCTTGTGAAGGATTTTGTGTATCTTCTGTTGTGCCCTCTGATATAGGAGCTTCTGTGACCTGTTGAATTTTTTGCCAAAGGAGGAGTGGCTAATTCTGTATGATGTCCTATAAGATGTTCTGACATCTTGTTTAGGGCATGTTGAAGATGTTCTTTTGGTGGTTCCGCTGCATATTTTTCTGATGAAAGAACTCTGGTAGTCCTGGGAGAAGATTGGTCTGTATTCTGTATACTGTATACAATTTGATATATGGTTGTGGCAGGTGTGTAGCTGGTTGGAAGATGGTGTCTGTTGCTGCTTTGTTTGGTATGACAGGATGTTGATCTTGCTGGATGTTGCTTTGTTTGGGCTGTTGCTGATTGTTGTATTACAAGTTACTGAAGGTTGTTTTAGAGAAGATAGTGGGAGGTAATTCATTTTCACCACTCATGACTTACAAGGGTTCTATCAATAGAAGAAGTCATAGGCAGGTTGAGTCAAGTAGAGATTATGCAAAATCTTATTTCTCTGAAGCAAAGGAGATGTAGCTGATGATCTTGGTAGCATTTACTTGTGTGGTTGCATTCTTCATCAGCTTGGACCTACAGAGGCACACAATTTATCTAGAATTTTTCCTGGCAAGAAACTTGTCAAAAGAAGTAAAGTTGAAGATTTCATCATCTTGATGAATTGACCTTGGATCAGTTTATTTCTAATCTAGGTGTAATGGAGTGCAATAGGTGTCAAGGATAAGTGGCAGTTATCTTTGACTCTATGAAGAATTCTCTACTTAAGGAAAGTGGGAGTCCTTTTGTAAATATTTTTGTGACCTTTCCTCTCTGAAGAATCAAGCTTTGGCATGTTTGGGTTCTCTAAAGAGGAGTTTTTGAAGCAAATGCATTTCAAGGGATTTGTTGTGAAGCAGAATACAGGTTGTCTACTCAAACTTGCTATCAGTAATCAAGTCTATGTGAACATGGTACTCTTGATGAGGTTCTTCTAAATGGCATAATGAAGGACTGAATTCACCAGCAGGATGTCTTATCAGATGTTGTGACATCAAGCAAACTTCATGGCCTTAATTGATGTTGTGGCACATTATTGTAAGATAGGTTGATCTTCTCGGGTATGAACGGAATTAATACTATCTCATGCAGTTTGCGGGAGCTGTGTGAAGGAGTAGATGTTATAGGTCCAAGTCTTGGTGTATCTAAGTTGCCTTGGAGCATCTAGGATATGAAGATCAAGTTTGCTTAGATTTTCTAGAGCTTTGAAAGAAGCTGAGTTAACCAAACAGTGACATTTGGTTGGTCTCTAATGTGATTCCAAGCAGTGAGCTTGGAACTAATTACTCTTGTGTAGAAGGGTAGTTGGTTGAAGATCAAAGAAGGTTCTGGTTCTGTTCATATATTGGAGCTTGTGGTAGAAGCCCTAAATTGCTTATGGAATATTACCTTCTTTTGGAGATGTATGATAGTTTATCTCTTTGGTTGTCTGAAGTTCTTATTGATCAAGCTGGTGGAGCTGTGTTTTCTGAAGATCTTCAATTGGATTACTAGGCAGTAGTAAGTCCATTTGTGAGAATATCAAGAACCATTGGATGTTGTGTCTGTGATATGTGAAGGATGTCCTAATTAATGTTAGAACATCATCTGGTTTGTGTTTTTGGAAGAAGGACTTGAAGTTTTGTTGAGGAACTTGTGATTCACATCTTGATTAAGAAGTACTCTATCTTGTCATACGGGAGAATGATGAGGTAAAAGGATTGTCTTGGAGTATGATGTGAAGGTATTGTACAAGATTGGAGTGGATCCTTGGTTGATTGCATAAAATTCTGGATCCTGATGTGTTATATGGAAGCTGATATTCACTAGTTGAAACATAAGTGTTCTAACTTATCATATGGGAGAATGATAAGGTAAAGAATGTCTTGGATTATGGAGTGTTTATCTTATTCTCTGACTCAGGCTGAGGTAAGAATACTTGTGGAAAAGTGGTTTCTTCTGAAAGAAGTGGAGCAGTTTGGTGCCTTCTCATTGTATGAGCATGGAGTTGGTCATGAGAGATAATGTGGCGATCTTGGATATTTCTTGCTAAAAAGAGCATCTTCTATAAAAGATAGGGGGAGAACTTCTGTTTGATGGGTGTACCATTTGCTTGTGGTTTAAGCAGTAAGTGAATGCGTTCAGCAGGTATGTTGAATAAAGAGTGAGCTCTTGAAGACATGAAGATGAGTCTTATGTTTTCCATTCACGTGCTTCTAGAAAAAGAGCACTAGTTATCCTTGATAGGGGGAGTTATACTTCTATCTAGGATCTGTTGCTGCAATAGTACAGTTATTTTTCAAGATTGTTTGTGGTTTCAAGCAGTTTGTGATTGTATGCCTCAATGAGGATGGAATGTCAGACAAGATGTTGTGACATTATGTTACTGCTCTAGCTCATGGTGAACCTGACAATGTATTTTTTTTTGTTCTGTCATTGGGTATCAATGGATCAAATCAGGTTTTTGGGCCTCTATCCAAGTGTTTTGTCTTGTATGACTGATGAAGATGAAGATCAAGACACCATCAACCTTGATCTTGTGCATAAGGAAGGACATTTGTAACGCCCATTTTAATTATTTAAGTTTTCCGGTATTGTTTTGTTTCGGCGTGTTAATCGTGGGACTTATTTGAGGAATTGTGGCCTTTGATATTAATATATTATAAATGATAAAGATAATAATTTAATAATTAATAATAATGTTAATATTATTAGTATTATTATTATGGTTATTAATATTATGAGGATTATTAGTTTGGAATTGTTTTGGAATAAAAGAAAATGAGAATTGTTTATTTGGGATTAAGGGCATAAGTGGTAATTTGGAAATAGGAGGAAGAGAAGAACACGATCAAGAGTGAGCACGGTGAAGGAGAGCAAAGCTTGAGTAAGAGGAAGAAGAAGATCAAAGTCATCAGATTTTGGAAGTTCTTGGGCAATCAAAGCTGCTTATTGAGGTAAGGGTGGAGAAAATAGATGGGAAATTGGTAATGCACGAATAAGGGTAGTTGGGGAGTCCTTAACCCCAAAGGGTATGATGATGATGAATTGCATGATGATGATTGCATGTAGTTGAGTAAGTTTCTGATTTTTGTTGTTCATGGTGGAATCATTGCATGTAATGTTTGATGATTGTTTGGGTGAATTGGGTATTTCAGAGTAGATTAAGGCTTTAAGCCAAAAGTGGATTAATCAGCAGAAGTTGATGTTTTATCAGATGAGTTTAGAATTAGTTGGATAGAATTTATGTAGAATGTTAAGTTGAGGCTGTTGGTACTGATCTAGAGAGAATTTGTTGAGTTTTGAGCTGTTATTGGGATTCTGCACACTGGGATTTTTCTGAAATCGCAGACACTCGCTAGCAGGTTCGCTAGGCGAGTGAGTAGTGAGCATTCGCTAGGTGCTCGCTAGGCGAGCTAGGTCGCGAGCCATTCTAGTGGCCATTTTTCTATACTCGCTAGCAGGTTCGCTAGGCGAGTGGTGTAGCGAAGGATTCGCAAGGCGAAGTCCCAGCGAGGTGGTAGCGAACACTTCCAGTAACTCAGAAGTGTGATTTGCGAGCAGGTTCGCTAGGCGAACATGTAGCGAGCGTTCGCTAGGAGCTCGCGTAGCGAGCAAGGTAGCGAACGTAGCAGGATTTTGTTTTATTTTAGCTGTGTTCATCTGATGTTGATGATTGTGATCTGTTTGATGTACGGAGATAGTGCAAAGATGCTGGATGTATGTTGAGTGTCATAGGGTTGTTTTGTCGATGTCTAATGTGATTAATTCGATTGATTAATTGTGTGATATATATATATATATATATATATATATATATATATATATATATATATATATATATATATATATATATATATATATATATATATATATATATATATATATATATATATATATATATATATATATATATATATATATATATATATATATATATATATATATATATATATATATATATATATATATATATATATATATATATATATATATATATATATATATATATATATATATATATATATATATATATATATATATGCGATGTATGTGATGGATCAGTAGGATCGTGTGCACTTTATGTGCTTGATGATTGTGTGTTGTATGATGATGGATCAGTAGGATCGTGTGCACCTATTGTGCTTGATGTTGGTGTATGCATAGCATGATGCATGATGGGATCAGTAGGATCGTGTTGCTCCTGGAGGAGGGTTGATGGCCAAGTGTCCATTGGCGATTGCGAAGTCGAATCGTTGCTCGGATGGAGTGTATGTGATTCACTTGTAATCGTGGTAGGGATAAATCATTGCTCGGATGGAGTGTATGCGATCTATCCTGAGATTTGATTATATGTGCTCAGAAGGAGCTTGGTAGGGATAAATCGTTGCTCGGATGGAGTGTATGTGATCTATCCTGAGTTTAAGTCGGTACCACATGCATGTGTGGAGTTGCATTTGTGCATTATTGTATGTTGTGATTGATGATTGGACAGTAGGTCGTGTATGATGATTTGTGGGGTGATGATGTATTTATTTACTGCCTTTATTTCATGTAAATATTTACCGTTATATTTCGATCATGTTTTCTCACCCCTTTGTTGTTGTTGTGATCTGTGCTTCTTCGGAAGTACAGATAATCCAGGTGTTTAGCTAGTTGGATAGCGGTGTTCTGATCGAGTCTAGGATGCTCTGATACGTAACACGGGGCTTTGGGGAGTTTATTGCCAATCTGATGATTTTGTTTATACTCCGTGTCATATCGTGTTTGGATGATGTTTTGTATATTTTGGGCAGATGGCGAACATGATGTATGAGATGATGTACATATCTGTATATATATGTTGTGACAAATATCTTTTCCGCTGCTTATTTTGAAAATCTTTTAATGAAATGTTCTATGGAAAATTTTGTGAAAAGTAATATCCCACTTTTGGAAGAGAAACTCTGATAATTTAATTGATTCATTCGCATTTTATTTAATTTGGGAAGTGGGGTGTTACAAGTTGGTATCAGAGCAGGTCGGTCCGTCTGGCCAATGTAGTGTTTTGAGTCTGTCCTTAGTGTCGCTACTGCGAAAATCGGCGCCGGCTGAACAGAAGAGTCGCCACCGTGCGTTATTTATCCCACGGGAGGGAAAGGAAACGCTCAGAGTAAACCTCGCACAACACGGGAAAGGTATGGTCATCACAACCAAAACCTGGATTCGGGAGTCGGTTACGCAAGGGGAAGGTATTAGCACCCCTCACGTCCGTCGTACTCGACGGGATCCACGCTTGTTTTCGGGTATGGATTGTTATTCTATCTACGCTAAAGGTCTGGGGTGAAAAAGAAAATAAAATGAAAATAAAAGTGACTCGGCAAAGTATCGCGCTTTATGCCTACGTATTCCCGCCTGAAACGAGAAATCAGAGTCAACGTAGTTCGCCTACCTACGGGAAAGGAGGGGAAGGTTGCTCGCTAGGATATCGCATCCTATGCCTACGTACTTTCATACAGCATGAAAGATCAGAGCAAACGTAGTTCGGGCCACGTACGACACAAGTCTGTCTTGGTTGATTTTATTCCTTCTGAAAAAGGTTTTCCTGATTAGCAGTCCAAGCGGACAAAAATGACGCTTTGATGAGTTCACATTCTTTTACGGAAGAAGTGTCTTTTATTGTGTTTGAAATCTTTATGTGTTTTTTTCTGCTTGTTTTGAGAAAGAACGAGACAGAACTCTAACCTACGGTTGCGAGGAGAAACAAACTAACCTAATGTTATCATGCATGGGTTAAGACCTAGTGTCTATCATGCTCCTCTCTCGCACAGAGAGAAACAGAGATCCTACGGGATAGGCAGAAATAGAAACAATATCAGATATATACAGTAAAACAGTAAAATGCATGGATGCAACAGTACAAGCGAGGCAAGGGAGTCCCACTCAACCTCGAACCTAGAAAACAATAGGCAAAAGTGAACAGACTTCACTTTCAACCCAGCAGGGTAGACAGCAAACAATACAGTTCAGAAAACCAATCAATACATCAGCAAATGAAATACAACAGCAAAAAAAACAGCATCAACAGCTCTGAATCAACATCTGGCTTCAATCAATCTCCAATCAGTTGCAAGCTTCAACAAGCATCAATCTCCATCTCCATGGCCTTCAGGCAAGGGCTTTGATCATCAGTCTTCCATCTGCAATGGCTTTTCTTCATGCTCAAACCTCCAGGGTGAGGGATTAGTCACAAGAGTGAAGAGAATGAATGTTAAACAGTCAATTACCTACCAAGGGTGGTTCATCAACTGTTAACATTAATCAGAAAGTTTCCTCTCAAAAGTTCTATCTTTCAAATATATTCACTGATCCTTCCAAAGGAAGGAGGTGGATATTTGAAAGAGACTTTGAATCATGGAGAAAGGATGGATGCAGACAAGGCAATCCATGTTTGAGAAACAATCATTCTAATCTAGAGCTCTGCCTAGCTCCTAAACCCTAGTCAGCATCTGCTAGCAAGAATCTCCTCCTCAACTCTGACAGTTGATCTTCAATCTCTGGATCTCCAATGGTCTTCATCTTCACCAATCTTCAGCTTCCCCAGGGCCCCAGACAAACCCAATACCCAAACAAACAAGCAACAATCCCCAGAGGGCACACCACACCAGACAATCAGATATACAGACAGTAATAATAGCAGTAGGGGAATCCTGACTTTTCTAAGGGATCTAGCAACTACCCATAGCCCCTATAGTCCCATAACTAATCTATTCAAACCCTAAGTCCTATGGGAAATGAAATCAAACTTCTTAAGTTGTCACCTAAAACCCTAGTTTTGTACATGATGTTCAAGCCTATATTAATCTCCTAAAATTAACTCCTAAAAATGGGAACTAAAATATTTCTACAAGTTGAATATCTCATCTAAACAATATGAAAAGAATGACCAACAAATATTAAAGCATGTAAGAGAACAAAAATTATTAAAATGATGCATGAAATGAAACTATTTAATATGACATTTATTTAGAAAATATGGAAAAAATATGAAATAAAAATAAAAATGAAATTTTATTTTTCTATAATATTCTAGACATCCTAAAGAAAATATGGTAAAAAGAATGAATCAAAATGCATTTTCTATGAATTTATTATGAATTTATGAAATTGGTAAAAATTAAAATGGAATTAAAAACAATTAAACCAAATAAAATGAGGGAGGGGGGTATGAATAGAAATTCGCTCCAGTTATATCCAGGATGGGCCACATAATGGGGGGTGTTGGTAGCGAATTATGCTAGGCCCAGTATCACTCTGAATTAGTGAAAAAAAATAAGAAGCGCTGGGGGTAAGAAAAGTAACAGATTCATGTTGAAATTGGTTTGGGCTTGGTATAGGGGGTGGGGATAACACAAGCCAACTCAGGCCCGCCCGTTTCAATTAATGAAACGGCGCGTTTTGGCCAGCTTCATTTCCCTCCAAATAATCAGATTAAATGCTGGCCATTGGATCACGCCAAAAGTCAAAAGTCCAACACGCATTGAACGGACGTGATTACGTCTTCCTCCTTGGTTCAACTGAGATTAGGGTTTCACTCCATGAACATCCCTGCACGAGCAATCTTCCATCCCTCTGTTCTCACTCTACAGGCGACCAATCCACACGATGTGAACATGAAAACTACTCTACAACTCTCCCTCTACAATCCTAGGGCATCAGTTTGAATTGAAACTCACCACAACAACAAACCCGATCGAAGCAACATCTGATCACCATGAAATTACACTGATATGCACCAACTCAATTCTTCCTCAAACTTGACCAGAACTAATCTATGCATAATGGAGATTAACATATGCTATCAAGCTACAATTATGATGCACTAACCTAGGAGATTCAAGCCCTAACAGTTTGTTGCACCTGTTAACAACCATCACCAATCCTTTCCAAATTCATCTAAACTAATCTCCTAACCACCTAGATTGCATCTAAACTAACAACATCGTGCCAAACTAACTAGATCAAGCAGTTTGAATGAAAACTTACCTAGTGAGAAATCTTGAGAAACAGCTATGGAAGATGTGGATCTGAAGCTTCTAGGTGTTGGATCTTGATCCACAAACTCAGTACTCAATTCTGTATGCAAAATTTTAGAGATTCCTTGCTCGAATTGTGTTGTCCACTTGAACTTGTGATTTTGATGTTGATGAAAAAGATGCTCGAAAATGGATGATAATCACTTGATCCTTGATTGGATGATGATCTATGATGATGATGGAGTAAGATTGAATTGATTTTGATGATGATTTTGTGAAGGTTTTGAGAGAATTGCAATGAAACTTTTATGAAAAGGAATGAGAAATTTTGTGGAATTCTTGGTGCAAATGAAGCCAACCCTTGCCAAATTCTCCTTTCATGAATATATAGACCCCAATGGTACATTCTAGATCCATCTTGCACATTCCCTTGTTTTCCAACTTTGATCCATTTTGGTTATGTTTCTTCAATTACAAGTAACCAAAGATAACTTCTTTTTTTTCTTCTAAACTCAAAAAAGTGTGTGAACCATTGTTCTTAGAATTGTTTTTCCATTCAAAATCATATATTGGAAGTCTCCATTTGGACTTAGAAATCTCCCAAACCATTTTTCACTTTGAATTTATTCACTTTATAAGCCATTTTAGTTCATATTTTGACCAATTATGTAACTTCATGCTATGAGCTTCTCCAATAATTTGTGACCTTCTTTCTAGACTTAAAATCCCATTTGGAGCAAGTTTGATGTTGTAAGTTTTTCCATTTGAGGCCTCCTTGTATGAGTTTTGGACATAGGTTAAAATGACCTGTAATTCACAAATGCCCAAAATACCCTTTGCTTGCCAAGACCATAAGTTGAGTTCTACACATCATATGAAGGCATGCCATACCATTCTAGAAAGCTAAGACAATGAGGAACAACTCTTATGTTGACCAAGAATTCATTTGAAATCTCCTTGAGGGGCAAAACTAGCTTGGAAGTCAAGTCACTTTCACAGACCAAAATTCAGACACCCCAGATGACCTGTAACTTGTAAGGACCATAACTTGAGTTCTATAAATCTCCTTGAGGTATTCCACCACTCAAATTAAAGGTCTTGAGACCCTCTACAAGTTTCATGTTGGCCAAGAAGCCATTTGGAGCTAGCATTTTGACTTATCTTGCTTGGAAATTTGGCCTAAACTAGGGGATTTTACAGAGAAACCCTAATTTAGTAACTCCTCTTCTCCTTGATTTCTCTTGAATTCTCCTTGGCATATCTCCATATCCTCATTCTCCATGTCAAATTATGAACTCCACATCTCTCCACTAGCCTTGAATTCCCTCTTAAATCAATCAATTGACCTAGGGTTGACCTAGGGTTGACCCAGATGAAACCCTAGTTGACTGTCTTCAACTATAGCTCTTGTGCTTTCACCAATGATTTGTCTCCTTCTCCAAATGACTTTCTAAGTCTCTCATAATGTCTAGATACTCTCCATGCCTTCAATTCACAGCTCATAACCCTCTTGTTGATCCTCAGATACCCTCAGCTAGGAGATAGACTCAAGGTTTGATCTGCTGAACTCTTGGCTTTCAAATTCTTTCCTGATGACTTGAATGAGATTGAATTAAGATAATAACCTCTTGATAGGCCTCTAGAGATGAGAATAGTGATTGGTCCCCTGCTGAATGACTTGCTATGCTTATGCTATGCAGATGGTTAGTCTATGTACATGACTCTATATGCAAATGCTAATGATAATGAAGCATAAACCAAGGAATAAGGTTGGGCAAATTTTGGGGTGCAACAGCTGCCCCTATTCAAGCGACTTGGACCCGATTGGGTGAAGAGCCCGGAGCCTTCAGACATTCGCGGTACGAGACGGTTGAATACTAGTGAAACCAGAAATTTGCCAACCGCAGAAATAAACTGCGCTCCTGCTTGGGGAACGACACTCATCAGCTGAATCTGACTGCTACAGTAACCCACTGATCTCGCGCGACCGTGCTGGGGATTGTCTTCATCGTTCTGAAGAGGATTCTGTCATAACAAATTGCTTGCTTGTCCACGTTAGGACTCTGTCTGTCATCAACACGAAGAAATCTCAACTACAACCCGTCCACGCTAGGACTCCACTTGCTGTTAACTCAGAAAAATCTCGGCAATTCCGCTGGGGATACCTCGTCTGCATTTCCATAAACTGAATCATCCACGTTAGGAATAAAACTCTTCCACGTTAGGAGTCACTTCTGTTGATATGTCCGCGTAAGGACTACATCGTCCACGTTAGGAATAACATCGTCCACGTTAGGAGTAACATCTGTCCACGTTAGGAATCATCTCTTCTGTATCTATCCACGTCAGGACTAAACTCTTCCACGTCAGGAATAATCCATTTCAATCTTGATATGTCCGCGTGAGGGCTCAATCTTTCCACGTAAGGAATAAACTCGTCTTTCCACGTAAGGACACCATTTTTCTTCCACGCAAGGAATGCTCTTGATATGCCCACGTAAGAACTCTGATCTTTCCACGTTAGGAATCAAACCTTGATCTGTCCACGTCAGGACTAAACTTTTCCACGTTAGGAATAATAATCTCTTTGATTTGTCCACGTAAGGACTCCACTCTTTCCACGTAAGGAATTCACTTTTGATATATCCGCGTAAGGACTACCTCGTCCACGTTAGGACCCATTTCTCCTTATTAGGAATAATAATTTCTCTGATTCGTCCACGTCAGGACACTGATCTCGTCTTGATTCGTCCACGTTAGGACTCAGGCGTCTTCGACTCGCTGAGGAAATAAGACTTGTCCACGTAAGGACTCACGCGTCTTCGACTTGCTGGGGAAATATCCGCGTCAGGACTTATACTTTGCCAACAACACGAAGAAGGATAAATTTGTCCACGTCAGGACTCTTGTATCTTGTCATCACAAAGAACTACAAACTTGTCCACGTCAGGACGCACATTTCACCATTACGAATAAAGATATCTGCTGGAAACAAATGATCCACGTCAGGACACCAACACGAAGAGTAACCAATCTTGTCCACGTCAGGATTTCACATTCGATTAATACCGAGGAATCAAATCTGTCCACGTTAGGACTAGCACATATCGTCAACCTGAGGAAATGTCCACGTCAGGACTCCACCTTCCAACAATTCTGAGAAATCGAACATGTCCACGTTAGGACTAGCACCTCCCATCAGCCCAGGGAAATAGACCTGTCCACGTTAGGACGCCCACTTCTGAAGAAATCCCGTCAATATAGGAATAAATCGTCCACGTCAGGACTTAGTTCTCCAATGATCCTCACCCGCAAACTCCTTAGCACTGACGTGACAGCGGCTTTGAGACGGACTCTACTGGGGATGTCTGAAAACCAACTATCGGACGCCTGCTCTGATAACCGGCGGTAGCCTCTGAAATTCTGATTCATGGGACCCGTTGATGACAAACAAACTCTGCTTGGGGATAAGAAGACACTTATCCTGGCCACTCTGGCTGGGGAAAATAAGAGACATTTGCATAAATGACTCTGCTGGAGACAAAGAGAGTTTTATCATGATAACTCTGTGGGGAATGCTGCCGAAACTGACATTATCATTGAATATCTCCTGCCGAGATCTTGAATGCTTGGTTGTTCATTTGAGCAAGAGCTCTCTTTACCTGAACTATTAGAGTACCGAAACTGCTTCAGCAAAATAAATGCTAAAGGGATAATGCCGACTCCGCGGGGGATAGCCAGATGCTACAGAATTATTCCAGCAAAATAAATGCTGGAAGGGTAATATCAACCCCTGCTGGGAAATTGGGAACTCAAACCAAACACCTTGTTGAGGTAACCCCCTGCTGGGGAAAATAACTTTGTTGGGGAATAGCAGACGTGCACAGTACGATCGGACTTTCTGCTGGAACTTGAACCGATATCACCAGTATCTCTGACAAAATAAATGACAGGAACCGCCATCAACTCTGCTTGGGAGAGTCATAATCTTCGAATTCCACTGGAAGGAATGAAAACACTTGCAAAGAGAATTCCTCTGGGGATGGCTGGATTCTCTTGGGGAAAATTAACTGACTCCGCTGGGGGAGAATGCATGACCCTGCGGGGAAAGATGAACCTGTCTGAATACAGCTTTACGATCTTAGAATCGCCAAACTCTGCTGAGGACGCATAACTTCTCTGGAGCACGTCCTTTGGATTAGTTACGGCTAGCTGGGGAATTCTATCCTTCTTCAGGAAGAACATGCGTGACCTGCGCGGGGACTGAGTCATTCGTTAACACAATTTTTTGATTATCCTCCTCGTGTGATTATGAAACCTGCAACAACACAAACAAGACACGACAAGCCTATGCAATCAAGTCAATCCAGGTTAGTGACGTTACACCTAGTTAATTCAAAGCTTTAACAATTGTTGGCAAGGGCCAGTGATGTTATACTCATGCTATTTTCACTAAACTTAGGCGCTTTATCATGCACAAAAACAGTAAAGAACAGGCATCAAGTACTGAATAACACATTTTCATTGATTGGGCCCCTGAACGGGCGGAGTTTTTGTACACGGGATGTAACTCCTGAAAAGAGGAAGCTACGCAAAGCAAATACATAAGTATGCACAAGAAACATGAATATTTTGACAAATTAAATTTTGTACACATGTCGGCAACTGGATGCAGATGAACACCACGAACTGATCCTCCTATGACTCGTCCGACTCTAATGCTTTCCCGGTATCCCACTTCTGAAGAGGTTGTATCCGATAACTGACTCCTCAACTGTATTCTCCCGCATTGATGCTCATTGCAATATCAAATTCGGACCGCAGTCATTTGCTTTTCACATCCCTAACTTTTGCGTGAACCGCCCTTTACGGGTTTTCAGTTCACCGGGATACCCTTTTTTGCCGAAGCCGCCCAGTGTAGGTTTTCAACTTCGCGGGTGTACATTTTTTCAATTTTATCCCTAACTTTTGCCCGAACCTTTTTATTCTGTTTTTTGGTTCGCCAGGATGCCCCATTTTTTGCCTGGACTCTCTTTTTTCCTGTCCAGCGGGTCTATTTTAAGCAAAGTATTTTTTAACTGCGTCCGAATTCACAGGTGACGCAAAGTCTTCTCCGTCCATGGTGGACAACAATAAAGCTCCTCCTGAGAAGACTTTACTAACAACGTATGGCCCTTCGTAGTTGGGGGTCCACTTGCCCCTGTGATCTGCTTGCGGCGGGAGAATCCTTTTCAGCACAAGGTCGCCCGTCTGAAAGCTTCGCGGCAGTATCTTCTTGTCGTATGCTTTCTTCATTCGTCTTTGGTACAAACGACCGTATGCCAGAGAAGCTAGCCTCTTCTCATCCATCAAACTCAGTTGGTTCAGTCTATTCGTTACCCATTCTGCCTCGTCCAGCTGAACGTCTCGCAATACCCTCAGAGAAGGGATCTCAACTTCCAATGGTAGTACCGCCTCCATTCCGTATACCAACGAGAACGGAGTTGCCCCGGTTGATGTGCGTACCGTCGTACGATAACCGTGCAAAGCGAAAGGTAGCATCTCATGCCAATCTTTATAAGTCACCACCATTTTCTGGACGATCTTCTTGATATTTTTATTGGCCGCTTCGACAGCGCCATTCATCTTGGGTCGGTAAGGGGAGGAGTTGTGATGTTCGATCTTGAAATGCTGACAGAGCTCCTTCATCATTTTGTTGTTCAGATTAGAACCATTATCCGTGATTATCCGCTCGGGAATCCCATATCGGCAAATGATATCTCTCTTAATGAATCTAACCACCACTTGCTTCGTTACATTTGCGTAAGACGCTGCTTCCACCCACTTGGTGAAGTAATCGATTGCTACTAGGATGAACCGATGCCCGTTAGAAGCCGTCGGCTCGATCTTTCCGATCATATCGATTCCCCACATCGAGAATGGCCATGGAGATGACATCACATTTAGAGGACTCGGAGGCACGTGTATTTTGTCAGCATAAATTTGGCACTTGTGGCACTTCCTCGCGAACTTGAAACAATCAGTTTCCATCGTCAGCCAAAAGTAACCTGCCCGCAGCAATTTTCTCGTCATAGCATGCCCACCAGCATGCGTGCCAAAGGCACCTTCGTGAATTTCCTCCATGAGAAGCTTGGCCTCTTTTTCGTCTACACAACGCAACAACACCAAATCGTGGTTTCTTCTGTATAGGACGCCATCCGGGTTCAAATAGAAATTGCCCGCTAACCTCCTGAGAGTCTTCTGATCTTGACTGGATGCCCCAGCCGGATACTCTTTATTCTTCAGGAAATTAAGGATATCAAAATACCACGGTTTGTCATCAGACGCTTCATCAATAGCAAATACATAAGCTGGCCTGTCCAACCGAGAGATAGTGATTTGGGGAGCTTCGTTCCAGAAGTTGACCTTGTACATGGAAGACAAAGTGGCAAGGGCGTCAGCCATTTGATTTTCTGCCCGCGGCACGTGATGCAATTCAACTTTGTCGAAGAACGGCAACAATCTCCTTGCATAATTCATATAATGTATCAAATTGGGCTGCCGTGTCTCCCATTCCCCTTTTATCTGATTCACCACCAGAGCTGAGTCTCCGTATACGTCTAGATGTTTGATTCGCAAATCAATGGCTTCTTCAAGCCCCATTATACAAGCTTCGTATTCGGCCTCATTGTTGGTAACGGCAAAGGTCAATCGGGCAGTAAACGGGATGTGCGACCCGTGCGGCGTAGTGATAATTGCCCCTATTCCGCTACCGTAAGCATTCACAGCTCCGTCAAATATCATCTGCCATTTGGACCCCGGCTCTGGTCCCTCGTCTGGTAACGGCTCTTCACAATCCTTCATCTTGAGATACATGATATCCTCGTCAGGAAAATCAAATCTCATTGATTGGTACTCTTCAATAGGCTGCTCTACCAGATACTCAGACAGCACACTCCCCTTTATCGCCTTTTGCGAGACGTATTGAATATCATATTCAGTCAAGATCATCTGCCAACGGGCAATTCTACCTGACAACGCCTGCTTTTCGAATATATATTTGATTGGATCCATCTTCGAGATGAGCATGGTTGTATGATTCAGCATGTACTGCCTCAAACGCTTGGCGGCCCAGGCTAGCGCGCAACAAGTTTTCTCCAGCATTGAGTATCGAGATTCACAATCTGTAAATTTCTTACTCAAGTAATAGATCGCATGCTCTTTTCTCCCCGTCTCGTCGTGTTGACCGAGAACACAACCCATGCTTCCCTCAAGAACCGTCAAATACATTATCAAGGGTCTACCTGCCACCGGGGGTATCAAAATAGGAGGCTCCTGCAGATATTTCTTTATTTTATCGAACGCCTTTTGACAATTTTCGTTCCACGTTACAGCTTGATCTTTCTTTAGCAGCTTGAATAATGGTTCACACGTGGCCGTTAGGTGAGATATGAACCGGGCAATGTAGTTCAATCTCCCTAAAAACCCGCGCACCTCTCTCTCTGTTTTAGGCGTCGGCATTTCTTGAATCGCTTTTATTTTAGCAGGATCGACCTCTATTCCTCTTTCGCTTACGATAAACCCCAGCAGTTTACCCGATCTCACCCCGAAGGTGCATTTATTAGGGTTCAGCCTCAGCCTGAACTTCCTAAGTCTTTTAAACAACTTCAGCAGATTCACCAGATGCTCTTCCTCCGTCTGGGATTTGGCAATCATATCGTCAACATAAACTTCGATCTCTTTATGCATCATGTCATGAAAGAGAGTCGTCATCGCACGCTGATATGTTGCCCCAGCATTTTTCAAACCAAAGGGCATCACTTTGTAGCAAAATGTTCCCCAAGGCGTTATGAAAGTAGTCTTCTCCATATCCTCTGGCGCCATTTTAATTTGATTATAGCCTGAAAAGCCATCCATGAAGGAGAATACAGAGTATTGAGCGGTATTATCAACTAACACGTCAATGTGAGGAAGTGGAAAATCGTCTTTTGGGCTTGCTTTATTCAAATCTCTATAATCCACGCACATTCGAACCTTGCCATCTTTCTTTGGCACTGGTACGATGTTGGCAACCCATGAGGGATATTTCGTCACAGCCAGGAAACCAGCGTCCCACTGTTTCTGAACCTCCTCTTTGATCTTCATTGCCATATCTGGTCGAGTTCTGCGAAGCTTTTGTTTGACAGGCGGGCAGTCTTCTTTCAGTGGCAGGCGATGAACAACCATATCTGTATCGAGCCCTGGCATATCTTGATACGACCAAGCGAATACATCATTATACTCTCGGAGCATTTCAACCAGTCTTCGCTTAATATCACTCTGCAGTGCGGCTCCAATACGAATATTTTTCTCAACCCCTTCCGACCCCAAATTGATAATCTCGATAACCTCGTCGTGAGGCAGAATGGCTCTTTCCTCTTGTTTCACCAACCAAGACAGTTCTTCAGGAACGTCGCTATCTTCGACAACCTCGTCTTCGGTCTGGAATACCGGATGCTCGAAGTCGGGACGAGTCATAGGTGGTTCAAGGATGTCATCTGAAAATGTTATCTGTTTAAATGTCACAGGAACAAGCTCCTGAATAGACCAGTTGCACAGTCCTTGTCCTGGCGTGCTTGGCTGAATCCAGGCATCCATATCACAGTCGTTGTCCCCTTCATCGGACTCTGAGGCAGCATTGACAGATTCATGGCATACTCCACTGGCAGAGATGGTGATCGACTTTCTGAAATGAGGGGCCCCCACGGAAGGAGTTGATGACGACGGTCGGTACCCCAGTCCGAACCGGTCCATTTTCACAGGAATGTCCAATACTTTGCCCCAGCCTTTGGCTTCTCCTGCTTCCACTAGCGCTTGAGCCTCTTTATAAGATGAGATAGCTATTTCTGGCACTCTGCTTGGCCCGGGACTCTTGTCCTTTATGCGCAAACCTTCGAATGCCTGACATGGCGTCTCGTGGATCTCCCCGTCGACTTCCACATATTTAAACGAAGAAAGATGGCTGACCAGGATGTCTTCTTCTCCGCACACGGTGACCACACTGTCTCCGACCATATACTTTAACTTCTGATGCAGGGTAGACGTGACTGCCCCTGCCCCATGAATCCAGGGTCTTCCCAGCAAGCAGCTGTACGCAGGCTGTATATCCATGATATAAAACTCCGTTGCAAACACTTCCGGCCCCACCTGCAGAGGCAAGGTAATCGATCCGAAGACTGTTCTCCGCGTGCCGTCAAACGCTCTGACTACCAAATCGCTAGGTGTACACAAAATCCCTCGAACATCCAGCTTCATCATAGCCTTCTTAGGCAGCACATTCAAAGACGACCCGGTGTCAACCAATACGTGCGACATTGTTGATCCCCTACACTCCACAGACACGTGCAATGCCATATTATGATCCCTCCCTTTCGGAGTTAAGTCAAAATCAGTAAAGCCAAGACTGTGGCCCGCATTCACATGTGCCAATACTCCTTCTAGCTGATTTACAGAGACGTCCTAGGGTACAAAAGAAGTGTCTAGGACTTTCAGCAAAGCGTTTCTATGAGCTTCCGAACACAACAGCAATGACAGAATAGATATTTTGGACGGTGTCTGCTGTAGATGCTCCACAATTTTATAATCACTTTTCCGAATTAAGCGCATGAATTCCTCTACATCTTTAGATGCTGCTTCTTTTTCATTTGCTTGAACCGGAACGTTCTCAACCGCTTTCCCTTTTCCTTTCATTAGCCTTTCAGCCTCCACTTCAGGAGATATAAAGATCCTGCCGCTCCTCGTCATGCCTCCTGAACCAACAACATTATCCACAATCTCCGCTGACTGCTTGTTAACATCGATCTTTATCCCGTCACAATACACCTCTAGCCCATAGGACCATGGGACGGCTTTCGTGCTCTCATACGGGATTGGCCCGGCTTTAGTTATAGTAATCGGTGGTCGCTGAGCTGGTGCTGCAATAGTGATCGTCTTCCGAGGAATTGTCACTGTGGCAACATCACTCCGATTATCCACTACGGCCCCTGCCGGCTCATCAGTTGCTGTTCTATCAAACTGCAATATACCATCATCAATCAAGGCCTGGATGCCTTTCTTCAAATCCTCACACCCCCCAAATAGGGCCCAACAGTCTAAGCAGTACTCATTACAACCCGGGTAAACACCTCCTTGCAACAGTCGGCTTTTTATCCCGCTCAGCGGCGTCTTTAAATCTTCCACATTCATAATAAGATTCAGACCTTCCTCAGTCAGCACGGCGTTCGCCCCATGATTAGGCATGGGTTTCTGGACTATATTCGGAACTGCCGTTCCGAAGTTGATAGACTTGTTGTCCAAAAGATCCTGCACAACATGCTTAAAAGCATGACAACCTTCTATATCGTGGCCCGGGGCCCCAGAATGAAACTCGCAGTGCCTATTCGCATCGTAACCGAACGGGGGAGTTCCCGTTATCGGTGCCAGGGTTCTTTTCTCCACCAGATTCAATCCCAACAATGTCTGCAATAAATCAGCATAGGTCGAGGGAGGCTTCTCAAACACCCTTCTCGGCTTACCACCCTGGAATTTTCGCTGAGCTTGCTGTGCCCCCTGCTGAGGCTGCTGCTGCTGTGGCCTAGGTTGCTGCTGAACCGGTTGTTGTTGCTGGATTGGCTGCTGCTGATACGGGATTGTAACACTCGACACCTGCTGCGGCTGACGATATTGATTTCTTCCCCTGCCTCGGCCTCGGCCTCGGCCTCCAAATACCGCGCTAGCTTCGCCCTGACGGCGCCCACCATAAGCTTTCTTATTACTGCCAGATGCAGTTGATTCGTCAACTTGGAACTTTCCTTGCTTAATGTTCCGCTCAATCTTTTCACCCATCAGAATCAGGTCTGAAAAACTAGCCAGAGACGTATGAAACAGCATATCATGAAACAGCCCGGTGAATGTGCCGACAAACATATCATTCATTTCTTTATCTTCGACAGGAGGACGGACCCTGGCAGCCATATCGCGCCACCTTTGCGCGTACTCTTTAAAACTCTCCCCCTTCTTTTGCGAAAGCCCGGCCAACTGGACCCGATTGGGCGCCAGGTCGCTGTTATACTTGTAATGGGCTACGAACGCCTCCGCTAATTGCTTCCATGTCTTGATATCAGTTGGCTCCAACCCCATGTACCACTCTAAGGAAGGGCCCGATAGACTATCCTGAAAGAAATGCATGAGCATTCTTTCATCAGTGGAGTATGCAGACATCTTTCTGTAATAAGCTCGTACATGCACTTTCGGACACGTATCTCCTCTGTACTTATCGAACGCAGGCGCTTTGAATTTAATCGGCACCCTCAAGCCAGGTACCAAGCCCATAGTTGCCATGTCCAATCCTACAGCACTCTGATTTAGGACTCCCTTCATTTGCTCTTCCAGCATTCTAATCTTTTGAGAATCATCCATCGGCCCGTCAAAACCTCCTCCAGAGAAGGCGTCCTCCTGTTGATCCTCTTGCCACATACCGTTTCCAGCCCCGTATCCATCATATGCATTATTACGTCCAGCTCTGACCTGATTCATCCCCGGAACTCGGCCTCTGTTGCCGTACCCTTGAACACCTCCAGCGGGACCAACAGCCATAAATCCAGTACCATTTCCGTTTCCAAAGCCTCCGTAACCCTGATTGACCATACCATAACCATCTTGCCCAAAGCCTTGAGCATTAAAGCCATACTTGCCAGTGTTGTCGAATCCCTGATCGTTGAATCCGAACCCAGTATTGACAAAGCCATTGCCTCCGAGATTATCTCCCACATTGACATCGCCCAACCCAGCATTATGGACAGCAGTTTCATTCCCCACTCCGACGTTACCGTTCACAGCAGCGGTAGCGTTGTTGACGTTAGCAGCATTCATATTGACGACAGGCGGAGCCACTGGCGTGGGAGTGCCGTCCCCATGAGCAGTATCAACCCGGACAGATTGATGATCGTCATTACCATGACCAGCGTTGCGAGCCAACAGAGGCTGGACCATGGCTTGCAAGTTCTCTTGCCCTTTTGCTATAGCTTCCATGGTCTGCATGAAGAGGGCGAGCTTCTCGCGCACATCCTGCATCTCGTTTTGAATTTGGTCCATGACTTTTCGACAGTTGGAGCGTGTAGAATAGCGGTGCGGATGTTGATCTGGAATCCTGTTAAGTACCTGATACAGAGCAGGAATAAGACACCATTCAAAGATTACCTGTTATGCAATATGAATATGAATGTAATGCAATGTGTCTGTGCATTAGGGAAGTTCATTCCCCCAGTTCTAGTGCGAAGGTGCCGGTGCAGTGACAGTGTTGACAATAGGAATAACGGAGCTGAATCATAGAAAGCCTCATATATTGCAGAGAGAATCAATAATCCCAGGGTACAATATCACTGAGAGTACAAAGAAGGCATGACCTCAACCAACAATCCTGGTGATGGTCAGCACTATGCAAATAAAGCATACAAATAGTGGAATGATCAAATCCTCCCAAAAGTCTGGTACTCCTCTATCAACTTCTTGGTCTCCGGATGGCTTGGTCGATCAAGCAGACCTTCAACAAGCTGGTTTCTCCTCTTAAGGACACGGCGTACGTCTTCAGCAGTTTCTTCCCACGTTGCTTCTCCGAAGCAATCCTCTAGCTTTCGCTTCTGAGATACCGCTTCGTCTCTGGATTTGATTGCCTTGTTCAGTGCATGCTGGACACTATACCGATTCATCACTTCTTCCTCACACTTCTTGATGCTAGACTTCAATTTCTCCTCGAGGTCAGAAATTTGCTGCTTCAGCTTATCTTCCCTCTTCTTGTTGTTAGTGAGTGTAGCATTCCAAGTCTTATTGCAAGAAGATATCTCTCGGTGTGCTGCGTCGAGCGCCTTCTTTTTGGCTTCCAGCATGTCATGGGAACTTCTGAACTCTTGCCCCAGACGTTCGCGCTTTTTCTTTTCCTCGGTCAACTCAGCTCCTAACCTGTTTACCAGCTCGATCTGTTGTTGGAAAGCATATACGGCCTTGTTTTTCTCGCTGCGTGCTTGAGCTAACTCTTGCTCTAACCCTTCGTTAATCTTCATCAAGGCTTCTTTCTCCCTCACAACCTGCTCATAGACTTCTCTAGAAACAGTAGTCGGCTCTGCTACCGGAACGGGAACAAGAATTGGTGCATCTGGAAATGGCATCCTCAACTGACTAGCCCTCTCCTGAATCCAAACCCTGTAAGGTTCATAAGCCTGGCAATCGTTCTTACCTAACAGTGGCTTCCCTTTGCGGTTAATACGCGTCCAGGCATGTTGCAACTTGGCTAATAACTCCCCCTTCACATCTCCAGTGAAGTACAGAGATTCCTGTACTTCTTCCTCCTGAGGTGGATTCTTCAGCGCATATCCAAACTGGCGAATGAATAGAGAAGGGTTGTGATTGATACACCCTTTTCTTCCTATCAGCGGCACATTAGGGTACCCAGAACAACTGAAGATGAGCTCAGATCCTAACAGGTCTCGATCAAACCATACAACGTCTTCGGAAGATAGCCTCATCAAGCGTTCAGACCAGCTAGCAGAGGTTGCACTGTCTACAAATGGTCCCTTCGTGGGGAGATGACTTTTGAACCACATATTCAACAGAGGAGTACAGCAGTAAACAACTTTTCCTCTTCGGTTTTCATTCTTATAGTGCAATGAATGATAGAAGTCTCCGATCAAAGTTGGCACTGGATTGCCTGCAGCAAACAGATAGAAAGCGTCCAAATCCACAAAGTTGGGCAAGTTAGGAAACAGCACAATTCCATAGATGCATAAAGCCAGAATAGCATTGAAAACCACCCAACAACCGTTCTTGGCGTACTCCCGAGCTTTGGCGACTAAGAAATCCAGAGAGAAACCTGAAACCCCAAGCCAAGAAGTCAATAACAGATCTGCAGCGTTCATATGCAAGGCTTTGGCTAAGTCCTCCAACTTGGGCTCAGCAGCAGAGTGGATAAAGGGAACCTTGTTCTGCACGGGAAGCTCAGTAAACTCCACATACTCCTCAATAGTAGGTCCCAGAATGAAGTCCGCAAAAGTAAAGCATCTCAATGCGGGATCATAGAACTGCATCAAGGTATATAGCCTGTTCATCTCATCAGCAGTGGGTTTACAGACTAATCCCAGTAATCTCTCATGGCTCATTCTGAAGCTTCTTCTAACCCCTTCATCAGCAAGAGATATTAGACCAAGCAAAGAAGTAATATCAGGTGACGGTAGTTTGTACGCAACTGTTTTCCTCAAACCAGCCATAATCAAAACTCAGAAGTCCGGGCACTAGAACTAGGGAAATGCAAATGCACCTGCAGCACAGACACACGTTAGTGAAATGCAAATGATAATGGATATGCAGGAATGCAATGCAAGTAACATTCAACAGGGCCCAAAGCTGCAGCTGAAGAGCCTAAACCCAATCAAGAAAGGTCTCAGATAGACCATCCAGAAGTCATCAAACCCTGGTCTCAGATAGACCTGAAATAACACTCCAATACTGGTCTCTGACAGACCTCAAACCATAACTCACTGGTCTCTGATAGACCTCAAACCACATCCATAATTGGTCTCTGACAGACCTCAGAACACATCTCCAAATGGTCTCTGACAGACCTCATAACTCTCCATAAATAACCAAGATCTCTGATCGAGAACAAACCGGTATCTGAAGGTCTGGTTACCTGCATAACCCCAAATCCCCTCACAGGTGGGTGGCCCTATAACTGGCACAAGGTACGGCATCCTATGCGGTCGTCGGCGTCACAGACTTTCAGGGTTGATGATACGATTCCCAGAAGGAGTGGCATCATCAATTCCTGAAGAGGCCTCACTTAGCCAACTTCCAAGTGATCGGTCCCCGGAGTCGACAATTCAGCTGACCAACAACCCCTTCGACCCAAAGGGTAGAAAAAGAAGCCAACCAGAAGAACCTCGTCCGAGTGTAGATTTCATGAGACACTAATGCAAGCAAAGCCGGCACGCGCCCACTACTTTCTACTCTAATTCTAGGTGCACTCAAGCCCAGGTCCGGCTTCTCACTCAATATCAGAACACCCGTCACACCCCAATACAGCAATAATAATCCATATATACAAAGCTGAAAATAAAGGTCAGAAATATAAATCCATACAAAATCCTCGACGGGAAAACAAGCGTTAGGATTGACTCTCTTAAGGGACGTTGGATCCCAAATGCGTAAGAACCATCGCAGTCCTTAGCAGCCAGGGGACGTTGGGTCCCCAGCAGAGTCGCCAGCTGTCGCTACTGCGAAAATCGGCGCCGGCTGAACAGAAGAGTCGCCACCGTGCGTTATTTATCCCACGGGAGGGAAAGGAAACGCTCAGAGTAAACCTCGCACAACACGGGAAAGGTATGGTCATCGCAACCAAAACCTGGATTCGGGAGTCGGTTACGCAAGGGGAAGGTATTAGCACCCCTCACGTCCGTCGTACTCGACGGGATCCACGCTTGTTTTCGGGTATGGATTGTTATTCTATCTACGCTAAAGGTCTGGGGTGAAAAAGAAAATAAAATGAAAATAAAAGTGACTCGGCAAAGTATCGCGCTTTATGCCTACGTATTCCCGCCTGAAACGAGAAATCAGAGTCAACGTAGTTCGCCTACCTACGGGAAAGGAGGGGAAGGTTGCTCGCTAGGATATCGCATCCTATGCCTACGTACTTTCATACAGCATGAAAGATCAGAGCAAACGTAGTTCGGGCCACGTACGACACAAGTCTGTCTTGGTTGATTTTATTCCTTCTGAAAAAGGTTTTCCTGATTAGCAGTCCAAGCGGACAAAAATGACGCTTTGATGAGTTCACATTCTTTTACGGAAGAAGTGTCTTTTATTGTGTTTGAAATCTTTATGTGTTTTTTTCTGCTTGTTTTGAGAAAGAACGAGACAGAACTCTAACCTACGGTTGCGAGGAGAAACAAACTAACCTAATGTTATCATGCATGGGTTAAGACCTAGTGTCTATCATGCTCCTCTCTCGCACAGAGAGAAACAGAGATCCTACGGGATAGGCAGAAATAGAAACAATATCAGATATATACAGTAAAACAGTAAAATGCATGGATGCAACAGTACAAGCGAGGCAAGGGAGTCCCACTCAACCTCGAACCTAGAAAACAATAGGCAAAAGTGAACAGACTTCACTTTCAACCCAGCAGGGTAGACAGCAAACAATACAGTTCAGAAAACCAATCAATACATCAGCAAATGAAATACAACAGCAAAAAAAACAGCATCAACAGCTCTGAATCAACATCTGGCTTCAATCAATCTCCAATCAGTTGCAAGCTTCAACAAGCATCAATCTCCATCTCCATGGCCTTCAGGCAAGGGCTTTGATCATCAGTCTTCCATCTGCAATGGCTTTTCTTCATGCTCAAACCTCCAGGGTGAGGGATTAGTCACAAGAGTGAAGAGAATGAATGTTAAACAGTCAATTACCTACCAAGGGTGGTTCATCAACTGTTAACATTAATCAGAAAGTTTCCTCTCAAAAGTTCTATCTTTCAAATATATTCACTGATCCTTCCAAAGGAAGGAGGTGGATATTTGAAAGAGACTTTGAATCATGGAGAAAGGATGGATGCAGACAAGGCAATCCATGTTTGAGAAACAATCATTCTAATCTAGAGCTCTGCCTAGCTCCTAAACCCTAGTCAGCATCTGCTAGCAAGAATCTCCTCCTCAACTCTGACAGTTGATCTTCAATCTCTGGATCTCCAATGGTCTTCATCTTCACCAATCTTCAGCTTCCCCAGGGCCCCAGACAAACCCAATACCCAAACAAACAAGCAACAATCCCCAGAGGGCACACCACACCAGACAATCAGATATACAGACAGTAATAATAGCAGTAGGGGAATCCTGACTTTTCTAAGGGATCTAGCAACTACCCATAGCCCCTATAGTCCCATAACTAATCTATTCAAACCCTAAGTCCTATGGGAAATGAAATCAAACTTCTTAAGTTGTCACCTAAAACCCTAGTTTTGTACATGATGTTCAAGCCTATATTAATCTCCTAAAATTAACTCCTAAAAATGGGAACTAAAATATTTCTACAAGTTGAATATCTCATCTAAACAATATGAAAAGAATGACCAACAAATATTAAAGCATGTAAGAGAACAAAAATTATTAAAATGATGCATGAAATGAAACTATTTAATATGACATTTATTTAGAAAATATGGAAAAAATATGAAATAAAAATAAAAATGAAATTTTATTTTTCTATAATATTCTAGACATCCTAAAGAAAATATGGTAAAAAGAATGAATCAAAATGCATTTTCTATGAATTTATTATGAATTTATGAAATTGGTAAAAATTAAAATGGAATTAAAAACAATTAAACCAAATAAAATGAGGGAGGGGGGTATGAATAGAAATTCGCTCCAGTTATATCCAGGATGGGCCACATAATGGGGGGTGTTGGTAGCGAATTATGCTAGGCCCAGTATCACTCTGAATTAGTGAAAAAAAATAAGAAGCGCTGGGGGTAAGAAAAGTAACAGATTCATGTTGAAATTGGTTTGGGCTTGGTATAGGGGGGTGGGGATAACACAAGCCAACTCAGGCCCGCCCGTTTCAATTAATGAAACGGCGCGTTTTGGCCAGCTTCATTTCCCTCCAAATAATCAGATTAAATGCTGGCCATTGGATCACGCCAAAAGTCAAAAGTCCAACACGCATTGAACGGACGTGATTACGTCTTCCTCCTTGGTTCAACTGAGATTAGGGTTTCACTCCATGAACATCCCTGCACGAGCAATCTTCCATCCCTCTGTTCTCACTCTACAGGCGACCAATCCACACGATGTGAACATGAAAACTACTCTACAACTCTCCCTCTACAATCCTAGGGCATCAGTTTGAATTGAAACTCACCACAACAACAAACCCGATCGAAGCAACATCTGATCACCATGAAATTACACTGATATGCACCAACTCAATTCTTCCTCAAACTTGACCAGAACTAATCTATGCATAATGGAGATTAACATATGCTATCAAGCTACAATTATGATGCACTAACCTAGGAGATTCAAGCCCTAACAGTTTGTTGCACCTGTTAACAACCATCACCAATCCTTTCCAAATTCATCTAAACTAATCTCCTAACCACCTAGATTGCATCTAAACTAACAACATCGTGCCAAACTAACTAGATCAAGCAGTTTGAATGAAAACTTACCTAGTGAGAAATCTTGAGAAACAGCTATGGAAGATGTGGATCTGAAGCTTCTAGGTGTTGGATCTTGATCCACAAACTCAGTACTCAATTCTGTATGCAAAATTTTAGAGATTCCTTGCTCGAATTGTGCTGTCCACTTGAACTTGTGATTTTGATGTTGATGAAAAAGATGCTCGAAAATGGATGATAATCACTTGATCCTTGATTGGATGATGATCTATGATGATGATGGAGTAAGATTGAATTGATTTTGATGATGATTTTGTGAAGGTTTTGAGAGAATTGCAATGAAACTTTTATGAAAAGGAATGAGAAATTTTGTGGAATTCTTGGTGCAAATGAAGCCAACCCTTGCCAAATTCTCCTTTCATGAATATATAGACCCCAATGGTACATTCTAGATCCATCTTGCACATTCCCTTGTTTTCCAACTTTGATCCATTTTGGTTATGTTTCTTCAATTACAAGTAACCAAAGATAACTTCTTTTTTTTCTTCTAAACTCAAAAAAGTGTGTGAACCATTGTTCTTAGAATTGTTTTTCCATTCAAAATCATATATTGGAAGTCTCCATTTGGACTTAGAAATCTCCCAAACCATTTTTCACTTTGAATTTATTCACTTTATAAGCCATTTTAGTTCATATTTTGACCAATTATGTAACTTCATGCTATGAGCTTCTCCAATAATTTGTGACCTTCTTTCTAGACTTAAAATCCCATTTGGAGCAAGTTTGATGTTGTAAGTTTTTCCATTTGAGGCCTCCTTGTATGAGTTTTGGACATAGGTTAAAATGACCTGTAATTCACAAATGCCCAAAATACCCTTTGCTTGCCAAGACCATAAGTTGAGTTCTACACATCATATGAAGGCATGCCATACCATTCTAGAAAGCTAAGACAATGAGGAACAACTCTTATGTTGACCAAGAATTCATTTGAAATCTCCTTGAGGGGCAAAACTAGCTTGGAAGTCAAGTCACTTTCACAGACCAAAATTCAGACACCCCAGATGACCTGTAACTTGTAAGGACCATAACTTGAGTTCTATAAATCTCCTTGAGGTCTTCCACCACTCAAATTAAAGGTCTTGAGACCCTCTACAAGTTTCATGTTGGCCAAGAAGCCATTTGGAGCTAGCATTTTGACTTATCTTGCTTGGAAATTTGGCCTAAACTAGGGGATTTTACAGAGAAACCCTAATTTAGTAACTCCTCTTCTCCTTGATTTCTCTTGAATTCTCCTTGGCATATCTCCATATCCTCATTCTCCATGTCAAATTATGAACTCCACATCTCTCCACTAGCCTTGAATTCCCTCTTAAATCAATCAATTGACCTAGGGTTGACCTAGGGTTGACCCAGATGAAACCCTAGTTGACTGTCTTCAACTATAGCTCTTGTGCTTTCACCAATGATTTGTCTCCTTCTCCAAATGACTTTATAAGTCTCTCATAATGTCTAGATACTCTCCATGCCTTCAATTCACAGCTCATAACCCTCTTGTTGATCCTCAGATACCCTCAGCTAGGAGATAGACTCAAGGTTTGATCTGCTGAACTCTTGGCTTTCAAATTCTTTCCTGATGACTTGAATGAGATTGAATTAAGATAATAACCTCTTGATAGGCCTCTAGAGATGAGAATAGTGATTGGTCCCCTGCTGAATGACTTGCTATGCTTATGCTATGCAGATGGTTAGTCTATGTACATGACTCTATATGCAAATGCTAATGATAATGAAGCATAAACCAAGGAATAAGGTTGGGCAAATTTTGGGGTGCAACACTTAGGATAGAGGTTATGTGTCTTTTGACCCTGTGTTGTTTTGGTTGAGCAGTATGGCAGGAAAGAATGATGCTGCTCTGGCTGCAGCTATGCAAGCTATAGTGCAGGTGGTTGCCAATCAGAATCTGGCTGCGGGTGCGCAATTCAGAGATTTGACGCAGTTCCAGAGTAATAAGCCAACAAAGTTTGAAGGAGGAATTTTGGATTCGGAAGCTGCACAGAAATGGCTGAAAGCGATTGAGAAGACTTTCAGGACTATGAGTTGCAGTGATGAGCAGAAGGTGAGGTTTGGTACCCACATGTTGGAGGGTGAAGCTGAGGCTTGGTGGGACTACAGTCGCCAGAGATTGGAGGCTGCGGGAACTTCCATTACTTGGGGGTGGTTCGGACGATTTTTCTTGAGACGTATTTTCCAGAGGATATCAGAAGTGCTGAGGAGATTGAGTTTCTGGAGCTGAAGCAGGGTAACTTGTCTGTAGCAGAGTATGCTGCTAAATTTGAAGAGCTGGCTCAGTATTGTCCCCATTACAATACTAATGAGGCAATGACTTCTAAGTGTTTGAAGTTTGAGAACGGATTGCGTCCGGAGATCAAGATGGGGATAGCTTGTCAGAAGATCAGGAGCTATCCTGAGTTGGTGAGTAGAAGCCGAGTTTATGATAATGACAACTGGGCAAGGATTGCATACTATAAGGCTGCGAATGACCGTAAGGGTAAGCAGAGGTTTGGTGGTACTCCTTACAGCGTGCCGGCTGATAAGGGAAAACAGAAGGCCGTTGCTGATAAGAAGTTCAGAGGGCGGAGAGCATCGATGGATTTGAAATCTTTTCAGTGCGGTGCCGCGGGGCATCGTGTTAGTGATTGTCCTCATGAGATGAAGAAGTGCTTCAAGTGTGGGATGTCGGGCCACGTGATGGCGAAGTGCAAGACTAATATGCCTACTTGCTATAACTGCAGTGAGAAAGGTCATATTAATACTCATTGTGAGAAGCCGAGGAGGACTCAGGCGCCTCAGGTCAGTGGTAAAGTGTTTGCTGTGGTAGGGACTCAATCGATGGATGAGGAGCGTGCTATCAAAGGTACTTGTTTTATCAATAATGTTCCTTTGACTGCTATGATTGATACGGGTGCGACCCACTCGTTCATTTCTATTGAGCGGCGGATGACTATCGAAACTCCCTCTATTGGTTCAAAGACTACTTCTTTGGTGTGCTTGAAGTGTCCACTGACTATCTTCGGTAGAGATTTTGGGGTAGATCTGATTTGTCTACCACTTGGTGGTTTGGATGTTATTCTGGGTATGAACTGGTTGGAGTTCAACCGAGTCTACATCGATTGTTTTCGGAAGGTGTTGTTATTTCTTACTCCAGAAGAGGAAGCAGTGGCAAATTCCTTGTCTAATAAGGAATTGTGTAACGCCCCATTTTATTTAGATTAAATTTAATTGTGACTTTTTCCGTATCTCGTTGTGTCGTAGTCGTAGTTGAGTATGTGATTGGATCGATGAAAGGAATTGAATCAGTCGAATTGTCGGAAAAATTTTGGTTTGTCGGAAAACTTCAAAAATTCATATCTCTTGATCCGTAAGTCAGATTTGACCCTCGTTCGAAGCGTTGGAAAGCTAAAGAGATGCTCTATCTAGAAAAAAATTGAAAAAAAATTTAATTTTGCTGATATGACGACCGTCACAGGGTGTGACGACCGTCACAGGGTGTGACGACCGTCACAGGGTGTGACGACCGTCACACGAGCAAAAACTGCAGTTATGCAGAATTTGAACGTGTTCTGGTAGAATGAGATTTTTTAGTAAAAATATATTCCCATGGACTCTTTTACCCTCATTTTATATCATTTTGGGAATAGAAGACTAAAAAGAGGAGTTACCTAGGGGAGAGAAAGTAAGAGAGAAGAATTGTCGATCGGCGAATTCGGAAGATTTCTGCAGAAAAATCACCGTAGAGCAGAAGCGGAATCGGAAAGCGTCGAATTGGCCTCAATTCTAAGGTAAGGGTGGGGTTCAATTCTATAATTGGGAGTATGATCGAATTTATGTGGGGATCGAGTCATAGGTATAGTCTTCGTAAATCGATAAATGTTAAGGAAAAGGTTTCCCTAATGGGACCAGATTTCTATGTAGGAATGAATGTGTTATGTGGTTATTAGTGCGATGCCCTAAGGTTTTCCTTATGGGCAAATGCGTAGAACGAATATGCTATATGGTTATTCGTACAACGCTCTAATGGTTTTTCCCTAATGGGCGTCAAGATGGCTGAGTTGGTCTAAGGCGCCAGCTTTAGGTACTGGTCCAAGAAGGGCAGTCACCTAGTTGTGACTGATTGGTAACTAATTATGTGGATAAATGCCGTAATGTTGTTATTACAATAATATGCGGAGTTCTTAATGGTTGATATTAAGGTTGTTGTTGTTCCTGTATATGAACATATAGAAATGGGAATTGTTGTTGTTCCTGTATACGAACAGGTAGAAATATATATGATGTCATTGTTGTCCCCGTATGTGAATAAGTCGAATATGATGATCACATGAGTTGTATGATGTGGTGATGCTCTGTTATGGACGTTTTGGTTGTAAGCATAAAGCTTCATTGTGTGGTTGTTCTGGTTGTGTTGTAGTCCATAATAGGTGCATTGCATGGCATATCATTTGGCCTGGATTGGCGACGGTTGGCCCTTAGTGGCAAATTGGCCTGGATTGGCGACGGTTGGCCCTTAGTGGCAAATTTTTGGTTGCGGAGTTTTGCTCCGAAATGGTACCACATGCATATGTATAGTTGAGTCGCATAAAGTCGCATAATTACGCTAGTTGTATGTTAATGTTGTTTATGTGAGATATGGATTACTCGCAGTTGTTGTCGATGATGTTTATGATTTCAAACCCTATAATGCTGTGATGAGTTCCGGCATGTTTTCTATCATGCTTTATGTTATATGATTGATATCTCACCCTTTTCCGTTGTATGTTACCTCCTCTGGTGGTAATTTGCAAGTAGTCAAGAATAGAGCGTAGTTCCCGTAAGGTGTCGTTGGTCGCTCTGATACGTAGCACTCTTGGGGGGGATGAACGATTGTTTATGTTGTTTATTTGATGTTTTCTTGTTGCTGAATTTTACTAAGTATTTTAGTTGAATTGGGTGTGTTTTTTGTTAATGCACCGAATGCTGGTTGTACGCACTAAGCCGAAGAATCGGTAGTGTTGAATTTTGATGGAAAACTAGTTGTTTAATGAATATATGCAAGCTGAAGTACTTGCTGAATTTTAATGGGGTTTTGGTTGTAAATTTCTGGTATCACACTGATTTTCATAAATGTTGAAAGTGCATTATGTTCCGCTGCGAATGAATATGTTGTTATGTAATTAAGATGTTATGTGAGTTGTTATTAGTTGTTCATCCAAGAGTATGTGCTATGTATCATCACTGAATGCATGTTGTCCAATTAAATGGTGAAATGTATGTTTTTGTAAGTCGAATATGTGACACCTCTGTTGCGTCTCAGTTTTTGTGCGTGTGACGGTCGTCACGACTCCATGACGGTCGTCATGCCTGCAAAATTCGTGCACTCTGATTTTGATTTATTTTAAATATGCGTTGGGTTAGAACGGGGTGTTACAATTGGTATCAGAGCAGGTTGTTTCATTCGACCAAGTTATCGAGTCAGTCGTCGTGTCTAGTAGCCTAGTGTCGTTATTCATGAAATCTGACTGTTGGTTGTTACAGCTTAAGTTGGAATGGCTGGAAGGAACGATGCTGCGATTGCTGCTGCCTTGCAAGCATTGGCTAATGCAATGGAACATCATCCGAATCCTACTGGAGATGCTGGATCTCGCAGTTTGGCAACGTTTCAGCGTGAGAATCCGCCTACCTTCAAGGGTAAGCATGATCCTGATGGTGCACTGGATTGGTTGAAGGAGATGGAGAGAATCTTCCGTGTGATGGATTGTACTCCGGTGCAGAAAGTTCGTTATGGGACGCATATGCTAGCAGCCGAAGCTGATGACTGGTGGCTAGAAATTCGTCCGATATTGGAAGCTGCAGGTGAGGAAGTCACTTGGACTCTATTCCGTAGGGAATTTCTGAAGAAGTATTATCCGGAAGATGTCCGCGGTAAGAAAGAGATTGAGTTCCTTGAGTTGAAGCAAGGAGACAAATCTGTTACTGAGTATGCTGCGAAATTCAAAGAGTTGGCTAAGTTTTATCCGCACTACAGCGCAGAAACTGCTGAATTCTCTAAATGTATCAAGTTTGAGAACGGGTTGAAGTCTGAGATCAAGAAAGCAGTCGGGTATCAGAAGATCCGTGTTTTTGATTCATTGGTCGAAAGCTGTAGGATTTATGAAGAAGATAGCAACGCTCATTACAAGTTGATGAGTGAGAGGAGAGGCAAATCACAGCAGAGTCGTGGTAAGCCTTATGACCCTCCAGCTGGCAAAGGGAAACAGAAAGCAGCTGACGGCAAGAAAACTAGTAGGGGAGATGCTCCTGCTGGTATTGTTTGCTATAAGTGTGGAAAGTCTGGTCACAAGAGTAATGTGTGTACTACTAGATCATAGAGGTGTTACCGTTGCGGCGAGTTGGGGCACGCTGTCGCTGGGTGCCAGCGCAAGGGAATGGTTTGTTTCAACTGCGGTGAAGAAGGGCACATGCGAGACAGGTGTCAGAAACCTAAGAAGGAACAGACTGGCAGAAGAGTGTTCGCGTTATCCGGGACTCAGACATCCAGCGATGACAGATTGATTGAAGGTACTTGTTTCATTAATAGTACTCCTTTACTTGCTATTATTGACACTGGTGCGTCTCATTGTTTTATTGCTGCGAATTGTGTTGAACGTTTGGGTCTTGTGTTGTCGCACATGAATGGGGAGATGTTAGTTGAGACTCCAGCTAAGGGATCAGTGACTACATCTCTTGTATGTCTGAAATGTCCTCTATCAATGTTTGATAGAGATTTCCTTGTTGATTTAGTCTGTTTGCCACTAAGTGGGATAGACGTAATTTTTGGTATGAACTGGTTGGAGTATAATCGCGTTCATAACAATTGTTTTGATAAGTCGATGAGATTCTCTACCCCTGAGGAGGAAGGAGCCTGTTTAGTAACTACAGCACAGAGAAAGCAGATGTTACGGGAAGATGCTCAGGTGTTTGCGCTAGTAGCATCGTTATCCGTGGAGAATCAAGCGAGACTGGATGAAGTAGAAGTTGTCTGTGAGTTTCCGGAAGTGTTTCCAGATGAAATTCCTGACGTCCCTCCAGAACGGGAAATTGAATTTTCTATTGATCTTGTACCTGGCACCAGACCCGTGTCTATGGCGCCGTACAGGATGTCGGCATCTGAATTGGCTGAATTGAAGAAACAATTGGAAGACTTACTTGAGAAGAAGTTCGTCAGACCAAGTGTATCGCCGTGGGGAGCTCCGGTATTATTGGTAAAGAAGAAAGATGGCAGTATGAGGTTGTGTATTGATTACCGACAACTGAATAAGGTGACGATTAAGAATAAATATCCACTCCCGAGGATTGATGACTTGATGGATCAGTTGGTTGGTGCACAAGTGTTTAGTAAGATCGACTTGAGGTCGGGGTATCACCAGATTAAGGTAAAGGATGAGGATGTCCAGAAGACTGCATTCAGAACCCGATATGGACATTATGAGTATACGGTAATGCCGTTTGGTGTTACTAATGCACCAGGAGTTTTTATGGAGTACATGAACCGTATCTTCCACAAGTATTTGGACCGGTTTGTAGTAGTGTTCATTGATGACATCTTAATTTACTCTAAGTCGAAGGAGGAGCATGTCGAGCACTTGAATTTAGTATTGCAAGTCTTGAAGGAAAGGAAGTTGTATGCGAAGCTCTCGAAGTGTGACTTCTGGTTGAGGGAAGTTAGCTTCCTGGGCCATGTTATTTCAGGTAGCGGAATTGTTGTAGATCCATCTAAAGTTGACGCAGTGTTGCAATGGGAGACTCCGAAGTCGGCAACTGAGATTCGAAGCTTTTTGGGACTTGCTGGTTATTACCGAAGGTTTATTGAAGGTTTTTCTAAGTTGGCGCTTCCGTTAACTAAGTTGACGGGTAAAGGGAAAGCTTTTGTGTGGGATGCTCAATGCGAAGCGGGTTTTACAGAGCTGAAGAAGAGGTTGACATCTGCTCCAGTATTGACCTTGCCTAATATAGAAGAACCGTTTGTTGTATATTGCGATGCTTCTAAATTCGGTTTAGGAGGTGTACTTATGCAGAGTAACAAAGTAGTTGCGTATGCTTCAAGACAGTTGAGAATTCATGAGAAGAATTACCCTACGCACGATTTAGAACTTGCTGCTGTTATTTTCGTGTTGAAGATTTGGAGACATTATTTGTATGGTTCGAGATTCGAAGTGTTCAGTGACCATAAGAGTTTGAAGTACCTGTTCGATCAGAAGGAACTGAACATGAGACAGCGAAGGTGGTTAGAGTTGTTGAAAGATTATGATTTTGGTTTGAATTACCATCCGGGAAAAGCTAATGTTGTAGATGATGCCTTAAGTCGCAAGACCTTGCATATGTCAGCAATGATGGCTAAAGAGTTGGAACTGGTTGAGCAGTTCAGAGATCTGAGCCTAGTTTGTGAAGTGACGCCGAAGAGCGTAAAGTTGGGGATGTTAAAGATTAATAATGATTTTCTGGGCAGCATCAGAGAAGCTCAGAAATTAGACGTGAAGTTGGTAGATATGATGTCTGGAGTGGGACATTCGGAAAATAATGATTATCAGTTGGATGCGCAAGATGTGTTGAGATTTCGTGGTCGTATTTGTATTCCGGATGATGCAAATATGAAGAAAGCGATTCTAGAAGAGGGTCACAGAAGTAAGTTGAGTATTCATCCAGGAGCGACTAAAATGTATCATGATTTGAGGAATATGTTTTGGTGGCCTGGTATGAAACGTGATGTGGCACGATTTGTTTATGCATGTTTGACTTGTCAGAAGTTGAAAGTTGAGCATCAGAAACCTGCCGGATTGATGCAACCGTTGGAAATTCCAGAATGGAAATGGGACAGCATTTCGATGGACTTTGTAACGGGTCTTCCGAATACGTTGAAAGGATGTGATTCTATTTGGGTGATTGTTGATAGGCTTACAAAGTCAGCTCACTTTATTCCTATTAACATCACTTTTCCGGTGCCGAAGTTGGCGGAAATTTATGTCAGAGTGGTTGTTAAGTTGCATGGTGTTCCGTTGTGTATCGTGTCGGATAGAGACCCGAGGTTTACTTCTGAGTTTTGGAAGAGTCTGCAAGAGGCATTGGGTTCTAAGTTGAGGTTGAGTTCAGCATACCATCCTCAGACAGATGGACAGACTGAACGGACTATTCAGTCTTTAGAAGATTTGTTGAGAGCTTGTATTCTCGAGGAAGGTGGTTCTTGGGATACTCATCTTTCGTTAATAGAGTTTACTTATAATAATAGTTACCATTCTAGTATCGGAATGGCACCGTTCAAAGCTTTGTATGGTCGGAGATGTAGGACTCCGTTGTGTTGGTACGAATCAGGAGAAAGTGTAGTACTTGGACCGGAGATTGTTCGGGAGACTACTGAGAAGGTGAAGTTAATTCGAGATAAGATGAAAGCTTCACATAGTAGGCAGAAAAGTTATCATGATAAGCGCAGGAAGGCTTTAGAATTTGAGGCTGGAGATCATGTGTTTTTGAGAGTCACGCCGGTGACTGGAGTTGGTAGAGCTTTGAAGTCTAAGAAGCTTACGCCTCGTTTTATTGGTCCGTATCAGATATCAGACAGAGTTGGAAAGGTTGCTTATCGAGTGGCGTTACCGCCTAATCTGTCGAATCTGCACGATGTATTTCATGTGTCACAGCTCCGAAAGTATATTTCAGATCCATCGCATGTCATTCCCATGGACGATGTGCAAGTACGCGAGAATCTTACTGTGGAGACAAAGCCTGTGAGAATTGACGATCGGGAAGTGAAGACGTTACGAGGTAAAGAAATTGCTTTGGTGAAAGTGGTCTGGTTGGGGGCTGCTGGCGAAAGCTTGACGTGGGAACTAGAGAGCATGATGCGGGAGTCTTATCCCGAGCTATTTGATTAAGGTAATTTCGAGGACGAAATTCTTGTAAGTAGGGGAGAGTTGTAACGCCCCGTTTTATTTAGATTAAATTTAATTGTGACTTTTTCCGTATCTCGTTGTGTCGTAGTCGTAGTTGAGTATGTGATTGGATCGATGAAAGGAATTAAATCAGTCGAATTGTCGGAAAAATTCTGGTTTGTCGGAAAACATCAAAAATTCATATCTCTTGATCCGTAAGTCGGATTTGACCCCCGTTCGAAGCGTTGGAAAGCTAAAGAGATTCTCTATCTAGAAAAAAATTGAAAAAAAATTTAATTTTGCTGATATGACGACCGTCACAGGGTGTGACGACCGTCACACGAGCAAAAACTGCAGTTATGCAGAATTTGAACGTGTTCTGGTAGAATGAGATTTTTTAGTAAAAATATATTCCCATGGACTCTTTTACCCTCATTTTATATCATTTTGGGAATAGAAGACTAAAAAGAAGAGTTGCGTAGGGGAGAGAAAGTAAGAGAGAAGAATTGTCGATCGGCGAATTCGGAAGATTTCTGCAGAAAAATCACCGTAGAGCAGTGATGACGAGAAAACGCATCGATTATATCGCTAGATTTCATTGACGTTTTATCGCGCATTCACCGTTTTAACGCTCGATTTCTCGAGTTTTTCTTACTATTTTGCAGGTACACCATTATGTGAGGCCGAATCATGAATTAAGAAGAAAGGAACGAAAGAAACCACAAGAAATGAAGCAAGGCAGAAGCCTGCAAAAAGTCTGCATAATTTGTAACAGCCACGGTCGTTACAAGGGTGTCACGACCGTGACACCCCAATTTGGGCCATCACGACCGTGAGGAAGTAGTCACGACCGTGACACTTAAAATCCTCAAATAACGAACGTGAAGACCTTGTCACGCCCGTGACAAGGATAAAACTTAGTTTTGACTCAGACTACGTCAAGCCACCACTGAAGACCACTTCTCCTAGTAATTCTCCTCAAGGCAGCACGTGAAGACGACTTCTCCCATTTTGTGCTGCCACTTTCCAACATTCTCTCAACCACTTCAGCAAAGCCCAAGAAGAAAAAGACCAAGACACCAGCCCATCAAAGGCTCTATAAATAGTACCAGCTGAGGTGAACGGAGGACAGACTTCAGTATCCAAAATTCCCGCGGAAGCTCTGCCAAATTACCTTACGAACCAGAATTTTTATTCCAGCATTATTTTATTTTCTGTCTTGTTTTATTTGTATCCAAACCAACCGTGTAACAATTTCCAACATTAGGGAATTGTTACACTTTTATTTGTTTCCAACCTTCAGCATTCGTTTTAATTTTTATTTTCGCCTACTCCAAGCCTTCCGGTCTGTGGAAGAAGGAGTCTACTCAGATATTTGTTAATCAGGTTTTTCAATTTATTGCACTTTAATTTAATTATAATGTCTATTTATTCTTCTGCCATGAGTAAGTTATTATTTAATTCTGTGTCTGATTCAATCTCGATGAGTAGCTAAATACCTTAGGGCGATATGTAGTTATAACAAACTTAACCGGTAAAATATAACCATAGGCTAAAATAATTAATCACTTAACATTCTGGCTGATACTTTTTAATTAAAATAGACCTTTTCGTTACGAGAGTAAGAAAAGGGTATTAGGTTGGGTCAAGACCACGAGAGTGTGAGATTTTAACCAGATAGCTAAAGTTAGGCATTTAAATTAAACACAGCGAGAGCGCTTTAAGATAAATTAGAATTATTTAGTTTCCAAAAATTACCTCTAAACACTTATGGGCTAGCGAGAGCAGGCATAGGGCTTTAGGGATAAGACCTGATATAAGACCACGAGAGTGTGAGTTGAGGGTATTTAAACTGGTAATCTCTACCGAATAGATTAAGTGAACATCTTTATAAGCCTAGGTTAGATTGACCCACCTAAGTTAGTATAATTACATACCGACCGTCTTAGTATTATTTTATTAAAAACTTAAATTTAATTCCGCCTTTAATAGTCTTAAAAACCAACAACAATCGTGACAACCATTCGCCTTAGCTAAACTAGAAGTTCATCTAGCACTAAGTAACAATAGAATCCCTGTGGATCGATAATCTTAAATATTACTTCGATAGGCTGTGCACTTGCAGTAAGATACCGCTAGACGCATAAGTAGACACGTCTTTAGCCCATCAAGCAGAAGCGGAATCGGAAAGCGTGGAATTGGCCTCAATTCTAAGGTAAGGGTGGGGTTCAATTCTATAACTGGGAGTATGATCGAATTCATGTGGGGATCGAGTCATAGGTATAGTCTTCGTAAATCGATAAATGTTAAGGAAAAGGTTTCCCTAATGGGACCAGATTTCTATGTAGGAATGAATGTGTTATGTGGTTATTAGTGCGATGCCCTAAGGTTTTCCTTATGGGCAAATGCGTAGAACGAATATGCTATATGGTTATTCGTACAACGCTCTAATGGTTTTTCCCTAATGGGCGTCAAGATGGCTGAGTTGGTCTAAGGCGCCAGCTTTAGGTACTGGTCCAAAAAGGGCAGTCACCTAGTTGTGACTGATTGGTAACTAATTATGTGGATAAATGCCGTAATGTTGTTATTACAATAATATGCGGAGTTCTTAATGGTTGATATTAAGGTTGTTGTTGTTCCTGTATATGAACATATAGAAATGGGAATTGTTGTTGTTCCTGTATACGAACAGGTAGAAATATATATGATGTCATTGTTGTCCCCGTATGTGAATAAGTCGAATATGATGATCACATGAGTTGTATGATGTGGTGATGCTCTGTTATGGACGTTTTGGTTGTAAGCATAAAGCTTCATTGTGTGGTTGTTCTGGTTGTGTTGTAGTCCATAATAGGTGCATTGCATGGCATATCATTTGGCCTGGATTGGCGACGGTTGGCCCTTAGTGGCAAATTTTTGGTTGTGCCTGTATTGGCATTAATTGGCCTGGATTGGCGACGGTTGGCCCTTAGTGGCAAATTGGCCTGGATTGGCGACGGTTGGCCCTTAGTGGCAAATTTTTGGTTGCGGAGTTTTGCTCCGAAATGGTACCACATGCATATGTATAGTTGAGTCGCATAAAGTCGCATAATTACGCTAGTTGTATGTTAATGTTGTTTATGTGAGATATGGATTACTCGCAGTTGTTGTCGATGATGTTTATGATTTCGAACCCTATAATGCTGTGATGAGTTCCGGCATGTTTTCTATCATGCTTTATGTTATATGATTGATATCTCACCCTTTTCCGTTGTATGTTACCTCCTCTGGTGGTAATTTGCAGGTAGTCAAGAATAGAGCGTAGTTCCCGTAAGGTGTCGTTGGTCGCTCTGATACGTAGCACTCTTGGGGGGGATGAACGATTGTTTATGTTGTTTATTTGATGTTTTCTTGTTGCTGAATTTTACTAAGTATTTTAGTTGAATTAGGTGTGTGTTTTGTTAATGCACCGAATGCTGGTTGTACGCACTAAGCCGAAGAATCGGTAGTGTTGAATTTTGATGGAAAACTAGTTGTTTAATGAATATATGCAAGCTGAAGTACTTGCTGAATTTTAATGGGGTTTTGGTTGTAAATTTCTGGTATCACACTGATTTTCATAAATGTTGAAAGTGCATTATGTTCCGCTGCGAATGAATATGTTGTTATGTAATTAAGATGTTATGTGAGTTGTTATTAGTTGTTCATCCAAGAGTATGTGCTATGTATCATCATTGAATGCATGTTGTCCAATTAAATGGTGAAATGTATGATTTTGTAAGTCGAATATGTGACACCTCTGTTGCGTCTCAGTTTTTGTGTGTGTGACGGTCGTCACGACTCCATGACGGTCGTCATGCCTGCAAAATTCGTGCACTCTGATTTTGATTTATTTTAAATATGCGTTGGGTTAGAACGGGGTGCTACAAATTGAGGGTCTTGTTGGAAGATGAAGCTAAGGTGTTTGCTTTGTTTGCGTCGTCATCGGTTGACAACAAGATGTTATTAGGTGAGTTGGCGGTGGTGAATGAATTTCCGGAAGTGTTCCCTGATGATATTATAGAACTACCTCAGAAGAGAGAAGTTGAGTTTAGCATTGATCTTGTTCCTGGTACGAGGCATATTTCTATGGTTCCGTACAGGATGTCGACAGTGAAATTGGCCGAGTTGAAGTCTCAGATTGGAGAGTTGTTGGATAGAAAGTTTATCAGACCGAGTGTGTCGCCGTGGGGAGCTCCAGTGTTGTTGGTGAAAAAGAAGGATGGTAGTATGCGTTTGTGCATCGATTACCATCAGTTGAATAAAGTGACCATCAAGAACAAGTATCCTCTTCCAAGGATTGATGATTTGATGGATCAGTTAGTGGGAGCTCGTGTGTTCAATAAGATTGATTTGAGGTCAGGTTATCATCAGATCAGAGTGAAAGAAGGTGATATTCAGAAGATGGTGTTTAGAACTCAATATGGACACTATGAGTATACTGTGATGCCTTTTGGAGTGTCTAATGTGCCAGGAGTATTTATGGAATATATGAATCGGATCTTCCATTCTTATTTGGATCAGTTTGTTGTTGTGTTCATTGATGATATACTGATTTATTATAAGTCGGAAGAAGAGCATGCAGAACATTTGAGGATCGCCTTGCAGGTGTTGAAAGATAACAAGTTGTTTACCAAGTTGTCGAAGTGTGAGTTCTGGATGAAGACTGTGAGTTTCTTGGGGCATGTGATTTCTAGTGACAGTGTGGCAGTAGACTCATCAAAGGTGAGTGCGGTGTTACAGTGGGAACCTCCGAAGACGGTAACGGAAGCTAGAAGCTTTTTGGGTTTGGCAGGGTATTACCGAAGGTTTATTGAAGGATTTTCTAGATTGGCATTGCCATTGACTCAGTTGACACGAAAGGATCAAGTTTTTGTGTGGGATGCGGCTTGTTAGGAAAGTTTTAAGGAACTGAAAAAGAGATTGACTTCAGCACTAGTGTTGGTTTTGCCAAATCCGAGTGAGCCTTTTGTGGTGTATTGTGATGCGTCTAAGATGGGATTAGGCGGAGTTCTTATGTAGAATGGGAAAGTGGTAGCTTATGCTTCACGGTAATTGAGGGTGCATGAAAGGAATTATCCTACTCATGACCTTGAATTGGCTGCGGTGGTTTTTGTGTTGAAGATCTGGAGGCATTATTTGTATGGTTCGAGATATGAGGTATTCAGCGATCATAAGAGCTTGAAGTATTTGTTTGATCAAAAAGAGCTGAATATGAGGCAGAGAAGATGGTTGTAATTCTTGAAGGATTACGATTTCAATCTAAGCTATCATCCTGGAAGAGCGAATATGGTTGTGGATGCTTTGAGCAGGAAGACAATTCATATGTCGGCTTTGATGGTGAAAGAGATGGAGCTAATTGAGCAGTTCAGAGACTTAAGCATGGTTTATGAATTTTCGGCAAATGGTGTGATGTTGGGCAAGTTGCAAGTGAGGAATGATTTCTTGGATATGATAAGAGAATGCCAAAAGCTGGATGTGAAATTGGTGGATTTGATGCAAGGAGCCGAAGGTGACTCCGATAATGATTTTAAATTGGATAGTGCAGGTGTGTTGAGGTTCAGAGGCAGAATTTGTGTGTCGGATGATGACGAGCTAAAGAATTCAATCTTGGACGAAGGGCATCGTAGTAGCCTGAGTATCCACCCGGGAGCTACGGAGATGTATCAGGATTTGAAAAAGTTGTTTTGGTGGTCAGGTATGAAAAGAGATATCGCTCGTTTTGTTTATGCTTATTTGACATGTCAGAAATCGAAAGTGGAACATCTGAAACCGTCTGGTTTGATGAAACCGTTGGAAATTCTAGTCTGGAAATGGGATTGTGTAACCATGGATTTCGTTACGGGATTGCCGAACACGGCAAGAGGATTTGATTCTGGTGAGTATGAGATGTTTTCAAGAAACGGATTAGTCCACACTTGACTTTCTCATGAAAACTCATTGAGATTTATTTTAAGTAAGAAAAGATATATTGCTGGCTAATGAATCCTATTCATCAGAACGCCAGAATGTATTCTGCAAAAAAGGGCAAGTTCAGAAGAATGTTCAAATCTGGAAGAAATGACTCTTCAGATTCAAAGCATTTGAAAGTTGCTATTCTTGAATAAGGTTCAAAGAATTCTGCAGAGGTTTCAAGATAGGCAGTGTTTATCAACTCATCTGGATATGATGAAATTCAGAAGATCTGATTTGAAGAAGCATGAACAATTAAGTTCTGTTAACTTGAGATGTTATCTCAGTTGAACAAACTGTAATTGATCAGATGTTTTCAGGCATTATTTTTTCAGAAATTCTTGATGAATGTTTTGAGAAATAAAGTTGTGCAGAAAGATACAAGGACAATAGTCATTCTGTCTGAGGTAAAAAGGATTTAAGTCTCTGGTGTTATTCAATCTGAATAAGTCAGTAGATATTCTTTTTCAAGAGCAGATGTTTCTGTTAAACTCTGTTGATCTAACTCTTTACAAGTTAGCTCAGCATTGTAAGAGCAAAATTGTCAGTCAGACTGTGTCTCTTGATACATATGAGTTTGATGATAATTGTATCTAGATTGGATCTGTATTTGTTTCAAGTAGACAAATTCAGAAGATGAAGCCTGATGGAAGCTAGATACTCTCTACTCATGAAGATCAGAATATTTGTGCTTTAAGGATATCTCTCATGAATCAGATGGATGTTGTTGTGATTAATAAAGACGTTGAAGAATCAGAAGCAGATTGTGTTCCAGCTAAAGAATCAGAAGCTACCCCAGATGCTATTCAATTAGCTGCTTCTGAAGAATCTACCTTGAGTAGTTTCTCCCAGAATCAAATCTTATCTTCTAGAAGAGATGTTCATTGGAAAGAAGGATGATTCCAGAAGAACAAGATTCTTTTGTTTCTCAAAGCTTGTCAGCAAGAAGTCTTTGACTACACAGAAGACATTTGCTTCTGTGACAAGGTTACAATTCATACTCTTGTCAATATCCTGTGTTGATCAGTATAACATCAATATAAATCAGATGAACTTTGAAAATACTTTTTAAATGGTTTTTGAAGAAGTAGTATGTGTTCATCAACTTCCCAGTTTTTGAAAATTATTTTTGACTAAAGAAAAGTTTATACTACTCTTCTTCTTAAAACTATTAAGAAAGCTATTTTAAATCTATCAGATTTACTTATGTTGATAATAGTTTTCTATGGAACCATATACTTCACTTGGAAAGGAGTTTGCTGAGTGTACGCAGGCAGTAGCTGAAACTAGCACTCTGGGAAAAGAAGAGGCTAGTGAAGTCAGATCAGAAGTTGTACAGAAAAGTTCTGTAACACTAATTTTGTAGAGGCTCTGTCTATCAAGACATCTATCCTTCAAGTGTTGGTGATTCTTAAGCAAAGCTACAGAAGCAAGGCTACTAAAGTAAAGCATCAGAAGCAAAGCAACTGAAGCAGTATACACTTTCATTTGGTATTAGTATAGATTCAGAAGAAAGGCTACAGAGGCAGGGTACACAAGCTACAGAGGCAAATGTCAGAAGAATCTGAGAAGCAACTCTACAGAAGACTCTGAGCAGTTAGTTGATATGTCAACAACACAGCTCACTTCTAGATAACAAGGAATCCTGAAGATTGAAGATCTAGTTTGATCTGAAGCATACCTCTGGATGAATTGTTTGCTAAAAAATTCACCAGAGCTAAGCTGCATAGATCTGAAGCTAAGCATCTAATTCAAGGAATCATTTCCATATTTGTTCATTTCACATCTAGTTGTTCACTCAATAGATGCTGATCAAGATAAGTTGGGTTGCAACTTCACTGTCAGAAGAAAATACTTTGGATATCATAAAGTTGGTATCAGACTCTTACCAGTCTCCAACCTTCTGAAGAAGCACTTCTGGGTTTGATGTTATTAACTAAGCTAACATCTGTTGATAAAGCACTTCTGGACAAAGGTTGATTGTTGATAATCATAAGAACTTGCTAACATAACAGAAATAGTTATGATTAGAAAGTCTGCTGTAAAGAATCTCGTCAGAAGATTAAGCAGAAGCTTTGAAGGTTTCTGAAGCTAATTCAGAAAGGAAAATGTTTAGTGAAGATGTTGATACATGAGTGTATCAGTTGTTGTTCACCATTCTCTGAACTCCTCAGATCTAGTGGAAGTTTGAAATTGATATGTTGGAAAGATGTTTCTAACGTTCTAGTTCTTCACTTTCAAGTTCAGACTTTAAAGGTAGAACAATCATTAAAGGAAATGTTGGTAATCATGATTGATGAAAGTATTCAATACTGTAGTCAGAATGATTGATCAAATAACAAATGCAATTCGTATCTCTCATGATGCATATTGTTTTTGGAAGTCTCAATTGGTATCAAGTATTTTCTAATGAAGTACTGTTGCTTAGATTTAAATCATGATTGATTTGATAACAAGCTTGGAATCAGAAACCATAGGTGGAGAAACCTAAGGTAATTTAGCAGAAGATCCTACTCGTTCTGTTGGTACTCAAAAGTTCTCACACCTTCAGTTGGTATGAGAATTCTAGAAGAAGAAGTCGCCCTCAGATACTGATTGATAAGAACAAGATTGTCACTCAAATTGTTTAAAGGAATCCATCCTGGTTTGATGACAGTTTGTGATGATAAATTGTGTCTACTCAAAGGATGAATTCTTGGTGCAAGAAGATATAGCTTTCATCTGGAAACAAGTCATCTTGAAGAAAAAGGCGTGATCATTGGCATCAAAAGATGGATGATCAGAAGATAAAGACCAAGGAAAGAATCTGATGAAGAATGTAGCAGACAGAAGATTAATCTGTCAGAGAGTAGCCAGTTAATACTCTCATGCATTCAACGTACACTATGTGAAAGAAAGAGATAACTATTTTTTAGTAGGTGTTTGTTATGCTGATGTTACTGAAGATAGAGCTAGTTGCAAAAGTACCTCTGAATAGCACTCTCCCCTACAAAAGCAAAATACTGCTGATGCTGATTGAAGTATCAGATGCTCTAGATGAAGTATCAAATGAAGGACATTCATTTCCATAAGATTGAAGGATCAGAATGCACATTGTTGATACATCACCTTCAATTGATATCAGATGCTATTTAAATATCTAAGAAAATCTGAAGTCGTAGACTATCCGAAGTTTTGGATCATTTGGAGATTTGGATAAAAGATTCAATTAGAAGATGGCTTGTCAAATCAAACCTTGATACTTCTGAAGTATAGTGTTTTGATGTTGAAGAAACAAGCTGAAACAGTTCCATTATTTCACACCTTCAATTGGTATCTTATACCTTCAATTGGTATCTTACATCTTAAATTGGTATCATGTCTCTGACATCCAAGCAGAAGCAAAACGTCAGATGACTCTGAGCGAAACTTCAGAAGATGTTTGAATGAAGACACAGAAGGTTCTGGGCGCAGAACTTTGAAGCAAAAATTCAGAGTCAACCACTAGCACAAACCTCTGAATTTCACACCTTCAATTGGGTATCAAACCTTTCAAAAGAAAGAGTCAAAGCAAAGGCCAGAACAAGCACTTCAACTCTGGAACTTGAGACTTCTTGAGATATTTCTTCAATTGATATTAGACTCTGAAATTGGATGTATTTCAAGTTGTTCTAAGGACTGGAATAATTGGTATCAAGATCAAGCCAGAAGGAAGAAGGAATTTAAACTTTCTTGTCTAAATCTAGCAGAAGAAGATTCATGAAAAGAAACTTCCAGATTGGTACAAGAAGCTGAAGATGCTAAGAAGACTAAGCAAATTGTTATAGTTGGTTCTTCTTCTGAAATTACTCTTGTACGTTGAGAATGTAACATTAGTAAGTATAGAGAAGATTAACAAGCTATGAAGGATGCACAAGTTGTCAGAGAAAGATCTGCTGATCAGAAACTTGTCAACAATCCTCGTCAGAGCATGCTTCTACAAACTCTGAAGAGTTGTCACTCTCCAAGAAGCAGGGAGAGATATAGAAGATGCAATCTAGAAAAGATATCAACCTATTTCAATTGGTATCAACCTATAAGAATTAGGTTCTCAGGTGTTATCTCTTAACTTTTATCTTTTTAATTTAATTTTTCTTAAAATCTGTCTTTATGAAAAACTCAAACTTTTTGATGATGTCAAAAAGGGGCAGAAATGAAAGATGATTTTGATATAATCTAGAATAATAGTATATAACGGGGAAAATGAAATGGGGAGAAATGAAAGATGTTTTTAATATAACTTGGGGAGAAATTGAAAATGATTTTGAGAAATAGAATATAACTTTGATATATTTTATAACCTGAAAGAGAATGCAACATATAAACTGCGTTTATTACTAAATGTGTGTTTGATATTTTTCCGAGGAACTCTGAACAAGTTCACTAGGCATTCTAAACAGGTTAAATGAAAGAAATCTGAGTTCAAATGAACTGGTGTTCATATAATAGAAGTTATACACTTCGTGAACATAGATTCAGAATCAGATGGACCCAATACTGTTCAGAGATCTGAAAGTTAAAGTCATCTGGAATTAGAATGTTCAGAAGATGTAAATTGTCTGTGAATATGATAATCAAAGCATAAGAATCAGAAATCTTCATAGAAGCAAGATTTGGATTCAAAATTAGAATCATGAGTATCATATATTGGTGTCAGACTAAAAACCAACATGGGTATCAGACTCAGATTCAATATTGGTATCGGATTCAGAAGTAAACATTCTATTGGTTTCTATTGGTATCAGACTGCTTCAAGAGATCAAAAATCTGAGAAGAAAGCAAGTCTGAGAAAGCAAGAATTGAGACTGTATCAAGATCAGAAGATCCAAATATCTGACATACTGTAATCAGGGGGAGTTCTCTCAGGAAGGTTCACAAGTCAGGATATTTGATTTTCACCCAGTCTGAAACTCAGGGGGAGTTTCTCATTTGTAGATAAACAGATGTGTTAAAGATCAAGAGAAAATGCTTTAGAAGATTCTGAAGTTATATGACTCTGATACGATGCTTAGAGAAGACAAGTTATAAAGATCTGAAGATAGAAGTTCTGTTGAACTAGTCCAGATGCTGAAGACTTATGCTATCTTGTATAGTAGGGAAGTATTCCTTCTATTCTACTCTATTGATTATGTTTTATCAAATTTATTTTTTGTAAGTCTTGGGATCAAAGTATGTCTCTGAACAAGCATAAAAATGTTTTAAAGGTTAACACATTTAGAGGGAGCAGTTGCTTAGAACTCTGAATAGGTTAATGCTTGGTGATTACCTTGTATAAAATGTTCTATCAAAATATATGTTTTTGTCATCATCAAAAAGGGGGAGATTGTAAGAGTAAGATTTGTCCCTACAGGATAATCTCTATGTTTTGATGATAACAATTGAGTATTTGTGAAAGAACCATTTTATGCTTTAATGTTTGTTATGTGCAGGTCATATTAATATAAATATATTAGACCAAACAAACAGAAGCAACGTGTGCAGCTAGTAACTTATGGAGTTACTTAGTGTGACGTCATGAAGCGCTTGTGAGAAGCTAGTTTGCTTATGTATTTGATCACGTTTAGTAAGAATCAAGGATGTTGTATATTGTTGTTGCAATGCACCTGTGTATTCTGATCTGAAGAAGTGCATTTGATCTGAAAGCAAATGAAGCTCAGCAAAGAAGCAAGTTTGTTTCTGCATCTGATCATGTTCAGTAAAGAATCAAGGGTGTTGGATATTGCAGTTGCAATGCATCAGTGGATTCTGCTCTGAGTTATGCATCTATCTGGAAGCTAACGAGCGTCTCTGAAGAGTGAGTCCTCTAAAGAACGTACTGAAGACTCTGATGACTTGAAGCTCTGAAGGCTGAAGGCTCTGAAGACCAAGTGCGTCAAGACTCTGAAGACAGTTTCTGAAGGTAAAGACTCTGAAGATGGGTTCTGAAGTCAAGACTCTGAAGACTCTGAAGACAGGTTCTGAAGGTCAAGACTCTAAAGAAGCTTTCTGAAGGTCAAGACTCTGAAGAAGTGTTCTGAGGGTCAAGGCTCTGAAGTTTCTGAAGACATGGTTTCTGAAGAATTAGTCATGAAGATTCTCAAGATTGTTTCAGAGGAAACTTAGTTCTTGGAATGCTGAAGACTAGATTCTGAAGTGGAAGATTATGTCAGAAGAAGATTCATCCAGATGCAAGACATGTTACATCAGATAAGCTGCTGCTGTTCATATTTGATAAATCATGTGCTTATGGAAAAGGACAAGAAAGTGATGTCATCCAACACGTGCTTATTCTATCCTATGAAAATATGACCGTTGGAAATAGAAAGGACTTTTCTATCCTCACAACGTCATTCTTGGAAGCACTATAAAAGCAGAACGTTTGATTATTCAAATGTTGGCTTTTTGGCATAGCTGTTGCTCGTATGGCTTGCGCTGTTGCGCTGCTGGTACTACTGTTGCCATGAAGAAAAGATAAAGTTCAAATGAAAATAAGCCTTAGTGCTCACTCACAGAAAAGCTTTTAAGCAATATAGAAGCTATGTTTTAATAATCTCTTAGAGAGTTATTATTAGAATTATTTTTTGTATTAGGAAGCAAGGAGTTGTTGCTCATTACTTGCTATGTGCTAAACTTGGAGTTATTAGCTTGCTAGGAAGCACCATTGTAATCTCCGGCAACATAAAAATTCTATTTTAGAATTAGTGGTTCCTCAAGTGATCTAGTGAAGATCAGTATACTTGAGATGACAAGTGACAGTAATCATTTGTGGAAATCCTAATAGGAGATCTTTAGTGATCGGATTCTATTAAGGTGTCAATGAACGTTATATCCTTGGGGATCCCTGAACATGTCATTGTCAAGTTGTTAGTCACTTGCAGTTAGCTTATGCATCTGTAATCAGTTCGGTTATAGTGGACTAAGGTGAAATCACCTTGGAAGGGTGGACTGGATTAGCTTGGGAGTTGCTCAAGTGAACCAGGATATATGATGTGTTCTTTACTAATGCTTTATTATGTATGCTTCCGCAATGTATTTAATATAAGCGCATAAAAGCATCAAGTGAAGAAGAAGACAAGAAAAGAAAAAAGTTTTATTAAGGCGTAAACCCAATTCAATCCCCCCCCCCCTTTCTTGTGTTTATTTCTCACCTTCACTAAGTTGAAGTTGAGTTCATCTTATAATCCTCAAACCGATGGTCAGTCAGAGAGGACTATTCAGTCGTTGGAGGACTTGTTAAGAGCTTGTGTATTGGAAAAAGGCGGTGCGTGGGATACTCATTTACCGTTGGTAGAGTTCACGTACAACAACAGCTACCATTCTAGTATAGGAATGGCACCATTTGAGGCTCTTTATGGTAGGAGGTACAGAACTCCTCTGTGTTGGTATGAGACAGGTGAGAATGTAGTTTTGGGACTAGAAATTATGCAGCAGACTACTGAGACCATCCAGATGATTTGTGAGAAAATGAAAGCGTCTCAAAGCAGGCAGAAGAGTTATTATGATAACCGAAGGAAAGAGTTGGAATTCAGTGAAGGTGATCACGTGTTCTTGAGGGTTAACCCAGTGACTTGTGTGGGTCGTGCATTGAAGTCTAAGAAGCTAGATCCGAAGTTTATTGGGTCGTATCAGATTTTGCAGAGGATTGGTGTTGTGGCTTATAGGGTGGCGTTGCTGCCAGAGCTTTCGAACTTGCATGACGTGTTTCATGTGTTGCAACTTTGAAAGTATGTATCAGGTCCATCTCATGTGATTCAGTGAGATGATGTTCAAGTGAGAGAGAATCTTATTATGGAGACGTTGCCATTGAGGATTGAGGATCGTAAGATGAAGCGACTCCGAGGGAAGGAGATACCTTTGGTGAGAGTAGCTTGGGGAGGCGCTGCAGGAGGCAGTGTGACCTGGGAATTGGAAAACAGGATGCGGGAAGCGTATCCAGAATTATTTCCATCAGGTATTTTCGAGGACGAAAATAGTTAAAGTGGGGGAGAGTTGTAACGCCCATTTTAATTATTTAAGTTTTCCGATATTGTTTTGTTTCAGCGTGTTAATCGTGGGACTTATTTGAAGAATTGTGGCCTTTGATATTAATATATTATAAATGATAATGATAATAATTTAATAATTAATAATAATGTTAATATTATTATTATTATTATTATTATTATTATTATTATTATGGTTATTAATATTATGAGGATTATTAGTTTGGAATTGTTTTGGAATAAAAGAAAATGAGAATTGTTTATTTGGGATTAAGGGCATAAGTGGTAATTTGGAAATAGGAGGAAGAGAAGAACACGATCAAGAGTGAGCACGGTGAAGGAGAGCAAAGTAATCAGATTTTAGAAGTTCTTGGGCAATCAAAGCTGCTTATTGAGGTAAGGGGGGAGAAAATAGATGGGAAATTGGTAATGCATGAATAAGGGTAGTTGGGGAGTCCTTAACCCCAAAGGTTTTGATGATGATGAATTGCATGATGATGATTGCATGTGGTTGAGTAAGTTTCTGATTTTTGTTGTTCATGGTGGAATCATTGCATGTAATGTTTGATGATTGTTTGGGTGAATTGGGTATTTCGGAGTAGATTAAGGTTTTAAGCCGAAAGTGGATTAATCGGCAGAAGTTGATGTTTTATCGGATGAGTTTAGAATTAGTTGGATAGAATTTATGTAGAATGCTAAGTTGAGGCTGTTGGCACTGATCTAGAGAGAATTTGTTGAGTTTTGAGCTGTTATTGGGATTTTGCACAGTGGGATTTTTCTGAAATCGCAAACACTCGCTAGCAGGTTCGCTAGGCAAGTGAGTAGCGAGCATTCGCTAGGTGCTCTCTAGGCGAGCTAGGTTGCGAGCCATTCCAGTGGCCATTTTTCTGTACTCGCTAGCAGGTTCGCTAGGCGAGTGGTGTAGCGAAGGATTCGCAAGGCGAAGTCCTAGCGAGGTGGTAGCGAACACTTCCAGTAGCTCAGAAGTGTGATTCGCGAGCAAGTTCGCTAGGCGAACATGTAGCGAGCGTTCGCTAGGAGCTCACGTAGCGAGCAAGGTAGCGAACATAGCAGGATTTTGTTTTATTTGAGTTGTGTTCATCTGATGTTGATGATTGTGATCTGTTTGATATACAGAGATAGTGCAAAGATGTTGGATGTGTGTTGAGTGTCATAGGGCTGTTTTTCCGATGTCTAATGTGGTTAATTCGATTGATTGATTGTGTGATATATATAGGCGATGTATGGTGATAGATCAGTAGGATCGTGTGCACTTTATGTGCTTGATGATTGTGTGTTGTATGATGATGGATCAGTAGGATCGTGTGCACCTATTGTGCTTGATGTTGGTGTATGCATAGCATGATGCATGATGGGATCAGTAGGATCGTGTTGCTCTTGGAGGAGGGTTGATGGCCAAGTGTCCATCGGCGATTGCGGATTCGAATCATTGCTCGGATGGAGTGTATGCGATTCACCCGTAATCGTGGTAGGGATAGATCGTTGCTCGGATGAAGTGTATACGATCTATCCTGAGATTTGATTATATATATGCTCAGGAGGAGTGTGGTAGGGATAGATCGTTGCTCGGATGAAGTGTATGCGATCTATCCTGAGTTTAAGTCGGTACCGCATGCATGTGTGGAGTTGCATTTGTGCATTATTGTATGTTGTGATTGATGATTGGATAGTAGGTCGTGTATGATGATTTGTGGGGTGATGATGTATTTATTTACTGCCTTTATTTCATGTACATATTTACCGTTATATTTCGATCATGTTTTCTCACCCCTTTGCTGTTGTTGTGATCTGTGCTTCTTCGGAAGTACAGATAATCCAGGTGTTTAGCTAGTTGGATAGCGGTGTGATGATCGAGTCTAGGATGCGCTAATACGTAACACGGGGCTTTGGGGAGTTTATTGCCTATCTGATGATTTTGTTTATACTCTGTGTCGTATCGTGTTTGGATGATGTTTTGTATATTTTGGGCAGATGGACGAACATGTTGTATGAGATGATGTACATATCTGTATATATATGTTGTGACAAATATCTTTTCCGCTGCTTATTTTGAAAATCTTTTAATGAAATGTTTTGTGGAAAATTTTGTGAAAAGTAATATCCCACTTTTGAAAGAGAAACTCTAATAATTTAATTGATTCATTCGCATTTTATTTAATTTAGGAAGTGGGGTGTTACAACATTCACCCTGACATCTTGGAGATTTTTCTAGTCCTTCAAAGCTGAATCTGAGTAATCTTACAAATAGTTATGTCTATCAGGCAACTACTTCTGCTATTTGGTCTAGTATGGTTTGTGAAACAAGGAGTGTAAAGTTGCAGTGTATGATGAAGTGTTTCTTCATGTGTTTGGGTTCTCTCTTTTAGGGGGAGTGTTGATTATACATGACAGGGGAGTTGTGTATCTGTATGATGTGTAGTTGCATTGCTTGTGGTGACTTTGTGCTGATGTGGAGTTGTGTACAAAGTTTTCTGATTCTCAGGCAAGCTTGTGTTCGTGAACCACTGATGAGGTTGTAATGTCAGACAAGATGTCCTGACATTATGCTCTCTGGTGTAATTTTTCTTGACAACGTGATTGTGGGTCTGGCTTTGTGAGACTGTTGGTTTGAACTAGGTCTGTGCTTACTTCTTATGAATGACCTAGGAAACAACATTGGTTACTGTCTGAGAGAGCAGAATATTTGTGTCTCAAATCGGGGAATTAAAATCACTTACTACTTGTGGCCTTAGCAAGTATTTAATTGATTATCCGTTAACTGGTGATGTCTAAAAGTGTCACTCTTGAAGGTGCAGCTTCAGACAAGGCAAGACTCAAGATTCAATGACTATGCTCATAGGGTAAAGCTTTGTGGAGTTTTTACTGTGGAGGTTATTTCTCATCATGATGAAGCATGGTGTATGATGGTCTTGATGAAGAATCATTTTATTGATGGATCTGTGCAAAAGGGGTAGAAAGTAAAAGGAGATGTAGTCCATGACTTAGTGCTTGGAGTCTGACTGATTAATGAAGGAATCATATCTTAAGGTGCTTAAGAATAATTATTGTAATGTCAGACAGGATGTTAGAACATTATGTATCTGAGGAAGCTACATGAGAGTTTACTTCTCTCCTTGTTTTTACAGTGTTTTGAATGAGTTCAGAAGGGGGTTTAAGTCCTTGTCCATGGATTATTGCTACAATGGTGCAGTCTTTTAATGTTGGGGATCAAGAAGTCTGTGTATCACTTGGGAGGTTGTGAGATGTCATTCAGTTTTTTTTGGTTGGCTATGTTTGTTATGTGCATCTGAGTTTATATGTGTGTACATTTACTCCAATTTTTTTCCCAACTTTTTGGCTAAACAAAGGGGGAGTAAAGTGTTAATGATGTTAATGCTACTACTAAGGGAAGAGTAGTGTGTTGTTGTTGCTTGTTGAATGCAACTATTAAGGGGTAGCACGATAGTTTGTGAGGTTGGATGTATTGGAGAAAACTACTGTTGTTGCTGCCCTGATAAGTTTGTTTGGTTGTTTTAGCCAAAATTTGCCAAAGGGGGAGATTGTTAGTTCCATGATTCTATGATTGTCCATGGTTCTATGATTGGCTAAATTTTGGTAAAACATGATTCTGCACTGATGTTAAGCAAGATGTTATAACATCTTCATCTACTGTTTTGACAGTACTGTTGTCATGTGTTTTAATCAAGATGTCGTGACATCTTTTTCTGGTACAACAGGAGATGTTATTTCATATCTCTTGACAGAGGTGTTTTGGTTTGATGAGATCCTGTTGGATATACCTCATCAGTATGTGCAGGTCAAGGAGATTTACTAGGAACAAAGTGCAGATTTAATTGAATTTCATAAAAAGGATCTTTGAGACTTTTTAGGAAACTATAAAATATTTGTTTCTACTGTTATGAAGAAGATTCTGCAGAAGATTTGGAGTTTGACTTAATTGGCAGGCATTTTGCTACAGGATGTCGTGACATATGTCTGTCATGAATATGTTTGTATGTCCATATCTTTTTGTGCAAGCTGGTTGCACTTTTCTGGTACAGAATCTCCGTGTTTTTAGTGGCTTACTGTGGGCGTTTCTGATACACTTATTATGGATCAGATTGGATTTGACATGGAGTTATTATCAGAAGATTGATTGAAGATTGGAAGAATGATATGATTAGATTTGATTAATCAAATCAAATTTGTTGCAATTTATGAAGATTGAAATCTTCTCTTCCTGCTATTACTTTTGACCAGCCCAAGCCCAGTCTGCATTACTATTTAAGAAGGCAAAAACCCTAGTGAAGACAAGCACTCACAACAAGAAAAACTTGAGTGTAAAATAAGGGTTTAGGGTTTTGAGAGTCTTTTGTGTGTGACTTTGTAAGTCACCCTTTGTATCTTTGGATGCATCGTGGTAGACATGTTTAGGCTGTTAGTTGTTATTTGTTAATTGTTAATTGTTCACTCAAAGCTTGTAAGCAATAGTGTATTGTTGTTGATTGAAGCTGTTACGAAAAATCAAGTATTGACTTGGAAGAGTGTCTTCTAAAACTTGTTCATTTGTTGTTATCACTGTTGTGATTGTGGGGAGTGTGAGGTGTCTCTTATCTAGTGGGTTCTAGGCAGAAATTGCATTGGGTAGAGATTAAGTGAGGAGTTGTAAACTGGGAGTTTAGCTCTGAATTAATTCTACTAATAGTGGATTTCCTTCCTGGCTTGGTAGCCCCCAGATGTAGGTGATGTTGCACTGAACTAGGTTAACAATTCATTGTGTTATTTGTCTTTCAGCATTTACAATTCTGCACAATTTAAATGGTTGGATAAATAGTTTTGTCAGTTTGCAGATGTTACAACAGATGTCGTGACACTGTTTATTTTTAAAGTAATTTAAAATGGTCGTGTTCTGTCCTTGTTCTGTTTTAGCAAAGATCAATTATCTTAGCATCTCTTAGGAAATTTGAGATCTGCACACCAGAATTCCAAGTATATACTGCACTTATTCTTGATCTGATGCACCCCAAATGAAACTTGATTCAGTTCATCCTCATGATAGAAGAAATATATTTTTGGATTTTTTGAATAATAGTTAGTGGTTGAATGTGAGATGAAAAACTATGCACGAGTATGACAAATTTGGGGTATGACAATAACATTCAAAGTGTCTGTTATGTTGGTTAATTAATTTCAACCTTGCATATATATTGAGTTAGTTCATTCTTCAAAATATAACAAGAAAAGTGAGAATATACACTGATTTGGGTCTCATCATCTCCATCCTCTTTCTTGAATTTTCTAAACAACTACACATAATCATTTTTGTTGTGTATTTTGCATCATCGAGGTGATAACATTCAAACTTAGGATTGATGTATCGGGTTTAGGTTGAGAAATCAGTGGGTTTTTCTTGAATAAAACCATGAGGGTTTTGTCCTTCAAGAATCTTAGATTTTTGGGGTTTTGCACAAATCGTTCCTTCACAGATTTAGCCGAGCGAAGGTAATTGAAGAACGGGAGGTTCTATCAGTTTAGTAGCATTAACCAGATGATTATGGTAGGAAGGTTTGGGTTCGAATTGTTGGTGTTTAAAATCAGCCGGGAAATATTTGAAGACCAAAGGTTTGTTCAAATGTGGTGTTGTAATTAGAGGTTTACTCATCACGTTCGAAGGACTTGATTCATCTTGAATCAAGGGAAGAGAAGGCATAGGCTCTGCATCAACAATTGGGTTTGATTGTTTGAATTCTACTGCTTCTCTTATAAAAGCAATTTGCAACAGGTTATATATACAGGTCTCAATTCTATTTTTAGAATTGAAGGCAGACGTACCCCGAGCGAAGACAACGGGGGAACTGCCTCAACAAATTGGTGTTCTATCTTTACTATTTTCATTGTTGAATTTTGAGTTTGTGTAAAAACATAGGTGTGTGTTAGTGTTGAAACAGTTTTAGAAACCTTATTACAATCCTTGATTGTAATTGAAAAACATATCACTTCATTCACCTATTGAAATTCACTTGAGGTGCTTTGCACACCAAGTGTTTGAATAATTGCGTGAGCACAAACTCTTAAGATGTCTTTTTAACTAGGTTATATTTCACACGCATTGGAAACTGTCCAACTTTAAGTGAACAAAATCGGGTTGAAGCGCTTTCAAATTATTGATTCTAAATCTCGTCTTTATTAGTATTCCATATAGGCTTTGCGTATGTCCGATCTTTTCGGTAAAGGTTCATTTAGACGAATTTAGTTCCTAGGCTGCTTCCGCTTAAAACGTTTTAAAAGCCAAATATTAATAAGTGTCAACTTTGTTTTTAATAAGTTATCTATTAAACCCCCCCTTCTAGATTAGCGTCGTCGTCTAACAATTATCACCAAGAATCAATAGATCTACATTGTGAGATGCAAAATTAAGCCAAATCAAAGCTAGATCTAGAAATTACCAACCTACAAAGCTGAGATTTGCTTAGGTGAGTGTTGATAAACTGAAATTGATTGATCCAAGTAAGAAAACCAGAGATCTATGAAGCTTTAACAAGAAAACTTGAAGATCCAAGCAATAATCCATAAATAAGAAAAAACTCTTTAAGAAGTGATTCTAAAAAAACTTGATCAAGATCCAAATGAGTTACAAATTAGTAATTGAACTAAGGATGATGATGCATTAGAGGTTTAGCTCAAGAATTCACAATTTGCAATGCATAATTTGTGAAGCTTTTGGCTATGGAATTTTTGTGAGGGTTTTGGAATGAGAGTAAAAAATGAGAGAAAAGTTGAGAGAATTGTAGTGAGATGTGTAGAAAAATTAGAAAATGAGTGAATTTAATGAGAGGTTTAGAGAAAATTGATTTTAGTCTAGTTTAGGTTTGGAATTAAATGTGGTTTAGAGTGTGGGTTAGCATTAGGAGTGAAAATTATGAGTGGAATTAGGAATGGAAATGTTTGAATTTGGAGGGAAGTGAAGTTAAATCTGAATGATGAATCAAATTTTGAACCACTTCTAGATCCTTCTACTGGTGTGAAAATGAAATCAAATGATTGGAATGGGTATCAAATTCTGTAGCGCTGAGAAATGAAGCATCTGGGCAAATTTTACATTGGTTAACTTATTAACCAAATTTGCCTAGCAAATGGTTAATTGGTTAACCAGTGTAAAATTTGCCCAGATGCTTCATTTCTCAGTGCTGCAAATGGTTAATCGGTTAACACCTTCAAATTTTGAATATTTGGTGCCTTAAAGAGGGAAACTTGGAGAATCGCCTGTTTCCACCTATTCTGAGCATAGTTTTGGCCTCCGAAGCTTGTCATTTAATATTGCACTTGTATAATGCCTGGAATAAACTTTGAATTGTCTTTTGCACTCAAAATATCTGGTTGAAAAATATAATTCAGTGCCTGATGGATGAGCAAAATAAATGTTGAAGCCTCTAATGCTTGATGCTTACAAACCTAGAATAAAAGGAAGTCTTGAGCCATAGAAACAATTTGATCCCATGCCTCAAACACCAATGCCATGGTATGAAAAATGATAATGCAAATGAACGAAACATAAGCCAGTTACGATTAAAATGAAAGGGCAAATTTTGGGGTGTTACAGGCATCCCCCAAGAATGGACAATGGCATTTCTACTAAGCCTAGGCAGAGATCCCGGCTAGTTAGGTACAAGCTGAGTGATCGCTTCAGTTTCAATTGGAGTTTCAATAGCAATTGTATTGTTATCCTTTTGGGTGTGAAGGAGTTCGAGAATCATATTCTTCTCTCCTTGGACCTGATCCAAATTCTCATTGTAAGTATTGTTCTCTTGTTTAATTTCCACCATTATGTTTTGATGATTAGCTCGAGTATGATATCTTCGTTGGAGAATCATCATCTTTTCTAGATGGTGCGAAAGAGATGGTATGAGAATCTTGTTTTTAGGATGAGATGCATGAACATATGAATGTATGGATGCATGCAAAAGGGGTTATTTTTAGTTTCTAGGGAATCCTGGGATTTCGTCTATTATTGTGAGTAATGTAAAACATGAAAGTAAAGATAGAAGATAAGGCTAAAAGTTAGACGCAAGCCAAAAACTCATTTTATTCAATTGAAGAAAGCCATTACAAGTAATGGATTACAATCAGTTTCCCATTCTTTCCCTCTTAAGTTCTTCTTTAAATTCGGTCAACATAACCTTATAAGAGGAAATAAAATTGTATAATTCCCTATATGTGTTTTAGGGAATCATCACTGCAAAGGCCATTTTAAATTTCTCAAGGATGTCCTCAATTGCTCGATATGCAAACTCTACTAGATGAAGGTGTTTCTCTCTCCAATCTTAAGCATTTTGGAGAAGATTCTGAATTAACTTTTGACTTCTTCATTAGATAAGATATTGAGTGAACGCTTCTCTTTAGTCTATAAGAACCTCTAGGTGACAACCTCGGCTTTCCCAATAGGAGCACTCTTCACTTAGCTTTCCGTAAGTAACCCTATGTTGATGGTCTTGATCCCTGAGCTTGCGGATGTCTTTAAAGGCATTGTCCAACTCATGTTGATGTCTAATTAGTAGGTCTTTGAATTTTTACTTCATGCATTGCTCGCTCTTCAGATAGTCTTTAGTGCCCTTGAGTTAAGCTTGAAGATTCTTCACTTGAGCTTCAAACTCTTCCCTCATTTCCTTTTTAGCTTTGGGACCTATTTCCACCACTTCTCTAACTTTTGAATATGTCTCATCCAACTCTTTATTTTAAGTGTGAGGCTTTCGCCAAGATCTCTTAAATCTTATCCCATTTGTTTCCATTTCTTGTTCTCAACTCAAACCATTTTTGTTAGACTATGGCACGGATCTAGAAGGAGGGGTTGAATAGATCCCCAATTAAAATTTGAGTCGGCGCTACCAATTTAAAATTGGTTTTAAAAATGTTTTAAGTGCAGAAGCGGCCGAGGAAAAATATAGTCTAAAACGAACGGTTATTGGAAAACCGGATATACGTAAGCCTTTGGATTAATGACAATTCGGAAAAATAGATTCACAACACAAATTCCACTTATCAATTATTTACTTCAGTTGTAAGGATTCCTAGTTCCAATGATTCAAAATCAAACCAAAACTAGATACACAAGTAAGATAATTTTGGTTCAAGCAATATGTCAAACACTTGGTGTACAAAAACACTCCAAGTGATATTTATGTTGAGTAAGTGATTTCAACCAGCCTAGTACAATGTCTTGTTGTACTTTAGAGTTAAAAACAGAGTTTTAACCTCTTACTCAATTGATATCACAATTTTGACAATAGAGCTTACACAAAAATTACTTATTTGGAGCTATAACGTAAATGCTGAAAATAGAGAAGACAAGTAATTTAGTGAGGCAGTTCCCCCGTCGTCCTCGCTTCGGGGTACGTCTGCCCTCAATTCTAAAACTAGAATTGAGATATATTTTATATATATCACCTGTTTGAATGAACAGTTTATACAAGGATTGAGCAGCAAATATACAACAGAAATCTCAATGTGTTGAAAGTTGCCTTCACTCCTTGCCCCTTGATTCAAGCTGAATCAAGTACTTCGATTTGTGTTGATGGACCTCCGACTCCAGCCACCTTATTGAATAACACGTTGTTGTTCAAACCTTTGGCTCCGGCTGATCTCAACAGCACCAAATCGAACCCGAGATCTTCCCTTCAAAATCACTGAATCCGCTACTAGAATTGTGAAGACCACCTCTTCACAATCACCTTCGCTCGATTGATCGTTGATGAAGAATCTCGTCCAAAAACCCCCAAAATTCGAACCAATCTTGGAGGGTAAAACCCCAATGGTTTTATTCAAGAAAGAACCTTTCGCAATCTTCAACCCGAGCTTGATTCTCCAATCTAAGCCTCGAACCTTATCACCTTGAATCTCTCACAAATGCGTTTCAAAAATGATTGTGTGTAGTTGAAATGTTGTGAGATGTTGAAGATGAAGATGATGAATCTTGGACACCTATTTCACTCTTTCTTGTTTTTGAACACATGAATCAAAAGAATATCAAATGTTAATAGACACAAGTGTTTAAACAAGTATATATAGTGCCAACACAATTCAAGACATAACAGTATTTCAAATATGAGAGGGAAGTATTTTAAAACAGATTTTCCGTGCGAACGGTCGACCATAACAGGTCTGTGCGTCGACGCATGGCCTGTGCTGTTTTGGAATTCTGGAAATTTCATCAGTGTGCGTCGACCATATAGTCGGTGTGCGCTGACCCGTTGAAATCTATTTCCTTTGTGCGCCGACCCTATGGTCGACCCATGCCTTTACGTGCTGACCCGCTGGAATGTTGTTCCTTCATGCGCTGACCCTATGGTCGACGCATACTTTGTGCGCTGACTGGTTTGGAATTTTTCTGATGCATACGCCGACCCTATGGTCGACCCATGTCCTGCAAGCCTGCAAAAAATCATTAGTTTGAAGTTTTTCATGCCTTTGGCCATGATTGCATTTTGTCAACACAAAGTATATTCATTTCAGAAGTTTTAAGCAAAGCGTAAAAGGATATGGTGGGTGATACGTTGCATCTGGTTTAGTAGATCTGGAATTCATAATTTCCGATCTATCCAGGGAATTTGTCATCATCGAAACCTACATTAAAAAATGTCTTGCAGACTTGTGTGATATGTGGCGATTTGCCTCCACAATCTCCCCCTTTTTGATGATGACAACTTGTATACAACTAAAACACCAAATATGCAATGTATACACACAAGTGTACACAAGCTCCCCCTTTCTTTCGTACTATAAGGCTATAGAACAACCAGCCATCAAATGTTGTTGATATCCTGAACTGTTAATATCCTGGCTTGGCTTTGGTGTTTGCTTGCTACATTGTCTTCTCCCCCTTTGACACCATCAAAAAGAGAAGGAGAACGCATCAATTAAGAAAGAACATACAATAGGTGATAGTTAATTACCAAACTTCACACACAAGCATGATAATGAACAAAAATATCTTGAATTAATAGATAATGACGAAAACATGTAATGAAAGTTCAGGCACACATAATACAGAGAAAAAAAATGAAAAGTACACAGCAGAAAACACATAAGCAAATATGAAATATGCAACTATGAATCTAATAACCACGACCCCGTCCTCGGCCTCTCCCTCGGTATGCAGCATCTGGATTGTGGTAAGGATCCGAGAAATCCAGAAAGGCTTTGACGGACATGTTGAGATGACTAAGAGAGTTGGTGATTTCTCAGTCTTGCCGCTCATGTGATTCAACCAGAGAGTCAATACGGGCGTCCATCCGAGTAGAAAATGAATTGAACCTTTCATTTTGGGCATGGAGCTCAGCTCTAATCTGCTCCATTTGAGTGTCTTGACGCCTCATAAAGTTTTGTTGTTCTAACTGCATTGACTGCATCATATTAATGACTTCAGAGTTGTCCGAAGGAGGAGGAGGTGATGGGTGCTGAGAGGGTTGATAGTCTTACGGGTAGCCGTGATATGGGTCATAGAATCTACCCAGGGTAGTCCAGCCTGTATATTGCCAATCGCCCCATCCTTGATTTGTAGAATCGCCTTCTTGTTCTTCTGATGGATATGAGTACTGGACCCAATCGGTATTTGTAGTCGTATCTTGGACTGGAGATTGATGATAATCTTGAGTCCCATAGATAGGTTCTTATATCTCTGCATCTGTGTCGTCTTCTGCATCGTCGTCTTCACCTTCCTCTTCACTTTCTTCTTCACCTTGTTCTTCGCTTTCTTCTTCACCCTGCTCTTCACTTTCTTCTTCATCAGAACGGTTACGAGGCACCGAAGGAATATTGGCCCGTCGAACAAATCTGTATGAACGTCGTTCAGCACACCAAAAATACCCCATCATTGCAAGGGTTTTAGTGCTAAATTCTTTATCCGAGGGAACTGATACACACGGAAATGTTGGGTACACAACATTCGGAGCAGCAAGAATTTCCGAGATGAACGACCCATAGGCTAAAGCAGTGCCTCTACTTGAGTCTCTCAGAGCAAACATCATGCTAGCAATATAGTAAGGCCAATTTATTTTGATCCTGTTTTGCAGTATATAGATGAGATGTACCTCAGCTTGTTCGACACGCGACAGGCCACCCTTTTTCGGTCGTAGTATACGAGCGACGATCCACTGAAGGATGCGCTCCCCTGTATTGAGTTTCCCGGCTGTGACCGATCGAGGAAAAGCATCGCTGTTGACAACTGCATCTAGATAGGGTCGTTTGAGTATTCCATTCAGAGCGCTCTTAAATTCATAACCCGACACCGTACGAGTGTCAGTTACCTCATGAAGAGGTGGTGCATCAGCATCAACAGTCATATCAAAATATTTGTTCCATACTTCAAAATTTATATTAACCAGTCTATTTTCTACAGAAGTGTGAAAGTGCTGATCTTGAAAGTTACCTCGCATATTTGTGTAAAACACCCTGACCAAATCCTCACTGTACTTTGTATTACATTCCAGGAAATTGACGAACCCTTGAAAGTCCAACAGGGACAGAATTCGGGTGAGACGCAAGCGCTCACTTGTTGCATGGTAGAAAGCATGCTATGGAACTATGGCCCTTTTGTTGAGACTTTTGTTGAAGTTTTCAACAGCAGGAGGATGAACAAGTGAAACAGCAGTAACAGGAACTGAAGCAGAGGATGAAGAGGCTCTTGATCTCTTACCGGTAGTTTTGCAGAGAGAGGAAGCCATTGATGATGATTTTTGGAGGAGTTTGTAAAGATGAACTTTGAACTTTGAAGAGAGGTCTTTGGAGGAGTGATTGGGAATAATGTTGGAGAAGAAGAAGACTTAGGTCTTTAATAGAGAGAGATTTTAGGGTTTTTGGGAAGAGGGAGGAGACAAGAGGACATACTAGGTGTGTAGATGCAATTCACAAGATAAATGTCATATCAAATCATCACAAGAATTTACTGCACATTAAATGTAGGGGAGTGGGAACTTGGAATGTTTTTCAAAAGAGAAAAATTCTGGGTTTTTAAGCGAGCCGTCGACCATAGCCCATGCATGCGTCGACGCATACTGTACAGTTTTTGACAATTTTGAAAGTTTACAGCATGCGTCGACCATTGTCCTGTTTAGGTCGACTCAAACCTTCAAAAAAACTCAAAATTTTCAGTTTTATGTTATGCAGAATGTCACACTTGCCTATTTATCATGCCTATTCATCTTTTCACAATATGACATGCATTCAACACACATAGTATCAGCCAACAACAGTCATATACATATATAAGTACCGTGATTGTAGAACGATATTGTTATTTTCAAGTCATGAATGCTAAGAGAGAGAGAAGAAAAAGAAGGAGAAATGAGCAATATCACCTCTATACCGACCACTCTTGTTAATCACAGATTTTTACTTGCAACAAACTCAAAAAACATTGTTAGTGGTACAAAAACATAGTTGTAAATATATTAAATTTGAACGTAGTAATTGTTAAACCCGATCAGAAATATCGAGAATACCAAGTTCTCGACGGATATGAAAGAAGGGCTTATTGGCTAGCGGCTTTGTGAAAATGTCCGCTAGTTGGTTTTTAGTATCAATGTGTTCAAAGACAACGTCACCCTTCTCTACATGGTCCCTAAGAAAATGGTGTCGAATTTCTATGTGTTTGGTACGCGAATGTAACACCGGATTCTTGGTAAGATTTATAGCACTGGTGTTGTCACAAAATATTGGAACACGTTCTAGCTTCAAATTGAAGTCCAATAGTTGTTGTTTAAGCCATAAGACTTGCGCACAACAACTACCGGTGGCTACGTATTCCGCTTCGGCGGTTGACAGAGCAACAGACACTTGTTTATTGTTGTGCCAACTAACCAAGGAATTTGAAAATAAGTGACACGTACCACTGGTGCTTTTCCTATCCGATTTGCAACCGGCAAAATCAGAACAGGAGAAGCCTACCAATGAACAATCATTACCCTTAGAATACCACAATCCATACTTCGGAGTACCAGATAGGTATCGAAGTATGCGTTTGACTGATTTTAGGTGGGATTCCTTAGGACATGATTGGTATCTGGCGCACATACACACGCTAAACATAATGTCAGGACGCGAAGCAGTAAGATAGAGAAGCGAGCCAATCATACCTCTGTACCTTTTTACCTCAATGTCTTTGCCACTTTCATCTTTACTCATATTTGCACATGTTGGCATAGGGGTGTCTATGGCTTTTGCATTTGCCATGTCAAATCTCTTGAGAAGATCCAAACAATATTTTGTTTGGCTCACGAATGTTCCTTCCTTCAGTTGCTTGATTTGTAACCCGAGAAAGTATGTGAGTTCACCCATCATACTCATCTCGAATTCACCCTGCATAAGCTTAGCAAACTCTCTTACGAGATTCATGTTAGTGGATTCAAATATGATATCATCAACATAAATTTGTACAAGAATTAAGTGTTTTCCTTGACGTTTAATGAAGAGAGTAGTATCAACCTTTCCTCTTGAGTAGCCTTGATCAAGTAAGAATTTGCTTAGTCTCTCATACCAAGCTCTAGGAGCTTGTTTGAGACCGTACAAAGCTCTTTTCAGTTTATAGACATGATCAGGATACTCATGAGACTCAAAACCAGGTGGTTGAGCAACATAGACTTCTTCATTTATAAACCCGTTAAGGAACGCACTTTTGACGTCCATTTGAAATAACTTAAAATCTTTGGCACAAGCGAAAGCAAGTAGAAGGCGTATAGCCTCGAGTCGGGCAACCGGCGCATAAGTCTCCTCATAGTCGATGCCTTCCTCTTGGTTATACCCTTGCGCGACTAAACGCGCTTTGTTGCGAGTTATTACTCCGTTCTCGTCCAGTTTATTTCTAAACACCCATCGGGTGCCGATTACTCGATGACCTCGTGGAGGAGGGACAAGGTCCCAAACCTCATTTCTAGTAAACTGATTCAATTCCTCCTGCATTGACAAATACCAATGTTCATCGAGTAGGGCTTCCTTAGGGTTTTTATGTTCCATCTGTGACACGAAAGCGAAGTAATAACAGAAATTACTTAGCTTAGCTCGAGTTGTTACACCCTTTGTGATGTCTCCAATAATGTTTTCAATTGGATGGTCTTTAGATGACTTCCATTCTTGAGGAAGATCGTCGTTTGAAGGCGGATGAACTTCCTCTGTTGCATCACGGTGTGCATCCTTATCCTCCTTAATTTTGGCTTTGTCAGGTTGATCAATCCCTGTCTCGCCACTTTTGAGTATGTCTTCAGTGGATGTACCTGCACCATGAACAACACTATCCTTTCCGACATTTCTCGGGTAGGACTCATCAAAGGTAACATGCACAGACTCTTCTACAACAAGTAATCGTTTATTATATATTCTATATTCTTTACTTGAGTGAGAGTATCCGAGAAAGATACCTTCATCGGCTTTGGAATCAAATTTGCCCAAGTTTTCTTTCCATTGTTTAATACAAAGCATTTACATCCAAACACATGCAAGTGAGAAACATTCGGCTTTCACCCTTTTAAAAGTTCGTACGGTGTTTTGTTTAGAATGGGGCGAATAAGTACCCTATTCAAAACATAGCACGTCGTACTAATGGCGTCGGCCCAAAAATATTTAGGTAAACCACTTTCGTTAATCATTGTTCTTCCCAATTCTTCTAAAATACGGTTTTTGCGCTCCACAACCCCGTTTTGTTGAGGAGTGCGTGGAGCGGAGAAGTTATGATCTATACCATGGTTACCGCAATATTCTTCAAATAAGTGATTTTCAAACTCACCTCCATGGTCGCTCCTAATGGACACTATGTTTTTATTTAACTTATTTTGGGAAAGCTTAGCAAACTTTTCAAATGCGGCGAATGTATCACTTTTACTTACTAAGAAGATGGTCCAACAAAACCTAGAAAAGTCATCCACTATTACGAACCCGTAATAGTTTCCTCCTAGACGGCCCAAACAAGTCCATGTGTAGAAGTTCAAGAGGTCTCGCTGTTGAAATTATCTTTTTGGATTTAAATGAGATCCTCGTTTGCTTCCCTTTTTGACAAGCATCACAAAGGTGATCCTTGGTGAACTTTATTTTGGGAAGTCCTAAGACTAGGTCTTTTGAGACTACCTTATTGAGTAAGTCAAAATTAACATGTGCTAAACGCCTATGCCATAGCCATGAGTCTTCACTCATAGTTATGAGGCATTTGTCGCTTGTTAATGATACTTCATTTAAGTCAAGCATATATACATTGTTTACTCTAAAACCATTAAACATATTCTTCTTATCATTTTCGTGCACAACTTTGCAACAATCTTTTGAAAAGGATACATTGTATCCTTTGTTGCACAATTGGCTAATGCTAAGCAGGTTATGTTTAAGGTTTTCGACAAGCAATACGTCGGAAATCATAGTAGAGGCGGGATTACCTACACTACCTTTACCTAGTATTGCTTCGCGGTTGTTATCACCATAAGTTACTTACCCTTTCTTCTTAGCCACAAAGTCTATGAATAAGAATATGTCTCCAGACATGTTGCACCCCAAAATTTGACCAACTACTTATCGCAATTTGGCTCATATTTCGACTCATTTCATTTTTCATTTGCATACCACGTACATTGCATTTTTTCCAGTCAGATTGACTTTATCGGGATTACAGCCCTCTGATCGCGCTTCAGGCATTTCAGGCCAATACGAGGACGTTATTTTGAGAATTGATGCTCGTTCCCTGTGTTTTCAGCTCTCGCTGTTGTTTTTTAGGACATCTCGGTGTCCGGTTTTTACCGTTTATTTCGATATATTCGCTAATCGATTTAATCGGCTTCCCCACTTTATTTAGGTTTTTCCCTTATTTTCTAGAATTTTTTTTGGGTTTAATTGATTTTTCTAGATATTAGATAGTTTTTTAATAGATATTAAATAGCTTTTTCTAGAATTTTAAATAGATAATTCTTTTTAATAGTTTTAAATAGATATTTGTTAATAGATATTAAATAGATTTTAATAGGTGTAAATGGTTTTTTTCTATTTTTTAGGATTTTCTAGAATTTTATTTGTTTTGAATATATTAGGTTTTATTTTAAATTTAATTCTTTCTAGATTAGGATTAATCGTTAGTTTAATTAGGTTTAATTGGTTTGTATCAATTAGGTTTAATAGTTCATTAGTATTAGCTTTAATAATTTTCGTTTTACATTTAATTGAGTTTTAATTAGGTAATCATTAGGCTTAAGTGAGTATGTTAATCAAGTTTTGATTCAGAATTTAACAATTTTCGTGGGCCATGTGTCTATTTTTGGAGGCCCACAGTCCAACTCGTTGCCACATGTTAGTATTTAAAGAGCCACACGTTTTCCATGCATTCTCACGCCACATCACAGCCTGCATGCTTCCACAATCCGCCACCTCACCCCCACACGTGGCCTCCATCCTCTCCATCTCTCCCATGCGCGTTGACACGCGTCTTCCCCTTCCTCCCTTCACCGGCCGGCCATGCAACCGCTGCCGGAAGGTCGCCGGAGCCCCCCTAACCATCACCGGTAACTGAAACCGTCGCCGGAAAACGAGTAGCCACCGGAAAACTCAAGAATTTCCCAGAACACTCACACCTTTTTCCAGATTTCCTCCATCACCTTCATCCAACTGTCATCGGTAATTCCATGAACTCGCCAGAAAATGCATAGTTTCGCCGGAATATTCATATGGTCATCATGAACATTCATCCCTTTTTCCAGAACTTCATCAGTTCCGCCATGAACCTTCCACCATCTTCTCCCAGATTTGTCCAGAAACTGATGAAGATTCTTCAACCTTCATCCTCGTTCTTCATGATTTTCCAGAAACGATCCAGAAGATCCATTCGTGTTCATCACTTCCCCAGAATATTCGTCTTCCTCAAAGAATTCCTCAAGATCTTCATAAGAACGTTCCTAGATCTTCACAGATCCAACAATCACTCATCAACATGTTTTCCAGAAACCTATGAAGATCCTTCAAATCTTCAGCATCGTTCATCAACACATCAAGATCCGTCCAAATCTTCATCAGATCTTTATCGCACCACGCATCGTGTTCCAGCTATCGTCCGTCAGTTTCCAGATCAAACGTTAAGGAGTCCATCAAGCATTCAACGAATCTCCTCCAAGATCTCCCTCAAACTTCAATAAACTGTAAGATCCTTTCATCAACTTCGCAACTCAATGAACCACTTCATCATCCTCAACTCCTCACGTGAACTCCAGAATCTTCAACATGCGACCCTCACAGATTATCAGCGAGCTTCAAGATCATCAAGACTCTCCATCTCCTTCGAGTTTCTCCGTTGATCTTTGACGAACTAACTCCTTTCTCCGTTTGCTTCACGAATGACAATGGCGGAGGGTTCCAGATCATGATTGTTTTTGGTTGTCTGTTTGTTCATTTGCTTGTACAGGTTCTGAAGTGAGATTGATGATGAAAGGACGAAGACGAGATTGAGAGACCGAGGGTTTGAACGAGAGAGAGTCTGAAGGTGAGAGAGGAGCGGCGCATGTGGAAGAAGTGAATAGTGATTAGGGTTTGTCTGAAGAGTTTACGTGGCTGTCTGGTGAACTGGGCTCATAGGCCCATTGGTCTTTTTTGCTGATACACCGCCCAGTTACTTACGCACCCCGTCCTTTTTTTCTTTCTGCTTTTTTGTGGACGTTGGGTTTTGTTGTTGGGCTGGGCCCAACGTTCGCTGATGCACCTCCGTTTTCACCAATAAACCCCCCTGTCCCCTTTTTTTTTTCTGACCATTGCTTTGTGGGCTGGACCCATAGGCTGTTTTTGTTGCATTCACACCCAGTCTGCAGTTTGTACCCCCTCCCCTCTTATTTTAATTTCTCCCTTGTATTGGATGAATGAGTGTAATAGATATAGTTCTATTTTTTTAGGATTATAGTTTTATTTTCCTAGGACATTAATGCATGGTTTTATAGAATTTATATTCTATTATTTTTTAGCATATTATAGGGTATTATAGATTTAATATAGTTTTTCTATTTTCTTTATAGAATATTATAGAATATTTTAGATAGAATTGTTTTTATGCTATTTCTCATATGCTTTTCCTCTATATTTCTTAGAATATTTTCTAGTAGAATTTAATTGCCGTATTCTTAGGAGTAGCATTTTATTTCCATTTTGCTATTGGATCTCTCTCCTATTTTCGTTTCTATCTGATTTTATCTTCGATTTTATTTCTGGCTGGTCGTGTGACACGATTCAATTGGAGAATGATTTTCAATATCATTTCTCCATCTTGTCTTTGACACGGATATCAATACGCTACCTCTTAGAGTTCGATTTCTCGTATAAGTCGAACCATGACGGTCTAAGCGTTACATTGTTCTGATTCGAGCGTCATCATCAAAAATCCAGAGAGGAGAAGATTGGAATGGAGCTTGCACGCACGTCAGGAGCCCAGGAGATGCTTCGTTCAACATCATCATCGTCTTCTTCAAGTCTTCGTGCAACCGTCGAGTGTTGTGAGCTGTATCGTTAGATACGTAGGAAATGACAGTTGAGGAGTTCTTCTCAATCGTCTAGGATGTCTAGTATGGTACCCTTTGGGTGACATGTGACGCATTCACTCCTACGTCTTAGGTTCTTGCGTGTGTGTCCCGAGTTCCTTCCCGTTTAGGCGTAGGCCTGCTTCCTCTTTGTTCTCGCCCCTGTGCGAACGAAACCTTTTTTTCTCTCGCGGTCAGGCGATCGAGATCCCTTCTCTTGCCCCCGTGCAATCGAGATTCGTAGTAGCCTTAACTACGTCATGCTCTGATTTCTCTGACGAGAATACATAGGCACAAGACGCGACGTCTTGGCGAGCAACCTTCCCCGTAGTTTCCTGAACTACGCTGCTCTGATTTCTCTGACGAGAATACGTAGGCACAAGACGCGACGTCTTGGCGAGCAAAATTCCCCTGTAGTTTTCCTGAACTACGCTGCTCTGATTTCTCTGACGAGAATACGTAGGCACAAGATGCGACGTCTTGGCGAGCAACCTTCCCCGTAGTTTCCCGAACTACGTTAGCTCTGATTTCTCTGACGAGAATACGTAGGCACAATACTGATGTATTGGCGAGCCACCTTTCCCCTTTCCCGTATTCGAACTACGTTTGCTCTGATCTCTCGTACCAGACGAGAGTACGTAGGCATAGGATGCGACATCCTAGCGAGCTACCTCCCTTCTCCCTTCTCCCTTCTCCCTTTTCCCTTTTCCCCGTTTTAGCTGTAGTAGGCTGAACTACAGCTGCTCTGATTTTCTCTGATGAGAATATGTAGGCATAGGATGCGATATCCTAGCGAGCACACTAACAACTAACTCTCTGTTCTCTCGCTGCCGTGCGATCGAGACTTTCCCGCTGACAACTGATGTTATCCTTTTCTCTTGCCCGAGCGCATTTGAGACCAGACCGTAGTTCTAGTTCCCATAGGTTCCCATACCTTTAAAACCCGACATACTACATCCGTTCTACCGCAAACAGGTACGCCTAAGTCTCCAATGGTCGAGCAGCGTCCACCTAACTGCTAGAATGCGTACGCTAGTATCGTCAACTTAATCTCTCACCCCCGTGTGACCGAGAACACCCTGTCTAGCCGTAGTTAGCCTGAACTACGTCATGCTCTGATTTCTCTGACGAGAATACGTAGGCACAAGACGCGACGTCTTGCCGAGCAAAGTTCCCCCGTAGTTTCCCGAACTACGTAGACTCTGATTTCTCATTCTCTGATGAGAATATGTAGGCATAGAGTGCGACGCTCTATCGAGTCAGTTTCTATCCGTTTAGATTTAGCAGCCGTAGATAGATTGTTTTTCACCCGTAGACAAACACAACAAGCGTGGATCCCATCGAGTACGATGAACGTGAGGGGTGCTAATACCTTCCCCTTGCGTAACCGACTCCCGAACCCAGACAACGGTTGCGATGACCTTGTCTTATACCTTTTTCGTCAGGTTTTTCCGATCGTTTCCTTTCCTGTTCTAAGGGATAAATAACGAAAGGTGGCGACTCTTCTGTTTTGCCGACACCTTATTTTCGCGAAAGCGACAACTGGCGACTCTGCTGGGGACTTGATAGTTTCCTAGGGATCCAACGTCCCGTATGCGAGTCAGTTTTGGGATCCAACGTCCCCTGAGAGAGTCAATCCTAGCGCTTGTTTGCGTGTCTGTGGGTGTTTACTTTTGTGTTGTATATTACTGATGTATTTACATTTCCCGCACTATATTATTATCTGTTGCTATTGTGCTGTTGTGGGATGGGAGCTCTGATGAGTGAGAAGCCAGACCCAGGCTTGAGTGCACCTTAGAATTAGTTGTGGAAATTAGTGGGCGCGCACTTGCTTGGCAGGCGCTAGTGTCTCATGAAATCCACGCTCAGGCGAGGTTCTCCCGGTTGACTTCTTTTTCAACCCTTTTGGTTGAGGGGGTTGTTGGTTTGGAGGATTGTCGACTCTGGGGACCGATCATTTGGAAGTTGGCTAAGTGAGGCCTCTTCAGGACAGGATGATGCCACACCTTCTGGGTATCGTATTATCAGTCTTGAAAGTATGTGACGCCAACGACCGCATAGGATGCCGAACTTGTGTCAGTTTAGGTCCATACCCGTGAGTGGGAGGGTTTTTGCAGGAAACTTGACTTCCAGCCTACCCGATATTTTGGTTTTCTCTCGTCAGAGCAGACTTATCCCGTCAGCAGCGCAGCAGTAATCAGAGCTTTGTGGAGGCTGTGATCCCGTGCTTGTTGCATCTTGCATTGCATTTGCATGAACATTCCTGCATCATATCGCATGCATGCTCCAGCTAGTCAGAGCTCTTATCCAGCCGTTGTTTTGATTCTGAAGGTGAGTGTTGAAGACGACCAAGAGGCTGAAGCAGATTTGAGCAGAATCAGGCAGTGAAAGTTGTTGGTAGTTATGTTAGAGAGCAGCTCCCAGTTTGTTGATACCTTGTCAGGTTTCACTATGACGTCCAATCCTTTGTATAGTTCTATGCCAGATGAAGACTTTCCGCAAGTGAACAACCTTACTGCAGCTCAGCTTGTACAGCCTTCTATTGAAGACCGAGGTCTACATGAGCAGTTTGTTGTCCGAAGTGAACGTTCTCCTTCTGTTGATACCTCAGACTATCAGGGTGTTGTTTTCCCTGTGCCACAGCCCAGAAGAGAGGTCCTGATGACCAAGACTGAAGACCCATTAGCTCCCGTGTATGCTAAAAGGTTCTGTGCGTTGGATGAAAGATTCAAAGCCTTGAAAGGTAAAGATGCTGTTAACCCCAATGCTGCAGACATGTGTCTGGTTTCTGGCCTAGTGTTACCTCCGAAGTTCAGAGCGCCGAGGTTTGAAAAGTACAAAGGAGATAGTTGCCCGAAGCAACATTTGGTGATGTTCTGCCGAAGAATGACTTTGTTTGTGCAAAACGACAAGTTGATGATTCACTGCTTTCAAGATAGTCTGACAGGGGCACCTCTGAGTTGGTATATGCAGTTAGAGAGTGATCAGATCCGATCATGGGTAGATTTAGCCAATGCTTTTCTGAAGCAGTATGACTACAATCTTGATGTAGCTCCTAGTCGCATGCAGCTGCAAGAATTATCTCAAGGGAACAATGAACCTTTCAGGAAGTATGTTCAGAGATGGAGAGAATTTGCTGCTAGAGTGCAACCACCGCTTCTAGACTGAGAGTTAAAAGGCATGTTCGTAAACTCCTTGTAGAGCCCGTACTTCGAAAGGATGCTCGGAGTTGCACCAAATTTCTCTGAATTGGTAAGGGCAAGAGAGCGCATCGAGTATGGTGTAAAGATTGGAAGAATCCAGAATGTTTCGAGCAGTCAGGCTGGTGAAACTGAATCTCTCTATAGCTGTCAAACTGAAGAAGGAGTTGTGGTCAATGCAATCATGAATGATGTTGGGTATCCTCAAGATGAATCGGTGAAATCTATTGGTTCCTCGTCTTCTCAGCGGTCAGTATCCTCTGTGTCTCGTTATTCTGGACAGACAATTGTGCCTAGGGCACCACATCGGGAACCTTATGTCGCTCCTCTTGCAAATCCACGAGCCCGTGGGCGAGGTTATCAGAATCAGCGTCAGAATCAGAACCGACCTCATAACAATTTGGAACGAAGGAATGCTCCTTCTCATCCAGTGCCTGTGCCGTATAGCCAGATTCTGCCACAGTTGATTCTGAATTCTTTGGTGGAACCTAAAGCTCTTAAGCCCGTGCCAGAGCCTTACCCGCCTGGGTACAACCCCCACGCTCAATGTGGTTACCATGGTGGATCTCCAGGGAATTCAACTGAAGATTGTAAAGCTTTCCAGGCAAAAGTGCAGCAGTTGATCGACAAAGGGTGCATTTCCTTTCCAGAAGGAGTTTTGGTTGTGCATGACAACCTCTCAGCTGTCTGAGCTCATAGATTCAAAGGGTTATTTCTAGAAGCCAGTGGTCCAGACAGGCAGACGTCCTCAGCATTGGCAGTCCTCGGACTTTTTATCATTTGCATTTGTAGTTTCTTTTCTGTTAGTTACTACTTGCTGTTAAACATTGTTTGTTTCGAATGGTAATATTGATAAAGTGACTATGCATTTTACTGAATTAATCATGTCGCTGTCACTCATTTACTGCATTGCACTGACACTTGCATTTTATTTACTCCACTTTGTCTCTATGATTAGTAAAGATTGGAGGGAGGATGACGAAACTGAATACTCATAACCGATGATCGTATGCTTTCAGATAAAACCTTGTCGATGACGTACAAGGCATTGTTTCAAATCCCCTAAACACTGGAGATATAAGGAGTTAGTCCCTTGTCAACCACTTCAAGCCAAGAAGTAGAAGTTTTTTTGGACTTTTAAACCCTCACATCTTAACCCGGGGCAGGGTAGTTGTCAGTTAGCTTGACCGAGCGTTCAAGTCTTATAGAGGAGTGTTGTCTTTCGAGGACCAATCACATTGTATTCCTCCCCAGAGGTCGTACCTCGTCCACCATAACGGTTAAACCTCACCAATAAGGAGTGAGACAGTTATAAACCTCTCGGATGAATCCAGACAGCCAGTGTCGCACGACTTGTTTCGAAAAAATAAGAGAAAAAAGAAAGCCCGCTAAGTAAAAAGAAAAGAAAAGCTAGAAAGCAAATACTTAGGCAAAAATCAGGGCACCCCGCTGGACTTCAAAAGAAAAGTCGAAAAGAACTCTGAAGAGTCAGTCCAGGCAAAAATTAGGGAATCAAAAGAATGAAAAAGAAAGGATATAAAAAGAAAAATCCTCGAACAAGGACAAAGTCGTGCAGATACAGACACCGAAACGAAAAAGGAGTAACTGTCACTCCGAAGCACCTTGTGAATTCTTTAACCAGTTGTTCCCACTATTCAACATACCTCTCGAAGAGGCGAGCGCTCGAGCCATGTTAACTGAACTTTAGGATCGGAGATCATCACGTAGAAGGGGTGGGTACAAATCATAATTTGAGCCAAATATCCTTTGTTTCGCGAACCGTGAACCCGACCACGATACAACCCTTAAAAGACCTAATTGAGGCAGGGTTTATTCTGAAAGCGCATTACGGTAAGGTTGAGTAACCTGAATCCTATATGATTTGCTAATCATATCCTTGTTGTGTTTTTCACTGGTCGAATCAGCACTATGTTTGAACTCTTTGGTTCATTCGTCACTCACTATCATGACACGTAAATGAGTGATAGTACATTTTTTCAAAATTTGCATGAACACTGCATTAAAATTACCATTCGTGAATAAACAATTTTAATTGCAGGTCAGTGATTGACATGGAGGAAATTCCAACAGGGAATAGTCAATCAGGACTGAATCGTTAGCAGTCTGGATCAGAATGGTATATTGTGAAGCCTTGCAAATTTGGGGCATTGACTTCCAGTGAGTTTGGAATCAGTCAGTCTAAGGACGAGTCCCGAAGGATCGGTTGATTACGGGATAGTTTGTTCGAGAAGCAGTTGATCAGAAGTGGATCTTCTCGAGACCCATTCAGGGGCAGTTATCCAGAACTCTTGTGATTTGAGGGCAGATCCCTCCAGTGTTCAATCAGGGCATGTTGAGTCGCTCAACGCTCGTTCAGGGGCAAGCTACTTCAGAAGTATATTGAAACCAACCATGCTGAGAATTGGTTAGGCGAGGATGAATCCTTCCGTTGTACAGATGTTGGGGCAAGCCATCTGAAGATTGTCTCGTTGCCAGTTTCTTTCTGTTCAGAACTAATTTTCCCAAAAGTCGAATTGGGGAAAGTTGAATTGCACTGGGGCAAGTTGTCCAAGCGAGTTTGTTCACCCCAGCAAGAGTTGAGTGTCGGGGAATCGTGCCATTACCCTACCAAAAAACCTGAACCTTCTGAAGAAGCCTTGCTGTCATTGGATTGTTATCCTACAGCCTAACCTGTTACTTGGCAGAACCTTGTAACCAAATCGTTTTAAAGTCCAGTTCTCGTCTGGCAAGCCGGAGATCAGTTCTCGTCTGAAATCCAAAACTGGAAACCAGTTCCCGTCTGGTCACCTTTTCCTTAACCTATTGTTCAACCAGTCCTGTCTGGCTAACACAGTTTTAAAGTCCAGTTCTCGTCTGGCAAACCGTAAATCAGTTCTCGTCTGACAACCTAACACACGTTGCTATCAGTTCTCGTCTGATAGTCCACCTCGAATGCTAGTTCTCATCTAGTATTTCCCTTTCAAATCCATTCTGTTGGTAACCAGAAATAAATCCCTATCACCATAAACCTATCCCTAAACCAGAAAAAGCCTAATTGTACCTGGCCCGATGATTCCTAGTGACTCGTATGTTGTCACATTCCCCGACACAAGGCTCGAGTGCTCCCAGCTCCATGATTGGTATTTTGTATTCCCTGTGTTGATGTTGTTGAATCAGGATTATTTTCTCAGCAGAGATGTAAAGTTTGAGATTGTTTCCCCTGAGCAGTTTGAGATTGCAACAAGTTGAGATGGCATGTATCCCTTGTCAGAGTAGGATCAAGATTATCCTCAACAGGGTTTGATTGATATTTCCGGCAGAGTATGGCCATCCCAAGCATTGAACGGTGATTAGCCTGATGTGCTATTTTCCCAAGTGGGTTGAGACTGAAGCTTTCCCTGATCGACAGATTTGGGTTTATTCCCCCAGCAGTGGGACTGATGCAAGGTTGTATCCCCACAGAGTCCAAGTTTGACTCCTTCCCCCTCCGATTCCAGGTCATTGACTCATTCCTCAAGCAGAGGTCGACGTTGATTCCCTCACTGAGTAATCTCCAGACGAGTAGATTTTGATGTCAGACAGAAAAGAGTTATTGCTCAGCAGATTGCTTCGTACCCTATGAGGACTTAGGGTGTTCAAAAAGGACCGTTCAGGGTTGTTTTCCTCAGTGAAGTGAGATTCAATTTTAGTGATCGATTGTTATCTTTCGCAGTCGCCAGAGGTGTGTCCTTGATAGGATCGGTACATCTCCAAAAGAGGTGTACAATGAGTAGCTAAAGATTGATATCCCCAGCAGTGTTGATACACAGGTATTCCTCATCAGACTTGATAGTCCAGCAGGTGTTACCCAGAAGGGTCAGTCTCCGTAAGGCGTATGCAAAATTACCCTCAGCAGGTCAGGATTGATATCCCTGGCAGAGTGTAGCCATTCCCGGCAGATTGATTGTGCATTCCCAACGGTTTAGGATTGAAGTTCTCCCTGACAAGCGGATTTGGGTTTATTTCCGCCAGCACCGGGTCACAAGTGCAGGTCTCGTAGGAGACTATTCACAAGTGTTCAGCTTTTGATAGTTCATACTGAAGTCTCCAGCGGAATTGAAATTCCCCACAGAGTCTGAACGTGAGATCGTGAGCATTGATATGTGTTTCCCCAGGCAGAGAAGATTCTCTCCCCAATCAGATGTACCCTGAAGGAACGTCATCTCCCCAGCTGAGTCATACTGAAGTGTGTAGCGATTGATAGTTCCAGACTGAAGTCTCCAGGAGAATTGAAATTCCCCACAGAGTCGTACTCTCCCCTGTAAGCAGGATGATTCCTTCTTCCCCAGCCGAGTTCGCAGTTCCCCAAGAGAGCCGAGTCCTTGGAAGCCGTTTGGGCCATGATTGGTTTTCCCCAGTAGAGTGTTGAATAGCTGATGCTGTATTTCCCCACCGGAGTCGTCATCTCCCAGAAAGTTTTGCCGCGAAGGCTTTGCAGTTTATTTCTGCGATTGACATCGTTTTCCTCAGCAGTTTGTGGTTTGAATACCCTGATGAGCAGGTCTAGGTTCTCGTAGAGCTTTGTTCCCCTACAGCAGTCAACTGAAGTTCGTTTCCCCAGGCGGAGTCCAATTGAGATTGGCGTGACTTTTTCTCCTTGGCAGGAGGAGTCCTTCCTCTACCAGAGATGTCCTTTCTCCTCGACAGGAGGCTTCTCCCTTCAGCATTTATTTTGCTGACGGGGCCATAGCATTTTGCATGATTGCATAGCATTTATCCTAAACGCGTAGCATTTCCACCGTGTGGAACATTGCGCCATTGTCAAAGCATATGCATACGAAACATGAGTCAGGTCGCCACCGTCCTTGTTTTGCAGGTGTTCCTCTGCAGAGTGTTTTGCCCAAGATGATTCTTGAATTCCCCAGCAAGGTCGTTTGCCCGAGATGATTCTTGAATTCCCCAGCGAAGTTGTGTGCGTAAGATGATTCTTAAAATCCCCAGTGAAATCGCCAGGGTTGGTTGCTCAAGTTGATGCTTAAAATCTCCAGCAGAGCTATTAGTCCAGGATGATTCTTGAAGTCCCCGACGGAGTTATTTGTTCAAGATGATTCTTGATTTCCTCAGCAGAGATGATTCAGTCAGAATGATTTCTGGACCCCCGAAGCAGAGTTACTTGATAGTTCTCCAGAATCCCCAGCGGAGATGTGTCATCCCTAGCAGGTTTTAAACATAGAAGTTGAACTTTCCTTGGAAGACTTGATGATTGAAGTCTGGCAGCGGTGCCGAAACCCCAGACTTGCTGATGAAGTCCAACTGTATTGACGAAGTAGTTCTCTCAGCTGATGCGGAGTGCCTGACGGTAAAAGATTGTATATCCTTATTTGGTTCATGATTGACCCAGAATTCTATTCTCGACCTACTGATGAAGTCCGGATGACGTCTGAGAATCCCTTTGAATGCCCGACGGCATAAATATCTTGATTGTTAAAAAGTTCCTAATGACCTGACGAGTCCCGAGGAATTTTTCTGCTGACACAGAACGCCTAACGGTATAATCAACCATGTATTGCCGGTTACCGAGTGACTAGTGACCCCTTGATGAATTGAGGACGAATGTCTACAGCAAAATCAGATGATCATCCTGACGGAGACTTAAAATCAGACCTTTTCACCGGTTACCGTGTGACCAATTCCCCAGTAAAGTTGTCGTGCAACTGCCATGCTCAGTGTTGAAGATGTTCCTACCAATCAGAGTATCGTTTACCTGTGAGGTTGGCCAATCGCCCGTTACCGTGTAACCAGTGATCCTCGATGATTTGAGGATGCAATGATATCAGATAAATTAGAGAATCATCCTGACGGAGATTCAGATCAGTATTTCTCCAACTAGTTGTCGTGCAGCTATGATTTCAGCTTCCGAATATTTGTTCCCATCAGAGTACCGTGTACTTGTGTAGTTGGCAAATTTTCGGGTTCTTTGGTATTCAACCGTCTTCTACCTTTGAATGATTGAAAGTCGTTCGCTTCTCAACCCTTCAGGTCCAAGCCGTTTGAATAGGGGCAGCTGTTGCACCCCAAAATTTGACCAACTACTTATCGCAATTTGGCTCATGTTTCGACTCATTTCATTTTGCATTTGCATACCACGTACATTGCATTTTTTCCAGTCAGATTGACTTTATCGGGATTACAGCCCTCTGATCGCGCTTCAGGCATTTCAGGCCAATACGAGGACGTTATTTTGAGAATTGATGCTCGTTCCCTGTGTTTTCAGCTCTCGCTGTTGTTTTTTAGGACATCTCGGTGTCCGGTTTTTACCGTTTATTTCGATATATTCGCTAATCGATTTAATCGGCTTCCCCGCTTTTTTAAGGTTTTTCCCTTATTTTCTAGAATTTTTTTAATGGGTTTAATTGATTTTTCTAGATATTAGATAGTTTTTTAATAGATATTAAATAGCTTTTTCTAGAATTTTAAATAGATAATTCTTTTTAATAGTTTTAAATAGATATTTGTTAATAGATATTAAATAGATTTTAATAGGTGTAAATAGTTTTTTCTATTTTTTAGGGTTTTCTAGAATTTTTTTTGTTTTGAATATATTAGGTTTTATTTTAAATTTAATTCTTTCTAGATTAGGATTAATCGTTAGTTTAATTAGGTTTAATTGGTTTGTATCAATTAGGTTTAATAGTTCATTAGTATTAGCTTTAATAATTTTTGTTTTACATTTAATTGAGTTTTAATTAGGTAATCATTAGGCTTAAGTGAGTATGTTAATCAAGTTTTGATTCAGAATTTAACAATTTTCGTGGGCCATGTGTCTATTTTTGGAGGCCCACAGTCCAACTCGTTGCCACATGTCAGTATTTAAAGGGCCACACGTTTTCCATGCATTCTCACGCCACATCACAACCTGCATGCTTCCACAATCCGCCACCTCACCCCCACACGTGGCCTCCATCCTCTCCCTCTCTCCCATGCGCGTTGACACGCGTCTTCCCCTTCCTCCCTTCACCGGCCGGCCATGCAACCGCCGCCGGAAGGTCGCCGGAGCCCCCATAACCATCACCTGTAACTGAAACCGTCGCCGGAAAACGAGTAGCCACCGGAAAACTCAAGAATTTCCCAGAACACTCACGCCTTTTTCCAGATTTCCTCCATCACCTTCATCTAACTGTCATCGGTAATTCCATGAACTCGCCGGAAAATGCATAGTTTCGCCGGAATCTTCATATGGTCATCATGAACATTCATCCCTTTTTCCAGAACTTCATCAGTTCCGCCATGTACCTTCCACCGTCTTCTCCCAGATTTTTCCAGAAACTGATGAAGATTCTTCAACCTTCATCCTCGTTCTTCATGATTTTCCAGAAACGATCCAGAAGATCCATTCGTGTTCATCACTTCCCCAGAATATTCGTCTTCCTCAAAGAATTCCTCAAGATCTTCATATGAACGTTCCCAGATCTTCACAGATCCAACAATCACTCTTCAACATGTTTTCCAGAAACCTATGAAGATCCTTCAAATCTTCAGCATCGTTCATCAACACATCAAGATTCGTCCAAATCTTCATCAGATCTTCATCGCACCACGCATCGTGTTCCAGCTATCGTCCGTCAGTTTCCAGATCAAACATTAAGGAGTCCATCAAGCATTCAACGAATCTCCTCCAAGATCTCCCTCAAACTTCAATAAACTGTAAGATCCTTTCATCAACTTCGCAACTCAATGAACCACTTCATCATCCTCAACTCCTCACGTGAACTCCAGAATCTTCAACATGCGACCCTCACAGATTATCAGCGAGCTTCAAGATCATCAAGACTCTCCATCTCCTTCGAGTTTCTCCGTTGATCTTCGACGAACTAACTCCTTTCTCTGTTTGCTTCACGAATGACAATGGCGGAGGGTTCCAGATCATGATTGTTTTTGGTTGTCTGTTCGTTCATTTGCTTGTACAGGTTCTGAAGTGAGATTGATGACGAAAGGACGAAGACGAGATTGAGAGACCGAGGGCTTGAACGAGAGAGAGTCTGAAGGTGAGAGAGGAGCGACGCATGTGGAAGAAGTGAACAGTGATTAGGGTTTATCTGAAGAGTTTACGTGGTTGTCTGGTGAACTGGGCTCATAGGCCCATTGGTCTTTTTTGCTGATACACCGCCCAGTTACTTACGCACCCCATCCTTTTTTTCTTTCTGCTTTTTTGTGGACGTTGGGTTTTGTTGTTGGGCTGGGCCCAACATTCGCTGATGCACCTCCGTTTTCACCAATAAACCCCCATGTCCCCTTTTTTGTTTTTTCTGACCATTGCTTTGTGGGCTGGGCCCATAGGCTGTTTTTGCTGCATTCACACCCAGTCTGCAGTTTGTAGCCCCTCCCCTCTTATTTTAATTTCTCCCTTGTATTGGATGAATGAGTGTAATAGATATAGTTCTATTTTTTTAGGATTATAGTTTTATTTTCCTAGGACATTAATGCATGGTTTTATAGAATTTATATTCTATTATTTTTTAGCATATTATAGGGTATTATAGATTTAATATAGTTTTTCTATTTTCTTTATAGAATATTATAGAATATTTTAGATAGAATTGTTTTTATGCTATTTCTCATATGCATTTCCTCTATATTTCTTAGAATATTTTCTAGTAGAATTTAATTGCCGTATTCTTAGGAGTAGTGTTTTATTTCCATTTTGCTATTGGATCTCTCTCCTATTTTCGTTTCTATCTAATTTTATCTTCGATTTTATTTCTGGCTGACCGTGTGACACGATTCAATTGGAGAATGATTTTTGATATCATTATCCATTTTGTCTTTGACACGGATATCAATACGCTACCTCTTAGAGTTCGATTTCTCGTATAAGTCGAACCATGACGGTCTAAGAGTTATATTGTTCTGATTCGAGCGTCATCATCAAAAATCCAGAGAGGAGAAGATTGGAATGGAGCTTGCGCGCACGTCAGGAGCCCAGGAGCTGCTTCGTTCAACATCATCATCGTCTTCTTCAAGTCTTCGTGCAACCGTCGAGTGTTGTGAGCTGTATCGTTAGATACGTAGGAAATGGCAGTTGAGGAGTTCTTCTCAATCGTCTAGGATGTCTAGTATGGTACCCTTTGGGTGACATGCGACGCATTCACTCCTACGTCTTAGGTTCTTGCGTGTGTGTCCCGAGTTCCTTCCTGTTTAGGCGTAGGCCTGCTTCCTCTTTGTTCTAGCCCCTGTGCGAACGAAACCCTTTTTTCTCTCGCGGTCAGGCGATCGAGATCCCTTCTCTTGCCCCCGTGCAATCGAGATTCGTAGTAGCCTGAACTACGTCATGCTCTGATTTCTCTGACGAGAATACGTAGGCACAAGATGCGGCGTCTTGGCGAGCAACCTTCCCCGTAGTTTCCTGAACTACGCTGATCTGATTTCTCTGACGAGAATACGTAGGCACAAGACGCGACGTCTTAGCGAGCAAAATTCACCTGTAGTTTTCCTGAACTACGCTGCTCTGATTTCTCTGACGAGAATACGTAGGCACAAGACGCGACGTCTTGGCGAGCAACCTTCCCCGTAGTTTCCCGAACTATGTTAGCTCTAATTTCTCTGACGAGAATACGTAGGCACAATAATGATGTATTGGCGAGCCACCTTTCCCCTTTCCCGTAGTCGAACTACATTTGCTCTGATCTCTCGTACCAGACGAGAGTACGTAGGCATAGGATGCGACATCCTAGCGAGCTACCTCCCTTCTCCTTTCTCCCTTCTCCCTTCTCCCTTTTCCCCGTTTTAGCTGTAGTAGGCTGAACTACAGCTGCTCTGATTTTCTCTGATGAGAATATGTAGGCATAGGATGCGATATCCTAGCGAGCACACTAACAACTAACTCTCTGTTCTCTCACTGCCGTGCGATCGAGACTTTCCCGCTGACGACTGATGTTATCCTTTTCTCTTGCCCGAGCGCATTTGAGACCAGACTGTAGTTCTAGTTCCCGTAGGTTCCCATACCTTTAAAACCCGACATACTACGTCCGTTCTACCGCAAACAGGTACGCCTAAGTCTCCAATGGTCGAGCAGCGTCCACCTAACTGCTAGAATGTGTATGCTAGTATCGTCAACTTAATCTCTCACCCCCGTGTGACCGAGAACACCCTGTCTAGCCGTAGTTAGCCTGAACTATGTCATGCTCTAATTTCTCTGACGAGAATACGTAGGCACAAGACGCGACGTCTTGCCGAGCAAAGTTCCCCCATAGTTTCCCGAACTACGTAGACTCTGATTTCTCATTCTCTGATGAGAATACGTAGGCATAGAGTGCGACGCTCTATCGAGTCAGTTTCTATCCGTTTAGATTTAGCAGCCGTAGATAGATTATTTTTCACCCGTAGACAAACACAACAAGCGTGGATCCCATCGAGTACGATGGACGTGAGGGGTGCTAATACCTTCCCCTTGCGTAACCGACTCCCGAACCCAGACAACGGTTGCGATGACCTTGTCTTATACCTTTTTCGTCAGGTTTTTCCGATTGTTTCCTTTCTCGTTCTGAGGGATAAATAACGAAAGGTGGCGACTCTTATGTTTTTCCGGCACCTTATTTTCGCGGAAGCGACACATGTGTCTTGAGCACCCACTATCGAGAACCCATCTTCTCTCGGTGGTCTCGACACATTTCACCTGTCAAAACATAATTAGCACAAGGAGGTACCCAATGGCATATTGGGTCCTAATAGGTTAGCGACAAAATGGTTGCGTCTGGGCAACCATTGGTAGATGCCTTTAGGAACAAGAAATCTCATAAACCGGCATTTACCAATGGAGTGGCCTTTCTTGCAACAATATAAGCAAGCAAAATCAACTTTAGAGACACTTTCACTTGCGTGATCCCTAATTACATATGCATATTTTTGGTATGGGTTAATCATACTTTTTCTAAAATCCTTTTTATCAATAGCAAATGTAACTTTAGGCTCAAGTGCCTTGTTTAATTTGGCCTTGAGGTTTCTAACCTCACCTTGCCAAATATGACAAGTGCCACACCCGAAGTTGAAAGGATTTCTATTGTCTTTACAATCCGATTCATTGCCTTTCACAATGGAAGCCTTAAGGTCCTCTAATTTATTTTCGGACTCTTTAACTTTGTGCTCTAAATACGTAAAAAAATTCTTATTAGAAGCAAGTTTCTTGAAGGCTTCAACTGCTTCATTATGTAAGGCATTAAATGCGGTTTGTAATTCTGAATGTGACATATTTGAGGACTTATCATATTTAGAGTGACGTACCTGTTTTTTCTTATTTTTCTGATTGGCGGAGAGGCATAGATTCACGGACTCTTCTTCATCACTAGAACTTTCATCAGAGGAGAAAGAGTCGCTGTCACTTTCCCACGCTATGTACGCTCTCCTAGGCTTTGATGATTTCTTGTGTGACTTTGATGATTCCTTATCCTTTCCCTTTTTATTCATCGGACAATCCGGTTTGTAGTAATCGGGCTTTCCACACTTGTAGCACGTCCCTCTAGTCTTTTTACCTTTCGAGTCATCATCTTTGGAGTGCCTCGATTGTTTCCGGAAGTTTACCAAGTTCTTCTCGGAATGTTGGATGTCGTTCTTTCTCACGTAACGGTTATACCGTTTAACAAACAACCCCATATCTTCGCTTTTATCCTCTTCTTCGTCGCTTGAGGAATAATCACTTTGCTCTTTTGCTTGAGACTTCAAGGAGGAAGTCTTGAGAGCTATTGATTTCTTTTCACTCACCTTCGTTTTGTCTTTCTTTTCCATCTTTTCGCGTTGGTCTAAGCTCAAGAGTACCTGTTCATGCTCTTGTAGTTTGCCAAACAATGTTGTTAAATCTAATAAGGTAAGATCATGTGCTTCTTTGATGGCGGTCACTTTAGGCTGCCATTCCCTGTTAAGACATTTTAAGATCTTATTAGTAGCAATATCATTGGAAACAGGCCTACCTAATGAATGTAAACGATTGATGAGATGAGTAAATCTCTTTTGCATGTCAGCAATGGTTTCCCCTTGCTCCATGAAAAAGAGATCAAACTCTTGTGTTAATGTATTGATTCTAGCCAACTTAACATCGTTTGTCCCCTCATGGGCTATTTGTAGTGAATCCCACATGGCCTTAGCGGTAGGACAATGGGATACACGATAGTATTCATCTACACCTAATGAGGAGATTAAGATGTTTTTAGCTTTCCAATCATAATTGTATTTTTTCTCATCGTCATCGGTCCATTGTGCTTCAGGCTTTGGCACAACTACGTTATCCGCATTGGTCATAGTAATTTCTATTGGACCATTAAGGATAACGTTCCATATTTTTCTATCTATGGAGTTTATATGCACATGCATACAGTCTTTCCAATAACTATAATTTTCACCGTTGAAAACGGGAGCCCTATTGTACGCCCCTTTAGGTTTGTTTGCCATTTTCTATCTACGTTGTATTTGAAGCACCGAATAACCAGAGCTCTAGATACCACTTGTTAGACTATGGCACGGATCTAGAAGGAGGGGTTGAATAGATCCCCAATTAAAATTTGAGTCGGCGCTACCAATTTAAAATTGGTTTTAAAAATGTTTTAAGTGCGGAAGCGGCCGAGGAAAAGTATAGTCTAAAACGAACGGCTATTGGAAAACCGGATATACGTAAGCCTTTGGATTAATGACAATTCGGAAAAATAGAATCACAACACAAATTCCACTTATCAATTATTTACTTCAGTTGTAAGGATTCCTAGTTCCAATGATTCAAAATCAAACCAAAACTAGATACACAAGTAAGATAATTTTGGTTCAAGCAATATGTAAAACACTTGGTGTGCAAAAACACTCCAAGTGATATTTATGTTGAGTAAGTGATTTCAACCAGCCTAGTACAATGTCTTGTTGTACTTTAGAGTTAAAAACAGAGTTTTAACCTCTTACTCAATTGATATCACAATTTTAACAATAGAGCTTACATAAAAATTACTTATTTGGAGCTATAACGTAAATGCTGAAAATAGAGAAGACAAGTAATTTGGTGAGGCAGTTCCCCCGTCGTCCTCGCTTCGGGGTACGTCTACCCTCAATTCTAAAACTAGAATTGAGATATATTTTATAGATATCACCTGTTTGAATGAACAGTTTATACAAGGATTGAGCAGCAAATATACAACAGAAATCTCAATGTGTTAAAAGTTGCCTTCACTCCTTGCCCCTTGATTCAAGCTGAATCAAGTACTTTGATTTGTGTTGATGGACCTCCGACTCTAGCCACCTTATTGAATAACACGTTGTTGTTCAAACCTTTGGCTCCAGCTGATCTCAACAGCACCAAATCGAACCCGAGATCTTCCCTTCAAAATCACTGAATCCGCTACTAGACTTGTGAAGACCACCTCTTCACAATCACCTTCGCTCCATTGATCGTTGATGAAGAATCTCGTCCAAAAACCCCCCAAAATTCGAACCAATCTTGGAGGGTAAAACCCCAATGGTTTTATTCAAGAAAGAACCTGTCGCAATCTTCAACCCGAGCTTGATTCTCCAATCTAAGCCTCGAACCTTATCACCTTGAATCTCTCACAAATGCATTTCAAGAATGATTGTGTGTAGTTGAAATGTTGTGAGATGTTGAAGATGAAGATGATGAATCTTGGACACCTATTTCACTCTTTCTTGTTTTTGAACACATGAATCAAAAGAATATCAAATGTTAGTAGACACAAGTGTTTAAACAAGTATATATAGTGCCAACACAATTCAGGACATAACAGTATTTCAAATATGAGAGGGAAGTATTTTAAAACAGATTTTCCACGCGAACGGTCGACCATAACAGGTCTGTGCGTCGACGCATGGCCTGTGCTGTTTTGGAATTTTGGAAATTTCATCAGTGTGCGTCGACCATATAGTCGGCGTGCGCTGACCCGTTGAAATCTATTTCATTTGTGCGCCGACCCTATGGTCGACCCATGCCTTTACGTGCTGACCCGCTGGAATGTTGTTCCTTCATGCGTTGACCCTATGGTCGACGCATACTTTGTACGCTGACTGGTTTGGAATTTTTCTGATGCATACGCCGACCCTATGGTCGACCCATGTCCTGCAAGCCTGCAAAAATTCATTAGTTTGAAGTTTTTCATGCCTTTGGCCATGATTGCATTTTGTCAACACAAAGTATATTCATTTCAGAAGTTTTAAGCAAAACGTAAAAGGATATGGTGGGTGATACGTTGCATCTAGTTTAGTAGATCTGGAATTCATAATTTCCAATCTATCTAGGGAATTTGTCATCATCGAAACCTGCATTAAACAATGTCTTACAAACTTGTGTGATATGTGGCGATTTGCCTCCACAATTTTGGTTTTCTTGAGGAGTCGTTCTACACTTTTATCAAGGTCGATCTCCATGTCATCCTTTTTATGAGTGACTTGACTAAGGCCTAGTTATAAATCTTCATTTTCTTTCTTCATCTCTTGGATGATCACTTTGAGTTTGTTGAAATTTTCAATAGGAACATGAGTTGGTTCAGCAGGTTGCGTATTCATGGAAGGCTCAAAAGGAAAAGGCAATAGGACTTCCTTGACAATTTCCTTGAGCCATTGTGTGTATGGCTCTTTAGCTATGCAGTTTTTCTTATCCAGTTCAGACTTGTCTTGACGGTGAATCTCACCCTAGGCTTTGTTTATCCTCTTCAGTAGTTCTGGATTTTCAACCCCTTCATTTAAGACAAAATCCCCCAATAACTTGGTGTCAAGTTTTTCAAGCATCAGGTAACCCAATTGAGGTACGTTAGGGAAATTACCACAATTGAGGATGATCTTGATATTGTCATAGTTTTGAGAATACAATAAAAAGTCTTTAGCAACTAGAGACCTGATCCTTTGGGATCATTTGAGATTTCTTTTATTTTCAACAAAAGGGCCTTTATTGGGTAGGTGAGACATAAACCATCTGTATAGAAAGTGTATACAACATGCAATAGTTCTATTCTCTTACTGATTCCTCAAATGAATTAAGTAATATGTATCATCGAGCAAGGTAGGAACGGGGTTCTTGGTCATGAAGATGCAAATCGAAGCCAAGTCCACAAAGTCCTCAATATTAGGGAATAAGACTATCCTGTATATAAGGAGATGAATAATGGCATTGAAAGCATCCCAAATTCCAGTGTAAGCAAAAGTCATAGCTTTATCCATCAAAAACCTCATGGTAAAACAATGAGTACCACCCTTAGGCTTAAGGTTGATTTCTACCTCATTCTTTTCCAAGTAGAGTGCTTCAGCTATCTGGTGAAACTTAGGAAGTTCCTTTGAGTTGTTGAATGAAACTTGATCCTTAATTTCAACCCCTAAGATATATGAGTACTCTTCCTACGTGGGAACCAACTGGAGGATCATAGAACTTCACAAGAGTGTGGATGGCTATTACATTAACTTCAGTGTTGAGGATACTTAGAAGGTTATCGCAGTTTTTCTTGAAATCATCTTTGTTATCAAGAACCAAACGGGATCTCAATCCTCTTAGATCCTTCAAATGAGGTTCTACAAACTTATAACATTACGTGTTTTTTCTACTAGTATTCATCTTCTTTTTGAATGCTTAACAAAGACTATACTTTTGGATTCCCTGGAAATGATATGCGTATGATAAATTAGTTTTTTCTTGTTGATGATATGATGAATGATATGCAACATCACAGGTTTAAAGGTTTGACATATTCTGGATAATCTGTATATGATTCTCAAGATGTAGGTTCAAAAGTTTGACGCATTCATGATTTTCAAGGTATGTAAAGCTTTAGGTTTCCTACAAAACCCATATCCCTCTCACAGATAGGTTCTAGTCTTGAACAAGGTGATTCTTAAAAGGCCTCCCAGAGTCATGGAACCAAATGAAAACACATTTTCGTAGCAAATGCTTGTAGGAAAGTGGTACTTCCAAGTGGATATAGTCCGGGTGTGGGTCTCGTGCCAACCCAACGTGTGAGACGCATGTCAACACGATTAACCACGATTCTATCTTATGTGTATACTCAAGCTCGGGTATAAAGTTTTTCTCTCAAGTAGCATCATGAAACCCAAACCTTAATTGAGAACCAATAGACAAATATATTTAGAATATAATGAATATATAAAAGAAATAAAGATGCAATAAAATAGACAAGTAAAGTAATAAAGGTAAACACCCAAACATGCAAAGAAAACAAAAAAAACTAGGCTAGACTTGCTTAGGAATTGTCCCCGATAGAGTTGCTAGCTATCGCGGAACAAAAAATACCCGAGCACATCACACGCTAAAAAATACAAAATATTTTCCACTGAATTTTATTTATTCTAAGAGAAAGGAAAAATATCAATAAAACCCTAATGGAAGAGAAAAGGGTAAAGAAGTCGGTTATGTAAGAGGAATGTATTAACATCCCTTACATCCATTGTACTCAACAAGAATCGTTTTGATTGTTCTTTGCACAGGTGGGTGTTATTATCTAAAGGTTACTAGCAATCGGTTTTAATTAAGGGGAAAAATAAGTTTTTAATTAGTGTGCTCGCCAATATTTTGAAATCACGTGCCTACATATTCTCATAGTGCAATGAGAAAATCAAAGCTTTGTAGTTCGTAGGGTAGAAAATAAGTATTTATTGGTTGATTTTAGGGAACTGTGTAATAATTGTATCCTAGAAGTGTTTCGAAGTTAGTTGTTTGATCCTGGTTTAGATGCTCTAAGTTGTTAGTCTGACTGCTAAGGAATGGATTATAAGAGTTCTTTTATGAAAAGAAATTGTTGTTTGGCTTGAACTATTGACAAAGAATTGTAAAGGTTGTTTCTGAACCAAGGACAAAGAATTGTAAAGGTGGTGTCTGAACCAAGGACAAAGAATTGTAAATATGATGTTTGAACCAAGGACGAAGAATTTTAAGGATGGTGTCTCAACCAAGGACATAGAATTATAAAGGTGGTGTCTGAACCAAGGACAAAAAATTGTAAAGGTGATGTCTGAACCAAGTAAAAAATTGTAAAAGTGGTGTCTGAACCAAGGACAAATAACTGTTAAAGTTTGCATAAATTGGGGATTAACAAGGAAAACGGGAATAAAGGTTTGCCTAAACTAGGGTATTAACAAGGAAAACGAGAATAAGAGTTTGCCTAAATCAGGGGATTAACAAGAAAAATGGGAATAAGGATGGAGAATGATTTAAAAGTTAGGTAGGAAATATGTTAGTTAGGAAAGAGATTTCAAGTGGTCTGCGTTTCTTTATTGCTAAGTTCAATGTAAAAATAGGATAGAGAGTGTGTTAGTTTAGGCTTGAGAGTTTGTTGGGATTTGAAACTACTTTTTGGAGGGAAAATAGGATCCAAGGGAATTTTGGTAATTACATATGATAGGTGGCAGTAGGAGGTTAAATGGTTAGTTGGAGTTTGTTAGAGTTGTTTAATTAGTTTGAGAGTTTGTCATAGGTGAGTGTAGCACCCCAAAATTTTCCTTTTTGTTTTGGCAGCATTTGGCTTTTGCTTCTTTGCATTTTCGCATTTCCGCATTTGCATAGCATTCATTCTTGAGACAAGGGATCAAGGTTTTCCCGTGGCTCAGTTTTCATCTTAGTGCATGAACCTGAACAGCGAGCATTAGAGGCTCTGGCATTCATTTTGCCCAGCGGTCGGGCGACCGATTTTATTTTTATTTTGCAAGGTATTTTCAGCTCGGAAAGCAGCATTCAGGCTATCGCAAGTAGATTCTTGGTTATAATATTCAAAAGCAAGTTTCAGAAGTTGAACAGGGCTCAAAACGGCAAGAAACGGACAAACAGACAGATTTCCCTTCAAAAGGCGCCAAAATTCAAATTTTGAAGGTGTTAATCGATTAACCAAGTCAAAATCAGGTCAAATCTAAAGTTTTGAAGGTGTTAACCGATTAATCTATATGGTTAATTGATTAACCAGTGCAGATTTTGCCTCTGCACGTGAATTTTCCATCCAAGCCATTTTGGGGTCCAATTTTGGTAATGTGCAAATTTGATTTTCACTTTGGGAAGGATCTAGAACCTATTTGAAATTTGGTTAATTTCATTTTTCCCTCCAAATGCCCATTCCTCATTCCAATCCAAATTTTCCAAACCATTCATTTGGATCCAAGACTAAGTGATATTTAAGTGATCCACTCCAAACCAAAGGGGCTAATCACTCATAATTCACTCTCATTTTCAGAATTCATCTCATTCTCTCTCAATTCTCTCTCAATTTTCCAATCTCCAAAACCTTCACCAAAGCTCTTCTCACTGAGATCATTGATTCTTCATTGGAATCCTTGATTTCTAAGAGCTAAACCTTCATCCATTCTCTCTATTGAATTAATTTCTTCATCCAATTTTCGTGCAAAATTGGATCTGAACTTGGAAGTGATTTTGGAAGTGATTATTTGGAGCAATTTGGTTTAATCTTGAAGGATTTTCATTGCCACTACAAGAATTGGTGTGGATCTTGAATTATTCTGGATTTCTAGCATTGGATCTATTCAATTACAGTTGAATCAACACTAACCAGAGAAAATCTCCACTTCGAAGGTTGGATCCGAATCTGTTTTTAGCTTATTTGCATAATCATGTGGATTTTCATCTTTGATTAACTTTTGGTTAATTTGATCCGTTTAATTCTTGATTTGGTTGTGTCAATCTGTTCATATGTTGTTTGAACCATGATTTGCTGGTTTAATTTCGTGATTAAGTGATTATGCGATCATCCGATTGATCGGATAAGTGCTTATTTGCTGAACATGCTGTCCTGTTGTTGTTTTTCTGCTGTTGGCACAGTGTTAATCGGTTAACACATATGGTTAACCGATTAACCATTTAAAATATTCAAAATTTTCAAAGTTTTTAAAGTGTTAATCGGTTAACGCCTGGTGTTAACCGATTAACATGAATAAATTTCCAGATTTTCAAGCATTTTTCAGTGGTTAATCGGTTAACCTCTGGCGTTAACCGATTAACAATATGCCAGTGGGTTTATTTTGTTGGTTTTCTTGCTTGTTTGATTACCGTTTCGCATCGAATCATCGTAGTTCAATACGATGCTTTAGAAGTGAAATATTTTGGACATTTTGTCGATGTTTTGGTTGTTTAATCGGGACTTCATCGACTTGTGTTTGTTTTCCACTTGGATGTACACTTATGTGTTGTTGTTCATTGTGATGATGTCCTTGCATTTGCATTTCCTCTTGTGTTTTTCATCTTTATCTCTTGCATTAATAAAGGTCGATATGTGCTTGTGGTGGTGTTTACCCCACACTTTGTTCCTCCCTTTGCTTGTGTGTTGCATTCCATGTTTGCATCCCTATTTTCACTCTCATTGGTGTTTAATCTTTCTTCTTCCTTTGTCTTTCTTTGCCATGCTCCCCATAGGATCTCTAATATCTTTTGAGGTTATGATAGACATTAGGACTCAAACCATGCATGCTAACATTAGGGTATATTTTCCCCTCTTTAATCCAAACTTTAGGACCACTTTGCATGACAACGTTAGGGCCGAGTTTCCCTTAGACCTTCCGTGCATCTCTCTTCTCATCTCAAAATCATTCTAACTCATCTAATAAATACAATGAACGTTGTGTAAGAACAAGAATTGTCTCTACAAGATTATCTCTATGTTTTGATGATAACAATGAAGTATTTGTGAAAGAACTATTTTATGTTCTAATGTTTGTTATGTGCAGATCACGTTTATTAAATATATCAGATCAAACAAACAATATCAAGATGTGCATTTAATACAGTATGAGAGTTACTATGTGTGACGTGTCATAAAGCGCTTATTAAAGAAGCAAGTTTGCATCTGTATCTGATCACGATCAGTAAGATCCAAGGATATTGTATATTGTTGTTGCAATGCTCCTGTGGATTCTGCTCTGAGAAGTGCATTTGATCTGAAAGCAAACAAAGCATGTTGAAGAAGCAAGTTTGCCTTTGTATTTGATCATGATCAGTAAGATCCAAGGATGCTGGATATTGCGGTTGCAATGCTCCTGTGGATTCTGCTCTGAGATGTGTATCTGATCTGGAAGCCAACAACGCATCTGAGATATAGTCCTCTGAAGAACCAAGCTCTGAAGCCTATAATGACTTGAAGCTCTGAAGGCTGAAGGCTCTGAAGAACAAGTGCAGAAAGACTCTGAAGACTTAAAAGTTTTGAAGATCAAGACTCTGAAGATATAATCCTCTGAAGAACTACATGCTGAAGACTCTGATGACTTGAAGCTCTGAAGGCTGAAGGCTCTGAAGACCAAGTGCAGAAAGACTCTGAAGACTAGATTCTGAAGTTGAAGATTATATAGCTTCACCTAGACAAAGATGTGTTAATCAGATAAGTTGTTGTTATCCACTCTGATAAACAAGGTGTTGAAGTCAAACAACTCTAATGTTATTATGCCATCATACCAAAGTAGTTTCTGAACTACTCATCAGATACATCATCAGAAGAACCAAAGCCAGAAGCTGGTTTGTCCAAGTTGATAACTGAAGATCACGTCATTTATGGATAAGACCTGTCTCCCACAATGATATATTAACGTTACAAGAAAAGGACAAAGAAAGTGATGTCACTGTATTATCCAACACTTGCTTATTCTATCCATTGGAAATGACCGTTGGAATATTGAAAGGACATCTCTACCCTCACAACGACTCTCTTGGATGCACTATAAAAGAATAGCATTTGATTAATTCAAATGTTAGCAACATAGCTAGTTGACAAGCATGTTAGCAAGCTAGTTGATTAACAAGAGAAGCTTTATGCTAAGAAGCTGTAGTGCTCACATAAGAAAGCTTTTAAGCTATATGGAAAATAGTGTTCTAATAATCTCGTAGAGATTTATCCTTAGATTAGTTTTTGTATTAGGAAGCAAGGAGTTGTTGCTCAATACTTGCCATGTACTTTAATTAGGAGTAATCTGCTTGATAAGAAGCACTCATGTAATCTTCGGCAACACAAATTCTATTTAGAATTAGTGGTTCCTCAAGTGATCAAGTGAAGATCAGAATACTTGAGATGACAAGTGGTTGTGGTCATTTGTGGAATCCTAATAGGAGATCTTTAGTGATCGGATCCTATTAGGTGTCAATGAACGTTATATCCTTAGGGATCACTGAACGTGTCATTGTCTGATTGTTAGTCACCTGCAGTTTGCTTGTGCATCTGTAATCAGTTTGGTTATAGTGGATTAAGTCCTTGATTGAGAAAGGAAAAATCACCTTGGAAGGGTGGACTGGATTAGCTTGAGACTTTCTCAAGTGAACCAGGATATATCATGTGTTCTTTACTTGTGTTATGCTTTACTAATTATGCTTTCGTAATGCATCTTATAGAATCTATTAAAGCAACAAGTGAAGAGGCGAAAAAGATTTAATAAGTGGAAAACCCAATTCAAACCCCCCTTTTCTTGTGTTTTTCTCACACTTTCAATTGGTATCAGAGCTTCGGTTCTGTTATTGATGGATATCAAACACCTAACAGTGTCAGATAAAGATCCAAAAGTTGTGTGAGAAAACACTCTTAGTGATTTTTCACCTCTCTTACAATTTCAGTCTCATATCAATTTTTGATGAAGATGAGTACTAAAATTGTAATCAAATGGGTTATCTTGAGCAAATCAGTGATTCGTTGAAGTTTGAAGTTATCAACAACAAAATCTTCTCCTCTAGAGCTTGGAAGAAGATTGAAGAATCAACTGACAAGAGAGATTCATCAGATAAGAAGTTATATCTATTGAATGCTTATCTTAAAATGTGTTATGGATTTACAACGTATTAGCTCAAAGATCAAATCATCAGAAAGCAAGAAATCTTGTTTGCTGAAGATTATTTCTATGTGAGTATGCGATGTTTTCAAGAAACGGATTAGTCCACTCTTGACTTTCTCATGAAAAGCTCATTGGGAATTATCTTAAGTAAGAAAATAAATATTGTTGACTAATGAATTTGATTCTTAAGAACTTCAAAATAAAGTCTACAAAAAAGGGCAAGAACAGAGAAAGGTCCAATTTTGAAGAAATGATCCTTCTAATTCAAGGCATTTGAAAGCTGCTCTCCTTGATGAAAGATGAATTCTGAGATCTTAATAGAAGTAGCATGGACAATTAAGTTCTGTTAACTTGAGAATGTATCTCAGTTGAACAAATAATGATTGGTCAAATGTTATCAGATATTATTCTTAGAAATTCATTATGTTTGATTCCTGAAATCAAGATTGTTTTGGAAAAATACATTGACTGAAGTCATTTAGTCTGACTTAAAAGGGATTTAAGTCTCTGGTGTTATTCAGAATGAATAAGTCAGTAGACATCCTCTTTCAAAAGCAGATGCTCTTGATGAACTAACTCCTCTAGTTAGCTCAGCATTGCAAGAACAGAATTGTCATTTAGACTGTGTCATTTGATGCATCTGAGTTTGATGATAATTGTATCTAGACTAGATCTGCATTTTTTTCAATCAAACAAAATCAGAAGATGAAACCTGATGGAAGTTAGATGCTCTAAATCTTGAAGATCAGAATATTTGTGCTCTGAAGATGTCTCTCAGAAATCAGATGGATGATGTGTTGATGAAGATACTGCAGAACGCAACCAAAGGATATGAGATCAGCTCAAAAGAGAAATTCAGAAGATCCTACTTCATATGTTGTTACTGGTTCCTCTCACAAGAACAAGATCCTTCCTCATATCTTCAAGGCTAGTCAGCAAGAAGGTTTTGACTACACAGAGACATATGTTTCTGTGGCAAGGTTAGAATCCATACTCTTGTTAATTTCCTTTGTTGCTCAGAATAACATCAATCTAAATCAGATGAATATTAAAAATACTTTTTAAATGGTTTAATTGAAGAAGAAGTATGTGTTCATCAACCTCCTGGTTTTGAAAATGAATGATTTCCAGAACACGTTCTATAAATTAAAGAAATCATTCTATAGCCTAAAACAAGCTCTCAGAGCTTGGTGTGAAAGGATGAGTAACTTTCTTCTGGAAAATAATTTTATCAGAGGAAAGATTGATAACACTCTTTTTCATAAATCAATTAAGAAAGATATTTTAATCTGTCAGATTTATGTAGATGATATTATTTTTGGAACAACAAATATTACACTTGGAAAGGAGTTTGCTAAGTGTATGCAGGCAGAAGCTGAAATAAGCACGATGGGAAAGCTAAGATACTTTCTGGGCATTCAAGTTATTCAGACTCCAGAAGGATTCTACATACATCAGATGAAGTATGTGAAGGAGCTTCTGAAGAAGTTTAACTTGACAGAAAATAAGCCAGCTAAGACTTCCATGCATCCAACTAGCACTTTGGGAAAAGAAGAGGTTTCTGTGATGCTGATTTTGCTGAAGTTAAAATTAAGCTACATAATGATCTGAACGTTAAGCCACAACACTTCAGAAGACTTTGAGTGTTTTACAAGAAGCGAAGCTACAGAGGACTCTGAGGAAGCAAAGCTATAAAAGACTTTGAGAAAGCAACTCTCCAGAAGACTCTGAGCGATTGGTTGAAAGCAACATTTCAGAAAACTCTGAGCGAAGAGTATAAAAAAATGTTTCAAAAGACTCTAAGCGCACTTATCTCAAAGGCTGAAACTATAGAGGCTCTGAGAATCAGATTATGCATGGCTCTGAAACATCAGCAACAAAGCTTACATCTGGATAACAAGGACATCTGAAGAACGAAGATCTGCTCTGATCTGAAGCGTTCCTCTAGATGAACAGTTTACTAAAACATTCGTTAGAGCTAAGCTGCATAGGTCTGAAGATTACTCTGATAAGGGGAGAAATAGAACTTCATCAGAGGATCTGAAGCTTACTCTAATAAGAAGAAGGCGAAACTTCATCAGAGGATCTGATGCAAGGAAACATTTCCATATTTGTTCACTCAATAGATGCTGATCAAGATAAGTAGAATTACAACTTCACAGTCAGAAGAATCTATTATGGAAATCTAATATCTGAACCACATCAGCCCCAAACCCTCTGGACAAACTCTTCTGGGTTTGATGTCATTTATTGAGTTAACATCTGTTGATGAAGCTCTTATGGGCAAAGACTGAATGTCTAAGGTAGAGAATCTCTCCAGAAGATAAAGCAGAAGTATCTAAAGCTCTAGTTCTTCAAAATCAAGTACAGATATTGAAGAAAGAACAAACTTCAAAAGAAATGTATGCAATCATGATAAATGAAATCATTATATACAGTAGTCAGAATGATTACTCAGAACCGAATGCAATTAGTATCTATCATGACGCATATTATTTATGGAAGTCTAAATTGGTATCAAGGACTCAAAATTAACGCACTGTTACTAAGATTCAAGTCATGATTGATTTGATAACAAGCTTGAAATCAGAAACCAAAGGCGGAGAAACCAAAGGTGGATTAGCTGAAGTTCTCGCACCTTCAATTGGTACAAAAATTCTAGCAGAAGAAGTCACCCTCAGATGAACTGATATTGATTGATAATAACAAGATTGTCATTCAAATTGATTTAAGAAATACGTCTTGGTTTGATGATAGTTTGTGATGATCAATTGCGTCTATTCAAAGAATAAATTCTTGATGCAAGAAGTCAACAAGTTTACTCAAACACATAACCATTTTTGAAGCTTATGCTTTTGCTGAGAAACTAGTGTTCATCTGGAAACAAGTCGTCTAGCAAATAAAGAGGCATGATCATTTGTAAAGAACAAAGATGGGAGATCAGGAAATGAAGACCAAAGGAAGATTTTGGAATTCATAACTATTGATCAAGATGAAACAACATCAGAGGAGATGTGTGTCTATTATTCATAATGAAGTTGAAGAAGTCAGTATGATTCAGATGAAGACTACAACAGAAAAAAGAAAGATAAAAGTCAGAATGGAAAGCACTCAGATAAAGAATCATTCAGAAGAAGATTCCAGAAAAGAAACTGCCAGAGAAAGCTTTGTTGAACATAAACTTGTCAACAACTCTCTTCAGAACATGCTTAAACAAACTCTGGTAAAATTGTCTATCTCTAGTTTTAGGCACTTAGGTTTTTTTTTATGGCTAATAATTTTAATCTTCTTATTTAATGAAAATTTACCTTTTTAATGATGTCAAAAAGGGGGAGAAAAAGAATATGATTTTGATATAACCTAAAGAAAATATGTTGATATAACCTAAAGAGAATGCAAAACATCAACTCTGAATATGATATAAACTGCGTTTACTACTAACCGTGTGTTTGATGTTTCACCAAGGAACTTTGAACAAGTTCACTAGGCATTCTAGATACAGGTTAAATGAAAGAACTCTGAGTTCAAATGAACAGGTTGTTCATTTAATAGAAGTTATACACTTCGTGAACATATATTCAGAATCAGATGGACCCAATACTGTTCAGAGGATGAAATATCTCTAAAAGTTAAAGTCATCTGGAATCATAATGTTCAGAAGATGTAGACTGTCTGTGATTATATAATTAGAACATAAGAATCAGAAATCTTCATAGAAGCAAGAATTGGTTTCAGACTCAGAATCAAGAATTAGTATCAGATTCACTATTAAACTAATTGGTATCAGACTCAGAATCAATTAGCTTCAAGAGACCAAGAATCAAGACTGTATCAAGTTTTGAAGATCTAAATATCTAACCTATTGTAGCCAGGGGGAGTTCACCCAGAAAGGTTCACAAGTCAGAATATTTGATTTTCACCCAGTCTGAAACTCAGGGGGAGTTTCTCATCTGAGAAACTAATTCTGCTTCTGATGAGTAGCAAATGCTTTAGAAGACTCTATGGCTCTGATACGATGTCTAAAGAAAACAAGTTCTAAAGATTTGAAGATGAAAGTTCTGCTGAACAAGTCCAGATGCTAAATACTTTTGCTCTTTTAGACCATAGGGAAGTATTCCTTCTCTTCCATGTATTTTTGCTCTTTCAAAATTTCTATTTTGTAAGGCTTGGGATCAGAGAAAGTCTCTGAACAAGCAAAAATGATTTTTTTAAAGGTTAACACATTCAGGGGGAGTTGTTGCTTGAAAATCTGAATATGTTATGCTTGGTGTTTACCCTGTATAAAATGTTCTATCAAAATACATGTTTTTGTCATCATCAAAAAGGGGGAGATTGTAAGAACAAGAATTGTCTCTGCAAGATTATCTCTATGTTTTGATGATAACAATGAAGTATTTGTGAAAGAACTATTTTATGTTCTAATGTTTGTTATGTGCAGATCACGTTTATTAAATATATCAGATCAAACAAACAATATCAAGATGTGCATTTAATACAATATGAGAGTTACTATGTGTGATGTGTCATAAAGCGCTTATTAAAGAAGCAAGTTTGCATCAGTATCTGATCACGATTAGTAAGATCCAAGGATGATGTATATTGTTGTTGCTGTAACACCCTTCTAAACTCCACGGAAATTTTATGAATAATCAGAGTAAATAATCATGCATTCACAAAAGGGCATCACACATAACTTTCAAACATCAAAAAACCACCTGTCATGCTCATTAACACTTTAATAAATAATTATGCTTTTCAAGATTTCACTTTGCATGTAGCAGCGGATTCAATTTATATTCATAATTCTCTTAACAGAACATTCGTGTTCATCACATAAATCAACATTACTTAGGCACTAAGGCCAACATCATAATAATTCGATAAATATAAAAACATAGTATAAAGTACATAATGTATCTCTAAAATATATAAACCAAGCGATCCCAGTGTTACATGACCAGAGCATGACTCAACCCAACATAATTAAATTACTAAACAGCTACACCAATAGCGACTTCGTAACTATGAGCAGTACTACTCCTTGATACCTGTACGATGTCATATAGGACATCATTCCAGCAGAAGGGTGAGAAATATTATCATAATAACAATGCACATAATCATATATATATATATATATATATATATATATATATATATATATATATATATATATATATATATATATATATATATATATATATATATATATATATATATATATATATATATATATATATATATATATATATATATATATATATATATATATATATATATATATATATATATATATATATATATATATATATATATATATATATATATATATATATATATATATATATATATATATATATATATATATATATATATATATATATATATATATATATATATATATATATATATATATATATATATATATATATATATATATATATATATATATATATATATATATATATATATATATATATATATATATTAACATAAAAGTATACATATTTCGCATTCTCACTACATTCATCATAATTCACTCATATACGTCGCCATATATATATATATATATATATATATATATATATATATATATATATATATATATATATATATATATATATATATATATATATATATATATATATATATATATATATATATATATATATATATATATATATATATATATATATATATATATATATATATATATATATATATATATATATATATATATATATATATATATATATATATATATATATATATATATATATATATATATATATATATATATATATATATATATATATATATATATATATATATATATATATATATATATATATATATATAATCCAAGCATAACATCATGCACACTTTCACAATTTCAATCAATCCACATAAACATACACATTATGTTTAATTCACTATAATTCATATAAACATATACAATCATGTTTATTCATCAATTCATCAGTCAATATCATTCATAATTACACATTCACAACCCGCAATTCAACAATTCATACACATATGCACACCTTCATACAACCATTATGTCATGTGACTCAATGCAACTCATGCCATGTGGTACCAACACTTGTTATCATTTTTTGGTACATTTAAACCGGGTCCGTCCTCTAGACCGATAACAAACAAAAGCCTGTCCTCTAAGCTTTCAAATCCCGCTCTAGATTTGGGACAAGTCACTAGTCTCCACGAAACTAGCAAGCATTGCCTCTTGACCAAATGATGTGTATGCAATCAACAATCATATGCACTTAAGACCGTTCTCGCATCTTAACCTCATGCATATTCAAATAATTCATCACACAAGAATTATAACATGATTGCACACACAACACATTTCATCAAAGTATTCATACTTTCAATATCATCACTACATTCATCAAGTAGTACACAAGAATCGAATAGATTCAATAATAAATACATATTCATGAATTCTTCACATACAATCGCATACAATCGATATGCATTCACATTATCGCGCCAAACGGCAACGAACTCCATCACAATCATCATACACTTTTAATAAATTTAAACAATCCATATATTTGCCAAAAGGCCATATTTCACATTCGATTCCACAATCTAGGATTCACGCCATACGGCTACCCACAACATAACATATCACATCATACAACTATGCGTTCAAAAAGATCGATCACAATCGAGCCGAACAATTAACATTGGATGGAACACAACAAGAAGTAAGAATGTTGTCACGCTCGCTACACCCCTCGCTTAGCGAGTCCTTGGCGAACACTCGCTACTGGTTCGCCTAGCAAACAAGCTCGCGAAGACAAACAGAAGCTACTGGAAGGATTCGCTACTGGCTCGCTGGAGCCTCGCCTAGCGAATAACTCGCTACATTTCTCGCTTCTAGCGAAAAGGATCATTTCCATTCTGCCCAAGTCTGGGGACATTCGCTGGCAACTCGTTACCAGTTCTCTTAGCAAACACTCGCCACCCTGCTCGCCTAGCGATCGTGCTAGCGAGTGTCTGCGTACTCAAAACTCCAACTATCCAAAAACCTCAGAAACTCCCAAAATCACCCGATTCAATTCCAATAAGTTCCAGTAGTCTTAGCCTAACATTCCTCGACTAAACTACACCATTAATTCCAGATTCTAACTGTTCAAACATCGGCTTCTATGGATTAAACTCATTTTGACCTAAAATGGAAAAAGATGGAAAACATCCAAACAATCCAAACACACACATACATAATACATAATCACACGCATTGATAGAATAATAATATTTCACACCCTTACCCGATTAATCGAATCCTAGAGATTTCTCTTGATGATTCTCCAAGTTTTCCTCTCTTTCTCTTCTTCCTTCTTCTTCCTCTATCTTTATCTTCTTTCTCCTTTCTTTCTATTTCTATCCTTTTCTTTTCTCCCTCTTTCCACTTATATATCTTTCTATTTTATTTCCCTCCAAACATCTACTAAATCACTTCCTCACACAATATCTCATCTTATCATTAATTGAGAAATATCTAAAATACTCTCTAACTTAATTTCCCAAAACTCCAAATGATAAAATAGCATAATATGCAAACATAACATATTAACACATTTATTTCACAAATAAAATAATAATCATCCAATAATTCAAATAATTAAAATAACCCCAATAAATCAATTAATTAGTAGAAATAACTAATTATTAAAAATTGGGTTGTTACAGTTGCAATGCTCCTGTGGATTCTGCTCTGAGAAGTGCATCTGATCTGAAAGCAAACAAAGCATATTGAAGAAGCAAGTTTGCGTCTATATCTGATCACGATCAGTAAGATTCAAGGATGCTGGATATTACGGTTGCTATGCTCCTGTGGATTCTGCTCTGAGATGTGTATCTGATCTGGAAGCCAACAACACATCTGAGATATAGTCCTCTAAATAACCAAGCTCTGAAGACTCTAATGACTTGAAGCTCTGAAGGCTGAAGGCTCTAAAGACCAAGTGCAGAAAGACTCTGAAGACTTAAGGGTTCTGAAGATCAAGACTCTGAAGATATAATCCTCTGAAGAACTACGTGTTGAAGACTCTGATGACTTGAAGCTCTGAATGGCTGAAGGCTCTAAAGACCAGGTGCAGAAGGACTCTGAAGACTAGATTCTGAAGTTGAAGATTATATAGCTTCACCCAGACAAAGACGTGTTAATCAGATAAGTTGTTGCTATCCACTCTGATAAACAAGGTGCTGAAGTCAAACAACTCTGATGTTATTATGCCATCATACCAAAGTAGTTTCTGAACTACTCATCAGATACATCATCAGAAGAACCAAAGCCAGAAGCTAATATGTCCAAGCTGATAACTGAAGATCACGTCATTTATGGATAAGAGCTGTCTCCCACAATGATATATTAACGTTATAAGAAAAGGACAAAGAAATTGATGTCACTGTACTATCCAACACATGCTTATTCTATCTGTTGGAAATGACCGTTGGAATATTGAAAGGACATCTCTACCCTCACAACGACTCTCTTGGATGCACTATAAAAGAAGAACATTTGATTCATTCAAATGTTAGCAACGTAGCTGGTTGACAAGCATGTTAGCAAGCTAGTTGATTAACAATAGAAGCTTTATGCTAAGAAGTCGTAGTGCTCACATAAGAAAGCTTTTAAGAAATATGGAAACTAGTGTTCTAATAATCTTGTAGAGATTTATCCTTAGATTAGTTTCTGTTAGAATCTATTAAAGCAACAAGTGAAGAGGCGAAAAAGATTTAATGAGTGGAAAACCCAATTCAAACCCCCCCCCCTTTCTTGTGTTTTTCTCACACCTTCACGTTGTGTGCTATGAGCCTTAAGCTACTTGGGAAATGGTGATTGGAGGGCTTCCTCTCAATGGCCTAGAGTGTTTAGTGTACACCCTTTGGGTGATATGCGACGCATTTGCTCCTAGGTCATAGTCTTTAGTGCAACATGAATCACAAACCGAATTAATTCACTTCACTAAAAAAATCAAAACAAACCTCAAACCTTTTTCCTTCGGGGTTAACGGAAACCTTTTTTTCGTAAAAAAGAGTGTTGTTAAGCATTGGTTCTACCGCAAACAGGAATTATCCCTAACTGCTAGAACGAAGGCTTAACCCTACTCGGGTAAAACGTGTTGAATCGACCGGTGTTCTCGTTAGCCCGAACTACGTTTGCTATGATTTCTCATACCAGATGAGAATATGTAGGCACAAGACACGATGTCTTGGCGAGAAACCTTCCCCCCTTTCATTCGTAGTTAGCCGAACTACGTTGACTCTGAGTTTCCCATTACACGAGGGAATACGTAGGCACATAGCGGCGAAGCTCTGCCGAGTCTCTTTTCTTTTCTTTTTGTCCTGTGAGCCTTTAGTGTAGATAGTTTCAGTCACCCTTAGATAGACAACAAGCGTGGACCCGTCGAGTACGACGGACGTAAGGGGTGCTCATACCTTCCCCTTGCGTAACTGAATCCCGAATCCAGGACTTGGTTGCGATGACCTCGTCTTTTCCCTTTTTCGTTAGGTTTTTCTGATTATTCCCTTTCCCTCTCTTTGGGATAAATAACGAAAGGTGGCGACTCTTCTGTTTTCTGCTGGGTGTTTTTCGTAGTTGCGGCAGTGAGTTACTAGCTTGAGGTTTTGAAGAGTTTAAGGTAGTTAGTGGAAGTTAGAATGGATTAACAGTTAATTAGTAACTAATTTGGAGTTAGAATTAATGATTAGATGTTGTTGAAGGTGGCTGCAGTCAACTGTTGATGAAGTGGTTAGTAGTAAAATAGTTAGGTGCAGATAGGAAATGGTTAAGGTGAATTAGTGAAATGGTGAAATTCTGTTATGGTTAATTAGAAACTAAAATGAGGTGTAACTGATGAATTGTTTTGGATGTTGGATATCGAAGTTGAATGTGCCATGTATGGTGGGGTATTGGTTTATAAGCTTGAGTTATATTTGTACATGATGGTCACTGCTATGAATATGATGAATTGGTGTTTTATTTAGTTGTTAGGATCATCTGTTATGGCATAAAACATGAAATTTTCATGGTGTACTATTGCCATGGTCTACTTGTATGTATACATAGTTTTTCATGGCCATATGTATATCTTCAACATGATGATTGTATTTGTATGATGCTTGGCATTGTTCCATGATGTTGGTGTCCTGTTGCATGTTGTAGGCATGAACTTGCAGGTTTTTTAGACTGGCATGGTGGTTTAAGCAAACTTGCATTAGGCTGTACTGAGGTATGGTGTTTTGTATGTGCAAGTGTATGGGTGATACTTTGAACCTATAACATGATGCCATAATGTATGGATGTTGTTGTTATAAGTTGGTTCATGTTTGATGTATTGAATATGAAATTTGAATTTATGCATTTTTGTATGTTACCATGTTGTATGTATGCTTGACTTGTTGATAAATAAGTTGTTTTTGTATGGATGTCTTGGTTTATTCATGATGAATTGCAACTGGTTTTGGACTGCTATATATATTTTGTTTATGCCATAGTTTATTTGGTCTTGATGTTGCAAGTCTAGTACATGCATGAAGTATAGTATGGACATGGTGATGCAAGCTTGGACATATTTGCCATGAAGTTTGGCATGAAGGTTAGGCATACATGGACATGGTGAAGATTATGAGGTACATGGTGAAATGAAGAGGAATGTAGGTGTTTGGAAATGACCTGGAAATAGTGATAGGGTTAAAGGTCTGACTTTGATCATCTGTTTGACCAAAAGTCAACTGTAGACTTGGTTCTCTTTATAATTTTCTAATTCTGAATGCAACTTGTACTTTAACTTGTGATTGAATTTTGGAATGACTTGTATGGATAACTTGTCTTTAAAGTAATAAAGTATTTTCCCTCCATTTTCCAATTTGAATTTGAATTCCTTTTTCAACGCTTTAATCCAATTAAACTCATAATGCATTCAAAAGAAAGTAGATAATGAACAAATTGATATGAATTGGTCAGCAAAAAGTCATTCTTCCATGGTTGACTTTGTTGACCAAAAGTTAACTCCTATGTGAATGTCCTCAATTCCTTATTTTTCTAAGATGCATCCAAAATGTAGCCATGATCCAACTTGAATAAGTCCAAACAAATTGGTCAAAAGTCAATCTTTAGAAGGTAACCTTGACCAAAATGTCAACTTCAAGATAGCTTATTTTCAAATTAAGCACACACCAATAGGCCTTTATACCATAAGACTTGTCATAGAATTAAGCCTTAATGGAATTACATTACAAGTCATAATATTAATCTAATCATCTAGTCAAAACTCAACGTTGAGTCAATTCAATTGCAAACCTTTGAACTAATGAATGAATGATTGTATGAAGATGAATGAATGTCCTGATGAATCCTTAGGGTAGATGAAATGCAGATGAATTTGAAAGCATGAGCCAGATAAAGTTTAATGAATGGTAGGGAAAAAATTTGGGTATGACAAAACCAAGAACACACTTAGAATTTTCTCATCATCTTCAACCTTTCTTTGCATGCATTTAAAAACTACACACAATAATTTTTGTTGAGTGTCATCAAAATTAGATTGACAAGGTCCAATTTAGGTTGTTGTAATCAAATTCGGTTGAGTTTTTATTTGGGGGTTTCGTTGATAAAACCTTTAGGGTTTTTCCTTAAAGATCAAGGATTGATTTGGGGGGTTTTTGCACAAGTCTTTGCAACTTGGATTTATCTGTGTGAAAGCTTTGAAGAACGACGGTTTTGTCAAAGGAGTAGCTGTAACTGGAGAATCAATTAAAAGACTTGGGACATGATTTCACAATTTGGATTCAGTTGAGTGAAAGCTTTGAAGAATGGAGTTTCTGTCAAAGAAGTTGCGGTAATCGGAGGATCAATTGAGAGTCTTGGGTGACTTGATCTAGCTTAATATCAAGGGAAGATAAGAAGTTAGGATCAACATCAACCATAGGGTTTAGGTTTGGATTTCTACTTTTTCTCTTGTATATAACTCTTGCAAAGGTTAATTACATATCTCAATTCTATTTGGAATTGAGGGCAGACGTACCCATAGTGAGGACAATTGGGGAACTGCCTAAATAAATATTGGTCTTCTCTCTCTCTCTCTCTCTCTCTCTCTCTCTATAATTTGCTAACACACTTAGTGAGTAATTTGTTTAGCTGGAAATTCTGATTATGTTGAAGTATCTTAAACTGCTTTTGTAAGACCATTGCAATCTAAACAATTGCAATTGAATTGTTATACTTTCAACACAAAGAGAATTAAGCTTGACATATTGCACACTAAATGTTTGATAAGTTGAATACACACTAAGTGTTTAATAAATTTCTTGAGTCAAGTTTATTTTTGTATTTCATTGGAAATCATTTATCATTGTGTGATTTAATTCAAACAAATTGTGTAAAGCATATTGATCTTTTTTCATCATTCATATACTTTTGTTATGGTTTATACGCATATCCTATTCTACCAATAACGGTTTGGATAACCGTGTATCGGTCCGGATCTGCTTTTGTTTGCCATAGAAAATATTTTTCAAACCATAATTTTTATTTGAAGAAAATTTTCTTGGCGATCTATTCAACCCCCTTCTAGATCGTTGCTCTCGTCTAACACCTTCCGTTTTTGAATCATCACTCAAAAGGATGACTTCTGATATCCCCACTGAAAGAGGGGAAGGAATGTGATTTAGACTCCATTCCAATTTTTGAAGATGAAGAAACACTACCCCCAGAGTCACTTTCAACGATAATAGGGTTACCATTCATCTTAATAAAAAGCGATAAATACTTGAGCAGAATCTAAGGTGAAGATAAGGTACCTTAAAATATGAGGGTGAAAACATTGAAGTAAGGAAAAGGGTCAAAAAGTCAAAGCTTTAATGCTTTGAAATTATGAACGTGCAACGATAATTACTATATAAGAAAAGTGTTCTCAAATAAAAGGGGATGACTCAAAGAGATAAGGGGAACTCGATCTACAAGATGGCTAAAATGTTTTTCCATGATCTCTCTCCATCTTTATATAGACAAAGAAAAAAATAGATTGGATCAAAATTAGTAAACAAGGGTAAATCAACTGTCATAGTTCATTAGGGGAAGATAATCGTACTCAAGTATACTCAAGTACATGAAAAGCTGCATCATATCACCCCATACCTTTTAAGATCACACATCAAAGAAAACCAGCAAAATGTTTCAATAATGGGATTGCATTTAATGCTTGCATCCCCATCACGCTTTGGAAAAATAAAAGCGGTGCATGCCAGCCAATGCCTTTACAAACATCATCAAAGGTTGGCCACTACTACTGGAAGACTCCCATGGCATCAAAAATGTCGGACGAGTCTTGGGGGAAACTGTTCTGTATCGGCCAAAGACCTGAGACCCATTACCCCATGTCGGCCAAATGTCCAATAACGCAAGGCCCATTATCCAACCCGCACCATCAGACCTTAGGTATAAATATCTTCCTAAAGGGTTTTCAGGTACACAATCTCTAATTTCCACTTTCACTAAAAATATCTTGAACCCTAAATTAACTTGGGCGTTGGAGTGCTAACTATGTAGGTACCCCTCCTAGGTCCACCGTATCAGAGATATCAAACACTATCTAACGACATCGCACCAAGACCGATACCTCTGGTTTAAGAAGCAACGTGATCACAACCTTTTATCCACAATGTCGCATTGTCGTAGTGCTTCGGAATATTCAATTCGATGTAGTTTCCTCAATCCTCAATATTCCTGGTTTCTCAACATAACATTTTTAAACTATGATTCTAAATCTATTTTTTTTTTCAAAACCATGTTTTTCGGAACCATACTATTCACCCTCTCTTGTGTGTGAAGTCACATGTCCAACAATGATTTCCTTGGTCAGCATTGCCTCACCCACGTCAACTTTTACTAAACTATCAGTTTAGATATAAGTCTCTTGTTGTAGGCTTGATCAAGGTAAAGTCTTAGACACGAGCTATAAGCAAAGAAAAGTCTTAATCAGAAGCTGGTTAAGCAAGGGAAAGTCTTAGACACGAGCTCTAAGCAAGGTGAAGTCTTAGGCAGGTGGTCTAAGCAAGAGAAGTCTCGGCCAGGAGCTGATTGAGCAGAGTGAAGTCTTAGACACAAGCTCTAAGCAAGGAAAGTCTTGGACAAGTGGTTTGAGCAAAAAGAAAAGTCTTATACAAGTGTGTATAAGAAAGTGTAATCTGGTTGATTATAGTGGAAAATATCTTGCTTGGTAAGGGGACTGGAGTAATCTCAGTTGAGAGAGGAACCGGGATAACTATTGTGTGTTCTTTGCTATTTTTACTTTACTTCTGTCTCTACTTCCCCTGCACCTTATCAGATTCTGAACTCATTTTTTTGAATCTGAACTCTGGTTTAGAAGTAAATCTAATTTTTAAAAAACACAATTCAACGCCCCCTTCTTGTGTATTTTTTTCACCTTCGAAATATTACCTTTCTTTCGCACGCTCATTATCCAATAATCACTGTCAGATGTGTAGTTCGTTAAGAAAGAGTTATCGAAATATTAAATGCTAATAGATCCCCTATGCTATGCGGACTCAGATCCATTTGACGAATACCTAATAAATCAATTGTATATACGTATAAGACATTGAAGATCTCCTATCATCTAAGAGGAATCTGGTTAAGTTGCAATCATCGATGGTGACCGCAAGAATCTGAGGCAAATTGAAGTTCAGAATCCGTTGATCTTCTCACGATCCAAAAATCCTAATTCTAATTGATCTTTAGTGTGCTAGGTGACACGATATCACCAAATTCGTCAATCAGTGATATCTGATGATTGTTTGATTTAGAAGACGTGTTGAAGATCGTGGACATGACTACCATAGTTACCATTTTAGTTCTCCTGTTGTTGTTACATATCTCATTTCAGATCGAGATTGACTTGAAAATGAAAATTTGCGGGAATAAAAAATTGTTTCCCGCAGACGACACCATTGTTTTGTCCGAGAAATAGAAATGGATGCAGTTGGTAAACTAATGATCTTAAACGCTGGTATTGATCTCCTTCACAATGATGCGGGATGGACTTGCATGGTTAACACTCTAACATCCAAATTAGTTCAAAATTCAAGATGTGTATAGTGAAAAATGGAGATAAGAGAATGTACATGCTCTTTGTAACAACCCAATTTTCAATAATTAACTATTTGTGTTAATTAATTGGTTTATTTGGATTATTCTAATTATTTGAATAATGAGATGCCTGTTTAAATGGATTGATAGATGTTTTGAGAGAGCGAATATATTGGAAAGAAATAAAGAGAAAGATATATATGAGGAAGTGGAAAAGAAAAAGAAAAGAAAGAAGGAAGAGAAAAGAAAGGGAAAGAAATAGGAAGAAGAGAAAAGGAGGAGAAAAAGAGGAAACTTGGAGAATCATCAAGAACATCCTCTAGCTTCCGATTAATCAAGGTAAGGGTGTGAAATCTTACTATCTTAATCAATGTGTATGATTATGTATGTGTGTGTTTGGGTTTGTTGGGTGTTTCCTACATTTTCCGTTTTAGGTCGAAGTGAGTTTAATCGGTAGAAACTGAGTTTTATCGGTTAGAATTTGGAATAGACGGTGTAGTATAGTCGGGTGATGAGTGGGCCGTGCTACTGGAACTGATTTGAATTAAATCGGTCGGTTTGTGAGGTTTGGGCTTTTGGACAGCCATGGGAGTTCTGAGTTCGCAGGTTCGCCAGGCGAAGCCCAGCGAGCAGCAGCGAACCAAGTCAGTAACAAACACCCTGTCTTCGCTGGCAAGTTCGCTAGGCGAATGAGTGTGGCGAAGGTTCGCCAGGCGAGTGCTAGCGAGTAATTCCAGAATAACTCCCAGTGGTCTTCGCTGGCAAGTTCGTCAGGCGAACGAAGTAGCGAAGGTTCGCCAGAGGCTTTGCCAGGCGAAGGTCAGCGAATGTGACATCATTTGTTTTATTTTGGTTGGTTCCATCCAATGTTGATGTATTTGATATAATTATGTAGCGTATAGCTTGTGCGCTGTTATATGATATGATGTGGGTAGCCGTATGGCGTGAATCCTAGATTATGAATCGATTATGAATATGTGGCCTTTTGGCATATGTGATACATTGTTTAAATTGATTAAAATGCATGATGAATGTGATAGAGTTTGTTGTCGTTTGGAACGATATTTGTAAGTGTATATTGCTTGTATGCGATGGTGGGTGAAGAATGCATGAGATTATATATGGCGAGTACATATGCATTGTTTGGTAATGTAAGAAGGATGTTGGAAATATGTATATGTGTTGAGTCGTACTCACTGGGGTAGAATGGCAAGATGTCGTTCCTAGTGGAGTAATCACTGGGGTAGAATAACAGGATGTTATTCCTAGTGAGGTATAGTGTCGTGGTTGTATACACTGGGGTAGAATGACTAAGATGTCGTTCCTGGTGGAATAATTACCGGGGTAGAATAACTGAGATGTTGTTCCTGGTAGAGTATAAGTGATGTACCCATACTCCCAAAAAGGGATTGGTGTTAATTGATGAGTTTTATATGAGCCATATGGAATAAATATCATTGTTGTATGAAGGATGCTGATGTGTATGAATTATTGAATTGTGAGTTATAAATGTGAATCTAGAATGAAGCGATATGAGATGAATGATGAACATATGTATATATGCATTGTGATATATATATATCTATTGTGAATGCATATTGAATGTACGTGCTGGTATGTGATGTATGATGAATGTAAATGTGAACCATGTTTGAATAGTGTGAATGAAATGATGAATATATGTATATATTGCGATATGTATATATTGTGAGTGCATAATGAATATATATGGTGAATGTGACGAATGCATGAGTATGTTTGTAAACATGTGTGCATTCCAAGAGTGTCATGAGTCATGTTGCATGTGAATCATCATGGTATGCATTCTTGTGTTGATTGATTCCTCGGTGAATCTGCAGAACCTCGTGTGCCCTTGTGGGATGTGAGCGATGGTTATTTATTGATTCCTCGGTGAATCTGCAGAACCTCGCGTGCCCTTGTGGGGTGTGAGCGATGGTTATTTATTGATTCCTCGGTGAATCTGCAGAACCTCGTGTGCCCTTGTGGGGTGTAAGCGATGGTTATTTATTGATCCCTCGGTGGATTTGCAGAACCTCGTATGTTGCGATGGTTATATTTGATTCCGCGTAGAATCTGCAGAACCTCGTGTGCCCATGTGGGGTGTGAGCGATGATTATTTTTGGTTCTTGAATTGAACCTGATGAAATGAGTCGGTACCGCATTTGCATCTGCATAAAGTCGTGTGTCGGTCTCTATGAGTTGCATGTTGTCGTCTTTGTATGATGTATGGTGAAATAAACATGAATGTAGATGTTTATGTGAATTAGTGATAGAATAAACATGTTGTGTATGTTTATTGAGTTAATGTGAATGTTTATGTGAATTGGTGATGAAATGAACATATTTTGTATGTATATATGGATCGATTGGGATTATGGATGTACGCATGATAAATATGCTTGATGGTTATCCATATTTGTTTATATGTAAATAGCGATGTATATGAGTGAATCGTGAATGAATGCATGATGAGATGCTTGGTTATATACATATTTGTATACATTGTAATGTATGTTAGTGAGTGGTGATGTATTGTGGTAAGAAGTATAATATGGATATTCTATGTTATAGAAATATATTATATGCTTTGTTATTGTGTTAATATGCATTGTGGTGAGAAAAGGTGAAATATATATATATATATATATATATATATATATATATATATATATATATATATATATATATATATATATATATATATATATATATATATATATATATATATATATATATATATATATATATATATATATATATATATATATATATATATATATATATATATATATATATATATATATATATATATATATATATATATATATATATATATATATATATATATATATATATTCTGTACTTGTGCATTTATATATGATTATGTGCATTGATTATTTTGGTAATGTTTCTCACCCTTCTGCTGGAATGATGTCCTTTATGACATCGTGCAGGTATCTTGGAGTTGTACTGCTAGTAGTTGCGAGGTCTCTACTGGGGCAGTCGTTTAATATTTTAATTATGTTGGACCGAGTCATGCTCTGGTTATGTAACACTGGGATCGTTGGGTTTATGCCTTAGAGATATATTATGTATTCTAAGTTGTGTTTTAAATGTATTTGAAATATGTGATAATGGCCTCTGTGCCTATGTGTTGATGATTATGTGAGGAACATGAATATTCTGTGAAGGGATTTATGTAAATAAATTGAATCCGCTGCTACATGCAAGATGAAAATTTAATAGCATGACTATTTATTTCAACGTTACATGAGTATGACAGGTGAATGTGTTGAGATTTTGTAATTGTGTGACGCCCTTTTGTGAAAGCTAGTTAATTTACTCTGATTAATTATGTATTATTCCGTGGGGTTAGAAAGGTGTTACACTCTTGGCGTGTGAACTTATTTTATAATTTGGGTCCAGTAAAATGGATTTAAGATGAATTGAGTTTTAGTCATTTGAGTCTTTGGCCAACTCAAAACAATGTTCAAATAAAAAAACCTAGACGATTGGGATGATTCTTCTTTTTCAATTCATTTATTTCCTGAGTTAAGTATTGATTATACATTTGTTTATTTCATAAACTATTATATAATTGATTTTCAATATTATGTTATTAAGCTTGTAATAAAAAATAAATGACTTCAATTGAAAATAACAAAAGCTGACATGGTGCCACTACATTGTGTTGATGTGCCACATAATAAATGAGAAGGCCACAAACATGTTTTAAAGGTGAATGACCAAAAAAATCCCAAATAAATTAAGAATAATGTTATTTTTACACCCATTTCTGACATCAATACTTACACAAAATATTATTTACCGTATTTATACAGTAAATAATATTTTTTTAATAAAAAATATTTATAAAAAGATTTATTTTAAATAACAAATATATTTATAATTAAAAAAAAAACTAATTTCGTAACACAAAGAAAAAATTTGTCATTAACAAATTTTATTATTGCATTAACAACAAAAAAATAAAAATATTATTAATCACATATTTTACTTGTAGCTTAATAACTAACTTCATTACTTCATTAAGGAACAAAGTATATAATATTAACCAAGTTTGACATTAATTTATATTTTGGTTAATAAATTTTAAAAATTAAAAATTAAACAAAATATCAGAACATAGATGATATTATGTATTTTATTAGTTAAGAAGTACTAGTAAAGTTGATAATAATCTATAAGTAAAATATGTGATTAATAACATATATTTTTGTGCTTAATACGATAAAAAACTTGATTAATAAAAAAAATCTTATATTTGTGTGAAAAATATATATATATTTAAAATATTTTTATATAAATATTTTTTATATAAAAATATTTCAATTAAAATAAACATTATTAATGTAATATTGATGTAGAAAATGAGCGTCATAAAATAAAGTATAAAGATTAAAAATTCTAAAGAAAGTAAAGTATATAAAAAAAATCTAAATTTTGAAATGAGAAAAAAAAATTAAAAACACATAAATAAATAAAAAGACTAAAATTACATGTCAGCCATATTAAAAAGTTGTAATATAAAATTAACAATTAAATATAATTTTATACAAATATTTTGTAATTTTTAAAAATATTTATTTTGATTTAATCTCTAGTTTAGTGATTTTAAAAACTTTTTAAGATATAAATATATAAATGACATTTGGTGCACACACAATATAAAACAATATTATATATACGATCAATTAAAAATTTGTCATCTCATACCTATATTTCAAAAATAAATATGTGATTTTAACAAAATATAGATAATGGTATAAAAACATTTTATACTATCTGTACATATTTATTTTTCTCAAAATATATTTAAGATAATATCTCAAATCCAATTTTAGTTGAAATAAAATAACTAATTTATAATTATTTGAGATTCCTTAACTATTCTGGTAAAAGAAAAGACCGAATTAAGAAATACTTTTAGATATTTGTTTTCATGAACAAATTCTGTCCAGATTATGATTGTATCAAGACGCAATTCAAGCTTTAGTACATTTACAATTTTGGAATTGCTCCATATTTAGCCACAAAAAAAAACAACTCATTTACCATAATTACTTTAATGATTAAAAATAATGTACGATTCAAACTAAATATTGAACAACAAATAATACGGTATAAAATAATTAAGATCTGAGATTCTTTTCTCTCTAAAATAATGAAAAAGATATTCTGTTAACTTATTCACTCTAAAATTGATATTCACTCTAAAATTGATATTCACGTGTTATTATAGTATTAAAAATACCAATATTTTATTTTAAAGTTCAACTTTTCAACTATAAAAATAAAAGACATATATGATAATATCAGTACCAACCAGTATCACCATTCGCCAACCATCGGACTCAGTTACCATGGAACCACCAGCGTCCTCCGCCACCGCCACCGCCACCGCGCCTCCAAGACCGCGTAGCTACTGGCGGTGGAGCAAGCAAGATTTCTTTCCAGAACCTTCTTTCCAAACCAGTGAAACCTACCGGAACGCCTTAGCAAACACATGTCCGCGTCTGAAGGACCGCCTCCTGAACCGCTCATCGGATTCTCACGAACTTCTCGTCCTTCCAAAAGCTAGCGAGAATCGCATGGCTCGTTGCCTCACCTGGTGGGACCTAACCTGGCTAGCCTTCGGTTCTGTGGTCGGTTCCGGCATCTTCGTCGTCACCGGTCAAGAAGCTCGCGTCCATGCTGGTCCCGCCATTGTCCTTTCCTACGCCGCATCCGGTTTTTCCGCTCTTCTTTCGGCTTTCATCTACGCTGAATTCGCGGTTGAAGTTCCTGTAGCCGGTGGATCCTTTTCCTTCCTTCGAATCGAACTCGGTGACTTTCTCGCTTTCGTCGCCGCCGGTAACCTCCTCCTCGAAGCTATCGTCGGCGCCGCTGGTCTCGGCCGTTCATGGTCATCCTACTTCGCCACAATGGTAAAAAATGATTCAGAATTCTTCCGGATCCGAATCGACTCTTTCAAAGATGGCTTCAACATGCTCGATCCGTTAGCCGTTGCAGTTCTGTTAATCACTAACGGATTCGCCGCTAGCGGAACTCGGAAAACCTCTATCTTAACTTGGATTACTTCAGTTGCCACAACTCTGATTATAGCTTTCATTATAGTAGTCGGTTTTATCCATGGAAAGTCGTCAAACTTAACGCCGTTTCTTCCTTACGGGGTTAAAGGCGTTTTTAACGCTGCTGCGGTTGTGTATTGGTCATACACCGGTTTTGATATGGTTGCAACTATGGCTGAAGAAACTAAAAAACCTTCTAGAGATATACCTATTGGTTTAATCGGTTCAATGTCGATGATAACAGTTATTTATTGTTTAATGGCATTGGTGCTTGTGTCAATGGTTAAGTACAGTGAGATTGATGATGGAGCTGCTTATTCGGTTGCTTTTGTTCAAATTGGTATGAATTGGGCTAAATATTTAGTGAGTATTTGTGCTTTGAAAGGAATGACAACAAGTTTGCTTGTTGGGTCAATGGGGCAAGCTAGGTACACAACTCAAATCGCACGGTCGCATATGATTCCACCCTTTTTCGCGCGTGTTCATCCTAAAACTGGAACACCTATTAATGCTACGCTCTTGACGACTCTATCGAGTTGTGTTGTTGCTCTTTTTACTAGTTTGGATGTTCTGTCTAGTGTTTTTTCTGTGTGTACTCTTTTCATATTTTTGCTTATGGCCATTGCGTTGCTTGTTAGGAGATATTATGCAAGGGAAGCGACTGATGATAAGAGTGATTTTTGGAAGGTTCTTTTGTGTTTGTTTGTTGTAATTGGTTCTTGTATTGTTGGGACAGTGTTTTGGAATTCGAGTTTGTTTGGTTGGATTGGGTATACCACGGCTACCTGTGTTTGGTTTTTGGCGACATTAGCGTTGAGTTTGCTTCCAAAGAAGAGGCAACCAAAGGTTTGGGGAGCTCCGTTGGTTCCATGGTTGCCTTCTTTGTCGATTGCGACGAACCTTTTTCTTATGGGATCGTTGGGTTATGAGGCTTTCTATAGATTCTTGATTTGTACTGGTCTGATGCTTGTGTATTATATACTTGTAGCTGTTCATGCAACTTATGATGTGGATCATGGAATTGGTCAAGAATCAAAGCATGAAGAGTTATATTAAGGTGTCAATTAAAGGTAGCATGTTTTCAAGTTCCACCCATTGAGAAGTTGTGGGTTCTCTTATGCTGTGTTAAAAATAGTTTAGCTTTATGTGTTGTGTGGAATCAAGAAGAGTGAAGTATTTTTAGTGGCTGGAGAACTACATTTGTATAATTATTAGATGTGATGAAAGAAAATTAAGTGTGCGTGTTGCAGAAGTTGAGGGCTTTTTTAATAATCTTGTGATCTTGCTATGCATTTGTAAGTATGCATAAATCTTATCCACTTCACAAGTAAGAAACTTTGCATTGATTGCCCTTCATTTACAAGTGTATATGAAGTGGAAAAAATAAATACAAAGTTTACTTGTTGAAAGTATAAATATTAATTTATTATGTTATTTATGTTTGTATCGGATTTGTTAGTCTTTAGAGATATTTAGTTGAGTGGGTGTTTGAATTTTAGGAATATGATGTTATTGGTTCTTAGCTCTTTTAAACATTTGCAATCGTGTTATTTTAACTAATTATTTAATAAACTCGTTGTAATCTAAATTAACAATGGTATTAGAGCAAGTTAATTTAGAGAAAAATATGAGCGTAACATAGTAAGATTTGAGAGAACAACATCAATTGTAGATCAATATAAACTCTTAATGAGAATTTTGTGCATACTGCAATTTCTCATTTTGATGGTCATTATAATCAATGGAGCATGTTAATTGAGAATTTCTTAAGGTTCAAAGAGTATTTCCAAATTGTTGACACCAGATTTATAAAGCCCGTCTGCCAAGGGAGCAATTCAGACATATGTGCTAAAGGTAGAAAGGGAGGCATTAAAACTCAAGGATCTTAAAGCCAACAACTATTTGTTTTAGGTCATAGATCGAGTAACTTTGGAGATGATTCTCAGCAAAGAGCTTTCCACAATTTACTCAATTGATCCATGTTATCTTCAAGACGCAAGTTGTGTTATTAAAAAAACGACGCTCAAATCTTCATCCTCCCTAAAGAATGTTTGTCTCTCGGTATGATCCGACACACTGATTATCACATAAGTATCTATTTGTCTTTTTCTTTTACTAAAAAGAAAATACTTTGTCGGGACCAAATCCTTCTTCATATCCGAGCCTCTAATACATGAGTATAAATCCTCTTTCATCTTTACTTCGTCGGGAGATAGAGGAGTTGGTCTAGTGTGATAAGAAGAAATAAATCAGTGGATGAACTCCAGCACTACTAGAAATAACGCTTTTAATGTCGCACACGAAAGAGATGTAACCTCGGCTACCGAGATGACGTAACTGTCGTACCTCGAAAAAGCACGATCCTTCGCGAATGGTCGCGAAAAACAGAGTCTCCATCGAAAATTTTTTTTCCAATATGGAAAGGAAAATATCGAGAAAACCTTGAGGAAAAGAACATGGTCATCGCAACCAAGTTCTAGGTTCGGGAGTCGGTTACATGAGGGGAAGGTATTAGCACCCCTCACGTCCGTTGTACTCAACGGGAACCTCTTAATTCGATTCGTAAAAAAGGTTAACCTAGTTTATTTGTTTTCTTCCAAGATAAAAGGTGTAAAGGTAATGTAAAAGGGTTTAGACTGCTAAGGAGAAATGAGTAATTTTAGATTAGGGTGCTCGCCAAGGATTGGGGCCCTTGTGCCTACGTATTTTCACTCGGGAGAAGTGAAGAATCAGAGTGTCCGTAGTTCGTGGGACTACGGGAGGAGGAGGAAAATGTGGAATTGTGCTCGCCAAGATCGTCGCAATCTTGTGCCTACGTATCTTACATTCAGAAGAGAATGAAGAATCAGAGTGTCCGTAGTTCGAACTACGGGTGTTGGTTTAGATATGAACGAAAGATACTTAGTCGTATTCGACAAAAAATATTGCTTTATCTAAACGGGTGAGGAGAGGATGCTAGCATCACTTTGAATGGATTTCCATATATCAACATTCATGGGAAACACGCCACTTATATTGACTCAAGTAGGTTATAGACGAAGCAATATTTTGCGTCGTCTCAAGACACCATACCTCACGTTTATGAAAAGGTTTGATGGTTCACATGGTGGTGAGAAGTTGAATTAATGAGTTGATGTATTTGATTTGAGAAGAGAATAGATTTGAATAGGTTTTAGGGTCTCGATCGCACGGGGGAGAGAAAGAGAGTTTAATGTATCAGATGCTTAGCTAGAGGTGACGATTACCTGAAGCTTAAGAAAGGCTTCTCGGGCCCAAGTAATCGAGAAAGTGAGTCAAAGGACTTGAATCTCATTCTTTTTCAACCTTAATTGGCAAAAGGGTTTGATATGGTTCGAGTAAATTAATTGGATGACGATTACTCGAAGCTTAAGAAAGGCTTCTCAGGCCCAAGTAATCGGGAAAGTGAGTTAAATGACTTGACTCTCTATCTTTTTTCATCTAGAGAAGAGGTTACGTAGGAAAAGCGTTTTGAAATATATAAGGTATTTAAAGTATTTTAATCGGATGAGGGTTACTTGAAAGCTTAAGAAAGGCTCCTCGGGCCCAAGTAATCGAGAATGAGTCAATGGCTCGACTCCCTCTCTTTTCATCTTATGTTATGAAAGATCTTTGACTGAATAAGTTTGACTGAATGAGTTAATGAGTCAATGAGCTTGTACCTTATGCAACAGATTTTTGTCGCTTGGATTTGTAGGTTTTGGCGTAGTGGCTGCGAGTTTTCTGTATTGTTGTTGTACGAAACAGTTCTTGGTGTAGGTGATGTAACACCCTAATTTTTAGTAATTATTTATTAATTAAATTAATTGATTAATTATGTGATTTTAGGCCTAATTGAATTAACTAATTTATGTGATTTATTTGATATAATTGAATTAGTTGATTTATTAAATTTATAGAAATTATTTGATTTATTTGAGTTGTTTGGATTAATTGAATTATTGGACATATTCTAAATAATTGATTTAATTTTATTATTTAACTTATATGATATATTCTAATTTGTAGAATAATATAGAATTGTTAGATTAATTGATTGGGCCTATTTGGGGGTGTGAATAGACATGAGTTATTAAGCCCATTGGAATTACTAGGTTAATTAAAATTGTGAGAATTTTATAAAATAAGAGAAATGGGATAGAAGAGAATAGAAAGAAAGAAAAGATAGAAAGGAGAAAAGAGGCAAAGAGAGGAGTGGAGAAGAAGAGGAGGAAACTCAAGAGAAAGAGCAAAAGTTCAACAAATTCAAGGTAAGGGTGGGGTTTTGCATGTTTATTGAGATTGTTTGATGATAGTTAGTGGGTAGAAATATGGTTAGGTTAAAATCCCAAATTTTCTATGAGGTGGAAAATTGTTAGGTTTTAGTGTTAATCCTTGAAATATGTTAATTTAATTGTGTTTGAAATTGTTGTGTTGGTATATTATGGAGAACTATTCAATATTGAAGTAGATAGATTAGTATAGGAATGGAAATTGACATTTATTTTACATTCTGTAGCGAGTAAAAAAATTTAAGAAATTAATGAGAGTATTCCATTACTTATTCTTCCCTGTAGCATAACATTTAAGAAATAGAGTATTATAATATAGTGGTGGTGGATTTTTACTACCTGTCTTGTAGTTATCAATTTCTTTTAATTTGAAGCAAAATAATAATAAGAATGCATTTTCTTCCTGCTTATACCTGTAACTGAAATTGTAACGATAGAGGTGATGACAGTAATTAATAAGTGTGATATTTATTCTTCACCTACGGTAGAAAATGAAATGTATGTAATTTCATTCACTGTATCAAGTTATAAATGATACATATATATATATATATATATATATATATATATATATATATATATATATATATATATATATATATATATATATATATATATATATATATATATATATATATATATATATATATATATATATATATATATATATATATATATATATATATATATATATATATATATATATTGAGATGGGGTAGTCATAGATTGTGCAAACACTATATGTACCTGGTATAGAAATGGATTGTAACTCTTCCCTTTTATAAAAAGTAATTCCTCTTATTTAAAGTGATAATTTCATGTTGCTCTAATTATGCAGTCACATGCACTAATTGAATAGTAGAATTAATTAGTATGTATATAGTAATAATGTAATATCACCTTAACTTGTAGGTAGCAGATTTTAATTAATTAAAAGGTGATGCTACTACTAAATATGTGCAGGGCTCACAACACCCTTCCTTGTATATCCATTTGGTTTAGAAAAGTGATACATTACCTAATGGTATAAAACTATATGAAGTTAATGAAAATAATACTGCCTAATTTCATATATATGTTGCCTTTTATTTGAAACCAAATCGAAACAGGGGAGTGTATAAGCTAGTTTCTGTAGCTTATTAATTGGAATAATAGCATGTGATTAATTTATGAAATTAAGAATTAAATTAAATAATTGAAATAATTATTGAATAATTGAATAATTATTGAATATTGAATTCAGTTATTGGTGATGGATTAATTATTCTATATTTAATTAGTGATGCGTGTTTTGTGAATTGAGGTTGAATTGTGTTTATGCTTGTATATGTGCAAAATGTGTGTAAATTCAAGTGTGATGAATTGTTAAAGATATGCGTTGAATATTAAGATTAGGGAATGATCTTAATTGAATATGATTGTTGAATTTGCATACGCATCATTTGTGTCAAGAGGCAATGTTTGTTAGTTCCGTGGGAGCTAGTGACTTGTCCCAAACCTAGAGCGGGGTTTGAAAGCTTAGGGAATGGGCTTTTGTGTGTTATTGGTCTAGGGAACGGACCCGGTTTAAATATAAAAACCGAAAAATAATAACAAGTGTTGGTACCACATGGCATGAGTTGCATTGAGTCTTGCATTGAATTTTGCATTGAGTCTCATTTTGTATATTTATGTGCTATGAGATTATGTGTGATATGTAGAACTGATAAATTGGTGAATTATGGAGTTGTGTGTATATACTTGTGAATAGTATGGTTACTTGTATAATATTGTGTTGATGAAACTTTTGAAGTGTGAGAATAATAGTGATTATGTTTGTATGCCTTAAATTATATATTATCTTATAATTTCAATAATTATGTGAATTCTCACCCTTCTGTTGGAATGATGTTTTATACGACATCGCTCAGGTACTGAGGAGTAGAGTTGCTTCTAGCACGAGGTAGCCATTGGAGTAGCTTGAGTTGTGTCTTTATTTATTTAGGGTCGAGTCATGCTCTGATTATGTAACACCGGGGGAATATTTTGATTTCATATTTGGAGAGATATTTTATGTACTCTACTTTATTCTGTTGTTGTTATTTTGAATTATATGAAGAATTGGCTTTTAAGCCTAAGTATTAAAAATGAGATGAGCATGAGACTTTTATTATGTCTATCAGGATTAAAGCAAATCCGCTGCTACATGTTAATGTGAAAGTGTATGAAAAGCAAGAAGTTATTTTTATATTATTGAGCATGACAGGTGTTGTGTGATGTTTTGAAAATTTATGTGACACCCTTTTGTGAAATGCATGATAATTACTCTGATCTATTTATATTATTATGCGGGGTTAGAAGGGTGTTACATTAGTGGTATCAGAGCCTGGTTGGTCAGTTGACCAAGTTGTTAGTGTGTTTAATCCCTTTTGTATTTGATATGTGTGTGTAGCACTATCGATATTGTTTGTTCTAACGAAGATTTGTTGTTGGAATCTAGAACAATGGTTGCAGGTAGGAATGATGAAGCGATTGCTGAGGCTTTGGCGATGTTGGCTGGAGCAATTGGGCAGAATTCGCAAGTCAATGTGAATGCTGGAAACAACAATGATGATGAGTTTCGTGCCTTGGGGAAGTTTCAGAGGAACAATCCACCAATCTTCAAGGGAACGCATGATCCTAACAAAGCACAAGTTTGGCTGAAAGCAATTGAGAAGATATTTCGAGTCATGAACTGTTCAGATGTGCAGAAGGTGCAGTTTGGTACTCATATGCTCGAAGAGGAAGCTGAGGACTTGTGGGGTAACACTCGTCAAAGCTTTGAAGAAGATGAGGTTGAGGTTACTTGGAATGTTTTCAAAGAGGCGTTTCTGGAGAAGTATTTTCCAGAAGATGTGCGTGGGAAGAAGGAAATTGAATTCCTTGAGCTGAAGCAGGGTAACTCAACTGCGGCCGAGTATGCAGCAAGATTTGAGGAGTTAATTAAGTTTTGTCCTTATTACAACACTACTAATGCTGAGAGATCCAAGTGCCTTAAGTTTGTGAATGGTTTGAGGCCTGAAATCAAACAAGCTATTGGTTATCAGGAGATTAGGCGATTTTCCGAGTTGGTGAACAAAAGTAGAATCTATGATGAAGATAGCAGAGCTCGGTCTAGTCACTACAAGAGTTTAAATGATAAGAGGGGAAAAGGTCAATTCAGAGGGAAGCCGTATGTGACTCCTGCTGATAAAGGGAAACAAAAAGCTAGTAATGGAAGGAAGCCGAGTGGGGGAGGAGCTCCTACTCCAGTGAAGTGTTTTAGATGTGGTGTTGAAGGACATCGTGCTCCTGAGTGCACAAGTGTCGAGCAAAAGTGTTTCAAGTGTGGCAAGCCAGGCCACAAGGCTTTGGAGTGCAGAAGCGGTGCGAATGTGACTTGCTACAATTGTGGTGAGCAAGGGCATATTAGTACCAAGTGTGACAAACCAAAGAAGGCTCAAGCAAAAGGGAAAGTATTTGCTCTATCAGGATCTGAGACTACTAGTGAAGATCGGTTGATTCGAGGTACATGCTTTATTAATGGTATACCTTTGGTTGCTATAATTGACACTGGAGCTACACATTCTTTTATTTCTTTGGATTGTGTTAAGAGATTAAATCTCGAGTTGTCTGTTATGAGTGGAGGTATGGTTATTGATACTCCTGCTATGGGTTCAGTAACTACCCCATATGTGTGTTTGAATTGTCCGTTGAGTATTTTTGGTAAAGACTTTGGAGTTGATTTAGTGTGTCTTTACTTAGATCAACTTGATGTTATTCTTGGGATGAATTGGTTAGAATTCAATCGTGTCTATATTAACTGTTTTGACAAAACGGTTATTTTTCCTGAACCTGATGATGAAGGAGACTTATTTATGACTGCAAAGCAAGTGAAGGAATTAGTGCAAGATGGTGCGAAGGTATTCATGTTGATGGCAACTTTGAATATTGGTGAAAGTGAAGTAATTGATGCTTTACCAATTGTCCTTGATTTTCCAGAAGTTTTTCCTGAGGAGATAAGAGATTTACCGCCGGAACGAGAAGTGGAGTTTTCGATTGACTTAGTTCCTGGAACTAGTCCGATGTCGATGGCTCCATATCGTATGTCCGCATCGGAATTGAAAGAGTTGAAGAGTCAACTTGAGGACCTACTTGAGAAGAGGTTTATTCGTCCGAGTGTGTCACCATGGGGTGCACCAGTTTTGTTGGTTAAGAAGAAAGAAGGTACTATGAGGCTTTGTGTGGATTATAGACAATTGAACAAGGTGACTATCAAGAATAAGTATCCACTTCCAAGGATTGATGATTTGATGGACCAGTTGGTTGGTGCAAGTGTGTTCAGTAAGATAGATTTGAGATCTGGGTATCATCAGATTCGTGTGAAGGCTGAAGATATTCAAAAGACTGCTTTTAGAACAAGGTATGGACATTATGAGTATTCTGTGATGCCATTTGGTGTGACTAATGCACCAGGTGTATTTATGGAGTACATGAACAGGATCTTCCATCCTTATTTGGACAAGTTTGTGGTTGTGTTCATTGATGATATTTTGATATACTCGAAGAGTGAAGAGGATCATGCTGAGCATCTGAGAATTGTGTTGTCTGTGTTGAAAGAGAAGCAGTTGTATGCTAAACTTTCTAAGTGCGAGTTTTGGTTGAAGGAGGTGAGTTTCCTTGGCCATGTGATTTCGAGTAGAGGTATTGCAGTTGATCCCTCGAAGATAGAAGCTGTATCACAATGGGAAGCTCCGAAATCAGTTTTTGAGATTAGAAGTTTTCTTGGGTTGGCAGGTTATTATCGGAAATTCATTGAAGGATTTGCCAAGTTATCTTTTCCGTTGACACAGTTGACTAGGAAAGGCCAAGCTTTTGTTTGGGATGCAAAGTGTGAAGAAAGTTTTCAAGAACTTAAGAGAAGATTGACGACATCTCCTGTTTTGATTTTGCCGAATTCAGAAGAACCATTTGTTGTGTATTGTGATGCTTCTTTGATGGGTTTGGGAGGTGTGTTGATGCAGAATAATCAAGTTGTGGCATATGCTTCGAGGCAACTCAAAGTACACGAGAAGAATTATCCGACGCATGACTTAGAGTTAGCCGCCGTTGTGTTTGTGCTGAAATTTTGGAGGCATTATCTGTTTGGTGCTAGATTTGAAGTGTTTAGTGATCACAAGAGTTTGAAGTATCTCTTTGATCAAAAGGAATTGAATGCTAGACAAAGAAGATGGTTAGAACTTTTGAAGGATTATGGCTTTGGTTTGAATTACCATCCGGGTAAAGCAAATGTGGTAGCGGATGCGTTGAGTCGGAAATCGTTACACATGTCAATGATGATGGTGAAAGAGTTGGAATTGGTGGAGCAATTTCGTGATTTGAGTTTGGTGTGTGAGAAGACTTCTTATGGAGTTAAGCTTGGAATGTTGAAGCTTACTAGCGGTATTTTGGATGAAATCCGAGAAGGGCAGAAATCCGATTTGAGTTTAGTCGATCGGTTGACTTTGATCAACCAAGGCCAAGGTGGTGATTTTCGAATTGACGAGAATAGTATTATGAGGTGTCGGGATAGAGTTTGTGTTCCGGATCTGGATGGATTGAAAAAGAGTATTCTTGAGGAAGGACATCGTAGCGGATTGAGTATTCATCCGGGTGCTACTAAGATGTATCAAGATTTGAGGAAGATATTTTGGTGGCCTCGTATGAAGAAGGACATTGCCGAATTTGTGTATTCTTGTTTGACTTACCAGAAGTCGAAGGTTGAGCATCAGAAACCGTCGGGTTTGATGCAACCGTTGTTTATTCCTGAGTGGAAATGGGATAGCATTACTATGGATTTTGTGTCTGGATTACCGAGGACGCCGAGTAATTTTGAAGCTATTTGGGTTATCGTGGATAGATTGACTAAATTTGCTCACTTTATTCCTATGCGAATGGATTATCCGTTAGATAAATTGGCAAAGCTATACATCGAGAGGATTGTCAGTTTGCACGGTATTCCATCCAGTATTGTGTCGGATCGGGATCCGAGGTTCACTTCGAGATTTTGGGGGAGTTTGCAAAGTGCTTTGGGTACGAAGTTGCGTTTGAGCTCAGCTTATCATCCTCAGACAGATGGTCAGACCGAAAGGACTATTCAATCACTCGAGGATCTGTTGAGGGCTTGTGTATTGGAGAAAGGAGGAGCTTGGGATAGCTACTTGCCTTTGATTGAATTTACTTACAACAACAGCTTTCATTCGAGTATTGGTATGGCACCGTTCGAAGCTTTGTATGGTAGGCGGTGTAGGACGCCACTGTGTTGGTATGAGTCCGGAGAGAGTTCGGTAGTTGGACCCGAGATAGTTCAGCAGACTACGGACAAGATTAAGATGATTCAAGAGAAGATGAGAATTTCTCAAATTCGTCAGAAGAGTTATCATGACAAGAGGAGGAAGACACTTGAATTTCAAGAGGGAGATCATGTGTTTCTTCGAGTCACTCCGATGACTGGTGTTGGTAGGGCATTGAAGTCGCGTAAGTTGACGCCGCGTTTCATTGGTCCTTATCAGATTTTGCAGAGGATAGGGGAGGTTGCCTATCGTGTCGCTTTGCCGCCGTCGCTTGCTAATCTCCATGATGTGTTCCATGTATCTCAGTTGAGGAAATACATTGCGGATCCGTCTCATGTAGTCCAAGTAGATGATGTGCAGGTGAGAGATAACCTAACTCTGGAGGCATCACCTATACGGATAGAGGATCGAAAGTTGAAGCAACTTCGAGGCAAAGAGATTTCTTTGGTGAAGGTCGCTTGGGGAGGACCGGCTGGTGGAAACGTGACTTGGGAGCTTGAGAGTCAGATGCGTGAGTCTTACCCCGAGTTATTCGTTTGAGGTAATTTTCGAGGGCGAAAATCTTTTAAGTGGGGGAGGGTTGTAACACCCTAATTTTTAGTAATTATTTATTAATTAAATTAATTGATTAATTATGTGATTTTAGGCCTAATTGAATTAACTAATTTATGTGATTTATTTGATATAATTGAATTAGTTGATTTATTAAATTTATAGAAATTATTTGATTTATTTGAGTTGTTTGGATTAATTGAATTATTGGACATATTCTAAATAATTGATTTAATTTTATTATTTAACTTATATGATATATTCTAATTTGTAGAATAATATAGAATTGTTAGATTAATTGATTGGGACTATTTGGGGGTGTGAATAGACATGAGTTATTAAGCTCATTGGAATTACTAGGTTAATTAAAATTGTGAGAATTTTATAAAATAAGAGAAATGGGATAGAAGAGAATAGAAAGAAAGAAAAGATAGAAAGGAGAAAAGAGGCAAAGAGAGGAGTGGAGAAGAAGAGGAGGAAACTCAAGAGAAAGAGGAAAAGTTCAACAAATTCAAGATAAGGGTGGGGTTTTGCATGTTTATTGAGATTGTTTGATAATAGTTAGTGGGTAGAAATATGGTTAGGTTAAAATCCCAAATTTTCTATGAGGTGGAAAATTGTTAGGTTTTAGTGTTAATCCTTAAAATATGTTAATTTAATTGTGTTTGAAATTGTTGTGTTGGTATATTATGGAGAACTATTCAATATTGAAGTAGATAGATTAGTATAGGAATGGAAATTGACATTTATTTTACATTCTGTAGCGAGTAAAAAAATTTAAGAAATTAATGAGAGTATTCCATTACTTATTCTTCCCTGTAGCATAACATTTAAGAAATAGAGTATTATAATATAGTGGTGGTGGATTTTTACTACCTGTCTTGTAGTTATCAATTTGTTTTAATTTGAAGCAAAATAATAATAAGAATGCATTTTCTTCCTGCTTATACCTGTAACTGAAATTGTAACGATAGAGGTGATGACAGTAATTAATAAGTGTGATATTTATTCTTCACCTACTGTAGAAAATGAAATGTATGTAATTTCATTCACTGTATCAAGTTATAAATGATACATATATATATATATATATATATATATATATATATATATATATATATATATATATATATATATATATATATATATATATATATATATATATATATATATATATATATATATATATATATATATATATATATATATATTGAGATGGGGTAGTCATAGATTGTGCAAACACTATATGTACCTGGTATAGAAATGGATTGTAACTCTTCCCTTTTATAAAAAGTAATTCCTCTTATTTAAAATGATAATTTCATGTTGCTCTAATTATGTAGTCACATGCACTAATTGAATAGTAGAATTAATTAGTATGTATATAGTAATAATGTAATATCACCTTAACTTGTAGGTAGCAGATTTTAATTAATTAAAAGGTGATGCTACTACTAAATATGTGCAGGGCTCACAACACCCTTTCTTGTATATCCATTTGGTTTAGAAAAGTGATACATTACCCAATGGTATAAAACTATATGAAGTTAATGAAAATAATACTGCCTAATTTCATATATATGTTGCCTTTTATTTGAAACCAAATCGAAACAGGGGAGTGTATAAGCTAGTTTCTGTAGCTTATTAATTGGAATAATAGCATGTGATTAATTTATGAAATTAAGAATTAAATTAAATAATTGAAATAATTATTGAATAATTGAATAATTATTGAATATTGAATTCAGTTATTGGTGATGGATTAATTATTCTATATTTAATTAGTGATGCGTGTTTTGTGAATTGAGGTTGAATTGTGTTTATGCTTGTATATGTGCAAAATGTGTGTAAATTCAAGTGTGATGAATTGTTGAAGATATGCGTTGAATATTAAGATTAGGGAATGATCTTAATTGAATATGATTGTTGAATTTGCATACGCATCATTTGTGTCAAGAGGCAATGTTTGTTAGTTCCGTGGGAGCTAGTGACTTGTCCCAAACCTAGAGCGGGGTTTGAAAGCTTAGGGAATGGGCTTTTTGTGTGTTATTGGTCTAGGGAACGGACCCGGTTTAAATGTAAAAACCGAAAAATAATAACAAGTGTTGGTACCACATGACATGAGTTACATTGAGTCTTGCATTGAATTTTGCATTGAGTCTCATTTTGTATATTTATGTGCTATGAGATTATGTGTGATATGTAGAACTGATAAATTGGTGAATTATGGAGTTGTGTGTATATACTTGTGAATAGTATGGTTACTTGTATAATATTGTGTTGATGAAACTTTTGAAGTGTGAGAATAATAGTGATTATGTTTGTATGCCTTAAATTATATATTATCTTATAATTTCAATAATTATGTGAATTCTCACCCTTCTGTTGGAATGATGTTTTATACGACATCGCTCAGGTACTGAGGAGTAGAGTTGCTTCTAGCACGAGGTAGCCGTTGGAGTAGCTTGAGTTGCGTCTTTATTTATTTAGGGTCGAGTCATGCTCTGATTATGTAACACCGGGGGAATATTTTGATTTCATATTTGGAGAGATATTTTATGTACTCTACTTTATTCTGTTGTTGTTATTTTGAATTATATGAAGAATTGGCTTTTAAGCCTAAGTATTAAAAATGAGATGAGCATGAGACTTTTATTATGTCTATCAGGATTAAAGCAAATCCGCTGCTACATGTTAATGTGAAAGTGTATGAAAAGCAAGAAGTTATTTTTATATTATTGAGCATGACAGGTGTTGTGTGATGTTTTGAAAATTTATGTGACACCCTTTTGTGAAATGCATGATAATTACTCTGATCTATTTATATTATTCTGCGGGGTTAGAAGGGTGTTATAGGTGATACGGTTCGCGTGGCTCGCGGTTTTGTAGGGTTTTTCGTGTAGGATGTGTTGTACGGGATAAGTTTGAGTAGCGGTAGCAGGCTGCTTATTCCGGTTTGGACGCGGCAAAGTCTTTTGGCGTGTAGAGTTCAGTTTGCAGCTTGCACAATTTACGGCAGAATTTTACACAGACATGCTGCTGTGTAGCAGAGTTTTTCCATCTTAAGGGCTTGTGGCTTTAGCATCGTACGACTTTTTTTGAAATAGAGGCCAAAAAGTGGAAATGGTATATGAATTTTTTTTCCACAACCTCTTCTTTTCTGCGCGTGGGGTTTATTGTGGGCCGGTAATAATAAAACAATTGCAGCATTGTCACCACATAGGCTTGAATAAAAATGTGACTTAGGTTGTAAGAACAAATAAGTTTGAAATGGTAATGGTTCTCTCTTTTTTTTTTGACTGAATTTTATGACCTATATGAATGTTGAAATGGAATTTGAGATCATGTCATGAGTTTGAAGTTTTTGTATGAAACTTGTAATTTAATATGGATGAATCTTGATATTTGTAATTTGATGCGAAATTTGAAATGAATTAAATGAATTGTACTTAAATCCGGGCATGAAAAGGTTGAGATTTTGAATAGAAGTTGTCATGTGCTTTAAGCATGGACCTTGAATGGGGAATGAGCTTAAATTTTGACTTTGAAAACTTGGAACTTGAATTATGAGATGAAAGTTAATTGTAAAATTTGAAATGCTTGACTTAGATTCATTTTGACATTAAATGGGATTGAGGATTGAAAATGAAACTTGAACTTGATTAAACGAAATTGATAATGGATTAGGTGTGGATTGAAACTTGGACATAAAATTCGAATTAGATACTTAAATGAAGCGAATTTAAAACGTGGCTATGGACTTGAAACCCGGATTAAACCTCGGATATGGAATTTGGGATTGATTCTGAATTTGGAAATTTGAAAAAATTGGAATAAGAATACGAACTGATGTGAACTCAAATCTCGTGTTTGGAAAGGCCAGAAATTTTGAAACCTTGAACCGATCCCATAAGAAACTAACACCACATCCTGATTCCATATCGAAACAGTCTTGAATGGAATAGAAAACTTGAGTGCTCTTACGACACCTAGTCATAATTTGTGAACAATTTGAAATCAATTGACCAAATGTCTTGGCTTTTGACGGCCATGCAACTTGAATTCATCAGATAAACTTTGATCCTCATAATGATCCATAACACAGGTGATCTGAGATATTAACTGGGCTGCCACTACACCAAACCCTAATTGAAAATCGACTTTACTCTGAAACAACTTGTCCTTGCCACAACCTAATAACTTGATACCAAAACAAACCACTTATTTGACCACTATTAGGTCGAACTTCCGTTGAACTTCAAACCACACCACACACATCTTTGACCTTGGGTGCTCACTGACGAAACAAAAAGCTCACGGAGAAACAAACCCCTGACAGAATCTTTGCCACACCCTGATAACCTGGTACTGCAGCAAAAAATTTGTTGACCAAGATTAGGTCAAACTTCCGTCGAATATCAACCAAGACTGCACACGCACTTGATTTGATAACTTTGCCTGATCTCTGATTCAATCTTGCAATACATGGGCTTAGGCAACACAGAACAAAAGATACCAATTCTATATGCACCAAGGTAGATGACATGAATAATAGATATGATACTCAAATGACGAAAATGCTATGATATGTACAGTTGGCAATTCAGGGTCAAAATTAGGGTGTAACAGTTGCCCCTATTTAAATATCTTCAACTAGAGAAAAATGAAGAAGGTTATTCTTCGTATGATCGTGGTGGTAGATAGTTAAATATCAAAAAGACCCGAATTTTGATCCTGAATGCATATGACATGTTATGCTATGAACAAAAGAGAAAACTATGCAATGCTTACATGCAATGAATGCAAAATATAGACAAAGAAAGAAAACACACAGGGGTAGAGTCAACACAACGAGTAGCAAACTTCGCTGGGGATTACCAAACGCGGGGAAAATAAACGAAGAGATCAAACGGGATCTTCAGGAAACATCAGAGAAGATACAGGGTAATTGAACCCTTCTGTATGCCAAAATAATTGGACTTCACTGGGCAACGCTTTTTAAATAAGCTTCTCAAAAAGAGATAGCCACTTATCACTGTAAAAGGATTTACGCACCAATAATGGATACGCTTCTCGAAAGAGATTGCCACTTATCATTGAAAGAGATAAAGGGAAACAAGCTTCTCACGGGAGATGGCCACTTGTTGACAAAGGATAAGCTTCTCGAAAGAGATAGCTACTTATCATTGAAGAAATAAAAGAAACAAGCTTCTCACGGGAGATGGCCATTTGTTAACAAAAGAGATAAGCTTCTTAAAAGAGACTCTCGCTTATCGACAAAAGGGATAAGCTTCTCGAAAGAGACCGCCACTTATCATTGAAAAAGGATAAGCTTCTCAAAAGAGACTGCCACTTATCATTGAAAAAGGATAAGCTTCTCAAAAGAGACTGTCACTTATCACTATAAGCAAAAGGAAACAAGCTTCTCGAAGGAGATGGCCACTTGTTGATAAAAAAGGGATAAGCTTCTCAAAGGAGACCACCACTTATCATAATAAAGGATAAGCTTCTCGAAAGAGATTGCCACTTATCGTAATAGAGAAACAAGCTTCTCAGAGGAGATTGCCACTTGTTGACAAAAAGGATAAGCTTCTCGAAGGAGACTGCCACTTATCCGCAATGGGGATTTCTAAAAGATTCTTGCTGCAAGATATAATGCGAAATAAATGCACGTTTAGACTAGGTTCGGCGACCTAACCAACACAACACTTGCCAGAGACCAAAGTCCAATCTAAGAAGAAACTAGAAAGAAACAATAAAAAAAGACTCCAACCACTGAGGAATAAACTCGAATGGGGTTTATCTTATCCAAACATGGAGAAGATAACAGAAGCAACCATATCCACGAGGATCAAACTCTGTGGGGAATTTAAAAATAATGTGCACTTTATGCCTAAACCTGATGACTCTACTTGGAAAGATATGACAAACCCGACCACTTGGGGAATAAACGCCAAAGTGAACGAAACAAGTAAAATCATAATGGTAGCAAAAAGTGCTCGGATGCCATGCATACATATGAGTACATGTATGTGAGACTCTGTGTTATTGGTATAAAGTAAGACAGACTCTTGGGATTATTGAGATGACTACCAATGAGGTTTGCTGGGGATTGATAGAGGTAAGGCAGCACGACTCACTGGTGATAATTGAGGAAAATGGTTAGTTCTGACTTCTCACAGAATAAACCAAAGGTTAATGATAACTTATAATGAAAAGTATGCTCTGGATTCGCACAGAGAAAAAAGATAACTGACTGTAATAAAAGAGACTCCGGATTCGCACAGAGTAAAGAGCAAAGACTCTGGATTCGCACAGAGTGATGCAAAAGTTAAATGGGCTAAGGTTCTACTTAGAATATCACAAATGATAGGTATGGTTTCTCTCATAACCAAGAAAAGAGTTCCGGATTCGCACAGAACAAACAAGGGACTCCAGATTCGCACAGAGCACAAAAGAGAGATGGGTTAATGCTGCTCGCATAACCATAAAAAATGAAGTTCAGGATTCGCACAGAACTAACAAAAGGACTCCGAATTCGCATAGAACCAAAATTGAAGACTCCGGATTCACATAAAGTTTAAAAGAAATGGTTGTGGGTTCGCACAGAACCAAAATTGAAGACTCTGGATTCACACAGAGTTTTAAAGAAAAGTTCTGGATTCGCACAAAACCAAAATTGACAGTAAGAAGTAACAACACAACATGATGAGGGAAATCTAGCAATTTTGTAAGATAAGAAAGTAATTGAAACTATGACCTTTCTGGTATATGATCTGGAAAAACCTCAGATTGACAAAAGGAATAAACTTTGGCAAGCATATGCTCGAGTAAATGCCAGCAAAAGTTGGACTAGACAAAGAAAAGATGACATGCCGTGCTTGGTATACAACAACCTGAACGACGTGCATGCCGTTCAAAAGACTAGATTATTGCGACAGACATAGAGGATTTGGGTGTAAAGATGACCATCCTATTTTCCTCAACACCTAGAGATGTATCTTAAACACAAATGAAAGGATGTTCTGAACATGTTCTTCTGTCATGTCAAATTTCGTCAAAATCTTATTGAAAAATGACAGACCAAATCCTCATTAGGGATCATTCCAGAAGTGTTCCACAAATATCTGGTAGTTTTATGATTTCTGGGGAAAAGACCAACTTCCCTTTAGTTATTTTAATTGTCAAAGAATTTATGCATCTCAATATGTCGTTATACCTTAGTTTCAAAATTATATCATCAAAAATAAATTGCATTTGCAAAAGAACGAATACAATGAATAGAAAAATAAAATGCAAATTTCATTGAAAAATATGGTAGCACATGGAAACATGGCTCCACATGGGATATTACAAGAGAAACAAACAAATGAAAATGGCAATAGAAAAGGTTTACATTGAATCTCATTAAATGCTACTTCCTCTTTAACTAAAAGATCCTTAGAACTTCGCTTCTGAAGAGAACAATTAGGTTGACCTTCATGCCCCTGTTCCTTTACGTTGATCAGATTTGTCCGACATTGTATTAGCCTTTTATTTATCCCTAATTTTTCCATGGATCTCCCTCTTGGGTTTTCAATCCACCGGGAAGCTCTTTTTTGCCTAAGTTTCCCTTTCGGGTTTTCAACTTAGCAAGCTAACACCTTTTTTATATCCCTAATTTTTGCATGGATCGCCCTTTCGGGTTTTCAGTCCATCGGGATGCCATTCTTGCCTAAGTTGCCCTTTTGGGTTTTCAACTCAGCGGTTGTCTCCTTTTTTTATAGGCATAATACAAACGAACTGCATCAGATTTTATTGTCTTATGGAACTCCTCGCCATCCATTGTTGCAAGAATTAAGGCTCCACCAGAAAAGACTTTCTTAACAATGAATGGACCTTCATAATTTGGAGCCCATTTTCCTCGTAGATCTTTGTGAATAGGGAAAATCTTCTTGAGCACGAGATCTCCTTACTTATATTCTCGAAGACAAACCTTCTTGTCAAATGCCCTTTTGAGGCGCTTCTAATATAGTTGTCCATGACATAAAGTGGCTAGGCGCTTCTCTTCAATAAGATTCAACTCGTCAAAACGGTTTTGAATCCATTCAGCCTCTTCAAGTTTAGTCTCCATCAAGATTCTCATTGACGGGATTTCTACCTCAACTGGGAGAACTTCTTCTATTCTGTATACCAGGGAAAAAGGTTGCCCCTGTTGAAGTGCGGAGAGTCGTTCAATATCTGTGAAAAGCAAAAGGTAACATCTCGTACCAATCTTTATAAGTTACCACCATCTTTTGCAAGATTTTCTTAATGTTTTTATTCGTAGCTTCAACAGCTCCATTCATCTTTGGGCAGTATGGGGAAGAGTTATGGTGTTTTATCTTAAAGCTTTCACATAATTCCTTCATAACCTTGTTGTTCAAATTCGACCCATTATCTGTGATGATTTTACTTGGAATCCCATATCGACAGATGATATCCTTCTAGAGAAAAGCAACCACTTGTCTTGTCACGTTGGCGTAGGAAGCTGCTTCTACCCATTTTGTGAAGTAATCAATGGCGACCAGGATGAAACGATGGCCATTAGATGCTTTTGGTTCAATAGCACCAATCATGTCGATGCCCCACATTGAAAATGGCCATGGAGAAGTCAAAACATTCAGAGGAGTGGGCAGCACATGAACTTTATTAGAGTAAATTTGACATTTATGACAAGTTTTGGCATAACGAAAACAATCAGCCTCCATCGTCAGCCAGTAATAGCCAGCCCTTAGGATCTTCTTAGCCATGGCATGCCCATTAGCATGTGTTCCAAAAGTCCCTTCATGTATCTCCTTGATCAACATGTCAGCTTCATCTCTATCCACACACCTGAGTAGCACCATGTCATGGTTTCTTTTGTATAGAACACCGTTGCATAAAAAAATTGGACGCTAGCTTTCTCAGAGTCTTTTTTTCCATGGTCAAAGCATTTCCTGGATACTCTTGGCGTTCTAGAAAACACATGATGTCATGAAACCATGGTTTTCCATCAGATTCTACTTCAATTGTATGACAGTAAGCTGGTTCAATCTGCCTCCTTATAACAATAAGTGGAGCTTCATTATGGAATCTAACTTGGTATATGGAATCTAATGTGGCCAAAGCATCAGCCACTCGGTTTTCTATTCTCGAGATGTGATGGAACGTTATAGTATCAAAATTCTTTATCATCTCTTTGACATAAGCATGATATGGGACCAACTTCGTGTCACGGGTTTCATAATCTCCTTTGATTTGGTAGATCACCAAGGCTGAGTCTCTGTACACCTCAAGATTCTTGATTCGAAGATCAATTGCGGCTTCAAGACCTAGTATACAGGCCTCATATTCCGCCATATTGTTCGTACACACGAAACACAGTCTTGCAGTAAAAGGGGTGAAATTACCATAAGGGGAGACCAGAATAGCTCCAATTCCATGTTCGTTGGAATTTGAAGCACCATCAAATGCAAGCTTCCAAATTGCCCCTGGTTCAGGTCCTTCGTCAAGGTCTGGGACCTCACAATCTTTTATAGCCATGATATCTTCATCAGGAAAATCAAACCTTATGGGTTGGTAATCCTCCAACGGCTGATGCGCCAAATATTATGCTAACACACTTCCTTTAATTGCCTTCTGACTATATCATACTTAGACAACAACATCTGCCAGCGAGCCAATCTTCCATTTAGAGTAGGTTTCTCAAAGATGAACTTGATGGGATCCATCTTGGAAATCAACAAAGTGGTATGACAAATCAAGTATTGCCTTAAACGAAGGGTGGCCCATGCCAAAGCATAACAAGTATTTTCTACAGCCAAATATCTTGATTCACAATCAGTAAACTTTTTGCTTAGGTAGTAAATCACATGCTCTTTTCAACCAAATTCATCTTATTGCCCCAGTACGCAACCCATCGAATCTTCTAACACAATCAAGTACATGATGAGCGATTTCCCAGGCACGGGTGAGACCAAGATGGGAGGCTCTTGTAGGTAACATTTTATCTTTTCAAAATCTTTTTAACAATTGGCATCCCACTGGACAACTTGATTCTTCCTCAACAACTTGAATATAGGCTCATACGTAGCAGTCATATAAGAGATGAACCTGGAGATATAATTCAATCTCCCTAAGAATCCTCTAACTTATTTCTCGATTCTTGGAGCACGCATTTCTTGAATAGACCTGACCTTATCGGGGTCTACTTTAATCCCACGCTGGCTAACAATAAAGCCTAGCGGTTTCCCTAACCGGACACCGAATGTACACTTAGCAGGATTTAGGCGCAATCTGAACTTTGTCAGTCGTTCAAAAAGCTTTCGCAGATGTTCCATATGGTCCTCTTCACTTTGTGATTTGGCTATCATGTCGTCCACATATACTTCAATTTCCTTATGCATCATGTCATGGAAGAGAGTGACCATTGCTCGTTGGTAGGTTGCCCCAACGTTTTTCAACCCAAAAGGCATCACTTTGTAGCAGTACGTTCCCCACGGTGTAATAAACGTAGTCTTTTCCATGTCTTCAGGCACCATTTTGATTTGATTATAACCTAAGAAACCATCCATGAAGGAGAAAATGGAAAATTTAGCAGTGTTGTCCACTAGTGTATCAATATGTGGAAGAGGAAAGTCGTCCTTTGGACTGGCTCTATTCAAATCTCTGTAATCCATACACATCCTCACTTTTCCATCCTTTTTAGGGACGAGCACAATATTAGCAACACATTGGGGGTACTTGGACACTGCTAAGAAACCTGCGTCAAACTGCTTCTTGACTTCATCTTGAATCTTGATGGGCATATCGGGCCTTGCTCTTCTCAACTTCTTCTTTACTGACGGGCACTCTGGCCGAAGCGGTAGTCGATGTTCGACAATATTCGTGTCCAAACATGGTATATCTTGGTATGACCAAGCGAACACGTCAACATATTCATGCAAAAGCTTGACCAAACTCTCCTTGGTGCCGTCTTCAATAATCGTACCAATCTTCACCTCTTTATTTGCCTCTTCTGTTCCCAGGTTGATGACTTCCACGGGCTCTTGATGAGGTTGAATGGATCTATCCTCATGCTCTAGCAACCTTGCTATTTCCTCAGGCAGATCACGCTCTTCTTCGCACTCTTCTTCCGCTTGGTTCAAAAGGGTCTCAAAGTCAGGAGGGATTGTAACATTATCAAGTTCAACGGGTTCATTGATTATTCTGTATGATTTAAATGTTGGTTTTAGAAAAATGAAAAGTAAATGCAAGAAAATAAAATGCTTTTTGTGGCTTTGAAAAAGTTGCCATTTTCTTAAAAACGAAAACAAAAAGAAAAAGAATGAAAGACAAAATGCTTTTTATTAATGATGATAATCATTTGAAGTAAATGGGGCCCTATAAATGATCCTTAAGCCTTGGGCAGAGCAAAAGGATTTTGAAAAAACGAAAATAAATTACTCTGACAATGAAAAAAATTCAGGTAGGTCAATCGATTCCCAGTTATTCAAATTAGCGGTGCGATGGTACACCAGGCATGCTGTCGTTGAACCAGCTGCATTGTCTTCTACAGTGGCCACTTCCTTGTCGTGGATAAATCATGCGGTGTGGAACACTTCTTAGAAAATCTTCACTTTTTCCCAGACGAACTTTGGGCACCTCCCTTCATCTGAGACTCATATCCCAACCCAAAATGATTATTCTTCTCGGGAACGTGAATCACTTGACCCCAACCTTCAGGACTGCCCCTCTCGAGCATTGCCTTTGCGCCCTTTCAAAGAAGCAAATGATGGATCCACCGCCATATCTTGTTCTTCTACTTCCTAGAATTCAACGGTTTCAATTTCTAAGGCTTGAAAAGAAGTTTCAAATGCACCTTCATCCGCTTCAACATATCTGAACGACGAAAGGTGACTGATCAACAAATCCTCTTCACCAGACACTGTGATAAGCTTTCCATTCACCACAAATTTCATTTTTTGGTGAAGTGTGGACGTACTACGCCAACAGTATGAATCCATGGTCTTCCCAACAGACAACTATATGCTGGGTTGATATCCATGATTTGAAAAATTATCTTGAAAATATGTGGGCCTACTAGTATGGGCAGATCCACTTCTCCGATCATAGCCCTGTGAGAGCCATCGAATGCCTTTACAATCATCATACTGGGCTTCATCACCGTTTCTGTATAAGAGAGTTTGGACAAAATGGACTTTGGCATAACATTTTGTGATGACCCTGTATCCACCAGCACTCGGGCTAAGACATCATCCAAACATTTCACAGATATATGCAAAGCTCTATTATGATTTCTTCCTTCCACGGGAAGCTCTCCATCATGAAAGCTCAAAGTGTGGCAAGCAGTAATATTAGATACAATTCCATTGAGTTGATCTATAGTGACCCCTTGTGACACATGCGCCTGCATGAGTACTTTCAGTAAGGCCTTCCTATGAGCTTCTGAGTGGAACAACAATGAAAGCACATAAATTCTCGAAGGGGTTTGGTGAAATTGATCCACCACTTTATAATCACTTCTTTTAATTAATCTTAAAAATTATTCCGCCTCTGGCGGTGATATCGTCTCATCAACAATCTCCAATCTTTTGTGGGCTCGTGGAATTTCAGTAGTCTTTCCTTACACAATCTCTTCAATAGCCTTCGGAGGTGGTGTAGGCCCAAAGACACGACCACTACACGTCATTCTTCTTGTTTCAGCAATATTGGATATGTCTGGTCTAGAAATTTTTTCAAACTAGTCCCCTAAGGACACCTCTTGGCCATTTATGAAAACTGCAGCATTATAACGCCACGACACTGCATTGTTGTTATAATAAGCGAGTGGAACCGATTGAATTGTTATTTTCGGACACACATATTCTATTTTGTATGGAATACTGGGTGTATTATGATACTCAATTTCCCATGTTGGTGGTATCTCAAAATGAGGTTCGATTACTACGATATCCTTATCAGTTTTTGTGCGACTGACTTGGAGTATCCCTTGGTTCATTAACTGCTGAATATCTCTGTTAACTACAGAACATCCTTTTTCAAGAATGGAACATTCATCACATTCGTCATGTTTCTCTGAAATTACACCAGACTCCACCAAGCGAGCATGGAGCTCTTTTAGTGGAGTTTTCAATTCTTTGACATCTTTGATGACCTGTTCAACAGATGCCTCCTCGATAGCATGGGCTGCATGTCCATTGTGAGTAGGAAGAGGGTTAGTGGCAATGTTTGAACCCTTGTCTTTGAGAGACAGAATCTTGCAATTAATGAGCTCTTGCACCCTTGCTTTTAGAGAAAAACATCCGTCCAAATCATGCCCTGCGGCGCCTTGATGGTATTAGCAATGCAAGTCCGGATTGAACCAATATGGAGGCTTTCCAACGAAAGGAGGTAACGAACTTGTGGTTACTAACCCCTTGTATACCAGAGACGGGTATAAATCCTTATACGTCATAGGGATAGGTTCAAAATTTAGGCTTCTCCTGGTACAATTTTGATTTACAAGAGCGGCAGGAGGAGCCTGTGGCCTTTGATGCGGTTGATTCTGCGCCAGAGGAGCTGGTGGACACTGAGGAGCCGTTTATGGAGGATATCCTGGCATGAATGGTTGAGGATATAATGGATAGCTGATAGGAGGTGGTGGTGGATAAGGTGGCATTACAGACGCCACATAAGGTTGTTGAAAGTACGGCACCGAAGTAGGTTGCTGTTGATAAGCGGCTGGCTGTGGAGGTCTTCTTCTTGATTGGCTCCCCCTTTGACCGCTAGATACAACATTGGTTTCACCCTCGTGCCTTCGCTGGAAACCTCCTTGATTCTTCCTCACATTATTAGAAGTAGTAGCAGCAGACTCGATCTTACCACTTTTCAGACCATGCTCAATTCGGGCTCCTACGACTACTAGCTTGGAGAATCCCAGCGATGTGCTTCCTACCATTTTCTCATAATAGGCAGGTGGTACAGTGTCCATGAATAGTTCAATAAGCTCTTTTTCAGCTAATTGGGGTTCAACCTGAGAGGCCAGTTCCCTCCACCTCTGTGCATATTCCTTGAATGATTCTTTATCTTTCTGTGACATGTTCTGTAACTGCCTCCTATCAGGCGCCATATCGATGTTGTATCGGTAGTGCTTGATAAAGGCGTTAGATAGATCTTAGAAATTTTTGATTTTCCCTTGACCGAGACTTAAATACCATTTGGATGGTGGCTCTTTGGACAAGTATGCCCCTTATACTTATCAAATTCTGGTATGTTAAACTTGGCCAGAATAACCAAACCAGGAACCAAACACATTTCTTTAGCAGTAGTCCTAAAAATATCATCACCTTCCACTGCTTGAATTCATTTCATAAGGTTCTGGTAATTTTCTTTCACCTCCCTAAGGTCCTCGTCTCTTGCATCGTCACCTATAGAGATTGATCCGGGAGCATGATAGATCTGATTGTAATCCTAATATTGTGTAGCAAATCCAGTTGAAACGACCGTATGTGGAACGGTAGGCATCATAAATTGTGGAGTAGTATGCATGACAAGTCGTGTTTCAAAATAGAACGGAGTAGGAATTGCTTGTGGCATAGGTTGCCCCATTGTCTCAAATCGTGGCAGAAAATCACGATGTAAACCAAATGGGGGCCATATGGAAGGTACAAATGTCTCAGGTTGAGTTTCTCTAGAAGTTCCTATGATCTCTGAAACAACTGAAATTTGAGGAGGCTCACTCCTGGAAGTCAAGGTTTGGATCATTTTCCTGAGTTGATTCACACTCCCTCGAAGATCTTCGACTTTAGCTCTAAGTCTTGCATTTTCTTCTTCTATGTTAGACATCCTTTGGTGTGCACGGGCTCTGGTGTTATATCTGTGTTAAGGACTCACGATGGAAACTGGAATGAGAGACACAGAATGAGAAACGAGTTGAAAACGCATGATATGCATATGCGGTGCGTATGCAGAATGAAATGCAATGCAAAGAAATGCATTCTTTGGCGTTTTGAGGAATCATTCGAATTAGTTGTTAGCTCATACAAAAATATCAAGGAATCAAACAAATATAAACCAACGAAACCATACTCATTCATTAAATTGCAATAGTCAGATAATATAAAAAGTCATTCAGAATTAATTACAATCTATAATACTTCAAAAACAAGAAAGAGTGCAACAATGAAAACACAGAACTTTGGTCTACAAGCCTCACGCTCCTTCAATTCTTCCTTAAACCTCTTCAGCATGTCCTTGCAAAGGCAAAGGAAATCACAAATAGTAGGAGGAATGGAGTCATCCATTGCTTCAAAAGCATCTCTATGCTTCCACACCAAGTATTGGGCTAACCAGTTGCAGAATTCCGCCAACCCATTAAGCTTGTTGGGGTACATATCTTGATCATCTATCAGAATATGTATAGATCGCTCATATCTGTCATAATTGGAAAGGACATTTACCCTTTCAGCAGCCCAAATATCCTTATCTACAAGGATATCCTCCATCTGGCTCTTCTGATCTTCAGCAAGACTTCTAACCTCATTAAGCTCTCTACATAATCTGTCCCAATTTGCTGGCTCAACCCTAGAAGCTCTCACGACATCCTCTTTAAGCCTAAGTTGCTATACTTCAGAAGCTTTTGAATGACGTAAAACAGTGTTTAGCTTTTGTATTCCAGCTCCCATTTCCTCTCTGATTGCCTTGTTCTTCTGGGTAGCCAAAAGCCAATGCTTTTCATTCTCAATGCATTTCCTTAGGGCTTTATCCAACTCTTTCTTGAGCCCACTCACCTTTCTATCGGACTGATTAAGACACACCTTAACTTTCTTTCTTTTGTGCTCTTCTTCATCAACCTTCTTTTCTACTGCCTCTAGTTGAGTATTCTTACGTTGAAGTTCCCATTTCATGTCATTCTTCTCCTTAGTGACACTCTGAAGCTTTAACTTAAGTTTTTCATTTTCCTTAATCAAATTTGCTATAGTAGCTTTGAGGTCCTCAGCTTCCTCAATCGGGATGTGAGTAAGCTTTGGTTCAGGTAAAGGTTAAGATACCTTGACCTGAAAAGGCATTTTAACCTCCTTCGCTCTTTCCTTGACCCACACAAAATAAGGTTCCTTGGTAATATTGTTCCTTCGACCCAACTCACTCTTCCCTTTCTTCTTAATACTTCTCCAGGCTTTCACAATCTACTTGAATAATTCAAGGTTCTCAGTTCCCAAATCATGTATCATGAAGGCCTCTAAATTCTTTTCTTCGGGAGGAGCCACCATTGGATACCCAAGCTGCCTCACTGATAGCATGGGATTGGAGTTAATACAGCCTCGAGTTCCAATAAGAAGGATGTTTGGGAACTCTCAAAAACTGGAAATAACTTTATCATAATCTAGAGAAAACCAAGAGATGTCAGAAGATCTGAGAGACACCATCCTTTGAGCCAAACTATCACTAGCTTGGTCAACAAATGGTCCCTTCGTTGGTAAATGCATGTTTAGCCATTGATACAGAAGAGGTGCACAACAAGTAATTGACCCTCCTTTCTTTTCACTTCTCCAACTCAGAAAATAAAAGACTTCTGCCAGAAGAGTTGGCATAGGATTCTTAGTTAGGAAGATATGAATGGCATTCACATCTACGAAATTGTCTATGTTGGGAAACAAAACGATCCCATAGATAGCCAGAGCTACGACAGCGTAACAGGCATCCCAACTCTGTGCCTCTATAAGGGTATCAGCTCTTTCTATGAGAAATTTGAGAGGAAGCCCCTTAACACCCCCTTTAGTTTTCAAGTTATCAGAGATATTCTTCTTGGACATATGGAGAGCATCAGCAATAATCGTATCATCCATAGATAGATCCTTAAGTGTTGGCGCTAATTGGAAGTCTTGAAATGTGAAGCACCTCTGAAATTCTGGTATGCAGATCACATGTGTTCCAAGAACATTGATCTATGCTCAACAAGGATGAGGACAGACCATGGCCAATTTAAATTTCTTTAAATTGCCCCAATGTCATGACTAATGTCACGACTTCTGTTGTGACATCTGCAATCTGTCATACTATTTATCTAACCATTTAAAGTACAGAATTATAAATGCAGAAAGATAAATAACACAGTAATTGTTCACCCAGTTCGGTATCAACAACACCTACATCTGGGGGCTACCAAGCCAGGGAGGAAATTCACTATTAGTAGAATAAATTCAAAGTCAAACCTCCAATTTGCACTTCTCACTTAATCTCTACCCAATGACACTTCAGCCTAGAGACACTCTAGTACCTGAGTATACCCACTCACTCCCCCACTATCACACAACAGTGATATCAAACAATTACAAAAACCGTATGAAGAGACACTTCATACACACCTTGATCTTGATTCACAGCTTTGATCAAGGAAATCACACACTCTTGCTTCACAGCTTCGAGTGAGACACAACCTAGAATCTACCTAACCAAAACAATCATCAACCAGACAATTGCTTGGATTATAAGTATTCCTAAATAGACTTTGCACGTGAAGAACAACCCTCTTCAGTTACAATTATGTCTACCACAATGCATCATACAATGCAAAGGGTGACTTACACACAAGGGACTCTCAACACTAGACCTATATTTTACACTCTGATTTTTCTTGATATGAGTGCTTACTTTTCCCTTGCTTCTGCGCCTCCTTTTATAGCACTGCAGGCTGGGCTTGGGCTATGCAGAAGTAACAAATATTAGCATTGCCTTGAATCTCTCCTGATATAACTCAGGGGTCATAACAAGTGTTCCTGAAATCTAGCCTGAGATAATAGAAAACCAACATGCCTGCACGACTGATGTCATACGATCAATGTCATGACATTCAGTATGACATTCAGCTTTTACTCACTCTTAGCTGACCAGCTTGCACTGCTGCACACTTCTGTAGAATCTTCATCATGATAGTCATGGTTACACCCAATCTTCTGCAGAATAATATTAGAAATAAGTATATTCAAGTTTCCTAAAAGGTCTGCAAGATCCTTTTATGAATACCAATACAATCTGTTCTTGTTCCTAATCCATCTCCTTGACATATTTACTGATGAGGTATTTTCAACATGGTCTTATCAATCCAAACCAATTCTGTCAAGAGATATGCACTAGCAGCTCCTTCTGTTGTCATGCAACTATGTCTTGCTTAAGACACATGACAACACACCTCACTCACCACAACTCACATTGTTGTGGCTGCACAGCTCACACTGCCTGTGGGGAACTTCATCACAACTTAACATGTTGTGGCTGCACACCTCACACTGCCTGTGAGGAACTAGGCTACTGCTAACCCATAACAGTGCCTGTTGTGCCAGACAACTATGTTATTACTTTGGTAATGACATCCATGACAACTGTCCTTTCTTCAGCCTCTGCTAGCTCCTGCTTGCTCTTGCTGCATTCGACCTTGATGTCAGCCTCTGCTAGCTCCTTTTGCACATAGCTCCTGTTGCACCAGATGTAAACACATGACAACAATTCTATCATCAGCTCCTGCTGTTTCTCACACATAACAGTAGTTCTATCATGATAGCAGATAGATGTCTTAATGGTTGTCACGACATTCAGCATGGCATTCACATTAAAATAATCCATAGTAGTTCTTTCACCAGCTCCTGCTTGCTTCTTTAGCGATTTCATAACTATGGTAATGACATTTGTGCAGAATCTTGTTTTACCACAATTTAGCCAATCATAGAACCATGGACAATTCTATATCATAGAACCATGGAACTAACAAACTCCCCCTTTGGCAAATTTTGGCTAAAATAACTTATCAGGATATTCAGAAGTTTTCACAAACTATCATGCTCCCCCTTGATAGTTGCATCCAGCATAGCAGCAACAATGCTTTTCCTCATCAGCAGCAGTAGTTTTTTTTCTTCTTTTCTCCCCCTTGGTTTAGTCAAAACTTTGACAACAACTGGAGTACTTGTACATACAGTCATCTCACCATCTTCCAAGAAATACACAAGCTGCTTGACCTCTAATAAGGAATGCACCACTTCAGCAGCTACACACCAGACAGGTACACATCTTCCCTTGTCAGCATAAACATTTCTCCCCCTGAAAAGAAGAACCCAACCATATGAAGATTTACACCAATATCTTCATAATCACGCACTGGAAGCACATGCATCTCTGCACCCTTTGATTCACACCCCATACTGGAACCAATAACAGAGGTGGTTGCAGGATTACTATCTGGAAGATTTCTCAGATTTTGCTTTGAAAGACTAGAAACATCTCCCAAATGTCAGGGTTGAAATCATTCCATATGCATAAGATCAAGGTTGCTGATGTCTTGATCTTTATCTTCACCAGTCATATAGTACTTGGATAGAGGCCCAAATACTGACTTGATTCATTGTCACCTAATAACAGGCCCAACAAGACTACTCTGTCATCTTCACCATGAGCTTGGAGCAGTAACCCAATGTCACAACCTCTTGTCTGACATTCTGCCTTCATTAAGTCCCAGATTTGTTTGAAACCACAAACAATCTTGACATATAATTGCACTCTTGCAGCAACAAATCCTAGATAGAAGTATAACTCTCCCATATCAATGGTACCCAGTGCACATGAATGGAAAACACAAGACGCATCTTCATGTCTTCAAGAACGCATTCTCTGTTCAACACACATGTTGAACGCATTCACTTACTGCTCGAACCACAAGCAAGTAGTACACCCATCAAATAGAAGCTCTCCCCCTATCTTTGATAACAGCTGCTCCAAGATCACCACATTTCCTCTCATGACCAACTCTATGCTCATACAGAGAGAAGACACCAAACTGATTCACCTCTTCCTAGAGTTACTTGTAGCAGAAGAGACCACTTCTCCACAAGTATTCTGGCCTTAGGCTGAGTGCAAGATAGACACCACATAGGGACTTTATCACATCAGAATGCACTAAATACCTTCACAACATATTCCAAGACAGTCCTTTTACCTCATCATTCTCCCGTATGACAAGATAGAGTACTTCTTAACCAAGAAGTCAATCACAAGTTCCACAAGAGATCTTCACATATCAGATGGTTCATATCACAGACACACCATCCCATGGTTCTTTATGTGCCCATACTGGACTTACTGCTGCCTAGTAATCCAACTGAAGATCTTCACAACTCCACCAGCTTTAATCAACTACAGCTCTACAAGAAGGTCAGCTTCTATACACAGCTTAGGGCTTCTACCACAAGCTCCAACATGTGAATAGAAACAGATCCTCCTTTGGTCTTCAACCAATTACCCTTCTGCACAAGAGTAATTAGTTCCAAGCATGAACAATCCCAGATCCTTCTGTGGTCTTCAAATAACTACCCTTCTGCACAAGAATAGTTCTCTAAAGGCACAATTCCTAAATAGCCGAATGCCACTGTTTGGTTATTCAACATCTTTCAGAGCTCTAAAAAATCTGCTAATCCACCAGGCCACTTTGATCTTCACATTCCTCTTGCTCCAAAGCAAGGTATTTAATCCTCCACACAGCTCCCGCAAACTGCATGATATGAAGCATTAATTCCATTCATACCTGAGAAGATCAACTTATCTTCAAATGATGTGCCACACCATCACTTGAGGCCTTGAAGTTTCTGATTGATGTCACAACTTTGTTTAAGACATTCAGCTGGAGAGTTCAGGCTTTCATTCTGCCACTTGGAAGATATCAGTGTATAGGCTTGATACCAAGTTGGAGTAGACAACCTCAATCCTGCTTTGTTGTACCACAACAATTACCTTGAAGTGCATTTGCTTCATGAAACTCCTCGTTAGAGAAACCAAACATGCCAAAGCTTGATTCTTTTAGGGAGGAAGGATCACACAGGTCTTTACAAAAGGATTCCCACTTTCCTTAAGTATAGACTTCTTCAGAAACTCAAAGATAACTGCCACTTATCCTTGACCTCCAAGCTGAGCAAGGTCATATGCTCCTATGCACTTAGATCAGAAATAAACTGATCCAAGCAGTGCTATTACCAGCACCATATACTAGACAAGTTTCTTGCCAGGAAACTTTCTATCAGATGCTTCTAGTAGAGACTAGAACACACCTGCTGCACTTCAATACTCTTATAAAGCAGATTGTCTTTATCTTCATTCTCATCAGCACTCCATTCTAGCCTTAGTTTCTTGCCAAGAAACTTTCACACCTGCTACACTCCAATAGGCTGATTCAAGAGACTGTCTTCATCTCCACTTCCATCAACACTTCATTCTAGCCTTAGATTATTGCCAAGGACCTTACTAGAATAAAGACAGATCCAACATTATTTTTATTGATTCATTCCTTGAATCAACATGATTCTGCACAATCTCTGCTGATGGGATGTCTCAACATCTGGTTGAACATCAGATCCAAGCATATCAGGGCTTGATGCTGGTGCAACAACTGAGGAGACAACTTGATCATCAACTAAGGATAATTCATTACATATTTGAGAATATCTCAAATAGCCAAGAATCTTAAATCCTTATAATGAATCCTTCTCTGAACTTCATGGATAACCAATTAAATGCGTGTGTAGTCCACAAATAGCAGTTGGTCTTAAATCCACACAACTTCAGGAATACCAGGGCCGAGGCACCTTTGACTTAACCTGCCTATATCTTCTTCTGCTGATAGAATCCTTGCAAGTCATGAGTGGTGAAAATAAATAACCTCCCACTATCTTCTCTTCCTAGCTTCCAGTACACTGTAGAGCACAACAGAACAGTCCAGCCACACAACCAAACACAGCTGCAGGCACCATCTTCCAATCATCTACACAACTGCCACAGTCATGCATCAAACTGAACATAGGCCAATCTTCTTACATGGGCATCAGAGTTCTTTTATCATAGAAATATGCAGCGGAACCACCAAAAGAACATGCCCTACACAAGATGTATGATCATCCAACCGGCCATAGGAGTAGCCACTCTTCCTTTGGCATAACATACAGCTGGTCATAAGGCTCCTATATCAGAGGGCACAACAACATCTACAGACTCCTTTGCAGCCTCCTTCAACACTCTATAAGCAGCAGCTCAACCATTTAGCAAGTTTAGCAACTCAGCTGCAGCTTCTCCTTGTTCAAAACACCAGAAAGAATCTCCCAAGATCTCATCCAGAACAGACAGGATGCCTGCTCTGATACCAATTGAAATTCTGGTATGTAGATCACATGTGTTCCAAGAACATTGATCTATGCTCAACAAGGATGAGGACAGACCATGGCCAATTTAAATTTCTTTAAATTGCCCCAATGTCATGACCAATGTCACGACTTCTGTTGTGACATCTGCAGTCTGTCATACTATTTATCTAACCATTTAAAGTACATAATTGTAAATGCAGAAAGATAAATAACACAGTAATTGTTCACCCAGTTCGGTATCAACATCACCTACATATGGGGGCTACCAAGCCAGGGAGGAAATTCACTATTAGTAGAATCAATTCAAAGTCAAACCTCCAATTTGCACTTCTCACTTAATCTCTACCCAATGACACTTCAGCCTAGAGACAGTCTAGTACCTGAGTATACCCACTCACTCCCCCACTATCACACAACAGTGATATCAAACAATTACAAAAACCGTATGAAGAGACACTTCATACACACCTTGATCTTGCTTCAAAGCTTTGATCAAGGAAATCACACACTCTTGCTTCACAATTTTGAGTGAGACACAGCCTAGAATCTACCTAACCAAAATAATCATCAACCAGACAATTGCTTGGATTACAAGTATTCCTAAACAGACTTTGCACGTGAAGAACAACCCTCTTCAGTTACAATTATGTCTACTACAATGCATCATACAATGCAAATGGTGACTTACACACAAGGGACTCTCAACCCTAGAACTCTATTTTACACTCTGATTTTTCTTGATGTGAGTGCTTCCTTTTCCCTTGCTTCTGCGCCTCCTTTTATAGCACTGCAGGCTGGGCTTGGGCTGTGCAGAAGTTAAAAATATTAGTTTTAATAAATCAAAACTAATTTCCATGATTCAAGGTGCTGTCCAATTAGGTCTTGGCATGGTCAGCATTGCCTTGAATCTCTCCTGATATAACTCAGGGGTCATAACAAGTCTTCCTGAAATCTAGCCTGAGATAATAGAAAACCAACATGCCTGCACGACTGATGTCATACGATCAATGTCATGACATTCAGTATGACATTCAACTTTTACTCACTCTTAGCTGACCAGCTTGCACTGCTGCACACTTCTGCAGAATCTTCATCATGACAATCAAGGTTACTCCCAATCTTCTGTAGAATAATATTAGAAACAAGTATATCAAGTTTCCTAAAAGGTCCGCAAGATCCTCTTATGAATACCAATACAATATGTTCTTGTTCCTAATCCATCTCCTTGACATATTTACTGATGAGGTATTTTCAACATGGTCTCATCAATCCAAACCAATTTTGTCAAGAGATATGCACTAGCAGTTCCTTCTGTTGTCATGCAGCTATGTCTTGCAACTATGTCTTGCTTAAGACACATGACAACACACCTCACTCACCACAACTCACATTGTTGTGGTTGCACACCTCACACTGCCTGTGGGGAACTTCATCACAACTTAACATGTTGTGGCTGCACACCTCACACTGCCTGTGAGGAACTAGGCTACTGCTAACCCATAGCAGTGTCTGTTGTGCCAAACAACCATGTCATTACTTTGGTAATGACATCCATGAAAATTGTCCTTTCTTCAGCCTCTGCTAGCTCCTACTTGCTCTTGCTGCACTCGACCTTGATGTCAGCCTCTGCTAGCTCCTGTTGCACCAGATGTAAACACATGACAACAGTTCAGTCATCAGCTCCTGCTGTTTCTCACACATGACAGTAGTTTTGTCATGACAGCAGATAGATGTCTTGATGGTTGTCACGAAATTCAGCAAGACATTCACATTAAAACACTCCACAATAGTTCTTTCACCAGCTCCTGCTTGCTTCTTTAGCGATGTCATAACAATGGTAATGACATTTGTGCATAATCTTATTTTACCATAATTTACCCAAACATAGAACCATGGATAATTCTATATCATAGAACCATGGAACTAACAAACTCCCCCTTTGGCAAATTTTGGCTAAAACAACTTATCTGGACATTAAGCAGTTTTCACAAACTATCATGCTCCCCCTTGATAGTTGCATCCAGCATAGCAGCAACAATGCTTTTCCTCATCAGCATCAGTAGTTTTTTTTCTTCTTTTCTCTCCTTGGTTTAGTCAAAACTTTGACAACAACTGAAGTACTTGTACATACATATGCTCAAACTGTACATACAGTCATCTCACCATCTCCCAAGAAATACACAAGCTGCTTGACCTCTAATAAGGAATGCACCACTTCAGCAGCTACACACCAGACAGGTGCACATCTTCCCCTGTCAGCATAAACATTTCTCCCCCTGAAAAGGAGAACCCAACCATATGAAGATTTACACCAATATCTTCATAATCACGCACTGGAAGCACATGCATCTCTGCACCCTTTGATTCACATTCCATACTGGAACCAATAACAGAGGTGGTTGCAGGATTACTATCTGGAAGATTTCTCAGATTTTTCTTTGAAAGACTAGAAACATCTCCCAAATGTCAAGGTTGAAATCATTCCATATGCACAAGATCAAGGTTGCCGATGTCTTGATCTTTATCTTCACCAGTCATATAGTACTTGGATAGAGGCCCAAATACCTGACTTTATTCATTGTCACCTAATGACAGGCCCAACAGGACTACCCTGTCATCTTCACCATGAGCTTGGAGTAGTAACCCAATGTCACAACCTCTTGTCTGACATTCTGCCTTCATTAAGTCCCAGATTTGTTTAAAACTACAAACAATCTTGACACATATCTGCACTCTTGCAGCAACAGATCCTGGATAGAACTATAACTCTCCCACATCAATGGTACCCAGTGCACATGAATGGAAAACACAAGGTGCATCTTCATGTCTTCAAGAACGCATTCTCTGTTTAACACACATGTTGAACGCATTGACTTACTGCTTGAACCACAAGCAAGTAGTACACCCATCAAGTAGAAGCTCTCCCCTTATCTTTGATAACAGCTGCTCCAAGATCACTACATTTCCTCTCATGACCAACTCTATGCTCATACAGAGAGAAGGCACCAAACTGATTCACCTCTTCCTAGAGTTACTTGTAGCAGAAGAGACCACTTCTCCACAAGTATTCTGGCCTTAGGCTGAGTACAAGATAGACACCGCATAGGGACTTTATCACATCAGAATGCACTCAATACCTTCACAACATATTCCAAGACAATCCTTTTACCTCATCATTCTCCTGTATGACAAGATAGAGTACTTCTTAGCCAAGAAGTGAATCACAAGTTCCACAAGAGATCTTCACATATCAGATGGTTCATATCACAGAAACACCATCCCATGGTTCTTTATGTGCCCATACTAGACTTACTGCTGCCTAGTAATCCAACTGAAGATCTTCACAGCTCCACCAGCTTTGATCAACTACAACTCCACAAGAAGGTAATCTTCTATACACAGCTTAGGGCTTCTACCACAAGCTTCAACATGTGAACAGAAACAGATCCTCCTTTGGTCTTCAACCAATTACCCTTCTGCACAAGAGTAATTAGTTCCAAGCATGAACAGTCCCAGATCCTTCTGTGGTCTTCAAATAACTACCCTTCTGCACAAGAATAGTTCTCTAAAGGCACACTGCTTAAATAGCCAAATGCATCTGTTTGGTTATTCAGCATCTTTCAGAGCTCTAAAAAATCTGCTAATCCACCAGGCCACTTTGATCTTCACATTCCTCTTGCTCCAAAGCAAGGTATCTACTCCTTCACACAGCTCCCGCAAACTGCATGATATGAAGCATTAATTCCATTCATACCTGAGAAGATCAACTTATCTTCAAATGATGTGCCACACCATCACTTGAGGCCTTGAAGTTTCTGATTGATGTCACAACTTTGTTTAAGACATTCAGCTGGAGAGTTCAGGCTTTCATTCTGCCACTTGGAAGATATCAGTGTATAGGCTTGATACCAAGTTGGAGTAGACAACCTCAATCCTTCTTTGTTGTACCACAACAATTACCTTGAAGTGCATTTGCTTCATGAAACTCCTCCTTAGAGAAACCAAACATGCCAAATCTTGATTCTTTTAGGGAGGAAGGATCACACAGGTCTTTACAAAAGGATTCCCACTTTCCTCAAGTATAGACTTCTTCAGAAACTCAAAGATAACTGCCACTTATCCTTGACCTCCAAGTTGAGCAAGGTCATATGCTCCTGTGCACTTAGATCAGAAATAAACTGATCCAAGCAGTGCTATTACCAGCACCATATACTAGACAAGTTTCTTGCCAGGAAACTTTCTATCAGATGCTTCTAGTAGAGACTAAAACACACCTGCTGCACTTCAATACTCTTATAGAGCAGATTGTCTTTATCTTCATTCTCATCAGCACTCCATTCTAGCCTTAGTTTCTTGCCAAGAAACTTTCACACCTGCTACACTCCAATAGGCTGATTCAAGAGACTGTCTTCATCTCCACTTCCATCAACACTTCATTCTAGCCTTAGATTATTGCCAAGGACCTTATTAGAATAAAGACAGATCCAACATTATTTTTATTGATTCATTCCTTGAATCAACATGATTCTGCACAATCTCTGCTGATGGGATGTCTCAACATCTGGTTGAACATCAGATCCAAGCATATCAGGGCCTGATGCTGGTGCAACAACTGAGGAGACAACTTGATCATCAACTAAGGATAACTCATTACATATTTGAGAATATCTCAAATAGCCAAGAATCTTAAATCCTTATAATGAATCCTTCTCTGAACTTCATGGATAACCAATTAAATACGTGTGTAGTCCACAAATAGCAGTTGGTCTTAAATCCACACAACTTCAGGAATACCAGGGCCGAGGCACCCTTGACTTAACCTGCGTATATCTTCTTCTGCTGATAGAATCCTTGCAAGTCATGAGTGGTGAAAATAAATAACCTCCCACTATCTTCTCTTCCTAGCTTCCAGTACACTGTAGAGCACAACAGAACAGTCCAGCCACACAACCAAACACAGCTGCAGGCACCATCTTCCAATCATCTACACAACTGCCACAGTCATGCATCAAACTGAACATAGGCCAATCTTCTTACAGGGGCATCAAAGTTCTTTTATCAGAGAAATATGCAGCGGAACCACCAAAAGAACATGCCCTACACAAGATGTATGATCATCCAACCGGCCATAGGAGTAGCCACTCTTCCTTTGGCATAACATACAGCTGGTCATAAGGCTCCTATATCAGAGGGCACAACAGCATGTACAGACTCCTTTGCAGCCTCCTTCAACACTCTATAAGCAGCAACTCAACCATTTAGCAAGTTTAGCAACTCAGCTGCAACTTCTCCTTGTTCAAAACACCAGAAAGAATCTCCCAAGATCTCATCCAGAACAGACAGGATGCCTGCTCTGATACCAATTGAAATTCTGGTATGCAGATCACATGTGTTCCAAGAACATTGATCTATGCTCAACAAGGATGAGGACAGACCATGGCCAATTTAAATTTCTTTAAATTGCCCCAATGTCACGACTTCTGTTGTGACATCTGCAGTCTATCATACTATTTATCTAACCATTTAAAGTACAGAATTATAAATGCAGAAAGATAAATAACACAGTAATTGTTTACCCAGTTCGGTATCAACAACACCTACATCTGGGGGCTACCAAGCCTGGGAGGAAATTCACTATTAGTAGAATCAATTCAAAGTCAAACCTCCAATTTGCACTCCTCACTTAATCTCTACCCAATGACACTTCAGCCTAGAGACACTCTAGTACCTGAGTATACCTACTCACTCCCCCACTATCACACAACAGTGATATCAAACAATTACAAAAACCGTATGAAGAGACACTTCATACACACCTTGATCTTGCTTCACAGCTTTGATCAAGGAAATCACACATTCTTGCTTCACAGCTTCGAGTGAGACACAACCTAGAATCTACCTAACCAAAACAATCATCAACCAGACAATTTCTTGGATTACAAGTATTCCTAAACAGACTTTACACGTGAAGAACAACCCTTTTCACTTACAATTATGTCTACCACAATGCATCATACAATGCAAAGGGTGACTTAAACACAAGGGACTCTCAACCCTAGACCTCTATATTACACTCTGATTTTTCTTGATGTGAGTGCTTACTTTTCCCTTGCTTCTGCGCCTCCTTTTATAGCACTGCAGGTTGGGCTTGGGCTGTGCAGAAGTAACAAATATTAGTTTTAATAAATCAAAACTAATTTCCACAATTCAAGGTGCTGTTCAATTAGGTCTTGGCATGGTCAACATTGCCTTGAATCTCTTCTGATATAACTCAGGGGTCATGACAAGTCTTCCTGAAATCTAGCCTGAGATAACAGAAAACCAACATGCCTGCACGACTGATGTCATACGATCAATGTCATGACATTCAGCTTTTACTCACTCTTAGCTGACCAGCTTGCACTGCTGCACACTTCTGCAGATTCTTCATCATGACAGTCATGGTTACTCCCAATCTTCTACAAAATAATATTAGAAACAAGTATATTTAAGTTTCCTAAAAGGTCTACAAGATCCTTTTATGAATACCAATACAATCTTTTCTTGTTCCTAATCCATCTCCTTGACATATTTACTGATGAGGTATTTTCAACATGGTCTCATCAATCCAGACCAATTCTGTCAAGAGATATGCACTAGCAGCTCCTTCTATTGTCATGCAGCTATGTCTTGCAACTATGTCTTTCTTAAGACACATGACAACACACCTCACTCACCACAACTCACATTGTTATGGCTGCACACCTTACACTGCCTGTGGGGAACTTCATCACAACTTAACATGTTGTGGCTGCACACCTCACACTGCCTGTGAGGAACTAGGCTACTGCTAACCCATAGCAGTGCCTGTTGTGCCAGACAACTATGTCATTACTTTGGTAATGAGATCCATAACAACTGTCCTTTCTTCAGCCTCTGCTAGCTCCTGCTTGCTCTTGCTGCACTCGACCTTGATGTCAGCCTCTGCTAGCTCCTGTTACACATAGCTCCCGCTGCACCAGATGTAAACACATGACAGCAGTTCTGTCATCAGCTCCTGCTAGCTCCTGCTGTTTCTCACACCTGACAGTAGTTCTGTCATGACAGCAGATAGATGTCTTGATGGTTGTCACGACATTCAGCATGACATTCACATTAAAACACTCCACAATAGTTCTTTCACCAGCTCCTGCTTGCTTCTTTAGCGATGTCATAACTATGGTAATGACATTTGTGAAGAATCTTGTTTTACCACAATTTAGCCAATCATAGAACCATGGACAATTCTATATCATGGAACCGTCGAACTAAGAGCCTCAAAGGAGAATCATAAAACTGAGCCAAAGTAACGAGTGCCTTCTGATCTACCTCTTGGGTTAAGATATGAATCAGCTTGCCAAAATCTTTCCCAAAGTTGATTCTGAAAACATCAGGGATACGTGAAACCAGGCCACGTAAGTCTTCCAACTTGGGCTTTCTGACACTGTAAGGGTAAGTGCTTCTAGTGTTTGTTCTCATAATTTCCGAGTACCTGCAACTTAATTCTTAGCTTCCCTGAAAAAACCAAAGACAATGTGAATGTTATGATATGAATATGAAATGCATATGCAAGGATAAGGACCACAAGCACAATTCTGAAGCGAGAAGGATAATCTCTGATTACAGAAACCCCATGGGTAGGCTTCTAACATGTAGGTGCCTAGAGCCATAGATTTCTTTCAAATACATTATGATCATGGCAAAGGGATACCACAATAATAATATATTTGAAAGGATCTCATCTAGGTGAGGTTTTCGCGTCGTCCCACGAGAAAGACTCCTCGTGAACCTCCACTACACAACCATCGAGTCCAAGGTTTCTAAAGGGTAACTCAGAGTCATAGATCGAGGTTGAAAATATCATTTTCAGAATAGCGATACATTCAAGGGATCTCATCTGATTAAGGCGTTCGTATCAACCCAACAAGGAGTGACCTTTATAAGTTAATACTACCAACCACCATGGAAAATGTTTAAAAGGTCCTTAGAGTTATCAATCCAGGCTCGAAAACATTATCACCATGGAGAAGGCTCACCATGACTATAACATTCCCAAGGGAATCAGCTCTAATCAGGGTCCTCGTATCCTCCCAACGAAAAAGGCTCCTCGAGGGATTCCACTACACGACCACCATTCTAATCTTAAGTTTTTCTCAGACTCGGGTATAGAGCCATCTCACAGAGTGCCCATAATCAGAGAAACCCAATAATCACAAGAAATACAGATAGTGTACATAATAAGGCTAAACAAGTAAATAAATAATCAAGCAAGCAATAAACAAGAAAAAAACAAACAAGCGAGACTAACACTTACATATCGAGCCAAGTTAGGCTTGACTCTCTCTTGCATAGGGCAATGCAATAGTCCCCAGCAGAGTTACCAACTGTCGTACCTTAAAAAAGCACGATCCTTCGCGAATGGTCGCGGAAAACAGAGTCGCCATCGAAATTTTTTTATTCCAATATGGAAAGGAAAATAGGAAAAGAACATGGTCATCACAACCAAGTTCTAGGTTTGGGAGTCGGTTACATGAGGGGAAGGTATTAGCACCCCTCACGTCCGCTGTACTCAACGGGAACCTCTTGATTCGATTCGTAAGAAAGGTTAGCCTAGTTTGTTTGTTTTCTTCCAAGATAAAAGGTGTAAAGGTAATGTAAAAGGGTTTAGACTGCTAAGGATAAATGGGTGGTTTTAGATTAGGATGCTCGCCAAGGATTGGGGCCCTTGTGCCTACATAATTTCACACGGGAGAAGTGAAGAATCAGAGCGGGACACTTGCATCACTTTGAATAGATTTCCATATATCAACATTCATGGGAAACACGCCACTTATATCGACTCAAGTAGGTTACGGACGAAGCAATATTTTGCGTCGTCTCAAGACACCATACCTCATATTTATGAAAAGGTTTGATGGTTCACATGGCGGCAAGAAGTTGAATTAATGAGTTGATGTATTTGATTTGAGAAGAGAATGAATTTGAATAGGTTTTAGGGTCTCGATCGCATGGGGGCGAGAAAGAGAGTTTAATGTATCAGATGCTTAGCTAGAGGTGACGATTACCTGAAGCTGAAGAAAGGCTTCTCGGGCTCAAGTAATCGGGAAAGTGAGTCAAAGGAATTGACTCTCTTTCTTTTTCAACCTTAATTGGCGAAAGGGTTTGATATGGTTCGAGTAAATTAACTGGATGGCGATTACTCGAAGTTTAAGAAAGGCTTCTCGGGCCCAGGTAATCCGGAAAGTGAGTTAAAAGACTTGACTATCTTTCTTTTTTCATCTAGAGAAGATGTTACATAGGAAAAGCGTTTTGAACGATATAAGGTATTTAAAGTATTTTAATCGGATGAGGGTTACTTGAAAGCTTAAGAAAGGTTCCTCGGGCCCAAGTAATTGAGAATGAGTCAATGGCTCGACTCCCTCTCTTTTCATCTTATGTTATGAAAGATCTTTGATATAATTAGAGTAAATTAGTTCGGATGACGATTACTTGAAACTTAAGAAAGGCTCCTCGGGCCCAAGTAATCGGGAGAATGAGTCAAAGTCTTGACTCTCTCTCTTTTTCATCTAAGTGTTCAAGAAAATAAATTTGAATTCGTTTACTGGATTAGAAGACAATTGTTCGAGCTTAAGAAAGGCTTCTCGGACTCAAACAATTGAAAAGAGGAATCGAAGACTCGATTCCAACTCACTTTTCATCTTTATTGAAATTGTGTTTAGATATGATTAGGTATATTAAGTTTATTTTTAATAAAGTGCTCAACAGGAATCGTGGTTTAAGTTTACGTACAAAATGAAAGCGGTTGAAATAAGGGATAGGAGATCCTATAGATATAGGGTAAGGTCGATGGCGAGGCATATGCACTTGACTTGCAAGGGTGAAAGCGGACTTGACATTGAATCAAGAATCTATTTTGAAAATGGTTTAGGATATACAAAAGTCAAAGTGATATCATTACAACATAAGCATATAATATGAGTAAGATAAAATCAAGCTAGTTGGCTCGATAACATAGGTTAAATATAAAAAGAAATCCATATGCAACAGTTATTAATTAAATTAAATATGAATATCTAATTAAAGTTGGTTAATATTTTAATTAGATAAAATATATTTAACATAAATAATAATAAACTTCTTTTTTGTGTTAATATTTTTTTGTTTCATTTTCTAACAATGATTAAGTGTGGTAATTTCTAGAGTTAAAATTTTATATATAAAAAAGTGGGAAGATGAAAACCAAGAAAAAAAACATTAACTATAAGACTAAGAGCTCTTTTTTTATAAAATAAAAAAAGAAGAACGGGATATTCCCCAAAGCCCATTAGAAAGAAGAAAAGTGTACAAAGAAAAAGAAGAAGAAAGGTCCGAACCAGCCACCCTCTTGGGTCATCTCCCGACCCGGTTCGGTAATACTAAAAAGGGCAAAGAAAAAACCTAGCTCACTCGTACTCCCCAACCCTCTGTTGTTCTCGCCGTCTCTTAGAAACTAGTTTCCCTTCTCATGCAATGAAGCTAAACAAACAACAAATCCAAACGGAATCACGATGACCAACGGAAGCTAGTCGCAAATCAAACAGAATTCACAGCGAAATGCAAAGGTGAATAAAAGTTCATAGCTAACAAGGAAACCTAACATAGTATGGTAGGGAGAGAGTGAGATCTTTACCACACATGCGAATCCGCAATGCTTATATGCAAGGTAACCACTTTGTTTCTTTCGCCTTTCCTAAACTCCTCTGAACGTGTTTTGATTTTCTGGAGCACTATTTGTTCTTTTTTGATGAAATGATTTCTTCATGGGTTATTGTTGTAGGTTCGTAAGTTGGCAATATTGTAGATGGAATGGGGCTTTGAAGAGTTTTTTCCACAAACAAAAGCTTCATTTGCAAATCACTGAAACTTTTGGGGTATGCAGTGTAATGGAGAAAATGCTGAAATATGGTTTGAGTTCTTCAAAGTTGAGAAAAAAATTTGTTCGAGAAAAACAGATTGAGGGGGGCTTTGGGTGTTCCTCTCAAGGAAAACCAAGTGATGTTTTTTTTGGTTTGCTCTCCCTCCCCACTCTCTTTCTCTTCTACTCTCTCTATCCCCTCCCTTCATCTAAATTAACTCGTCCTTTATATCTTAAGTTTCTATCTTGTGCATTTTTTTGAATTTTTTTTGTCCAGTTGTGAAGATGAGCTTGTACCTTATGCAGTAGATTTTTGTCGCTTGGCTTTGTAGGTTTTGGCGTAGTGGCTGCAAGTTTTATGTATTGTTGTTGTACGAAACAGGTATTGGTGTAGGTGATACGGTTCGCGTGGCTCGCGGTTTCGTAGGTTTTTTCGTGTAGGTTGTGTTGTACGGGATATGTTTGAGTAGCGGTAGCAGGCTGCTTATTCCGGTTTGGACGCGGAAAAGTCTTTTGGCGTGTAGAGTTTGGTTTGCAGCTTGCACAGTTTACGACAGAATTTTACACAGACATGCTACTGTGTAGCAGAGTTTTTCCATCTTAGGGGCTTGTGGCTTTAGCATCGTACGAATTTTTTTGAAATAGTGGCCAAAAAGTGGAATGGTATATGAATTTTTTTTCCACAACCTCTTCTTTTCTGCACGTGGGATTTATTGTGGGCCGGTAATAATAAAAGAATTGCAGCATTATCACCACATGGGCTTGAATAAAAATGTGACTTAGGTTGTAAGAACAAATAAGCTTGAAATGATAATGGTTCTCTCTCTTTTTTTTTTTTTACTGAATTTTATGACCTATATGAATGTTGAAATTGAATTTGAGATCATGTCATGAGTTTGAAGTTTTTGTATGAAACTTGTAATTTGATATGGATGAATCTTGATATTTGTAATTTGATGCAAAATTTGAAATGAATTAAATGAATTGTACTTAAATCCGGACATGAAAAGGTTGAGATTTTGAATAGAAGTTGTCATGTGCTTGAAGCATGGACCTTGAATGGAGAATGAGCTTAAATTTTGACTTTGAAAACTTGGAACTTGAATTATGAGATGAAAGTTAATTGTAAAATTTGAAATGCTTGACTTGGATTCATTTTGACATTAGATGGGATTGAGGATTGAAAATGAAACTTGAACTTGATTAAATGAAATTGATAATGGATTAGGTGTGGATTCAAACTTGGACATAAAATTCGAATTAGAGACTTAAATGAAATTAATTTAAAATGTGGCTATGGACTTGAAACCCGGATTAAACCTCAGATATGGAATTTGGGATTGATTCTGAATTAGGAAATTTGAAAAAATTGGAATAAGAATACGAACTGATGTGAACTCAAATCTCGTGTTTGGAAAGGCCTGAAATTTTGAAGTCTTGAATCAATCCCATAAGAAACTAACACCATATCTTGATTCCATATCGAAACAGTCTTGAATGGAATAGAAAACTTGAGTGCTCTTATGACACCTAGTCATAATTTGTGAACGATTTGAAAACAATTAACCAAATGTCTTGGCTTTTGACGGCCCTGCAACTTGATTTCATCAGATAAACTTTGATCCTCATAATGATCCATAACACAGATGATCCGAGATATGAACTGGGCTGCCACTGCACCAAACCCTAATTGAAAATTGACTCTACTCTGAAACAACTTGTCTTTGCCACAGCCTAATAACTTGATACCAAAACAAACCACTTATTTGACCAATATTAGGTCGAACTTCCGTTGAACTTCAAACCACACCATACACATCTTTGACCTTGGGTGCTCACTGACGAAACAAAAGCTCGTGGAGAAACAAACCCCTGATACAATCTTTGCCACACCCTGATAACCTGGTACTGTAGCAAAACATTTGTTGACCAAGATTAGGTCAAACTTCCGTCGAATATATACCAAGACTGCACACACACTTGATTTGATAACTTTGCCTGATCTCTGATTCAATCTTGCAATATCTGGGCTTAGGCAATACAGAATAAAAGATACCAATTCTATATGCACAAAGGTAGATGACATGAATAATAAATATGATACTCAAATGACGAAAATGCTATGATATGTACAGTTGGCAATTCAGGGTCAAAATTAGGGTGTAACAGTAATGAAGGGTGACATGAAAAGATGTCACTTAACACATCAGTTTAAGAAAAACAAATGGATAAATTTATTTGATTATGAGTTCGAACCCTAACATTTGCATTTTTATTATTTATAAAAACAACGCTTCATACCTCTCTTTTTATCCATAAAACCGAGGGTAAGATATATTGTTGTTTTTTTAATTAAAACTCGTTATATTATTTATATAAAATATTAATAAAATAATTTGTTTACAAACTATAATGTTTACCCATAATATTACATTGCTTACATAGAATATTAAAATAAAAATTAATTAGTCCATGAAGATCATACGTTAGATATTCGAATCCTTGATATTTGGGCAAGATCAAATGTTGGGTGCGACTATATTCTCAATGGCTTTACCTCGCATGAATTTGTTTATGATATAAAACAAAAAAGAGGTTGATAAAAAAATGTTACATAAATAAATGAGTTTTGCTCAAATAAATATTTAAGAACACATGCCTTAAACCCAAATAATTTTCTGCTCTTGCATCCATCTTAGCGATCTTTTCATGGCAATTGATCTTGCAAACCTTAAAGAGGTGAATGTAGATAGTTTCAAGTGCTTCATCATGCTTCACTTGCTTTTTCATATTTAGAGATATGCTTTTATAATAAATAAAAATTATGTTTCACGCGGATCACTAATGATAGTGTCTTATCTTGATATGTCATGAAATGAACTACATATATTTGATCAACATGATCGCTAATGGTTTTTTATGTTTAATTTAGGTAAAATACTTTAACCCTTGTTTTAATAAAAAATTGAGGTAAATAACCTTTTTTTTAACATTTCATTTATTACAAAAAATATTTATAAGTAAAAAATATAATAAAAAAGAAAGGTTCCTGGATCCCCTGGCAATATGTGGTTTTTTCCCTCGGTTATATGAAAAAACCGAGGTAATATGTTGTTTTTATATTTGTTTAAAATAAAGCATCCCGCCTTGGAATCATATCACTAGAATAATAATGATCATCCATATTCAAAATGTAGCATATCTTTTGGATTTTCAAGGAGCCGTTCGAGTTTCTCTGACTATTTCACTTCCTCTTTTCTAATTTATTTATACACTATTTAGGTCTCATTTTATTTACATCTCTTTGTGTCTTCAAATCTAGGTTAAAAGTCTTTTCTTTTTATTCAAAAAATGTCTAAAAAAACCTTCAACGGAGATGATAATCTTTTGTTCGTTATTAATGAAATGTATGTTGATTTCGATGAGTTGAAAGATCAATGTTTTGATCTAATGAAAACTATTTCTAAACATAAGTTGAAAGGTTACTTTGACATGCTTCATTGACCCATCTACACTAATCTCGTAAAAGAGTTCTGATTAAATGTCTCTATTAAGAAATTTGGTGAGGATGCTAAGTCAATAGTGTCCAATGTATATGGATTTCCCATCATCATTACTCCATCACTTATTGCTCAAACAATAAACTGTGAAAAGAAAGGTAGTTATGTTAAACAATATAGATTGAACAATGTCTTCTCAAACCATCTTCTCCTAATTCATGCCAACTACAATAACCTCATCAGTCCTGCTACTCTCATCCCAATTGAAAAAATTTGGCATCAAATTATATTGTCAAATCTCCGTCCAAGAGAGAAACAATTTGAAATGCTTACTTCAAATGACAAGCATCTTTTGTACTTCCTTATCCATAATGCCAAAATTAATCTTCCTCTTACTATTTTTAACTTCTTAATGGAAATGATTGTAACCTCTTGCAAGGAAATAACTTTCCTCATACCATTCTTTATGAATTTTTCCTCTTAGTTAGGAATAGTTAACAGGGAAAAAAGAGCAGGATTAACCGTTGAAGTTGAGTGGAGCCAAAAGTTTGAATATGTCAAATAATTATCTACTGTCCTGTTTTTTTGTTATCTGTTGTCCTGCTTCTCTGATTACCAATGAAATTTTTCATTCATTTTCAACCATATTATTGCATAATCATTTTTATTGATAACAAAGATTTTTAGTTTTACTAATTAACTTATAAAAAAAATTAACAAAGAAAAAGTAGAATTTGGAAAGGCGTCAAATGAGAAATACTAATTAAACCATTGAAAAAACCTAATATTTATATTCCCTTAGTTTTTTCAAAAGACCACGATAATACGTTATATTAAAAATAAAATAATGCTCCTTGTAGATATATTCCATCAATTTTATGGATAATCGAGGTAAAAGGTTGTTGACATGACGCTACTAGGAACTATACTTTCTCTTTTTAGTATTTTGAGATGAAAGCTTATTCATAAAAAGTGTTATTTGTAGTAGTGTAGATTAGTACTTCCAAAAACCTCCTCTGCAAGAGCGGGAACTTTCTGCCTGAATTAGAGACGAACAAAAGGCCATATGAGATTTGGAAGTAAGGGATTTCACTAGCATGAAACCTTATAATAAAAATCACCCTAATCTAAGGAAAATTAGCTAAACTAGGGTACCTGAAGACGAAGGGAGATCAATCCTTGATCCGAGCATCATCCAGCGAAGTACGAGCTACATAAAAAGGTCAAAGAAGAGCCATAATGAAGGTTTTTAAGACTTGTACTTGACACAAAGATGAAACACCTTCATAAAAGCCCAATATCTATGATGAAACCGTGAAGGGGGAAATTTTAGATGGTCAATCGCTGCCACCTCGAAATTGGAGAAAGGTAGGCGTATCCCCAACCTGGTGAAGAGGCACTCGTACATAGGAACCAAAAAACCCTCGAAAGAGTTGCATATCCTCTCATCTTGACCTACTGGTAGAATCACCCAATCTAGGGGATTGCCAACCATGTGTAATACCCTAATTTTTAACCCTAATATCCCACATGTCATCTTTCCATTTCATATCACAAACAAGATCATGCTTGGTTCTCATATCCTCCTCTGTGATTTTGATTTTGAGGGAGATCACCAAGTACCTGTGTGTTTCTTTTGCGTTATGTTTGTTTATGTTTACTAACTTTTAATCAAAATACCAAAAATATGTTTATTTTATCCCTTTACTAACTTTTTCAAGAGGAATTTTAGATAAGGACTATCAAATACTAGTTCCTCAGCTGAATGAAATTCATCTAAACAAAGTCAAAATTTGATTTGCAAATAATTCAAAATCATTTGATCAAGAGTTTCCCAAGATTTGATTGTTTATTACTCAAGATACTCTAAGGTTCATGTGTTTATTTCCACGCTTTCTTTGACAAGTCAAGAATTGAGCCAGAGCCAGAGTAGTGCACTCAACAAAGCAAATTTTCACAATTTTTATTATGGTAATCGATTACCACATTTGATGTAATCGGTTACAGATGCGAAATTTTGTCCAGGAAGTGCATTTTCAAGCTCTGCAGTATTTTGACACCCTCATTCAATTGCATGACATCATTTTACACTAGGTGGAATATTCTAGTGCATGCAAAATCACCCTAATTTAATTCCTCTACCTCATCATCATTAAATTCCATCATACACCCTCATTTAATCATACCTTTTAACCTTTGATCTTTGATTTTGCTTCTAATCTAATTTCCAAGCCTATATTAAATTCCAATCCGAATTCCAAGCCACAAAAATTCCCAAGCCTAAACTCTATAACTAGAACCCTCATTTCTTCATTCCACAAGCTTTTGATAGCCAAAATCACCTTGCTAAATTTTCTCCCAATTCTACCAAATTCACTCAATGCTCTTTCTTCCCTTAAAAGTTAGTAAGTTTTTCATTGAAGCTTACTAATCTTTGAGCTAAACCTCTATCAAAACACTTCATCAACATCAAATTTTGTAGATTAAAGCTTTGGTATGTGATTCTTGAATTTGATTTGAAGCATTTTCAGATTTGGAATTAGTAAACTCTTGATCCACCCTTGTTGTGCTTGACTCATCTTCCACAATATGATCTCCTGTTGATTCTTGCTACTTGATTTCTTGAGCTACATTTGTGTTTCCATTGGTGTTAATTGCTATTAACTTGATGGAATTTCCGTGCTCAATTGCATCCTTGATCATGAGGTGTTTGATTAAATGATTGATCTAGGATTGATGCTACTGCAGTGCTATTTTTGTTGTTTTCGTGGCTGTAACCGATTACGAAAATTAGCGTAGTTGATTATGCAAGTTTTTTTGTTGCCTGGAACTGAATTTTTTCATGCTGTAATCGATTACAGCTTTTGGCGTAATCAATTACGGTCACAATTTTTTGGCTTTTTGCTACTATTTTGGGACTATTTTGGTTTCTTTTCTTCCTTCTTCCATTTCGTTTTGTTTTGCTTAGACTTAGTATATTTGTTGATTAAATTTATCTTCAAATTCCATGGACTCTTGGTGTTTGATGAAGTTGGATAAACCTTCATTAGTTCAAATCTATCTTTAAGTGAATCACTTGATTCGGTTTAGGTGCTTTGAATTAGTGATAGGTTTAGTACTTTAATCCACCAAGAAGAGTCATGGAAATTGAAGATGGAATGATCCAAACGTTGTGATTAAATTTGGGTTCCCTTCTCCCATCTTCTATTTTTTTCTTTTGGTCAATGAAAATCTTAGATATCATGATACATTTCTTTGAAGTTATGATTAAGATGAGACCACTACCTCTTTTATTTTAGTGTGGCAAGCTTTAAGAGTTTGACCTACATGTTATTAATAATCCACACGCTTGCTTTGACGATCTTTTGTTTCGTATAAAAGATTATTAGCTTGTTCATTCCCTTTTGATTAATTGATCGAAACCTTGTTTCGATTAGTTGATCTTCCCTCTTTCTTCTCTTTAGGATCTTTTAGAGCCTTGTACTCTCGATCCCCTATTGAGTTGGAGGTCTGCATAATACATTGGAGCACTGTACAAGTTCGTGCCGTTACTATGTCGGTTTTAATTCCCGCAATATACTTTGGTGCTAGAGAAGGAATGAGAGTGGAGAATTCCTACACTCATTCTAATTATTTTAGGTAGGGGACGAATGACCCTGTACCTGGAATAGTCATCTCTATCTCCTTACTATAGTGTCTTCCAATTCCCAGTCGAGTCGATCCTTGATCACTCACACCCTAATCATTTTTTCTGAGGTTAATTTCCTCCTTTCAATTCAACACTCCTTTCTATTTTGGCCAATCAATATTCTTTGATTCCTCAGAATATTTGTAATCACCCCTTTATTTGTTTGGCTAATCAATCGTTCTTTGGTTAAAGCCAAAATCTTTTCCCCCAACAAAGTCACTATTCTTTTCCTCAGTTATCCACAGTCTGACTGTTAAATATCGAATCCCTGGCGTAGTTCGCAACCTGCTCTTGGTTCCTGTCCCTTTTTCTTTGGTCAATCACTGTTCGTCAGTTTAAACACCAATTGCTCATTTCCTTAGTTAATCATAGTATGCCTGTTAACATATTGAGTTTCTCTTGAGTTAATCACCGTCTCTTAGTTAATCACTCATTCTTTTGGTTAATCACAGTCCTTTTGTTAAAACCAATATCCCTAGCGGTTAGCAACCTTTATTTGGTTCAAAGACTCACACCTTTGGGGTTAGTAACCTTCTTTTGGTTCAAATACCCTTTCTTTGGTCAAGTACTTCTTATTCAGTTCGTGTATCGAGCTTCTTTTGGGTCACAACCTTTGCTTGGTTCCATACCTGTTCTTTGGGTTATAACCTTCGCTTGGTTCCACCTCATCCTTTCGGTTAATCACTGTTTATCAGTTAACATACCAAGTTCCACAGAGAGCCAAACACTTTCTCTCGGTTCAATTCTCTCTTTCTGGTTCATCATAGTCCGTTTGTTGACACCAAACTCTTTTCCCCACAGAATCACAATCTTCTTTTCCTTCGGTTAATCACTGCTTGCCAGTTAATGCACTGAATCTTCAGTGTCCTTTACTTTGTCTCAATTCAATTCCTTTGCTCCTATATTCTCCTGGTTTCGACATCATTCCTTTGTTTTCTCCTCAGTGGAGTCACCACAGTTCCCTTTGGGCTTCCCTAGTAGAGTCTTTCTAATTCTCTGCGCTCTTGGTTTTGACACCATTCTTCTGTACTCCTCGACTGAGTCTTTCTACCCCCTTTCACCCTTGGTTTTAACACCTCTTCCTCTTCCTTTTCTTTCTCCATCTTTGTTCCCCGAACTATGTAGGCTATAAATTCCTCATTGCACCATGAGGATACTTAGGCACGAGATTGCAAAATCTTGGCGATTCACCTTCTTCTTCCTTTTTCCTGGTTCCATGAACTACGAAGCTCTGAATTCCTTATTTCATTATGAGAATACTTAGGTACGAGGGCCCCAATCCTCCGTGAGCACTTTCCTTCTTTTTCTCTTTCCTCTTTTAGCTAGAAGCCTTTAGATAGATAACCCATCCAAGCCTAGAAGTAATCAAAATGGTTCCCGTCTAGTACGACAGATGTGTGGGGTGCTAATACCTTCCTCTCATATAACCGACCCCCTTACCCGTTTCTCTTCCCCCTGGATTTTATCGATATTTTCCCTGTCTTTTGGGTCTAAATAAAGCTTGGTGGCGACTTTATTGTATCTTTGAGTGTGCGATTCACTTAGGTATAATCTCGCTAGCTTCACTTGTGCCTACACATCTTCGTTCAGACGAGAATGAAGAAATCATAGCATTCGTAGTTCGTGGGTACGACCACAGATTGGTTAAGTATCTTTTAAGAGCGATGCTGAGTTCGTGTTCCAGCAGTTAGGTCCGACGCATGTTTGCAGTAGAACAGAAATAACATGCCCTTTTCTGATAAAAGTTTGACTGACAATTCAAAAGGATAAAATGGTTTGCAGTTTGTTTAAGATTTTTAACAGAAGTGTTTTAACTTTGTTTGAGATGCGCATCATGCTAAATTCTATGACATAGGATCGAATACTTCGCGCTAACGATCCAAACGTCTCGCACGCAAAGTACCCTAAGATGAGGTTAAAAATGCATCCGCTCATCTTTTCCCATGTTCTTAAGGCTCGTGGAATACAATGCACATCATACTTTATTAAGCATTTTGGTGTGATATGAGAGAGAGAAGAGAAATACTCAAAGGGAAAAGAGGAAATCTAAGGGAAACTCACGTAGATATTTTCATGCAGTATGTGTTGCACCCTAAAATTTGCTCAACTTACTTCACTTGGTTTATGTTTCAATTGCATTGTCATTTGCATAAAAAGTCATGTACATAGTCTAATCATTTGCATAACATAGCATAAAAAGCCATCTAACAAGGGATCAAGTGCTATTTTTTGTCTCAAGGAATGTATTCAAGAGGCTCTTATCAAGATTCAAGCCTATTCAAATCACCAAGAAAGAAATTGAAGCTTTGTGAAGTTTAAAGGCCAAGCAGTGGGTTTCTCTCCTATCTTGAGGGTATGTGAAGATCATCAGAGAAGTTATGGGTTATGAATTGAGGGCAAGGAATACCTAGAGGATCCTTTTGAAAGTAAGACAAGTCATTGGCATGGTTACAAGAGTTACAAGTGAAGACAGTCAACTAGGGTGTCATCTGGGTCAACCCTGGGTCAACCCTAAGTCAAATGCTTAATTGAAGGGCATCAAAGCCTATTTGGAGGATGTGGGGTTCATCATTTGATATGTGGATATGGATGTGGTGTTTTGCCAAGGAGAAATCAAAATAAATCAAGAAGAAGAGAAGTTTCTAAATTAGGGTTTCTGTGTAAAATCCCTTAATTTAGGGCAAACTTCCAAGCAAGATAATTTAAAATGCAAGTCTCAAATGGATCCTTGGCCAACATGAAACTTGTATAGTATCTCAATACCTTTAATTTGAGTGGTGGAAGGCATCAAGTAGATTTATAGAACTCAAGTTATGGTTCTTGCAAGTTAGGGGTCCTCAGAGGCATCTGAAATTTTGTCTGTGAAAGTTACTTGACTTCCAAGCAACTTTTACCCCTTAAGGATTTTCAAATGGATTTCTGGCCAACATGGAAGTTGTTGCCCTTGATATTAGCTTTCTAGAAAGGTATGGTATACCTCAATCTGATTTGTGGAGCTCTACTTATGATCTTGACAAGCCAAGGGCATTTTGGTCATTTGGAGGTTATAAGTCATTTCAAGCATAAGGCCATATCTCCTACTTCCAAGCTTCAAATGGAAAAATCTTCAACATAAAACTTTCTTAGAATGATGTTTTAAGGCTAGTAGGGAGGTCATGAGATGTTAAAAAGGCTTGTATCAAAAAGTGATAAAAATGGCCTAAAAAAGGGGAATAAGTCAAATAAAGTGGTGAAAAAAAAAATCAAATTTTGGGTTAGAGGTCACAAACAAGCCATATGACATACCAATTTGATTGTAAAATGCATTTTAAAGACAATGGCATTGGCACATTTTTGAATTGAGAAATAATTTCATGACTTGCTTTATAAAAGTGGTTACTTGAAATGTAAGTCACTAATCCAAACCACTTAACAAGGCATTTGGAAGGCTATTTTGGTTGGAAACTTCCAAGGGAAGATACATGAACAATCTAGAAATTTCCAAGGGAAGAAACATGAATAATCTAGAAAGTTCCAAGGGAAATGGATTTTATTATTTTGGGCTTGGGCTTCATTTCTAGAATATTCCAATCATCTCTATAAATGTTTAGAAACTCATTTGAAGCAAGGTTGGTGATTGATAGGAGTTGGATTGGAAGAGAGCATATCAATTTTCAAGAGAGCAAATCAAGTGGTGATTCTTCATTCAAGGCGATTTCGGTTCGATTCGAAGATTGTAGCACTTTCCTCGCATATTGTTGAACGAATTTGAAGCTTTCGGAAGTACGAAAAGAGCCGAAGATACTCCGTTTCGAAGCTCCGATCAAGGTATGTAAACCTTCACTTTATCATGGATTTAGGGTGAGATAATTAGAAATTCTTATGCGGTTAGGATCATGAACACCTATGGATGATTTTAGGATTGTTAATTTGGAGATTTTCTTCATTCCCTTTTTCTTTTATTTTTCTGTTTTGAGGCCTGTTTGCTTTTATTGCGTCAAAAATAGTAAAATTGATCAAGAAATTATGAAATTTTTTTATACAGATATTGATTGTCTTAAGAAATTTTAGGCGCTGAGTTTTAATTTTTTAGATTTGTTTTGATTTAGTTATGATTTTTCTTTCGTGCTAATATCCATTGGTGTACATAACTGTTCATCTGTTTTGTTGAATTTTGTTCTCTTTGATGATTCATGATTTTGAGCTTATTTTTGGATATGTTTTAGATGATATGCATAGGTTTTCCCAGAAATTTTATTGGAATTTCTAGACGACTTTAAGTTTAGTTTTGAATCCGCTTTTTAGAGTCATCCCCATCTGAATATTCCCAGGACACTTTATAGGTTTTCCTTTAGAAAGTAACCTTAACTTTAGAATTTGGTTTTAATTTTTTTACCATAGGTTTCTAACATCTTCAGGATATTGTAGAATTTTTATTAGATTTTTGTGGATTGTTTTTCCATTTCGTTTGCATTTTACATTCTGATGAGTATTTTGCATGATGTTTGCTTTGCATATTTGATACCGCTGTTTTGTAGAATTTTGTTCTCTCAATTGGTGATGATTCTTGCTTAGATCTTTTTTTATATTGTAGCTAACATTCGCATGTTCCCTTAGGAATTTTTGTAGATTTTCTAGATGTAATTTGGTTCTGTTTTAGGGTTGTTGATTAGGACCTTCCCAATTGATGGTTAACTTTGACCCCTTGCATGTTAGGAATTGTTTAGACCCCTTAGAAGTTGATATAGGGTTTGATCTTCGATCTTGATAATATAGATATTAATATACTTTAGGGTTTCCCTTAGATAATGTGATAAAACTTTAGAATAAAAATGGTAACAAAAAATGTTGAAATAGATATGGTGTAATAAAAAACTTAGAATATTTTAGGGTTTAAACACAACATAGGTGCAACAAAACAATTTCTTTTTGGGATTTTTAGGTTGAATTAGAAGATGGGACTATAGGGGTATTATGGGTAAGTGTAGTAGATCCCTTAGAATAAATATTAGAATTTCCCCTATTATATTAATATATTTAGTATATTTTTGTAATTGTTTGATTGTATGGTGTGCTCGTTTTGGGATTATTGCTTGTTATTTGGGCTTGTTGGGCTTGCTTGGGGTTTGGGCTTGGCTTGAAGACCATGGATGGTGAAGCATTGAAGACAAAGACAAAGTCAAGGATTGAAGAACAAGTACAAGAGTTGATGAAGATTGTTGCTTGCTAGGATTGCTGGTTGCTGTTGAAGACTACAGGAACCTGGAGCTAGGTAGAGCTTAGAGTAGAAATTTGATTCTTAAACATGGATGGCTTTGTTTGCCTCCATCCCTCTCTATGATTCAGAGTATCTCTAGGATACTCACCCCCTTCCTTTGGAAGGCTTGGTGACAGTATCTAAGAGATAGAACTCTTGAGAGAAACATTCTACTTTTTGTTAACAGTCTGTTTGCCACCTTTGGTGGTCAGCTAGCTGTCTAACATCCCAACTCATTCTATTAATTGTTCCTCATCTTGGAGAGTTTGATTTGAAGAAAAGCCATGAAAGATTGAAGATATAGACCTTGCTTGAAGACTGTAAAAGATGAAGATTATGGTGTTGAAGCTGTACATTTGATTGCTGCTGTTTGAAGCCCTGCTGCTTGAAGCTGTTGAAGAGGATTACTGTTAGAGTTTTCCTCCTTGAAGATAGATGCTTGATGGAAGCTTGTTGATGAAGACTTTGCTTGAAGATGTTGATGGAGCTTGCTGTGTAGAGTTGCTGTTTACTGTTTATTTTCGCTGTTTAGAAGCTTTTGATGTATTGTTTGAGTTCCCTGGGCTGTATTGTTTGTTAATTTTCCCATAGGGTTGAAGTGAAGTTGTTTCACTTCGCCCATTGTTTTCTAGGTTCGAGGTTGAGTGGGACTCCCTTGCCTCGCTTGTACTGCTGCATTCATGCATATTTTACTGTTTTATTGTATCTGTTGTTTCTGTTTCCGTTTATCCCTTAGGATCTCTGTTTCTCTCTGCGCAAGAGAGGAACATGATAGACATTAGGTCTTAACCCATGTATGATAACATTAGGTTAGTTTGATTCCCTTTTCAACCATAGGTTAGAGTTGCTGTTTCTCTTCTTTCTCAAAACAATCAGAAAAACACAATAAACATTTCAAACACCATAAAAAACAGTTCTTGCATAAAAGACTGTAAACCAATCAAAAACGTCATTTTTGTCCGCTTGGACCCATAATCAGGAGAAAACCTTTTTCAGAAGGATAAAAAAACAATCAAGACAGACTTGTGTCGTACGTGGTCCGAACTACGTTTGCTCTGATCTTTCATGTTGTATGAAAGTACGTAGGCATAGGATGCGACGTCCTAGCGAGCAACCTTTCCCATTCACCAGTAGTTAGGCGAACTACGTTGACTCTGATTTCTCGTTCCAGACGGGAATACGTAGGCATAAAGTGCGATACTTTGCCGAGTCATTTTCTTTTCTTTTTAACCCTGACCCTTAGTTTAGATAGAAATAACAATCCTTTCGACAGAAAACAAGCGTGGATCTCGTCGAGTACGGCGGACGTGAGGGGTGCTAATACCTTCCCCTTGCGTAACCGACTCCCGAATCCAGGTTTTGGTTGCGATGACCATTCCTTTCCCGTCTTTGCGGTAGGTTTACTTCGAGCGTTTCCTTTCCCCTCTTTGGGATAAATAACGCGCGGTGGCGACTCTTCTGTTCAGCCGACGCCGATTTTCGCAGTAGCGACAGCTGGCGACTCTGCTGGGGAGAATAATAGTTCCCTATGCATTTGGGGATCCAACGTCCCCTAAGCGAGTCAATCCTAACGCTTGTTTTCCCGTCGAGGATTTTGTATGGATTTACTTTTCAGTCATTTACTTTCAGCACTATATTATTGATTATTGTTGTTTATGGGGTGTTGGGGTTCTATGATTGAGAGATAAGCCGGATCTGGGCTTGAGTGCACCTAGAATTAGAGTGGAAAGTAGTGGGCGCGCACATGCTTTGCATGTCCCAGTGTCCCGCAAAATCCACACTCAGGCAAGGTTCTTCTGGTTGGCCTCCTGTCCCACCCTTTGGGTGGCATGGGTTGCTGGTTAGTTGGATTGTCGACTCTGGGAACCGATCAATTGGAAGTTGGCTAAGTGAGGCCTCTTCAGGATTTGATGATGCCACTCCTTCTGGGAATCGTATCATCAGCCCTGAAAGTCTGTGACACCGACGACCGCATAGGATGCCATACCTTGTGTCAGTTATTAGGACACCTACCTGTGAGAGGGGTTGGGCATGCAGGTAACTAGACCTCCAGATACCGGTTTGTTTCTTGATTGAGATTCAGTGATATTTTGAGGACAGCATTATGAGGTCTGTTGGAGACCAGGTTCGAGTACCGTTTTGATTTGTTGACACCAGGTTCGAGCAGTGTTATGGGTCTGACGAAGACCAGTATGGTGGATTCTTCTCAGCCAGGGGCACTTGGTCCCTTGTGTGTGCATTTTGCATTTTGCATGACTGTTTGCATTTGCATTTCATTTTGCATATTCATCCTCATCCGGAACAGGGAGCTTACCCGTTTTTGTCCGCTTCATCAGTTGATTTCCCGACATTCGCATTGGACTTGAGTTAGCATTGGGATAGATCATGGCTTCAGGAGAGCAGAACTTGGTTATTACTCGGGCGGAGTTTGAATTGTTGAAGCACCAATTGAGTCAGTTCATGGAAGCCCCAGCAGCTATGAATAGAGGAGATAACAACAGTCAAAGGACTCCAGTGGATAATGTTGCCCAGCCTGTGCAAACCCCTGTCAGAGGTCCATATTCTTTCAACGACGCAGAATGTCACAAGTCCACTTTCTCTACGCCAGATTCTCCAAGGATTGTTCCCTCTCCGAGAGTTGTTCCGCAGGTTAATATTCAGGACCCACTGACTGCTGAGTATATGAGAAGACTTCAAACGTTGGAAGATCAGATTGCTGCCCTGGTGAATAAGAATACTCTTGATCCGAATGTTGCGAGCATGTGTTTGGTGTCAGGTCTTGTATTGCCTCCGAAGTTCAAAGTGCCCAATTTCGAGAAATACAAAGGGGATAGCTGTCCGAAGCTAAATTTGATTATGTTCTGCAGAAGAATGACTCCGTATATCACCAATGACAAGCTCATGATTCACTGTTTCCAAGATAGTTTGATCGGAGCATCGTTGGACTGGTACATGCACTTGAGGAGTGATAGTATCAAATCATGGTCGGACTTAGCCAATGCCTTCGTGAAGCAGTACGACTACAACCTGGAAATAGCTCCTTTTTGCGTGCAGTGGCAAGAATTATCTCGTGCGGAGAATGAATCCTTTAGGGGGTATGTGCAGAGATGGAGAGAATTGGCTACTCGTGTTCAACCACCGATTCAGGAGAGAGAAATGGTTAGCCTCTTTGTGGATACTCTGAAGGGCCGTTATTATGACATGATGTTCACTTGTAGAAGCTTTGAAGGTCTGATAAGAATGGGGGAGCTTGTTGAGAGAGGACTCAAGAATGGAAAGCTTCGAGATGCTCCTTGTATCCCAGTTGATAAGAATGAATCAGTTATCAGTTCTCAAGAGGAGGGGGAAGAAGGAAGCGATGTTGCCTCAGAATCTCTAGCGCCTCAGGCTCAGTTTTCAGACACTTCAAACCAGCAGTCATATTATCGTCAGACTCTAACAAGATCTTCATCACGCCTCAGGGTTTTGTTCGGATTATTGATTATCCTTCATCCAGTTGTATGGGTTCGTCGGTCGATGTTATGGGATACTCCACTGAGAGTGTATGTTTGGAAGAATGTCCAGCTGAGTGCTCAGTTGAATATAGGGGAAGTTGCTAGAGGTTTCTGTGTCGGGTGTCGCATCTGTTTTCTCTGCTGATTGTTTAGTTTTCGTGCATTGTTGTTTGCTGACCACCACCAGGCTTGTTGGCTGGGGTTATTGTATTTTGTACTCGGGTGTACTTGTTTACTGCTCTTATTGACTTTGCATAATGGTGTGAGGTGTTTATATATGTGCTTACAGCTTGGGGTATTTGTCTTGTCGTGAATATGTGTTGATTTCTGCATTGCATTCTCGCATAACAGGTACATCAGAACTGTGGGTCTTATTTCCTATCATCCAGTTTGTTGCAGGAATTCCTCAGAGGAATGGAACAGAATCAGGCTGAATTGATTGAAGTCCGAAGCCAGCTGAGGCAGATGATGAAAGACATGCAAGAGTTGCGTCTGGATCAGAAGATGCTCAGAGAGGAAAATAATCAGCTGAAGACCCAAATGAGCTTGATCATGGAAGTAGTCAAGAACGTGATTAGGAAAGAGGATGATCAGCTATCTGAAGCCGCAGTGAAAGAGTTTGTTCCGCCTGTGCCTGTGGAGCCCGTGCCTGTGGAACCCGAGCTTAAAAAACGTGATGATCAACAACAACAACAACAACAACAACAACAAAGGATACATCCGGCTCAGCGAAGAATTCAGGAGGGGAGGCCAAAGAGGGTATTTAAGGCGCCGCCTTCAACGTATGCTAAGCTCTTTCAGACTTTATTAGGTTTGAAGCTGGTTGAGAAAAGAACATTAGAGCCACTCACGGGAACGATGCGTCCTTATGGGTATGATACCAGTAAGCAATGTGAATTTCATTCCGGGGCACTCGGACATGATATCGAGAGTTGTCATGCTTTTAAGCATAATGTTCAAGACCTAGTTGACGCAAGAGATATTAAATTCACGCCGGGCGGCGTAATTGTACGCAATGGTCTTATCCCAGTTGGTGCTAAAATGACGGACGTTCCCGAAGCTGCAGTAGATCAGAAGTATATTCTGCAATCATTGGTGTCAGAATCCCCCTGTCCTCAGTTGCTGCCTAAACCAAGCCTGAGGATGAAAGCGTTTGAGCAAAAGGAGTCCCTGATAGTTCAGACTCGACCTCCAAGTGGTTCGAATGATCAAAATCAACAATATGTCCAGTCTTCGCAACAGACGTCAACTCCTTTCCAGAATCAGCTGCCTTACCGTTATCAGTCAAACCTGCGTGCTAGACAGAGCCCAACGAAGTCAGAAAGGCAATTCACCCGGCATCCGTGTTAAACAGTATGGTCAACAAGCAACTTTGAAGATGGCTGGTTCAGCAGCAAGTCAGATGTGAAAGCCCGATTCTCGGAAGCTGACGTTTTTCTGTGTTTCATCTTGTCATTTCTTTATGTTTGTAGTTTCTTTCTTGTTAAAGTGCAGTCTCATTTGTAAAACTTGTTGTTTTCATTCAATTGATGATAATGAAATGAGTATGCATGTTTTGAATAAATCCATTCGTGTTCACTAATTGATTTTTACAGATGTCCAATGCTTGGTTAAGCGGAACCCGGGGAGGATGACGAAAAAGAACGACATGCAAGCTTTCGATATTGTATGCCTTTGAAATAAAACCTGCTGATGATGTACAGGCATTGTTTCAAATCCCTAAACACTGGAGATATAAGGAAGATAATCCCTTGATAACCCATTTGAGCCTAGTTGTAGGAGTTTCTTTCTAAAAGTGAAAAAACCCTTAATCTCAACCTGGGGCAGGGTAGGTGTTAGCTAATTTGACCGAGCGTCCAAATTGCAAAAGGAGTGTCCTTTCGAGGATCAATCACACCTCCATAGGTCGTGCCTAAAAAGCCGCAGTGGTTAAGCGTTAGGAGTGACCCAGTCACATTATTCCCCAAAGAGTCAGACAACCAGTGTCACACGACTTGCTCGAAAAAAAACAAAAAGCAAAAAGAATCAAAAGCCCGCTAAGTCAAAACTTGAAAACAAATGACTTAGGCAAAAATAGGGGCATCCCGCTGGACTGGAAAATCAAAAGAAACTCAAAAGAGTCAGTCCAGGCAAAAGTTAGGGAAAGAAAATAAAAAATGAAAAGGATTACAAAAGAAAAGTCCTCAAACGAAATATGAGTCGTGTGACCCCGAGTGTCAAAGACGAAAAGTGAGTGGCTATCACTCCAAAAGCGCATAGTTTCTCGAACTATCACTCCTATATTTCAACCTCCCAGAGGTGAGCGCTAAGGTCGAGTTAGCTGAACGTAGGATTGGAGAACATCAAGGCGAATGAGTGGGTTAAAATTAGACTTTGAGCCTTTATCCTTTCTTTCAAAACCGTGAACCTGACCACGTTACAACCTTCAAAAGGCCTAATTGAAGCAGGGTCGTTTCGAGGGCATATATCGGTTAAGATCGCGTCGAAGCTGACTCCTAAAAGGGTTCTTCTTACCATGTTGGTGCTGATGTTGATATTTTGATAAATGATTTGTGCATTGTATGCCATAAACTATTTTCCCATTTTTCCAGTGAACAGATTGGATGTTAAAACTGCCATATGCATTGCATTAATATAGCTTTTATGCAGAACAAATGGTTTTCCTTACGAGTAAGCACTTGACAGCAGGAAAGTTTCCTACAGCAGAAAGTCTGATCAGGATAAAATGCAGGATGCCCGAATATTCCGAGAGCCGGGGCAAGCTATTATCAAGTGATCCCCAGTGAGGTCAGCCATCCAAAGCAGTTATTCTGGGGCAATCAGGTCGAGATCCGGTAGATCTCTCGTAGTTAAAGTCACTATACTGAATCAGCCAATCAGGGGCAAAGTCATTGCAAACAGGGGCAGACTCTCCTAAGAGCGCGAGAGTTATTCGTTATTCGAGGGGCATTTGATTTGAAGTATATCTCAGGGGTTCAGAATGCTGGGGCATTTCATATCAGGCCGTTAGGGTGCAGATTTTCAGATTTCCTGTTGAGGAGTATCCCCACAGAGGTCCCACAAGTAGGGGCATCTCAGAAGCAAAGGATTTGTTCTTCCCCGTGTCATCAGAGTTACTCAGAGCTACTCAGAGCTATTCGAGCAGATTCAGCTAATCTCCAAGTGTGAGTCGAATGTCGGGAAGTCATATCACCTATCGACCCTTCAATCAGAAGCTGTGAATTCAGACAGGATATTGTTCAGCGTCAATCATATATGACCCATCCCAGATGACCTAAAGTCCAATTCTTATTGGCAATTTTCAAGAAGCCCAATCCATATTGGCAAGGCCCATCCAGGGTGGTGCATCAGTTTCAAAATCCAATCTTCATTGGTACGCAGGAAGACTCCGTCTGTTTTCCCCAGCAAAAGTCCAATTTCATTGGCACGGGTAAGCTGTCCCTGACAGAAGTCCAATCATGATTGGCGCATTCAGTTATTCCTCAGCGAAGTTGGCTTCACTCTTCCAGTATTTATTTTGCTGGAACAGTTCTGTGATGTCTGATTATCCCCAGTAGTTCGAGCCTGCATTTGCATCAGCATATAGTGTCATATTTGCATCTACAAAAAAAAAAAAAACAGAAAACGCGTAGCATTTCCATACTGTATGGAACATTACGCCATTATCAAACATACGCATTTCGAAACATAAATCAGGTTAGTTAACCTTTTGCTTTCAGGTGTATTTCTCAAACAGGAGTATGGAATTTTTTTCTCAACGGGAGTACGGAGTTCTAGCAGAGATATTTTCAGATATTCGGAGTCTCACTGTGAGACAGGTGATGATACAATTCATTTTCCTATTTTTCCCACAGAGTTACTAATGGAGGTGATCCGATCAGCGGAATGTTTTTCAAGTTGTTGCTGCAGCATCGCATCAGGGTTTCATAAAATCAAAATTTCAGGAGTGTTCACTAGTTGTCGAGGCGAGTGATTGGTGTTATTTTTTAGAATATCCTCAGTAGAGTTGGCTATTGTTGCAAACGGGCAAAGGAGTTATATACAAGGTGTTCCTGTAAGAATCAGGCAGGTAGAGTTCCGTAAGTAACAGGCGGATGATGATGATAAAGGAAGAAGTTGTACCGTATGAAGCAGGCGGATGAACTTTGAATTCTGTAGGAATCAGGCAGATGGGGGATTTATTCCGTATGAAGCAGGCGGATGTTAACAGAAGTTGTACTGTATGAAGCAGGCGGAAGAACTTCGAAAAATATGTAAGTATCAGGCAGATGTAAACAGAGTTTCTGTAGGAATCAGGCAGAGGATGGTGTATTTCCGTAGGAAACAGACGGATATTGATAATGGAACTGTCCGTAAGTAACAGGCGGATGCGAATTTGAAATTTCTGTAAGAATCAGGCAGATGGAGTACTTTCCGTATGAAGCAGGCGGATGTTAAAAGAAAGTTTCGTATGAAGCAGGCGGACAATTTTTGAAGGTTCTGTAAGAATCAGGCAGATATGTACTTCCGTAGGAAGCAGGCGGATGAATTTTGAAATTTCCGTAAGTAACAGGCAGATGTATGTGAAGTCTTCTGTAAGAATCAGGCAGATGTACTGTCCCGTACGTAGCAGGCGGATGGCAGACAGGTAGACTTTCCGTAAGAAACAGGCGGACGATATAAAAAGAAGTTGCACCGTAAGTAGCAGGAGGATGCATTTGAGACTTTTCTGTAAGAATCAGACAGATAAGTTGTTCCGTAGGAAGCAGGCGGATATAAAAAGAAGTTACACCGTAAGTAGCAGGCGGATGCATTTGAGACTTTTCTGTAAGAATCAGACAGATAAGTTTCTCCGTAGGAAGCAGACGGATATATAAGGAAAATGGTTCCGTAAGTATCAAGCGGATATGAAAAAAAACTTCTCCGTAGGAATCAGGCGGATATTAACAGATGTCACCGTATGAAGCAGGCGGGCGAATAGGCGAATTTTCCAGAAGAATGTGGTAGATGAGTTCTTCTGTACGAAGCAGGCGGATGATAAATGTTCCCTCCGTAGGCGGATGATAAATGTTCCCTCCGTAGGCGGATGAAAGAAGAGTTTTAGTATGTATCAGGCGGACGATAGTGGATCTTTCCATAGGAAGCAGGCGGATGGCGGTGGTTAGTGTTTCCGTAAGTAGCAGACGGACAAATTTTGAATTCATATAGAGAGTTCTTCCGCAGGAAGCAGGCGGATATGTAAAAGAGGTCTTCTGTAAGAACCAGGCAGATAGATCGCACCGTAAGTAGCTGACGGATATCAAAAGAATTGTGATGTAAGAATCAGACAGATGAGTTCTTCCGTAAGGAGCAGGCGGATGTCAAGATCACTTTCTCGTATGAAACAGGCGGGTAGAGGTAGTTGTTCTGTATGAAGCAGGCAGATATGTTAGTTTTCTCATATGAAGCAGACGGGAGTAGATAGTTTTTCCGTATGGAGCAGGCGGATGAATTTCTCGTATTCAGATAAACGGTGGTCCCACGATAGACAGGATGTGTTCAGACATTTGAAAGAAAAAAAGAGAGAAAAGTACTTCCCCAGTGAAGTCGTTCAGGTTATTCATATATTGACAAGATGGTGTCGAAATCATATTTGTAGATAGTGTTCCCCAAGTAGTGGTGCAATTTATTTCGCAGTTTATTTCTGCGGTTGGAAAATTTCCGGGTTCTTAGTATTCAATCGTCTCGTACCTCGAATGTTTGAAGGTCGTTCGCTCTTCACCCAGTCGGGTCCAAGTCGTTTGAATAGGGGCAGCTGTTGCACCCTAAAATTTGCTCAACTTACTTCACTTGGTTTATGTTTCAATTGCATTGTCATTTGCATAAAAGTCATGTACATAGTCTAATCATTTGCATAGCATAGCATAACAAGCCATCTGACAAGGGATCAAGTGCTATTTTTTGTCTCAAGGAATGTATTCAAGAGGCTCTTATCAAGATTCAAGCCTATTCAAATCACCAAGAAAGAAATTGAAGCTTTGTGAAGTTTAAAGGCCAAGCAGTGGGTTTCTCTCCTATCTTGAGGGTATGTGAAGATCATCAGAGAAGTTATGGGTTATGAATTGAGGGCATGGAAGACCTAGAGGATCCTTTTGAAAGTAAGACAAGTCATTGGCATGGTTACAAGAGTTACAAGTGAAGACAGTCAACTAGGGTGTCATCTGGGTCAACCCTGGGTCAACCCTAAGTCAAATGCTTAATTGAAGGGCATCAAAGCCTATTTGGAGGATGTGGGGTTCATCATTTGATATGTGGATATGGATGTGGTGTTGTGCCAAGGAGAAATCAAAAGAAATCAAGAAGAAGAGAAGTTTCTAAATTAGGGTTTCTGTGTAAAATCCCCTGATTTAGGGCAAACTTCCAAGCAAGATAATTCAAAATTCACGTCTCAAATGGATCCTTGGCCAACATGAAACTTGTAGAGTATATCAAGACCTTTAATTTTAGTGGTGGAAGGAATCAAGTTGATTTATATAACTCAAGTTATGGTTCTTGCAAGTTAGGGGTCCTCAGAGGCATCTGAAATTTTGTCTGTGAAAGTTACTTGACTTCCAAGCAACTTTTACCCCTTAAGGAATTTTCAAATGGATTTCTGGCCAACATGGAAGTTGTTCCCCTTGATCTTATCTTTCTATAAAGGTATGGTATGCCTCAATCTGACTTGTGGAGCTCTACTTATGATCTTGACAAGCCAAGGGCATTTTGGTTATTTGGAGGTTATAAGTCATTTCAAGCATAAGGCCATATCTCCTACTTCCAAGCTTCAAATGGAAAAATCTTCAACATCAAACTTGCTTAGAATGATGTTTTAAGGCTAGTAAGGAGGTCATGAGATGTTAAAAAGGCTTGTATCAAAAAGTGATAAAAATGGCCTAAAAAAGGGGAATAAGTCAAATAAAGTGGTGAAAAAAAAAATCAAATTTTGGGTTAGATGTCACAAACAAGCCATATGACATACCAATTTGATTGTAAAATGCATTTTAAAGACAATGGCATTGGCACATTTTTTAATTGAGCAATAATTTCATGACTTGCTTTGTAAAAGTGGTTACTTGAAATGTAAGTCACTAATCCAAACCACTTAACAAGGCATTTGGAAGGCTATTTTGGTTGGAAACTTCCAAGGAAAGATACATGAACAATCTAGAAATTTCCAAGGGAAGATACATGAATAATCTAGAAAGTTCCAAGGGAAATGGATTTTATTATTTTGGGCTTGGGCTTCATTTCTAGAATATTCCAATCATCTCTATAAATATTTAGAAACTCATTTGAAGCAAGGTTGGTGACTGATTGGAGTTGGATTGGAAGAGAGCATATCAATTTTCAAGAGAGCAAATCAAGTGGTGATTCTTCATTCAAGGCGATTTCGGTTTGATTCGAAGATTGTAGCACTTTCCTCGCATATTGTTGAACGAATTTGAAGCTTTCGGAAGTACGAAAAGAGCCGAAGATACTCCGTTTCGAAGCTCCGATCAAGGTATGTAAACCTTCACTTTATCATGGATTTAGGGTGAGATAATTAGAAATTCTTATGCGGTTAGGATCATGAACACCTATGGATGATTTTAGGATTGTTAATTTGGAGATTTTCTTCATTCCCTTTTTCTTTTCTTTTTCTGTTTTGAGGCCTGTTTGCTTTTATTGCGTCAAAAATAGTAAATTTGATCAAGAAATTATGAAATTTTTTTATACAAATCTTGATTGTCTTAAGAAATTTTAGGCGCTGAGTTTGCATTTTTTACATTTTTTTTGATTTAGTTATGATATTTCTTTCGTGCTAATATCCATTGGTGTACATAACTGTTCATCTTTTTTGTTTAATTTTGTTCTCTTTGATGCTTCATGATTTTGAGCTGATTTTCTCGATATGTTTTAGATGATATGCATAGGTTTCCCCAGAAATTTTATTGGAATTTCTAGACGAGTTTAAGTTTAGTTTTGAATCCGCTTTTTAGAGACATCCCCATCTGAATGTTCCCTGGACACTTTATAGGTTTTCCTTTAGAAAGTGACCTTAACTTTAGAATTTGGTTTTACTTTTTTTACCATAGGTTTCTAACATCTTCAGAATATTGTAGAATTTTTATTAGATTTTTGTGGATTGTTTTTCCATTTCGTTTGCATTTTACATTCTGATGAGTATTTTGCATGATGTTTGCTTTGCATATTTGATACCGTTGTTTTGTAGAATTTTGTTCTCTCAATTGGTGATGATTCTTTCTAAAATCTTTTGGTAGATTGTAGCTAACATTCGCATGTTCCCTTAGGAATTTTTGTAGATTTTCTAGATGTAATTTGGTTCTGTTTTAGGGTTGTTGATTAGGACCTTCCCAATTGATGGTTAACTTTGACCCCTTGCATGTTAGGAATTGTTTAGACCCCTTAGAAGTTGATATAGGGTTTGATCTTCGATCTTGATAATATAGATATTAATATACTTTAGGGTTTCCCTTAGATAATGTGATAAAACTTTAGAATAAAAATGGTAATAAAAAATGTTGAAATAGATATGGTGTAATAAAAAACTTAGAATATTTTAGGGTTTAAACACAACATAGGTGCAACAAAACAATTTCTTTTTGGGCTTTTTAGGTTGAATTAGAAGATGGGACTATAGGGGTATTATGGGTAAGTGTAGTAGATCCCTTAGAATAAATATTAGAATTTCCCCTATTATATTAATATATTTAGTATATTTTTGTAATTGTTTGATTGTATGGTGTGCCCGTTTTGGGGTTATTGCTTGTTATTTGGGCTTGTTGGGCTTGCTTGGGGTTTGGGCTTGGCTTGAAGACCATGGATGGTGAAACATTGAAGACAAATACAAAGTCAAGGATTGAAGAACAAGTTCAAGAGTTGATGAAGATTGTTGCTTGTTAGGATTGCTGGTTGCTGTTGAAGACTACAGGAACTAGGAGCTAGGTAGAGCTTAGAGTAGAAATTTGATTCTTAAACATGGATGGCTTTGTTTGCCTCCATCCCTCTCTATGATTCAGAGTCTCTCTAGGATACTCACCCCCTTCCTTTGGAAGGCTTGGTGACAGTATCTAAGAGATAAAACTCTTGAGAGAAACATTCTACTTTTTGTTAACAGTCTGTTTGCCACCTTTGGTGGTCAGCTAGCTGTCTAACATCCCAACTCATTCTATTAATTGTTCCTCATCTTGGAGAGTTTGATTTGAAGAAAATCCATGAAAGATTGAAGATAGAGACCTTGCTTGAAGACTGTAAAAGATGAAGATTGTGCTGTTGAAGCTGTGCATTTGATTGCTGCTGTTTGAAGCCCTGCTGCTTGAAGCTGTTGAAGATGATTACTGTTAGAGTTTTCCTCCTTGAAGATAGATGCTTGATGGAAGCTTGTTGATGAAGACTTTGCTTGAAGATGTTGATGGAGCTTGCTGTGTAGAGTTGCTGTTTACTGTTTATTTTCGCTATTTAGAAGCTTTTGATGTATTGTTTGAGTTCCCCGGGCTGTATTGTTTGTTAATTTTCCCATAGGGTTGAAGTGAAGTTGTTTCACTTCGCCCATTGTTTTCTAGGTTCGAGGTTGAGTGGAACTCCCTTGCCTCGCTTGTACTGCTGCATTCATGCATATTTTACTGTTTTATTGTATCTGTTGTTTCTGTTTCCGTTTATCCATTAGGATCTCTGTTTCTCTCTGCGCAAGAGAGGAACATGATAGACATTAGGTCTTAACCCATGCATGATAACATTAGGTTAGTTTGATTCCCTTTTCAACCATAGGTTAGAGTTGCTGTTTCTCTTCTTTCTCAAAACAATCAGAAAAACACAATAAACATTTCAAACACCATAAAAAACAGTTCTTGCGTAAAAGACTGTAAACCAATCAAAAACGTCATTTTTGTCCGCTTGGACCCATAATCAAGAGAAAACCTTTTTCAGAAGGATAAAAAAACAATCAAGACAGACTTGTGTCGTACGTGGCCCGAACTACATTTGCTCTGATCTTTCATGTTGTATGAAAGTACGTAGGCATAGGATGCGACGTCCTAGCGAGCAACCTTTCCCATTCACCAGTAGTTAGGCGAACTACGTTGACTCTGATTTCTCGTTCCAGACGGGAATACGTAGGCATAAAGTGCGATACTTTGCTGAGTTATTTTCTTTTCTTTTTAACCCTGACCCTTAGTTTAGATAGAAATAAAAATCCTTTCGACAGAAAACAAGCGTGGATCCCGTCGAGTACGACGGACGTGAGGGGTGCTAATACCTTCCCCTTGCGTAACCGACTCCCGAATCCAGGTTTTGGTTGCGATGACCATTCCTTTCCCGTCTTTGCGGTAGGTTTACTTCGAGCGTTTCCTTTCCCCTCGTTGGGATAAATAACGCGCGGTGGCGACTCTTCTGTTCAGCCGGCGCCGATTTTCGCAGTAGCGACAATATGGTCCTATAATTAAGGATGAAATGAAAGTCTACCTAATGTTATCATACAAAGATGGACCTAAGGTTGAGGTTAAAGGTACTATCCTAAAAATTTCCATGTAAAGGATTGAGAGCCTAATGTCTACCCTACTCCAAACTTAATCAGAAATTAAGTTGGACAAGGGGCCCTAAGGGAACATGTGATCAAGCACAAGTAAACATTACACAACTCAATCTCAAATAACAAATAGGAAACCAAAAATCAAAGGATAAGAAAAGGGATGAAGATAAGAAGAATTTCAAAGCAACATAATGCAAGAAGAATTAAACAACAATTCTTAAGTGTCAACATCAAGGTTAAAGTCAACACATGCTTATCAAATGAATCAAGACATCAAAGATGGATAAAGCACACAATTAACATACATATTCTCATTCATCACAAAATATGCTCAAAGTATTCACACATTGAAGTTCAAGAAGATAAGCCAATGCAAACAAGGAAGTGCATAAACAAACATGCCTTATAATCATAATCAAGTACCAATGATCAACATACAAAGACAACATGAGTTAAACAAGATAAGGATCAAGCAAGGTCAAAACTCATATCATATCATGATCAACTCAATTCAAATATGAAAGAAGAAGCACAAGAGCATCCAACATGAACCATAACAAAGACTATGCACTAGTAAACCATTATCTCATGAAAAACAAGTCACATATGATTCAAACAATGAAATTAGGGCATGGTATCAAGATGCGGAAGTAGCATAAGCCTGAATATCAAATTAAACATCAACTCATGGATAGAAAGAAGAAACATCAAGCATCAAGTTCAAAGCATGCACCAAAACTAGCTAAGCATACACCATTATCATCTTCAAAAGAAAACAAGTATTCAAGAAAGGTGTAAAGACCAAAGGATCAAGTAATGAACATGAAAACATGAAGGCCATAAGCATATTCAAATATTTCAATTCAAAAACAACTTCAAGATATCAAGCAAGTTCAAGAAGAATCATATTCAAATCATGAACAAAAACTAGACAATCAATCAACTCAAGTCATCCATAAAAAGAAATAAATGATCATGTGAGGTAAGCAAGGCAAAATGATCATATAATGGATATCCAAGAATGAAATTCAGAAGCTCAAACAAGTCATCTAAGGCATTCAAGAATCATCAAGCATCAACCAATACCAAATCTAAAGAGTGCACAAACAATCATGTGTTCATCATCCAAGATCACTCTCAAAAGGAAGTAAGCATTCATGAGAAGCAAAAGTGGCAATTGATCATGAAATCAAGCATCAAAACGTGTTAAGGCAGTAGGTATTCACATCATATAAACAATCCCAAACTTCACTCAAACATATGTGAAAAAAATGGTTCAAAATTAGGTCAAGCATCATGCATATTCAACTCAAAACCAAGTCACATCTAGGCATTAATCAAAAATAGATAAACAACCTAATAAAATCAAATGAGAGGCTCTAACACATGTTATACCTATTAAGACCAGGTGAGAAAAATATCTCAAGGATAAATGCACCAATGCACTATCAAATCAATCCAAAGGTTCAAGACATTCCACTAATCGAGGATCCATTAAAACCAATTGAAAAGCAACCAAAAATTCATCATCAAAGAATTAAAACATCATCCAAAAATTCATCATTTAAATTTCATAACAAGGTAAAAGGATTGGATCAATAAGGCACACAAAAGGCATCAAAATATCAAATCCTAATTCAAGGGTAAACATGTAAAACATCTCACGAAATTAATTCAAATAAAATATAAAAATTTATTGAAAAATAAAAATAAAATCAAGAAAAATACCTTGAGACATTAAAATATCATAATTGTATTTTTACCAATTTTTAAAATGGAATAAAGAATTTAAAATAAAATGAAACAGAAAATGCATCAAAAATAGAAAAATAAAATAAAAGGAGCAAATGAGGGGTGAAAAATTGAATTTTAGAATGAACTGAAATTAGTTGTAAAGTGTTTGGGCATAAAAAAGGAGGGTGTGAATATCAGAAATGTCCAAGCCCGGTCCAAACAAACCAGAATCAAACAGAAAAAAAAGACACGCGTGCACCATACTAATCCATGTCAGATCCCAATCATTGCCAACTCACGCACACATCACAAGTCAACATTTCAGAAGAGGGAGACATATCAAACGCCGGGGCCCTAGCTCCAGTCGTCTTCTCCAGCATGACTCACTGGAGCGCCCTATAAATCTTACCAAATCACATAAAACTTGACACTATCTTGAAGGAAATTTCAAGAGGAACACGAATCCACCAATATTTTTCATTGACAATCAATCTAACTTCAAGAAAATTGAACACGAAATTTTGATGCACATTCTTCAACTCAATCAAATCAACACAGCAAGCATATAAACATTGCCCACACTAGTGTAGGGCTTCAGAAACATCATCAATGAACTCAAAGCATGTTTATCATGGAAGGAAACAAGTTGAGGAAGCTTACTCAACATAGAGGGTCTGTTGCCTCTTCAACACTTGCAAGAGCTTCAAAAATCTCTTATAAGTGCTTCAATAACCTTTAGAGAGTATGGATCAAGCAATGAAATAGAGAGATTCTTCTGGAATTTTGAAATTTGAAGCTGATAATTTAGAGAATAAGAGAGCTCTTTTCCAGATATGGAACATTCCAAATGAGGTGGAGTGGCTCGTTTTAGGGTTTTGAGATGTTTATATAGTGGTTTGGAATGGGATTCAACATGAAAAAGTTTGTTACAAGTTTGTTTTGAAATTTCTGAAAAGATGAGAGAGTGAGTGAGTGCACGGGTTCTATGATTTGGTTGAGTGGTTTTGTTGTGAATTTGTAAGTGGAAATAAGTTCAGAAATGTGGCATGAGGAATGAAGTGAGGCACGTGAGGGGAGAAGAATGAGATCATGGTAGTACACATTTCAATCTTTTCTCTTTTTGGCAAAAACTTCAAGTGTGATGCATGATGTGTGCATGGGGTTGCTTAGGCATATTTGGCATGATAAAGAAGTGAGGTACGCGTATTTTTGGGTATGAAAAAGTATGTTGCAAGAGAATCATACAAAAGTGTGTTAAGAAAAACCAAAATGCCAAGCCTTGGAACATATTCACATAGCTTATTTCAGGTGATCATAACTTGATGAATATTGCTAGATGGATGAGATTTTGAGCTCAAATGAAAGCTAGCAACATGATAAACAAGTTTGGTATTGAAATAAAGATTAATTGAGACATGGAAGATGATGAAAATTGGGTCTTTAAGTTGTGCACAAAATCTGTCTAGGCATGCTTGAAAATATTCTAAGTTATGAAGATGTTTGGACATCCATGAACCACTAACTTTGCAACATCATAACTTGGGGAGTCTTCATCCAATGGAAGATTTCTTTACATCAAAAGAAATATTAGAAGAATCTCTACAAATTTCATGTTAAAAATATTTTGACATGAAGCTTGGATCATGATGGGAATTGCCTTTGACGTTAGCTTCAAAATATGTCTAAAAACTTGCTAAGTTTGACAACTTTGTGACACTAATTTGGAGCATCATAACTTGAGCTCTAGGGATCCAAATGACGGGTTCTTTGAATCACTGGAAAGCTCGGAAGATGCTCAAAAAATTTGATGTTGGAAGAAAAATGATACCGAACTTGAATCATTAAGAAAAATGGGCATGAAAACATGCTCCTCAAGCTGAACTTCTATACTTAGAAAAATTCTAAATATTGAAACTTAAATTCCTTCTTTTTCCCAACTTTACCTCTCCATAACTCTCAATCTATACATCTTTTTGACTTGCTTTCTTCTACAAACTTGTAGTCCATGATGTCCTATTCAATTTGATTACATGTTTTCCTCATTTGGATCAAGGATGAGGAAGTTATGAATCTTGCAAGATAGGTATAATTTCTGATTTTCCATACTTAGTGAAATTTCACAAAAACCCTAATTTTGTCAACTCTCTTGATTTTATGATTCTCCTTTATTAAAATTCATAATAACACTTGTGGTGAATTGAAATACCCATGGTTGACCAAAAACTCAAGAGTTTGACTTTGTGAAGCCACATTTGACTTTCTTAATCAGATGAAACCCTAATCCTTTTTCCTTTGACTGAGGCCTATGCAATTCCTTGTGATAAACCATGATACATGTAAGGAACCTTTGAGATGTATATTCAGCCATAGAACATTTCCTTTCTCAAGAAGATATCTACATGTGCCTTTTGACCAAAACCCTAATTAATGAACAAAAGATAGGAGAGGGCAACCAATGCTTGAAAATCCTAATCCAGATGATTGTGAGAGGTTGTTGAGAATTCCTTGATGAATATGATAGCCTTGAAAATCAATAAATGCATAATATTGAGATTATCTCCTCACCCCTTGCTTTGAGAACCATATATTCCTATTGAGAAAGATCAAGAATCCTTTATCACATGCCTTAAGAATAATGCAATGCATAAATGAAGATGCAAATGAAATAAAGCATAAGCCAAAAAGGGCAAAGAAAAAGGAGAGAAAATTTTGGGGTGTTACAACTGTGTTGCACCCCAAAATTTGACCAACCATTTCTCGCAATTTGGCTTATGTTTCGACTCCTTTTCGCATTTTTGCATCCGCATGTCGCATTCTGCGCATTTCGTTAGCCAGTCTGACTTTATCGAGATTACAGCCTTCTCCTGGCGTTTCAGGCATTTCATACCAGTTCGAATAAGCAGGTTTTGTTGTGGAATTTGTGCTCGTCCCGGTGTTTTCAGCTTTTGCTGTTGTTTTTTAGGATATTTTGGTGTCCGGTTTTTACCGTTTATTTTGCTATATTCTCGCATCTTTTTTAATCGATTTAATTGATTTTCATTGCATTTTCTAGATTTTTTCCTTATTTTTAACTTTAGAAAATAGTTTCTATAGGTTAATTGTTTTTCTAGAATATTAAATAGATATTAAATAGATTTTATTAGGTTTAAATAGTTTTTCTATTTTTATATAAGTTTCTAGATATTAATTGGTTTGTTTAGAAATTAATAGATTTAATTCTTTTTTTTAGATATTAATTAAATTGTTTAGAAATTAATAGGTTTATTTTTTTTCTAGATTTAATTTGTTTTAGAAATTAATAGATTTAATTCTTTTTTTAGATTTAATTCTTTTTTTAGATTTAATTCTTTTTAGAATATAAGAGATTTTAATTTCTTTTTTTTAGAACATTAATAGGATATTATTATATTTTCTTATTAGATTTTAATAAGACTTTCTTTTAGGATTAATTGATTAGAATATTAATTAGATGTTAATTAGGATATTAATTGGCTTTGATTAGTTTTGGGGTTTTAATCATGTTTAGCATAATTTTCGTTAGTCATTAATGCAACTCTTAATCATTCATTTTAGCTTTAACCATTAATTAGCCATTAATTAGCAATTAATCTGAGTCAGAGTTTTAATTAGAGTTTAGTCAGTTTGGTGGGCCAGGTGTCCAGTTTTCGCAGGCCCACCAGTCCGGGTCCAGTGACACATGTCACTATATAAACGCCTCCACCTCGCTGCCACATGTCAGATTTTACTCCATCTCTCTGCATGGCTGACACGCCACCTCACACACTTCCACGCGTCCCTCTCACTTCCCTCCGGCGCGCCACGCTTTCCTTCCCTCTCCCAGACGTTGTCACGTAACATGGCCATGTGTCTTCCCCTCAGTCATCACATGCAAACACGATGAGAAACTCGCCGAAGAAATCACCACGGCCAAATCCTCACCGTAACCGTCGCCGAAAGTTCAACTACCCGTCGGAAAACTCATCCCATTCTAAGAACATTCATCACCTTCATTCATGTTCATCAGTCTCCCCAGAAATTCATCAAGATGATCATCACCACATTCATACGTTTTCCAGAAATCCATGGAGCTTCATCCTTGTTCATGAAACTTTCCAGAAAACTGCGAGAGCATTCACCAGATTTTCGTGTTCTTCAACCTTTTTTCCAGATTTGCAAGATCTTCAACCACCTTCATGAATGTTCAACTAACTTTTCCAGAATCTGTCCAAGAATTTTCCAGAAACACTAAATAACCTTCATCTGTCTTCATCAGATCTTCAAGTGATTCATCTTCACACGATCTGCGAGTTTCTTCAACATCATCCTAGTTCATCACCTCTACCATCGTTTCTAGATTTCTAAGTAACATCAGAAACTTCAACATCCAAGATCTTCACGATCTGCAACTACCGTCCACAAAGATCAACAAATCTTCACCGTTCACGATTAAAATCGCCAAATCTTCAAGGAACGCCTTCATTCTTTTGCAAAAACTCAACTGAGCTCCGTCGTGTTCACATATTCATCTCTAGATTTTTACCATCACTTCGGGATCCAAACGAAATCCTTAGATCATCTACACCTCCAACTCGCCTCAAGAATGAAAGAGAATTCCTAGTCAAGGTTGAAACGAAGAGAAGGTCGCGGAGGTTGAGAAAGAGAGAGGTTAGGGGATGTGGAGCGGAGGTGACGATGAAGGAAGTGGAAGAGAATAGTAACGGCGGCGGCTGAGGTTGTGAGAGGAGAGAAGAAGCTAGGGTTTTCCACAGTGAGAAGGAAGACGAAGAGGCCCCCTCTTTGGGATTATCTAGACCGGGTAGTGGGCTTCTTTTTCGTTTTTGGCCCAACTTTCATCTGCTGTCCATACCTCCGTTTCCAATAATGCCCCCCCCTCTGGCTGTGTTTTGTTTTGGGCTGAACCAATAAGCCCAATTATGTTTTTCTGGCCTTGCACCCCTTCATTTTCCAAACGCACCCCGTCCCTTGTTTTTCTTTTTTTTTTGGCTGATGGATTCTTTTTGCTGGGCTGGGCCCAACTTGCTTCAATTATTGACTGCACCGTCCGTTTCTCTCACGCACCCCCCGTTTCTTTCTTTGTTTTTTTTGCTGGCTATTGTATTGTGGGCTGGGCCCAATTGTTTTTTGCTGCATTACACCCCTGTTCTGCTGATGTACCCCCTTCCCTTTTATTTTTGTTTTTTTTGTATTGGATATTTGTTTGTAATAGATTTTAGTTTTATTTCCTATTTTCTCTTAGGAATTATAGTTTTATTTTTCCTTTAGAATATTATTACATATTTTTAGCATAGAATTTATATTCTATTTTTTAGGTATTATTTTCTTTGTAGGAAATTATAGAATATTATAGAGTTTTGCATATGATTTTTTATTCTATTTTCTATATGCAATTTCCTTATATTTCTCTAGGGATTTTATTCTGTTAGGATTTATTGCCTATTTTAGGAGTAGCATTTTATTTCCACTTGTTATTGAATTTCTCTCCTCATTTCTCTTATGCTATCTGATTTTACTTTGATTTTATTTTTTGCTGGCCGTGTGACACGATTCAATTGGAGAATGATTTTCGATATCATTTCTCTATCTTGTCTTTGACACGGATATCAATACGCTACCTCTTAGAGTTTGATTTCTCGTATAAGTCAAATCATGACGGTTTAGCGTTACATTGGTTCTGATTCGAAACGCCAGTATCAAGGATCCAGAGACGAGAAGATTGGAATGGAGCTTGCGCACATGTCGAGGGCCAACGGAGCCGCTTCGTTCGATAACATCTTTCTTATTCAAGTCTTCGTGCAACCGTTGAGTGTTGTGAGCTGTAGCGTTAGATAGGTAGGAAATGGTGGTTAAGGGGTTTCCTCTCAATCGTCTAAAGTGTTTAGTGTGGCCCCTCTTGGGTGATATACGACGCACTCAGGCGATTGAGACCCCTTCTCTTGCCCTGTGCAATCGAGGCTTATTTTTCGTAGTGCGCCAAACTACGTTTGCTCTGATCTCTCGTACCAGACGAGAGTACGTAGGCATAGGATTGCGATAATCCTAGCAAGCTCACTTTTCCCTTTTTTCCCCTTTCCCGTAGTTAGGATGAACTACAGCTGCTCTGATTTCTTATACCAGACGAGAATATGTAGGCATAGGATGCGATATCCTAGCGAGCACACTAACAACTAACTTCTCTGTTCTCTCACTGTCGTGCGATCGAGACTTTCCCGCTACGACTAATCTTCCCTTTCTCTTGCCCTAGCGCAATCGAGACCAGACCGTAGTTCTAAGTCCCGTAGGTTCCCATACCTCTAAACCCGACATACTACATCCGTTCTACTGCAAACAGGTAATGCCTAAGTCTTTGACGAGCGAGCAACATACACCTAACTGCTAGAATGCGTACGCTAGTATCATCAATCCCTTCTCTCACCCCTGTGTGATCGAGAACACCCCGGTTACCCGTAGTTATCCCGAACTACGTTTGCTCTGATCTCTCACGCCGTGTGAAAGTACGTGGGCACGAGAAGCGATATCTCGGCGAGCAACCTTCCCCCTTTTTCACCCGTAGTTAGGAGAACTACGTTGACTCTGATTTCTCGTTCCAGACGGGAATAGGTAGGCATAGAACTGCTGTGTTCTGCCGAGTCATTTTTCTTTTCTTTTCAGACCAGCTTTTTAGCGTAGATAGATAAACCAACCCGTCAGATAAACACAACAAGTATGGATCCCATCCAATACGATGGACGTGAGGGGTGCTAATACCTTCCCCTTGCGTAACCGACTCCCGAACCCAGACATGGTTGCGATGACCTTGTCTTATACCTTTTCGTCAGGTTTTTCTGATCGTTTCCTTTCCCTTTCTGTGGGATAAATAACGAAAGGTGACGACTCTTCTGTTTTGCCGACACCTTATTTTCGCGGTAGCGACAACTGGCGACTCTGCTGGGGATCCAACGTCTCCTATGCGAGTCAATCTGGGGATCCAACGTCCACTGCGAGAGTCAATCCTAGCGCTTGCTTGTTTATCTGTTGAGTTTGCGTTTATTCATCGCATTTTACTTTCCGCACTTTATTTTCAGTAATATGATTATTTGTTGTGCTGTTGTGGGAGGGGAGCTCTGATGAGTGATAAGCCAGAACCGGGCTTGAGTGTACCTAGTATTAGTTGTGGAAAGTAGTGGGCGCGTGCATGCCTTGCATGTACTAGTGTCTCACAAAATCCACGCTCAGACGAGATTCTCCCGGTTGACTTCTTTTCCAGCCCTTTGGGCTTAAGGGGTTGTTGGTTTGGAGGGTTGTTGACTCTGGGGACCGATCACTTATGACTCAGCTAAGTGAGGCCGCTTCAAGAGATGATGATGCCACACCTTCTTGGGTATCGTATCATCGTTTCTTGTAAGTCTGTGACGCTGGGAAACGCATAGGATGCCGCAACTTTGTCAGTTTAGGTCCATACCTGTGAGTGGGAGGGTTTTTGCTGGAAACTCGACTTCCAGCCAACCCGGTATTTTGGGTTTCTCTCGTCAGAGCGAACTTATCCCGTCAGCAGCGCAACAGTATTCAGAGCTTTGTGGGGGCTGTGATCCCGTGTTTGTTGCATCTTGCATTGCATTTCATGTGCATATCATATTTGCATGTCCATCCTCAGCCGGAACATAAAGCTTACCCGTCTTTTGTCCAACTCGCAGTTGATTTCCCGGCATTCGCTTTGGACTTGAGTTAGTTTCTGGAAGGATCATGAACTCCGCAGAGCAGAACTTGGTTGTTACTAGAGCAGAGTTTGAACTGTTGAAGGGTCATTTGAGCCAATTCATGGAAGTTGTGACAACTATGACTAGAGGAGAGGACAATGTTCAGAGGATCCCGGTGAACAATGTTGCTAAAGCCCAACCTGTGCAGATTTCTGTCGGAGACAAAGATGCATCTTCTCTCCATGACGCAAATTATCAGAATTTCACTTTCCCTGTGCCAGATCTTCAGAGGATTGTTCTGAAGGTTAATGCTGAGGACCCACAGACTGTTGAGTTTATGAGAAGATATCAGTTGTTGGAGGAAAAGATTGCCACCCTGATGAGTCAGAATACTCTTAACCTGAATGCTTCGAGCATGTGTTTGGTGTCAGGTCTTGTGATGCCTCCAAAGTTCAAAATGCCGAATTTTGAGAAGTACAAAGGGGATAGTTGTCCGAAGCTACATTTGGTTATGTTCTGCAGAAGAATGACTTCACATGTTACCAATGACAAGCTTATGATTCACTATTTCCAAGATAGTTTGATCGGAGCATCTTTGGATTGGAACATGCAGTTGGAGAGTGATAGCATCAAATCATGGTCAGATTTAGCCAATGCCTTCATGAAGCAGTACAACTACAACCTGGATATGGCTCCTAGTCGCGTGCATTTGCAAGAACTATCTCACGTGGAGAAGTAATCCTTTAGGGGGTATGTGCAGAGATGGAGAGAATTGGCTGCTCGTGTTCAACCACCGCTTCTGGAGAGAGAAATGGTTGACCTTTTCTTGGGTACTCTGAAGGGCCGTTATTATGACATAATATTCAGTTGTGCAAGCTTTGCGGACTTGATGAGAATAGGAGATCTTGTTGAGAGAGGGCTCAAGAATGGAAAGACGCGAGATACTCCTTATATCCCAGTTGATAAGAATGAATCAGTTGTCAGTTCCCAGGAGGAATGGGAAGGAGGAAGTAATGTTGTCTCAGAATCTCTAGCATCTCAGGCTCAGTTTTCAGACGCTTCAAGTGTTCAAAGTCAACCGTCATATCGTCGTCAGCTGCATCAGCACGGCCGACAAAGACCAATGAAACCCGAAAGGCAGTTTACTCAGCTACCAGTGTCGTACAATCGGTTGTTGCCGGATTTGGTCAAAGGTGGGATGATAGTGCCAAAAGAGACTAATCCAATGATCCCGCCTTACCCTCCAGGTTTTGATGCCATCGCCCACTATGAGTACCATGTTGGGGCACAGGGGCATTCAACAAATGACTGTAAGGTGCTTAGAAGCCAAATTCAAACTTTGCTAGACTCTAACAGGATATCTATCACACCTCAGGGTGTTCAGATTAACGACCTTCCTTCATCCAGCGAAGTGGGTGTATCAGTTCCTGTTTTGGGAGAGTTCACTGAGAGCAGATGTTCAGAGGAGTATCAGGATGAATTCGACGAGCAATTCTAAAGATGGCTGGCTCAGCAGCAAATCAAGTTCGAAAGGCCCGGTTCCCAGAAACTGGCAATCTTTGTTTTATCATGTCATTTCTTTGCATTTGTAGTTTCTTTTCTGTTAAAGCGCAAATTGCATTCGTAAAACTTGTACTGTTTTCAATTGATATTGATAATGAAATGAATATGCATGTCTTGATTTAATCCATTCGTGTTCACTCATTGTTTTAACTGATATCCAACACTTGGTTAGGCGGAATCCGGGGAGGATGACGAAGTTTAAAAGACGCGCAAGCTTTTGATTGTATGCTTTTGAAATTAAAACCTACTGATGATGTACAAGCATTGTTTCAAATCCCTAAACACCGGAGTTATAAGGAAGATAATCCCTTGTCAACCCCTTTGAGCCTAGTAGTAGGAGTTTCTTTTGGAAAACGAAAAACCCTCAATCTTAACCCGGGGCAGGGTAGGTGTTAGTTAATTTGATCGAGCGTCCAAATTGCCGAAAGGAGTGTCCGTTCGAGGATCAATCACACCTCTAGAGGTTGTGCCTAAAAAACCACAGTGGTTAAGCGTCAGGAGTGAAACAATCACGTTATTCCCCAAAGAGTCAGACAACCAGTGTCACACGACTTATTCAAAAAAAAAAAGCAAAGCAAAAAGAATCAAAAGCCCGCTAAGTCAAAACTTGAAAACAAACGACTTAGGCAAAAATGAGGGCATCTCGCTGGACTTAATAATCAAAAGGAGCTCAAAAGAGTCAGTCCAGGAAAAATTTAGGGAAACCGAAAAACTGAAAAAAAATGAAAAGGATTAAAAAAGAAAAATCCTCAAACGAAATACAAGTCGTGTGACCCCAAGTGGCAAAGACGAAAAGTGAGTGGCTGTTGCTCAAAAAACTCATGGTTTCTCGAACTATCACTCCTATCTTTCAACCCCTGAGAAGTGAGCGCTAAGGTCGAATTAGCTAAACGTAGGATCGGAGAACATCAAGGTGAACGGGTGGGTTAAAATAAATCTTGAGCCTTTATCCTTTCCTTCAAAACCGTGAACCTGACCACGTTACAACCGGAAAAAGTCCTAATTGAAGCAGGTTTGTTTTGAAGGCATACTTCGGTAAAGATCGCGTCAAAACTGACTCCTGAAAGGGTTCTTCTTACCATGTTGGTATTGATGTTGATATTCTGATAAATGATTTGTTCATTATAGGCCATAAACTTTTTTTTCCTTTTCCAGTGAACGGATTGGATGTCAAAATTGTCATATGCGTTGCATTAATATATCTTTTATGCAGAACAACTGTTTTACTTGCAAGTAAGCGCTTGACAGCAGGAAAGTTTCCTACAGTGGAAAGTCTGATCAGGATAGAATGCAGAACGCCCGAATACTCCGTGAACCGGGGCAAGCTATATCAAGTAATCCCTAGTGATGTCAACCATCCAAAGTCAGTTATTCCGGGGCAATCAGGTCGAGATTCAGTAAATCTCTCAGAGCCAAAAAGTTTACTCCAAATCAGCCAATCAGGGGCAAAGTCATTGCAGACAGGGCAGGCCACTCTAAGAAAAGCGCAGAAGTTGTTTCTTGCCCGAGGGGAATTTGATCTGAAGCATCTCTCCGACGTTCAGAGTGCTGGGGCAGTTCATGTCAGACCATCAGGGTACAGATTTTCAGGTTTCCATTCAAGGAATATCCCCACAGAGATCCCACAGACTGAGGCATATCAAAAGCGAAGGAATTGTTCCTCTCCGTGTCATCAGAGCTACTCAAAGCTACTCAAGCAGGTTCAACCAATCTTCAAGTGTGAAACGAATGTCGGGAAGTCGTGCTATTATCCCTTGACCCTTCAACCAGAAATAGTGAATTCAGATAGGATGTTTCCCAGCGTCAGTCGTACTTGACCCATCACGGATAGCCTAAAAGCCCAATTCCTATTGGCAATCGTCAGGAAGCCCAATCCTTATTGGCGCGCCATTCCTAAAGCACAATCCATATTGGCAATCACCGTGAGGCCCAATCCGTGTTGGCGCATCAGTCTCAAAATCCAATCTTCATTAATACGTAGGAAGACTCCGTCTATTTTCCCTAGCGGAAGTCCAACTGTCATTGGCACGTGTAAGCTATCCCTAGGGAAGTCCAATCATACTTAGAACATTTGGTTATCCCCAGCGGAGTTGGATTTGTCTTTAGCATTTATTTTGCTGAAGCGGTTCTGTATCCAGTTTCTCCGGCAGCCCGGGCCTACATTTGCATCTTTGCATATATCATCATATTTGCATCATATTTGCATTTCATCCTCAAATGAGTAGCATTCCATCTTATATGGAGCATTACGCCATAGAAAAATTCAAACATACTGTTGCACCCCAAAATTTGCTCAACCTTTTCTTGCCTGATTTATGTTTCATTGCATTTCATTTGCATAGTTACATCATGTACATAGTTCAATCATTGGCATATCATAGCATAGCATGCCTCCAACAAGGGATCAAGGGTGTCTATCAAGAGAAGAGCCTAGCAAGAGGTCTTATCCAAGTGCGAAAGTCATCCAAGCCATCAAGAAGGGATTTGAAGTCTTGAGAAGTTTGAGTGCCTACATGTGGGTTTTGCTCCTATCCTGAGGAATTTTGAGAATCATCAGTGGGATGAGAAACAGGGGATGTGAATGTGAGGTGTGTATGGATCTCATGGGATGTCTAGAGGGCCCTATTGAAGCTGAGGCAAGTCATTGATTCAAGTATGAGAGCCACAGTTGAGGTGCAGTCAACTAGGGTTTCATCTGGGTCAACCCTAATTCAAATATGCAATTGGAGAGTATCAAAGCCTACCTTGAGGTCATGGGATTCATGGATTGGTATGTTGATACATGTGTGGTGTTGTTCCAAGGTTAAGCAAAGAAAGATCAAGAATGTGGGAAGTTGCTAAATTAGGGTTTCAGTGTAAAATCCCTAGCTTAGTGCCTAACTTCAAAGCCACATAACTTAAAATACAAGTTTCAAATGGATCTTTGGCCAACATGAAACTTGTAGAGCATCTCAATACTTTTAATTTTAGTACTAGAAGTCCTCAAGGGGATTTGTAGAACTCAAGTTATGGTTCTTGCAAATTACAGGTCACCAGAGGACACTGAAATTTATCTGTGAAAGTCACTTGATTTCCAAGCAACTTTTGCCCTTCAAGGAGTTTTCAAATGGATTCTTGGCCAAAATAAGAGTTTTAGATCTTGATCTTAGATTTCCATAGAGTGCTAGAAGTCCTTGATAGGATTTGTAGAACTCAAGTTATGATCTTGGCAATCCAGGGGTATTTTGGGTATTGGTGATTATAGGTAATTCTCAAGCATGGGTCAAAATCTCCAACTTAGAGGCCTCAAATGGAAAATTGTTCAACTAGAAAGTTGCTCAAAATAGGGTTTTAATCTTGACCATGCATTAGGGAGGCTTTAAATTGGCCCATAGGAGAAGTTGGTTTGAAATGGTTTTTAAATGAAGAAATTAAAGTCATTTAAAAGGCAAAATTGTGATTTCTTGATTTTATGGCCAAATAAGTCCATGTTATATACCAATTTGATCAGAAAACATGTTTTGGAAAGGATGGCAATATTACTTTTTTGATTTGAGGTCATTTACACATGGTTCCCTTTAATACCTTAAGGTTGAAATAACATAACCATCACACTCCATAAGATAAAAAACAAGGAGAATACACATCCAATTCAGTTCTAAATATCACAAGAGGAGAAATTCCAATGAGTGTGAGAGCCAGAACAGAGCAAAGCATGATTTCCACATATGAGATTTTCAAGGAATGTGAGAAATTAAATTTCTCATTCAGGTTGTTACAGAAGTTTCTAGAGGGTTCTATTAGCTTCTATATAACATATGCATTGGATTCAGATAGTTTTTTTGGGAGGAATTGAGCAAGGAACCAGAGCAAGCCATTGAAAATTCTCAAGCTGCATCAAGAATCAGATTTTGGAATTGAAGAGGATTCAAAGCAATTTGTCCATTGGAGAAGCTTTAGAAGTGGTTCTTGAGTGATTCTGCAAGAGATTGGAGGTTGAATCGTGCCATAACCTCATCTGTTCATCACATTAAACCAGGTTTGCAACTTTCATTTTTGCTCCAGTTTGTAGTGAATTGATTAGAATTTGATGCATGGTTAGGTTAGTGTTGATGCTTAGGTGGATTTAGACACAAATTTGGGATGATTAGAGACACTTTAGGTTGTGATCAGAATTCTGTTGAGAGGAATATTGTGAGATTCTTGAGGCTTTAAGCATGGCTGAATGGTGAAAATTGATCAGGGAAGCATGTAGATGAGTTTAGGATCTTTACTTGCAAGGATTGAGTTGATCAAGATTGGGTGATATTTCTACAACTTCTATCGGGTTTTGAGTTGGGGTGAGAATCAATGGAAATGGAGATCATATTCATGATCAGGATGAAATTTCAGGTGGAATAGGGTATCTAGTTGCAAGGATTGATGAGTTTTTTGGATTGCCACACCGGAGAAGGCGGTGGAGCTAAGCTCAGGCCACCGTCTGAGCTTCTCCCTCCTTTTTTCAAATATTTGGGGACGATGACCCAGGGCCCTAGGATCTTAGTCTGACCCTTGACAAAAACCAAATCCAAAGGCCACGATTGCGTTTCAATTACTGAAGGATTGAATTTAGATGAAACGCCCCGTTTCATTTAATCTGAGTTGGATGGGCTTAGTGACTTCTTGCTTTCCACACCCCTGGTTTGGACCCAATGAGAAACACAACGTGAAATCATTGCTATTTTCCACAAGAGTTTTCCAATTTTCCTTTTTATTTTCTCTGATTTTCTTATGTGGTTTGGGCTTAAGGTTCATGTGCTACGCGCACCCCCATTCTGGGCCCAGCCTGGATTATAACATGGAATATTTGCTATTTGGCACGCAGGTTTCTTAATTTTCATTGTTTTCCTTTTAATTTTACATTTTGCATATAGTTAGGAATAAATTCACAATAATTAGGAAAATTAGTCTTTTTAATCTAGATTTTTTTCCCTGAATTCCTTAGAAAGTTTAGAATTTATTAGGATTGGAAAATATGTAATTTATGCATTTTATATTTTATTTTCATTTTTTGTATTTTAATTGGTTTTATTTTCAATATGGTTGATACATGATTTTGTTGATTTTATTATGGATGATTGGTGATGAGTTTTGAGTTGATTCTTTTTGGGCTAGATAGCTTAGATATGCATGTCCCCCTAGTAATTTTCTCATGTTTTTGTGAGAGAATTTTAGGCTAGTTTGAGCATTGAACTTTAGGTGTTGTAGAATTAGGGTTTTAGGATGATACCCTTAGGTTTAGGGCATAGTTTTAGGTCCAAATGAATGGTTAACCCCATGGTTTTTGTATGAGAGATTCATAAGAGGTTTAGGAACCCTTAGTAATTTTTGTAGGATTTTACAATCATGTTTGATATTTTAATTAGAATTAGTTTTAAGACTAACTTCTAGGTGTTTCTAATGAACTAATTTGGATAGTTTAACTCAATAGTTCCCCTTAGATTAGGGTGGTGTTGCTTTTGAGCTTGGGTGATCATGAAGACCAAATGAAGGTGCTTTGGGGAGCTTAGAGGAGCTTGGAGTTGAAGATTTCTCATCTGTTGGAGTGCTTGTCAGGAGCTTAGGAAAATTAGGGTTTTAGGAAGTGCCTTAAACCTAGTTTTGATTCTTTCTTCAAACATAGAGTGCCTTGTTTGCCTCTATTCTATCCAATGACATAAAGTCCTCCTTGGGAAGCTCCATCTCTCCTTAGGAGGGATGAGTGGTATGCCCAAGTGAGTAGAACTTTGAGGATATCTTTCATTTGCAATGATTAGGTTCTTAGTGGCTTCCTTTGGTTGTCATTAAGTTACTTAACATTTCAACTTGATCTTGTTGAATGATTCTCACTTGGAGGTGCTTGTTGAAGCTTGGTAAAGGAAAATATGAGGTAGCTTGTTGAAGCTAGGGTTTTGTTTGCTTGTTGAAGCTAGGAGCTTGTTGAGGTCAAGAGCTGGTTGAAGCTGTTTACTGGTTGGGGTTTGAGCTTGTCTAAGCTGGTAGCTTGTTGAAGTTTGGTGTCTATTGAAGATTGAAAGTTTATTGAAGCTTGAAGATAGGAGTTATTCATGAAGATGAAGGTTGTTGCTGTCAACTTTTTGCTGGTTAATCATCTGTTGCTGTCAGAGCTGTTGGTTGCTGTAGGAGATTGGTGCTGCTGCTTGGGCTGCCTTCTTTGCTGTGGCTTTTGTCTTCTGTATTGTTTGTTGGCTTGTATAGCTTGCCCCTAGGTTTGAGGTGGATCTTGTCTCCTCTTGCCTATTGTTTTCTCTCTTGCCTCTCTTATATTGCTGCATTGCATGCATTTTACTGTACTTGCTTGCTTTCTTTTCTGTTTATCCCATAGGATCTCTGATTTCCTCTGTGCAGGAGGGAATTACGACAGACATTAGGATTCTTATCCATGCATGACAACATTAGGTTAGTTTTATTCCCTTTCAACCCTAGGCTTTTTAGAGCTTCTTTCTCTTTTCTCATCTCAAAACAATTCAGAAATACAGTAATAAGGTTAATTGACGTCGTACGTTACGAGCCTTAAGCTATTTGAGAAAAGGTTGCTGGAGGGTCACTCTTCAGTAATCTAACTGCTTAGTATGGTACCTTAGGGTGACAGACGATGTAGTCACTCTCAAATCATAGTCTCTAGTGCGTCATAGATTGCAAACAAACTAAAAAAAACACTTCTTTCGTAAAAGATTCAAAACAAACATCAAAGTGTCATTTTTGTCCGCTTGGACTCTTAATCCAGAAAAACCCTTTTTGAAGGTAATAAAAAACAGTCAGACGAGCTTGTGTCTTCAGTAGCCCGAATTACGTTTGCTCTGATCTTTCATGTTGTATGAAAGTACGTAGGCATAGGATGCTGTATCCTAGCCAGCAAGCTTCCCCTCCTTTCCCGTAGGTAGGCGAACTACGTTGACTCTGATTTCTCGTTCCAGACGGGAATACGTAGGCATAAAGTGCGATACTTTGCCGAGTCATTTTCTTTTTCTTTAACCCAGCCCTTTGGAGTAGATAGAATAACACACCCTAGATAGAAAACAAGCGTGGATCCCGTCGAGTACGACGGACGTGAGGGGTGCTAATACCTTCCCCTTGCATAACCAACTCCCGAATCCAGGATTTGGTTACGATGACCATTCCTTTCCCTCTTTGCGTTAGGTTTACTCTGAGCGTTTCCTTTCCCTCCTGTGGGATAAATAACGCATGGTGGCGACTCTTCTGTCATAGCCGGCGCCGATTTTCGCAGTAGAGACAGCTGGCGACTCTGCTGAGGACTCCAACGGTTCCCTATGCGAGTCGATCCTAGCGCTTGTTTTCCCGTCTGGGGTTTTGTATGTATTTACCTTTCTGCCTTTACTTTCAGTATTATATTATTGTTGTTGTGCTGGGAAGAGGGTTAGATTGAGAGATAAGCTGGACCTGGGCTTGAGTTTGCACATAGACTTAGAAGTAGAGAGTAGTGGCTAGCCTGCTTGCTTAGCTCGCACCAGCTAGCCGCAAAATCTGCGCTCGGACGAGATTCTCTTTGATGCTTCTTGCCTGGCCCTTAGGGCTCGACAATTTGTCTGACCCGAAGATTGTCGACTCTGGGGACCTATCATTTGGGGATTCAACTAAGTGAGGCCGCTTCAAGGGATGATGATGCCACACCTTCTGGGTATCGTATCATCGCTCTTGAAAGTCTGTGACGTTGAGCCCGCATAGGATGTCGTACCTCGTCTGCGAGTCAAATACATACCTGTGAGGGGTAGGTAGGTCTGTTTGCAGGAAACCTTTGACCTTAGAGTGCCTGGTTTATCTCTGTCAGTGAGATGTGGTTACAGGGTTCATTTGAGTGGTTGGTTTGGTTTGAGATGAAAATTTGATGGTTCTCAGGCTTCAGTACAAAGCAGCACAGTCCATCAGCATTGCACTTGATCTCCTGGTTGCATATGCATGTGCATTTTCATGTTTGCATTTCATTAACGTGTATTTATGTTGCAGGTGTGATCATTCCCCTCTGATTCTAGTGTATCTTCTAGCCAGACATGGAGTCCTTGAAGAGGACAATTGCTTACTGGTTGCATTCGCCAGATATCAGTTCCTTGCTGGGATTAGTTGCTCTAGCGGATGAGAGAGTGAGGGCTAAGTTCAGAGTATCTTATGGGAGATTGCTTAGTTTGTTGTACAGGCCTTCAACATTTGAGACGACTGGGGTGTATACTTTGATGCAGTTTTATGAGCCTCAGCTGAGATGCTTCCTGTTCCCCGACTATATTCTGGCACCCACTTTGGAGGAGTATTCTGCTATGTTCGGAGTTCCTGTGTTAGACCAGATGCCCTTTATACGTGTTGATGCTGAGCCTGAGTTGGCTACACTTGCTGAGATTGTCAGTTTAGACGCTTCTGAGTTTCCTGGAAGATTGGTCAAGCTGAACGGAGCCTATGGTTTTCACCTGTCTGTCCTGGCTGAGAAGGCTACTCAGTGCGCGAAGAGTGGACGTTGGGTTGCCTTCAGTGCCATTCTAGCTGTCTGCATCTATGGGATTGTCTTGTTTCCTAATGTGCCAGATTTTGTTGACTCAGATGCCTTCTTGATTCTTGCCTCGAAGAATCCAGTTCCTACTCTCTTGGGCGATGTTTATCATTCTATTCACTATAAGAATGAGAAACATCATGGCAAGAATGTTTCCTGCTGTCTTCCTCTTTTGTACAGGTGGTTCCAGGGACATCTTCCGAAGACAGGGCCTTTTGTTGATGCTGTTGATACTTTGGATTGGTCTTCCCGGTTGATGGTGCTGTCTGCTGAGAATATCATTTGGTTTGATCGAAACACGCTTGGCACTGATATTATATATAGTTGCAGTGGCTTTCCGAATGTCCCTTTGATTGGACGGAAAGGCTGTATCAACTATAACCCTTCTCTGCTGGTGAGACAGTTTGGTTATGCCTTGAGAGATGCTCCTATTGAGGACGAGATACAGGAATCTCTGTATCTCACGGGCTCATTAGATGAGGCTGTTTTGATCAGGTTGAGACATGCATGGGCTAACATCCATAGGAGAGGGAAAGCTTTGCTTGGCAAAAGCAACAGTAAAGCTTATGATCCTTATTTGGCTTGGATCCACGAGAGAGCTAGGACCTCCTTGATGCCATATCCTACTGTGGAACCTCTGTATCTTCCAGTGATTGAGGCACCTACTTCGGTAGAGATTGAGAAGTATAAAAAATTGTTGGCTGAAAATGAAGAATTGAAGAAAGCCAATGATGAGTTAGAGAAAGAGATCTTCCAGTTGCGTCATGAGAAGAATGAAGCTACCTTCACTGTGAAGGAACAGATTGAGTTGATTAATAGGTTGGGTTCAGATTTGACTGAAGAGACCGACAAGAGGGAAAAGGTGGGAGTAGCCTTAAACGGTGTTAGCAAGGTGCTTGCTTCCAAGAAGGAACTCTTAAACAAAGCTTATTCCCGACTCGGCAAGTGGGAAACATTATGGAATACCACGCTTACCAAGCGGAAGGAGCGTGAAGATGAGCTGAAGCAGCAGGTTGCCACGCTAGAGGCGCAGATTAGAGCTCAGGATGCAAAGATTGCTGAAGAGACATCACTTAGGAGCGCTGTTGAGCTTAGAATAAGGGACCTTGGCGAGAAGTTGAGAGGTTGTGAATTGAAGGCCGACTCCAAGAGGTGCAGACTCGACGAGTGTTTTGGCGAAGGAACCTGCAAGGACGACGCCAAAAAGCTGAGATCCACTGCTGAGCGACATGCATTACTGATATAAGAGCTAATCTCCAGACTAGGTCATTCGGAGACGTTGAGGATATTGGAAGATGTCCGAGTGCGCCATTTGGCCTGAGTTATCTTTGCCGTGCTTTTGTTATCTGTACTTGTATTTTGACCATCGCCAGGCTTGTTGGCCGAGGTCTCTTCTGTTGTATTCAGTTGTACTCTTGTACTCTGCCTCTTGGCGTTTGTTTATGTATGAGGGTTTTCTGATTCCTTGCTTGCTTGATGGGGACTCCATTGTCGTGATGGCCTTCTCTCTGAAACTAGAATCGAGGGGGGGGGGGAATATAACCTGTAGCATATTTATACATTTGCATCTGCATCCTCATATTGCATGACCGGTATTTTTGAATCTGTATCTTATTTCCTGCGTCTCAGGTTTTTCAGGATTGACGACCAGAGAGTCCACCGCTATTCAACTAGAAACAACTGCAAGAAGATAATGGATCAAGTTCAGATCGAGATGCAGGAAATCCGCGAGAAGCTGACTTTGTTCATGCAAGCTATGGAGAGCATGGCCAAGGGCCAGGAGAATCTTCAGACCTTGGTGCAGCCGCTGCTGACGCGGGCGAACGGAAATGGCAACACTGACCACATTTCTGTTGAAACTCCTCGCCGGGAGGATGAGATACCGACAGTTGTTACTCCACCTGTTGTGACTGTCAACAAAAACACTGGTACTGGTGCAGGTGCTGGCGCTGGTAATGGCAACACTGGAAATGGTGGTGATGGGCATGTTGTTAACAACAAAGGCAACACTGTGGATGACGATCAAGGATTCGTTGACAATGTTGGCTTTGGAAACAATGGGTATGGAAATGTCAATCAGGATGAGAACTTCAGGTTCAACAATCAAGGCTTCGGTAATAACGGTTACGGCAACAATCAGGGGTATGGCTACGGTAATGGTAGATTCGGTAATGTGAACGGCGCTGGAGCATTTCCTTTCAACAATGGTTTTGGACCTGCTGGGATCAATCAAGGGTTCAGCAACCGAGGATAGGGTCCTGTGTTCAATCAGCAAGGATTTGGCCGTAACATGGGTTACGATGGGTATGGCAATGACTGGAATGTGGATCAACAGGATGACGCTTTTTCAGGAAGAGGTATGGGACCTGAAGGCCCTATTGACCCTGTTCAGAGGATCAAAATGCTAGAAGAGCAGATGAAAGGTGTGGTTGATCAGAATTCCGCTGTGTTAGATATGACTACTATGGGGTTGGTACCAGGGCTGAGGGTGCCATTAAAATTCAAGGCTCCAACATTCGACAAATACAAAGGGGATACCTGCCCAAAGGTCCATGTACGTTCTTATTATAGAAGGATGTCTATGTATTCCAATGATGAAAGGATGCTCATGCATTTCTTTCAGGATAGCTTATCGGGACCATCTTTGGAATGGTACATGGGGCTGGAGCCCACCCAGATTAGGAGCTGGAAGCAGTTGGCTGATGCTTTTGTTATGCATTACAAATATAACAGCGATTTGGCGCCTAACAGAGTTCAGTTGCAGAATCAGTCGCAGAAAAGTGGTGAAAGTTTCAAAGAGTACGCGCAACGGTGGCGCGATATGGCAGCTCAGGTGCACCCTCCTTTGGTTGAAAGGGAGATGAATGACATGTTTGTGGGGACATTTACAGGAATGTACTATGACAAGTTACTCAATGTTTCGATGGGCAGCTTCTCCGATATGATCCTTATGGGAGAGAGGATCGAAAATGGAATTAAAATTGGAAAGATTCAGGGAGGTGAATCTACTTCAGCGGGGGGTGCGAGAAAAGCGTTCGGCGGAAGACGACAAGGTGATACAAGCGCTGTATTTGGTGGCAGAGGCCGGGGCAGAGGTAGAAATCAGTATAGTCAACCTCAACAAATATCCAGTGTTACTATTCCAATTCCTCAACAACAACAGCAGCAGCAGCAACAAAGGCAGAATCAGGGTCAGAGAAGGTTTCAGAATGCAAAGCCGAAGAGAGTATTCGATAAGCCTCCGTCGACATATGCAGAGCTTCTTCAGACATTGCTAGGGTTGAATTTGGTTGAGAAAAGAACTTTGGAACGACCTACAGGACCGGTACTTCCTTATGGGTACGACGCTAGTAAGCACTGCGAATTCCATTCCGGGGCGCCCGAACATGATGTAGAATCTTGTCATGCCTTCAAGCATAAAGTTCAAGAATTGTTGGACAGTAAAGCCATCAATTTTGGTCAAACTAGGCCTAATATTGTACAACAGCCTATGCCTAATCATGGGGCAAATGCTATCTTGACAGAAGAAAATTTGAACTTGGTGATGGATGTTAATGAACTGAAGACACCATTGAGTGAGGTGAAAAGCAGGTTGCTCAGAGGGGGAGTATTTCCTGGTTGTGATGAATACTGTTTAGAGTGTTGGACCCAGCTTGAGGGTTGTACTGATTTAAAACAGGGCATTCAGGCCATGATCGACGAAGGGACCTTGCAATTTGATCGAACTGCGGTTGAGAAGCCTGTAGAGGCGTTATGTGACGAGCAGAATGATATTGCGACAGTGACGATCCCGAGGAAAACTATAACGATAACGGCGCCCGCCAAGCGGCCAACTATTACAATTACCAAAGCAGGGCCTGTTCCCTTTGAGAGTACGAAAGTTGTTCCGTGGACATATGGATTAGAAGCATATTGCAACGGTGAAAAGATTGTGGTGAATAACCAGCCAGTTGGGGCTGTTGATAATGTCGTTGGAACGAGGGGCATGACCCGTAGCGGAAGGATCTTTACCTCACCTGAAATAGAAGCAGAGAGGTTGGCCAAAGGCAAAGCCAAAGTAAATGAAAGCGGGCCTACTCATTCGAAAGAAAAGGATACATCGCTCAAGGACGTAGAGGAGTTCATGAGACTGATTCGGAAAAGCGACTACAAAATTGTTGAACACCTACAGCAGACGCCGTCGAAGATTTCTATCTTGTCGTTGTTATTATGTTCCGAGGCCCACCAGAACGCCTTGCTAAAGATTCTGGATACGTCATTTGTGCCTCAAGAAGTTTCTGTAAATCAGTTAGAGGGGGTAATGGCACATGCCAATGCTGGACATAGCATGGGTTTCACAGATTTTGACCTAACACCCAGGGGTCGAGAGCACAACATGGCTTTACATATATCGGTGGAATGCTGGGGCACCGTAATGTCGCATGTATTGGTGGATACGAGGTCGTCGTTGAACGTATTGCCAAAGAAAGCCATGATGAAATTGGACGTACGGGGAATTATTTGCACGCCCAGCGATTTAGTTGTGAGGGCGTTTGACAGTACGAAAAGATCGGTGTTTGGGTCAATAACATTACCGCTTCAGGTGGGCCAGAGGTTTTTGATACTGAATTCTACATCGTGGATATCCATCCGGCTTATAGCTGCCTTCTTGGACGCCCATGGATCCACGCTGCAGGGGCCGTAACGTCCACCTTGCATCAGAAGTTGAAGTACATGGTGGGTGATAGTGTTGTTACCGTTTGCGGGGAGGAGGATATTTTGGTCAGTCACCTGGCATCGTTCAGATATGTTGAGGTCGACGGAGAAATACACGAGACACCTTGTCAAGCCTTCGAAGGGTTGCGAATTAAAGACAAAGCTCAGGGTTCCAGCAAAATATCAGATGTGGCAGTGTCATCTTACAAAGAGGCACAGGCTTTAGTGCAGACTGGTGAGACTAAAGGCTGGGGGAAGGTTCTGGAGATTCCCGTGAAGAATGATAAGTTTGGGCTAGGGTATCGACCGACGTCGTCAGCGTCATCTTCAGGAGCGCCCAGGTTCAAGGGAACGGTCACGATTACGCCAAGCGGGGTGTGCTTTGAGACTATCAACGCTATTTCCGATGCTGAAGACGGAGATAGTGACTGCGATATGGACGCGTGGATCAAGCCAAGCGTGTCAGGACAAAGTCTCTGCAACTGGTCCATCCGGGAAACTGTCCCAGTGACTTTTAAACATTAATGATTTTTTTTTATCAATTGTTGAATAATCCTATGTCCTACCCGGGGCATAGTGATTTTACCTTAGGGCTACTTGATTATGTGTATTGCACTGTTTTAATCATGAAATAAAGGCGTTTTTCATATACAAATATTGTGATCCCTGTTTTTCTTGTTTTCACTTTAACAATAAATGGCAACGTGGTTATTTTCTTTGTTTGCGTGTTGAAGCGTTTAACCATTTCCTTTGCAGGACTAATATTTCAGATGACATCTCCTACGAACCGCCTATGACTCGTGTCGACTTCGAGCACCTGGTATTCTAAGCAGAGGAAGAGACTGTTGAGGATAGTGACCTGCCAGAGGAGCTGACTCGTTTGTTGAAACAGGAAGAGAGAATCATTCTGCCTCATCAGGAGGAAATTGAGGTTATCAACTTGGGGTCGGAAGAAGTTGTGAGAAATATCCGTATAGGGGCTGCGCTGTAGAGCGACATCAAGCAAAGGTTGATTGAGATACTGCGAGAGTATGGTGATATATTTGCTTGGTCGTACGAGGATATGCCTGGATTAGATACGGACATGGTTGTGCACCGTCTGCCGTTGCGAGAGGAATGTCCACCTGTTAAGCAGAAACTCGGAAGAACCAGACCAGACATGGTTGTGAAAATCAAGGAGGAAGTTCAAAAACAGTGGGATGCTGGTTTCCTAGCCGTTACAACTTATCCGTCATGGGTCGCTAATATAGTACCAGTGCCGAAGAAAGACGGTAAAGTGCGAATGTGTGTAGACTACCGTGATCTGAATAGGGCGAGCCCGAAAGACGACTTTCCACTTCCTCACATTGATGTGCTGGTCGATAATACTGCTCAGTTCTCCGTATTCTCCTTCATGGACGGCTTATCAGGCTATAATCAGATCAAAATGGCGCCAGAAGACATGGAGAAGACTACCTTCATTACTCCATGGGGAACATTTTGCTACAAAGTGATGCCCTTCGGACTGAAGAACGCTGGGGCAACATATCAACGTGTTATGACGACTCTTTTTCATGACATGATGCACAAAGAGATCGAGGTTTATGTTGATGATATGATTGCCAAATCCCAGACGAAGGAAGACCATTTGGTTAATCTGCTGAAACTGTTCAAAAGACTTAGGAAGTTCAGGTTGAGACTGAACCCTAACAAGTGCACCTTCGGGGTGAGATCGGGTAAACTGCTGGGGTTTATTGTGAGCGAAAAGGGAATAGAGGTTGATCCTGCAAAGATAAAAGCAATACAAGAAATGCCGACGCCTAAAACAGAAAAAGAAGTGCGTGGGTTTTTAGGGAGGTTGAACTACATCGCTCGGTTCATATCTCACATAACTGCGACATGCGAGCCGTTATTCAAATTGCTGAAAAAGGATCAGGTGTTGACCTAGAATGAAAATTGTCAAAAGGCGTTCGACAAGATAAAAGAATACTTGCAGGAACCTCCTGTTTTGATACCCCCAGTGGCCGGAAGACCTTTGATTATGTATTTGACGGTTCTTGAGGAAAGTATGGGTTGTGTTCTCGGTCAACACGACGAGACCGGACGTAAAGAGCATGCGATATACTATTTGAGTAAGAAGTTTACCGACTGTGAGTCCAGATACTCGATGCTCGAGAAGACGTGTTGCGCGCTAGCCTGGGCCGCCAAACATTTGAGGCAGTACATGCTGAATCATACAACCCTGCTAATTTCAAAGATGGATCCAATCAAATATGTGTTTGAAAACCAAGCACTCTCCGGAAGAATTGCCCGATGGCAGATGGTGTTAACAGAGTACGATATCCAATATGTCTCGCAAAAAGCTATTAAAGGTAGCGTTCTGTCCGAGTACCTCGCTGAGCAGCCGGTTGAGGACTACCAATCGATGAGGTTTGATTTTCCTGACGAGGATATCATGTACCTGAAAATGAAAGATTGTGAAGAACCGTTGTCGGACGAAGGACCAGAGTTGGGTTCCAAATGGCAGTTGATATTTGACGGAGCTGTGAATTCCTATGGTAGCGGAATAGGCACAATTATCACCACTCGTCAGGGGTCGCACATCCCATTTACTGCCCGATTGAATTTTCCCGTTACCAATAATGAGGCTGAATATGAGGCTTGCATCATGGGTCTGGAAGAAGCCATTGATTTGCGAATCAAGAACCTGGACGTATACGGAGACTCAGCTCTAGTGGTGAATCAGATTAAAGGAGAATGAGAGACACGTCAGCCCAATTTGATACCATATATGAATTGTGCAAGGAGATTGTTGCCTTTCTTTGACAAGGTGGAATTGCATCACGTGCCACGAGCAGAAAATCAAATGGCTGACGCCCTGGCGACATTGGCTTCAATGTATAAAGTTAACTTCTGGAACGAGGATCCCCAGATTGTTATCTCTCGGCTCGATAGGCCTGCATTCATATTTGCCATTGACGAGGCTCCCGATGGTAAACCCTGGTACTTTGACATCCAGAACTTCCTGAAGAACAAGGAGTATCCGGCTGGGGCATCCAGTCGAGATCAGAAGACTCTCAGGAGATTGGCTGGCAATTTCTATCTGAACCCGGACGGTGTCCTGTATAAAAGAAACCACGACTTGGTGTTGCTACGCTGTGTAGATGAGAAAGAGGCGAAGCTACTCATGGAAGAGATACATGAGGATACATTTGGTACACATGCTGGTGGGCATGCTATGACAAGAAAACTGCTGCGGGCAGGTTACTATTGGCTGACTATGGAAACAGACTGTTTCAAGTTTGCAAAAAGGTGTCATAAATGCCAGATTTATGCAGACAAAGTCCATGTGCCTCCGAGTCCTCTGAATGTGATGTCATCACCGTGGCCTTTCTCGATGTGGGGGATTGGCATGATTGGCAAGATCGAGCCTACGGCATCAAACGAACACCGGTTCATTTTGGTGGCAATTGATTACTTCACCAAATGGGTGGAAGCAACATCATATGCCAATGTCACCAAACAAGTGGTAGCCAGATTCATCAAGCGAGATATTATCTGCAGATATGGAATCCCTGAGTGGATTATCACCGACAACGGTTCAAATTTGAATAACAAAATGATGAAAGAGCTGTGTCAGACTTTTAAGATTGAGCATCACAACTCTTCTCCTTACCGGCCCAAGATGAATGGCGCTGTCGAAGCGGCCAATAAGAACATAAAGAAGATTGTTCAAAAGATGGTTGTGACGTATAAGGACTGGCACGAGATGCTACCTTTCGCTTTGCACGGTTATCGTACGATGGTACGCACATCAACCGAGGCAACCCCTTTTTCATTAGCATACGGGATGCAGGCGGTGTTACCGTTGGAGGTCGAGATTCCTTCCCTGAGGGTTTTACGTGATGTCCAACTTGACGAGGCAGAATGGGTTAAAGATAGACTGAATCAGCTCAGTTTAATGGATGAGAAGAGACTGGCTTCTTTAGCCTACGGTCGGTTATATCAGAGTCGGATGAAGAAAGCTTACGACAAGAAGGTATGCCCTCGAAGCTTTCAGACGGGCGATCTTGTTTTGAAAAAGATTCTCCCACCACAAACAAATCACAGGGGCAAGTGGACTCCTAATTACGAAGGTCCCTACGTTGTCAGAAAAGTCTTCTCTGGAGGAGCCTTGTTACTATCCACCATGGATGGTGAAGACTTTACGTCTCCTGTGAATTCGGACGCAGTTAAAAAATACTTTGTTTGAAAGTGACCCGCTGGACAGTAAAAAGAGAGTCCAGGAAAAAATGGGGCATCCCGGCGAACCATAAAATAATGAATCAAAGGTTCGGGAAAAAGTTAGGGATAAAATTGAAAAGATGTACACCCGCGAAGTCGAAAACCTGAAAAGGGCGACTTCGGCAAAAAAGGGTATCCCGGTGAATTGAAAACCCGCAAAGGGAGGTTCACGCAAAAGTTAGGGATTGAAAAAAGCAAATGACTGCGGTCCGGATTTGATACGACATTGCTTAGTGATTTGGGAGTACCTGGGGGCCGTCTATCCAAAAACAATCTCTTCCGAAGATCGAGTATCGGGAAAGCGCAGAGTCAGGCGAGTCATAGGAGGATCAGCTCATGGTGTTTGTCTGTACCACATTGCCGACATGTATACAAATATTGTTTTGTATTTTGTGCATATATGTATGTATGTTTGTGCGTAACTTCCTCTTTTCAGGAGTTGCATCCAGTGTACTAAACTTTGCCTATTCAGAGGCCCATTATCAATAAAACATGTTATTCAGTACTTGATGCTTGTTCTTTACTATTTTGTTTGTGAAAGACGCCAATGTTTTGATAAACTTGCACTTGCATAATCTTGCTGGCCCTTGCCAATAATTGCTAAAACTTCAAATTGACTGGAGTAATGTCACAGATGCTAACCCGAATAGATTCTGTTGTATAGGCCTGTTTTGTCTCGTTTGTGTTTTGCAGGATTCTTACCTTTGGAGCAAACGGTCTGGAATTGTATTCCCCAGCCAAGGTCGCTTGACGTAAGACCTGATTCCAGTTGATGTCATTCCTCAGCTAGTCGCAGCTTATCCCCCCGAGGTTTGAAATGACGGTTATCCCTTCCCGAAGGAGGGAATTATTCTCCCTAGGAGAGTGTCCTCATGGAAAGCCGTCCATAGGATTAATCCCGGCATGTCAAAATCGATGTCCCCTGCAGGGGTTGTGCTCCTCAGCGAATCGAAGATGTGCACGTTCAATCTCCAGCATGGGAGATTCTCGCAATAGTTAACCAAGTTGTTGGTTCGAAAGGTTTATATCCACGAAGGATGGGTTTCTTGCTCCCCACAGGTCGTCATGCCATTGACAGGATGTCGATCCTCGGCAGAGTGGTAACGACGAATGTGTAAACTGTGCCCAGACTGTGTACTTTGCCCAGAAGTGTTGCTTCTTTCCCAGCTAAGTTTGTTCACCAGCAGGGTGTTTGTCCTTTCCTCCTAGGGGAAGTTGATGTTTAACCTCTCCCCGGCAGAGTTGGTTGCATTTCTGGCGTTTATTTCACCAGAATACTTTGTGATACTTGTTCTCCCCAGCGGAGTTGGCGTTACCCTCAGCACTCATGTTGTTGAGACATCATTATCAGAACGGCCCCGACAGCTTGAGCCTGCATTTGCATTTGCATATATCGTCATATTTGCATCTATTCAAACGCGTAGCATTGTCGTGTCGTACGGAGCATTACGCCATTTTCAAACATACGCATTTTTGAAACATAAATCAGGTTGGTTAACCTTTTGCTTTCAGGTGTGTTTTCTCAGCGAGAGTATGAAGTTCTAGCTTAGATCTATGACCAGACATTCGAGGTCTCGCCATGAGACGTGTGTTGATACGATTCATCTTATTATTTTCCCCACAGAGTTAATGGGTTAAGTTTCTCGTTGTCCCCGAGCAGAGTTGTTTGCTTAAATTTCTCTTGTTCCCCCTCCAGAGTTGCTTGTTGGAGTTTCTCTTATCCGGCCAGCGGATTATTTCCTTCAAATTTGTTGTTACGTCAGCATCAAAGGGTTTCATGAATCAGAATTTCAGAGGCTGCCGCCGGTTATCAGAACAGGCGTACGACAGTTTGGTTTCCAAATATCCCCAGTAGAGTCCTCCTCAAAGTCATTGTCACGCCAATGCTAAAAGGTTGGTGGGTTGGGACCAATGGAGTTAGCTACTGCAGAGATAAAAAAACAGAGAAACGGTATTCGGAGTATCCTCTCGTATGGATAAACGGATGCTTTTCCCTACTGGTTGACAGAAGGATTTCCCCGGAAGTCGTCAAAACTTTATTGCCTATGTTGATAGGAGTTCCTCGTGTTGACGAGATATGAGTCCTGACGTGGACAATTTATTCCTGTATTGACGGGATTTCTTCGTGCTAGTGAAGTGGGTGTCCTAACATGGACAGATTTATTTCCTCAGGTTGACGAGATGTGCTAGTCCTAACGTGGACAGGTTCGACTTCTCCGTGTTAACGGAATGTGAAGTCCGGGCATGGACAAAATTGATTACTCTTCGTGGACCATTTATTCCCAGCAGATATCTTTCTTCGTAATGGTGAAATGTGCGTCCTGATGTGGACAAGTTTATAGTTCTTCGTGTTGACAAGATGCGCGAGTCCTGACGTGGACAAATTTATCTTTCTTCGTGTTGGCGAAGCGTGAGTCCTGACGTGGACAGGTTTTATTTCCTCAGCAGGTCGAAGATGCGTGAGTCCTGACGTGGACGAGTTTATCTTTCTTCGTGTCGACGAAACGGTGTCCTGACATGGACAATTTACTCCCATGCTAATAGGATTTTCTTGTGATGACGAGATGTGAGTCCTGACGTGGACAAATCAAGACGCAGTTTATTCCTAACGTGGACAGTTTATTCCTAACGTGGACAGTTTATTCCTAACATGGACAGTTTACTCCTAACGTGGACATTTTATTCCTAACGTGGATGATTTATCCCTATGTTGATAGGATCCCCTCGTGATGACGAAATGCAGACGAGTCATCCCCAGCGAAGTCGCCGGGATTTTTTCGTATTGACGGCAGGTGGAGTCCTGACGTGGACAAGTTTTAGTTGAGATTTCTTCGTGTTGACGAAACAAGCGTCCTAACATGGACAAAGTTCTATTCCTGTGTTGTTGAGATTTCGTCGGGTCGACGAAACGTGAGTCCTGACGTGGACAGATTTGTACTTATTCGTGATTTGACGAAATTTGGGTCCAGATGTGGACAAGGTTACTCCTGTGACGACATAATCTCTATTCGTGTTGACGAATTTGTTTCCCTTCTTGTGTTGACAAGGTTGGTCCAGTTGTGGACGGAGGTGTTTTGCAAAAGTTGTTCGGTACCTGTGGTGTTACATAGGTGGTGGAAGTTGAAATCAGAATTATTATCAGACGTTGGATCAGTTGTTGCCGTAACAACCGGATTCAGATAGGGGATGTCGTTCCCCCAAGCAGTGCAGTTTATTTCTGCGGTTGGCAAATTCCCGGGTTCTTGGTATTCAACCGTCTCGTACCTCGATTGTTTGAAGGCCGTTCGCTCTTCACCCAGTCGGGTCCAAGCCGTTTGAATAGGGGCAGCTGTTGCACCCCAAAATTTTCTCAACCTTTTCTTGCCTGATTTATGTTTCATTGCATTTCATTTGCATAGTTACATCATGTACATAGTTCAATCATTGGCATATCATAGCATAGCATGCCTCCAACAAGGGATCAAGGGTGTCTATCAAGAGAAGAGCCTAGCAAGAGGTCTTATCCAAGTGCGAAAGTCATCCAAGCCATCAAGAAGGGATTTGAAGTCTTGAGAAGTTTGAGTGCCTACATGTGGGTTTTGCTCCTATCCTGAGGAATATTGAGAATCATCAGTGGGATGAGAAACAAGGGATGTGAATGTGAGGTGTGTATAGATCTCATGTGATGTCTAGAGGGCCCTATTGAAGCTGAGGCAAGTCATTGATTCAAGTATGAGAGCCACAGTTGAGGTGCAGTCAACTAGGGTTTCATTTGGGTCAACCCTAATTCAAATATGCAATTGGAGAGTATCAAACCCTACCTTGAGATCATGGGATTCATGGATTGGTATGTTGATACATGTGTGGTGTTGTGCTAAGGTTAAGCAAAGAAAGATCAAGAATGTGGGAAGTTGCTAAATTAGGGTTTTAGTGTAAAATCCCTTGCTTAGTGCCTAACTTCAAAGCCACATAAGTCAAAATACAAGTTTCAAATGGATCTTTGGCCAACATGAAACTTGTAGAGCATCTCAATACTTTTAATTTTAGTACTAGAAGTCCTCAATGGGATTTGTAGAACTCAAATTATGGTTCTTGCAAATTACAGGTCACCAGAGGACACTGAAATTTATCTGTGAAAGTCACTTGACTTCCAAGTAACTTTTTCCCTTCAATGAGTTTTCAAATGGATTCTTTGCCAAAATAAGAGTTGTAGATCTTGATCTTAGCTTTCCATAGAGTGCTATAAGTCCTTGATAGGATTTGTAGAACTCAAGTTATGATCTTGGCAATCCAAGGGTATTTTGGGTATTGGTGATTATAGGTCATTCTCAAGCATGGGTCAAAATCTCCAACTTAGGTGCCTCAAATGGAAAATTGTTCAACTATAAAGTTGCTCAAAATAGGGTTTTAACCTTGTCCATGCATCAGGGAGGCTTTGAATTGGCTCATAGGAGAAGTTGGTTTGAAATGGTTTTTAAATGAAGAAATTAAAGTCATTTAAAAGGCAAAATTGTGATTTCTTGATTTTATGGCCAAACAAGTCCATGTTATATACCAATTTGATCAGAAAACATGTTTTGGAAAGGATGGCAATATTACTTTTTTGATTTGAGGTCATTTACACATGGTTCCCTTTAATACCTTAAGGTTGAAGTAACATAACCATCACACTCCATAAGATCAAAAACAAGAAGAATACATATCCAATTCAGTTCTAAATATCACAAGAGGAGAAATCCCAATGAGTGTGAGAGCCAGAACAGAGCAAAGCATGATTTCCACATATGAGATTTTCAAGGAATGTGAGAAATTGAATTTCTCATTCAGGTTGTTACAGAAGTTTCTAGAGGGTTCTATTAGCTTCTATATAACATATGCATTGGATTCAGATAGTTTTTTGGGAGGAATTGAGCAAGGAACCAAAGCAAGCCATTGAAAATTCTCAAGCTAGATCAAGAATCGGATTTTGGAATTGAAGAGGATTCAAAGCAAATCGTCCATTGGAGAAGCTTTAGAAGTGGTTCTTGAGTGATTCTGCAAGAGATTGGAGGTTGAATCATGCCATAACCTCATCTATTCATCACATTAAACCAGGTTTGCAACTTTCATTTTTTGCTCCAGTTTGTAGTGAATTGATTAGCATTTGATGCATGGTTAGGTTAGTGTTGATGCTTAGGTGGATTTATGCACAAATTTGGGATGATTAGAGACACTTTAGGTTGTGATCAGAATTCTGTTGAGAGGAATATTGTGAGATTCTTGAGGCTTTAAGCATGGCTGAATGGTGAGAATTGATCAGGGAAGCATGTAGATGAGTTTAGGATCTTTAATTGCAAGGATTGAGTTGATCAAGATTGGGTGATTTTTCTGCAACTTCTATCGGGTTTTGAGTTGGGGTGAGAATCAATGGAAATGGAGGTCATATTCATGATCAGGATGAAATTTCAGATGGAATAGGGTATCTAGTTGCAAGGATTGATGAGTTTTTGGGATTGCCACGCCGGAGAAGACGGTGGCGCTAAGCTCAGGCCACCGTCTGAGCTTCTCCCTCCTTTTTTCAAATATTTGGGGACGATGACCCAGGGCCCTAGGATCTTAGTCTGACCCTTGACCAAAACCAAATCCAAAGGCCACGATTGCGTTTCAATTACTGAAGGATTGAGTTTAGATGAAACGCCCCGTTTCATTTAATCTGAGTTGGATAGGCTTAGTGACTTCTTGCTTTCCACACCCCTGGTTTGGGCCCAATGAGAAACACAACGTGAAATCATTGCTATTTGCCACAAGAGTTTTCCAATTTTCCTTTTTATTTTCTCTGATTTTCTTATGTGGTTTGGACTTAAGGTTCATGTGCTACGCGCACCCCCATTCTGGGCCCAGCCTGGATTATAACATGGAATATTTGCTATTTGGCACGCAGGTTTCTTAATTTTCATTGTTTTCCTTTTAATTTTACATTTTGCATATAGTTAGGAATAAATTAACAATAATTAGGAAAATTAGTCTTTTTAATCTAGATTTTTTTCCTGAATTCCTTAGAAAGTGTAGAATTTAATAGGATTGGAAAATATGTAATTCATGCATTTTATATTTTATTTGCATTTTTTGTATCTTAATTGGTTTTATTTTCAATATGGTTGATACATGATTTTGTTGATTTTATTATGGATGATTGGTGATGAGTTTTGAGTTGATTCTTTTTGGACTAGATAACTTAGATATGCATGTCCCCCTAGTAATTTTCTCATGTTTTTGTGAGAGAATTTTATGCTAGTTTGAGCATTGAACTTTAGGTCTTGTAGAATTAGGGTTTTAGGATGATACCCTTAGGTTTAGGGCATAGTTTTAGGTCCAAATGAATGGTTAACCCCCTGGTTTTTGTATGAGAGATTCATAAGAGGTTTAGGAACCCTTAGTAATTTTTGTAGGATTTTACAATCATGTTTGATATTTTAATTAGAATTAGTTTTAAGACTAACTTCTAGGTGTTTCTGATGAACTAATTTGGATAGTTTAACTCAATAGTTCCCCTTAGATTAGGGTGGTGTTGCTTTTGAGCTTGGGTGATCATGAAGACCAATTGAAGGTGCTTTGGAGAGCTTAGAGGAGCTTGGAGTTGAAGATTTCTCATCTGTTGGAGTGCTTGTCAGGAGCTTAGGAAAATTAGGGTTTTAGGAAGTGCCTTAAACCTAGTTTTGATTCTTTCTTCAAACATAGAGTGCCTTTTTTGCCTCTATTCTATCCAATGACATAAAGTCCTCCTTGGGAAGCTCCATATCTCCTTAGGAGGGATGAGTGGTATGCCCAAGTGAGTAGAACTTTGAGGATATCTTTCATTTGCAATGATTAGGTTCTTAGTGGCTTCCTTTGGTTGTCATTAAGTTACTTAACATTTCAACTTGATCTTGTTGAATGATTCTCCCTTGGAGGTGCTTGTTGAAGCTTGGTAAAGGAAAATATGAGGTAGCTTGTTGAAGCTAGGGTTTTGTTTGCTTGTTGAAGCTAGGAGCTTGTTGAGGTCAAGAGCTGGTTGAAGCTGTTTACTGGCTGGGGTTTGAGCTTGTTTAAGCTGGTAGCTTGTTGAAGTTTGGTGTCTATTGAAGATTGAAAGTTTATTGAAGCTTGAAGATAGGAGTTATTCATGAAGATGAAGGTTGTTGCTGTCAACTTTTTGATGGTTAATCATCTGTTGCTGTCAGAGCTGCTGGTTGCTGTAGGAGATTGGTGCTGCTGCTTAGGCTGCCTTCTTTGCTGTGGATTTTGTCTTCTGTATTGTTTGTTGGCTTGTGTAGCTTGCCCCTATGTTTGAGGTGGAGCTTGTCTCCTCTTGCCTATTGTTTTCTCTCTTGCCTCTCTTATATTGTTGCATTGCATACATTTTACTGTACTTGCTTGCTTTCTTTTCTGTTTATCCCCTAGGATCTCTGAATTCCTCTGTGCAGGAGGGAATTACGACAGACATTAGGATTCTTATCCATGCATGACAACATTAGGTTAGTTTTATTCCCTTTCAACCCTAGGCTTTTTAGAGCTTTTTTCTCTTTTCTCATCTAAAAACAATTAAGAAATACAGTAATAAGGTTAATTACCGTCGTACGTTACGAGCCTTAAGCTATTTGAGAAAAGGTTGCTGGAGGGTCATTCTTCAGTAATTTGACTGCTTAGTATGGTACCCTTAGGGTGACAGACGACGTAGTCACTCTCAAATCATAGTCTCTAGTGCGTCAGAGATTGCAAACAAACTAAAAAAAACACTTCTTTCGTAAAAGATTCAAAACAAACATCAAAGTGTCATTTTTGTCCGCTTGGACTCTTAATCCAGAAAAACCCTTTTTGAAGGTAATAAAAAACAATCAGACGAGCTTATGTCTTCAGTAGCCCGAACTACGTTTGCTCTGATCTTTCATGCTGTATGAAAGTACGTAGGCATAGGATGCTGTATCCTAGCGAGCAACCTTCCCCTCCTTTCCCGTAGGTAGGCGAACTATGTTGACTCTGATTTCTCGTTCCAGACGGGAATACGTAGGCATAAAATGCGATACTTTGCCGAGTCATTTTCTTTTTCTTTAACCCAGACCTTTAGAGTAGATAGAATAACACACCCTAGATAGAAAACAAGTGTGGATCTCGTCGAGTACGACGGACGTGAGGGGTGCTAATACCTTCCCCTTGCGTAACCGACTCCCGAATCCAGGATTTGGTTGCGATGACCATTCCTTTCCCTCTTTGCGTTAGGTTTACTCTGAGCGTTTCCTTTCCCTCCTGTGGGATAAATAACGCACGGTGGCGACTCTTCTGTCATAGCCGGCGCCGATTTTCGCAGTAGCGACACATACGCATATGCATGCGAATCATAAGACGAGGCGAGTTTGGGTATGATTGTTATTGACGTCAAATCTCTTTGAAGAATGTTCGGTTTTCCTGATTGTTGGTTCTTATTGACGACATGACTTTTTGAAGGTGGTTTTCTTCCTGTCAATTCTTATTGATAATGTGGCCCCTTTGAGGATATTGTTCTTTCCATCAACTCCTATAAACGAAAGGATTCTGAAATTTGATGGGTGGTGTTGAAGTTCATATACGGTTTTCTTTCCGCTAGTTCTCACTGACGATGTGGTTCCTCGAACATGTTTTTCTTTCCGTCTAACTTTAGACAATGTGAGCATGTTTTTCTTCCTGTCTATCATTAGACAATGTGAACCTTCGGGATGGTGTCTTTCCGTCTATCTTTAGACGATGTGAGTATGTTTTTTCTTCCTGTATATCATTAGACAATGTGAACCTTCGGGATGGTGTCTTTCCGTCTAGCTTTAGACGATGTGAGTATGTTTTTTTTCTTCCTGTCTATCATTAGACAACGTGAACCTTCGGGATGGTGTCTTTCCGTCTGTCTTTAGACGATGTGAGTATGTTTCTTCTTCCTGTCTATCTTTAGACGATGTGTTTCCCCAGTAGATTTTTCCTCGGATTGTTGTTACGTCAGCGTAAAAAAAAATCTCATGGATTAAACCATTGGATATGTTACCTGTGTTGACGGAGATGTTACCCGTGTTGATGGAGATGTTACCCGTGTTAACGGGGTTGGTCCCGTGGAGTTGTTCATTCAAGTCTTCGGATGCCAGATTAGCACTTTTATTTAGCGCTTCGCCTGTTTCTTCGGAAAAAGATGTCAAGTTCGCACTTTGCGTAGTGCTTTGTTCGTCCCTGCGGAGATGGAAATTCAAGGATGGTATCTTGATGTGGTCCCATGGCTCTATGCCCGCTTATTGTGGCATATCCTTGAAGTTTGATTGTTGTTGATCTAGTGTGTTGATTCAACGCCTGTGGCGTCACACAGGTGGTTGATGGTAAAATTATTTGTTCTTTGTCAGATGATTGATCAGTTGTTGCCGTGACAAACAGATTCCATTTTCTGGATATTTTTCCCCAAGCAGGGTTTGCAGCTTATTTCTGCGGTTGGCAAATTTCCGGGTTCTTTGGTATTCAACCGTCTTCTACCTTTGAATGTTTAAAAGTCGTTCGCTCTTCAACCCTTTAGGTCCAAGCCGTTTGAATAGGGGCAGCTGTTGCACCCCAAAATTTGACCAACCATTTCTCGCAATTTGGCTTATGTTTCGACTCATTTTCGCATTTTTGCATCCGCATATCGCATTCTGCGCATTTCGTTAGCCAGTCTGACTTTATCGGGATTACAGCCTTCTCCTGGCGTTTCAGGCATTTCATACCAGTTCGAATAAGCAGGTTTTGTTGTGGAATTTGTGCTCGTCCTGGTGTTTTCAGCTTTTGCTGTTGTTTTTGAGGAAATTTCGGTGTCCGGTTTTTACCGTTTATTTCGCTATATTCCCGCGTCTTTTTTAATCGATTTAATTGATTTTCATTGCATTTTCTAGATTTTTTCCTTATTTTTAACTTTAGAAAATAGTTTCTATAGGTTAATTGTTTTTCTAGAATATTAAATAGATATTAAATAGATTTTATTAGGTTTAAATAGTTTTTTTATTTTTATATAAGTTTCTAGATATTAATTGGTTTTTTTAGAAATTAATAGATTTAATTCTTTTTTTAGATATTAATTAAATTGTTTAGAAATTAATAGGTTTATTTCTTTTCTAGATTTAATTTGTTTTAGAAATTAATAGATTTAATTCTTTTTTTAGATTTAATTTTTTTTAGAATTTAATAGATTTTAATTTCTTTTTTTAGAACATTAATAGGATATTATTAGATTTTAATAAAATTTTCTTTTAGGATTAATTGATTAGAATATTAATTAGATGTTAATTAGGATATTAATTGGCCTTGATTAGTTTTGGGGTTTTAATCATGTTTAGCATAATTTTTGTTAGTTATTAATGCAGCTCTTAATCATTCATTTTAGCTTTAACCATTAATTAGCCATTAATTAGCAATTAATATGAGTCAGAGTTTTAATTAGAGTTTAGTCAGTTTGGTGGGCTAGGTGTCCAGTTTTCGCAGGCCCACCAGTCCGTGTCCAGTGACACATGTCACTATATAAACGCCTCCACCTCGCTGCCACATGTCAGGTTTCACTCCATCTCTCTGCATGGCTGACACGCCACCTCACACACTTCCACGCGTCCCTCTCACTTCCCTCCAGCGCGCCACATTTTCCTTCCCTCTCCCAGACGCTGCCACGTAACATGGCCATGTGTCTTCCCCTTAGTCATCGCATGCAAACACAATGAGAAACTCGCCGGAGAAATCACCACGGCCAAATCCTCACCGTAACCGTCGCCGGAAGTCCAACTACCCGCCGGAAAACTCATCCCATCGTAAGAACATTCATCACCTTCATTCATGTTCATCAGTGTCCCCAGAAATTCATCAAGATGTTCATCACCACATTCATATGTTTTCCAGAAATCCATGGAGCTTCGTCCTTGTTCATGCAACTTTTCCAGAAAACTACGAGAGCATTCACCAGATTTTCGTGTTCTTCAACCTTTTTTCCAGATCTGCAAGATCTTCATCAAGATCTTCAACCACCTTCATGAATGTTCAACTAACTTTTCCAGAATCCGTCCAAGAATTTTCCAGAAACACTAAACAACCTTCATCTGTCTTCATCAGATCTTCAAGCGATTCATCTTCACACGATCTGCGAGTTTCTTCAACATCATCCTAGTTCATCACCTCTACAATTGTTTCCAGATTTCCAGGTAACATCAGAAACTTCAACATCCATGATATTCACGATCTGCAACTACCGTCCACAAAGATCAATAAATCTTCACCGTTCACGATTAAAATCGCCAAATCTTCAAGGAACTCCTTCATTCTTTTGCAAAAACTCAACTGAGCTCCATCGTGTTCACATATTCATCTCTAGATTTCCACCATCACTTCGCGATCCAAACGAAATCCGTAGATCTTCTACACCTCCAACTCGCCACAAGAATGAAAGAGAATTCCTAGTCGAGGTTGAAACGAAGAGAAGGTCGCAGAGGTTGAGAAAGAGAGAGGTTAGGGGATGTGGAACGGAGGTGACGACGAAGGAAGTGGAAGAGAATAGTAACAACGGCGGCTGAGGTTGTGAGAGGAGAGAAGAAGCTAGGGTTTGCCACAGTGAGAAGGAAGATGAAGAGGCCCCCTCTTTGGGATTGTCTGGACCGGGTAGTGGGCTTCTTTTCCGTTTTTGGCCCAACTTGCATTTGCTGTCCATACCTCTGTTTCCAATAATGCCCCCCACCTTCTGGCTGTGTTTCGTTTTAGGCTGAACCAATAAGCCCAATTATGTTTTTCTGGCCTTGCACCCCTTCATTTTCCAAACGCACCCCCGTCCCTTGTTTTTCTTGTTTTTTTGGTTGATGGATTCTTTTTGTTGGGCTGGGCCCAGCTTGCTTCAACTACTGACTGCACCGTCCGTTTCTCTCACGCACCCCCCGTTTGTTTCTTTGTTTTTTGCTGGCTATTGTATTGTGGGCTGGGCCCAATTGTTTTTTGCTGCATTACACCCCTGTTCTGCTGATGTACCCCCTTCCCTTTTATTTTTGTTTTTTTTGTATTGGATATTTGTTTGTAATAGATTTTAGTTTTATTTCCTATTTTCTCTTAGAAATTATAGTTTTATTTTTCCTTTAGAATATTATTACATATTTTTAGCATATAATTTATATTCTATTTTTTAGGTATTATTTTCTTTGTAGGAAATTATAGAATATTATAGAGTTTTGCATATGATTTTTTATTCTATTTTCTATATGCAATTTCCTTATATTTCTCTAGGGATTTTATTCTGTTAGGATTTGTTGCCTATTTTAGGAGTAGCATTTTATTTCCATTTGTTATTGAATTTCTCTCCTCATTTCTCTTATGCTATCTGATTTTACTTTGATTTTATTCTGTGCTGGCCGTGTGACACGATTCAATTGGAGAATGATTTTCGATATCATTTCTCTATCTTGTCTTTGACACGGATATCAATACGCTACCTCTTAGAGTTTGATTTCTCATATAAGTCAAATCATGACGGTTTAGCGTTACATTGGTTCTGATTCGAAACGCCAGCATCAAGGATCCAAAGAGGAGAAGATTGGAATGGAGCTTGCGCACATGTCGAGGGCCAATGGAGCCGCTTCGTTCAATAACATCTTTCTTATTCAAGTCTTCGTGCAACCATCGAGTGTTGTGAGATGTAGCGTTAGATACGTAGGAAGTGGTGGTTGAGGGGTTTCCTCTCAATCGTCTAGAGTGTTTAGTGTGGCACCCCTTGGGTGATATACGATGCACTCGCTCCTACGTCTTAGGTTCTCGCGTGTGTGTCCCGAGTTCCTTCCCGTTTAGGCGTGTTAAGCCTGCTTCCTCTTTGTTCTCGCCCCCGTGCGATCGAAACCCTTTTCTCTCTCGCATTCAGGCGATTGAGACCCTTCTCTTGCCCTGTGCAATCGAGACTTGTTTTCTGTAGTGCGCCGAACTACGTTTTCTCTGATCTCTCGTACTAGACGAGAGTACGTAGGCATAGGATTGCGATAATCCTAGCAAGCTCACTTTCCCCTTTTTTCCCCTTTCCCGTAGTTAGGCTGAACTACAACTGCTCTGATTTCTTGTACCAGACGAGAATATGTAGGCATAGGATGCGATATCCTAGCGAGCACACTAACAACTAACTTCTCTGTTCTCTCGCTGCCGTGCGATCGAGACTTTCCCGCTAACGACTAATCTTCCCTTTCTCTTGCCCTAGCGCAATCGAGACCAGGCCATAGTTCTAAGTCCCATAGGTTCCCATTCCTCGAAACCCGACATACTACGTCCGTTCTACCGCAAACAGGTAACGCCTAAGTCTCCGACGAGCTAGCAACATACACCTAACTGCTAGAATGCGTACGCTAGTATCGTCAATCCCTTCTCTCACCCCTGTGTGATCGAGAACACCCTGGTTACCCTTAGTTATCCCGAACTACGTTTGCTCTGATCTTTCACGCCGTGTGAAAGTACGTAGGCATGAGATGCGATATCTCGGCGAGCAACCTTCCCCCTTTTTCACCCGTAGTTAGGCGAACTACGTTGACTCTGATTTCTCGTTCTAGATAGGAATACAGAGGCATAGAACTGCTGTGTTATGCCGAGTCATTTTTCTTTTCTTTTCAGACCAGCTTTTTAGCGTAGATAGATAAACCAACCAGTCAGATAAACACAACAAGCGTGGATCCCATCGAGTACGATGGACGTGAGGGGTGCTAATACCTTCCCCTTGCGTAACCGACTCCTGAACCCAGACATGGTTGCGATGACCTTGTCTTATACCTTTTCGTCAGGTTTTTCCGATCGTTTCCTTTCCCTTTCTGTGGGATAAATAATGAAAGGTGGCGACTCTTCTGTTTTGCCGACACCTTATTTTCCCGGTAGCGACAAGCTGCCCCTATTCAATCCACTTAAACCTGAAGTATGAAAGGAAACGACTTTCAAACATTCAAGGTAGAAGAGGATTGAATACAAAAAGAACCACATAACTTACACACTGTGGGGAGACAAAAATGTAAAGGATAACGTGCAAGTCGGAGGTGGACTTAAAAACAAAGGAATGCAAGCTGAAGGTGGGCTTACTGTTGCACCCTAAAATTTGACCAACCGATTCTCCTATCTGACTCGTGGTTTAAACTCATATTCGCAAATCAGACGTATGATATTTGTGCACAGGCAGAGGACCTCAGGGTTACAGCTTGATTTTCGTCCATCAGATATGGCAGATCCAGTCTAGATCATCAGGGTTTTATTTTCGGGAAATTGTGCGCTCCTCGGTGATTTTTAGCTTGCATGGTGATTTTGGGATATTCTGACGCCCGGGGTTCTCTGTTCGATTCGATCTGGTCTCATGCGCTCTTTTATGGTGGTCATTTGCATTCATCTGCATTTTTAGGATTTTAGTAGACTTTTGCGGATTTTTAATAGGCTTTATAGATTTTTCTGGAATTTAAATAGGGTTTTTGTATTTTTTTTAATAGTTTAAATCATTTTTAGAATTTTATATAGATTTTAAAATAGGTTTAATAGTTTTTTTAATCATTTTTAGAATATATTAGATTTTAAATATAGTTTTAATTGTTTTAGATAATATAGAAAATATTATAGATTTTTCTTATTAGTTTTAAATAGATTTACTAGTTTTAAATAATATTAGGGATTAAATAGGATTTTATTAGTTGTAGTTTAAATAGAGTTAATTAGAGTTTTAATCTTTCTAGATTTGATTAGGGTTTAATTTTTTGTTTAGAGTTTATTAGTTAATCATTAGATTAATTAGTTTTAATTAGACATTAATCAGTTTTTCAGTTTTTTGGTTTTTTTTTGTTCATTTTCGTATGGGCCAGAGTACAGTTTTTGGAGGCCCAGCATGCTATCAGTCCAAATTCTTTTTGTGCAGGTTTTTGGCCAAAAAAGGACACTTGTCAGCATATAAAAGAGGCCACGCGGTACACTCTGGAGGGCCCCAACACACAACTCAGAAGCTCTCCTGCTCACGCCACGTCCCCCCCCCCCTAGCTGGCCCCCACTTTCTCTCTCTCTCTGTGCATGCAAGCCACGCGTGGCACCTTCAAGCCTCCACAGAGACACCTGTCATCACCACACGCGTCACCGGAGACGCCCTTGACCAGCATGCAAAGCCGGTGACCACCACACTGCCGGCCACTCTAACCGTCTCCGGCCACCGTCCTCGCCGGAAACTGCAAAAACACCAGAAACCCTCCCTACGCCTCCGATCTTCACCCTTACTCCTCCGTTCCCCTTCGTCTTCACCTCGCCGGAGAATTCAGCTGTGACCGGAAAATTCAAAGGTTTTTTCAGAATCCACTCAAACCTTCATCGTTCTTCAAGAGGCTTTCCAGAACGCTATCAAACATTCATCACCTGGAATTTCCAGAAAACTCCATCAACTAACGAACAAGATCCATCAGGTTCGGAATCATCGTCTTCATCCGTTCTTGAAGTGTTCTTCCCAGATCTTCATAGAACTCATTGAGTTCTTCACGGTTTGCCCAGAAATCTTCAAGCAAGATCCCAACGCAGAAACTTCAACGAGCCTCCTCCTTCAACCTTCAAGAACTCGTACCAAGATTCTCCAGTTTGCGTAACATATCGAGATCACCAAGCGCTTTTCAGAGAATCACGAGCGGTTCGTACTCCTCATCCAGGTACGTTTTCCTTTGATTCTTGGTTGAGCATAGTTTCTGATTGCTAGGAAGTTTGGATTGGCTTGTTTCATCTAGATTTTAATTTGAGCATGAAATTGAGTTGGAGTTTCGTTAAGGTTTGGATTAGGTTTAATGTCAGATTTTGTGAGGAGATTGAGTAAGGTTTGGGGGAGTTCAAAGAGGAGAATGGGTGAGGAAGACGAAGCAGACGACGGCTAGGGATGAACAGTAATCTGAGTTGGGAGAGGGAGATTAGGTTTTGGTTAGGGTTTCATTGGATTAGGGTTAGGGTTTGGGCTTAGGCCCAAACACAGTTTACTGATACAATCCCCTCATTTCACTCGTATACCCCTCCCTGCGTGAAACCTGGGAATGAATTGATTTGGGCCTTAGGCCCTAATGCTATCCACACCCCCTGGGCGTAAGCCCAATGAGGAATAACTGGAAAACATTGCTTCCAGCACCCCCCTCCAATTTTATTCAAATTTTGTTTTCTTTAAATTCTTTTTCATATTTTCTTGCATTATAAAATTCATAAGAAAATAAAAACAATTGACTTTTTAATTCTTCTTTTTTCTACCACTTTACAATAATGTCTAGAAAATTGTATAAAAATAAAAATGCCATTTTATTTTTGTTTACTATTTTTTGTATACTACCATTTAATTGACTTTTTTAATATTCTTTAGTGCATGCATATTATTAGAAAATTCATAAAAAATAGTAGGTTTAGTCAAATAATTCCGTTCTTTTTTCTGTAGACTCGTAATTCAATGTAGAATTTTATAGTGCAAAAACATTAGCTTAATCATGCATTTTCTGTTTAATTGCATTTTTTGTATTGTTTTGATATTGAATAATTGGTTTGTGAATATGCCTGTGTTGCTGATTTTAGTTCTTTCATCTGGTATTGAATTTTGTTCTGATTTTTTAGTATGTTGTCATAGAGCCATGCAGGTTTCCCATAGATTTTTGATAGATTTTTGTAGGATGTTCTGATATGTTTAGTCCGAGCTTGAGGATAGGAGAAGTCTTGATGACTTCTGACTTTGAAGTTCAACTGTGGTTGAACTTCAGAGATAGTTGCTTGAGGTTTGATGGCCTGTGGGTTCTTCTCAAAGGTGGAAGCTGGTTGCAGTCCTGTTGGAGCTTGCAAGGATGCATTGGATTGAGGCTTAGTCTAGGAGTTTGTTATCTGTTTGTGAGGTTCGAGATCCTGAAGTTTGAAGGGAGTTTATGGTACTTTCCTGAGGAAGGCACTATGAATGACTTTCATTCTTTCTTCTCACCTCTTTCGTAAGTATCCAATGATGTTGGAGCCAACTTGTGAGTTTAATTTCTCCTGAGGAGGAACGTAAACTGATCACATGTTGTTGAGCCACATGGGATACGATTCCTAAGTGGAAGCCTCATAGTACTTTCCTGAGGAAGGTCCTATGGGTCTATTCACTTAGTTCCATTAGTTTATCTAGGATTTCTCAAGTATCTAGTGATGTTGGAGCCAACTTGTGAGTTTAATTTCTCCTGAGGAGGAATGTAAACTGATCACAGTTGTTGAGCCACGTAGGATACGATTCCTAAGTGGAAGCCTCCTAGTACTTTCCTGAGGAAGGTCCTATGGGTCTGTTCACTTAGTTACCTTAGTGCATATAGGTTTTCTTAAATATCCAGTGATGCCGAAGCCTTCATGTGAGTTTAATTCCTCCTGAGGAGGAATGTAAACTGATCACAGTTGTCGAGCCGCATAGGATATGACTCCTGAGTAGTAACCTCCTGGTACTTTCCTGAGGAAGGTACTATGAGCTTGTCTGCTTAGCTTCCTTTCTCTAGTAAGCTTGTTCTGAAGCTTGGAGACTGGGATTGATTCCTCTTGCTTAGGGTTCTGATTAGAGTTTTTGCTTAGATCTTTGCTTAAGGTGTGGTATAGGGTTTTGCTTAGAGATAGATTAGGAGCTTGTTTCAGGTTTGTTAGGGGCCTTGCCCAGGAGTAGTTTCTTGTTTTGCTTAGAGGCTTGTCAGGTTAGCTAGCCTTCTCTTTTTATTGTTTGACTTGTGTGATGTTATGTTGCATTAGACTTAGATGTTCATCTAGATAGTTCTGAGTTAGGTGCATCTTAGAAGTAGATTTTGTGTGCATGAGAAGTTGAGGTGGTCCTCCTTCTGCTTGTTTGTTATTGCGTGGCTTTGCTTGTTGGTATTTGGTAGAGCTGAGCTCCCTTACCTCTGTGGTTTGCGGTCTTTGCGCCTTGTTTGTTTAGACGTTGCATTCATGCATATTTTCAGTATTTCTTTACTTTGCAGTTTCTTGTTTGTAGTTTAGTCCTGTTGCCATGATCCCTTAGGAGCTCTGACTTCTCCGCTGCGGAGTTGTTATGATAGACATTAGGATGGTCAACCAGGTGTGATATCAGTAGGTAGATTCCCCTTTCTCAGCTATAGTTTTAGGGTGTCTTCTTTCCTTTCAGTAGGAGCTTTTGAGTAGCTTGATCCGTAGTTGGCTGAACTACAGCTGCTCTGATTCCTTGTACCAGACAAGGATATGTAGGCATAGGATGCGATGTCCTAGCGAGCACACTAACCACTAACCTTTGTTCTCTCGCGGCTGTGCGATTGAGACTTTCCCGCTGACGACTAATTGTTTCCCCTTTCTCTTGCCCGAGTGCATTTGAGACCAGATCGTATTTGTAGGTTCCCGAGCCTTAGAGACCAGTTTGTTTTCTCACTGCTGTGTGAGAGCGCCCAGTTTAGCCGTAGTTAGTCGAACTACGTTTGCTCTGATCTTCCATGCTGTGTGGAAGTACGTAGGCACAAGACGCGATGTCCTGGCGAGCAACCTTTTCCCCGTTTAGACGTAGGTAGTCGAACTACGTTGACTCTGACTTTCCCATTGCACGAGGGAATACGTAGGCCCAGAACACCGTATGTTCTGTCGAGTCCTGTCCTTTTATTTTCTTTTCAGACCGACCATTAGCGTAGATAGATAACACACCCTTTTCCTTACAAACACCAAGCGTGGATCCCATCGAGTACGATGGACGTGAGGGGTGCTAATACCTTCCCCTTGCGTAACCGACTCCCGAATCCAGGTTTTGGTTGCGATGACCATACCTTTTCCCGTCTTTGCGAGGTTTACTTCGAGCGTTTCCTTTCCCGCTCTGAGGGATAAATAACGCACGGTGGCGACTCTCCTGTCTAGCCGGCGCCGATTTTCGCAGTAGCGACAGCTGGCGACTCTGCTGGGGACTTATAGCATCTAGGGACTTTTCCCATCCCTTATGCTGGGACCGTTTCCCATCCCCTACGCGAGTCAATCCTAGCGCTTGGATGTTTATTTGTTGGGTGTTGTGCATATTGTGTTTTACCTTTCTGCACTTTACTTTTCCATACCTTTACCTTTCCGCATTTATTTTCCAGCATTATATTATTATGATTATTGCTGTGGGCGAGGGATGTTACTGTGAGTGAAAGCCGGACCTGGGCTTGAGTACACACCTAGATATAGTTGCGGAGAAGTAGTAGACGAACCTGTCTGCTGAGCAGGCACAGTTCCCTACGAAAATCTACGCTCAGACGAGATTCTTGCAGAGGTGCTCCTTTCCGGTCCTGAGGATCTGAGGGGAGTCCAGACGTGAGGATTGCCGACTCTGGGGACCGATCATTTGGAAGTCAGCTAAGTGAGGCCTCTTCATGATTTGATGATGCCACTCCTTCTGGGAATCGTATCATCACCCATGAAAGTCTGTGACGCTGATGACCGCATAGGATGTCGTACCTTTGTCCGTGGATTAGGTCTATCCTACCTGTGAGAGGGATTGGGTTATTGCAGGAAAACTGGCCTTCAGAAACCATGATTCAGTACCTTTATCAGACGGTGTTCTTGATTCATCTCCAGGTGTGTTGTCTGGATCGGATGGGTTTCTTATCTGAGGTTGATGCTATTATCAGATGGTTTTCTCGTTAGATACAGAGGTTCAGATGGTTTTCTTACCAGGAGATTGATATTTTGAGTATCAAATGATAGTTAGTGTCCTGAAGTTCTGATGACCGTGATGGTTTTCTGTTCTTGATCACAGAGATATTCCTCTTCAGGCTACAGCATAGCCCCTGTGTTCGCAGATTGCATTATTTATCATATTGCATCATCGCATTACCATTCTGCATACAACTAACGTGTGTGTATTGCAGGTACATATTTTCCCTTCCAGTTCTGGTGTTTGTTCCTAGCAAGACATGGAAACCCTGAAGAGAGTATTGCCCTACAAGTTTCCGTCGCCGGATATCAGTCTATTGTTAGAATTGATTACTATTGCTAAGAAGAGGGTAATGGGTGACTTCAGAAAGAGATATGGGAGGATTTTGACCTACGTTTATCAGCCATCAGCCTACGAGATCGGCGACATCTATACTCTGTTACAGTTTTACGATGCGGAGCTCAGGTGTTTTGTATTTCCCGACTTTGTTTTGGCTCCTACCCTGGAGGAGTATTCTGCACTTCTGGATATACCTATCCGCGAGCAGATGCCTTTCTATCGTACGGACGCTGAGCCTAAGCTGGCTGAGTTTTCCGCCATCCTGTGCTTGAAAGAGTCTGAGCTGTCTGGGAAGATGATCAGAAGAGGAGACGTATGGGGATTTCCATTGGATGTCTTGGTGGAGAAGGCTCGGGAATATGCCCAGAAGGGTAGCTGGGGTGTTTTTGACGTCATCCTTGCTGTATGTGTTTATGGCATCGTGTTGTTCCCAAACATCCCTGACTTTGTTGACTCTGATGCCTTCTATATTTTGGCTGCGAAGAACCCAGTCCCTACTTTGCTGGGAGATATCCACCATTCAACTCACTACCAGAATGAAAAGCGGCGAGGAAGGAATGTGTCTTGTTGTGTACCTCTCTTGTGCAGGTGGTTCACCAGTCATATGCCTAAGTCAGGCCCTTTTGTCACCTCTATTGATTCTCTAGGATGGCCCGAGCGCTTAATGGGATTGACTGCTGAGAACGTGGTATGGGTCAACGAAGAGGTATTCGGAGTTGAGGTTATACTCAGGTGCGAAGGATTCCCGAATGTTCCGTTAATAGGAAGGAAGGGGTGTGTCAACTACAATCCTTCCTTATTGATCAGGCAATTTGGGTACGTACCTCAGGGAGCGCCAAAACCCGAGGAGATACAGGAATCTCTGTATCTCACCGGGGCAATAGGGAAAGAGATGCTGACCAAACTCGGGAAAGCCTGGAAGAATTTGCACAAGAGAGGGAAGCCTTCAGGTAGCAGAGGGGATACTCGAGTTCCTGGCCCATATGTGGAATGGATTCGTGAGCGAGCTGTGAAATTCCTTATGCCGTATCCAGCAGTTCATCCATTGCATCCTCCTCCGGTAGAGGAGCCTACCACTGTGGACATTCAGGTCTACAAGCAACTGATGGCGGAGAAAGAGGAGCTAGCAAGGGCTAAAGAGGCTTTAGAGCAGGAGAATGCCCAGCTTCGTCATGAAAAGATTGAAACAGGATACTTTTCTAAGCAACAGGCTGAAACTCTGAAACATCTAAAGACTACGTTATTGGAATTGACTGAAACCAAGAAGCGTCTGGAGTTAGATGTAGACTCAGTTAGTAGTGTGTTGGCCACTAAGAAGCAAGAGCTGGAAAGGGCCTACACAAAGCTAGCCAAGTTCAGAGAACACTGGGATCTCACTATGACCAAGCGCAAAGAGCGGGAAGAAGAGCTGAAGACGCAGGTTGCTCAGTTAGAAGAACAGGTCAAAGTGAAGAAGGAAGAGCTTGAAGAGGAAGCCTGTCGCCGATACGAGGCTGAGCGCAAGCTGATAGATGCCATGAAGAACTTGGAAGATTTCCAGCATAGAGCAGATGCCAAGAGACCCAAACCTGGGGGCGGTGCCAATGATAAGGCTTGGTAAGACTTTGTCAGAGACATCCAGGGGACGGTCAGGAAGAGGGATCAGCTGATAGAAGGTTTGATTCATCGACCAGATCATGCAGAGACGAAGAAGATGGTCGAGGACTTCCGCAACCGTACCCGTACTTGATTTTTCTCTTGTATTCTGTATGTTGAGATCACCACCAGGCATGTTGGCTGGGATCCTCCTTATCATATCAACTGTATGAAGCATAGTTATGTAACCTCTTGACAAGACAGTTATTCTAATAAATATATGAGGGTTTTTCCAAATATTGTCTTTATGGTTTATCTCGTCTTGCTACCACTGACACTGGAATTGGAGGGGAAATATCTCCAATGCACACATGCACGTTAGCATTTTTTCTTGTATTTCTGTTTGGATAAATCATACTGCATAGCATTTCTCTAGCAGGTCAGAGCACTTATCCAGCCTTTGTTTTCACCAGAAAGTGATTCTCGGGGAATTGTCTGAGGCAGAAGGGGGGTGTTGAAGACGACCAAGGGGCTGAAGCAGAGTTGAGCAGAATCGAGCAGTGTAGTCCGTTACAGGTAATTGGTAGCTATGTCTGAAGGCAATTTCCATGCTCCTAGCACCTTGGCAGGGTTTACTATGGCGTCCAACCATCAGTATGATTCTATGGAAGGCTTCCCGCAGACAAACAATCTTACTGCAGACCAAGTTGTACAGCCTGCTGTCCAGAACCGAGATCGGCAGGAGCAGTTTGTTACCCGAAATGAACGTTATCCTCCTGCTAACAATCAAAGTGTTGCTTTCCCTGTGATGAATTACCGGAGAGATATTCCAATGGCCGGGATGGTAGATCCAAGAGCTCATGAGCAGGACAGAAGACTCCGAGCATTGGAAGAAAGTATAAAAGCCTTAGAAGCGAAAGATGCCGTTAACCTGGATGCTATAGCCATGTGTTTGGTTCCTGACCTGGTGTTGCCTTACAAGTTCAAAATGCCAGAATTTGAAAAGTACACGGGAGATAGCTGTCCGAAGCTGCATTTGATGATGTTCTGTCGAAGGATGACTTCGTTTGTGCGAAATGACAAATTGATGATCCATTGCTTTCAGTATAGCCTGACTGGGGCATCCTTGAGGTGGTATGTGCAGTTAGAGAGTAATCAGATTCGATCATGGGTGGATTTAGCCAGAGCTTTTATGAAGCAGTACGATTACAACCTGGATTTGACTCCTAGTCTCGTAGATCTGCAAGAATTGTCTCAGGCGGAGAATGAATCATTCAAAGGGTATTTGCGAAGATGGAAAGAATTAGCTGCTAGTGTTCAACCACCGCTTCCGGAAAGGGAACTGGTTGACATCTTCTTGGGTACTCTGAAAGGCAATTATTTTGACAAATTGTTCAGTTGCACAAACTTTGTGGGCCTGATGAGACTGGGAGAGATTGTTGAGAGAGGACTCAGGAGTGGAAAGTTTCGAGATGTTCCTTACGTCCCAGTTGATAAGGTTGAGTCAGTTGTCAGTTCTCAAGAAGAGTGGGAAGGAGATGACGCCACCTCAGAATCTCTAGCATCTCAGGATCAGTTTTCAGACACTTCAAGTCAACGATCATCCTATCGTCGATCGCGTCAGCACGCTCCACGAAGACCAAGGAAACCTGAAAGGCAGTTTACTCAGCTACCGGTGTCGTACAGTCAGTTGTTGCCAGATCTGGTCAGAAGTGGATTGATAGTGCCGAAAGAGACTAAGCCGGTGATTCCACCGTATCCTCCAGGTTTTGATGCCAGCGCCCGCTGTGAGTACCATGTTGGGGCACAGGGGCATTCCACCAATGATTGTAAGGTGCTTAGAAGCCAGGTTCAAGATCTGTTAGACTCTAGCCGTATGTGCATCACGCCTCAGGGTTTTGTTCAGATTAATGATTTTCCATCATCCAGTTGTGTGGGTTCGTCAGTTAATGTCATGGAAGACTCCACAGGAAGTGTGTGCTCTGAAGATTGTCAATCAGAGAGTTCAGTTGTGTGGGAGAAGTTTCTAGAGGTTTTTGCGCTGGGTGTCGCATCTGTTTTCTCTGCTTAATCCGTTTAGCTTTTGTGCACTAGTGTTTGCCGACCACCACCAGGATTGTTGGCTGGGGTCATTGTATTCATACTCATTTGTGCTTACGTGCTGCTTTTGTTGGTTATACATGTGTGGGAGATGTTCGTCTGCATGCTTATAGCTTGAGTTTCTCTTTATCTCGTTATGAATATGTGTTTGCTTTCTACGCTGCATTATCATTTAACAGGTATATCAGAACCGTGGGCCTTATTTCCTCATTATCCAGTTTGTTGTAGGAACTCCTTCAGAAGTATGGAACAGAATCAGTTTGAATTGATTGAAGTCCGAAGCCAGCTGGGACAGATGATGAGCGACATGCAAGAGATGCGTCTGGAGCAGAAGATTCTCAAAGAGGAGAACAGTAAGCTGAAGACCCAAGTGAGCTTGATCATGGAGGTAGTCAAGAACGTGCTCAGGAAAGAGGACGATCAACTATTCGAAGCCGCAATGAAGAAGCTCGCGCCACCTGTGCCTGTGGAACCTGAGCAAGTACAACCAAAGATGCATCCAGCTCCACGGAGGATCCAGGAAGGGACGCCAAAGAGAATATTTGAGGCGCCGCCTGTGACATATGCTGAGCTCTTGCAGACGTTATTGAAGTTTAATCTGGTTGAGAAGAGAACGTTGGAACCACCAACGAGAGCGTTTCCTCATGGGTACGATGCCAGTAAGCAATGTGAGTTTCATTCTGGGGCATTCGGACACGACATCGAGGGTTGTCATGCTTTTAAGCACAATGTTCAAGACCTGATTGACTCGTACGATATTGAATTCACGCCGGGCGGCGTAGCTGTGCGTATTGCTCCTGTCTCAGTCGATGCTAAGATGACAGATGATTCTAAAGCTGCAGTGGGTCAGAAGCGTATCCTGGACTCCATGGTGTCAGAATCTCCAGGCCCACAACTGTTGCCTATTCCTGGGGCAGATCTGAGAAAGAAAATGGCTAAGCATAAGGAGGGCGTTAATCAATACATTGAAGGTCAAGAAACCGATGTTGCATTTGATACGAAGGGTGTTCAAGAGTCAACCCGATATCAGCAGCAGCAGCCTCAGCAGCAGAACCAGCAGGGGTGTAAGAGATATCAGAATCGGGGTCCTCTGGCAAGCCGTCATTTAGAAACTCCTCCTATGCCGTATGCACAGCTTCTGCAAACGTTGCTTCAGCTCCAATTGGTTCATAAGAGGACAATGGCTCCCTTAACAGGGGCACCACCACCGGGGTATGATGCCAATGCTACTTGTGAGTTCCATACTGGGGCACCAGGCCATACGGTTGAGAATTGTAAAGCTTTTAAGCATAAAGTGCAAGATCTACTTGATAGCGCAGCAATCAGCTTCGGGCAAGGTCCCCAAATCATCTGACTGAAGGAGGAAGGGCTCTATAATTTGGTTGAGTCATTGAAAGCAGATCAGGACAGCATCGAATTGTCTCTAATAAAGATAGCCGGTTCAGCAACAGGACGAATGTGAAAGTCCGGTTCTCGGAAGCTAGCATATTTTCTTTGTTTTAGCTTGTCATTTCTTTACATTTGTAGTTACTTTCCTGTTTGAATTTGTAATCTTGTTTGTAAAACTGTTTGTTTTCATTCAGTTGATAATAATGAAATAAATATGCATGTTTTGATTAAATCCATTCGTGTTCACTAACTGTTTTTACAAATGTCCAACGCTTGGTTAAGAAGAATTTGGGGAGGATGACGAAAATGACCGACATGCAACTGCCGATATTGTATGCTTTTGAAATAAAACCTGTTGATGATGTACATGCATTGTTTCAAATCCCTAAACACCGGAGATATAAGGAAGATAATCCCTTGTCAACCCCTTTGAGCCTTGTAGTAGGAGTTCTTTCTGTGAACGAAAAACCCTCGATCTTTAACCTGGGGCAGGGTAGGTGTTAGCTAATTTGACCGAGCGTCCAAATTGCAAAAGGAGTGTCCGTTCGAGGATCAATCACGTCCCTAGAGGTCGTGCCTAAAAGACCACAATGGTTCAATCAAGAGTGGGGCAGTCATGTCATTCCCCAAAGAGTCAGACAACCAGTGTCACACGACTTGTTCGAAAGAAAAAGAGAGAAAAAAGAATCAAAAGCCCGCTAAGTCAAGGAAACTTCAAAACGAATGACTTAGGCAAAAATGAGGGCATCCCGCTGGACTTAAAAAAAAAAAAAAAAAAGTCAAAAGAAACTCCAAAGGAGTCAGTCCAGGCAAAAGTTAGGGATATGAAAAGAAAAGATGAAAGGATGACAAAAGAAAAATCCTCAAATGACATACGAGTCGTGTGACCTCAAGTGTCGAAGACGAAAAGTGAGTGGCTGTCACTCCGAAAACTCATAGTTTCTCGAACTATCATTCCTATCTTTCAACCTCTGAGAGGTGAGCGCTAAGGTCGAATTAGCTGAACGTAGGATGGGAGAACATCAAGGAGAATGGGTGGGTTAAAATAAACTTTGAGCCTTTATCCTTTCTTTCAAAACCATGAACCTGACCACGTTACAACCTTCAAAAGTCCTAATTGAAGCAGATTGTTTCGAAAGCATACTACGGTAAAGGTCGCGTCGATTCTGACTCTTAAAAGGGTTCCTCTTACCATGTTGATGCTAATGTTGATAAATATTTTGTGCATTATATGCCATGAACTGTCTTTCCTTTTCCCAGTGAACAGATTGGATGTCAAAGCTGTCATATGTGTTGCATTAATATGTCTTTTACGCAGAACAACTTGTTTTACTTGCGAGTAAGCGCTTGACAGCAGAAAAGCTTCCTACAGTGGAAAGTATGGTCAAGATAGAATGCAGAGCGCCCAAATGTTCCGAGAGCAGGGGCAAGCTATTATCGTAGTCCCCAGTCAGGTCAGCCTTTCGAAGTCAGTTATCCTGGGGCAATCAGGTTGAGATCCGGTGAGTACGCCATAGTCAGGAGGCACTACTCTGAATCAGATAATCGGGGGCAAGGTCATTGCAGTCAGGGGCAGACCATCTTAAGCACTCAGAAGTTATTCGAGGAGCATTCGATGTGAAGTATCTTTCCGAAGTTCAGAATATTGGGGCATGTTATATCAGACCATCAGGGCCAGATTTGCAGATTTCCTTTCGAGGACTATCCCCACCAGAGGTCCCGTAGGCTGGGGCATATCAGAAGCGAAAGGTTTGGTCTTCTCCGTATCAGCAGGGTCATTCAGAGTTGTTCGAACAGATTCAGTCGATTTTCGAGATCGAGACGAATGCGGGAAGTCGTGTCACTATCCCTTGACTCTTCACTAAAAGGCTGTGTATTCAGGAAGAATATTTTCCAGCGTCAGTTGTACCTGACCCAGCAAGATAGCTTAAGAGCTCAAATCCATGTTTGCGATTACTGTGAGGCCCATCCGTGTTGGCGCATCGGTTTCCAGATCCGAGCTTCATCAGTACGCGGGAAGACTCCCTCCATTTTCTCCAGCAAAGTCCAATTTGTCAGTGGCATGGGTCAGCTATCCCCAGAGGAGTCCAATCCTACTCGGCACATCTGCTATTTCGCAGCAGAGTTATATTCACCAGCAGGGTATTACTTCGTCAATGATGTTCGGTTAAGTTCCCAATATCCCCAGCGGATTTGATTTCACTCTCCCAGCATTTATTTTGCTGGGATAATCCTGTGATATCCGGGTTATCCCCAGCGGAGTTGGCTTAGTCTTCAGCATTTATTTTGATGAAGTGGTGATCTGTGCCCAGCTTTCTCCGGCGGCTCGAGCCTGCATTAGCATATTGCATGCATTATCATATTTGCATCATACCTGCATGACATTTTCAGAATGCGTAGCATTTCCATCCTGAATGGAGCATTACGCCATAGAAAGATTCAAACATACGCATATGCATACGAAGCATAAGTCAGATTTTCTATCAGCCTCATATGGCGCGTGAATTACGCTGTGATCAGCTCAGGGGCATTTATCCAACAGCCGCGTTCAGACGGTTCAGCAGATTATTTGTATCTCAGATCATACAATAGTTGTGCTTTGATCAATCAGTCATCTGGTATCGGCAGACGTTTCTTCCCGTCAATTCATATTGGCGATGTGTTCCTCCAATAAATGGATTTCTCCGTCTATCATTAGACGTCTTGAGTACGAATGTGGTTTTCTTTCCGTCTATCCTTAGACGATATGAAGTTGCGGGTGATCGCAGTAGGGTTTCAAGAAGGGGTTTCCCCCAGGGTATGCTTTTCTTTCCGTCTACCAGTAGACGATGTGAAGTCTCGGTGATTTTCAGTAGGGTTCAAAACGGGGTTTCTCTAGCAAGTGGCTTTTCTTTCCGTCTATCAGTAGACGATGTGAAGTTTCAGGTGATTTTTTCAGCGGGTTTTCTTATTGCCCGATCATACGTATGATGAGGTGTTTCCCCAGCGAGTCTTCTCCGGCTATCTTTGGTTGTTGAGGGGTTCCAAAACGATATTTCGGATAGTGGTTTTCTTTCTGGTTATTGGATGAGATGACGTTTCAAGAGGGACTTTTCTGACCGTCAATCCTTATTGATGTCGAGGCTCTTCGAAGAATGTTCAGCTTTCGTGATTGTCGATTCTGATTGACGACATGGTTCTTTAAAGGTGGTTTTCTTCCCGCCGGTCCATACTGACGATGTGGCCCCTTCAAGGACATTGTTCTTTCCATCAATTCCCGTAGACAGAAGGATTCTGAAATTCGAGGGATGGTGTTGAATTGCGTAATGGTGTCTTTCCGTCTACCATTAGACGATGTGAATATGGAGATTATTTCTTCCCGTCTATCCTTAGACGATGTGAATTGATTTGTTTCATCAATCAGGATGATCCCGTCTACCCTTAGACGATGCGAATTTGGAGATTATGGTGTCTTCCCGTCTACCCTTAGACGATGTGAGTATGGAGATTATTTCTTTCCGTCTATCCTTAGACGATGTGAATAGTGATTTGTTCATCGATCAGGATGATTCCGTCTACCCGTAGACGATGTGAATTTGGAGATTATGGTGTCTTTCCGTCTATCCTTAGACGATGTGAGTATTCGATCAAGGTGTCTTCCCGTCTATCCTTAGACAATGAGAATATTGATTTGTTTCATCAATCAGGATGATGCCGTCTACCCTTAGACGATGTGAATTTGGAGATTAATGGTGTCTTTCCGTCCATCTTTGGACGATGTGAGTATATTTCTCTTCCTGCCTATCAGTAGGCAATGTGAAAGGATCAGGTATTTTGTTGCAGCCTTCGGGTTTTGTTACATGGGGTATCACAAGTAATGGGTATTCAAATCAGGAGTGCTTTATCCGATGATTGATCAGTTCGGTGCCGTAATGATTGGGCTCGGTTTTCAGGACTTTATTCCCCAAGCAGTTTACAATATATGCTCGCGGTTGGCAAATTTTCGGGTTTTATTTGTATTCAACCGTCTTGTACCTCTGAATGTTTGAAGGCTGAGCGCTCTTCAAACCCTTCAGGTCCAAGTCGCTTGAATAGGGGCAGCTGTTGCACCCTAAAATTTGACCAACCGATTCTCCTATCTGACTCGTGGTTTAAACTCATATTCGCAAATCAGACGTATGATATTTGTGCACAGGCAGAGGACCTCAGGGTTACAGCTTGATTTTCGTCCATCAGATATGGCAGATCCCATCTAGATCATCAGGGTTTTATTTTCGGGAAATTGTGCGCTCCTCGGTGATTTTTAGCTTGCATGGTGATTTTGGGATATTCTGACGCCCGGGGTTCTCTGTTCGATTCGATCTGGTCTCGTGCGCTCTTTTATGGTGGTCATTTGCATTCATCTGCATTTTTAGGATTTTAGTAGACTTTTGCGGATTTTTAATAGGCTTTATAGATTTTTCTGGAATTTAAATAGGGTTTTTGTATTTTTTTAATAGTTTAAATCATTTTTAGAATTTTATATAGATTTTAAAATAGGTTTAATAGTTTTTTTAATCATTTTTAGAATATATTAGATTTTAAATATAGTTTTAATTGTTTTAGATAATATAGAAAATATTATAGATTTTTCTTATTAGTTTTAAATAGATTTACTAGTTTTAAATAATATTAGGGATTAAATAGGATTTTATTAGTTGTAGTTTAAATAGAGTTAATTAGAGTTTTAATCTTTCTAGATTTGATTAGGGTTTAATTTTTTGTTTAGAGTTTATTAGTTAATCATTAGATTAATTAGTTTTAATTAGACATTAATCAGTTTTTCAGTTTTTTGGTTTTTTTTTGTTCATTTTCGTATGGGCCAGAGTACAGTTTTTGGAGGCCCAACATGCTATCAGTCCAAATTCTTTTTGTGCAGGTTTTTGGCCAAAAAAGGACACTTGTCAGCATATAAAAGAGGCCACGCGGTACACTCTGGAGGGCCCCAACACACAACTCAGAAGCTCTCCTGCTCACGCCACGTCCCCCCTAGCTGGCCCCCACTTTCTCTCTCTCTCTGTGCATGCAAGCCACGCGTGGCACCTGCAAGCCTCCACAGAGACACCTGTCATCACCACACGCGTCACCGGAGACGCCCTTGACCGGCATGCAAAGCCGGTGACCACCACACCGCCGGCCACTCTAACCGTCTCCGGCCACCGTCCTCGCCGGAAACTGCAGAAATACCAGAAACCCTCCCTACGCCTCCGATCTTCACCCTTACTCCTCCGTTCCCCTTCGTCTTCACCTCGCCGGAGAATTCAGCTGTGACCGGAAAATTCAAAGGTTTTTTCAGAATCCACTCAAACCTTCATCGTTCTTCAAGAGGCTTTCCAGAACGCTATCAAACATTCATCACCTGGAATTTCCAGAAAACTCCATCAACTAACGAACAAGATCCATCAGGTTCGGAATCATCGTCTTCATCCGTTCTTGAAGTTTTCTTCCCAGATCTTCATAGAACTCATTGAGTTCTTCACGGTTTGCCCAGAAATCTTCAAGCAAGATCCCAACGCAGAAACTTCAACGAGCCTCCTCCTTCAACCTTCAAGAACTCGTACCAAGATTCTCCAGTTTGCGTAACATATCGAGATCACCAAGCGCTTTTCAGAGAATCACGAGCGGTTCGTACTCCTCATCCAGGTACGTTTTCCTTTGATTCTTGGTTGAGCATAGTTTCTGATTGCTAGGACGTTTGGATTGGCTTGTTTCATCTAGATTTTAATTTGAGCATGAAATTGAGTTGGAGTTTCGTTAAGGTTTGGATTAGGTTTAATGTCAGATTTTGTGAGGAGATTGAGTAAGGTTTGGGGGAGTTCAAAGAGGAGAATGGGTGAGGAAGACGAAGCAGACGACGGCTAGGGATGAACAGTAATCTGAGTTGGGAGAGGGAGATTAGGTTTTGGTTAGGGTTTCATTGGATTAGGGTTAGGGTTTGGGCTTAGGCCCAAACACAGTTTACTGATACAATCCCCTCATTTCACTCGTATACCCCTCCCTGCGTGAAAGCTGAGAATGAATTGATTTGGGCCTTAGGCCCTAATGCTATCCACACCCCCCTGGGCGTAAGCCCAATGAGGAATAACTGGAAAACATTGCTTCCAGCACCCCCCTCCAATTTTATTCAAATTTTGTTTTCTTTAAATTCTTTTTCATATTTTCTTGCATTATAAAATTCATAAGAAAATAAAAACAATTGACTTTTTAATTCTTCTTTTTTCTACCACTTTACAATAATGTCTAGAAAATTGTATAAAAATAAAAATGCCATTTTATTTTTGTTTACTATTTTTTGTATACTACCATTTAATTGACTTTTTTAATATTCTTTAGTGCATGCATATTATTAGAAAATTCATAAAAAATAGTAGGTTTAGTCAAATAATTCCGTTCTTTTTTCTGTAGACTCGTAATTCAATGTAGAATTTTATAGTGCAAAAACATTAGCTTAATCATGCATTTTCTGTTTAATTGCATTTTTTGTATTGTTTTGATATTGAATAATTGGTTTGTGAATATGCCTGTGTTGCTGATTTTAGTTCTTTCATCTGGTATTGAATTTTGTTCTGATTTTTTAGTATGTTGTCATAGAGCCATGCAGGTTTCCCATAGATTTTTGATAGATTTTTGTAGGATGTTCTGATATGTTTAGTCCGAGCTTGAGGATAGGAGAAGTCTTGATGACTTCTGACTTTGAAGTTCAACTGTGGTTGAACTTCAGAGATAGTTGCTTGAGGTTTGATGGCCTGTGGGTTCTTCTCAAAGGTGGAAGCTGGTTGCAGTCCTGTTGGAGCTTGCAAGGATGCATTGGATTGAGGCTTAGTCTAGGAGTTTGTTATCTTTTTGTGAGGTTCGAGATCCTGAAGTTTGAAGGGAGTTTATGGTACTTTCCTGAGGAAGGCACTATGAATGACTTTCATTCTTTCTTCTCACCTCTTTCGTAAGTATCCAATGATGTTGGAGCCAACTTGTGAGTTTAATTTCTCCTGAGGAGGAACGTAAACTGATCACATGTTGTTGAGCCACATGGGATACGATTCCTAAGTGGAAGCCTCATAGTACTTTCCTGAGGAAGGTCCTATGGGTCTATTCACTTAGTTCCATTAGTTTATCTAGGATTTCTCAAGTATCCAGTGATGTTGGAGCCAACTTGTGAGTTTAATTTCTCCTGAGGAGGAATGTAAACTGATCACAGTTGTTGAGCCACGTAGGATACGATTCCTAAGTGGAAGCCTCCTAGTACTTTCCTGAGGAAGGTCCTATGGGTCTGTTCACTTAGTTACCTTAGTGCATATAGATTTTCTTAAATATCCAGTGATGCCGGAGCCTCCATGTGAGTTTAATTCCTCCTGAGGAGGAATGTAAACTGATCACAGTTGTCGAGCCGCATAGGATATGACTCCTGAGTAGTAACCTCCTGGTACTTTCCTGAGGAAGGTACTATGAGCTTGTCTGCTTAGCTCCCTTTCTCTGGTAAGCTTGTTCTGAAGCTTGGAGACTGGGATTGATTCCTCTTGCTTAGGGTTCTGATTAGAGTTTTTGCTTAGATCTTTGCTTAAGGTGTGGTATAGGGTTTTGCTTAGAGATAGATTAGGAGCTTGTTTCAGGTTTGTTAGGGGCCTTGCCCAGGAGTAGTTTCTTGTTTTGCTTAGAGGCTTGTCAGGTTAGCTAGCCTTCTCTTTGTATTGTTTGACTTGTGTGATGTTATGTTGCATTAGACTTAGATGTTCATCTAGATAGTTCTGAGTTAGGTGCATCTTAGAAGTAGATTTTGTGTGCATGAGAAGTTGAGGTGGTCCTCCTTCTGCTTGTTTGTTATTGCGTGGCTTTGCTTGTTGGTATTTGGTAGAGCTGAGCTCCCGTACCTCTGTGGTTTGCGGTCTTTGCGCCTTGTTTGTTTAGACGTTGCATTCATGCATATTTTCAGTATTTCTTTACTTTGCAGTTTCTTGTTTGTAGTTTAGTCCTGTTGCCATGATCCCTTAGGAGCTCTGACTTCTCCGCTGCGGAGTTGTTATGATAGACATTAGGATGGTCAACCAGGTGTGATATCAGTAGGTAGATTCCCCTTTCTCAGCTATAGTTTTAGGGTGTCTTCTTCCCTTTCAGTAGGAGCTTTTGAGTAGCTTGATCCGTAGTTGGCTGAACTACAGCTGCTCTGATTCCTTGTACCAGACAAGGATATGTAGGCATAGGATGCGATGTCCTAGCGAGCACACTAACCACTAACCTTTGTTCTCTCGCGGCTGTGCGATTGAGACTTTCCCGCTGACGACTAATTGTTTCCCCTTTCTCTTGCCCGAGTGCATTTGAGACCAGATCGTATTTGTAGGTTCCCGAGCCTTAGAGACCAGTTTGTTTTCTCACTGCTGTGTGAGAGCGCCCAGTTTAGCCGTAGTTAGTCGAACTACGTTTGCTCTGATCTTCCATGCTGTGTGGAAGTATGTAGGCACAGGACGGGATGTCCTGGCGAGCAACCTTTTCCCCGTTTAGACGTAGGTAGTCGAACTACGTTGACTCTGACTTTCCCATTGCACGAGGGAATACGTAGGCCCAGAACACCGTATGTTCTGTCGAGTCCTGTCCTTTTATTTTCTTTTCAGACCGACCATTAGCGTAGATAGATAACACACCCTTTTCCTTATAAACACCAAGCGTGGATCCCATCGAGTACGATGGACGTGAGGGGTGCTAATACCTTCCCCTTGCGTAACCGACTCCCGAATCCAGGTTTTGGTTGCGATGACCATACCTTTTCCCGTCTTTGCGAGGTTTACTTCGAGCGTTTCCTTTCCCGCTCTGAGGGATAAATAACGCACGGTGGCGACTCTCCTGTCTAGCCGGCGCCGATTTTCGCAGTAGCGACACTTACAACCAAGGATACCAACCAAAAATTTTAATTTAAGAAACGATACCTACCTTGGAATTCAACAAGAATTCCGGTCGAAGGCAGACTCACATCACAGATACCAACCAAAAGTTGGGATTTAAAATAAGATACCAACCAAAAGTTAGGATAACAAAGGATACCAAATAAGAGTTGGAATAACAAAGGGCACGGGATACTAACCAAAAGTTGGAATTAAAAAAGAATGAGGATACCAACCAAAAGTTGGAACTCAAAGGGAATGTCGGCCGAAGGCGGACTCACATCGAGGGATATCAACCAAAAGTTGGAATAACAATGGGTACCAATAAAAAGTTGGAATTCAACAAATGATACCAACCAAAAGTTGGAATTCAATAAGAATGTCGGTCGAAGGTGGACTCACATTACAGATACCAACCAAAAGTTGGGACTCGAAACAAGATACCAACCAAAAGTTGGGATTTGAAACAGGATACCAACCAAAAGTTGGAATAACGAAGGATACTAACCAAAAGTTGGAATAACAAAGGATACCAACCAAAAGTTGGAATTCAACAAGTATGTCGGCCGAAGGCGGACTCACATCAGAGATACCAACCCAAAGTTGGAATAACAAAGAATACCAACCAAAATTTGGAATTCAACAAGAATGCAGGCCGGAGGCAAACTCACATCAAGGTGTGTAGCACCCAAAAATTTGCCCATCTCTTCTCTTGTATCCTGGCTCGTGTTTCTTGGAATTTTTCATTTCTGCATATCAAAGCATTAGTTCTCAAGAAATGGGATCAAGATGTTTATATGGCTCAGGGCTCTCTTTTATTGCAAGAGTTCAAACAACGAGCATCAGAGGCTCCGATATTAAGTTTTCCCATCGACCGGTTGACCAATTTTATTTTATTCAGTAGGTTATTTTCAACACAGGAGATATTGTACAGGCTATCTCTGGAATTTTCACAGTTATAATATCCAAGGGCAAGTTTCAGATACTTAATGGGGATCAGAACAGATGGCAACGAGTGATTACGCAAGTTTCCCTCTACATGGTGCCAAAATTGGAAATTTTTGAATGTGGTAATTGGTTACCACATATGGGTAATCGATTACCTCAAGCGCAGTTTACAAAAATATTTGAATTTTCAGCACTGCAGAATTTCTAATCATTTTCAACCCTTGATCTCACATGGAAGGATCTAGAATTGATTCATTTTCACCATTTCCCTCCAAATTTCAAACATTCCATTCCTAATTCCACTCCTAATTTCCATTGCAAACACTAAACCACACTCCAAACCACATTTTGATTCCTAACCAAGAGCCTATTTAAGTGAATTTGCTCCAAACCTCAAGAGAATTACCTTCATTTTCAGATTCCACACTCATTCTTGAGAATTTTCTCTCAACTCTCTCTCAACTTTTTACTCCCAAAACCTCCATTAAAGCTCTTTTCACTTGAGTTCATTGATTCTTCATTGGAATCCTTGAATTGTAGAGCTAAACCTTCTTCATTCATCTCCATTATCTTCAATTCATCACTTAATTTTTGTTTGGATTCGGATTTGATTTTGGAAGCAAGATTTGAAGTGCCTTTTGGATCAATTTTGGCTTGATCTTGCTTGTTCTTCACTTCTACTATAAGGAAGCTCTTGGATCTTGAATATTTCTTGGGTTTCTAGCTTGGATCTATTAATTTGCAGTGAATCAACACTTACCAAAGGAAATATCAGCTTTGAAGGTTGGTTAATTCTAGATCCAATTCTGTTTTGAGCTTATTTGAATAATCACAATGTAGATCCATGGTTTTTGCTGCATTTTGATCCATTTGTTTGGATTTGATCTTTGTGATTTGTGATCTCAATGTTCGATCAAGTTTAACTGATGTTTGATCACTGATTTTTGGTGTTAAATTCGTGCATAATTGATTACTTGTTCATATGGATGATTGGATAAGTTGTTTGCTGCTGAAAAGTGATTTTAGAAGCTGTTTTTTTGGCCTCTGTCATAGTGGTAATCAGTTACTTGAATGTGTTAATTGATTACCCTACTTAATTTTCAAGTTTCTTGACATTTTTAAAAGGGTTAACCGATTACCTGATCCTGGTAATCGATTACCATTGGGACATATTGCCTTTCTCTTCCATTTTCTTGCTTGTTTGGGTTCCTTTTCATCCTTAAACTTCATTGAGTGATGTGATGCATTTATGTGGATTGTTTTTGTCCTTTTCCATCATTCTTGATAGCATGCTTGTGTTTCTTCGACACGCGACTTTCGATTTTCTATTGACGAATATTTATGATCATCATGTTGCTTGATTGATGTGATGATCATATGCTTTGCTTGCTTGTATCATGTTAATTGATTATCATGGATGATTGCTTTACTGGATTTGTGATGCATGTTTGCGTTTGCTTCCGATTTTGTTTGTTTCACGTTCGTTTGATCGTTTGATTTAAATTGAAAAGCATGTTGATCTTGTTGATTCTTGTTGATGCAATGTTATTGATCAATTGTGTTTGATTGTTGATGCATGTGTCATCCTTGTATGATTCTTGCTCATGATTGGTGTTTACTTTTGGTTGATCCCATTCGCACATGCTTGCTGTCCTGCTTTCTACAACTGTTGTTATTCTAAATTTACATGCTGTCTTTGCTTTGCTTGCTTGCTGTCTGCCTTTTACACCTACTTTTATGCTGAATTAATAGCTGTTAAATGTTGTTGTGCTGCCTTGCTGGATTTTACTGTTGTTTTGTGCAGGAAGCGCTGTTGTAGCTGCTGTTTTTACCTTGTTTTCTTTCTTTTTGCCTTGCCTTGGAAAGCTCCCTTAGGCCTCCTAGTCCGACTTAATTTTCAATTAAGCTTAGAGTAGGATAGATGTTAGGAGTTTAATCCATGCATAATAACATTAGGCTAGTCCCTTTTAGTCTCAACCTTAGGTCCATCTTTTGCATGCTAACATTAGGATAGAATTTCCTCTCGCATCCCGACCTTAGGACCACTCTGCATGACAAGGTTAGGGCCGAGTTCCCCTTAAACCTTCTGTGTATATCTGTTCTCATCTCAAAACAATTCTAACTCATCTAATAAAGACGATGAAAATTGTGTTCCACGAGCCTTAAGCATATGGGAAATGATGAGGGAGCGGTAACCTCTCACTTGTCTAGAGTGTTTAGTGTACGTCCTGTCTGGGGGTGATATGCGACACATTCGTTCCTATATCATAGTCTTTAGTGCAGCATGAATCACAAAAAAAACTAATTCACTTCACTAAAACTCACAAACAAAAGTCAAACCTTTTATCCTTCGGGATTTGTGTTTCAAACTCATTTTCTGAAAAGAGTACGTTACTTTTCCGTTCTACCGCAAACATGCATCGTCCCTAACTGCTGGAATGGGAACTTAACGTCGCTCATAAAAAAACACTTAACTAACCTATCATTTCCTCTTTTCCCGAACTACGTTTGCTCTGATTTCTCATAACAGATGAGGATATGTAGGCATAAGACGATGATGTCTCGGCGAGCAACCTTCCCTCATCACCCGTAGTTTTCCGAACTACGTTGACTCTGACTTTCCTATTGCACGAGGGAATACGTAAGCATACAGCGAAGATGTTCTATCGAGTCTCTTTCTTTTTCTTTTGTTCTCGTTTCCATTTAGCAGTAGCTTTTAGAAAACACACCCTTTGATTAGACAACAAGCATGGATCCCGTTGAGTACAACAGACGTGAGGGGTGCTCTTATCTACCCCTTGCGTAACTGACTCCCGAACCCAAGATTTGGTTGTGATGACCTTGTATTCTCTTTTATTTTAGGTTTTCTTTGATCATTTCCTTTCCCTCTCTTTGGGATAAATAGCGTTCGGTGGCGACTCTTCTGTTTTTCCGTCGGGTGTTTTTCGCAGTTGCGACAAGGTGTACCAACCAAAAGTTGGAATTTAAAAGGAATGTCGACCGAAGGCAGACTCATAACCACAAATACCAATGAAAATTTGGATAACAAAGAATACTAACCAAAAGTTGGAATAACAACAGTTAACAAGAAGTTGAGTCAACGGACTTACGACCTGAAGTAATGAGGAGATGACTTCGCTGGGGAAAAGAGAAGTCTAGACAGACAGCTCTGCAGAGGGACATAAGATAATTCCTCTAGAAGGAAACACAAGCTGGATGAACAAATACTTTTTTTGTGGTATAAAGTTAAACAATATCTCCTGAATTATACCACTTTCTGCTGGGGAAATATTTGGAAAAGGGTATCAAACCTAGCTTATGCTTCAAATGCATATATTTGAATTTTTCTATGGTGTAATGTTCCATACGAGATGGAAATGCTACACAATTCGAGGATGCAATGCAAAAATGCTTATGATATGCAAGAGGACACTCCACCGGGGAAAGTGCTGAAAATCCGGAAACAAACTCCGTTGGGGAAGATAAACTGAACTGCCTTCCAAGTCACAACCTCTGCTAAAGAAGACCAACTGAGCTTCCATTCTCCCGTAAGGTAGGAATAACAGACATTTGCTGGGGAAACCTTCTAGGGATTATGAGGAAGAAAAGTGCCCATGACAATTGGGCTTTGAACCTGCTAGGGATATCAACCACTGCTGGTTTACACATGCTGAGGAAATCAACAACCAACTCTGCTTGGGGAGAAAAAATAATAATGCCAAGCCTGCTAGGGTGCAACACTAAGCTTACTCCTCTATTGGAAAAATACCCTTTACCCTTACTCTGCCGGGGATAAGGGAACGAAAATACTAGAGATGCGAACATGCTCGGGAAGCACGAACAAATCACTCATATCCTATTTGGGAAACCAACTTCTGGACTCTCGCTGGGGAGAACAATCAGTCCTCATAGTGTTCTACTGAGGATGACAAAACCTTACCAATCTCTGCCGAGGAGAGAAACTCTACTAGGAAAGAGAGATCACATCATCCTGCAAACACATAAAAAACAAAAGAATGTCCAGGGGTAACATGGTAACCTCGGTTACCACCCACGAAACTCGAAATTTAAGCAATTTCCAATGTTTTTAACATGTTTTACAAAACTTTAATGTATTCACATGCAATGTTTACCAAAATATCATACGTTTTAGCAAACAAAATAATAAATTAAAAACAAAATGGACAACTTTTGAATGAAATGAAATTTTATTGATTGAATTGGCCTATAAATAGGCATTTGTATCAGGAGGCAATTCCTAGAAAGAGGTAATTCCGCAAAAGTAAAAAAGTTGATACACAGATTGGCAATGTGGAAACAGATTTCTATCAAGTTCTGTTTCGACTATGACTCATGTGTCTTCGACGCTCTGGAATACTTTGCCTTCAGAAAAGACTAATTGGGCTGATTCCTATCCTTTAGAATTTCCATAAGTTAAGATGAGTTCACAGATTGAACGCAGCTTGCAGCCTCTCGCTTTCAAGTCCCTAACTTTTTCCTGGATCTCCCTTTCAAGTTTTCAATCCACAGCGATACCGTTTTTTTCCAAAGTTTCCTTTTCAGGTTTTCAACATTGCGGGTATGTTCAATTCTTTTTTTTTTCATTTTATCCCTAATTTTTGCATGAACCTTTTCCTTTTATTGTTTGCCGGGATTCCCTTTTTTTGCCTGGACGTTTTCATTTTGTGGTTCAGCGAGCCTTTTTTATGTGAAGTATTATTTGACTGTGTCCGCGTTCACAGGGGATGTAAAATCTTCACCATCCATAGTCGAAAGCAACAAGGCTCCACTAGAGAAAAATTTTCTTACAACATATGATCCTTCATAATTTGGAGTCTATTTGCCCTGTGATCTATTTAAGGAGGAAGGATCCTTTTCAAAACTAAGTCACCTGTTTGAAAGCACCGAGGGCGCACTTTCTGATCAAATGCCTTCTTCATCCTGCTATGATATAATCGACCATTTGCAATGGATGCCAATCTTTTCTCTTCAATGAGGTTCAGCTGATCCAATTTGGTCCGTACCCATTTAGCTTCGTCAAGCTTTACATCCATCAATATTCGTAAAGAAAGAATCTCAACTTTCAATGGTAGGACTTCTTCCATACCATACATAAGTCAGAAATGGGTTGCCCCTATCAATGTACGTACCGTAGTGCGATAACCATGTGTAGCACCCTAAAATTTTCCCTTTCATTTTAGCCGTAATTGGCTTATGTTTCATTCATTTTGCATTGTTCATGTCATGGAATTGGCTCATGAGACATGGGATCAAGGTGTTTTTATGGTTCAAGGTTTTCTTTTGTTCCAAGTTTGTAAGTAACAAGCATCAGAGGCTTCGCCAGTTATTTTGTTCAGCAACTGGATACCGAATTATATTTTTTCAGCAGGTTATTTTGAGCGACGAGACAATTCACAGGTTATTTCAGGCATTTTATAGGTGCAATATCAAAAGGCAAGTTTCATAGGCTTAACGTGGCTCAGAACAGGTGGAAATGGGCGATTTTCCAAGATTCCCTCCAAAAGGCGCTAAAATTCAAAATTTCCTTATGTTAATCGATTAACACATTTGAACTGGAAAATGGTTAATCGATTAACCAAGGCGAAATTTTCCCAAATGCTTTAATTTTCAGCACTGCAGGATTTGAACCAAATTTCCACCACTTAATTTCACATATACATCATTAGAAGGATCTAGAATGAGTTCATTTTAATTCATTTTCATCATTTAATTCCATCCAAAATTCAAATTCCCATTCCTATTCCCATTCCATTTCCATTCCTCTCACTAACCCACACTCCAAACCAAATTTAACCCCTAACCTAAGGATTATTTAACAAAATTTACTCCAAACCTCACTCATTAAGTCTAATTTTCACCTTCATTTTTCAGAATTTGCTCTCAATTCTCTCTCACTTTTTCATTCTCCATCTTCATCTTCAACCTTTTACCAAAGCTCCATATTCATATATTCACAAATTATGCATTACAATTTGTGAATTCTTGAGCTAAACCTCCACTACATCATTATTCTTGGTTCAATTCTGCATTTGAAGCTTGTTTGGATCTAGATTCAAGTTTTGGAAGCCATTCTTGAAGAAGCTTTTAAGTAAGTTCATCACATTGCTTGGATCTTGAGGTTTCTTGCTAGGATCTTGGATTTCTTGTGTTAGATCTATCCATTTTCGTCTGCAACACTCACTGAAGCAATCCTCCATTTTGTAGGCTGGTTAATTTCAGATCCCCACTTGATCTAGCTTAATTTCAACTTACGCGATGTAGATCCTTAGTTTTTGATACAATTTGATCCGTTTTGTTTGAATTTAATTGTTGATGTTGATGATTGTTGGACCTAATTTTTGTTTGATTGTTGTAATTCAATGTGATTTTTGTGCATAATTGATTGCTTGATCATTTGGGTGCTTGAAAATGTGTTTTGCTGTTGAAAAGTGCTTTTAAAACTTGTTTTTCTACTACTGGAATAAGGTTAATCGATTAACCAATTACAATTCAAAGTTGGTTAATCGATTAACTAGTGTAAATTTGCTGATTTTTGTGTTGTTAATCGATTAACCAGATTTGAACTGTAAATGGTTAATCGATTAACACTGATGCAGACTGTGATTTTTGTGCATTTTCAAGCTTGTTTTGATTCCTTTCCAATTCTAATCTTCATGGATTGATAAGATGCATATATGTGGATTGTTTTCGATCTATTTCATCATTCTTGATAGTTTGAATATGGTTCTTCGATGCACGACTTTTGGTTTTCGTAATGCATGTACACGATTCGTTTGTTTTACATTCTTGATGTGACGATCATGATGCATACTCTTCTGTGCACTGTGATTGCTTGTTCTTGATGTTTACATTGCTGGATATATGATTCATGTTCATGTTTATTTGCGATTCCATGATTGTGTGTTCGTTTCAAGTAAGTAATTGTTGAATTGTCCATAATGCTTTCGATGAATGCTTAAGTATGTGATGCCGTTGAAACTTGTTCATGCCTATTTGTTCATGCTTGATTGTCTACACATGTGAATTAATTGCTCTTACTTGACGCTTGTTTATGTTTGCAATTCATGTGTGTTTGCTCAAATCTGAAGGCATGCTTTTGATATTTTCTTTTGGATGCATGATTATGCTTGGTGTTTGAACATGTTCATTTTTTATTAATCAATCTTGGATTGATACTTGATATTATGTTGTTACATGATTGTACATGATTGATGTCTATCCATATGCATTTATCTTGATGTATTGCTGCTGTCTTTTACATCGGCTGTTTTGGAGTTTCACATGTTGTTAAATGTGTACCTATTCTGCCTGTTGCTTTTTACACTTGTTTCTGCCTTAAACATGCGCTGTTAAAAGCTGTTTTGCTTGTGTGCTGGATTTTATTGCTGTTCTGAGCTAGAAGCGCTGTTGTAACTGATGTTTTTGTTTTCTTTTCTTTATTTTAGCTTGTTCTTGCATGCTCTCTTAGGGCCTTCTAGTCCAACTTAATTTTTGATTAAGCTTGGAGTAGGATAGACATTAGGAGTTTAACCCATGCATGATAACAATAGGTTAGCCCCTTTTAACCTCAACCTGAGGTCCATATTTTTCATGCTAACATTATGATAGAATTTCCTTCCGCATCTCGACCTTAGGGCCATTTTGCATGACAACGTTAGGACCAAGTTTCCCCTTAGACCTTTCGTGCGTCTTTCTCTTCTCTCTCAAAACAACATCAAAAAACTTAATAAGTATAATGTGCATTGTATGCCACGAGCCTTAAGTACATGGGAAAAGGTGAGAAGATGATTTTCTAACCTCATCTTAGGATACTTTGTGCGCGAGATGCTTGGATCGACACTATGTCATATACGTTAGTGTGATGCATATTACAAATAAACTCAATTAGTTTCTCTAAAACTCAGGAAAAAAATTGAAATCATTTTCATCCTTCGGGGTCATTTGTTAAACAATTTTTAGAAAGAGTATGTTATTTTTCCGTTCTACCGCAAACAAGCATCGATCCTAACTGCTGAAATGGGAACTTAACGTCGCTCATAAAAAAACATAAAGCAATCCGTGGTGAGCCGAACTACAACTACTCTGATTTCTCATTCCAGATGAGGATACATAGGCACAAGATGATGATGTCTTGGTGAGCAACCTTCCCCCCTTTCACCCGTAGTTTTCTGAACTATGTTGACTCTGACTATCCTGTTGCACGAGGGAATACACAGGCATAGGACGGTGAAGTCCTATCGAGTCTCCTTTTGCTTTTCCCTTTTTGTTCCCATTTCCATTTAGTAGTAGGCTTTATATGACTCACCCTTTGATTAGACAACAAGCATGGATCCCGTTGGGTACAACAGACATGAAGGGTGCTAATACCTTCCTCTCGCGTAATCAACTAATTCGCTGTCGCGCACGGATCAAAAACGAGTATTTTTGAACAAGTAGTAAAGGGAAGCGACACTCGGATGTCGTATCACAAGGATTCTTGTATTATTTCAACCAACTAAAATAAAATTTTATGGGGGGTTTTAAGTTTCGATTAAGAAAAATAGTGTAAATAAGTGATTATAAAAATAAGCTAAAATGACTAATCCTACTGATTCAGATTCCGACTTATCATCGACTATTATAAAATCAATGCCTAAGCAACTTTGATCCTATTCGATTATGAGGTCAATTAGACAAGCGCTTATCAAAATCAAATGAATTATGTTCCTGTTTACTGAATTAAGCAAACGATTAAGAATATGACAAGTTAACGAATTAAGCAAACGATAACACGCAAGTAAATTTAGGAACATGCATACAATCGAATTTAATAAATTTTATCCTATGAATAACAATCGAATTAAGAAAAAAATTGCAATAAAATTAAGAAAACGACTTCATAGAAAAGGATTGAAAGGAATCGAATTTAAATTGGTATTATAATAACCTCAAAGCAATGGAACCATACACAACAGGATTTGCCCGTGGGAGTTAGTTCTCCATTGCCATTGTAAAAAGCAAGTAAAATTGTGAAAATAAGGTTCTCTACAGTAGAACAGCTACTACTAGGTATAATGAAGCATCACAAAATCCGGTTCTAACCCAACTAGGTCGAAAAACATAAAAAACCCGGCCCAAAACTAAATATTCCTTATGGCAGAATTCGGGTTCTGACTTCAACGAATTTTTCGAGCCTTCTACACTCTGAATCATCTTCTTCCTAAAACATGAAAGTTGTAGCTCTATGTCTTAACTTTCCAAAACCTATTAGAACGCGTCAATCCAGTTCTCAAAGCTCCAATTATGATCCGAACAGTAGACAGATATCAAATAACTGTAAATGCTGAAAATAAGCTACGAAAATAGAATAGAGGTGAAAACAAACATAAATATGAAAACACATTACAATAGTAAAAATACTCAAATAAACTGTAGGAATGCCTAAGTATAACAATGGAAGAATGTGTATGAAGTTGTACTGATCATCGACTCATGAACTCTGGATTTGGTTGCGATGACCATGTCTTCTCCCTTCTTTGAGCTTTTCTTCAATCGTTTCCTTTCCCTTCGTTTGAATAAATAATGTTTGGTGGCAATTTTTCGGTTTTTTCTGCCAGGTGATTTTCGTAGTTTTGACAACTAGAAACTCTGCTGGGGACTCTAGTTCCTTATGTGAGTCAATCCTAGCGCTTGTCTGTTTCTGTTCTTTGGGTGTTTATTTTTATGCTTTTATGTACATTATCTATTGTATATTATTGCATTTGCATTACATTGTTGCATTTAATTATTGTTATTATATTGTTGTGCTGTTGGATGAGATTGTTCCATGAGAGATAAGTCTAGCACCCAGGCTTGAGTATACACATAGGATTGGAGTGGCCTTGTGTTGGCACACGTAGCGCTTGATACATACTGTTGACATGAGATCCGCATTTAGACGATGTTTTCTTGGGATATGCTCTGACCTATATGCCTATACAGTAACTAGGGTGTTCCATTGGAGCTTACGAATCTAGTGTCGTAACCCAAAATTTGACCTCCCCTTTTTCCTTTTGCATAAGCATGTGCATTCGCATCGCTGGCATACACATTAGCTCTTTTTCTCTATGGTTTTTTTTGCAGGAATATTCAGGTTTTCCAAGCCCGATTAATCACATCCTCACAAAGACATTACATCATCATTACAAGCACAAAACAAGGGTTTCTATGCCTATTCATCAAAGCAAAAGGTCGAAAATCGAAGCCGTGACCACAACACCATTTTCAAGCAAAATGGGCAAGTTTTGCCTGTGGTAATCGATTAGCACTTTGCTAGGCAAAGTAGGGTAATCGATTACCCTATGCAAAAATGCAGATTTTGCTGTATTTTTTATGGCAACAACTTTCCCTCTCCTATTTTTGGGATCTACTTGGTTCTAAAATTTTGTGGAACATTCTAGACATCTCTAGACAGTTCAAGACCTTTCTAAATACCTCAAAGCATTTACTCCAATACATCAATTTGAATCAAGACCACCATGTATCTTCATTTGCAAGCATGAGAACCCTTTGATTTGAACTTGCATTGGTATTGCTACCGAGTTAACTACCTAACTAATTGAGTTAACTTCTGACTTAGTGAGTCAAGTGCAACTAACTCCAAGGCTAGTTCCAAAGCAAACTCCAAAGCACATTCCAAACCTAGCAACTCCAAACCTCCACTCTATATAAAAAAATCTTCATCATTTCACAAGGACATTCAACCATTTTCACAATTCTCTCTCAATTTTCATTCTTCACTCTCTCAGTTCTCTCAATTCTCTTTGCATTTTCTGCAACTTCTTCACATTCATCTTCATCTTCTTTCTAAAACCACACTAGAGCTCAAATTCACCATTAAAGAGTAGCAACTTCCACATTGGAAATGCTTTTCTTTTGAGCTTAGCCTTCACTATCTTGCAATTCTACTTGGTTTTCTGGAGTTTTACTGGATTTTGTTTCAAATAAAGTGATTATCTCGAGTTTCTTCGGTGCAAATTCGTGTTTGGAGATTTCGTCGCATTTTGCTCGGTTTCGCTATGGTTTGGTTGCAAGTGCAGAATTTCTATGGTTTCCTTTGATCATTCTCATCACATATCAATAACAACAATCACCAAGGAAATCCTCCGCCTTATAGGTTGGTAATTCGCACTTGATTTACTGTTTTCGATCCCTTTTGCGTGCTTACAATGTAGTTTCGGTAGCTTTTTGGTGTTGATTAACCATGTGATTGTTTGATCTTTGATCTTCATCTTTAATACTTTCGATTGATGATTAATTACTCCTAATTGACTTAATTTTCATGCACAAATGTTTACCATAGCATATGGTTGATTGGATAAGTGTTTTGGTTGCTGGAAGTTCTTTTTGAAAAGTTGTTTTTGCCACTGTTATAGTGGTAATCGGTTACCTATATATGGGTAATCAATTAACCTGCCTATTTTTCCCGTGGTTTTGCAATTTTCAAGCAGGTAACCGATTACCTACGTGTGGTAATCGATTACCACTGTAACTGAATGCCATTGTTGCCTATTTTCAAGCTTGTATGCTATCCTTTACTCATTTAACTTCCATGGCTTGATATGCTTGATATTTAGGGATGTTTTACGAGCTGTTTAACTTTTGTTTGAAGCATGTATGCAAACTTTCAATGCTCAATTTGTCGATTCTCGATTATTTGTATTTTGTGACACTTGTATGATCATGATCATTCGTGCACTTTGTTCATATGATAACATGATTAGTATTACATGCTAATTGATGTTTGTTGTTGCCATTTCAATTTCCTATTGATTGTATTAAGTTTGTTATTCATTTGAATGAACTTAATCTTATATAATCAATAATCTGCATGTTTGCTTTGACGATCTTTCGACTTGCTTGAAAGATTGTTGGCTTGTTCACTCTCTTTTGATTAATTGATCGAAACCTTGTTTGGATGTTTTGATCTTCCCCCATTCTTCTCTTTTAGATCATTTAGAGCTTTGTTCTACAATGCATTGGAGCATTGTATAACTTGTGTCGTTCCCCTACCGAGTCAAAGGTTTGCAATGCATTGGAGCACTGTATAACTTGCACCGTCTCTGTTGGAGTTCCGCATTTCACTTTGGGTTCTATAGAAGGAATGGGATGGGAGTCTATCTTATCCTCATTCTGTCTATTTCTGGGAAAGGGCGTCTGGCCTTTACACCTGGGATAAGTCACCTCTATTCCCAAGCTATGGTGTTTCCTGATCTTTGATCACTTGCGCCCTAATCTTTATCTCTTGGTTTGATTTCTTCTTTTCAATTCAATATTCCTTTCTCTTTTGGTCAATCTATTCTTTATTTGTAATCACTCCCTTTCCTTGGTTGATCAACCGTTCTTAGGTTAAAGCCAAATTCTCTTCTTCCCCAACAAAGTCAATTCTTTTCTTTGGTTAAACTCAATCTTCCTGTTAAATACCGAGTCCCTAGCGGAGTTCACAACCTTCTCTTGGTTCCATCTTCCTTCTTGTTTGGTTAATTATTGCTCGTCAGTTAAAACACCAATTTGCTCCTTTTCTCAGTTAACCACAACCCGCCTGTTAAGATACTGAGTTCTTTTTGGGTTAATTACCTTTCTCCGATTAATCACCCGTTCTTTGGTTGATCATAGTCCATATGTTAAAACCATTCTCTCTTGAGTTAATCACCTTCTCTTGGTTAATCACTCATTCTTTTCAGTTAATCACTCATTCTTTTCAGTTAATCATAGTCCGTCTGTTAAACACTGAATCCCCTGTAGTTAGCAACCTTTCTTTGGTTCAAATACTCACACCTCTAGGTTAGTAACATTTGTTTGTTTCAAATACCATTTTCTTCGGTCAAGTACTGCTTGTTCAGTCAGTGTACCGTCCTTTGGGTCACAACCTTTGCTTGGTTCCACACCCGTCCTTTGGGTTACAACCTTTGCTGGGTTCGACATCCGTCCTTTTGGTTGATCATCATCTATCGGTTAAAGCCAAATCCTTTCTCTTTTCAGTTAATCACTATTTATAAGTTAACACACTGAGTCTTCCAAAGAGTCAAACACATTCTCTTGGTTCAATACTCTTATTCTGGTTCATCACAGTCTGTCTGTTGACACCAAACTTTTGCTCTCCCCATAGAGTTTTTCTCTTACCTTTTTTCGGTTAATCACCGCCTTCCAATTAATGCACTGAGTCCCCTGTGGATCTTGCCTTTTCCTCGATTCTTATCTTTATTCTCCTGGTTTCGACACCATTCTTTTGTTTTCTCCCCAGTGGAGTCATCACCATTTCTTTTGTTTTAACCCCAATGGAGTTATCATCTTGCTTTTGTGTTTCTTAGCAGAATGTTCCTTTGCCTTTCTTTCTTGGTTTTGACACCATTCTTTTGCATCCCCAGTGGATCTTGGCTTCTCCCTTTCGCTTTTGGTTTTGACGCCATCTCTG